>CM057483.1:45905798-47240440 GCA_030035585.1 Dugong dugon | reverse complement strand
GTCTGGAAGCTCCACTGAAACCTCTTGAGCATCGTAGCAACACACAAGCCTCCAGACACCCGCATGGAAGGCGAGAATTCTACCACTTTGGACCACCACTGCCCCTCAGGTGTTGCGGATACAAAGATGAAAAGATCTCGTTGCTACCTCAAAATGTTCATAGGCTGATGGGGAAGATAGACACGGAAACATTTAACCTCTAAACAAATGCAGTAAATGCAGAGGTATGCAAAGGTTGTTAGAAGAGCACAAACTCTTATTCCAGGTGAGAGTTTGTTATACAACTCAACCTACTCTTAATATCTACCAAAAAAAATAAATAAATAAAAGATGAAGAAGAAAAAGAATTTTTGATGTCCTGGGAGATTGTTGAATAAAGCTTCTATTTGCCCCCTCAAATCATTCCTCCCCATCTAATGCCTCTGCCTGCTAGATGTTGCTATATTTTGTCTGATTACTATAGTTTTCCTTACTTTCATCCTGCTTGAAAGACCAGTTCTAATTTGGATATACTTATTTATTTCAGGAAGAAAGGAAGGTTATGTCTGTTTTTTTTTTTTTTTTTATGTCTGTGATGTAGATGTTATTATCAGTGCATTTCTTGGATGAAGAAACCTGAGTCAATGAGGAGGACTTGCCCAGAATCACACAGCTGATAAGTGGCAGAGCAGGGCTTTAAAATGTGGGAGAGTTCTTAACCAAGACTCAGATATTTCTCAGACTTTGGTCTTTTGGGTACCACTTTCCTGATTTTGCCATATCTGTGTTAATGCCTATAGTATTATTCACTTAATTACGAAATTGACTCTCTTGTTTTCTAAAAACTTTAATGTTAACCTAGGCAATAGAATTTGTGACATCACGGTTTTCTAGTGTTAGTCATCCGTGTGTGTGTGTGTGTATGTACCCATAAAACAAAAGAAGTATAAAACTATTTTTTAAAAAAGTATTAGTCCAATTATTGAATAGGAACCTAAACTGCTATGTAAACCTTCAGAGAAAACACAATAAAATATTATTAAAAAATATTAGTCCATGTAACATGTAAAATCATCTCACATATCACAAATGGTATGCATGCCATACTTTGGAAACACTACCCTGCTCTATACTAGTTGTATCATTCATTTATCACAATTGCATGCAAATTTAGTAGTTACTATATCTGATTAGGAGCCTTGGTTGCTCAGTGGTTAAAGCACTCAGCTGCTAACTGAAATGTCGGCAGTTCGAACCTACCAGCTACTCTGCAGGAGAAAGATGTGGCAGTCTGTTTCCTTAAAGATTACGGCCTTGGAAACCCTATGGCGCAGTTCTACTCAGTCCTGTAGGGTTGCTATGAGTTGGGATCGACTCGACGGCAATCGGTTTATATCTGATTAAGGATTCCCTGGGTGATGCAGATGATTAAGTGCTAGATTACTAATCAAAAGTCGAAAGTTTGAATCCACGCAGAGGTGCCTCAGAAGAAAACAACAACAAAAAAAACAAAACAAACCCGTTGTCGTGAAGCCAATTCCAACTCATAGTGCCCCAACTGGACAGAGTAGAACTGCCCCATAGGGTTTCCAAGGAGTGGCTGGTGTATTTGAACTGCCGACCTTTTGATTAGCGGCCGAACTCTTAACCACTGTGCCACCAGGGCTCCTCAGAAGAAAGGTCTGGCAATCTGCTTCTGACAAATCACAGCCATGAAAAACCCAGTGGACCTCAGTTCTACTCTGAAACACATGGAGTCACCATGAGTCGGAATCAACTCCACGGCAACTGGTTTGGGTTTTCATTTTATAGCTGATTAAAACTTGGGTAGTTAGGTGTTGCCGCTTTTTATCTTCTCCAGAAAAAAACTAAATTAATTTACAAAACAATGAAGACTATATGAAGGAGTGGCTGGGGTTGAGATATATGAGATAGTGATAGGGGACTGGTGGAACATTAACCAGGAGAAAAATGTTCTAAGAAGAAAATTTGGACTAAGGAGAGAACGTTCTTCACCAGCAAACAGCTAAGGTGAAGAAACTTAGACCAAAACACTGAGAAAACAGGCAGTATTCAGGGAGTTGGAGTTATGTACCAGTGATTATAACTTGTAAATAGGTTCCAAAACCAAGAAAACCCATTACCGTCGAGTGTTATCCTTGTGCTCAATTTTAAAGCGATGTAAGGCTCTTTCACTCTAGTGTTGTCATGACTCACTTCGAGGAAATGTGTGCAAAATCAGGAGAAGTATTGTTTCTGACACTGTTGCCACTCCTCCACTCAAGAGACTCCCAGGACCTCAGGTGCTGGCAGCGTAGACAAAGAGAAGTGGTCAGCTGGCTGACTGGCTGTTCCAATGGCCAACAGAACAGTTTGCGTGCATGAGCAGGCTTGAGTTGTTATCATCTCTGCCTCTCTGGGATAAGGCAATGGTTATAGATATTAATGAGGAGTGTTTACTTGAGCCCTGGTGGACTCTACTCAACTTAGAGATGAGTTGTTGCTGTTGTCGTTTTCAATTTGTACTATTAACAGAAAACATTTGCGAGGAAACCAAAAGATTACGGATGAAACCAGAAGGCTTGTAGTGAAACCCAATAAGGTAGTATCTCCATTTTGTGCTAATTGGGTCTAACTAGCAATCAAAGAGGCCAGATGGCCTCCCCTGGGAAAAAGAGCACTACATTTTAGGGAAATATATTCTTGTCCTTCTTCATGAATATTCGTACTCTTGTTCTTGCCAACATCATCATTTTTCATTTTATCTCCTCAATAACAACCCAGATTTCATTTGCATGTTTTAAAGAACACAACATAGGATTAAAATATCTATCTGTGTAATTTTTTTCATTAAGGCACTAGTTTTGTTAGCCTGTGTTTTGGTGTATTTTTTTAAATTTTTTTATTGTACTTTAGGTGAAGGTTTACAGAACAAATAATTTCTCATTAAATAGTCAGTACACATATTGTTTTATGACATTGGTTAACAACCCCACGACATGTCAACGCTCTCCCTTCTTGACCTTGGAGGACCTTTTTTTTTTTGGTGAAAATATACATAGCCAAAGATACACCATTTCAGAAATTTCTACATGTACTATTCAGTGACATCGATTACATTCTTCCAGTTGTGCTGCTATTCTCACTATCCTTTTCCAAATTATTGGTCTATTTTTATAAATTGGGAAAATGTCGCTCTTTGAAATATATTCAACAGCATTTAGAAACTAATTCCAGAAACTGACAATAAGGTAATAAGTTTGTTTTTGAGATCTGGAGCCATTTCCAGCAATGTTTGTGAACTAGGACCTGATTAATTGAATGTTGTATGTGGAGCTAGTTAACAGGATAGCATGGAGTGAGAGTCTGGTAAGGCTTGAGAATTGGGGGAGAAAGGTGGAGTAGTTTGTAGAATGAGCCTTACACCCAAGCTGTCAGATTGAGTTGTAAATTTCAATATATAGTTCTGTTCTTATGTTCAAAAAATGAGATTGATCTTTCCATCTTCTGGGATCTTCTCTATTTTCTTCCATTTGGTTTGTGTTAAAAGCTAATTTTGGGACTATGCCATCACCCATTCTTTTTATACATTCTTTCTATTTCATGCAATTTTTTTCCTATTACATGTATATGTTCTGTGTGAAACAGCCCCGATGAGATTTACTAGTATTTTCATGCCCAGATCTTAAATACCAGACTCAAGAGACTATGCAGCCATATTGATTATCAACCTAAAACTTTCACTAAGTAGCAAATCTTTGCAAGACACCACATAGGACCAGAGATAGGACTACTACAAAGAATCCACAGTCCCTCTCTTAACACTTATAATCTAGCTGGGCAGACAAGGAACCAATCCCTGAAAACCCAACTATTGTGCACTCTAAAATATCATGTTGTTAGGTGCAGTAAGGTCAGTTCTGACTCATAGCGAATCTAGGTACACCAGACTGAAACACTGCCCAGTCCTGCACCATCCTCACAATTCTTGTTATGCTTCAGTCCATTGTTCCTGCCACTGTGTCAGTCCATCTCGTTGAGGGTCTTCCTCTTTTTCACTGACCCTCTACTTTACCAAGCATGATGTCCTTCTCCAGGGACTGGTCGGTCCCTCCTGATAACATGTCCAAAGTACGTGAGATGAAGTCTTGCCATCCTGACTTCTAAGGAGCATTCTGGCTGTACTTCTTCCAAGATGGATTTGTTTGTTCTATTGGTAGTCCGTGGTATATTCAATATTCTTAACCAACACCATAATTCAAAGGCATCAATTCTTCGGTCTTCCTTATTCGTTGTCCAGCTTTCGCATGCATATGAGGCAACTGAAAATACTATGGCTTGGGACAGGCGTACCTTAGTCCTCAAGGTGACATCTTGGCTTTTTAACAGTTTAAAGTGGTCTTTTGCAGCAGATTTGCCTAATGCTGTATATACATTGTTTGGTTTCTTGACCGCTGCTTCCATGGGTGTTGATTGTAGATCCAAGTAAAATGAAGTCCTTGACAACTTGAACCTTTTCTGTTCATCATGATGTTGCTTATTGGTCCAGTTGTGATGATTTTTGTTTTATGTTGAGGTGCAATCCATACTGAAGGCTGTAGTCTTTGATCTTCATGAGTAAGTGATTCAAGTCCTCTTCATTTTATGCAAGCAAGATTGTGTCATCTGCATATTGCAGGTTGTTAATGAGTCTACCTCCAATCCTGATGCCCCGTTCTTCTTCATGTAGTCCAGTTTCTTAGATTATTTGCTCAGCATACAGATTGAATAAGTATGGTAAAAGGATAGAACCCTGATGCACACCTTTCCTGTCTTTAAATCACGCAGTATCCCCTTATTCTGTTGGAACAACTGCCTCTTGGTCTATGGACAGGTTCCTCAGGAACACAATTAAGTGTTCTGGAATTCCTATTCTTCACAATGTTATCCATAATTTGCTATGTCCACACAGTCGAATGCCTTTGCATAGTCAACAAAACACAGGCAAACATCTTTCTGCTATTCTCTGCTTTCAGCCAAGATCCACATGAGATCAGCAGTGATATCCCTTGTTCCGTGTCCTCTTCTGAATCTGGCTTGAATTTCTGGCAGGTCTCTGTCAATGTACAGCTGCAACCACTTTTGAATGATCTTCAGCAAAATTTTACTTGTGTGTGATATTAATGATATTGTTCAATAAGTTCCCCATTCTGTTGGATCACCTTCCTTTAGAACGGACACAAATACGGATCTCTTCCAGTCAGTTGGCCAGGCAGCTGTCTTCAAAATTTTTTGGCATAGACAAGTGAGCACCTCCAGCACTGCATCTATTTGTTGAAACTTCTCAATTGGTATTCCGTCTATTCCTGGAGCCTTGTTTTTCACCAGTGCCTTCAGTGCAGCTTGGACATTTTCTTTCAGTACCATCAGTACTTGATCATATGCTACCTCTTGAAATTCTCTTTGGTACAGTGACTCTGTATTCCTTCCATCTTCTTTTGATGCTTCTTGCATCGTTCAATATTTTCCCTGTAGAATCTTTCAGAATTGTAATTTAAAACTTGAATTTTTTCTTCAGTTCATTCAGCTTGAGAAATGTTGAGTGTGTTCTATTCAGTTCTTTTACTTTATCGTTGCTTCCGTTCGCTTTAGCTACTCTATATTCAAAAGCAAGTTTCAGAGTCTCTCTTGACATTCATTTTGGTCTTTTCTTTCTTTCTTGTCTTTTAAATGACCTCTTGCTTTCTTCATGTATGATGTCCTTGATGTCATTCCACAACTCATCTTGGTCTCAGTCATTAGCGTTCAATGTGTCAAATCTGTTCTGGAGATGATCTCCAAATTCAGGTGGGATATAGTCAAGATTGTATTTTAGCTCCCATGGACTTGTTCTAATTTTCTTCAGCTTCAGCTTGAAGTAGCATATGAGCAATTGATGGTCTGTTCTGCAGTCGGCCCCTGGCCTTGTTCTGACTGATGATATTGAGCTTTTCCATGGTCTCTTTCAAAAGATATAGTCAATTTAATTCCTGTGTTTTCCATCCGGTTAGGTCCTCATGTATAGTTGCCGTTTATGTTGTTGGAAAAAGGTATTTGCAATGAAGAAGTCATTGGTCTTGCAAAATTCTATCATGTGATCTCCAGCATTGTTTCTGTCACCAAGGCCGTATTTTCCAACTGCTAATCCTTCTTCTTTTCCAATTTTTACATTCCAATCACCAGTAATTATCAATGCATCTTGATTGCATGTTTGATCAATTTCAGACTGCAGAAGTTGGTAAAAATCTTCAGTGTACTCATCTTTGGCCTTAATGGTTGGTGCATAAATTTGAATAAGAGTCATATTAACTGGTCTTCCTTGTGAGCATATGGATATTATCCTATCACTGACAGCATAGTACTTCATGATAAATCTTGAAAAAAAATTTTTTTTTTTGATGATGAATGCAACACCGTTCCTCTTCAATTTGTCATTTCCGGCATAGCAGACCATATGATTGTCTGATTCAAAATGGCCAATACCAGTCCATTTCAGCTCACTAATACCTAGGACATGGATCTTTATGCATTCCATTTCATTTTTGATGACTTCCAATTTTTTCCAGATTCATACTTCATACGTTCCACATTCTGATTATCAATGGATGTTTGCAGCTGTTTCTTCTCATTTTGAGTTGTGTCATATCAGCAACCGAAGGTCCCAAAAGCTTGACTCCATCCACGTCATTAAAGTCGACTCTAGTTTGAGGAGGCAGCTCTACCCCACTCATATTTTGAGTGCCTTCCAACCTGAGGGGCTCATCTTCCGGCACTATATCAGACAATGTTCTGCTGCTGTTCATAAGGTTTTCACTGGACAATTTTTTCAGAAGTAGACTGCCAGGTCCTTCTTCCTAGTCTGTCTTAGTCTGGAAGTTCAACTGAAATCTGTCCACCATGGTTGACACTGCTGGTATTTGAAATAGCGGGGGCATAGCTTCCGGGAGCACTGCAACTGGCAAGCCACCACCGTATGACAAACTGACAGATGAGAGGTGATATATGCTTTAAAAAACATTTCATACAAATATATCAGAAATTTATCAAAATGATTTCTCACACATTCAGAATGGTACCCTTGAAGTTTATAAACTTATTCCAACATAGGCTACTGGTGTTAAAAAGTATCTTTGTAAACCCTCTTTGAAATTGTCTTCAGAGCCTGTGAGCTATTCCTTGGGATTTTCTTAGGGGCAGGAAATGTTTCTTCTTTGGAGGAGAAATTGAATTGGGGAACAGTTAAGAGTTGCTTGGAGCCAAACTGGTGAACGAGAAAGCCAAACAAGGTGAGTAATTATAATTTCGGGTTAAATTGACATGTGCCTGCAATTCAATAAGGCTGGTTTTCTTGGGTGATTTGGAAATTGACTTTGAAAACAGTTTCTCTATATAGGTTCCCAAGTATTTTTTTCCCCAATGGTAGTGTCATTGGAATAAGTGTACAGCCTCCCAGCTAACAACAGGCAATTCTCAATCCAGAAACTGAGTTTTAGAGAAGTCAGAGAGGGTCATCCTGTAGAAACTATGTCATAAGTGGTGATTTGATCTCCAAATCAGATTAGCATGGTTTTAAAATGCCATTCTTCATATCACAGAAAGTCTTCTTTAAATAACTACTCACTGGAGTCCTTCTCTACTCCAAGGCCAAATTTGACTACTGCTTTCAATATTAATCATGGTTTCTAGTGTCAACCAACTCTATATATTGCTGAGATCATCCCTAATTCACTGGATGTCTACACATGGCGTTCTTTAGCATAGTCTTACTGGGGGTTGTGTATGCATTTGAAAACTACATTTCAAAAGCTATGAGTTTATCATGTATATAATTGTTAGTAATGTGGAAGCATACAGCAAGTACAGTCTGCCCTTGAACTCAACCTGTTGTGTTTTGAAGCAGTCACTATGGGCCGAATTGCCAGGCCAATTCCTTAACATTTTGTATAGTTTACACTCTGGCAAGTGTTGGAGAAGTTAGAGGGGCACTGCTGCAGGCAGGACAAGGCAGTCAGGAGGATTCTGCTCATATTTCCTCCTAACCCCAGTCCGAAGAGGAAACATTAATCTTAGCCTAAGGGTTTCCTAATTCTCCAAATGTTACTTGCAAGTCCAGGATCAGGTGACTTTGGACAAATAGAGAACACTTGTGAGTGTCTTTGTTTACATATTATAATTGATAAAAGTATCTTTATTGGTTTAACTTAAGTATTATAATTTACAAAACTTTCCAAAGCCCTTCATGGCATGTCTTTAACTAGACGCAGGGTATCTTGACCCTTAACTGAGCCCCACTGTGGGACTTTTCATGGTTACTTGACTACTCACTTAAAGGTTCCCATACCAAGATGGTATAGGCTGGACCAGGATGGACCATCTGATCATCTTATTTTTAATCCACTTATTAAACCAGTTCTGTTTACAATTTCCTTTCATGGATAACATTTTGCATAACGTCTGTTACAAAGATGTCCAGTATGGATCCAAAAAATAACCAACACACGAGTGAAGCTAGGACCACTAAAATATTTGGTCTGAGGTGTGCACTTCTTTATTAGAGCGTATAGATTAATCTGTATCCTATTATTATCATTTAGATTTGGGTGTAAAGATCCCTAAGTGCTTCTATGTACCATGTCTACTGTGCTCTCCACAAAAGATATTCTTTGCAAACATCAAAGGCAGCAGCAATAAATGACATGCACCTAATGCATAAAATCCCACTCCCACATCTATTTGAATGCAGCCTGCTTTCCTTTCATAGACCCACACTCTAACAGTCTGGACAATTCAAGCTGAAAACAACCACATAACAATCCAAGGTAATTCATGTAAAAAGCAGAAGCTTTTTGCCTAAATTACCTAGGTAATGGTAGATGTGTAAAGAGGATGCAGGAGACATTTCTTCTGGGAGACAATTAGCTTATCCAATTTTATTGACTTTATTAGTATCATTAGAAATATAGTGTGCTTAATTCTCGAAGATGATTAAACATCCTTCCCTTTTATCTGTAAGAGGCCAGCCTTCAGATTTCAACTTCCTGAAAAGGTAGCTGAACTCTAGAGCTCAGAGGAAATGTTTAGATGAGGAAAGGAACAGAGATAATAATTGTTGCTTCTGGAAAATAGAGTGCAAAATGGAGTGCTTCTCATGATGTCATGATGATATAGATGTAAGTCAACATTTTGTTATGTAAAACAGGCTAAGGACCAAAAATATGCTATTTAGGGGCAAATGCTTCTAAAACTTACGTGTTTTAAGGGCCAAAGACTGAACCAAGGGCAATGCCCTAAACAAGAAAACAGTCATAAATTCATTAATTCATTTCTTTTCATTAGTAGAAACGTTTTGTTTCTATTACTCTAAGGAAATTGTCTAAGTAAACCTTTCTACTCTGATCAGACTATGAATATCTAAAAGTATGAGTCTGGTACCTTGGGGTAAAATGTAAAACTTGTGAGCTACAAATATACGTGAATTTCTAACATCCTGCTGGATATCTCCACAATATTCTGGCAGACTCTAAAACTCAATATGTCCAAAAACAAACCGGCAGCCTGCTGCTCTTCCCCTCCCTCCTTCCACCCACTGATTTTACCTTGTTACACTTGAGTTCAGAGGATCTCCAACTAGTTTATTGGAGCAGAATTTTTCTTCTTCTGAAGCGTATGCTAGGACTCCTATTTCTACCCTAGCCTGCAGATACTAGCGATAAAAGCTTTGTATATATTGAGTTAGCAAGTGAAAATAAATGTTTTGAAGCCAAAAGAGAAATGTGGGAAGTATTATGCACACATAGTCCACCTCAGGATTTGTTTTGTTTGATTTCAGTGGTTTGGGAGATTAGTCTTGGGGTGTGTGTATGTGCATGTGCATGCAGGGGAGGGGTTGTGATTTTTTGGGGTGGGTGACTGGGAAATATTTTAACAATGCCATGAGAAGAATAATTGTAAGGAAATTTCTACTTGATTCCAGGACAAATGAGTAATTAAGACCTTGCCTGAAGTTCAGTTTAACTCTCTCCCTCCCCTGAACATAGTGCAAACAATATAGGATCAGGTATTTTATTTATAGGAAAAGACTATCACATGTACAAGTGGGAGAGAGGGAGAGAGTATCTTTGTGTGCAGATTCATCATTGTGGAGAAACAAATCAATATTACAATGGACCATCTACCTGGGCATGGAAATGGTTCCATTATGCTGAATGCTTCCTAATAGTCGCATATTACCGTGGATGCCTTTGGTTAAAGAAATACAGCATAAACTTACTTGTTGAATGATAAGCAGAATTGCTTATTGTTCTTTTTTCCCATCTCTTACCTATGCATATTATCTTTTCTATTTAAAGATAGCCCTGCTGCTGTATTGCTACAGAGCTTGGCTGAAGAGTGAAAGTGCGTGGTTAAGAGATTAAGTGTAATCAAATGGTCTTTTCTAAGCAATACATATATGCAAACTTCCCTTTGGCTTGCAGTTTTGTGACAGGAACCAGAGTAGGCTCCTACAAGTTGAAATTGATTGTTGCACAGAGATGGACTAGAAAAATGTTCTGGGGACAGATGTTGAGGGCTGGATTTGAGTTTATCACTGATTTTCTCCAGAAGCGAAAGAAAGTACAGGAAATTGTTTTTTTTTTTTTTTAAAAAGAAACATTTTAAAAGTTTGAAAAGGGGGAGAGAGGAAGTTGGTTAGATAGATGGACAAAGGTTTAGCACAGGATCAGGATAAGAGTCTCCCAAATGACAACAACATCCTAAAGTAACAAAGGAGAATGGCAGTGTGAGTTTGTCCAGGGTGACATCTCCTTGAGCCTGTGACAGAATCAGCTTCTCCTTGGATCCTGATGCTAGGACTTGGCATTAAGAAAACCAAGGACTGAGTGCCTCCAGCTCACAGCCCTGGACTGCACATGTCACGTTCTGAGCCAACCCTTGTGGGAGGAGAAGAAATGAAAGACGGAGGCAAAGTGATGTGACTGAGCTTTTCAGATAAGGATAATAAGTTTCCATCCTTCATAGCAAGCAATTTGGGAGTCAGAGAAGAGGTTTGAAGAGGGATTTCGAAAGGTGACCATGGTAACAAGAATGGAGGAGAATTTTAACAGAAGCATTTTGAGCCATTGCAGAGAGAGAAGACGGGCTGGATATGAAGGAGAAAAAACACAACAGTGAAGAAATTATTAAAATATAGGTAATGGCTTCAGCTGAAGATGAAGAAGAAATGGAAGTTAGGGAAATTGTAAAGGAAGGCATTTGGAATTTTGTGATGGCCTAACTCTTAGTTGTGCCTTGTTCTTCTTAGGTGTCGTCGAATCAATTTTTGACTCATAGTGACTCCAGTGTGACAGTAGAACTGCCCCTTAGGGTCTTCTAGGCTGTAATCTTTACGGAAGCGGATTGCTAGGTCTTTCTCCCTCGGAGCTGCTGGGTGGGTTCAAACTGTCAACGTTTCAGTTAGCAACAGAGCGCTTAACCGTTGCACCACCAGGGCTCCATAGTTTTGCCTTATTTGTGTTTTATTGATCATAGAACATGATGAAGTTCCTGAGAACTCCTCATCCTTTTTCATCATCTCAGTGATCATTTAAAGCAGGGGTTCTGAATCTAGGATCCATGGACCCCCCCCAAAGAGTTCATGAATATAATTAAAGGGGCACATGCATTTGTAAGGAAAACAATTATATCTTTACTTTTGCTAAACTCTAATTGAAATTTAGCATTTTGTTAAATTATGAACATAGGCAACAAACTATGGTACTATTAACCAAACCAAACCAAACCCACTGCCCTCGAGTTGATTCTGACTCATGGCGGCCCTATAGGACAGAGTAGAACTGCCCCATAGTGTTTCCAAGGCTGTAAATCTTTACAGAAGCAGACTGCCACATCTTTCTCCCACTGAACGGCTGGTGGGGTTTGAACTGCCAACCTTTCAGTTAGCAGCCGAGTGCTTAACCACTGTGCCACCAGGGCTCCTTGTACTATTAACAGTACCTGTAATTTGTCTCCAGAAATAATCACAGATATTTGTATATCACGTTACAGTTGTTACAGTATTTTGAAATACAGTTTATATTTCGAAATTATAACATTTATTAGAGCAGCTACTCTGTCTTATTATTTAATGCATTAGTAACAAAGCACATATAAACAAAACACACCACAAGTATGTTTTTCAAAATATTTTGAAAACTGTATTTCAGTATAATTGGTTTCCTTTGGAGCCCTGGTGGCGCAATGGTTAAGAGCTCGGCTGCTAACCAAAAGGTCAGCAGTTCGAATCCACCAGCACTCCTTGCGGCAGTTCTACTCTGTCCTATAGAGTCACTATGAGTTGGAATTGACTTGATGGCAACGGTTTGGCTTTTTTTTTTTTTTTAAATCCTAAGTACTTAATTTTATGCTTTCGAAAATTGAAAAGATTTTTAAGAAAGGGTCCAACAGCTTTCACCAGACTTCCCAATGGGCCCATGGCACAAATAAGGAAGAAAAAAAAAAAAAGATAGGAACACTTAATTTAAAGCTACTTCAGAAAAGAAAACTTAGTCCCCTAAGGCTGTACTGACCCATAGGGTAGCCACCAGTCACACGTAGCTATTTAAATTTAAATTAACTAAATTTGTATACAGAGGAGCCTTGGTGGTTCAATGGTTAAGCACTAAGCTGCTGACCAAAAGGTCAGCAGTTTGAACCTACCAGCTTCTCTGCGGGAGAAAGATGTGGCAGTGTGCTTCCATAAAGATTACAGCCTTAGAAACCCTATGGGGCAGTTCTACTCTGTCCTATAGGGTCACTATGAATTGGAATTGACTTGACAGCAACAGGTTTGAGTTAAAACTTAAATACATTTTAAAAGGCAGTGTCCCAGTCATACTAGGCATATTTCAAGTGCTCAATAGCCACATGTGTCTAGTGGCTACTGAATTGTACAGTGCAGATACAGGACATTTCCATCATTACAGAAAATTGTTGGGACAGCGCTGCTATAAAACTACTTATATTTCACTCTAAAAAACAAAAACCAAACCTGTTGCTGTTGAGTTGATTCCAGCTCATAGCAACCCTATGGGTCAGAGTAGAACTGCCCCATAGGATTTCCAAGGAGCAGCTGGTGGATTTGAACTGCCAACTTTTTGGTTAGCAGCCGAGCTCTTAACCATGCCACTCAATCCGGGCTTAACTACCGCCAAATTCAGTGGAGGGGCCAAATCAGATTCTCACAAATCTGACAACAGTGCTACCGCTCTCCTGGAATTTTTATTTTATTTTATTTTTATTTCATTTAGGCCTCTAACAACCCCATGGTGGGGTATTGTCCCCAGTAAAAACACAGATCTTTTATTTGCCAGGCAGACTTCTAATTGGAGGTACAACCACCCAACACTTCACGATGGGGATCAGATAACAGAGTTCATAAAAAAAGGAATTGGAGATGAACTGGAGAAGTCTCGCACCCCTCATGTAAATGCTGCTCGGTCTTTCCACACAAGTGAAATTTGCTTGGTTGGAATAACTAAGGGTGAATGTGAATTAGATGAGAAATATAAAGTGTCAGTAATAGGAGGAAAGAAGGGCTCAAACTGATTAACCAAATCGACCTGTTTTATCTTGCCACTCTATTTGGATCACTCTCATACTGTTTGGTTTACAACTGTAGCTGTAACAGCAGCAGCAGCAGCAGCAACAACAAAACTATACAATTTAGCCAAGATTTAATGAAAAAGCTGTCACTGACTTGTCTGACTGCCAGCCTGCGATTTTAAACTTGTATTCTGGCTTTCAGAAACAAATGCATTTCCCACCCTGAAGCCATCTTGTCGATATAGTTTCCAGTTCTCCTTTTCTTTTTACACTGAAATGTGCTCCTTCGCATACATTACAATTTATAAATATTGGAAACAGCCAAAGTATGAAACTGAAGTTAGGACAAATTTGACAATGTAAAGAAATCACATCATTACAAGCTTCCAACAAGAAATGTTTATAGTGCATTTATCACTGTCATTTGGCTTACCCTGGCCTCTTTTTAGTGACAGATATTTTCCTGTGAAAGAATAGCATGGAGATTTTTTTTAAAGCAGTTCTTTAGTTAATAACACAAATGGCTGTTCAGACAAGTCATGATGACCTTTAACAGTGATTTAATACATGACTCAGAGGTGGACCACCGATGAGAGTCACATGTTCTGTTATTGCCAAAACAGTTTTTAATTTTACTGTTTTGCCCTTCTTTATAAAAAGTGAATAGGAAATGACTTATTAATCACAGTTTTTTCCTACTTCCAAGAAGTCATTCTGGATTTCATAATTTGAACGAACTTTTCTGATTGATTATATAAAAGTTGTTAGTAATATCAATGTACATAATACCTGGGTTATAAAAAAAGGTGTATAAGGGAGTTATTCTCATCCATAAGAAGGAACGTGAATAAGAGACTGGATTCAGCATTTCATTTCTGAATCTAATGTGCATCAAGCATCTGAGTAAGTATCCTTATTAATCTTCCTTTCTGTATATCTTGAAAAAATTTTTTGAGGTATGATATGCAATAAAGTACATAAAGTACACTAATCTTAAATATACAGGTCAGTGAGTGTTTGCATATGTCTACACCCATATAACTACCACCTAGCTCAGGGATCAGCAACTTTTTCTGTAAAGGGTCCAAGAAAAACCGTTGCCGTTGAGTTGATTCTGACTCATAGCACCCCTATAGGACAGAGTAGAACTATCCCATAGGATTTCGAAGGAGCGGCTGGTGGATTTCAACTGTTGACCTTTTGGTTTGTTTAGCAGCCGAGCTCTTAACCACTGTGCCACCAGGGCTCCTGTAAAAGGTCAGTTAGTAAATATTTTAGGCTTTGTTGGCCATGTGGCCTCTGTCCCAACTACTCTGCCATTGTAGCACAAAATCACCCATAGACAATACGTAAACAAGTGGTGTGGCTATGTGCCAATAAATCTTTATTTTGGGACACTGAAATTTGAATTTCATCTAATTTTCATGTGTCACCAACTATTTTTCTTTTTATTTTCTCCCCAAGTGTTTAAAATGTAAAAACCATCATTAGCTCATGGGCCATACAAAAACAGGTGGCGGGTCAGATCTGGCTGTAGTTTGCTGACCTCTGACCTAGATGAAGATACAGAACATTTCTAACACCAGAGAAGTCTCCCTCAGACTCCTTCCAAGTTAATACCATTCCTCCAGAAGTAATCATCATTCTGACTTCTATTACCATTGATTAGCTTTGTCTATTCTTGAACTTCATATAAATGGAATCATATAGTATCTACTCTTTTGTGTCTAGCTTCTTTCAATCATTATTCATGTCTGTGAAGTTCATCCATGTTGTGTGTATCAGTAATTCTTTTTTTGTTTGCTGTGCAATATTCTGCTATATGAATATATAATAACTTATTTATCCATAATTTATTCATTTGTCGTACTGGTGAATATTTGTGTTGTTTCCAGTTTGGGGCTATTTTCAATAAAGCTGCTGTAAACATTCTTGTACACTTTTTTGGTGGCTATAGGCATTAATTTCTCTTCTTTTTCTTCTGTCTTCTCTTTCTGTCTCTCTCATTGAAGAAAGTGGCTCCAAACTAGTAGATCTGATCAATGGTTGAAACCACATACAGTTCATGGATTTGTGAGATTGTCTGGGCTTCTTTTTTTTTCATTCTTACATTGGAACTATTATAGAGTATAGTGTTAGATGGCAATTGGAAGGTTCCTGGCGGAACAGGTAAGATGGAGAATTCTCTGCTGCAGGGAGCACCCCCCACCCAAAGAGCATAGAGGAGACCCTAAGACTGCAATGAGTGACAGGTACACAGACATACTGAAAATGGGGTACCTTCAGCCCATGCATCTGCCTTACATTGGTGCATAAACCCAGAAAGCACATAGTAGGAAAGGGCTGGTGTGGGGTGTGCATCTCTAGCATCAAAAAAAAACAAAACAAAAAACAAAACAAAAAAACCCCATTGCCCTCAAGTCGATTCTGACTCATAGAGACCCTATAGGACAGAGTAGAGCTGCCCCATAGGGTTTCTAAGGCTGTAATCTTTACAGGAGCAACCTGCCACATCTTTCTCCCGGGGAGCAGCTGATGAGTTCAAACCACTGACGTTTCAGTTAGCAACTGAGCACTTAACCACTGCACCACAAGGCCCCCATCTCTAGCACCAGAGGTCTGGAATTCTGAGTCAATTCATCATGTTGTTCCCCTGTCAGCCTCAGCCCCAGCTTTGGATCCCATACTCCCATAATTATGATTCCCAAATAATAAAATTTGGTAAATAATGGTGCCTAGCTACCCCTACTGATGGTTCTTATTAGGAACACAGTAAATGAATCCTGATAAAAAGAGAGAAAATGTGGAACAGAACTTCAAATTCTTAAAGAATCCAGATTTACTGAACCTACTGAGTCTGGAGGAGTCCCTGAGACTATGGCCCTGAGTTACTCTTCAAACCTTGAATGAAACTATCCCCTGAAGTCACCTTTAAACTAAATAACTGTTTACCCAAAGAGTAAAGATTGTCACCCTTGAGTATTGTGTTACTTAAAGAAAAATATCTATATAAGACCAAAGGGTCAACAGCTATTTTAAAGCATAGATGAGAAGGTTGGGAGGGCAGGGAGATTAAGTAAAAGGAAGTGAAACAACTAGAACAGAAATATCAAGAATGTTGACACAATGTGAAGAATTTACCCAGTGTCATTGATAACTTATGTTCGGAAACTGTGGAAGGGGAGCAGGTTTTGCTGTGCGTATTTTCACCAAAAATAAAATTTAAAAATAAATAAAATTTGGTAAATAAAATAGAAAATAATACATGTTTTCTATAGTCGGATTTAAATTTTTGCCTCGGAATCACAGATACTGCTCTAAGTAGTTTGCCTGTGAATAGGAGCTACTAAAATTTAATTTCCAAATTACATAGGACACAAAAGCAACAAACATTGAAGGCTTGCAATGAGGATAAAAAAGAGTGGGAGTGATTTTTCTCTTCCCCTATTATGATTTTCCTTTTTTTTCTGTCTCAGTTTCTCTCCATCTCTCTATCAGTTTCTTTTCCTCTGTCTCTTTGTCTCTGTGTATTTGTCTCTCACTCTGTTTCTTTGTATTCATCTCACTCTGTCTCTCAGTCTCACTCTAAATCTCATTCTCTCGGTTTCACACTTTATGTGTGTGCATGTCGTTGTTCTGTCATGCTCACTCACTGTCTTGTTTCTCTGTGTATGAAATGTGTGTATCTCTATGTGTGTGTGTTTCTCTGTCTCTTTTTGTCTCTGTGTAAGTGTATGTCTCTGTGTTGTCTGTGTGTCTTTGTGTCTCTTTCCATTAGTCTCAGTCTTTCTCTTACTACACACCATACTCACTCACTCACACACTTACACAGGCCTCTCTACTTGCCATTGAGGAAACAAAGTAAAGTATTCTGGGACATTGCACCTATTCAGAAAAGGAGTGCAGTGAAATGGAAGCCTGCTAAATAGGAGTGGGGGAACACCTTTCACCCTCATTCTGCTTGTTCAACTCTCAAAACCAAAATGTTCTAAATGCAAATTCCTACTGATGCCCCCCTCCCAGGCTACTCTTTTCAAATAAGCCAGTAGGTTAGCCTTAAATATTGGGTAAATATGAGGATGCCTACAGAGTGAGAGTTGAGGAATTCCACACACAACAAAATTTGCCTCAGCACCATCATGCTATCTTTAGTGATTCATTTCATTAGTTCAGCATTACCTTCTTCCCGCTTTTCTCTTTGGAATGTAAATATTCTTTGGAGATAAAATGTAATAAAGCTATTCACAATGAGATGTTAGTGGCTTGTGAAAATGTCTAGGGCTGGGATCTCTAGAGAAGCAAAACCAGTAAAGCATATAAATATACATATATAGAGAGATATTTATGTCAAGGAAATGGCTCATGTGGTTGTAGAGACTGGAACGTCCCAAGTCTGTGGGTCAGGCTGGAGGCTTCTCCTTATTCGCATAGCTGCAGGGGCTAGCGAACCCAGGCTCGGCAGGTCTGAGAGCAAGGCTGTTGCTCACAGGCTACGAAGATTGACGAATCCCAAGGTTGGCAGGCAAGACTGCAGGTAAGCTGCTAGCTCAGGTCCCAAAAACCGGAGGTCAGATGAACAGGAGCCAGCTGCAGGATCTAGAGCAAGCAAGAGCCACAAGCCTTGCCAGAATGTCCACTTATATTCCATGCAGGCTACACGCCCAAGGAAACTCCCTTTCAACTGATTGGCTACTTACAGCAGATCCCATCTTGGGGGTGATCACATTATATCAAATCTCAATGTGGAAGTGATCACAACATCATAAGACTGCCAAACCTCTGAGAATCATGGCCCAGCCTAGTTGATACACAATCTTAACCATCACAAAGAAGCAGGAGAAGTTTCTCACATGGACGGTTGTGTGTATGTGTGTGTCACTGGAGGTGAAAGGTGGTAGAAAATGGGCATGAGGAAGATGAAAGAAAATTAGGTGACCCACTATCACTTGTTGGGTGAACCTAGCCTAGTGGTTTAGTTTCTGTAGCCCTTAGCTTCCTCACTCAGAAAATGTGGGATGAGGAGTGGTGAGGGACTGGACTAAGCTTCGGGCCTTTTACCCCCTACTTTAATTAGAGACTCTCCCCCTTTATCAGGTTCCTTTAATGGTCTTTTGGGAGTCCCTGTGTGTTGCAAACAGCGTGCTTGGTTGCTAACCAGAAGGTTAGAGGTTTGAGTTCACCCAGAGGCACCTCGGAGGAAAAGCCTAGCAATCTACTTTCAAAAAATCAACCACTGAAAACCCTATGGAGCACAGTTCTGCTTGACACATGAGGTCATCATGAGTTGGATTTGACTCAAGGGCAACTGGTGATGGTGAATAATGGCCTTTTAAGCAAGATTCTGAAAAACCTTGAAGAAAAGAAGTTCAAAAAAATTACAGGGCTAAATAATCTTTAAGGTCCCTTTCTACTCAGAATTTCTATGATTCCAACCCTGAAGACTAAGGGTTCAGGACAGTCTTCAGAAATTAGGTATGCCTCATTTTAGGAAATGTGTACTGAAAGGAATGTCTGCCTGTTTGACTCATAAGCAATTCTGCAGTTTGGAGATTTGAATACTTTTAATGTACTCTTTTAGATAATTTCCTTGGTCAGCTGACAAATTTCTTCATGCAGAATTGTAAGTAGATATTTGTAAACAAATTTTCATTTTCCTATTGAATTACATTCTAAGTGTTAAAAGTGAATTATACCCATAGAAGAGATTAGAATCTCAGTATGAATAAAAACACATTTAGAATGCAGCCTAGCTTCCTTTTATAGTACAAAACATAAGAGAAAATACTTTTCTGAAAAATATTGGTTGTGTCAATATCACATTAAATTTTACCGTGCTACCATTACAATATCGTGTTAATTTGGCATTGGGAAGATAAAGGGGGAACGTGAGAACTTTTTCTTTTCCCTAAAGTCCCAGATAGAAGTCATCATATTCTCACTTCCAGCAGTCCCTAGGACACTTCCTTTTGAAATTTGCATTCAATGGCTTCCCTTCCGACTTGCCTTGAAAGTTGCCAGGTACTGGCCACTATTCCTCAAGCCCGTATAGCCTCACCCCAGTCAGTAGACTCTGCTCGTGAAGAACTCCTGGTGCTCCTTTCCATGCACAGTGTTTGTGTGAGCTCCAAACTACCCCAAATCAGAAGAGTTCAAAGTAGCCCCATGACCCTGTTCAGCATTTCTAGTGGCTTTCAAACAAAACTAATCCCTTTAAATGTATTTCTAATGGTTATCTCCCTAGATTTGGCCTACGGAACAATTTCAAGGAACTCTTCTGTGAATCCTTTGGGTTAAAGCTGAAGAATCCTGTCATTGTAAGAAATAGTCCCTAATTTATGGTTTTTAGGCAAAGTGGTAGTTTGGCATCAGTTGACTCCCCTAGTATCTGAAGAAAATAATCACAAATTTCACATGATTCCATAGCAAGGCAAATCTCTAGTATGAGTGCCAGAGAAGCCCTCCTAGGCTGCAAGTTAAAGTATGATGGAATGTTCATTTGTAGCGGTCACCTACATATCTCTACTCTGTTAAGGGTAGAGGGCCAGGATTCATGGGAATTCAGGGAGCTTGGTCTCCTAAGGGTTGCTATGAGTCGACTATGAGTCAGAATCGACTCGACGGCACACAACAAAACAGGTTCAGAGAGACTTTGGTAGAGCTCAGCCCCGGTATCTTCCCAAATATTGCTGAGCTATGGGAAAGGTAGAATGGGGGGAGGCTAGTTTGAATTGGTGGGAAGCCTTAATTATAAGCTATCTGAAAATAAAATAAGTAGGGTTGTTTACTTTCATACACAATAAAGGTGAAATAGGATAAGGAAGGACTTCTTCTAGGTAACCGCTTCCCCAAATTGGTAGGAGCGGTAGCTAATAAGCTTAACAATTGCAGGTAAATAATGAGGATGCTTTAAAAGTATTGGACAGTTCATGGAGAGTTGGTGTTTTAAGGAGCTTTATAAATCTGCCAAAAAATCTTGTTTACCACGGTAATTAATTTCTTAGAGCATAAAAATAAAGTAGGCTGCTTCCTGCATTTTCACCAATGCTAAATTAGTAGATTCCAAACTAAGGCTATTTGACTGCATGCTGCTCAGCTAAGGTTTGGCTCTGCTTGTATCCATTATAGTTCTCTCACCTACACCTTCTCATCCCCACCCACAAATGATGTGAATGGAACCGAGTACCTTTTTCATGGATAATAACTCTTGTGTAGAAGGCAACCAGAGAGATGAGTATTTTTGTTGTTGTTCTGATTTGCCATTACTCCTTTTGGAGAATTGGCTGGAACAAAGCACTCTTCCTACAGGCCATGTCACATAAGAAAGTCGGTCTGAAACGCTGGACCCTGCTAATGAGATTGTACCTGTATCTATGATGAAAGAGCTTTCTTCACAAACTAATTGTGTAAACAAGGGAAATATTAGCCTACTTCAGTACGAAGACCTCAGCAGCAGCATTTGTATTCCAAAATTGAATGTCCTAATTATAAATGAGCCGTGCTTATTTGTCAAACCACTTACGGATCTCCAAGACGTATAGCTTTGCCTTTTATCCTCTCGTCTCAGTCATTTTGATTACTTTATGTACTTGAAAGTAATGAGATTGCATCCCCCCCCGCCAGATATCCCTATCACTCATACTTTTCGTTTAAGGCAGACTGACCTTTCCCCCCAATTAGAACAAATTAGTGACGTTTTACTTCATCTCAAAATCACTGAGCCATTGTGAGAGCAGAGTCAACGGTGGGGCCCTAATGGGGCCTTGAAAGCTGAGCAGGAGAGAAAAGAACAGAGGGAGCTGAAGGAGTAAAGGAAGTAGGGGTAGGAGTACAGGGGATGGTGAGAGGGAGGTGTGGTGGTGGCAGTGGTTAGGACTCAAAGGAAAGGAAAGGGAAATGAGAGTTAGGTGGCCTAGAGACAAGGGAGAAAAGCCTAGGGATTGCAGAGGGGACAGGGTGTCGTGACAGAAAAAGGAGTGAGAAGGAATGAGGAGGGAACAGGTGTGGGGTGCACTGAGCCTCAGACTGGGTGAGGTGGCCTAGAGACAAGGGAGAAAAGCCTAGGGATTGCAGAGGGGACAGGGTGTCGTGACAGAAAAAGGAGTGAGAAAGAATGAGGAGGGAACAGGTGTGGGGTGCACTGAGCCTCAGACTGGGTGAAAGCGGGGTAGAGGGGTGCTAAGGGGGTCCACCCCATTTGCCTTTAACAGGCTCACTTGCTCCTGCTCTTTACAGGAGACAGCTCTCGCTCCCTCGCTCCCTCGCTCCCTCACTCAAGAGCCCTCAATTTTTCTCTCTGTCTCAGGGCCCTTTCTCTTTCATAATGATAAGAATACATTAGGATAAAGAGGTAGACAAGAGGATGCCCAAGGCACAATGATGCTCTGAAAAGAGGATGGCATTGGAGTCAGATGATTTTATATTCAATTCTCCGTGAGGTCTGGCAAGGTAAATAAGCCCTTAAAACCTCACTTTCCTCATTCAAAAATAAGGATGAAAAATACTATTCTTTAAAGTTGCTCGTATCAAATGAAATCACATGTAGGCAAGTGCCCAGCACAGGATCTGGCATGTAGTAAGGGCTCAGTAAATTAGTTCTGGAACTTCACACCAAATTTTGGAAGATCCTAAATATACAGAACCATTTGTTGCCCTTTATTTGTATGGGGTAGGCAACCCACTCTGTGGTACGATTTGAGAGAGCCAAGGACGCTTTGCCTTTGCAAGTTTTCCTCTCCTTGCCAAAGTCTCTGAACTTGCATACTTAGAAAGTCATTCTTATACTTTAAAGTACTATTTGCAGACAGCTCTCTTTCAGATCTGATCATCCTGCCTGGAACAACAAGGAGAACATTTATTTAGTTTACATCCAACTCCATGCTTCTGAAAAAGGGAACACTTAACCCTTGGAAGAAAGTAACAAGATAGACATGGAGCATCTTCTTAGAGGTTCAGTTTTATTCCAGGATTTAGGGGAAAGCAGCAAAGCAATTTAAGCAATGAATAATGGAAAACATTATCACATTCAAACAATCACAAATACACCATAAAATAGACAGAAAACATGAGTAAATTTTAGAGATGTAGCATGAAACATGAGATTTTAAAGTTACTTTCCACTGAGACCACTTTGGGCTGTGCCCTCAGATCCCCCAGGAATGCAAGATCAATTGTGTTACAGTTAGGGTAACCTGCCGTAACAAATGTATGTAAAAGTAAGATGAGTCAAACACAAGAGAAATTTATTCCTTGCTCACATTAGCATGTCAGGTGATCCTGGTCAGCAGGTGGTTTTCCTCCATGTGGTGATTCAAGGACCCAAGCTTCTTCCATCTCTTAGTTCCACTGTCCTCTATGCCAGTGTTTCTCAAATTTTAATGTACATTTGAATTACCTGAGAATCTTGTTAAAATGCACATTTAACTTAGTAGGTCTGGGGTGGGGCTGAGATTCTGCATTTCTAATGAACTCCCAGGGGATCCTATCATGCTGGTCTGAGGAATGTACTTTGAGAAACAAAGCCTTAGAACAATGGTTACCAAACCTGGCTGCATATTGCAACGGCCTGGTAAACTTTTTAAAAATCAGTTTTACTGAGGTATAATTTGTACACAGTAAACTGTACTCATACTAGTGGATTAACACTATACCAGCCACTTTGTGTGTGTGTGCTTTAGATGAAGGTTTACAGAGCAAATTAGTTTCTCATTAAACAATTAATATACATATTGTTTTGTGACATTGGTTGCCAGCCCTGTGATGTGCCCACACTCTCCCTTTCTTGACCTTGGGTTCCCCATTTCCATTCATCCAGCTTTCCTGTCCCCTCCTGCCTTCTTATCCTTGCCTTTTTATGCCTCTGGACCTCAGAGGTAAAGCATTATTCTGATTCTAATGCATTTAACGTCAAGGTAGGTCCCTTTTGAAATGCCTGAAGCTCAGCAGACCAGAGGTGGAGCCTCATTTTGTGTAGGTTGAGCATTCTATTAGGTGATGCTTCCTGGATATGTTGGTTTTGTAAACTTTTGCCTATTCCCCTTTATTTCTGTGAGATGAAGTTTGCAAGCATAATTATGTCTTTCCTGTGTGATAGTTAGGGAGCCCTGATGGGTTTGTTTTTGTCTTTCTGTGTCATATTTGGAAAACCACAGGTTCTCCGTGTAGCCTAATGGAAAGATGCCTGCGATAAGTTATATAGATCTCATTGGTATATTGTCATACCACAGATCGGTGGTGCCACAGTGCTACTCACCTCAGTGATGGCTTGTATTACCAGATCATATTTCTCAAAATCAATATTACCAACCAAAAATTTAAACACACTCAGTTAGTAAGCGTGCATTCCAATACTGAAAACACATGCCATCAAAAAAGAAAAAAAAAAAATTAAGGAGAAAAAATGTAGTAACAAAAGGGTTAAAGTATACATTTCCATGAGTTTTGAAAAATGTATAACCACTATCATAATCAAGATACAGATCACTTTCATCACCACAAAGAGTGTCCTTGTGTCTGTTTGCAGTCAATTCCCCTCCCACAACCCTATCCCCAAGCAACAACTGAATTTTCTAGAATTGTATATTAATGGAATCATACATGCCTGACTTCTTTCACACAGCATAATGTTTCTGAGATTCATCCGTGTCACTGTATGCATCAGTAGTCCTTTTATATTGCTGGGTAGTATTTCATTGCATGAATATGCCACAATTTATCTGCTTACCTATTGATGAACATCTGTGTGTGTTCAGTTTTGTGTATTATGAATAAAGTCCCTATGAACATTTGTGTACAATTCTGTGGGTGAACATGTTTTCTTTTATCTTGAATAACTACCTAGAAGTGGAATTGCTAGGTGGAGCCCTGGTGGCACAGTACTTAAGAGCTTGGCTGCTAACCAAAAGATCAGTAGTTCGAATCCACCAGCCGCTCCTTGGAAACCCTATGGGGCAGTTCTGTTCTGTCCTGTAGGGTTGCTATGATTGGAAATCGACTTGACGGTAGTGGGTTTGGTTTTTGGTTTAAGTTTATGGCAGATGTACGTTTAACTTAAAAGAAACTGCCCTTTTCTCCCCCCAAAGTGACTGTACCATTTACATTCCCACCACCAGTATATGAGAGTTACGGTTGCTCCACATCTCACCAACATTTGTCAAGCTTTATAGTTTTAGGCATTTTAATGGTTTTATAGTAGTAGCTCATTGTGGTTTAAATATGCAATTCTCTGTTGACTAATGATGTTGAGGATATGTTGATGTGTTTATCGACCATTTGTATATACACTGGCCATTTATTTATATTCCTTTATGAAATGTCTGTCTAAATATTTGCCCTTTTTTAATGGATTATTTATCTTTTATTAGGTTTTAAGGGTTCTTAATATAGTCTAGATGTAATTCCTTTGTCAGATATATGTCTTGTGAATATTTTCTCTCGTAAATCATTTTCTTAATGGTGTCTTTTGTTGAGCAGGACTTTTTAATTTTGACGAAGTATAATTTATAAATATTTATATTTATGGTTATTAGTCTCTATGTCTAAGAAACCTTTGCCTCTGCCCAGGTTGTGAAGATATTTGCCTATATTTTCTTCTAGAAAATTTATAATTTTAGCTTTTATATTTAGGTCTATGATTCACTTTGAGTTAATTTTTGGGTGTGGTGTGAGGTAAGGATCAAGGTTCATTTTTTTCCATATGGATACCCATATTTTCTAGCCCCATATGTTGAAAAGAATTTCTTTTTCCCCATTAAATTACCTTGTCATCTCTGTCAAAAATCAACTGGCCCACAGAGGCGTAACTAAGGTATGGCAGGTAGGGTGCATGCCCTGGGTGCTGCTTGAGGAGGGGCGCTAAGGAGCAGTTTCTAATTGACCATCAAAGTTTCCATTGCCAGCTGTGAGAGATCATTCAGCAATTTAAAACTCATTGCTATAGGCACTATTTTCTGTAGATAGGCTCCTGATTTGCCACATATGTGTGGGCCTATTTATTTTCTATTCCATGCTATTGATCTATATATCTATCTTTATGCCAATACCTTACTATCTTGATTACAGTGGCTTATGATAAGTTTTTTAAATCAGGCAGTTCAGGTCCTCCAATTTTGTTCTCTTTTAGAATTGCTTTGGCTATTCTAGTTGTTTGCATTTCCGTGTAAATTTTAGAATTGGTATGCCATTTTCTTTAAAAAAAAAAAAAAAGCCTTTGAAATGTTGATTTGGATCATGTTTACTGTCAAGATCAATTTGTGTAGAATTGACATCTTAACAATATTGAGACTTTCTTTATGAACATGGTACGTCACCTGGGCTCTATGTGATGCAATTGGTCTGGGATGTGGCCTGGCATTGGTATGTTTAAAAAAATCCCTCTGATGATTCTAATTTGTAGCCAGTGTAGAGAACCTCTGTCTCAGGACCTCCTAGTCATCTACATCCAGCTAGACACAAGGAAAAAGAAAGTAGAAGAGGCACAACTGCTTCTTAAAAGCTTTGGTTTGGAAGTGGCCACATCAATTTTGCTCTCATATTCATTGACAATAGTCACATAGCCATGCACACTTAGATTCAAAGAGTTCTGGGAAATGTAGTTCCTGGATGAGCAGCTGCTTTCCAGGTACAAATGTACATTATGGAAGGAGAGAATAGATTTTGATGGAAAAGTAGCTGTCCTTTCCACAATTCTCATCAGTCTCAGGGTGACTTAGAAGAAGCACTGCCATATTTTATACCATTTAATCCTCTCAACTATCCCTTAAGGGAATGTTTCTCAAAGCGTAATACACATATATACTACATGCATTACTGGTATTAGGGGAGATAGTTTCAGGTGGCATACACATGACATTGTCATGTATGTATATATGCATATATGTCCACATACATATATACAGGTTAAGGACAGGCTATTTTAAAAAGTGAGTTGATAGTAAGAAAAATAGATTAGGTAAATATTAAGTACTTGTGATATTGTGCTGTGAAAAAATCAAGAAATGATCTGTAAATGACTGAAGTTTGGGAAACACTTTTGTAAGGGGAAGGTAGCACTTGGTGTCTCTAACTGTCATTTTTGCCTTAGGAGGAATGAGTTAAACAGCAAGCAGAAATGGAAATCCAGAATCTGGGAATGTGTGAGGAGCATGAGGAAGTCTAGCACTGTGCCCAGTAAATATTCTGTTGACTGACAATGGAATGTTAGCTTTGCCTACTAAACCACAGCAGTGGTGCCTTGGTGCTCAGTGGTTACTCCAAGAAAATCTTCCCCTAAATTCACCCACAAGACATAATTCCTTACTGCTATGGCTCAGAAGACCTAAAGTATATCATTTACTGAAGGGAAATTAAAGCTAATTGCTTCTGGAAAAGGAGTTCTTCTACTAGCTTAGATCCCAAAACCAAAAAATCCCTCGCCGTCGAGTCGATTCCGACTCATAGTGACCCCATATGACAGAGTAGAACTGCCCCATAGGATTTCCAAGGGTAGAACTGCCCCACAGCGTTTCCAGAGAGCAGCTGGTGGATTCAAACTGCTAACCTTTTGGTTAACAGCTGAGCTCTTAACCACTATACCACCAGGGATCCCTGGCTTAGATAGAGAAAGTAAAAATTTTGTCCATTTTACTATCCCAATTCTTTTTTGGGGTTAATTTTTTTTTTTTTTTTTGGTCGATTTGTTTTGGCTTTGGATTTTATGTGTTTGTAAATTTTGTTGTCTGGTTGCTTGCTTTGTTTGTTTAAAGCAACATGTTCTGGAACTTAGCAAGAAGCCAGTAGCTGCAGATGGGGCATTAAATGGGAGATAGGAACATCTCCATTGTTTTTGGCCCTTACTTCATCTGCCAAATCAAGATAGATGATGAGGATGGTTTTTGCCCCCCAAGCTAAAGCGTCCATGATTCTGTTTCCTGGCCCTGTCATCCATCAACTTGATAGAAGTTCAGTAAGTCCCTAAACTAAACATGTCACAACTCTTCTGACTGCCTTTAAATGGGCTAGGGGTAAAGCAGAGAGCATAGCTTTGAAAGGAGAAAGAAGAAAAAAAGGGTGGGAAGACGAGATAGAGTGAGTAGGTAGATGGCATCCAATTTTCCTAGATCACGTCTGCATTGTAAACAGAGAACTTCTCCTGAATACTAATTTTAAGTCTTCATATAATGTCAGGAGTGACATTTTCAATCTCTTTTCACTTTTGTCATATTAGTGGGAAGTGACTTGGTGTGTTTGTGGACTCTCTGGAATCCCATAGGGATAAAATCCCTCAGTACAATGGCAACCTGCCAAGTACAATGTGTTCTAAAACTCTATGGCTTTGAGAAGTCTCATTATCAATCAAAGCACAATTTCAGCCTAGCAGGAGGCAAGTTAGACTGTTGATTAGCCACACCATGTACCAGCCACGACACACCTTTTCTGTGAGCTTTGCTGCAAGCCATCCAAGCTATGGCTACTCAGACATTCTGCATCGTGACACACACACTATCCTTTTTACCTGGACTTGTCCCATGGATCTTTTAATGGTTTCAAACAGTGGAACAACGCAGGTCCAGCCATGTACTATCCATAGAAAAAGCTATCACCTACCTTTGCCTCATTTTATACCAGTTCCAGAAAAGAATCACAATGTGGATCTGGTAAGGATACTAGAAACTAAATCCTGATTAATCATCTGTTAGAGTTACTGACTAAAGCCAAATGGGACAAATAGCATGAGACAGAAACAAGCGAAAAGCATTGTTCATATTGTAGCATCACAATTCTGTGTCATTAATATGCATATAGTGCCTACAAGATGCTAAAAGAAAAAATCTCTCTCTCCTCTCTCTCTGCTCGTGTCTTCTCCAGATAAATACAGTCAACATAGTCAGCTGCCGACATATAGTGGAAGGCAGCCGGACTCGGATAGCAGAGATATGAATTCCGCCTATTTAAATCCTTTTTTATCTGGGAGAAAAGACTTTTGAAGATGCAGAGAACAAGTGTCTCGACTCTGCTTTTTAGACACAAAGCAATGGCAATTAAATGGCATGACCATATGACCTTGTTGCTAAGGCAGTCAGGTGACTGAACTATTAAAGAGACTTTCTTTCTCAAGGCCAGAGGAGAGGAAATTAGGAGGAGAAAGAAACATTTGTTTTCAGACATTGAACAACAGGAAGTATAGTATTGTGGTCCCTCAGAAAAGAGAAACGAGTGAAGTGAGCCCTGGCTTTCTGCCTAGAGGCACTTTCTGGGCCATGGTGCAGGGAAGGGCACTCCAAGTAGAGCATAGTGGTTTCATCAAGTCGAGGGTACAGAGATCACTGTTCAGGGAGGCTGAGGTAGCCGAAGAGAAGAAAGCTACACAGAGAAGGAACTCTGGAAAACTGCCTAGATGTCCCCTGGAATGTGTTGCTAAATACTAAGCCATACATGGGTTAGGTGAAACTCTATGAGGCCGGGCAACGAATGAACAAGGAATCCTGAGTTAAACAATTCTCAGAGTTCACACAGGGCTGGGAGACATTTGAGTTTCTATAAGCCAGAGGAGAGAGGCCTCAGTGAGCACCTGGGCATCCAGTGGGGAGAAGGGCTAAACTAGCCAAGAGGTAAAGACTATTGTAGGCCAACTGAACAAACTTAAAAAAAAAAAAGACTTCAAAAGAATCAAGCTGATACGAAAGTAAGTTAACTGTCTGCCAGAGCAGTCCAACAGTCTTTAATGAAAGAGAAGAAAATCTAGTACTCAACAGTGTAACATTCACAGTTCCAGTCTCTAAGACAGAATTATTAGACAAGCAAAGTAGCTGGAAAATATAACCTCTTTATTTATTCTCTTTCAATCTTTAAATTTTCTGTGCTTCATTTTAAGGTTTCTATTGCTATCTTTTCAGGTTCACTATTTTTTTACTCAATATATAAAAATATATTGAGTAAAATATATGTTACTGCAGATATAAACCCATTGCCATCGAATCAGTTCCGACTCATAGCAACCCTATAGACAGCAGATATAAAAGTGGACACCATATTGCAGTGGATTGAGTAATAAGTCAGAGACAAAGAAATAGAGACATTGAGTGCAAACTGCTCTATAGAAAATAGACGTATTAAAAAAGAAGCAAATGAAAACTCTACGGCTGAAAAATACAATGTCTGAAAAATTCACTGATGAGAGTAGTAACAGATTAGGTACTACAGGAAGAAAAATAGTGAATTTGAATTTTGTTCTGCATTTTTCTCCTGCTCAGTCTGGGACCATCTATTATGATCCCAGTCAGAGCGGTCAGCGGTGGTAGCCGGGCACCATCTAGATCTTCTGGGCTCAGGCTGGGATCCATTAGTCCCTTGGACTAATATTTTCCTTGTCTGGTTTTCTTCATTTTCCTTTGCTCTGGACAGGATGGGACCAATAGATATATCTTAGATGGCCGCTCGCAAGCTTTTAAGCCCCCAGACGCTACTCACCAAAGTGGGATGTAGAACATTTTCTTTATGAACTATGTTATGTCAATTGACTTAGATATTCCCCGAGACCATGGTCCCCAGCCCTCAGCCCCAGTAACTTGGTCCCTCAAGGTATTTGAATGTGTCTAGGAAGCTTCTATGGCTCTGCCTTGGTCAAGTTGTGCTGACTTCCCCTATATTGTGTGTTCTTTCTCTTCACCAAAGTTAACACTTGTCTGCTATCTAGTTAGTGATTTCCCCTCCCCAACCCTCCGCTACCTTGTAACCATCAAAGATTTTTTTTTTCTGTGAGTAAATCTTTTCTTGAATTTTTATAGTAGTGGTCTCATCCCATATTTATCCTTTTGTGATTGACTTATTTCACTCAGCATAATGCCTTCCAGTTTTATCCATGTTGTGAGATGTTTTGCAGATTCATCATTGTTCTTTATTGTTGTATAATATTCCATTGTGTGTATACCCCATTGCCATCTAGTCGATTCCAACTCATATTTGTTTATCCATTCATCTGTTGATGGGCACTTAGGTTGTTTCCATCTTTTTGCTATTGTGAACAATGCTGCAATGAACATGGGTGTGCATATGTCTATTCCTGTGACGGCTCTTATTTCTGTAGGATATATTCCTAGGAGTAGGATTTCTGGATGGTATGGTATTTCAATTTCTAGCTTTTTAAGGTGGCACCATATCATCTTCCATAGTGGTTGTACCATTTTGCATTCCCAGCAGCAGTGCATAAGAGTTCCAATCTCCCCTCAACCTCTCCAACATTTGTTATTTTCTGTTTTTTTTTTTTTTTTGATTAGTACCAGTAATATTGGGGCGAGATGGTATCTCATTGTAGGTTTGATTTGCATTTCTCTAATGGCTAATAATTGTGAGCATATCCTCATGTGTCTGTTAGCTGCCTGAATGTCTTTTTTGATGAAGTGTCTGTTCGTATTCTTTGCCCATTTTTTAAACTGGATTATTTGTCTTTTTGTTGTTGAGGTGTTGCAGTATTTTATAGATTTTAGAGATTAGATCCTTGTCAGATATGTTGTAGCCGAAAATTTTTTCCCAGTCTGTAGGTTCTCTTTTTACTCTTTTGGTGAAGTCTTTTGATAAACATAAGTATTTAATTTTTAGGAGCTCTCAGTTATCTAGATTCTCTTTTGGTGTTTGTGCATTGTTAGTTATGGTTTGTATTGTATTTATGCCATGTGTAAGGGCTGCTAGCATGGTCCCTGTTTTTTCTTTCATGATTTTTATAGTTTTAGGTTTTATGTTTAGGTCTTTGATCCATTTTGAGTTAATTTTTGTGTATGGTATGAGGTATGGCTCCTGTTTCATTTTTTTACAGATGGACATCCAGTTTTGCCTGCATCATTTCTTAAAAAGACTGTCTTTTCCCTGTTTATGAAGTTGGAAATCTTAACTTTGGAAATGTTACCTATCAATGTGGTTATCCCATTTTCTACAGCGTCATTCTACGATTTCGCATTAAAAGAAAATGGATCATTATATTCATCTGGTATTGGAGATTGGTGGGGCAGGTATGGTGGAAAGATGAGTAGGTGAGAAAATAGAAGGTAGAAGTGAGGTGTAAGAAATGAATGACAATGAAGTCTTAATTTAACAGAGAACAGTATGAAGCCAGGCAGGATTGAGAGACTGAGAGTAGGAAAGGGTCAAGGATTTGGAAATCTCAGTGATATTGAAGAACAAGTTTAGTGGAAGTGAGAAAATATGAGAGTAGGAAGATTACGATGCCTTGATCAGGGAGAGGAATATCTGAATTTAAGTTTCTAGAGGTAGAATTGTTCCAGGGGTGGATTAACCAGTAAGTACGGTATGTACCAGTTTACAGTAGCAAGGTAGACATGGGCTTTATTATGCTTACTTACTAATCTGTAGTGCACAATTTCACCTGGGTTTTCATGGTGAGACCCAGGTGAAATTGTGCAATACAGGTTAGTAAATAAGCACAATTAAGCCCGTGCCTACCTTGCTTATTGGATAATCTGTCCCAGGATATTTCTATAAAATGACAGGGCCTAGGATGCAGTTATTGAATTACTAAAGTAGTTGTTGTTAGGTGCTGCCCAGTGGGTTCTGACTCATAGCGGCCCTACGTACAAAGAATGAAACACTGTCCAGTCCTGCGCCATCCTCATAATCGTTGTTATGCTTGAGCCCATTGTTGCAGCCGCTGTGTCAATCCATCTTATGGAAGGTCTTCCTCTTTTTCACTGACCCTCTACTTTACCAAGCATGATGTGCTTCTCCAGGGACTGGTCCCTCCTGATAGCATGTTCAAAGTATGTGAGATAAAGTCTCACCACCCTTGCTTCTAAGGAGCATTTTAGCTGTACTTCTTCCAAGACAGATTTGTTCATTCTTCTGGCAGTCCATGGTATATTCAATACTTTACTAAATATTCTATTATTCTATTAAATATTCTATTAATTATTCTACTAAAGTGGAGTAGAGGTGATACTTGTTGGAGTTGAGTGAGCTCAAGAAATTATGAAGTTACGTTGCTAAAGATATCCAGTGAATTAGGGTAATTAGGTTAGCTGTAGCAACAGATCAAATCCTCCAGCCACTCCTTGGAAACCCTATGGGGGAGTTCTACTCCGTCCGGTAGGGTCACTGTGAGTCAGACTCAGCGGCAAAGGGTTGGTTGGGTTGGTAGCAACAGATACCACTACCCATTGTCAGTTTGTTGTACTGTTGTGGCTTCCATGTTATTGCGATGCTGGAAGTTATGCCAGTGGTATTTCAAATACCAGGAGGGTCACCCATGGTGGACAAATTTCAGCAGAGCTTTCAGACTAAGACAGACTAGGAAGAAAGGCCTGGCAATCTACTTCAAAAAATTAACCAACGAACAGCAGAACATTGTGGTACTTGCTTACTTCGGACACATCATCAGGACGGATTAATCGTTGGAGGAAGACATCATGTTTAGTGAAGCAGAGGGCCAGCAAGGCCAAGGGAGAGCCTCAGTGAGATGGATTGACACAATAGCTGCAACAATGGCCTCAAACATGCCAGAGATCATGAGGGTGATGCTAGACCAGGCAGCGTTTCGTTCTGTTGTGCGTAAGGTTGCCATGAGCTGGAGTCTACTCAACAGCATCTATCTATCTCTAGCAACAGATAAACCCCGAAATATCAGTGGGTTAACACAATAAAGTTTTGTTTTGCACTAACTGATGGGGGTTCTCCTCCATCCAGTAAATTAGGTATCCGGTCTCCCTCCATCTTGAAAATTCTGCCAATTCAACACAGTTTCCAAGGTTGCTATAGCAAGAAAAGAGAAGAGATGGAGTAGGCATAAACTAAAACGAAAACCAAACCAAACCTATTGCCATTGAGTTGATTCTGACTCATAGCAACCCTATAGGACATAGTAGAACTGCCCTATAGGGTTTCCAAGGCTGTAATCTTTACAGAAGCAGAGTGTCACATCTTTCTCCCATGGAGTGGCTGGTGGGTTCGAACCGCCAAACTTTTGGTTAGCAGCTGAGCACTTAACCACTGCATCACCAGGGCTCTAGGGAGTAGGCATTCTGGCTATTAACTGCTTCAGTTTGGAAGTAACATATACCATTTTAGATCACATTTCATTAGCCAGAACAATTTACATGGAAGGCTGAGAAATCTGAGGGAGCCAGTGGAATATTTGTTGAGTGTTAACTGTCTCAGTCACATTCAGGAGAGATGGCAGGACTTGGAGTAGTGAGGATCATTGTGGATCAAGTGTCAAATTTCTGGATGAATGTGTGTATGTGTACAACCATGAGAGATGGGAAGGAGGTAGTATAGACAGAATGATCTTAAAAGAGGAGAAAGTTTTTTTTTTTTTTTTTAATTGTGCTTTAGGTGAAGGTTTACAGGGCAAATTAGTTTCTCATTAAACAGTTAATACACATATTGTTTTGTGATATTGGTTGCCAACCCCACAACATGTTAACACTCTCCCCTTCTCAACCTTGGCTTCCCCATTTCCATTCATCCTGCTTTCCTGTCCCCTCCTACCTTCTTGTCCTAGCCCTGGGCTGGTGTGCCCATTTAGTCTAGTATACATGGTTGAGCTACGTGTATTATTGTTTGTTTTATGGGCCTGTCTAATCTTTGGCTGAAGGGTGAACCTCAGGAGTAACTTCAGTACTGAGTTAAAAGGGTGTCCAGGGGCCATACTCTTCTGGGTTTCTCCAGTCTCTGTCAGACCGGTAACTCTGGTCTTTTTTTGTGAGTTAGAATTTTGTTCGAAATTTTTCTCCAGCTCTGTCCGGGACCCTTTATTGTGATCCCTGTCAGAGCAGTCGGTGGTGGTAGCCGGGCACCATCTAGTTGTGCTGGAGTCAGTCTGGTGGAGGCTGTGGTAGTTGTGGTCCATTAGTCCTTTGGACTAATCTTTCCTTTGTGCCTCTGGTTTTCTTCATTCTCCCTTGCTCCAAAGGGGGTGGGATCAGTGGAGTATCTTGGATGGCCGCTCATAAGCTTTTAAGACCCTAGAGCTACTCACCAAAGTAGGATGTAGAACATTTTCTTTATAAACTGTGTTATGCCAGTTGAGCAAGATGTCCCCTGAAACCATGGTCCCCAGCCCTCAGCCCAGTAATTCAGTCCCTCAGGGAGTTTGGATGTGTCTATGAAGCTTCCATGACCTTGCCTTGGTCAAGTTGTGATTTCCCCAGTATTGTGTACTGTCTTACCCCTCACCAGAGTTACCACTTATCTATTATTTTTCCCTCCCCACCTCTCCCCTCGCTCGTAACCATCAAAGGTTGTTTTAAAAGAGGAGAAAGTTTTGAGTAGAGGTTGAAGAGAAAAAAATCTATATGCTTCTGTGAGGAAGTTAAGAAAATGCTATACTATGTCCAAGTCTCATTCTCTCAGTAGGGAAATAGTTTGGGATATGGTTGGAAGAGTGAATTGGGACCAGATTATGGTAAGAATTGAAACCAGATTAAGAATGTTGGCCTTTATCCTGAGGTAAAAGGATAAAATGGCATGATAAAAAGAGAGATGTAGGAAGATGATTTTGGCAATGACAGTCAGAATGCATTGGAGGTGGTAGATACTAGAAGCAAGAAAAGCAATTAGAAGGCATGAGCTAATGGTGCTTGACCAACAGTGGTCACAGTGGGAATCCAGTGTCACATGCAGGAGACACTAAAGGAGAAAGATCAGCAAGCTTTGGCACAAAACAATTGCCACATATTTTATCTGGCTCCAGCGTGGATCCAAAGAAGGACCAGATTGACCTTGGAAGGGGAGAGGAGAGAAAAGAGAGATGGGCATGAAATTTATAAAAGGGCTAACAAGGGTAGGCTAGTGGACAGAAAGATTAAAGGTGAGGGAAAGAAGTGGAGAAAGAACCTGAAGAAAAGGACCTGTGGGCTCTAGATGCACATGACCTCTAAGTTGGGAGGCAGAAGGAAATGGTGATTAGCAGCAGCTGAAGGCCACACACTGGATCTTCTGGCATTTAAGCCAGGGGTTGGCAACTTTTCAGAATTGGCTTGCCAAGTCAGCATTTATTTACTCTGAGTTTCAGACTTTGTGTGCCAATAATACACTTCTCCACTTTAAAAGTCTCTTTCTGTATAACTAAACTGTTGTTGCACGTGAAGTTATTTTTATGAAAGTTTAAAGACTAAGAAGCTGCATTTAAAATTACATTATAAAGCAGATTTAATGAGGTTCCTTTTATACTTTCTCTTGCTTTGCCCTGTTAAGTTCGCCGAGGTGCTGTGCATATTTGTATACTCAAAGCTGTGCTCAAACCTATTGTAAACTATTTGTCTCCCATCCCCAGCTTTCCTAGCTCCAGAATTGCTATTACCACCACCTGCTGATTACGGCCCAAGAGGCCTGAGGTAGGGCAACAAGAGAGGAGAGATCGCCCTCTGCTGGGTCTGATGAGGGCAGGGACACAAATGATAGAGACAGTGCTGGGTACTCGGGGACCAAAAAACAGGGACACCTAAACTGGTCTGTGACTCAGGAAAGGACCTCCCCAACGTCTGAAGATTCAGTAGGATATAGCAGTGGAAACAGTATGTGTAGAGGCCCAAAGATTAAAGAGAACATGGTGTGTTTAAGAAACTAAACAAAATCCAGGGCAATTGGAGCATAGCGAACTGGGGTAGAACGGTGTGAGATGAGGCTGGAGAGGTGGGCAAGGCTCAGAGCCTGGGAGGGAAAGCATAGAGAAGACATCCTTCCCAGTGATGTAAAATGCAAGCATAACACTTTATATATTGTTTTGGCCAGTAATTAACACTTAACACATTGATGCCAGATACTGTTCTCCATATTCTACAGATATTAGCTCTTTAATTCTTATTGCCAACCTATGAGATATATTTGATGACTTCCACTTCTGGGAAGATGAAGGAGAACATATTTTTCCCTATGCCTTCCACTAAATACAAGTAAAAACCCAGGACATTATATATGGGAGAAAAAAAAAAGAAGGCAGACTGGCTAGAGACCTTGGGAGCCAAGAAGTGATATGATGGTGAGTTCCCTGGGTTTTCTTTTTGTCTCATATATCCCAGACATGGAACTGAAGAAGTCTTCAACTGAGAAACACCAACAGGTGGAAATAAAAAAAAAAAAATCTAACAAAAGCCTACTCTCTCTATCCAAAGGACCAGGAAAGGAACAAACTAGCAAGACAGAAAACTTTTAAATAATAACTGCTCTACTCCAACCAAACACCACAGGGGGATAAAAAAACATAGCCCCATCCCCACGCATGCCAACAAAGGTCAAATAGGGAGACCGTCACCCTCACAAGGTGCCCAACACCCTCATTGGACTGGTGTCAGAGAAAGCCAAGTAGGAAGCTGGGACTTTCATCCTTGACAGCTAATAATGGGTCATCCCCCCTCGCCTGCAGTGAGAGTGGAGACTACATGGGAAACCTATACTTCCACTCCCACCTAGCAGTAATGAGGCAACCTGCCCCCTCCTTGCTGCAGTGGTGTCAGAGGAGGCCTACTCACTGCCCCCTACCATCCAGTTGACTACAACTTATAGTGACCTTATAGGGCAGAGTAGAACTGCCCCATAGGGTTTCCAAGGCCGTAATCTTTACAGAAGCAGACTGTCACTTCTTTCTCCCATGGAGCGGCTGGTGGGTTTGAACTGCTGACCTTTTGGTTAGCAGCTGAGCACTTTAACCACTGCGCTGCCAGGGCTCCTTAAAGGAGGCCTAGTGAAGCATAAAAATTTTCATCATTGACCATCAGTAACAAGGCCACCCCCACTCCACAGTATCAGTAGAGGTCATGTGGGGGGCAGTTACAAGGCACTGTTACTCCTCCCAGCCCTAAACAAGAACCCAAATAAATCCACACCAAGATGCATCATAGTCAAACTTCTTGAAAGTAAAGACAAGAAAATATCTTCAAAGCAATGAGAGACAAATGACACCTTATTTATAGTGGACAAATAATTCCAATGATAGCAGATTTTTTATAATAAACCATGGAGGTCAAAAGGAAGTGACACATTTTTCAAGTACAGAAAGAAAAGAACTGTCAATCCAGAATCTTATATCCTGCGAAAATATCCTTCAGGAATGAAGGGGAAATCAAGACATTCTCAGATGAAGGGAAACTAAGAGAATTTGTCGCCAGCAGGCCTACCATAATAGAATGGCTAAAGAAAGTTCTCTAAACAGAAGGGAAATAAAACAAGGAATACTGGAACCTCAGAAAGGAAGAAAGAACAAATGAAAGACCAAAACTATGAGTAAATACAATAGGCTTTCCTTTTTGTCTTGAGTTTCCTAAATTATGTTTAATGGTTGAAGCAAAAGTTATAACACTCTCTGATGTGGTTCTAAATGTATGTTCAAGTAACACAGTAAGGCAGGAGAAAGAAAACAGAGAAAGGAAAAATAGAGAGGAAAAAACAGAAAACAAAAAAGTAAATAGGCAGACATAAACCCTGACATAGCAATAATTACTAAGTACATCAATTAAAAGACAGAGATTGGCAGAGTGGATTAAAAAAACATGACCCAACTGTATGTTGTCTACAAGAAAACTCACTTAAAATACAACAATATAGGCAGGCTGAAAGTGAAAGAATGAAAAAGGATATATCATGATAATATTAATAAAAGGAAAGCAAGAGTGGCTATACGAATATCAGATTGAGTAGACTTCAGAGCAAATAAAACTATCAGGGACAGAGAAGGGTATTACATCACTTTTAAAGGGTCAATCCACCAGAAAGACACAGTGTTCTTAAATGTATATGCACCAAATAACAGAGCTGCAAAATATGTGAAACAAAAACTTACAGAATGGAAAGGAGAAATAGACAAATCCACAATTATAGTTAGAGACATTGACACTCCACTCCTCTCTCAACAACTGATAAAACAACCAGACCGAATTTCAGCAAGAGTATGGAAGAATTAAATGACACTAACAATCAAGATCTTATCCACATTTATAGAACACTCCACCCAACAACAGCAGAATACATATTTCTAATACATATTCTTTTTCAAGAGTGCACTGGATATTTACCAACCTAGACCGTATCCTGGAGCCATAAAACAAATCTCAACAAATTTAAAAGAATTGAAGTCATATGTGTGTGTTCTCCAACCACAATGGAATCAAACTAGAAATCAATAACAGAAAATTAACAGGAAATTTTCTAAACACTTGGAAACTAAACAACACACTTCTTAATAATCCACAAGTCAAAGAGGAATTCTCAGGGAAATTAAAAAAAAATTGACCTGAATGAAAATGTAAACACAATACATCAAAAGTTGTGGGACATTGCTAAAGCAGTCCTGAGAGGGAAATTTATAACGCCAAATGCTTACATTTGAACAGAGGCATAGTCTCAAATCAATTATCTAAGCTTCCACCTCAAAAACCTAGCAGAAGAAGAGAAAAATAAGTGCAAAACAAGCAGAAAAAAGTAAATAATAAACATAAGAGCAGAAACCAATAACTGAAGCAGAAAAGCAATAGAGAAAATAAATGCAACAAAGAGCTAGTTTTTGAAAAGATTGAAAAAAAAAAAAAGGCAAACCTCTAGCAAGACTGACAAAAGACACAAATTGCCAATATCAGTAATGAATCAGGGAATATCACTACAGATCCTGCAGACATCAAAGGGATAATAAAGGAATACTGTGAACAACCCTACACACATACATTTGACAACTTAGATAAAATGGACCGATTCCTCAAAAAACAGAAACTGCCACAACTCATCCAATATAAAATAGATCATTTGACTAGCCCTGTAAGTATTAAGTAAATTGGATTCTTTTTTTCCTTTATATTCTTTTTCTTCTTCTTATTTTTGTTGTACTTTAGATGAAGGTTTATGGAACAAATAGTTTATCATTGAACAGTTAGTACATATATTGTTTCATGACAATGGTTAACAACCCCACAACATCTCAACACTGTCCCTTCTAGTGACTTCATTACTGATTCTTGACAAAGATGCAAAAACAATTCCTAGAGCAAGTGGACATCCATAGGCACAAACAGACAAAACAAACAAACAAAAACTCCCTTGATCTAAGTCTCAATACCTTATACAAAAATTAACTCAAAATGGTTCATGGACTTAAATGTACAACATAAAACTATAAAACTTCTAGGAAAAAAACATAGTAGAAAATTTTCAGGATCTAGGGATAGGCAAAGAGTTTTTAGATGACATCAAAAGCATGATTCAAAAAAGAAGAAAATTAATAAATTGGACTTCATCAAAATTAAAAAAAAATTACCGCTGTGAAGAAGATGAAAAGACAAGTTACCAAGTGGGAGAATATATTTGCAAATCAAATATTGGACAAAGGAATCATATCCAGAATATATAATGAATTCTCTAAAATCAACAGTTAAAAAAAAAAAAAACCCAGTTAGAAAATGGGCAACAGACATGAAGAGGTATTGCACCAAAGAGGTTATACAGGCGGAAAATAAGCACATAAAAAGATGTTCAACATCATTAGACGTTGTTGTTGTTGTTAGATGCCGTCGAGTCGATTCCGACTCATAGCGACCCTATACGACAGGGTAGAACTGTCCCCTAGAGTTTCCCAGGAGTAGCTGGTGGATTTGAACTGCCAACCATTTGGTTAGCAGCCGAGCTCTTAACCACTACGCCACTCAAATCACAACGAGATATCACTACAAACCTTCAAGAATGGCTAAAATAGAAAATAGTGACAACACCAAATGCTGGTAAAGATGCACAGGGAGGGCATCATTGCTGGTGGGAAGGTCAAATGGTACAGCCACTCTGGAAAACAATTTGGCAATTTCTTAAAAAATACTAAACATGCGACTACAGCATGACGCAGCAATTGCACACCTGGACTTCTATCCCAGATGAATGAAAACTTATGTTTACACAAATCATGAACACAGATGTTCATAGCAGCTTTATTCATAATAGCCCCAAACACAGCTGTGATGTAGCCATACCACGGAATACTACTCAACAGTAAAAAAGAACAAAGTATTGATACATGCAACAACTTGGATGAATCTCCAGAGAAATATGCTGAGTGAAAATATCCAGTCCCAAAGTGTTACTGAATGATTTAATTTACAAAACATTCTTGAAATGAAAAAATCATATAAATAGAAAATAGATTAGTGGTTGCCAGGGGATAAAGAGGGGACAGGAGCAGAGAGAAGTGGGTGTGGCTATAAAAGGACAACATGAGGGATCCTTGTGGTGATAGAAATGTTCTGTGTCTTGACTCTATCAGTATCAATATTCTGTAATATTGTACTATAGTTTTGCAAGATGTTACCACTGGGGAAAACTGGTTAAAGGGTATAGGAGATCTCTCTGCATTATTTCTTACAGCTGTATGTGAATCTACAGCTATCTCAAAACAAAAAGCATAAGTTAAGAAAGAGAGATATTTGAATGTTAAATGACACATTAAAAAGAAACAAATAAAAGACAAGCATTAGGAATATCAAAATGTAGTCCATAAATAACAACAAATATTTTAAAATATTTTATTAGCATGGCTCTTATGCTTTTGGACAACTCTGTGATCTTCAAGGTGTTACCTCTTATTACTTTCTTTTGAAATTCTAAGTAGCTGATTAATCACTCTTATAGGTCTGTGAATCTTCCTTATCTTTAGATCTTCAATTTCCTGAGCAATGGCCACAGAAGAACAAAATCTTCTCTAGGGTACAGCAACAGGGATCAGAACAATATTGACTTGAGAGCTAAATATAATGAAAAGATGGCAGCCCTGAGAATTAAGAAATAGCCTCCAGTCCCAGTTCTACAACTAATTATCAGGGTAATCTAAGAAAAGCTACTTATCCTCTCCAAGTCTCAGTCTCCTCTTCCATTATAGAATGATCTCTAAGGATCCCTTTATCTCTGACATTCTAGGAAATAAAAGGAAGGCTGCCCTGAGGAAGAGAGTTTTCCCCACCCTGAGCTAATTGGACTGCCTGTGTGAATGCCACTCCAATTCCTAGATGCCTGTAATGACTACTTCCTCTCCAGAAGTTGCTGTGTTTTCAGGACCTGCTGAGGATAGAGGAACTGAAGTTTCAGATGTGCTATTTTGTGTAAATTATTAGGGAAAAAATATCAGACATCATAGGACAGGCAGTGGACTGAGATGAGACTTTCATGCCAGGCAAATGTGTGGTTGACTCTGAGCTCTGTGCCAGTCACAGTGGAAAGCTCAATTCAGTGGCACTAAAGAACACTGTGTACCTAGAACCAGTACCAAAAGAAAGGTTTTCTGTATGCCAAGACAAAGAGATGAGTATTCAGTGGTGACTTCAACCTGAGGCTGCTGTAAGTGGACCTACCTAGGACCCAGATATATAAAAATCTTGATTCCCCAGTTACCCAGGAATAGAAGTGGTGTGTGTGTGTGTGTGTGTGTGTGTGTGTGTGTGTGTGTGTGTGTGTGTGCATATGTGCGCGTGCACGTAAGCATGTGCCTGGAAGGGAAAGCAATAGGACAGAATGATCGTACATAATATGCTGCAGCAGCCTTCTAACAGAAATCTCCAGTCTCTCCTTATTTCAGCCCATCTTCCACACTGCCATCATATTATTTTCCTAAAGTCCATATCAGATTGTATCTTTTTGTGAAAAAAATTTCAACAACTCCCAACTGGGTTCAGAATAAAGTCTAAATGGGTTTGGTGCTACAGTGTGATTGATTACTTTTGTGTGGCCTTTCTAACCATGGTCTTGTAACTCCCTCTTAGGTGATTGGGCAGGACTAAGTAATAGGGTAATTGTAGCCCACCAAGGGGATTTGTCAGTTTTGCCTTAAAAGAGAGCCAATTCCAGAGCAGAGAAGAGGAGCCTACCACCACCACCAAGGAAGAACAGCCAGGAGCGGAGAGAGTGTGTCCTTTGGACTCGGGATCCCTGCACCGAGAAGCTCCTGGAAGCAGGAGACTGAGAAAGAGAGAGAGAGAGAGCTGTAACCTTGAAGATGCTGTGAAGTAGTGGCAGGAGAGACCCGACAGCAGAGACCGGGCAGCAGGAGATGGCCTGGTGGGCTTCCCGGCCCATGGAGAGAGAAAGCTGAGTGCCTTTGGGCAGAGGCCGAGGGCCAGGGAGAGTCATGCCTGCAAGCACGGCTAGGGAGAGGCTGTCCTGAGGGAAGAACTGTATCCTGAGTGTTCCTGAGCCTGAATTGTAACTATTACTTCCCTAATAAACCCCATAATCGTGAGTATGGTCTGTGAGTTCTGTGTGGCCATTGCAATGAATTAGTGAACCCAGCAGAGATGTAGAGAGTGCTGTGGGAGGGACAGTTGGTGTCAGAGTTGGTAGAGATGGCAGAGAGAGGACTCTTGTCTGGCCTCCCCCTCACTGGAGTCAGCCTTGCACTGTTGATCTTGGTTTTCCTTCCCCCTTGTGGGGTTGGAGGAGGTCAGATACCGCCCCCATGCAGTTTTTACAGGCACCTTCCCAAATTTGACTCGAACCTATCTAATCCAATTTTATCTCCAACTATAGTTTAACCATGTATCCCACTATGGTCTCCAGTCCAACCGCATGCTATTCCACAAATAAACCATCTGACACTCCCAGCCTATGCCTTATTCCTTTTACATATCTCGTCTCCTACTGCAGACCTCCGAATCCCTTTCTCCATGAAGTCTTACTTGACTGCTCCAGTTGGTGCAGATTTCCTTCCTTCCCTGAACTCCTACAGTATTTAGCATTGACCTTGGAAGAAGGAGAATTAATCCACACAATTGGCTTCTAATACTTTCCCATCTTACAAACTATTACTCCCAGCTTCATTACTCCACAGTGAAATATTTCATTGTTTCTCTTGACTTTTTTCAAGGGAGTATGTACTGGCTCCTCAAACTGTGAAGGTAGAGGTGGACCTTCATACTATTTTGTGTGTTCCACACTGGTAACAGTGCCAACGACTTAAACGGGCCTCAATTTTTGGTCGGTTGGTGATTTTACATTGTGAATAGCTCTTGAATAGGTCATTTCCTCAGTGTCCTCCTTATCTTAAGCCTCCCTCACCTCTGTCAGGAACCACTGCAACAGTCTCTTCAGTCATTTCCACTGGGATGATTTGGTTTTCTAAATGCAAATAATATGTTATCCCTCCCCTCAAATAAACCTACCAAATAAACCTCCCAATGACTCTTCATCCCCTAGAGGAAAAGTTCAAGGCCTTTACCAAGGATGAAAAGAAAATCCACTAGAGTTTATCAAGGGCTTAGGACCATGTCTTATTCACTCTTGTGTCTGGCTCATGGTAGATGCTCAGTAAATTTGATAACTGAATGAATATATAAATGAATTGAAAATTCACTGAATGTCAGAAACAGAAGAACTTTAGCGATTGTAGTATTGGAGATGTAGTTCAGCCTTCTTGATTTACAGATGAGGAAAATGAGGCCTAGGAAGTTTAACTCTAAGCCAGTGTTCATCTCAACACTCTGTACTACAGTGTACTTTGGTACATAATAGAATAGGTCTCCTAATGTGGAATGTGATGCTTATTCTCTGAACAACTTTAAATATAGAAAGCATGAAGAAGCCAGGAATGGAACTCATTGGTCTTGATTAGTTCCAGAAAATATTACAGCTTGGTGCAGCACAGTGTAAAAAAACAGTAGTATTTCCCATCCCCCTTCTTCGTAGAGATTTTTAAAGGCCCAAAATAATCTTCCTAAGTATACTTACAGAGTTTAATGGCAGAGGGAGCAGGAAACCAGACAAAAAGAAGCAAAAAATGGCTCAAAATGATTCTGCAGCCTCGCTTGCACTCAAAGACCATTTTACCCTAGCACCTCCAAGTTAGGATGCACGCACCAGGCTGCATCAGAAGTTAGCTCTTTACTGGAGCCCATGATACAGCAGCTTCCTACCTGCATGGATTTTCTAGAATGCCTAAGTTTTCTAGGAGCCCCACCCCAAACACAATAATAAAGTTGACCTCCTCTTTTCAGTAAGAGACAGCCATCCAAAGTCAGATAGTCTTCAGATGCGCTTTCCAGAAGAATCAGGAATGTTTAGAACACGGCCTGCATCTTCTAAGGGGCTCAGGAGATGGGAAGAGCTTTGGAGGAGAGGGATATTCTTTTGCCTAGATGCACTTATGCCTCAGTAGCTACTCTTATTCCTAGGGGATACCACACAGATCCCCTTGTAATGATTATCCTGAAGACCCTCCTCGAAGTGGAAGTAACCAGTGACTTAACAATTTAGAAAGGTATACTCTGTAGGGAAGAGGTAGAGACTCTGATCATGAGAGGGCGAGAGGTCTTCAAGTGTTAAGAAAACATTTAACAGACGCTTTTCTGTGTCCCCAAACTCATTTTGTATGATATCAAAAGAGGGTTGTTTAATGAAGAAGTCCAGAAAAGGACTTTCTGGATTTCCTATGCCTTTACAGTTTATTAACCTTCAAAAATGGTAAGGGTTCCAACATATATGGTCAACTAATTTTTTTTATTGTACTTTAGATAAAGGTTTACAGAACAAATAGTTTCTCATTAAAGTTAGTACACATTATTATTTTATGACAGTGGTTAACAACCCCATGATATGTCAACACTGTCCTTTCTCAACTTTGGGTTCCCTATTACCAGCTTTCCTGTCCCCTCCTGCCTTCTAGTCCTTGTCCCTGGACTATTGTGCCCCATTAGTCTCACTTTGTTTTATGGGGCTGTTTAATCTTTGGCTGAATGGTGAACCTCAGAGGTGACTTCATTACTGAGCTAAAAGGGTGTCCAGGGGCCATGCTCTCAGGGTTTTTCCAGTCTCTGTCAGGCCAGTAAGTCTGTTTTTTTTGTTTTTTGTTTTTGTGTGTGTGTGTGTGTGAGAGTTAGAATTTTGTTCTACATTTTTCTCCGCTCTGTCCGGGTCCCTCTGTTGTGATCCCTATCAGAGCAGTCAGTGATGGTAGCCGGGCACTATCTAGTTGTACTGGACTCAGTCTGGTGGAGGCCGTGATAGTTGTGGTCCATTACTCCTTTGGACTATTCTTTTCCTTGTAGCTTGTTTTCCTCATTCCCCCTTGCTCTTGAAGGGGTGAGGCCAGTGGAGTATCTTAGATGGCTGCTCACAGGCTTTTAAGACCCCAGACACTACTCACCAAGGTAGAATATAGAACATTTTCTTTATAAACTGTGTGCCAATTGAGCTAGATGTTCCCCAAGACCATGGTCCCCACATCCTTCAGCCCAGCAATTCGGTCCCTCAGGGAGTTTGGATGTGTCTATGGAGCTTCCATGACCTTTCCTTGTACAGGTTGTGCTGGCTTCCCCAGTATTGTGTACTGTCTTACCCTTCACCATAGTTACCACTTATATATTGTCTGTTTAGTTTCCCCCCCACCCCTCCCATCCCTCATAACCAACAAAGGTTGTTTATTTTTGTGTGTAGACTTTTTCTTGAGTTTCTACAGTAGAGGTCTCGTACAATATTTGTCCTTTTGTGATTGGCTGTTTCAATCAGCATAATGTCCTACAGTTTCATCCATGTTATGAGATGCTTTGCAGATTCATCATTGTTCTTTATCATTACATAGTACTCCATTGTGGGTATGTACCATAGTTTATCCATTCATCTGTTGATGGGCACCTAGGTTGTTTCCATCTTTTTGCTATTGTGAACAATGCTGCAAGGAACATGCGTGTGTATATGTCTATTCGTGTGATGGCTCTTATTTCTCTGGGATATATTCCTAGGAGTGGGATTGCTGGATTGTATGGTATTTCTATTTCTAACTTTCTAAGGAAGCACCATATCATTTTCCAAAATGGTTGTATCATTTTGCATTCCCACCAGCAGTGCATAAGAGTTCCAATCTCCCCGCAGCCTCTCCAACATTCGTTATTTTCAGTGTTTTTGATTCGTGCCAGTAATGCCGGGGTGCAATGGTATCTCATTGTGGTTTTAATTTGAGTTTCTCTAATGGCTAGTGATCATGAGCATTTCCTCATGTGTCTGTTGGCCACTTGAATGTCTTCTTTGGTGAAGTGTCTGTTCATTTCCTTTGCCCATTTTTTAAGCGGAATATTTGTCTCTTTGTTGTAGAGGTGTTGGACTTTCTTGTATCTTATAGAGATTAGACCTTCGTCTGACTTGTAATGTCCAAAAATTTTTTCCCAGTCTGTAGGTTCTCGTTTTACTCTTTTGGTGAAGTCTTTTGATGAGCATAAGTGTTTGATTTTTAGAAGATTCCAGTTATCTAGCTTATCTTCTGGAGTTTGTGTGTTGTTGGTTATGGTTTGTATCCTGTTAACGCCGTGTATTAGGGCCTCTAGCATTGATCCTATTTTTTCTTCTATGAACTTTATAGGTTTTGGCTTTATATTTAGGTCTTTGATCTATTTTGAATTAGTTTTTGTATTGGTGTCAGGTATGGGTCCTATTTCATTTTTTTGCAGATGGATATCCAGTTTTGCCAGCACCATTTGTTAAAAAGACTGTCTTTTCCCCATTTGATGGACTTGGGCCCTTGTTGAAGATCAGGTGACCGTAGGTAGATGGATTTACATCTGGGTTCTCAATTCTGTTCCGTTGGTCAATGTGTCTGTCGTACCAGTACCAGGCTGTTTTGACTACCGTAGCTGTATAGTAGGTTCTGAGGTCAGGTAGTGTGAGTCCTCCTACTTTATTCTTCTTCGTCAATAGTGCTTTACTTATTCAGGGCTTCTTCCCTTTCCATATAAAGTTAATGATTAGTTTTTCCATCTCTTTAAAGAATGTTGTTGGTATTTGGATCTGGATTGCATTGTATTTGTAAATTGCTTTGGGTAGAATTGTCATTTTAACAATGTTGAGTCTACCTATTCATGAGCATGGTATGTTTTTCCATTTATGTAGATTCCTTTGGGTTTCTTGCAGTTGGTCAGCTAATTTTTGACAAGGGTGCTATGTCCATTCAATGGGGAAAGAAGAGTCTCTTCAATAAATGCTGTTAGGAAAATTGGATTTTCACATGCAGAAAAAATGAAACAGGATCCATACCTCACTCCACCCACAAAAATAAATTCAAAATGGATTAAGGACCTAAATGTGCAAACTAAAGCCATAAACTTCTTAGAAGAAAATGCAGGGGCAAGGCTGTCAGGCCTATCTTTTAACAATGGATTATCTAATATAATAACAAAAGCACAAAGAGCAAAAGACAAAATAAATAAATGGGACCTTATAACAAATAACTTCTGTTCATCAAAAGACTTTACCCAAAAAGTAAAAAGACAAGCTACTGACTGGAAGAATATCTTCAGAAACCATGTTATCTGATAAGAATCTAATAACCAAAACATATGTAAAACTTTGATAACAACAAAGAGACAAATAAGTCAATCACAAAATGGGCAAAGGACTCGAATAGGCATTTCACCAAAAAACACATGAAAAGATGCTCTACGTCATTAGCCACCAGAGAGGTGCAAATCAAAACCACAGTAAGAAACCATTTCACTCCCACTAGGATGGCTAACCCCCATGCATCTGTCAGTTTGTCCTACTGTGGGGGCTTTCATGTTGCTGTGATGCTGGAAGCTATCCCACCGGTATTTAAAAACCAGCAGAATCACCCATGGTGGACAGGTTTCAGCTGAGCTTCCAGACTAAGACTAGGAAGAAGGACCTGGCAGTCTACTTCTGAAAAAAACTGGCCAGGAAACCTTATGAATAGCAGTGGAACATTGTCTGATAATAGTGCCAGAATGCGCCCCTCAGGTAGGAAGGCGCTCAAAATATGACTGGGGAAGAGCTGCCTCCTCAAAGTAGAGTTGACCGTAATGACGTAGATGAAATCAAGCTTTCAGGATCTGATGTGGCACGACTCAAAATGAGAAGAATGAATCTAGGAAAAAAGTATGCTGTCATAAAAAATGAAATGGAAAGCATAAAGATTGATGTCCTAGGCATTAGTGAGCTGAAATGGACTGGTATCAGCCATTTGAATCAGACAAATGTATGGTGTACTATGCTAGGAATGACAAATGGAAGAGGAATGGCATCGCATTCATTGTCAAAAAGAATATTTCAACCAGAGGCAAGGATTAGAGAGCAAGAGGGGACAGGAAGGCTGGTATTAGGGAACCCAAGGTCGAGAAGGGACAGTACTGACATGTCATGGGATTGTTAACCAATGCCATAAAACAATATATGTACTGTTTAATGAGAAGCTAGTTTGTTCTGCAAACCTTCATCTAAAGTTCAATTTAAAAAAAAGAATATTTCAAGATCTATCCTTAAGTACAACACTGTCAGTGATTGGATGATATCCATACACCTACAAGGAAGACCAGTTAATACGACTATTATCCAAACTTATGCACCAACCATTAATGCAAAGATGAAGAAATTGAATATTTTTACCAACTTCTTAGTCTGAAATTGATCAAGATGCACTGATAATTACTGGCGATACAAATGCAAAAGTTGGAAACAAAGAGGGACTGGTAGTTGGAAAATATGGCCTTGGTGATAGAAACAATGGTGGAAATTGCATGACAGAATTTTGGACGACCAACAACTTTTTCACTGCAAATACCTTTTTTCAACAACATAAAGGGTGACTATACACAGGACTCAAATTGACTACATCTGTGGAAAGAGATGATGGAAAAGTTCAATATCAACAGTCAGAACAAGGCCAGGGGCTGACTGCAGAACAGACCATCAATTGTTCATATGCAAGTTGAAGTTAAAGTTGAAGAAAATTAGAACAAGCCCACGACAGCCAAAGTATGACCCTGAGTATATCACACCTGAATTTAGAAACCATTAGAGACCATCTCAAGAATAGATTTGACTCATTGAACGCTAATGACCGAAGACTAGAGAAATTGTGGAATGACATCAAGAATATCATACATGAAGAAAGCAAGAGGTCATTAAAAAGTCAGAAAAGAAAGAAAAGGCCAAAATGGATGTCAGAAGAGACTCTGAAAGTTGCTTTTCAATGTAAAGTAGCTAAAGCGAAAGGAAGAAATGATGAAGTAAAAGAACTGAACAGAAGATTTCAAAGGGCGGCTCGAGAAGACAAAGTAAAGTATTATAATGACATGTGCAAAGACCTGGAGTTAGAAAATCAAAAGAGAAGAACACGCTGGGCATTTCTTAAGCTGAAAGAACTGAAGACAAAAATTCAAGCTTCGAGTTGCAACACTGAAGGATTCTATAAGGAAAATACTAAACGACGCAGGAAGCATCAAAAGAAGATGGAAAGAATACACAGAGTTACTTTACCAAAAAGAATTGGTTGACATTCAAACATTTCAGGAGGTAGAATACGATCAAGAGCCAATGGTACTGAAGGAATAGGTCCAAGCTGCACTGAAGGCATTGGCAAAAAAACAAGGCTCCAGGAATTGACGGAATACCAATTGAGATGTTTCAACAAACGAATGCAGCACTGGAAGTGCTCAGCTGTCTATGCCAAGACATTTGTAAGACAGCTACCTGGCCAACTGACAGGAAGAGATCCGTATTCATGCCTATTCCAAAGAAACGTGATTCAACAGAATGAGGAAATTATAAGACAATATCATTAATATCACACACAAGTGAAATTTTGCTGAAGATCATTCAAAAGTGGTTGCAGCAGTACATCAACAGAGAACTACCAGAAATTCAAGCTGGATTCAGAAGAGGACATGGAATAAGGGATGTCATTGCTGATGCCAGATGGATCTTGGTTGAAAGCAGAGAATACCAAAAAGATGTTTACCTGTGTTTCATTGACTATGCAAAGGCATTCAACTGTGTGGATCATAACAAATTATGGATAAGATTTTGAAGAATGGGAATTCCAGAACACTTAATTGTGCTCATGAGGAACCTCTGCTTAGAGCAAGAGGCAGTTGTTTGAACAGAAAAAAAGGATACTATATGGTTTAAAGTCAGGAAAGGTGTGCGTCAGGGTTGTATCCTTTCACCATACCTATTCAGTCTGTATGCTGAGCAAATAATCCAAGAAGCTGGACTGTATGAAGAAGAACATGGCATCAAGATTGGAAGAAGACTCATTAACAACCTGCGTTATGCAGATAACACAACCTTGCTTGCTGAAAGTGAAGCACATACTGATGAAGATCAAAGACTACAGCCTTCAGTATGGATTACACCTCAACATAAAGAAAACAAAAATCCTTACAACTGGACCAAAAAGCAACGTCATGATAACTGGAGAAAAGACTGAAGTTGTAAAGGATTTCATTTTACTTGGATCCACAATCAACACCCACGAAAGCAGCAGTCAAGAAATCAAATCACGCATTGCATTGGGCAAATCGGCTGCAAAAGATCTCTTTAAAGTTTTAAAAAGCAAAGATATCACTTTAAGGACTAAGGTGCACCTGACCCCAAGCCATGGTGTTTTCAATCACTCATATGCAGGTGAAACCTGGATAACGACTAAGGAATACCGAAGAAGAATTGATGCCTTTGAATTATGGTGTTGGCGAAGAATGTTGAATATACCATGGACTTCCAGAAGAACAACAAATCTGTCTTGGAAGAAGTACAGCCGGAATGTTCCTTAGAAGAGAGGATGGTGAGAATACTTTGGACATGTATCAGGAGGGACCAGACCCTGGAGAAAGACATCATGCTTGGTAGAGTAGAGGGTCAGTGAAAAAGAGGAGGATCCTCAACGAGATGGATTTTTGCAATGGGCTCAAGCATAATGATGATTGTGAAGACATTGCAGGACCAGGCAGTGTTTTGTTCTGTTGTACATAAGGTCGCTATGAGTTGAAACCAACTTGATGGCACCTAACAACAACAGGATGGCTAAGATTCAAAAAACAAAAACAACAACAAAAACAGAAAATAACAAATGTTGATGAGGATGTGGGGAGATTGGAACCCTTATCCATTGTTGGTGGGAATGCAAAATGGTACAGCCATTGTGGAATACAGTGTGGCAGTTCCTCAAAAATCTAAAAATAAAACTACCATATGACCCAGCAATTCCACTCCCAGGTATACACTCAGAAGACTTGAAGGCAGAGACTCAAACAGATGCTTGTATATCAATGTACATTGCAGCACTATTCATAATAGTCAAAAGGTGAAAACAACCTAAATGCCCATCAATGGATGAATGGATAAACAAAATGTGGTACATACATACAACGGAATACTACTCAGGCAGTAAGAGGAACGAAGTCTTGATACATGCTACAATATGATTGGAGCCTGAAGACATTATGCTGAGTGAAATAAGCCAATCACAAAAGGACAACATTGTATGACCTCACTTATATAAAAAGACAAGAACAGGCAAATGTATATAGACCAAAGTTTATTAGTGGTTACCAGGGGCAGGAGATGGGAAAGAGGGAACTTACTGCTTTGGTTTATGGTGATGGAAAAGTCACATCGATTAAGGGTAGGGTTACACAGTCGATTAATGTAATTGCTGTCCATACGTTGTACACCTGTAAAAAGCTGAATTTGCAAAAGTTGTGTGATAGATATATTCACAACAAAGACAAAAAAAAAAAGAGCAGTTGCTGAGGATGCTTATGTACAACCAAACACCTCATGGGATTTGGTTCTTTGGTTTGGAGGTTTAGGGTCATGGTTTCATGGGACATCCCAGTTAATTGGCCTAGTAACATGTTTAGTGCCTGTTCTACCTCCTTGTACGTTACATAGTTCCTGGAGTCTTAAAAGTTTGCAAGCAGCCATCTAAGGCACAACAATTGGTCTCTGTTCTCCTGGAGCAACAGAGGGAGAGTCAGGAATAGGAGGAGTAAATATGTGTGGCTAATTGCCTCCATGAATAACTGCCTCCTTTGCCATGAGACCAGAAGAACTGGATGGTGCCCGGCTACCATTACTGAAAATTTTGATCAAAGATTCTATAGACGAGTCCTGATCAAAAAGGGGAAAATGTAGAACAGAATTTCAAATTCTCATGGACTCCAAACTTCCAGGAACCATGGAGGTTTGATGAACCCCTGAAACTATTGCCCGGAGGTAATTGTCAAACCTTAAACCGAAAGTATCCCCTGAAGTCTTCTTAAAACAAAACAATAGTTTAGCTTAACTAGTAAAGAATGTCTGCCTTGACTAGTAAAGAATGTCTGCTCTTTCAAGCTCTATCTATATGGGATCAAATTGACAACAGCAACTTGAAAGATAGAAACTTTAGGGGCAGTGAGTTTATGTTAATGCGAGAGGAACAACTCAGAAAAGAAGGGTGAGAATGGTTGTACAACTTGAAGAATGTAATCAATGTCACTGAATTTGTACACATAGAAACTGTTGAATTGGAGTATCTTTTGCTATGTATATTCTCAACAACAACAACAATAAAATAAATTATAAAAAAAACAATGGCACATGTTTCTTTCTTGCTGCAACATCACCATAGTGTGACACCACTTCTTGTGTCCTAAAGGAACATGTGTCTTAAAGTGGTTTTATAACAGCAACCACTCAGGAGCCTGAGTATTTATGAATAGTTTGGTGTTGTGATCAGATGCGGCTTACAACTAATCTAGTCTGATATATATTGAATTGTCTGCATAAAAATAACTGTGGTTTATCGTTATTGGGGGACATAAAATGGGAAGTCAGCGTGAAAGACTTTAATTCCTCAAATTTACCATATAAGAAAATGAAACACTTAGTTTTTCTTTTTGTTCCCAGACTCTGGGCTGAGACACCTGGCATTTCTAAACCCCTCTTCATATGCTCTCATAATCTTAGGCTTCCCCACCTGATGATTTTCTGAACATTCAGCTTCTTTTTTCTCATTCTGAAGGACAAGCCCTTAGTGACTAAGGGACTCAGGCAGCATAAATTCTGGGCCATCTGGTTTACCCAGATTGCTGGGGGTGGGGGGTGGGGTGGCCTCTTTTGTGCGTGTATGGGGCAGAAGGAGCCAGATAGGTGGGGGGAGAAAACCCAGATGGAGTTTTCAGTGGCCTCTGGATCCCCTGGATTTTCATTTTTTCAGGCAGTTTGAGAGCCAAGATTCTGATAAAGGCAGTGAGCTCAGGCAAGAGCCACAGAAGAAGGAAAGACTCTAGGTTCCCAGGTACCTTGACTCCCAGCAGGTCCAGTGAGTAAATAGGTAGCGTTGCCTTAGCTGCGGCCAGAGGCTTATTTTCACTTAAGGATAGTAAACCAAAATCTTATCAATCTTAGCTCTGATAGAGGGAAGGAGGAATAGAGCAGAAAAGTACTGGAGCATGGAAAACAAACATTACTGGCTTCACACTTGGATGTTTTTGGAGGTTTTTCTGTACTATTTACCACTGGAGGTTTTTAAGGGCTGGGATTCATGTCTTACTCACTTCTGTATCTGATATCCGCATCCCTACTCCTGCCTAGTACAGTGTCTGGCACATGGTAGATGCTCAGTAAATATTAGCAGACAAACAAATGTTCAGGATATATGGAACTGGGGAGTGGAATGGAGATGGAGGAAGTGTGTGAGGTTCTGTCTAGCTGGGTCATGACCTTTACTTGTTATATTTTCCCATAGGGAAACAATAGCAGTGGTGTGAGACCTTAAAATGGTTGTTATGTTATTGTTAGGTGCTGTCGAATTAGTTGTGACTCGTAGTGACCCGATGTACAATGGAACAAAACACTGCCTGGTCCTGTGCCATCCTCACAATTGTTTTTCGCCAGTGCCTTCAGTGTAGCTTGGACTTCTTCTTTCTTGCTACCTACTAACAAATGCTTGAGCTGTATGGGTAAGTACTTGAATTGCACTAAGGAGGTAGTATGGTTTTGGCTATCCATATCAGCAATTTAACTGCTTTCTTTTGTTGTTCTTTCTTCTCTGGTTTTATCTTTTTAACAATTTTATTGAGGTATAATTGACATGCAATAAACCATACGTATTTAAAGTGTAAAATTTGATGAGATGTATAGGTATATATGATACACACACTCACACCCCCCCCATGAAAGCATCACAACAATAAAGTTAATGAACATATCTATCATCCCCAAAAGTTTCCTCTTGACTCTTTGAATTCGCTCTTCCTGCCCCTCCCCATAGACAACCTTAGATCTGTTTTCTTACACTATAGTTTGCATATTCTAAAGTTTTATATAAATAGAATAATACAGTATGCACTCTTTTTCATCTGGCTTCTTTTACTTGGCATGATTATTTTGAGATTCAAACATGTGGCATGTATCAATAATGCATTCCCTTTTATTGCCAAGTAATATCCCATTGTATGGATATGCTAGAATTTGTTTTTCCATTCACGTATTGATGGACATTTGCGTTTGTTCCAGTTTTTGGCTATTAACAATAATGCTGCTCCACCACACGTCTGTCAGTTTGTCCTACTATGAGGATTTACATGTTGGTGTGATACTGGAAGCTTTGCCATCATTTCAAATACCAGCAGGGTCACCTTTGGTGGACAAGTTTCAGAGAAGCTTCCAGACTAAGACAGACTAGGAAGTAGGACCTGGTGGTCGAACTCTGATAAAATTGGCCAGTGAAAACCTTACGAATAGCAGCAGAACATTGTCTGATATAGTGCCAAGAGATGAGCCCCTCAGGTCGGAAGGTACTCAGAATACGAATGGGGAATAGCTGCCTTCTCAAAGTAGAGTTGACCTTAATGATGTGGATACAGTAAAGCTTTTGGGACCTTCATTTACTGAGGTGGCATGGCTCAAAACGAGAAGAAACAGCTACAAACATCCATTAATAATTGTAATGTGGAAAGTACGAAGTATGAATCTAGGAAAATTGGAAGTCATCAAAAATGAAATGGAACACATAAAGATCAATATCCTAGACGTTAGTAAGCTGAAATAGACTGGTACTGGGCATTTAAAATTGGACAATCATATGGTCTACTATGCTGGGACTGACAAATTGAAGAGGAATGCTGTTGCACTCATTGTCAAAAAGAACATTTCAAGACTATCCTGAAGTACAGTGCTGTCAGTGATAGGATAGCATCCATATGCCTACAAGGAAGAGAAGTTAATACAACTATTATTCAAGTTTACACACCAACCACTAATGTCAAAGATGAGGAAATTGAAGATTTTTACCAACTTCTACAGTCTGAAATCGATCGAACATGCAATCAAGATGCATTGATAACTGCTGGTGATTGGAATGTGAAAGTTGGAAACAAAGAAGGATCACTAGTTGGAAAGTATGGCTTTGGTGACAGAAATGATGCCGGAGATCACATGATAGAAGTTTGCAAGATCAATGACTTATTCATTGAAATACTTTTTTTCAACAACATAAAGAGTGACTATACATGTGTACCTCACTGGATGGAAAACACAGGAGTCAGATTGACTACATCTGTGGAAAGAGACGAAGGAAAAGCTCAATATCATCAGTTAGAACAAGGCCAGGGGCCAACCGTGGGAACAGACCATCAATGGCTCATGTGCAAGTTCAAGTTGGAGCTGAAGAAAATTAGAACAAGTCCACAAGAGCCAAAATACGACTTCCAGTATATCCCACCTGAATTTAAAGACCATCTCAAGAATAGATTTGATACACTGAACACTAATAACTGAAGAACAGAGGAGTTGTGGGAAGACATCAAAGACATCATACACAAAGAAAGCAAAAGGTTCTTAATAAGACAAGAAAGAAAGAAAGAAAAGACCAAAATGGATGTCAGAAGAGACTCTGAAAGTTGCTTTTCAACGTAGAGTAGCTAAAGCGAAAGAAGAAATGCTGAAGTAAAAGAACTGAGCAGAAGATTTCAAAGGGAAGCTCAAGAAGACAAAGTAAAATATTATAATCAAATGTGCAAAGACCTGGAGTTAGAAAACCAAAATGGAAGAACACACTGGGCATTTCTCAAGCTGAGAGAACTGAAGAAAAACTTCAAGCCTCGAGTTGCAGTAGTAAAGGATTCCATGGTCAAAATATTGAATGATGCAGGAAGCATCAAAAGAAGATGGAAGGAATACAGAGTCAGTGTACCAAAAAGAATTGGTCAGGCTTCCGGGCAACCTGGCGCTATAGTCAGAAGCACCACTGTCCCTCCACAGAAAAGATCAGAAAAACTAAGTCAAACAGAGTCACAGGTCAATCCTGAAACCCTAACCATCAAATTAAGAGATAAAGAACTCAGCCAAGCACCGAATGGAACAAGAAACTGACCGAGAACAGAGAACGAGGAGAGATACATGCAGAGGTCCCCTATCAGCTACCGCAGCATGTATCTGCCATCTTGGACTCCTATCGGAGATCAGCGAACAGGAGGTACGAGAAAGCAGCTTCACGGAGCTTCCAGCAGGAGACAGAACAACCGGTAACCCAGGATATAGGCTTTCCCACCCCCCACCCTTCTTCACCCCCATTTAGCCTCCTCTGCTTCCTGCAGCCACAGTCTATTGGCCAGGAAGCATGAGCTTCCCCCCAGTGCCGCTTGGATTCCACCCGCCTGCACTGGCCACCTCCCTGAGTGCCATTTGTTGGCTGCTGGTGTTGCTTTTTTCCACTTCTTTAGATTTCTCCCTTACCTCTCACCACCTCCCCCTCCTTTCTCTCAAATACCTGGCTCCATGCGCCATCTTTGCTTCTTCCTGAAAGGCTGCGAAACACTGCTTGACTGTGAAAGTGCTTCCTGGCCTGGGCCGCCACACTGGTGGGACTCACGGGGCTTTTTGTTTGTTTGCTCTGATTTGTTCTGTTTTGATTTGTTTGTTTGTTTTCTTTTTATTTTCTTGGCTTGGGAGCCCCTTCTAGCCAGGCAGTACTGTGTGGCTTGGAAGCTAGTCCCTTACTCCGTGCAGATGCACAGGGACATCCCTGAGGGCATTTCTTTTTTCTTGTTTGTTTGTTTTTGGGTTTTTTTTTAATTACTTTGTTTAGTTTTCTTCTCTCTCTTATTCACTTTTTGTCTTTCTTCATTTCCAGTTTCTTATTCGTTTTTTCTTTTACCCTTGTTCGTTTTTTTAATTTTTGTTTTTCCCCATTTCTCAGTCTCTCAGTCTCTCATCTCTCCACTCCAATAGCAAGCTCCCTTAGCACTCTTTTGTGTTTGTGTGTATGTCTTTGGCTCCTGTTCCTCTCTTATCTCTCTCATCTTTCCCATACCCATCTTAGCGCCGCACATCACAATATACCCCCTCCTTCCTGCCTACCTGCACTGTGTGCTAAAGATCACACTCCCAAGCAACACAGGTACGACCTATTGGAACCTGCCCTGCACTGATTCCCAGTCTGCACTGTCAGCCCTGGTGTGTGCCACAAAAAACCTATCCCAGCCACTCCCCTTCAGCTGGACCTGCCCTGCTATACCATATCTGAGTGACTAACCCTGCCTATTGGAGAAGGAGGTGAAAAGTATCATGCACACAGATGAGCAAACAACAAAGAACGCACAGCCCGCCTGCTCAGACATAACCAAATAAAACAAAAAACCAGGATGAAACAAACAAATCTACAATCAATTAATGAGAAAAATAACCACTGAATGCCCTGAAGACAGCAGACAATATCAAAACATTTACAAAAACACGACAGGATGGTTCCAGTAGGCGGCCTAAATAAAACACCAGATGACCTTCCAGTAGAAGAAAAGGCACTAGACCTAACTGATAGGGAATTCAAATATCTAATATTCAGAATTATCCAAGAATTAAAGCAAAAAACATACAAAAATGAGGAAGAAATAGACAAATTCATGGAAAAGGCAGACAAATTCATGAAAAGGCAGACAAATTCATAGAAAATACAGACCAAAAAATGGAAGAATTCAAGAAAATAATACAGGAACAAAATGCTAAAATAAATTCACAACTATAAATCATAAAGAAACAGCAATTAGAAACCCAAAAGATAAACAACAAGATTTCAGAAATGGACAGTGTCATAGAAGGACTGAGGAGCAGGTTTGAAACGATGGAAGATAGGATCAGCGACATTGAAGACAAACACTTGGATACAACTCTGAGGAAAAATCAGAAAATAGAACAAAGAAAAATGAAGAAACCCTGAGAAATTATGTGGGGTACAATCAAAAGCAAAAATCTGGGAGTGATCGGAGTTCCAGAACAGGGGAAGAAAACAGAAAACACAGAGAGGATCATTGAAGAATTGCTGACAGAAAATTCCCCTAACATCATGAAAGACAAAAAGCTGACCATCCAAGAAGCTCAACGAACCCCATATAGAATAGACCCCAAAAGAAAATCACCAAGGCATATCATAATCACACTCACTAAAACCAAAGACAAACAAAGAATCCTGAGAGCAACTTGAGAAAAACAAAAAGTCACATACAGAGGAGAAACAATAAGACTAAGCTCAGATTATTCAGCAGAAACCAAGCAGGCAAGAAGGCAATGGGATGACATATATAAAACCTTGAAAGAAAAAAATTGCCAACCAAGTATAATATATCCTGCAAAACTCTCATTAAAATATGATGGTGAAATTAGGGCATTTCCAGATAAACAGAAATCAAGGGACTATGTAAAAAACAAACCGAACTTACAAGACTTATTAAAGGAAGTCCTTTGATCTGAGAACAAACAATATCAGACCACAGGCTGAATCTAGGACACAGGATTGTACTAGCCAGATACCAACCTAGGAAATGAACTCTTACGGACTATGCAAAACCAAAAGAATTACAAAAGGGAACCAGAGAGGTTAATCTGTAAATGACAACAGTATCAGAACAATAAAAGAGGGAATAAACTGTGTAGGTATAGAACCTTCTCGTGGAAAGGAAGTCAAGCGATACCAAGTAATAATAGACTGGTACAAATCTAGGAAGATAAGGGTAAATTTCAAGGCAATCACAAAGAAAGTTTAACAAACCTACTCATCAAAATAAAGAAGAAAAACATAAAGTCTCAGTAAAAACAAAACCTCAAAAGCAAAATAAATGAAAAAAAAAAAATCCACAAACAAAAGGAACTCAGCACAGGAGAGCAAGAGGAAAAAAGAAAACATCAGCACCACGCACACACACAAAAAAAGCACTACAAAATGCAGTTCCACTCCTAGGAATATATCCTAGAGAAATAAGAGCCATCACACTAATAGACATATGCACACCCATATTCGTTGGAGCACTGTTCACAATAGCAAAAAGATGGAAACAACCTAGATGCCCATCAGCAGATGAATGGATAAACAAACTATGGTATATACACACAATGGTGTATTATACAAAGATACAGAACAATGATGAATCTGTGAAGCATCTCATAACATGGATGAAACTGGAGGACATTATGCTGAGTGAAATAAGTCAATCAGAAAAGGACAAATATTGTATGAGACCTCTACTGTATAACTCATGTAAAAGTTTACACACAAAAAGAAACATTCTTTGTTGGTTACGAGGGATGGGAGGGATGGTGGGGAGGAACTAAATAGATAAGTGGAAACTTTGGTGAAGGGTAAGACAGTACACAATACTGGGGAATCCAGCACAACTTGTACAAGGCAAGGTCATGGAAGCTCCATAGACACATCCAAACTCCCTGAGGGACCGAATTGCTGGGCAGAGGGCTGTGGGGACCATGGTCTCGGAGAACATCTAGCTCAATTGGTATAACGCAGTTTATAAATACAAAGTTCTACATTCTACCTTGGTGAGTAGTGTCTGGGGTCTTAAAAGCCTGTAAGCAGCCATCTAAGATACTCCACTGGCCTCACCCCTTCGGGAGCAAGGGAGAATGAAGAGAATAAGATACAAGGAAAAGATTAGTCCAAAGGACTAATGGACCACAGCTACCACGACCTCCACCAGACTGAGTCCAGTACAGCTAGATGGTGCCTGGCTACCACCACTGATTTCTCTGACTGGGATCAGAATAGAGGGTCCTGGACAGAGCTGGAAAAGGATGTAGAACAGAATTCTAACTCACAAAAAAAAGACCAGATTTACTGGCCTGACAGACTGGAGAAACACCGAGAGTATGGCCCCCAGACATCCTTTTAGCTCAGTGATGAAGCCCCTCCTGAAGTTCACCGTTCAGCTGGGGATTGGACAGCCTCATAAAACAAAACAGGACTAATGAGGCACAGCAATCCAGGGACAAGGACTAGAAGGCTGGAGGGGACAGGAAAGCTGGTGATAGGAAACCCAAGGTTGAGAAGGGACAGTGTTGACATGTCATGGGGTTGTTAACCACTGTCATAGGGCAATATGTGTACTAACTGTTTAATGAGAAACTATTCTGCAAACCTTCATCTAAGGTACAAAAAAAAAAAAAAAAAAAGAATTATCTATGTGAGATCAAACTGACAACAGCAACTCCAAAGGTTTGATGGGAAGTCTAGGGGGCAGTGAGTTGAAGATAATGGTGATGGAATAAGTTGGAAAAGGATAGTGAGAATAGCAGCACAGCTGGAAGAATCTAATCGATGTCACTGAATTATACATGTAGAAACTTTTGAAATAGTGTAACTTTGGCTATGTATATTTTCACCAAAAAAAGATCTTCAAGTTCGAGAAGGGAGAGTGTTGACACATTGTGTGGTTCTTAACCAATGTCATAAAACAATACGTGTACTGACTGTTTAATGAGAAACTATTTTTTCTGTAAACCTTCATCTAAAGTACAATAAAAAAAAAAAAAGAATTGGTCAATGTTCAGCCATTTCAGGAAGTAGCACGTGATCAAGAACTGATGGAATGAAGGGAGAAGTCCAAGCTGCACTGAAGTCATTGGTGAAAAACAAGTCTCCAGGAATTGACAGAATACCAATTGAGATGTTTCAACACACGGATGCAGCACTGGAGGGGCTCAATTTGTCTATGTCAAGAAATTTGGAAGACAGCTACCTGGCCGAATGACTGGAAGAGATCTATATTTGTGCCCATTATAAAGAGAGGTGATCCAACCGAATGCGAAAATTATGGACCAATATTGTTAATATCACACACAAGTAAAATTTTCCTGAATGTCATTCAAAAGTGGTTACAGCAGTACATTGACAGGGAGTTGTCAGAATTTCAAGCCAGATTCAGAAGAGGAGTTGGAACAAGGGATATCATTGCTGATGTCAGATGGATCTTAGCTGAAAGCAGAGAATACCAGAAAGATGTTTTATTGACTATGCAAAGGCATTCAACTATGTGGACCATATCAAATTATGGATAACATTGCGAAGAACAGGAATTCCAGAACACTTAATTATGCTCAGAGAAACCTGTACATAGACCAAGAAGCAGTGGCTCGAACAGAGCAAGAGGATACTGCATGGTTTAAAATCAAGAAAGGTGTGTGTCAGGGTTGTATCCTTTCACCATACTTATTCAATCTGTATGCCGAGCAAATAATCTGAGAAGCTGGACTATATGAAGAAGAATGTGGACACCTAAACATAAAGAAAACAAAAATCCTCACAACTGGACCAATAATCATAATAAATAGAGAAAAGATTGAAGTTGTCAAGGATTTCATTTTACTTGAATCCACAATCAACGCCCATGGAAGCAGCAGTCAGGAAATCAAATGATGTATTGCTTTGGGCAAATTTGCTGCAAAAGACCTTTTTAAAGCGTTCAAAAGCAAAGATGTCACTTTGAGGACTAAAGTGCGTCTGACCCAAGCCATGATATTTTCAATTGCCTCATATGCATTCAAAAGCTGGACAATGTATAAAGAAGCCTGAAGAAGAATTGATGCGTTTGAATGATGGTGTTGATGAAGAATATTGAATATACCAGAACTGCCAGAAGAATGAACAAGTCTGTCTTGGAAGAAATACAGCCAGACTTCTCCTTGGCAGCGAGGGCGGTGAGCCTTTGTCTCACATACTTTGGACATGTTATCAGGAGGGACCAGTAGCTGAAGAAGGACATCATGCTTGGTAAAGTAGAGGGTCAGCAAAAAAGAGGAAGACCTGCAATGAGATGGATTGACACAGTGGCTGGAACAATGGACTGAAGCATAATAACGATTGTGAGGATGGCGCAGGACCGGGCAGTGTTTTGTTCTGTTGTACATAGAGTCGCTATGAGTTGGAACCGACTCGATGGCACCTAAAAGCAACAACAATAATGCTGCTATGAACATTCATGTAGAAGCCTTTGCATAAACATGGGCCTTAATTTCTCACAGACAAATACCTAGGAGAGGAATGGCTGGATTATAAGGCAGGTGCACATTTAACTTTTTAAAAAATTTTATTGTGGTAATATATAACAAAACATTTGTGATATTAGCTATTTTAAGTGTTCAATTCAGTGATGTTGATTAATTTCACCAGATTGTGCAACCATCACCACCTCTATTTCCAAATGTTTTTCATCACCCCAAACAGAAACTCGGCACCCTTTAAGCAGTAACTACCCAGTCCTCCCCAAGCACCTGGTGACCACTAATAAACTTTTGTCTCTATGTGTTTGCCTAGTCTAGATATTTCATATAAGTGGAATCATACAATATTTGTCCCCTTGTTACTGGCTTATTTCACTTAGCATAATGTTTCCAAGGTTCATCCATGTTGTAGCATGTATCAGGACTTCATTTCTCCTTATGGCAGAGTAATACTCCATTGTATTTTATGTACCGCATTTTGTTTAACCATTCATCTGTTGATGGATAGTTAAGTTGTTTCTACCTTTTTGCTATTATGAATAGTGCTGCAGTGAATGTTGATGTACAGTATCTGTTTGAGTTGCTGCTTTCAGTTCTTTTGGGTATGTACCTATGAGTGGAGTTGCTGGATCATATGGTAATTCTATGTTTAACTTTTCAAGGAAAGTTCAAACTGTTTTCCACCGTGGCTATACCATTTTACAGTCCCATTAGCAATAGATGAGTATTCCAGTTTCTCTACATCTTTGCCAACATCTGTTGTTTTCCGTTTGTTTGTTTGTTTTTAATTACAGCTATCTTAGTGGTGGTTAAGTGATATCTCATTGTGGTATTCATTTGTATTTCCCTAATGACAAATGACATTGAGCATCTTTTCATGTGCTTATCATTTGTATTTCTTCTTTGGTGAGATGTCTATTTCTTTCTTATTAAGCTTTGGCAGATTGAGTCTTTCAAAGAATTTTACCTAAATTGTCAAGTATATTGGCATAAAGTTCTTAACAGTATTCCCTTAACATCTTTTTATTACTTGTACAATCTGTATTTATATCATTTCTCGTATTGGTAATTTCTTTCTTTTTTTCCTAATCATACTGGTTAGAGGTTTCTTAGTATTATTGATCTTATCAAAGAATCAATTTTTCGTATTATTGATTTTTCTCTATTGTTTCTTGGCTTTCTATGTCATTGATTTCTACTTTGATACTTACTATTTCCTTTCTTCTGTTTATTTTGGTTTACTTTGCTCTTCTTTTCTAAAGCAGAATCTGTGTCATTGAGAATTTGCTTCTTTTCTAATAGAAGCATTTAGTACTGTAAATATCCTCATAAGTACTGCTTTAATAGCATCTCACACATTCTGATATGTTTTCATTTTCATTTAGTTTGAAATATTTTCTGATTTCCCTTTTCATTTCTTCTTTTACCCATTGATTATTTGGAAGTGTGTCATTTGGTCTTCATATATTTTGGAGATTTCCCAGAGATTAATCTGTTACTGTTTTCTAATTTCATTCCACTATAGTCTAAGAGAATACTTTGAATATTTTTAATCATTTTAAATTTATTGAGGCTTGTTTTACAGCCTAAAATACGATCTATCCTTGGAAAAATTTTGTGTGTGCTTGAGAAGAAAGTGTATTCTGCTGCTCTTAGGTAGAGTAGTCTATAAATGTCAGGTCAGTTTGATTGATAGTGTTGTACATATGTATTACATTCCTTCTGATTTTCTGCCTGTTTATTACATTAATTATTGAGAACTGTATTGAAATCTTAGACTATAGCTGCAGATTTGTCTGTTTCTCCTTGCAGTTCTGTCATTTTTTGCTTCATGTAATTTGAGGCTCTGTTATTAGAATTGGTATGTGCTTTTGATGAATTGACTTCTTTATCATTATGAAATAACCTTCTTTATTTCTGGTCCTTTTCACCCACTGTTTCTTCAAACATTTTCTCTCCTTCCCCCAACCACCTCCCTCCTTCTGCAATTATACATATATTAGGCCACTTTAAGTTGTCCCACAACTCACTGATGCTTTTTACATTTTGTTTTTAGATTATCTTTTCTCTCTGAGTTTTATTTTGGCTAGTGTCTTAATTTCTTAGTGCTGCTGTAACAAAAAATACCACAAGCGGGTGGCTTTAAATAACAGAAATTTATTTTCTCACAGTTCTGTAGGATAGATGTCCAAATTCAGGGCGTTAGCTTTAGGAGAAGGTCCTTCTTTGTTTCTTTCAGTTTCTAGTAGCTGCCAGCAATCCTTGGCATTCCTGGGTTTGCAGATGCATCTGTCTCCATCATCACATGGCATCTGCCTCTCCCCTATGTGTGTATCTGTGTCTATTCTGCTGTTTTTATAAGACACCATTCAGAAGAGATTAGGTTTAGGACTCACCCTACTCCAGTATGACCTCATTAATTTGAATTACAGTGTTGACAAAGAAGATTGAATATATCAGGGACTGCCAGAAAAATGAACAAATCTGTCTTGGAGGAAGTATGACCAGAGTTCTCCTTAGAAAAGACCTCTTTAAAGTGTTGAAAAGCAAAGGTGTCACCTTGAAGAAAAAAGTGCACCTGACCCAAGCCATGGAGTTTTCAATCACCTCATATGCATGCAAAAGCTGGACAGTGAATAAGGAAGACCAAAGAAGAATAGATACCTTTGAATTACAGTGTTGGCAAAGAATATTGAACAAATATTGCCAAAAGAATGAACAAATCTGTCTTGGAAGAAGTACAGCCAGAATGCTCCTTAGAAGCAAGGATAGTGAGACTTCCTCTCTCATACTTTGGACATATTATCAAGAGGGACCAGTCCCTGAAGAAGGACATCATGCTTGATAAAGTAGAGGGTCAGCAAAAAAGAGGAAGACCCTCAACGAGATGGATTGACACAGTGACTGCAACAATGGGCTCAAGCATAGCAACAATTGTGAAGATGGCGCAGGACCGGGCAATGTTTCATTCTGTTGTACATAAGGTCACTATGAGTCGGAACCAACTCGACGGCACCTAACAACAACAATAACAACATAACAAAAGAAAACTCCTATTTATAAACGTGTCATATTTACAGGTACAGGGGTTAGGACTTCAACATAACGCTTTGGAGAACACAGTTCAATCCATGACAGTTTCTTTGGCTATATCTTCAAATGCTCTAATTTTTCTTCTACAATGTCTAATTTGCTATTAATCACATCCAGTGCATTTTACTTTTCAGACATGGTAGTTTTCATGTCTTAGAATTTTGATTTTGGATTTTTCTATACTGTCCATGTCTCTACTTATGTTTTTGAACATCTGAAATACAGTTATAATAACTATTTTAATGCCCTTGTCTGTTAACTCTAACATTGGTGTCAGTTTTGGACTGCTTTTGATTGGTTGATTTTCCCCTTATTATAGCCTGTATTTTCTTGCTTCTTTTTATGCCTGGTAATAATTTTATTATATGCCATACATTGTAAATTTTACCTTGTTTTGTGTTAGATATTTTTGTATTTCAATAAATAGTCTTGAGTTTTGCTCTGGGGTGCAGTTAATTTACTTGGAAATAGTTTGATCCTTTCAGGTTTTGCTTTTAAGATTTGTTAGGCTGGTCCATAGCAGTGTTCAGTCTAGGACCTATTATTCCTCACTACTGAGGAAAGACCTTTCTGAGAACTGTAAACAATGCCCCATGAATTCTGAGGTTTTCTAGCCTGGCTCGAAATAGGCATTATTCCTGGCCTTATGTGGGCGCTGGGTACTGTTCCTTCTTATCTTTTATCTGTGGTAGTTTCCTCACAAGCATGTGCTAATTAGTACTCTGCTGTATACTAGCAAGGGATTCTCCAAAGATCTCTGGATTTCTCTCTCTGTGTAGCTCTCCCCTCTCTAGTACTCTGTCCTGTAAACTCTAGTCATCTTTGTCTCCCTGGACTATAAGCTCCATCTCCTCAATTCAGAAAGTCTGATGATTTCACTTGGGTTACCTCTTCCTGCACTGCCACCTGGAAAACTACTTGCAGGCAGTAAGCTGAGGCTATCTTAGTGCTCACCTGCTTTGTTTCCCATCTCTTAGAGATCACTAATCTTCACTGACTGATGTCCAGTGTCTTGAAAACTGTTGTTGCATGTATTTTGTCTAGTCTTCTGGTTGTTTCAGGCAAGAGGTATGATAAATCCAGCCCCTGTTATTCCACCATGACTGGAAGCAGATGTTTAACTTCTGTCTTATAGCCAAGATTATATAACAGAAGCTAAAAAAACTCATTTTTTAAAACTTATATTTGTTTACATTTTGCCCTTAAGGTAGTGTAGAGGTTAAGAGCATGGGCTCTACAGCTGAACTGCCTGGGTTCAAATTCCTTTTTGGCATTTGCTACCTGTGTTACCTTGTATGACTCACTTAACTTCTTTGTGTCTTAGTTTCCTCGTCTGTAAAATGGAAATGATAAGGGTACATACCCACAGAATTGCTGTGAGGATTAAATGAGAAAAAGTACTTACAATAGTCAGTGCTTGGCCTAGGGTAAGTACTCAATAAATGTTAGCAGTTGTTGTTGTTGTTCTTCTTCTTCTTATTGTTGTGTGAAAATAACAAAATCACTACCTGCTCTCAAACCATGGTCCTTAGTTTCCAGGAGTTCACAATTGAGCTAGTAAGACAGAACAATTAAATGCTTCTAGAATAATGAGATGCTAAATTGAGTTGAACTGACTGTGTGCAATAGTTGCTCAGGGAAAATAGAAGTCCGTATGGGTTAGAATGGACAGGGAAGAGGATATAGGTCTGTATTAGTTTCTTGTGGCTGATGTAACAAATCACCACAAACTTAGTGGATTTAAACAACACAAATATATTATCTTATAGTTATGATGGTCAGAAGTCTAAAATGGGTCTCACTGGACTAAGGTCAAGATGTTGGCAAGGGTTGTGTTCTTTTCTGGAGGCCCTAGGGGAGAATCCATTTTCTTGCCTTTTCCAGCTTCTAGAGACTACCCACATTCTTTGGCTTGTGGCCCCCTTCATCCCATCTTCAAAGCCAGCAATGGCCGGTCAAGTCATTCTCACATCATATCACTATGATTTCTGACTCTTCTGCCTTCCTTTTCCATGTTAAAGACTTTGGAATTACAAGTAGTCCCTGACTTACGATGTATTTGAGTTTTGAGGACCCGCACTTAACGACCGTCCTTTTTATTTTTATTTTTTTACATCTTATATTAGTGATGTGTACTACATAGAGTGTTGTAGTACATAATTTGCTGATGTCATTATATCTGTAAGTTTATATGTAATGTTTCCAACCTCCAAAGACAAATAAAGATCAGATTTATAAAGATAGTGATAACAAAAGGCAGTAATAATGAAAAATTAAAAAAAGAGGTATTTGACTTACGTCAAAGCCAATTTATGACACTGTCAGTAGAATGGAACCCTGTCATAAATCAGGGACTAGTACATTGGACTCACCCAAATTAGTCAGGATAATCTCCATCTCTTAAGGTAAACTGATTAGCAACTTTAATTCCATCTGCTACCTTAATTCCCCTTTTGCCATATAAAATAACTTATTCATAGGCTCCAGGGATTAGGACATAAAACATCTTTGGGAGGCCATTATTATGAGGTCCAACTAGAGCTGGGCTTCAAAGAAGACTAACACACTGAAAACTCAAATCTGAGCCCTTCAACCAGAAGAAAGGAAATAAAAATTAGAGCAGAATTAAATGAAATAGAGAATAGAAAAACAATTGAAAGAGTTAAAAAAAACCCAAAAGCTGGTTCTTTGAAAAGATCAACCAAATCGATAAACCATTGGCCAAACTGACAAAAGAAAACATGAGAGGAAGCAAATAACCCAAATAAGAAATGAGATGGGTGATATCACAACAGACCCAACTGAAATTAAAAGAATCATAACAGAATACTATGAAAAATTTTACTCTAACATCTGTCTTAGGTTCTTTCTTAATTTCCTTGAACTGTCGTAGGCATTCAGAAACATTTGGTGAAAGAAGGGAAGAAAAGGAGGGAGTGAGGGTAACAGAGAAGGAGGGAAAGAGAGAGAAAGGAAGGGAGGAAGGAAGGAAGGAAAAACAGACATAGATATTGTCCCCAAGGAGCTCTAAAAATAGTAATCAAAACAGATACACAAACAAATCATTTTAATGCAGTCTGGGTGACCAGGGAAACCTTCATCGGAAATGGGTTAAGTCTAAATGGTTGAGTTTTAGTCAAAGGAAAGTAGGAAGTGGGTTCCAGGCAGAGGACCAATCTTGAGTAAAGATGTGATAAAATAGAACAGCAGGCTTCCTTGTTGTCAACCACTTCTTTTCCTATCCCTTTCTGCCACTTCTCTTCCTGTGGTTTCTACCCTCTTTCCATCCAGTCTCACAAGCTCTTCCCTTCAGGTTGGGTTATTGCATAGTCTCTCAGAGAGCTCCCTATCTTCTCACATCACATCACATCTCCTCCTTGACCTTCTGTCTCACCTCCCTCTAATGCAGTGTGCATTGGTCAGCAAGAATATTCCTGGAGTGTTTTGATGTCATTCTCCTGCTCAGATACTCAGTTGCCTGCCATAGAAAGTCCAGACTCCTTTATGGATCAAAGCCCTGTGTAGCCAACCCCTCCTTACTGAATTTCCTTCATTACTTACTACTGTCCAACTTGAACTCTTTGTTCCAGCCAAAAAGACTTATTTCCTGAGAGAGAAAATATGAATTGCTCACTCCTGTTTCTGAATCATCATACATACCAGGAAACCCCTCTCTGCCTCTCCCCCTCCTCCACGAGCACAGCTTTGGTGGGAGATCAAATTGATGACTGAAATAATGCTCACCACAGTAAAGCAAAACATGAGTTAACTCTCTACAGACCTGGAACAGACAGAACAATTTTGTGTGGATATTTGGGTCTCCAACTACCAGTTCTAGGCCAGCCCTAGACCTGAGGTCCCCTAAGGACTCCTGGGATATAAAACACAGGCTATTCTGATCTTCTGAAATTAAGAAGTACAGCCAGAATGCTCCTTAGAAGTGAGGATGACGAGACTTTGTCTCACATATTTTGGACATGTTATCAGGAGGGACCAGTCCCTGAAGAAGGACATGATGCTTGGTAAAGTGGAGGATCAGCAAAAAAGTAGAAGACCCTCAATGAGATGGATTGATACAGTGGCTGCAACAATGAGCTGAAGCATAACAGTGATCGTGAGGATGGTGCAGGACCAGGCAGTGTTTTATTCTGTTGTACATAGGGTCGCTATGAGTCAGAACTGACTCGATGGCACCCAACAACAACAAGGAAGCACCATATTTTTTTCCAAAATGGTTGGACCATTGTGCATCACCACCAGCAGTGCATAAGAGTTCCTATTTCCCCTCAACCTCTCCAACATTTGTTTTTTTCATTCATGCCAGTAATGTCGGGGTAAGATGGTATCTCACTGTAGTTTTGATTTGCATTTCTCTAATGTCAAAACATCGGGAGTTTGAATTCACCAGGTGCTCCTTTGAAACACTATGGGGCAGTTCTACTCTGTCCTATAGGGTCACTATGAGTCGGAATTGACCTGACAGCAACAGGTTTGGTTTTCCTTTTTTTTGGAATGGGTAGTGATCGCGAGCATTTCCTCATGTGTCTATTAGAGCTGAATGTCTTCTTTGGTGAATTGTCTGTTCATATCCTTTGCTCATTTTTAAATTGGATTATTTGTCTTTTTAGTGTAGAAGTGTTGAATTTTCCTATAGATTTTAGAGATATGGCCACCTGATCTTTTAGAAAGGCCCAAAGTCCATCAAATGGGGAAAAGGCAGTCTTTTTAACAAATGGTGCTGGCAAAACTAGATGTCCATCTATAAAAAAATGAAACAGGACCCATACCTCACACCATACACAAAAACGAATTCAAAATGGATCAAAACCTAAATATAAACCCCAAAACTATGATGATCATGGAAGAAAAAAATAGGGTCAATACTAGGGACCCTAATATAAACATAAACAGCATAGAAACGATAATTAATGATACACAAACACCAGAAGGTAAGCTATATAAATGAGGCGCTCCTAAAAATTAAACACTTATGCTCATCGAAAGACTAACCAAAAGAGTGAAAAGAGAATCTACAGACTGGGAAAAATTTTTTGGCTATGACATATCCAACAAAGGTCTAATCTCTAAAATCTATAGGATGTGGCACTTCTAGTCAACGCAGTCTTGGAGAAAATAACAACTGCTGACAGTCTCTCATACTAATGGCTCCTGCCACCTTGCATTACCCACCATGTGGAAACTGTTTTGCTCTTCATTTTGCCTCAACCATCCTTTTAGGGATCATTCCCACCTTCCCATCTTTGCTACTGATGACGTGTGTGACTCAGTCACACTTGACGAGCTGTGTCAAGACAAATTGTTTGACATCTTTAATTCTCTGTTTCTTCCCCTGTAAAATGGAAATTATATCCACCTATGAGGATTGTAGGAGCACCAGTGGCACAGTGGTTAAAGCACTCAGCTGTGAACTGAAAGGTCAGTGGTTCGAACTCACCAGCCTCTCCATGGGAGAAAGATGTGGCAGTCTGCTTCCATAAAGATTTACAGCCTTGGAAACCCTATGGGGGCGGTTCTGCTCTGTCGTATAGGGTCACTTTGAGTCAGAATCGACTCGACAGCAGTGGGTTTGGTTTTTGGTTTTAGCAGGATTGTTATTACTGTCTGCATCAGCCCATACAAACCAACCCAAGCCAACAACCACACACTACTCAGCTGCAGCTAATAAAGCCAAATACCAGTCATCAGGGCCCCTTTCAGAGCAGTCACCTTGAACTTTACTTCTGCCCTGGATTCTCATTCACTCTGGACTGGTCTCTATGGGTACTTGCCTGCTGATCCTCTTGGCTCTGCATCCTGTGTCTGTTCTGATACTGAACTCTCAGACTTGACCAAATCAGCTCTTCTCATTTGAACTCTTAGTGCTTCCTAGGCAAGGATCTGCATTCACCCTCCACTTCTGCCTGTTCATGGCTATCCCAGCTACCCCATGGACACCCAAGCCCCAGACCTAGCTCCCAATAAGCCAGCCCTGGGCTACCACCAAGGGCCATCAGAATAAACCTCTGCTACTACATGTGAGAGCCCTGGTGGTGCAGTGTTTAAGAGCTTGGCTGCTAACCGAAAGGTTGGCAGTTCAAATCCATCAGCTGCTCCTTGGAAACCCCATGGGGCCGTTCTACTCTGTCCTAAAGGGTCACTATGAGTCAGAATCGACTCGACAGCAACAAGTTTGGTTAGTACATGCTGTACAGCAGAATGACTGCTTTTACCGTGCATTCAGGGGCTCCCTACATTTAGAACATACCCTTAACTCAACTACTGCAATGGCAATTTCTATTCTTGCCAGCCTTCTGCATCACTAAGAATCATCCCAACCCCTGTAGATCCCAAGTACTTGGGGGAGACAATTCATATAAGAGATCCCATAACAGTCTCTTCCCAGTAAAAGTAACCATACCATTTATTGAACTTTTACTATCTGCCAGGCATAGTGCTAAGTAGTTTGTATGCATGCCCTCACTTAGACTTGCCAACAATCTTATGTGACAAATATTATTATCCATTTTCCATTATTACCTCATTTTCCAACTGAGGCACAGAAAGGTTGATTGACTTACCTAGGATGACACAGCCATCAAGTGGCAGAACTGGGATTTGAATTCAGCTCTGCATACCTTTAAATTCCACATTTTTAGCCATTGCACATTATTGCCTGCCAACTTACACGTATCTACCCTACTAAATGCTTGAAGACCCTTGCTGGGCCTTTAATTACAGTTCAGAAATTATAAATTGCTTTGCCTTCTTTTTTCTATCACCCCTGCCCACATATATCTAAAGTGGTGTCCAGCGCTCTTGCTTAAGCCCAGCCTACCTGTATCCCTCCCTATGGGACCATGTCCTTCCATGATAACGAGGGGTTGGGGAACTGGAGCACAGGAAAGAGAGGTGCTGAAACTCTCCACTCCACAGTGGCCAGCTGGAGGAGCTGGTACAAGAGAAAGATTGTGGATTTGCAGAGCACTGGTGGGAACCAGCCTCCTACCTCAAGAATGCTGCTGAGCAAGTCACAACTTCTCACTGGACAAACCAGGGGAAGCCCCAGCCCTGTGCCGTTATACTTGGCCAACTCACCCACAAATTACACGGCAGGCAGCCAAAGAAAACGAGTCCCAGACCTCAGGGCCTCATTTGAGGCAATTGCCTTGAACCCTTTCACTTCACTCCTGCCCTTGCCCTTCACTTCCTGCTCCATTCCTTTGCATACCTGGCTCCAGACCTTCTTGGAACTGTCTCTCCTGTTTGTGGCCCTGCATTCACCCCTTAGGCTTGCCACTCTCAGCTTTTGACCCTCTCAGTGCTCTCTGAGAACAAACTTGCCCTCATCGCCTGGCTCTTTCTGCTCCTTATAGTTCCGGTCACTACCCTGACTAATTCAAGGTCTCACTCCTAAAAACCCCACCCTGCTTTTGCTCACATGACCAGTGCCTCAGCCACCAAGGTGGTGAGAGGATGGGGGTCAGAAAGTCATGAAGAGTCAATGAGAAAAATGCCTAGCCAGTGCCCCCATCTAGTGTAAATACCTCCTTCATGGCATTCCTGTGGCCCATCCATTCATCTCACAAAACAGACATGATCCAGGGAGCTGAGAATGCATACAGACCCCATATTTTCTAAACTATAAATTAGAACACATAAACTAATACTTTGAATGTACTTCTGACAACAGCATGATATAATTTTCATTCATGACTGCCCTGGAAAATCTGTGATGTACCGTCACTATGCTTAAATAGCATGATGGAAGGGTACAACATGTGCCTGTGTGCTCAGTAAGATGCCTGCTAGCATGACATGTTGACTATACCTACCACACACTGCTCATTGCTTGCACTATGGCCACACTCACCTGCTTTCAGTTCTTTATATTTGTCTCACTCCCTCCTGCTACAAGATAGAAGCTATTCCCTTTGCTGGCATGCTTTCTCCTTTTTTGGAAATTAACTGTCTATCTTTCTCCATATGTTATGTCCATCATTACTTCTTTAAGGAAGCTTTTCCCTGCCTCCCTGACTCGTAGTACCATGATCCTATCCATTGTAGCACTTACCTCAGTTGCAATTTTGCATATATTTCTTTGAGCATGTGGTTAATGTCTGCCTCCACTATTAGAATGAAAGTTCCAGGAGGTCAGGAATCATGTCTCCTTGTTCACTACTATATCCTTGCTTAGACCAAGTAGGTGTTCCCTGTTTTTGTTTTTTGGAATGAATGAGTGACCTGAAATGCCCACCAACTAAGTCTTCCAAAGATCTTTGGCTAAATGTATGAACTCCATGGGAAGAGAAGGAGGGTCCTGGGATATGTGTGGTCTGGTTCCCTCCTATCAGCAAATTGGTACCTAGGGATATAAGAGATAAGTAAAATATGAGCTCTTGGCAAGTGGGACACAGGCTACGTACCTTTCCAGAGTGGTGAAATTGTGATAGTGGAACATGTTAGGTGCCGTTGAGTCAGTTCTGACCATAGTGACCCCACGTACAACAGAACGAAACACTGCTTGGTCCTGCGCCATCCTCACAATCGTTGTTATGCTTAAGCCCATTGCTGTAGCCACTGTGTCAGTCCATCTTGTTGAGGGTCTTCCTCTTTTTCGCTGACTCTCTACTTTACCAGGAGCCCTGGTGGCACAGTGGTTAAGAGCTGGGCTGCTGACCAAAAGGTCAGCAGTTCAAATCCACCAGCCACTCCTTGGAAATCCTATGGGGCAGTTGTACTCTGTCCTATAGGGTTGGTATGAGTTGGAATTGACTCGACGGCAATGGGTTTGATTTTATTTTATTTTTCTACTTTACCAAGTGATGCAGAGAGGTAAGCAACTTGCCCAGGCTCACTTAGCTAGTAAATAGCAGAGCCAGGATTCAAGTGCCAGCTGTCTGCTTCCAATTGCTTAAGCTTGCTTAACCTCAGTAGTATTCTCATCTGTAAAATGGGAGCAGTGCCACCAGCTTGCGGAGTTGTTATAAGAATTAAATGAGATAATGTATTTAAAGTACTTTCACATAATAAGTACTCATTAGATAGTAACTATTACTATTATTTTCTTTGAAGGTGAAGGGAAGCCAGAGATACTATATGCTAAGACCTGGAGAAATACCTGCCCTTTCTAAATCCCCCACCTACCCTTATTTTATTCATTCTCTGTCTCTGTCTCTGTCTCTCTCTAGCTACCACTTCCAGAATGAGATATTTTAAGGATTAAGAAAGGGAGAGAGGGGATCAGAGAGAAAGAAGGTAGTTAGGAAGAAAGGGGATGAAAAGGACACTGGAAGGAGAAAGAAAGAAAAGAAAGGCAGGAGAGAAGAGACAACACATGTAAGGTAGTTATATCTTTGCATGTACAAAATAAGAATAAAAATATGACTACACACAGATTTACTACAGTGCTCTCTTTTCATTTTTAAAAAGAGATGGGGAGGGAGAGAGTATAGAGACATGAGCCTAGAAGGGTACTAGCAAAGAGTCCCATTGAGGTTATAGCCAACCCTGCCCCAAATTGTCTAGACAAAATACTTAGAAAAAATTCATCAACTCATGTAGCTTTGAAACACACACACATACACACACACCACTGTTGAATGCTGGCACTTTAGCATTTCCCAGTCATGTCACTGGTGTTTGTGTGTCTGTTGGTTGAGTGTGCCCTTGGCCTTCACAGAACAGGAGCCCCAGGAACCCAGGGAGTGTGTCTTTTCCTCTGCAACCAAGTGCTTAATGTTTGCTGGTAATTGTGATGATAGATGGATGAAGGGAATGGGTTCTTCTGATGGTGATAACTCAGGCAGCTCCCTATCCCCTGCTGGGTTTGTTTAGCTATGCCTCAGATACCAGCATACCTGGGCCTCTTAGAAAACAAGGATCCAATTGAATAGATCCCCTGGAAGTCCAAGGGGCAGAGCACAGCGGGAGAAGTGATTCTTGGGAGATTGCTAGGTCAACTTGGCAAACTGGAGGCTTGGGAAACCTCTGGGGTACATGTCCAAACCAAACTTGTGAAATGCTGGCTCATCCCCAGCTCCTCTCCTAGGGCCTTTGGGGGAAGTCCTAAATGCAAGCCAGTCAAGTTGAACATTACACTATTTATAATTACAAGACAGAAAAAAAGGGGCGGGGGGCAGAAACCAAGAACATAATTAAGGCTTGGATAGCAACATCTTGGATACAGTGTCATTAAAAGTAAGGCATGCTTCTATAAATCAATGAATGCAAGCTTTTAAAAAAATTTTGTTTTCAAGAAAGGAAATGAATGTTCAAAAGGAACCATTGTAGTACTTAGCGTTTCATAAAATGAAAAAGACACTTATATTCAAAAGGAAATGTGCCATGGAAACAAATAAGAGATGAGATGTTGCAGGATCTTAATCATGGACATATACAAAGTGTTATAATTACCATTGTTACAACTCCGTATGAAGTTCTTAGAGATACAACTTAGTTGAGGGGTTGCATTTTGCATGTGATGAGTAACCATAATGGTACTTCCCTATTCCTACTTACGGTGAACTGACCATCTTTTGATTAGTAGCATGCAGAGCTAACAAACAAATGTAATTTCCATTTTCATCAAGGCAACCAGGGGAATAAGTCATTCTCTTAGAGGAATAAGAATTAGAATACTTGAGTTACGTTCTCACCATCCCCTTGTCCTACTGTGCTGTTGTTATTACCTACCATGGAGTCAGCCCCTGACTCATGGAGATCCCATGCACAATGGAACTAAATGCTGCCTGGTCCTGTGCCCTCCCCATAATCGGTTGCAGATTGGACTGTTGTGACCCATAGGACTTTTACTGGCTGATTTTTGAAAGTAGTTCATCAGGCCTTTCTTCCTAGTCTGTTTTAGTCTGGAAGCTCCACTGAAACCTCTTCAGCATCATAGCAACATGTAAGCCTTCACTGATAGATGGTGGTGGCTACACTTGAGGTACATTGACTGGGAATCGAACCCAACTCTCCCACGAGAATTCTACCACTGAATCACCACTGCCCTGTGTCCTAATAAGTCACATAAACCTCTTTGGGCCTCAAACACTCCATCAGTCATTTAGGGTTTAATGTATTTACAAACAGGGCTTGCTTTTGTTAAAAGGGAATTTTCTTCCTATATGTATCACGGCTGTAGCCCAGATACAGTGTGATCTGGGAAATCCTGAAGATCAATACAGATCCATGTATCTATCCCTTCTCCCCAAGAAATCTGTATTGGCTTAATGGAAACTAAGCAGTGGGCTTCAAAGAATGTGACTTCATTCTCCCTTTCAGTTCGGTAAGCATTTCTTGATCACCTATTATTTATGTGCCCTGCCTTAAAAGAAACTGAAGTAACACATGTAGAATTCGGACACCACTAAATGTTCTAGAGAACTCTCAGAAGGCCTCTACTCTTCACCCTCATACACTGGCCTCTACCACCTCTTTTCTACCACTCCAATTACTAGGACCCTGATTTGTTCAGGAGGACCAACAGACTCCCTGGCTCCTTCCTACTGTCTGTGCTAGATATGAGCTTCAGTAGCAGCAGAACTCCTGGGTGAGAGAAGCCAGCTGAGCCTAGAAGACCCAAAGCCAGAACACCGTTGTGTCTCAGGGAAATGCCTGACTTTAAAACATCTATGACTAAGTGTTTTCCGCCTATCACTCCAGGCTCTAGGAGGGAAGAGAAGAGGCGAAACGCAAGGGTTTTTGCTCCTCACACCCCCTTCCCAGTGGTTCCTCAGGTACAAAGGAGGACATGGTTCCAGACTAACCTCCCTAATCTGCAAGGAGGTGACTCCTGGTGCAAAAACTCCACCCTACCCCACACTACACCAGCACATGCAATCAGGACAGAAATTGTGTCCTCTCTCTTCCCTCTCCCCCAACTCACAGCCCCTCCTACCTTTTTTATCCATATGAAAAAATTGGTAGGTGGAGAGGGTTGAGTCCTGGGTATGACTTCCTGTTCCTGTCCACTCCCCACAAGGGTATGAGCTCTGAATTCTTCAGAGTAGGCTTTGGGTACTTATATTCTCTTGGCCTACTGTTATGGGGAGTAGGAGGAGGAGGCTGATGCTGAGGAAGGAGGAAGAGGCTACTGGCTAAGGTGAGCTTCCTGCTGTGCTCCAGCCCTCTTCATTTGAGTTGCTACCAAAGCTGCATCCTGTGCTGGAGAGGTCCTTAGAAACCACCAAGGGGTAACAGGGAACAGCCTGGACACCAAGGAGAAGCAGAGAAATCGGATTCTAACAGCCAGGGAAAGATTACCCAATAAGCAAGGTACACATGGGCTTACTCGTGCTTACTTACTTATCTGTAGTGCATAATTTCACCACATGATGTGGTGAAAAACAGGTGAAATTGTGCACTACAGATTAGTAAGTAAGCTCGTATGTACCTTGCTTACTGGTTAATCCACTCCTGCAACAACCATAACAAATTGTTGCCTCAAATTCCACTGAGGACCAGAGCTTAAGCCAGTGAGCAGCTACCAGGGCTTGCTGTGCAGCTCTGGAAAAACAAACAAAGTGTGCAGCTGCTCACCATTAATTGATGAGCTGATAATTAACACTGTGTATGTAGACTTTGGGCTCAATAGGTGACTTGATTTGAGAAAACAATGTCTGCCAGCAGCCTCTTGGATACTGAGGGACACCAGCTGGAACTGGGGTGGAGCCAGATGCAAAGCCAAGAGGACTACTGGCATCCCTGAGACCCAGGCAGCGGGGAGGTTAGGGAGTGGCATGAAGTCCTAGGAGAATAGATGCAGAGAGGAGACAAAGATGCAGGAGAGGAAAGAAGGTGAAGGACAAAGGAAGTGAGGAAATAAAGCATTTGTCAGAAGGCCTCCAAACAAGGGCCTTAGATTCCATGGAGCTTGCCATTCCCCCCTACACCATCACCCTCTACCCACTCACTGCACCTTTATTCTTGTTCCCTCTACCCTACTCTCTCCCTATACTCATTGTCAGGGTAACCAAACTCACACATCTACAAACAGCAAGACATGTCAAATCCTTTTTTGCTTAAAAGCTAGCTGTCTCCTACATTTTAATGACTGACAAAGATGCCACATTGCAAGTGAATCACTTTTGTTGACAAATCTCTTACTCCCATGCTGTTCTCTGCAGTCACACCACTGAAGGTAAGTTTTACTTCTCACCCTATTGCCCAAATTCTCAAGAGCTCTTAACTCCAGAAGTGCCAATGCCATGGCATTTGCTCAGCTGGCTAAATTGTCTGAAGCTATTACTAATAAGGATGCCAATGATAGAAAAGATAGACTCTCTTGGACCCAGGTTTCCTCCCCAGAACCATGCACAACCCATGGTTACTTTCAAATTATGTTCTTGATTCAAGAACTGGGCAAAACAAAGTGATTTGTGGGGTGATCAACATTCACAGAGATAGTAATAGAGGATTCAAGTAACAGTCCACTCTGGTCCAATGTGGACTAGTCATGCCGGTCTGCCTCTGTATTTTGTCGTCCCCATCTCGTGTGCCTCTTGTTACACTGAGCTGTGATCCAGGCCAGAAAGGCAAGTGCATTACTTCTTCCAAGTGAGATGGCAGAGTTCCAAGTGCAGGAAGGAAGCAATCTTATCAGACCTCTGGCCCATTGATAAAACCACAGAAGGAAATCATTGAGTTTTAAATGGAGAAAGGGAAGTCTTAGATAAAACTAGGAATTCCCTGGGGAGTTTCCACTTTAAAGTCATTTTTTCCACATCAATAGAAAAGCTTTTTATCATAGCTAGGGTAATTTATTTGTGGTCTTAGAGCTCAAGTGCTGTCTGCCTATTTAGAGATGTTTATAAGGTCTTCAGTAATGACTAGTCCCTCCCATCCCCAAAAGATAGCCATTCTTTACTCCACCACACTTCCTTTCTTAGGTTCATCAGGTCTTTTCTTAGAGGCTCAGGGTTCTTCTTTCAGACACTGTCTGAGGCTTTCCAGTACTGTATTTAGTTTTCACAATAGAAGAAACTGCTAGAGGAAGCAAGGAGACTGCCTGAACCACATATCAAAAGAAATTATGGAATTGTTTTCATTGTAGACATGTAATGTAAAGAGCTGTCTACTACCTGTCTTGAGTCTGTCTGGAATATATCCGTCCTTTTCAAGGCCCTTCCCAATTCTAGATTTTGAGGATTATATGTGTGTGTCAGAGTCTGTTTGTTTGCTTGCTTATTTTGTATTCAGTGATATATTCTTCTATGACCACACTCAGGAAGCCACCAGATCCACTGAGGAGAGTGGTTTGGAGTAGAGGATGAGGTGAGTATACAAATAAACACTGAGGTCAGAGAGACTTTCAGACAGACACACAATTTGAATAGAACTTTTGTGCTGAGCAGTGCTCTTTAGCCTTCTTCATTAACTTAAAGACTTAAATTGAATTTCTATGGGGCAGTGGTCTAAAGATATTTTAGTGAGTTAAGGAAGAGTGGAGGACTCAATAAAGAACAGGGATTGCTTGAATTTTTCTTTTTCCAAGTTTGGGAAACGATGCAGTGCAAGCAGGTATTTTGTTTTGTAAACTCACTTGTTTTTAACAGCTTTATTGTGATATAGTTAGTATACCATACAATTCACTCATTGAAAGTGTATAATTGAACGCCTTTTAGTATATTCATGGAGTTAAGCAACCACTATCTACTTTTAGAACATTTCCCCCAAATGCCCCCCCCCCAATCTTGGGCAACCACTTTTTCTCTACAGATTTGCCCATTCTGTATATTGCATATAAATTAACTCATATCATATGTGGCCTTTTGTGCTGGCTTCCTTCACCTAGCAGAATGTTTTCAAGGTTCATCCATGTTGTAGCATGTGTCAGTACTGCATTCCTTTTTATTGCTGAATAATGTTCCATTGTATGGAATAAGGAAGACCAAAGAACTGATGCCTTTGAGTTATGGTGTTGGTGAAGAATATTGACTATACCATGGACTGCCAGAAGAATGAACAAATTTGTCTTGGAGGACGTACAGCCAGAATGCTCCTGAGAAGAGAGGATGGCAAGACTTCATCTCAACTACTTTGGACATGTTATCAGGAGGGATCAGTCCCTGGAGAAGGACATCATGCTTGGTAAAGCAGAGGGTCAGTGAAAAAGAGGAAGACCCTCAAGGAGATGGCTTGATACAGTGGCTGCAACAATTGGCTCAAACACAGCAATGATTTTGAGCATGGCGCAGGACCGGCCAGTATTTCATTCTGTTGTACACAGGATCGCTTTAAGTTGGAACAGACTCGATGGCACCTAACAACAACAGTAACAACATGGATGGATATACCATATTTTGTTATCCATTCATTAGTTGATGGACATCTGGGTTGATTCTGTGTTTTCTCTACTGTGAGAAATGCTGCTATTAACATCCATGTACAAGTTTTTGCATGGAGATATGTTTTCATTTTTCTTGGGCTTATACCCTGGAGTGGAATTGCTGAGTCATTTGGTAACTTTATGTTTAACTTTTTGAGAAACCACCAAACTTTTCTACAGCTGCTGTACCAGTTTACATTCCCACTAGCAATGCATGAGGGCTCCAATTTCTTCACATCCTTGCCAATATTTGTTATTTTCCATTTTTTCGATTATGACCATCTTAGTGGGTATGAAGTGGTATCTCATTGTAGTTTGAATTTACATTTCCCTGATGGCAAATGATGTTGTGTATCTTTTCTTATGCTTTATGGCCATTTGTGTATATATTTTTAGAGAAATGTCTATTCAAATCCTTTGTTCATTTTTAAATTGGGCTATTTGTCTTTTTTATTATTAAGTTGTGATAGTTCTAGATACAAGTCCCTTAGTAAATTCACTTAAAAACCTCAATGAGTACCCTGCTAGATCACTGTTTTATTTTCTACATTTCCTCCTAGCACCCAACATAGCCATACAGTCTTCTTCCTGACATTTATTACTTCTAGGCTACTGCCTCAGTTTCAGGGAGACCCTAACACCTCTAGCCAAAATTGATTCCTTGCAATGGATGATAGGCCCTACTGTTGGTATCTTGAGTTCCACCTTCCCTAAGACACCAGACATCTTCACTGTCCTCTCTACTTGCCAACTAAAAACTGGTTACAATCCAATCCTGCATCACAAACAAATGAGCAAAACAAACAAACAGCACTCCCACTCCCATACCCAAACCATCGAACAACTAAAGAACATACCAACCTCCAGTGGGGCTGATGACTGACACCACAAATGATTCCAGCTCCTTTCAAACATTAGTCAAATGATCCACATAAACATTTCAGCATCTTGAGTAACCTCGTGAAAAGTTTCTTACCCTGCTTTCTCTGATATCTCTCCCAGAAGAGGACATCTCCAAAAAGAAAAACAAAACCATGGGACCATTCACTCTATCTAAACCAGGATTAGGGAATCAAAATGGTTACAGGGACTAAGCAGGTAACCTGATGAGTGAAGCTGCTTAAGTACAGGAGGCAATAAGATGTGGTGGAAACTATGGAAAACTGGAAAGCATGTACCCAATGTATGTGCAACTCAGCTCCAGCTGGTTGTTGCCATGCAGGATTGCAGGCCCTGTGTTGCCAGACCTTCTGATTTTTTTCAGAAGCTAAAAACTGGGATTTTTATGTGAAAACTTCTCTTTTTAAATATTGGCAACAAATTTGAAAACTTGGAAAACACTGTGCAGGCCAAACAAAACATGTGTGCCTCTTGGATCTAGCCAACGGGCCACCGGTTTACAATCTCTGTTCAAAACACTACTTAATTTTTCCTCCTACATCCTCTGTCATTGGCAGCACCAACCTGGGATCCCATTATCTCCCATATTCTTAAGTCTTCCTCCTTCAGATTGCTAGCCTTTTTTAAACATTGTTTTCTTCTAGTTCTTTATTTTCTGTCTATGAGTACACCCAGATACACTCATTCTTAAAAAGGAAGTTATGCTAACAAGGAGCATGAGTCTTAGAGTCAGTGAGATCTGTATTCAAATCCTACCTCTGCCCATTACTAGCTGTGTGTCTTTGGGCCATTTACGTTACCTCTCTGAGCCTCGGTTTCCTCATCATTAAAATGGATAAAATAACCTATAGTTCCTTGGCTTGTTTTGAAGCACTATGTTTAAAGAATCTGGCACATAATAGGTGCTTAATAAATATTCCAAACCCAAACCAAATCCATTGCTGTCAAGTTGATTCCAACTCACAGCAACCCCATAGGACAGAGTAGAACTGCCCTATAGGGTTTCCAAGGCTATAAATCTGTACAAAAGCCAACTGCCACATCTTTCTCCCACAGAACAGCTGGTGGATTCAAACCTTTTGGTTAGCAGCTGAACACTTTAACTACTACACCACCAGGGCTCCTTTAATAAATATTAGGGTCCATCTTTCTTTCTTAATTATCAAAGATTTGACTCATTGGCACCCTCAAGTCCATCTCGTTTTAACTTCAAGTTCTTGTAGCAATACTGTTTCTACTCACAGTGTGAAAGTCACGAGCACTAGAATTTTTCTGGACCCTTTCCAATGTCATTTGAGTACCCTTGACCCCTCCACCCTAAGCTCCATCCCAGACTATGTGTAATTTCCCCTATACGTTTTCTCATTGTTAAATATAAACGACGGTTGTTTGTTTTCCTACTTGTCAACCTCGCTAATGTTTCTGATATAACAACTCCGTATACCTTACCAAGTTCTTTGAATGAGCTTCTGGATACAGTTCTGATCTTGTTTGCCCCAAACATCTTGGACCACCTAATGACATTTATCTATTCAGCTTTGTATTACAGTAGCTCCTTCTGACAGAAAGAATCGCTCAGGATACCATCCTTGGTTTCTTGCCTTTCTCTCTATCCATTAAGACCTGGATGGAATTAACCTCTTTACATGGAGTCTGTTCATACAGGGTAGAAAGTGTTAAAGATTTTCATCTAACCCCATCTAGTTCTCCATCTGAAAGTAATTTCTGGCAGGATGGTCCACAATCAACTCAAGTTGAATATGGTAAAGAAAAGACGGAGTTAGACCTGGAAGAATATCCCAGAGGCCTTATGAGTCTGACCACTTTTAATCAAGTAAGATGGCTCCATTTAACTTATTGGTCTAAAGAGTACCTCTCTAGCTTTCCAAGTGATCATTTCCCTCACATCTCAGGATACTCAAGAAGCCATGAGTCTTCTTTCAGGGTTTAGAGCCCTACTATATCCCAGCTAGTTATTTCTGCTTTCTGTCTCAAAGGAATGGGCATAGTTAGCACATTAAGTTCTGAAGGCTAGACCAGAAGAGAATTTTCAAAGGTATATTGATTTGCATTAAGAATCTAGCATCCTCATAACTGGATATCCATCGGCAAAAAAATGAAACAAGACTCATACCTCACACCATGCACAAAAACTAACTCAAAATGGATCAAAGACCTAAATATAAAATCGAAAACAATAAAGATAATGGAAGAAAAAATAGGGACAATGCTAGGAGCCCTAATACATGGCATAAACAGAATACGAACCATAAGTAACAATGCACAAGCACCAGAAGAGAGACTAGATAACTGGGAGCTCCTAAAAATCAAACACCTATGCTCACAAAAGACGTCACCAAAAAAGTCAAAAGACAACCTACAGACTGGGAAAAAATTTTTGGCTATGACAAATCTGATCAGTGTCTAGTCTCCAAAAGCTACCTGATACTGCAAAACCTCAACAACAAAAAGACAAATAACCCAATTAAAAAATGGGCAAAGGATATGAACAGACACTTTGCCAAAGAAGACATACAGGCGGCTAACAGACACGTGAAGAAATGCTCATGATCATTAGCCATTAGAGGAATGCAGATCAAAACTTCCATGAGATCTCATCTCACCCCAACAAGGCTAGCATTAATCCAAAAAACACAAAATAATAAATGCTGGCGAGGTGTGGAGAGACTGGAACACTTATACACTGTTGGTGGGAATGTAAAATGGTACAGCTTCTTTGGAAATCAATTTAATGCTTCCTTAAAAAGCTAGAAATAGAAGTACCATACGATCCAGCAATCCCACTCCTTGGAATATATCCTAGAGAACTAGGAGCCATCACACGAATGGATATATGCACACCCGTGTTCAATTGCAGCACTGTTCACAATAGCAAAAAGATGGAAACAACCTAGGTGCCCATCAACGGACAAAAGGATAAACAAATTATGGTATATCCACACAATGGAATACTATGCAATGATAAAGAACAACAATAAAGCCATGAAACATCTTATAACATGGAAGAATCTGGAGGGCATTATGCTGAGTGAATTTAGTCAGTCAGAGAAGGACAAATATTGTATAAGACCACTATCATAAGAACTCAAGAAATGGTTTAAACACAGAAGAAAACATTCTTTGATGGTTATGGGGGTAGGGGGAGGGTGATGGTTATTCACTAACTAGTTAGTAGACAAGAATTATCTTAGGTGAAGGGAAGGACAGCACACACTACAGGGGAAGTCAGCACAACTGGACTAAACCAAAGCTAAGAAGTTTCCTGAATACAATCAAACACTTCAAGGGACAGAGTAGCAGGGGTAGGGGTCTGGGACCATGGTTTCAGTGGACATCTAGATCAATTGGCATAAGACAGTGTATTAAGAAAATGTTCTGCATCCTACTTTGGTGAATGGCGTCTGGGGTCTTAAAACCTAGAAAGTGGCCATCTAAGATGCATCAATTGGCCCCAACCACCTGGAGTAAAAGAGAATGAAGAACACCAAAGACACAAGAAAGGTATTAGCCCTAGAGACAGAAAGGGCCACATAAACCAGAGACTTCATCAGCCTGAGACCAGAAGAACTAGATGGTGCCCAGCTACCACCAATGACCACCCTGACAGGGAACACAACAGAGAGTCCCTGATGGAGCAGGAGAAAGGTGGAATGCAGAACTCAAATTCTAGTAAAAAGACCAGACTTAATGGTCTGAAACTGGAAGAACCCCAGAAAGCATGGCTCCCGGACTCTCCGTCAGCTCAGAACTAAAACAATTTCTGAGGCCAACTCTTCAGACAAAGATTGGACTGGACTCTGGGACATAAAAAGATACTCGTGAAGAGTGTGCTTCTTAGCTCAAGTAGATACATGAGACTAAACGGGCAGTTTCTGTCTGGAGGTGAGATGGGAAGGCAGAGAGGGTTAGGAGCTGGTTGAATGGACATGGGAAATCAGGGGTGGAAAGGAGGAGTGTGCTGTCAAGTAAGGGGAGAGCAATTAGGGTCACATAATGTATAAATTTTTGTATAAGAGACTAACTTGAAATGTAAACTCTCACTTAAACTGCAACAAGAAACAAACAAAAAAGAATTAGCCTCCCGAAATGCTCACGATTATTAGCCATTAGAGATATGCAAATCAAAATTACAAGGAGATACCATCTCACCCTAGCAAGGCTAGCATTAATCCAAAAAACACAAAATAATAAATGTTGGAGAGGTTGTGGAGAGACTGGAACACTTACACTCTGTTGGTGGGAATGTAAAAGGGTACAACCACTTTGGAAATTGATTTGGCACTTCCTTAAAAAGCTAGAAATAGAAGTACCATATGATCCAGCAATCTTGCTCCTTGGAATATATCCTAGAGAAATAAGAGCCATCACACCAATAGAGATATGCACACCCATGTTCATTGCAGCATTGTTCACGATAACAAAAAGATGGAAACAACCTAGATGCCCATCAACAGACAAGTGGATAAACAAATTATGGTATATCCACACAATGGAATACTATGCAACGATAAAGAGCAACGATGAAGCCGTGAAACATAACATGGAGGAAGCTGGAGGTCATTATGCTGAGTGAATTGAGTCAGTCACAGAAGGACAAATATTGTATAAGACCACTGTTATAAGAACTCAAGAAAAGGTTTAACACAGAAGAAAACATTCTTTGATGGTTTCTAGGGTGGGGAGGGAGTGTGAGGGTTATTTACTAACTAGATAGTAGACAAACACACTATAGGGAAAGTCAGCACAACTGGACTAAACCAAAGCTAAGAAGTTTCCTGAATACAAACACTTCGAGGGATAGTGTAGCAGGGCTGGGGGTCTGGGGGCTGTGGTTTCAGGGGACATCTAGGTCAACTGGCATAACAAAGTTTATTAAGAAAATGTTCTGCATCCCACTTTGGTGAGTGATGTCTGGGGTCTTAAAAGCTAGGGAGCAGCCATCTAAGATGCATCAATTTGTCCCAACCCACCTGGAGCAAAGGAGAATGAGCAGCACCATGGACACAAGGAAGGTATTAGCCCTAGAGACAGAAAGGGCCACATAAACCAGAGACTTCATCAGCCTGAAACCAGAAGAACTAGATGGTGCCCAGCTACCATCAATGACTGTCCTGACAGGGAACACAACAGAGAGTCCCTGACAGAGCAGGGGAAAAGTGGGGTGTAGAACTCAATTTCTAGTAAAAAGACCAGATTTAATGGTCTGACTGAGACTGGAGGGACCCTGGAACACGTGGCCCCCGGACTCTCTGTTAGCCCAAAACTAAAACCATTCCCGAAGCCCATTCTTCAGACAAAGATTAGACTGGACTATGGGACATAAAATGATTCTTGTGAAGAGTGTGCTTCTTAGCTCAAGTAGATACATGAGACTAAATAGGCAGCTCCTGTCTGGAGGTGAGATGAGAAGGCAGAAAGGGTTAGGAGCTGGTTGACTGGACATGGGAAATCAGGGGTAGAAGGGAGGAGTGTGCTGTCACAGTATAGGGATAGCAACTAGGGTCACATAACAATGTGTATATAAAGTTTTGTATGAGAAACTAACTTGAATTGTAAACTTTCACTTAAAGTACAGTAAAAAAATCTAGTCTCCTAAGATGTCTGCTTTGAAGGGGACAGTACTCACTGAGATATGTAAGTTCTGGTATGTTTGTGTCAAAGAAGTCACATTCATCACTTTATGGTTACACCTCGTGTGTGAAGGCACACCTGCTTCAGGTTCCCTGCAGGCACATCCTATTCCCACCTCTGAACCTTTTCCAAAACAGTATATTCTGCCTGGAATACTATCCCTTCGGGCAGCCAAATCATCTTTCCCATCAATTAAACAGCTTCTGAAATTCCATCAATCCTCCAGTCTTCTGAGATTGATCGGACAACTGATAGATGGTTTTTGGCTCAGCCTGGACATGGAACACCCACAGCTGTTCTCCCTTCCCTGATCATATACTTAGCTCTCGTTGCCTCACCCCTACTAAACTGCATTTACCTTTTCTTTATGTTGGTAGAATTTGTTCCAGCCAAAGACCGAACAGAGAGTCACGTCTGCTGCAAAAAGGAATAGCTTATAAATTCAAGACTCAGAATTCTATCCCTAATGCTATTGTACAGTGCATTAATTTAGTAGCTTAAAGTTTTGGTTACAGGTATTAGGATGTGAAAGTGTTGGCAGAGCCTAGGTCCCTGTTGTGCAATACAACTGCAAAATTCAACTGCATATGAGTGAAATTAGAATGCAGTAATATTTACTAATATTTACTAATGATCTTAATGAAGGTAGAAGAGCATAGTAAAAACTAACAAAATATTACACCTAACAATGTAAGTGTGGTTAGGACTCACATATTTGATCATTGTGTTTTCTCTGCTTTATACGTTAAGTAGAGAGTAGCAAAGCAGTTCAACAAGAGTACTGGACCTGAGTTTGAGCACTATTCTACCACTTATTATCTGTTTGATCTTGGTCAAGTTAATTAACCTCTCAGCTTCAGTTTCCTAATCTTAAAAGTGAAGGTAATAACTGCATTACAGGGTCGATGGAAGAATTATTAATGATAAATTTTTATTGACCAAATATTTGAAATAAGGCAATAAGGCATTCTTTTAAGGCCTTTCAATGGGCTATTTCATATAATCCTCCCTACCACCCTATGGGAGCCCTGGTGGCGCAGTAGTTAAGAGCTCGGCTGCTAACCCAAAGGTCGGCAGTTCAGATCCACCGCCATATGAGATCGGTACTATTATTATGTCTAGTTTACACATGGAGGAACCTAGGCACAGGGAGGTTAAATAACTTGCCCAAGGTTACACAACTAGTAAGTGGTGGCACTAGAATTTGAACCTAGGCACTCAGTTTCTTAATTACTACCCTGCAAAACTTCCAAGAGTAGAGGAAATAATGCCTGCAAAACACTCAAGACAGTGCCAAGCACATAGTAAGTGCTCAATAAATGTTAACTGCTATTAGTATTATTTACTATGACTTATTAAAAATAACACTTCACATTTTGGTTCAGTGTATTCAGTCATCTCTGTATCATGTATAAATACACACTCCTCGAGGTTTTCTCCTTTGGAGTCTTACCTCTCAGGGGCCAGATCACATGGTGATGTGGCTTGCTTTGCTGACCATCATGTGGAATTATGTTGCTATGAATCGAAACTGACTCAACGGCACCCAACAACAAGAAGAGGAAGAGGGAGAAACAAGAAAAAAAAAAAATCCTAACATTTGTGGAAATGGATTCAACAATCACTTTGGAGGGTGCCTATGGGGCTATATTAGACCTCTACTATGAGAGCTTCTGGGTTCAGGTTGGTGGCTGTGCATAGGATAGGAGTGATTTCCTGCCATCCCTACTCCACTGCCCATCCAGGGTGATCTGTCACCTTCTATGGGGCCTATGGCCTTTCTGTCAAGAGAAAGCCTGTGGCATCTTGCATCATTAAGCATGAACGTGAGGCTTGCCGAGAATAAATGTGAGCACTAGAAGAACTGAGCGAATTTCACCATTTCATGAGCATTGGGAAGAAGGTATGAATTGCCTGTATGCTATATCTTAAGAAGTCCAGAAAGCCTCAAGGACCCAAAATTTCTGCTGAAATCCATTTGAGGATTATTTATTTATTTTTTAATAATTTCCCCATCAAATACAAATTTATTCTGGGAAATAAACACATTAAGCCATTTATCATTCACACCTTAAATCAAGTTAATTTAATCAGAATGCTTCCTCCCTAACAAGTGGATGGGCTCCATTGTGGAGGAAATGGGAGATTGGCTGGAGCAAGGGAAAGAGAGAAGGTTAATTTCAGAATGTAGGAGTACTGCCAAAGTGTGGGCAGGAATGCATGAAGCTGTCCCCAGGCCCTCTTTTAAAATGCCAAAACTCTTGGGAAAGGGCAGTGGAAACAATTTCACACTGGTCATTCTGATCGGCTTTGCTCCTAGCAGGAGGGACAAGGGCCTAGGCTAAAGGCTGCAGGTGGTAAGGAAGGAGAAAAGAGAGAATATTTTTGTGCTCAGTCCCCACACTCAGCCTAGGGCTTCCATGGGTAGATATTTAATAATGCGTTGTTCACTTGAGTACAGGGATAGGGAAAGCCATAAAGGAGAATGTAGGGGGCCTACAGGGTTGGTACTGGACAAAATTGTTTGTCCCTAATGGCTCCCTCCCCTCAGTAACAAGTCAAGCCCCAACAGAATGATCCTGGAGACTCAAAGACTCTTCAGAACTTGAGAATGTGGAGTCACTAAGTGGAACAAAGCCATCACACTTTTTAACGTAACAGAGGTGCCCCACAGCTGCCCATTGCTACTGTGGCTGCAACACAGGGAAAAGCACCTGACATACAGAAGACTCAATGGTGGACTTTCAGGTGCTATGACAGGTCAGCATGAAAACAATCTACAGATGGAGGGGCTTTCCTGGTTGTTCTACAATCATATCACAAAGGTGAGAACCTGCCTCTGTGTTTGACTGTGGTGATTCTCTGACCTGTAACTCCTTTTTTATGCTAATCTTGAACAACTTTTGAGCTGACATTTAATGGGCTTACAAATTTGTTTCAGAGCCAGAGATTGCTGTCTGACCCACTTCAGATGTTACTCCCCCTGATGTTACTGGAGGCAAGGGAGGAAAGGGAATGGAGCAGTAGTTACCTGGAGGCGGGGGGAAAAAAGGGAGCAGAAAAAAAGGAAATAGCCAGCTGTGGGCTAAAGAGCTGCTGGTTCCAAAACATACGCACACACAAATTCATAAAAAGAAGGAATTTTATGAACCAAACCATCTCCACTGCCTGCGTAACCTATATAAGGGATCAAGGCCAAAGAATTTAAGGTAGTGCTGGAAATGGATGAGTCATGCCTAAGGCGGTCTTCACAGCCCATTTTGAGCTCATGAACTACAGAAACCCAGCAGTATACATACATTCACACAGATATGACATCTCTCCTTTATGCACACAGATTCCCACCCAGTATATGCGTAGACATAGTTGCACACCAAGAATTCTGCACTCACAGACACATAGATAGGTACACATTGCCAAACACCAAAACACACCTCTGTATAGTAGTCATGTAAATACATGGATACAGAGTCACATGTGGTTACCTGGAGAATATACACATGGAGGCACAGACAGGTATACACAACTACAAGTAAGACAGCTGTGAAAATTATAATACTCTTTGCCATCAAGTCGACCTTTTGATTAGCAGCCATAGCTCTTAACCGCTGCACCACCAGGGCTCTGCAAATGATAATAGCTACCATTTATCAGGATTTTACTATGTGCCCAGCACTTTACATATGTTAGCTCATTGATCCTCACAAATACTCCTCTGAGAGGGGTATCATTAATCTCATTTTACAAATGGAGAACTAAAACTTAGAGGAGATAGTGACTTGCAGCTAGTATGGTTAGTAGCAGAGCAAGAATTCAAAACCGGGTCAGTCTCCTTGAAAAGCTGCAACTCTCCAACACCCTTATGCTGTAGCCAACACCCACAAACAGATGTGCACCCATTTACAGGTACTCATGCTCCCTGGCCACGAGAATTTACAAATGTGATTAGCATAATTCAGGGTCTGTTGTCATCTTAATTATTTGTTAGAACTAAGCTATCTGGAATTCCTTTGGGTCATTAGTAACCGTCGGTAAATTATAATGTGTTTAAATTACCTCTACAGTATTTAAACACTCTTGTATCTTGGAGCAGAGCCAGCCAATATTTTTAAATAATAACACTATAATTAAAACTTAGGGTAAGCTTAGGATCTCATTCAAATTAACAAAAGATTACTCTTCACAGCAGAATTAAAAACAAGATTCTAATTAATTAATGTGCTAATTGTTTTTCCTTTTTGCAATCAGTGTGGCAATATCATCTAAGAAGATGCCGCACAGATATCCACACGAAAACCCCAGCTGATACCCTGGCTGGGTTTGCTGCACAGGGAGCTGTCACACTTCCCTGTTCTGTCCTGGGCAAATTTGGGGCACCCCTGTGGTGTCAAACATGAGCCTAGAGTTTTGGAGAGCTTCACCTACCTCCAGGATAGGAAAATCAACTACCTTAGTTTGCCCAAGACAGTCTGGTTTACTCCTATTATCTTGATTTAGTTATTAAGACTACTCTGAAGAGTATCATGATTTGGATTATAACTTACCTGGTCACCCTACGTCAGACCACTCATGAAGCCATGAATCTTTGGAGCAGGGAAGGAGACAGGATGGAGAAGGAAAACATGAGGAAGAGGCACAGGATGTTGATTTTCTCCCTAGGCTAATTAATGCCTACTGGCATTGCTATTTGGGCCACAGAATGGATTTCTTGTCATAGTTCCCTACTTAGTACAATAACCAAATACAGACCCAGTCACTAGCCTTCTGTCTCAGTTTCCTAGTGCTGCTGTAAAGCGAATACCACAAGTGGGTGGCTTTATTTATTTATTTTCCCATACAAAAATTTATGCATACATTGTTATGTGACTCTAATTGCTCTCCCCATACTTGACAGCACACTCCTCCTTTCCACCCCCTGATTTCCCATGTCCATTCAACCAGCTCCTAACCCTCTCTGCCTTCCCATCTCACCTCCAGACAGAAGCTGCCCGTTTAGTCGCATGTATCTACTTGAGCTAAGAAGCACACTCTTCACGAGTATCTTTTTATGTCCCAGAGTCCAGTCCAATCTTTGTCTGAAGAGTTGGCCTCAGAAATTGTTTTAGTTCTGAGCTGACAGAGAGTCCGGGAGCCATGCTTTCTGGGGTTCTTCCAGTTTCAGACCATTAAGTCTGGTCTTTTTACTAGAATTTGAGTTCTGCATTCCACCTTTCTCCTGCTCCATCAGGGACTCTCTGTTGTGTTCCCTGTCAGGGTGGTCATTGGTGGTAGCTGGGCACCATCTAGTTCTTCTGGTCTCAGGCTGATGAAGTCTCTGGTTTATGTGGCTCTTTCTGTCTCTTGGGCTAACACTTTCCTTATGTCTTTGGGGTTCTTCATTCTCCTTTTTTCCAGGTGGTTGGGAACAATTGATGCATCTTAGATGGCCGCTTGCAAGCTTTTAAGACCCCAGATGCCACTCACCAAAGTAAGATGCAGAACATTTTCTTAATAAGCTTTGTTATGCCAATTGACCTAGATGTCCCCTGAAACCATGGTCCCCAGACCCCTACCGCTGCTACTCTATCCCTCAGAGTGTTTGATTGTATTCAGGAAACTTCTTAGCTTTGGTTTAGTTCAGTTGTGCTGACTTCCCCTGTAGTATGTGCTGTCCTTCCCTTCACCTAAGATAATTCTTATCTACTATCTAGTTAGTGAATAACCCTAACCCTCCTGCCCCACCCACCTAACCATTAAAGAATGTTTCCTTCTGTGTTTAAACGATTTCTTGAGTTCTTATAATAGTGGTCTTATACCATATTTGTCCTTCTGTTACTGATTAAATTTACTCAGCATAATGCCCTCCAGACTCCTCCACGTTATAAGATGTTACACAGCTTCATCGTTGTACTTTATTGTTGCATAGTATTCCATTGTGTGAATATACCATAATTTGTTTATCCATTTGTCTGTTGATGGACACCTAGGTTGTTTCCATCTTTTTGCTATCGTGAACACTGCTGCAATGAACATGGGTGTGCATATATCTATTTGTGTGACAGCTCTTATTTCTCTAGGATATATTCCAAGGAGCGGGATTGCTGGATTGTATGGTACTTCTATTTCTAGCTTTTTAAGGAAGTGCCAAATCGTTTTCCAAAGTGGTTGTACCATTTTACATTCCCACCAGCAGTGTATAAGTGTTCCCGTCTCTCTACAACCTCTCCAGCATTTATTGTTTTGTGTTTTTTGGATTAATGCTAGCCTTGTTGGGGTGAGATGATATCTCATTGTAGTTTTGATCTGCATTTCTCTAATGGCTAATGATCGTGAGCATTTCTTCACGTGTCTGTTAGCCGCCTGAATATCTTCTCTGGCAAAGTGCCTGTTCATATCCTTTGCCCATTTTTTAATTGAGTTATTTGTCTTTTTGTTGTAGAGGTTTTGCAGTATCTTGTAGATTTTAGAGATTAGACGCTGATCACATTTGTCATAGCCAACGTTTTTTCCCGGTTTGTAGATTGTCTTTTTACCCTTTTGGTGAAGTCTTTTGTGAGCATAGGTGTTTGATTTTTAGGAGCTCCCATTTATCTGATCTCTCTTCTGGTGCTTGTGCATTGTTACTTACGGTTCGTATCGTGTTTATGCCATTTTTAGGGCTCCGAGCGTTGTCCCCATTTTTTCTTCCGTGATCTTTATCATTTTTTATTTTATATTTAAGTCTTTGATCCATTTTGAGTTAGCTTTTGTGCATGGTGTGAGGTAGTCTTGTTTCAGTTTTTTTGCAGATGGATATCCATTTATGCCAGCACCATTTGTTGAAGAAACTGTCTTTTCCCCAATTAATGGACTTTGGGCCTTTGTCAAATATCAGCTGCTCATAGTTGGATGAATTTATGTCTGGATCCTCAATTCTGTTCCATTGGTCTATGTATCTGTTGTTGTACCAGTACCAGGCTGTTTTGACTACCGTGGCGGTATAATAGGTTCTAAAATCAGGTAGTGTGAGGCCTCCTACTTTGTTCTTCTTCAGTAACACTTTACTTATCTGGGGCCTCTTCCGTTTCCATATAAAGTTGGTGATTTGTTTCTCCATCTCATTAAAAAATGCCGGTGGAATTTGGATCAGGATTGCATTGTATCTGTAAATCGATTTGGGTAGAATTGACATTTTCACAATGTTGAGTCTACCTATCCATGAGCAAGGTATGTTTTTCCATTTATGCAGGTCTCTTTTGGTTTCTTGCAGTTTTCATTGTATACGTCTTTTACGTCTCTGGTTAGATTTCTTCCTAAGTATTTTATCTTCTTGGGGGCTATTGTAAATGGTATTGACTTGGTGATTTCCTCTTCGAGGTTCTCTTTGTTGGTGTAAAGGAATCCAACTGATTTTTGTATAGCTTGTATCCTGAAACTTGGCTGAAATCTTCTATTAGTTCCATTAGTTTTCTTGTGGATTCTTTGGGGCTTTCTGTGTATAAGATCATATCATTTGCAAATAGAGATACTTTGACTTCTTCCCTACCAATTTGGATGCCCTTTATTTCTTTTTCTAGCCTAATTGCTCAGGCTAGAACCTCCAGCACAATGTTGAATAAGAGTGGTGATAAAGGGCATCCTTGTCTGGTTCCCGTTCTCAAGGGGAATGCTTTCAAAGTCTCTCCATTTAGGATGGTGTTGGCTGTTGGCATTGTATAAATGCCCTTAATTATATTGAGGAATTTCCCTTCTATCCTATTTTGTTGAGAGTTTTTATCATGAATGGGTGTTGGACTTTGTTGAATGCCTTTTCTGCATCGATTGATAAGATCATGTGGTTCTTGTCTTTTGTTTTATTTATGTGATGGATTACATTGATTGTTTTTCTAATGTTGAACCATCCTTGCATACCTGGTATAAATCCCACTTGATCATGGTGAATTATTTTTTTGATGTGTTGCTGAATTCTATTCGCTAGAATTTTGTTGAGGATTTTTGTGTCAACGTTCATGAGGATATTGGTCTGTAATTTTTCTTTTTCTGTGGTGTCTATACCTGGTTTTGGTATCAGGGTTATGCTGGCTTCATAGAATGAGTTTGGGAGTATTCTATCGTTTTCTATGCTCTGAAATACCTTCAGTAGTAGTGGTGTTAACTCTTTTCTGAAAGTTTGGTAGAATTCTCCAGTGAAGCTGTCCGGGCCAGGGCTTTTTTTTTGTTGGGAGTTTTTTAATTACCTTTTCAATCTCTTCCTTTGTTATGGGTTTATTTAGTTGTTCTACCTCTGTTTGTGTTAGTTTAGGTAGTTAGTGAGTTTCTAGAAATTTGTCTGTTTCCTCTAGGTTTTCCAATTTGTTAGGGTACAATTTTTCATAGTATTCTGTTATGATTCTTTTAATTTCAGTTGGGTCTGTTGTGATATCACCCATCTCATTTCTTATATGGTTATCTGCTTCCTCTCCTGTTTTTCTTTTGTCATTTTGGCCAATGGTTTACAATTTTGTTGATCCTTTCAAAGAACCAGCTTTTGGTCTTGTTAACTCTTTCAATTGTTTTTCTATTCTCTATTTCATTTAATTCTGCTCTAATTCTTATTATTTCCTTTCCTCTGGCGCCTGAGGGCGTCTTTTGCTGCTCTCTTTCTACTTGTTCCAGTTGTAGGGTTAATGTTTTCATTATGGCCCTTCTTTTTGATGTGTGCGTTTATTGCTATACACTGACTCTGAGCACTGCTTTTGCTGTGTCGCACAGGTTCTGGTAGGATGTGTTTTCATTCTCGTTTGAGTATATGAATTCCTTTATTCCATCCTTAATTTCACCTATAAACAAGTGGGTGGCTTTAAAGAACAGAAATTTATTTTCTCACAGTTCTGGAGGCTAAAAGTCCAAATCAGTGTCTCAGCCATGTCAATTCGTTCCTTTTCTGTAGCCCAGGGACCCCTTGGTTACTTGGCTTGTAGAGGATCTTCGCATGGCATCTGTCTTTCCCAGTTTGTGACTGCCTCTGTGTCTACTTTGCTCTTTTTATAACTCAGAATTGATTAGGTTAGGACATAGCCTACACTGCTATGGCCTCATTAACGTAATGGTAGATTGCATTATGGAAAGTCATTACATTATGTCCACAAGTATAGGGGTAAGGATTCTGTTAGACTGCATAATGGAAAGTCATTACATTATATCCACAAGTATAGGGGTTAGGATTCTGTAAAAATGGCATGGGGTGGTTTCTGACCTCCTCCAACCCCATGAGGGGGAAGGAAAACCAAGATCAACAGCCCAAGGCTGATTCCTGTGATGCAGAAGTCAGACACGCATCCTCTCTCCACCATGTTTACCAACTCTGACACCAACCATCCCTCGCACAGAACTCTCTACTTCTGTGCTGGATTCGATAATTCATTACAATGGCCACACAGAACTCACAGACCATACTCACAATTATGGTGTTTATTAGGAAAGTAACATGTTACAATTCAGGCTAGGAGCACTCAAGGATACAATTCTTTCATCAGGACAGCCTCTTCCCAGCTGTGCTTGCAGGCATGCCTCTCCATGGCCCTAGGCTTCTGTCATGGATTGAATTGTGTCCCGAAAAGATAGGTGTATCAATTTGGCTAGGCCATGATTCCCACTATTGTGTGATTGTGCACCATTTTGTCATTTGATGTGATTTTCCTATGTGTTGTAAATCCTATCACTATGATGTTAATGAAATGGATCAACAACAGTTATGTTGATGAGATCTGTAAGATGAGATTGTCTTTTAAGCCAATCTCTTTTTGGGATATAAGAGAAGCCAGCAGAGAAACATGGGGACCTCATAACACCAAGAAAGTAGCACCGGGAACAGAGCGTGTCCTTTGGACCCAGGGTTCCTATGCAGAGAATCTCCTAGTCCAGGGGAAGATTGATGACAAGGACCTTCCTCCAGAGCAACAGAGAGAGAAAGTCTTCCCCTGGAGCTGATGCCCTAAATTCAGACTTCTAGCCTACTAGACTGTGATAGAATAAGTTTCTCTTTGTTAAAGACATCCACTTGCGGTATTTCTGTTATAACTGCACTAGCCTCTGCCCAAAGGCACTCAGCTTTCTCTCCGTGGGCTGGGAAGCCCCCCACCATCTCCTGCTGCCAAGTCTCTCTCTCTCCTTGGTGGTGGTAGGCTCTTCTTCTCTGCTCTGGAATTGCCTCTCTTTTAAGGCAAAACTGACCAATCCCCTTGGTAGGCCACAATTACCCTATCATACAATCACCTGGGTGGGAGTTACAAGCCCATGGCTAGAAAGGCCACACACAAAAGTAATCAATGGCACCGCAGATTCCAACACATATTTTGAAGGGGATACCATTCAATCCACAATACTCCCTACCCCCATCTCAGGCACAAAATTGTGCTGTTTCCTTAGAACTAGGACTTTTCTTTTTTAATGGTGCATACAAATTTCAGTACCTTGTAACAATGGCGATAGTGCTAAGGAAGGGCTGTGGGTAGAACATTCAAACATGTCTTCAGTGCTTCACAGTTTTGCCTGAACTAGAATTGGGAAATTACAGCCTGATGTAACATATAGACTTTACAGAAGAAAGAAAAACGTTGGAGAAAATTCCCAACAGAGTATTCAGGGGAAGAAGCGCACTCTGCTCAGAAGATTGGAAGCACTAAACAAAAACACATGGGTGTGTCATGGTGAGCAAGCCTGCCTGAACAAGCAAGGGATGACTGCTCCGCCGGACACTTTTCAAGTCTAACTTCTAAGGATTTTTCTCCTGAAGAGACTGAAAAGAGTACAATGGGGGTCAAACTGCAAAACATACAGCCAGCAAAAGCAAATCTTTTTCGTGGGATCTGTGAAATACTGGTGAGAAATGGTAACACCTTGGAACCCTACAACTTTCTTTTGAAATGCTCATGGCTCATTCACATTTTTTTTAAATCACATTCTCTTGACATTTGTATAATGTAGGCATGGAGAAATAGTGGGATTTTCTCTAGGTCTCACAAACCAGTGACAGAGCCAGAATCAGAACTTAGCTTTCCTGACTTCAAGCCTCGGAAAGCTTTATTATTATTATTTGCATTCTGCTGCTTATGCTAAGATCACTTTAGTGTAGTGGCTAAATGTAAGGGCTCTTAAGTTTGACTGCGAAGGTTTGAATACTGGCTCTGTCACTTAACAGTTGTGTAACTTTGAGCAAGATCTTTCATTTCTCTGTGCCTCAGTTTCTTCATCTATGACGTGGGATAATAATAGTACCTATCTCAAAGGATTGTTGAGAGGACTATATCGCTATTACATATAAAACCCTTAAAAACAGAGATTGACGCATATCAAGCACTCAGTAAATGTTAGCTATCTATAAAACAATTTTGAGCAACAATTTGTGGGACCTCTGCTTAGCAATTGGTTAAATAGCCACACAGCTGAATAAATCTGATAATATGCATCAAATGATTAACTCACGTTTGGAGTAACCAAAGAAGGGGGTAAGATTAACTGTGTGACAGTCAAGTTGGCAATGGGTCCCTATGAACTTTTATGAAGTTCTCTTGAACCATAGGTCTCTGATCTCATTAGATACTAAGAAAGGAGTCTCTATATTCATCAGGTTATGCTCCTTTTCTAGGGACTTGACAGGAAAGGGTTTCCTTTAAATGATTTTTGGAGACCTAGGAACGAAACATACCCTGAACTAAGCTGCAGAAGATATTAAAGCATGCTGGGAGGAATGTTACTGAATTTTTCCTCCTGGGAATTTTTTTTTTTTTTTGGTAATTTATTTATTTATTTATTTTATTGTACTTCAGGTGAAGGTTTACAGAACAAATAGTTTCTCATGAAACAGAAGTACACATGTTTTATGACATTGGTTAACAACCCCACAGCATATCAACCCTCTAACTTCTCAACCCCCTTTTTTTTTTTTTTTTGGTGAAAATACACATAGCCAAAGATACACCATTTCAAAAATTTCTACATGCACAGTTCAGTGACATTGACTATGCTCTTCCAATTGTGCTGTTATTCTCACTTAAGATGAAGGCTTACAGAACAAAATTGTTTCTCATTTAACAGTTACTACAAATGTTGCCCTATGACAATGGTTAACAATCTCCCAACACATCAACAATATCCTTACTCCATCTTGGGTTCCCTATCACCAGCTCCCTTGTTCCCTTCTGCTTTCTGGCCCTTGTCACTGGACTCCTGTACCTTGTTAGTCTCATTTGGTTTTACGGGGCTGTCCACTCCCAGGCTGAACCGTGAACCTCGGAGGTAACTTCACCACTGAGCTAAAAGGGTGTCTGGGGGCCATACTCTCAGGGTTTCTCCAGTCTCCTTTAGGCCAGTAAATCTCGTCTTTTTTTTGTGAGTTAGAATTATGCTCTACATCCTTTTCCAGCTCTGTCCAGAACCCTCTGTTGTGATCCCGGTTAGAGCAGTCAGTGGTGGTAGCTGGGCACCATCTAGCTGTACTGGACTCAGTCCGGTGGAGGCCTTGGTAGCTGTGGACAATTTGTCCTTCGGACTAATCTTTTCGTTGTATCCTGTTCTCTTCATTCTCCCTTGCTCCCGAAGGGATGAGACCAGTGGAGGATCTCAGATGGCCGCTCACAGGCTTTTAAGACCCCAGACACTACTCACCAAGGTAGAATGTAGAGTATTGTCTTTATAAGCTGTGTCATGCCAATTGAGCTAGATGTTCCCCGAGACCATGATCCCCAGAGCCCTCTGCCCAGCAATTCAGTCCCTCAGGGAGTTTGGATGTGTCTGTGGGGCTTCTATGACCTTTCCTAGTACAAGTTGTGCTAGTTTCTCCTGTATTGTGTACTGTCTCACCCTTCACCCAAGATACCACTTCCTCCTGGAATTTTTAATGGTCTATTGTTTCAATCAAATGTCCCTCCAGCTTTAACATTAACTTTCTGAACCTACCATTTTGATGCCAGCTGGAGTGCTAAATATTTGCATTCTGTAGCCAATACCACTCTACCTCCCATAAGTACACCTCTCTATATTGGATAAGGCAAAACAGCGGGTAGCCAACAAGAGTGTCCACAAGGTGAGTTGTCTAGGAAAGTGTGCCTAAAATGGAGATACAGAGTACATTTTGCAACATGCTAAACCTTTGCCAAGATGGCTGTCCTTTGTTCAGTTTGGTTATGTTAAGGTGAGGTTAAACCCTAACATTTCTTGAAGTGTGAGAAAGCTGCTTCTTTGGCACTGAAGGTTTGTTCTCCATGGCGTGTCCAGCTCTAAAGTTTAATGTTCTGAACCCGGGGCTGTCCTGTGGTTTTGATACTACACAGAATGCCAAATAGCTTCATTTCACAGCCAACTAAGCTGTGGACACTCATCCCTGTTTTGGCCAAGACAAAAGAAACAGAGTCTAGAGAAGTATGTCTAAAGCAGAGCTACAGTGCTCATTGCATAAGAGCCTAAAACTCTGCCGAGATGACCATCCTTTATTCAGATTGGTTGTGTTAGTGTGGAGTCAAACCCCAACATTCTGTGAGGTGTCAGTGACCTGTTTCTTTGACACTAAGGTTTGTTCTCTACTTTCCCACCACTGAGCTGGATATATATTGTTCTGTAGGCAAACCACAGTTGGCTGAAGAACAAACACTGATTTAATGTTCCCTTTCTTTCCCTCCTCCATATGGAGAGAGCCGTGCAGGCTCTTAAACCAAAAAAAAAAAAAAAAAAAGGTTTCTCTGTCATCCAGGCAGGATATGAACTCTGTTGTTGCTCCAGGTCACCAGATGAAGATCTGACTAGCCTGCAGGAATACAGTTCAGGTGGGACATTCAGAACTCCCTGTAGTAACCCCTGCTTATTTCCATGGCGACTCTCTTTTTATATTCCCTGATACCTCTTACCTCAGAAACAGATTGGGCAGGCAAGACAATATTAAGCACTACTCTTCTTCTCCTCTCCAATCCTTGCCAGCCCCAGAGACCCCAAGTTTGGAGATTTTGGGCTGTGTGGGACAGGCGTGTAGATATAGTGGGTGGTGTGCTGAAGTTTGCTTCCACCAACTCCTGAGAGCTGTTTTTGTGCAGCGCCACATTCAGTGGCGTCATGTTGCTAGCTTGCAATCAACCATGATGGGAGTATTTTCACTATGAAAATTGGCAGTGCTACAAATCAGGAGCCCCCTCCTCCAGAGAGCCAGTTGTTACACATTTACCAGCTCACCCTGGGCAAGATAAACTGCCATTTTGTCAAATACAGCGACCTTGTATGGTCAGGTGAGATGGGACCCTTTCAGCTCTTGGCAAACGCTGGCAGTCTTTTACCAGCTGAAGGTCCTCATTGGAATAGAGCTGGACTGGTTTTGGTTCAATTTTTCTCTTTAGGCCTGCCTGCTGTAAGAGTCCTAGCAACATATCCCCAAAGGGCACTGGATTACGAAGCCTCTCCACATATAAGAGGTCTCACCCCATTGGAGAGGAATTTGAGGCCCAAGATGTTGGACACTGCTCTAAAGAGCAAATCCAAAGGAAGGTAAATGGGAGGAAACCAAATACAATAACAGGAGCAGAAACAAGCCTGCTTTCAAGTTTCCGACCATCATTTTGGGGAGTGAGATCGATTCCATTATCAAAGAAAGAGGGGGATAGTACACAAAGCCAGGAACCAATTTGAACTTTAATGACCAAAACAGAGAGAATTGGGTTAAAGCCAATTTATAGAACCAATGAAACGGATGGAAGCTGAAACAATACAGGCACAGAACAAACAGGCTTTAGGCTGCTTGTAAATCTAGGCAAATACAAAACACATGGTATAGTCTAAGAGCACAGGCATTGCTCTCTGCCTTTCCCTCCCCCACACTCCTTTCCTCAAAGGTGGTCGATCACATCTTGCTAGCAGTGGAATAAGAGGAAGGTATCTGTTGATACTCTGCCTATGTTAGATTCCAGAGGGTAAGGCAAGGCCCCAGCTTACTCTCCTAGAATAAGGTCAACATCCAATTCTGTCTCTGGCACTCCCATAACCAAATACAAACCCGTTGCCCGCGGGTCTAGTCCAATTCATAGCAACCCAAGTCTGAGTGCTAGAGGAATATTGTCTAGTTCAATCCCCTCCTTTAACCACTTTGGAAACTGAGGCCCAGAGAAATGAATTGCCTGAAGTCTCAGAGTTGGTTAGTGGGAGATCTGGGCCAAAACCACAGGACAACTATGTTAGTATGAAGCACAAGTCAAGTGTTCCTTAAGGGTCCCCTCTTCTAAACATCCCTGTAAAGAAGCAGTATGCCATGGTTAAGTAGGGAAGACTCTAATCTTCTGGTTATTGGCCCCAGCTTCCCCATTGTGGTCCAAAGTCTCCAGTTGTTCTTCCAGATCCACAAGTATTTACAAATTTAACTCATATGCAGTCCAGAAATCTTGGCTTTTGAAAGTTATTGATAGCAAATGCTTGACACAAGAGCATATGCAAGCCAGGCAAAATTCTCTCATATGTAGTGAGGAAAGCATGGCTCGGGTGGCTTTGCTGTATTTATATATCAACAAGCACTACCTGGCATTTCTTTTGGGCTCAGAAACCATTCTAGCTTGAAATGACCGAATACTTAGGATAGGATTTATCTCTGGATTGCAGGACTCTTATTACTGGGGACTTCTTTGCTCTTCAACCATTTCCCAGTTGCCTTGCTGTGTAGTCACCTTGAGGCAGTGAATCCCTTTGTACAGAATACCAGCATGTCTGCAGAAAGTTCTTCTAAGGGCATTTAGCCTCACTCCAACCCTTTTGAGTCACACCGTTTCTTTTAATACAAACTCACTAAGATGCCCCACTTCAGCAGTTGGCTGACCATTGCTATCCTTGGGCTTCTTTGAATCATGAGACTTTTTTGTTGGGTTTCAACATCACAGGGTCAACATATAGATATCACTTTACAAATTCTGCAACTGTAAGGGAAAGAGGAAAGGGAATAAAGGGCCATAGTCTGCTATGTGCTGACAAGCTACAGATGACCTGCAGCCTGGGAATCATACTCCTTCTGCAAGGCTCAGCTATGCTTAGAGGGACAAAGGGGAGTCCTGGGTCTGCTGGGGGAGAGAGAACTCATGTCTGTTGAAGGCCTGCTATGTGAAAGGGAGTTAACTTTGAGTATTTCCAACAATTTCATGCAGTATGGGGAAACAGGCTAATCGAGGTCAAGTTATTCAGCTAGTAAGTAGCAGAACCAGGATTAGACTCCATGTCTGTTGGATTTCAAAGGCCATGTTCTTTCTCTAAGAACACTCTGCCACCATAAAGGGAGGGAGAAAAATCTGAACTGAGTCCTGACTGAACTCTTCTCATAGCCCTTCATTGAAGAAGCGGATCTCCCCAGGCCCAATCATGTTTATAGGCTTATCTGCTCAAGTCTGAGTTTGGCAGCTGCCAGCCCAATAAAGGTGTCAAAGGCAGTAGGAGGTGGAGGCAGCAGCCCTGCAGTTGCAGAGGCCAGGCTGAACCCCAAGGCCCACCTGCTGACCCTTTACCTCATTAGACCTGGCTGCCCTCACTGCACCTCCCCAGCATAAACACCATTTGCCTCAGAAAAAAAGTTCTAATTACTCAGACAACAGATTGAGCAGTCAGGGCTGGTGCAAACTCTGGCTAACACCTGTGGAAAGGGACGTGAGTAGAAAATCATTTCACTTATCTGTGGATTCCTTTGCTGAGAACACCAAATCTTAGCATTCATTAATTTACTCATGCAAAGTACAAATAACGAGCTCCAACTATGTGCCAATTATGTGCTCTGGGGATAAACGACAAATGGTATAGTCCCTTCCCTCAAGGTGCTCCTAGTTCTTAGTATAACTGTATTCCCTGAAGGGTAGTCTAGTTTGACAGCGAACAGCATGGGCCCTAGAATCCAACTGCCTGTACTTAAATCCCAGCTCTACCACTTACTTAACTGTGTTATCTTGGGCATGTGACTTAAACTTTCTGATCCTCAGTTTTCTCATCTGTGAAATAAGGATTGGAAGCATTAGTTAACCCATTAAAGCACTGACAACAATGCCTGGCAAATTGTAAATCCTCAATAAATACTTATTATCTTTAGTACAAGCCAAAGTGAATTCTTCCAAAGCCTGCCCTATCCGAATGAGGTAACTTTTGCTTTCCAGAAAATCACTCTCAATATATGGATAAAAATAGAAGCCAGGTGGGAGGATCTTCCAATGAGGGGAGAATGAATCTCCTTATCTAGTTTATTTTGAGACTGTGTCTCAATTAGAAACAGGTAGTACTATTGACATTTTATATACAATTAATTACACTAACAACTCCAGATACGTGGAGAATTTCCTTAAAACAACACAGCTTGGCTTGGGCACTTCCCCTCTGTGGGTCTTGATTTCTCCATCTGTGGATTGTGAGGATTGGATTTAGTTGGTTGCTGAAATCCCTTTGCACTCTGATACTCAGTACTTCTACCTTCAGTGTTCATCGCTATTTCCAAAGAAATAAAATGTGAACAAAAAATCCTGAAAGATTTGTTGGAGAAGTTCTTGTTTTGTCAAGGGGTTTTGGCTAGGGAAGAAAATTCTGATTTAGTGATCACTGATCATTCATCAAAGGAGCCCTGGTGGCACAGTGGTTAAGGCACTCAACTGCTAACTGAAAGGTCAGCGGTTCGAAACCACCAGCAGCTCAGTGGGAGAAAGATGTGGCAGTCTGCTTCCGTGGAGATTTACAGCCCTGGAAACCCTATGGGGTTGCTATGAGTCGGAATTCACTCAACAGCAGTGGGTTTGGTAGCAGTGGGTTTGGTTTTTGGTTTGGGATTATTGGTCAAAATATGTGACTTTGTTATAATTATATACCAGAATCACATATAGTAATATAAAGATTTGAAGAGATGTTAAATTAGATCATCTAGTCCAGGTTTTCTCAACTGAGGCACTATGGACATTTTGGGCCAAGTGATGTGGGGGCTGTCCTGTGCATTGTAGGATGTTTAGCAGAATCTCTGGACGCTACCCACTAGATGCTAGTAGCACCCCTCCTCCCAGTTAGAACAACCAAAAAGGTCTTCAGACATTGCCAAATGTCTCCTGGGGTATGGTTGCCAGATTCAGCAAATGGATTTTACCTGGTAAACCAACTTGGGGGGCAAAATCGCCCCCAGTTGAGGACTACTGATCTAGTCCCTTGCTACTCATAGTTTGACATGGGTATCAACTTGGTACTTGTTAGAAGAGCAGAATCTCAGGCCCCAACTCAGACTTACTGAATCAGAATGGACATTTAACAATATTCCCAGGAGATTCTTATGCACATTAAAGGTTGAGAGGCACTGCTCTAGTCTTAAACCTGTATGTATATCATAATGACTAGTGATGCTTTAAATATATAGATACCCACCATGATTTATTCAGATTTAGTAGGTATGGCGGAAGGCCCCATAACCAGTAGTTTTCATTCTTACTTCTAATCCCATCCAATGATTCTGAGGTGTACCAGGTTTAAGAAACACTGATAGTCCAACCCCTTCATTTCACAAATGAAACTGAGGCCCAAATGAGGTAAGTGACTTGCCCAGGTCACAGAGTCTCAGTTGAAGAACTGTAGTTAAGCCCCAGAATTAGACCCCAGGTCCACTGACTCATCTAGCACTCATCTTACTTTCTACTGCTTCTTCCCGTCATTAAAGTTGTCTGCCAAACTAAAGGCGATAAGAAGCAGAGGTATTGCAAAATCAAATAGACACTCACAACTCCAAAAATGTTAGGAGTTACTAGCGTTGAAGATAAATAGCATCCTGGTAGGAATGCTGAGTCTGGTCTTTACCATCAGCTGTAAGCAATGTTGTAATTAAAGGCAGGCTGAACTAAGAGAAATCCGTATCTCAAGTCTGTTCAGCAGGGAATATTGCAGGCAAAAAAGCAAAAGACTAATTGATTCGGGTGTACTGCATTTTGAAATGAAATGAAGAGCAAGCAGAGAACATCTAAAACAGCAAGGCAATGCGCCTGTATTTTATTTTAGGTCAGCTGCAGCGCTGAAGAGTCACGTGACTGACCAGTGCTACCAGCAGGGCACCCATCCTCAAGTAGGCAGCCCTCTATATCCCAAGATTTAGAGGTATACCTTCTGGGCAAGGTGTAAGAGCTTAGTGCAAGGTACCCTGGGAGCAGGGGCAGATTATCCAAGAGTCAAGGTAAGCACAGTGCTTACCTTGCTTACTAGATCATCTGTAGTGAACAATTTCACTTTTTTTTTTTTTTTTTTTTACCACATCTAAGATTCTACTTCTAGGTATGGCTGGCATCTGTCTCTCTCCCAACCCCACAGCACCCTCCTACAGAATCAAAGCCTTTTTTTAAATTTACAATCCCTGACAGGGGTAGATGGCCCAGTAAGCAAGGTAAGCACAGGCTTACTTGTGCTTACTTACTAATCTGTAGCACATGGATTTCACCACACCAAAGATGTGAAAACCATGTGAAATTGTTCGCTACAGATGATCTGGTAAGCAAGGTAAGCACCGTGCTTACTTTGCCTATTGGATAATCTACCCCTGCCTGGGACACAACAGTTATCTCAGGAGAGTCTAGCAAGCACCTCACTCCCCAGATGGCATCTGAATACTCTGGGGTGAATCAGTCCCCAGCTGGAGTTTGGGGCTCCCAGAAGCCTTTGAAATAGGTGGGAAAAAAAAGTTTGTTCTTGGCCCAAGGCCAGGGCTGGAGAATTTATTGCCTCCAGAGATCAGCTCAAATCCCAATATCTCCATATTCCAGAAAGAATGCAACATCCACCTCCTAAGAAGAAGAAATCTGGAAATGCAAGGCATGAAGCAACATTTACAGGCTGCCCACCACACCCCACGTAGCCCAGGGCAGAGGCAGATGGAAAAATTAATGTGTTCATTTGACAACCCCCCAACAAGGGCTAGATCCAGTAATTCACTTTTTTCTAGGCTCCGACATTATTCATTAGCAAGTGTGAAGAGTGCCCAAGGGACACTGCTGAATCAAATTTACCTTTACAGTTAAAATGATTTGTTAGGATTTATGAGTAATTTCTTTAACGCCAGTTGATTATTAGGTTGTCTTAGAAAGGAAAAAAAAAAGCTCATTTCCCACCAGGAATTAATCAAGAAGAAATGCAGTGTTTTGAGTGCCTACTACGTGCCCTGTGTGGTGCTGGGCGTGATAGAAGATACAGGGGGAGAAAAATAGGATGTCATCCTTGCTCTCAAAGAACTTACAAACAAATGCTATACACATGGAACAAGGACAGTTACACATTGAGCTGCATGCTGTTGGAGTTCAGGAAAGGAATGGGATTACCTTAGAAGAAAGACTTTATGGAAGAGGTGGAACTTGAGTGAGACCAGGTAGGAAGGTGTGCCTTTACTATGCTTTTCCAAATCACAAGCCATTTCTAAGGCAAGCATTCATCTATATGAGATCACTGGTTCAAAACACGAAGCCCAGTAGTGTATTTGGGACTTACATAGCTTTTCTCAAATTATGGTATTCATCCACTCAACAAATATTAATTGAGCACCTACTATGTTCCAGGCATTATTCTAGAAGCTGGAGATATACCAGTAAACAAGGCAAGAAAGTATCTTCCCTCATGGAGAGTCCATTCAAATTGAGGAAAGAGACAATAAGCATCTTTTCAAATAATTATAAAACAGGATGAGAGAATAGAGAGTGGTGGAGGATATGATTTTGTATTGGGAGCGTCAGGGAAGGCTCTCTGAGGAGGTGACATCTGAGCCCAGACCTTAGTGGAGTAAGGGAGCGGGCCAGATGGCTATCTGGGGAGAGAGTATAGCCTCATTTCCCTGGTTAATCTTCCCTTGCTTGGGCATCAGCAAGCCTTAACAACCTGTTCCCAAACCATACTCATGGCAAAAATTTCAAAATGGGTATGGTTATGAGACGTGAGATGGAAGATACCCATTTTGCTCCTCTAGTCCAGTACACCTGCATCTGAGCTCAAAGATATTCCATCTCTTCTCTGAGCTGATGGCCTGTAGTTACTGGGAAGCGTACTGGAAATTCTGATGGGAGTTGGGTGATCATTTTTACTAGTATAAACTCGAGCAATGCTAGAAGATGTAAATGATTTAGTTTCATAACCACTAGACTCTTCCTATTTCTGCCAATCATTAAAAAAATCAGAACTAAAGCTATTTTAGACACTATTACTAATCCAGCTATATTGTTATTAGTCTGACAATTCCTTTTATGAAAATAACTGGAAAATGTTTCCTAAACTTAAACTCAAAAATACCTTCTAACTTTCTGTCTTGATCTTGATAGTTTATTTTTAAGAGTGCATTATACCTACTTTGTTCTGTAAGTCTTAGAAGGCTTCAGACCAAAAGCAATAAAATTTTGAACTGACCTAAATGTCTTCCCCTCCATCTATCCAAATTCTTTCCATGACAAATCCTCACAACTCCATGAAGCCTACGCAACTAGTCTCATGAAAAGTTTACCTCCTCAAAACACTATTAGCTGTTCCACAATGGAAATTAGGTCTTGTATTTTGTTTGTGTCCCTCTACTCTACCTAGCACAGTGCTTTGTCCCCAGATACTTGTTTGTTGCTCAACTAAATGTAGGTGCTAATTGAAGTAAGCCTGGACTGAAGCATGGTGCTACAAAAATGATCTTTCCAAATCCTTTGTTGGTGGCTTCACCTTTAGTTATGATAGCTGGAGTCCTAGAGACAAGGGGAGTGACTGTCTCCCTGTCAACAAAGCTTCTTGGTCAGGTGCTGAATCACAGTGTAGTAATCTCTCTGTCTAGCTCTGCGGCCCTCAAAACCTAGTCATCTGTAGCATGCAACAGTCACTGCAGAGACATGTGACTTTCTCTCCTTCTGAGGAATGCAGAACTAAATGTCTGGGAGGGAAATGGAACAAATGTTTCAATATCTTATCTTTAAAGCAGAACACACTGTGTACCTGGCATTTCAGAGCCGAGTGTCTAGAATGACTTGAGCATCTGAAACACAGCTATTAATCATGAATGGAGAAAAACTTTCACATAGACTAGGCTGATAAAAGAGGCTATGACGAGGAAGGGACAGATACAGGGGACATTTTGAAAGAACAGATTAGGTAACCGATAGGCTATGAGGCAAGGTGGATGTTAACATTTCGAATAGGGGGTCTGGGAGAATAATGACTCCTTCCTTTCCCTTAAGTACGGCCACTAGTTGTCAGTCTTCAAGAAAAAAGGCCAGCAGAACATGCATCACTTCTCAGGTTACTACCATTTCCTCCAGTGTTGGTCTCCGAGAGGGCTGCATTTAATGACTTCTCTTCCTTTCTTCTGTTTGTTTGTTTGAAAGTTAAGCTTGTTTAGTTATCATTGATTCACTGTGGGGCTGTCAGGTCTGATTTATCAGAAGCCTGTTCATGGTGACCTTTAAAATACAACCATGTTATTCCAGTCATGTCATTTTCTCAGCATCAGAGAAATGATGCAGTTGACATGGTCATGCCCTTTTACAACTTACTAAATGTATAGGGTGCTAGGCCCTTTCTGTTTGGTCCTATTTCATGAGAACTTGGTAACATATTAGCTAGATATTGATTAACACTTAGCCTTGAAAGCTAATTTGAACATTATAGTTGCTCGAAGTATCCTTATCTACATTTCTCCAGCAGAGCTACAGTGAATGAAATGAGCTGAACTATTGGAACATTTGGCAAGTTGCTATTTGCAAGAATGGTTTTAACCTTTCAGGCTGGTCTGCTTTGTTTTCAAAGGCAACTACTTCTTGGATAAGCCATTTAATTTAGTAAGGTTATTTCCTTTTCTGGTTTTTGCTTTTGAAACTCCATGTTAACTATGTTTCTTAAAGGTAATAGAGTGTTTTTCTAATGTGTGGGGAGTTTTTTCCTGAGTATCCTGAAAAACAGCTCAATGAAGGGCCCTCTGGGGCTCAGCTAGTGGACTAGAAGAATGCTGAGGTCTGTGGTACCTACCGGCAGGCATGATATTCATCATGAGTGGATGCAAATTAGAATTTTCTCAAGAAACTTCTGATATGGTTCCAGATATATAGGATCATTTGGGGAGAGTGTAAGTAAATTGGTGCAGCATTTTCAGAGAGCAAGTTGACAGTAATGTGATATTATTTTTCACCTATCATATTGGCAAAAATTTAAAAGATTGACAATAGTCAGTGATGGCAAAGGTGTGGGGTAACAGGCACTTTTATACATCATTGATGGGAGTTTATATTACCCTTTTGGAGAGTAATTTGGCAATATTGATAAACATTTTAAATACATGTACCCTTTGATCCAGCAATTGCTCTTCTGGCACTTAAACTACAGATATACTTGTACAATTTGGCAAATGTATAGGTATAGCTATAGTCACTATAGTATTATTAGTTTATGACCAAAAAAATAAATAAATAACTGGAAACAACTGAATTTCAATCAACTAGTTGAATAAATGATGGTACATCTGTAATATAGAATACCATGCCACTGTTACAAATAATGAGATCAATCTGTATGTACTGCTTTGGAAATATCTCTAAGATATATTGTTATTTGAAAAAAGCAAGTTACAAAATAGTATGTATGATATGATATCATTTTTATAAAAAAAAGACAACTATGTGCATAGACAGAAGAAACTATTAGCAGCAATTACTTCTGGGGAGAGGGCCTGGGGACTGGGGACTTCTTTCACCTTATACCTTTCTGTACTATTTTGTTTTTAGTTGATTTTTAAAATCATGAGCTTGAATTTCTTTATTGCTTTTATAATTTAAAAAGAGTTAATAATAAAAGAGAAGATAATGTAGAAGTCTCTAGTTCAGGCCCGTTGGAAAAGTTGTAAGGGACAAGAGGTCAGAAGAAAAGCATATCCAAAAGCGCTGGCTGTTGACAGGTTGTGAGTGTAGCACACTTTCCCCTTGCCCTCCCTTATCTCCTCTTTCTAATCCCTTCTTTCTGTTGTGTACCCATAGCCCTTCACACATGATGGTTCAGGGCCTTCAAATGTGGGGGTCCCTGCCTCCTGTGGCTCTTTTCTTATAGCACCTTTAGGCTACAATTCTACTTCCTCTCTCTTTCTCTTAGCCTACAGATCTCAAAGTGGGGCAGAGCCCAGCTAATTGTCAGGCTGAAAAGAGCTTATACATGAATTAATCACTAAATGCTTCTAACTGGTAATTACTTCATTTATTTATTCAACAAACATGTAGCATATGCTGAGTGTCTATTATGTATGTATCATTGTGCTAGAGAACAGGCAGTTCTACCTGGGGGAAGAGGTGGGTTGGTGTTAGGAAGGGCTTCGTGGAGGAGGTCTGGAAGGAAGGAAGGATATTTCAGGCAGAGGGAGCAACCTGAGTTAAGATTTGGAGATGTTGATGCCCATGACCTATAAGAAAAGTTGTAAGTCATTTGATATGGCTGGAGGATGGGATATATAGAGAGCATGTAGTGAGAAAGGAGGCTGGAGACATGGACAGGAGCTTTGGCAGGGTAATTCTTCACTATATGAGATTGTTCCTCTCTGCAGAATATTTGACATCCCTGTCCCCTCCCTATAACATGCCAGAAATGCCTTCCAGTCATTGTACTAGCCAAAAACACCCCATCCCACCACACACACACATACACACACACACACACACCCCTAAACATTCCTAAAGAAGTACCACCCTTGGTTGAGAACCACTGAGTCAATCATGGATGACCTTTTATGCTCTGCTAATGAGTTTGGATTTGTTCCTGCAGGGCCTGAGCTTCTCAATCTGCTGTAGGAGATGGTGTATGACAGGATACTTGAATCCCTAAGACACACATGACTAATCTTCCTGAAGTATCAATTTTATTAAAAGATTTTTTTTCTTTTTTAATTAATGTAAGTAGGGCAATACATTGTATATTAAAATAAACAGAGATATATGGAGTAGAATGCTGAATGACTATGGATTCTAAAGATAAAAGAAGATGAAGTTTCTACTTGCACTGGGCTGCTTCTAGCTATACCCCAAAAAGGCCAGACTTAAAGGTCTGACTGAGTCTGGAGGAACCCCGGAAAGCATGGCCCCTGGACTCTCTCTCAGCCCAGAACAAAAGCAATTTCCGAGGCCAACTCTTCAGACAAAGATTGGACTGGACTGTGGGACATAAAATTACACTCGTGAAGAGTGTGCTTCTTAGCTCAAGTAGATACATGAGACTAAATGGGCAGCTCCTGTCTGGAGATGAGATGAGAAGGCAGAAACGGTCAGGAGCTGCTTGAATGGACATGAGAAATCCGGGGCGGAAAGGAGGAGTGTGCTGTCACAGTATAGGGAGAGCAATTAGGGTCACATAACAGTATATGTATAAATTTTTGTTTGAGAGACTAACTTGAATTGCAAACTTTCACTTAAACTATAACTATAAAAAAAGAAGAAAAAAAAAAGACTTGGAGTTCTGCTCTATATTTTTCTCTCATTCTATTTGGGACCATCTATTGTGACCCCCATCAGAATGGTCAGTGGTGGTGGCCAAGCACCCTCTAGTTCTTCTGGTCTCAGGGTAGATGAGGTCGTTGCTTAGGTAGACTTGTTTCTTCTCTGAACTGTTGGCTACCTTCTTACAGTTTTTCTCCTGGTGAGTAGAGACCAGTAGTTGTATCTTAGATGGCCGCTCACAAGCTTTTAAAATCCTAGACGCTGCTCGCTTCACTAGGAGGCAGATCGTGATTTTTGTAGACTATGTTATGCCAGTTGACTGAGTTGTCCCATAAGGATGATGTTATTTTGATGAAGAGTTTGTTTGTTTTTATTTGTTGTTTGTTATTAGATAAGACTTGAGCATCTTTAAATACTGAGGGGAAGGAACTAGGAGGCTGGAAAAGTTTAAAGACATAATTGAGCAAGAGAAAAATCAATGAAGAAATATCTCAGAGCACATGTGATGAGGTAAAACCCAGAGAACAGGTAGAATGGAAGATGGCAAGGATTGGTCTTGTTGTTAGGTGCCGTCGAGTTGGCTCTGACGCATGACAACTTTATGTATAACAGAATAAAACATCGCCTGATCCTACACTTTCCTCACAACTTTAGGTATGTTTGAGCCCGTTGTTGTAGCCACTGTATCAATCCATCTCACTGAGGGTCTCCTTCTTTTTCATTGATCCTCTACCAAGCATGATATCCTTCTCCAGCAATTGGTCCCTCCTGATGATGTGTCCAAAGTAAGCAAGGCAAAGTCTTGCCATCCTTGCTTCTAAGGAACATTCTGGATGTACTCCCTCCAAGATGGATTTGTTCATTCTTCTGGCAGTCATCTGTATATTCAGTATTCTTCTCCAGCATCACGATATGAATACATCAATTCTTCTTTGGTCTTCTTTTTTCATTGCCCAGCTTTTGCATGCATATGAGGTGTTTGAAAATACCATAACTTGGGTCAGGTGCGCCTTAATCATCAAAGTGACCATCTTTGCTCTTTAAGATTTTAAAGAGGCCCTTTCATGTAGATTTGCCCAATGCAATGCATGGGTTGTTTGATTTCTTGAATGCTGCTTTCACGGGCATTGATTGTTGATCCAAGTAGAATGAAATCCTTGATACCTTCAATTTCTTCACCGTTTATCATGATGCTGTTTATGGGCTCAGTTGTGAGGATTTTCATTTTCTTTATGTTCAGAAGCATGGGTCTAGATGTAGGTATATTTGTCACCATTTTAAGGTAGAAAGTTTGGGGAGCTCCCCATCCCAGTTGGCTTCTATTTACTGGGTGATAGAGCAACCTGCTGGAAGAGTGAAGGGTACATATGGTGTGATTATTTATTTCTAGGCTGAGCAGCCTGGCATAGAAAGGAATATATGATGGCCTGAAATACAACTTTGTCCAGTGAATAAAATTTGAAGACTGCTGGGGAGCAATGAAGTCTCATAACCCCACCTGATTTCTAACCATTAAAATGTATGGTTCACTCTCTGCTCCTCTGTGCTTGGCACATAACCAAACCTAATCAGTTGCTATCGACTCAATTATAACTCATAGTAACCCCATGTGTGTCACAGTAGAACTATACTCCATAGGGTTTTTTATGGATGACTTTTTGGAAGTAGATCACCAGACCTTTCTTCTAAGGGTGGACTCAAACCTGCAACCTTTCAGTTAACTCTTTTTTGGCAGTGCCAGCTACATTCCAGAAACATGATAGTGAACAAATTTGGCTATACTGGGCACCTCATTTCCGGGGCTGCTTTCATTTGTGGCACAGTGGATGTTGTCACTATTGATGACTACCTCAACTACATCATCTGAAAACTTCAACAGTCCCTCTCCATCTTCCAGGAGTAAGATATTGCCAACATCAAACGGGATGATGCTGGTGCTGAATATGTTGTGGAGCACACTAGTCTCTTCACTACCTTGGAGAAGGCCAGAACTGACTTGAAGGATAGAAGCTCATCAGTTTTGCCCCTTCTGCAGATGCCCCTATGATTTGTGATGGGAGTGAACCATGAGACGTATGACCACTGTCTCAAGATTATATTAGCAATGACTGCTTGGCCTCCTCATCAAGATTATCCATCCATGACAACTTTGGAATCATATAGAGACTTATGATCACAGTCCATACCATTACTTCCACCCTGAAAAATGTGGATGGCTCTTCTGCACAACTGTGGCATGTTGGCCATAGTGCTGCTCAGATCATCATCCCTGCAAACATTGACACTGCCAACGCTGTAGGCAAGGCCATACCTGACCTCAATGAGAAGCTCATTGGCATAGCCTTCTATGTCCCCACCCCCAACAGAACTGCCATGGATCTGACTTGCTTTCTGAAGAAAGCAGCCAAAATAACAACATCAAGTAAATGTTAAGTCAGGCATTTGAGGGCCTCTTTGAGGGTATCCTGGGCTACACTGAAGACCAGCTTGTCTCCTGTGACTTTAACTGTGACACCTATTCCTCCATCTTTGATTTTGGGTTAGTATTGTCCTCAGTGGCCATGATGTTAAGATCATTTACTGGCTTGACAATGAGTTTGGCTAATAGAAACCACACTGTGGACTTCATGGTTCACATGGCCTCTAAGGAATAAGAGCCCTGGACCAGTATCCCCAGCAACAGCATAAGAGGAAGAAAGAGACTCTCAGCTCTGGGGAGTCCCTGTCTCAGCTCTACCCTTCAACACATTGGGAATCTTCATCCTCAACACAATTCCCATCCCAGGCATCCTGAAAGAAGAAGAAGAAGATTCCCATCCACATAGTATACTGTACCCAGGAGGAAAAAAATGAGATGGTTTTCTGTGAGTAAAACTTTGGAGCCAAGTGCCATCCAAAGAGTATGAGGCCTTGCAAATAATGGTTTTGGTGCAGACACCATTTGGACATGGAGTAGAAACTGGCCTTAGCTTGTGGTCTCTATGCATGGCTGCTCAAGCTCTGTGGAATATATTGAGACTCTTTCCCCTTTCCTTCTCTGTGTCATTCTGGGCTGTGTTTTTTTTTTTCTTCTCTACTGACCTACTCATAGGGGTAAAAGCTGGTTGTAAATGTCTCTTTACTCACTAGCACCCCTGCAGCTGTGACACCATCATGAGTGTCACCTTTTAACCCAGAAGGCCATTATATATGTCACAAGGTAAAGACATAGTTACTCTGACTCATTTAATAGAGGCAATTGGCCCATTTAGATGGAGGAGAGGAAGGGAGGGTATTCCTATGTGGGCACTCTGTGTGATAGAGGAGGCTCTTTGTCGTGTATGTGTGTGTATAGAGGCAAGGGTCTTCCTGTGGGCTTCAAGGGTGGTCTTGAAGTCAGGGATCCTCAGACCATATTTCTGTCCATGCTTTTATTTGTACATCCTTTAAGAACAGATCTTAGTACGACGTAAGAATAGCTGTCCCTCAGCCCCTCACCTAAGCCAGACGTTGGCTCTGTGGAAGGTCTGTAGCCAAGCACAGAAACCCTGTTTCCCAAGATGGAGTTTAGGTGACCCTGTAAGTATAAAATGGGAGCCTGAAGAAATGTTTGCCTCACAGAGAGGTTTTGGAGGCAGTCACCCTGGCCACGTGCTCTGTGGGTCACCAGGAAGACCCTTCAATTCCCAAATAGTTTCCCACTGAATTATGTCGCCAGGCTCTATTCTTTTGGGTTACACATGTCTTTCTCTCTCTCTGTGTTTTTTTTTTTTTATAGTGTTGGAGAAATACTCTTTAAAAGCTGGCAGCTAGAACAAGAAAGGAGTAAGAGGGAGCACTGTAAGCTTGAGAGACAGCCAGAAAATATAAGTTTAGGCTGATGAGGTCAAAACTCCCAACTCTGAGAAGGGCTGCCTCAGAGCTTGCTTGCTTGCTCCCTGTACTCAGTGTGAGGCTTGGGCCAGGGAGCATCAATTGGACCCAAAGAGGCACAGAACCACAAGTACCCTTAATACTTATCTCTTTTGGAGGAAGCTGGATATTTGTTAAGAAGGAAGCATCTTGGCACATAGACGGAAATGATTTGGAACTCCACTGAAGGAAGGAGACAAGACCCAGGTAAACCATGGGCTTGAGCTGACCTGGACTGTATGTATCTTTGGACTTTTAGCACTGTGAAAGGTGGAAGGAGCTTCTGAGAGGGGAGTGAGGGAAGGGGGGTGGAGATCAAATGTTGCTAATTAGAAAAGAAGGAATGAGAAGAATGCCAAGCTTTAGCTTATGTTCTCCTTATAGGTGGATGAGAAGCCACATGTAAGGTTTAAGATGGGTATTGTCAAACACATTCTTCTGCCCCACAGGAGCAGCTCCAGCTGTATGACAAAGAAGCAGATGTGTCAAAAGAACAGAATGTTTCAGGCTTTGAGTTTCAAAGGGCCAAATGGAAGTGGGAATCTGGCCCTTTGGTCTTCTAATCATTGTAGATTGAAGGCTTTGTGGCTCTCTGGGGCTGTATTTCTCGGCCTGAGTTGGGGCCCTGTTTTTTCAGGTGTGACTACGGGAGAAAAAAAGAGAAATCAGGTTGTCTAGGCCCAGTAAGGAAAGGATATGGATTTCCTCAGGTACAATGGCAGAGCTAAGTGGCCACTTCTGAGTCTGCCAAGAATCATTGAGTTTTCCACCGAGATTATCACTCAAGGCTCTCACATGAGACAGTCTGCAAGTCTCCGAACACGAAGAAGGTGTCTTCTCCTGATTGAAGGCTGCTAGATACCTAGATCTCCTCTGGCTACAAGGATGAGGGAAAAAGCTGACTGGGTATGCGCTTGCCTGGAGAGAATATAAGGAATTTTAATGATTTCCTGTGTAAAGTCTTGAGGGGCCTTGGGTAGCCAGTATAAACAGGAGGCATTTCAGTTGATTGGATTTATGTTCCTGAAATCAGGAAACAGGCCAACATGGGCCTCTGTTTAGCTCCATTCCATGGGATTGAAAGTTGGAATGCAAGGAGATGTCGCCTCAGATTTCATCCTGTAATCAGTGGCCACTCTGTCTTTTGCTTTTATCTCATCTACTCAAAAATATATCTAAGCTGCCTCCATTCTGAGGAAGGATGGGGGCTAAAAGAGAGTCTGGCTTCCGTGGATGGGGAGACTGAGTTACAAAAGTGACAATGTTTCTGTAACATACAGGGATTGAACCATATGGTCTTGAGGATCCATTCCAGAAGATCCCTAGTGTAGGAAGTGCAAAGGTTATCCAGAAGCTTCCATTCTGCATTTGCTGAACAAGCCTCTGGAGTCTAGACTACTTTATCTTATACTCATCTCTACCCAGAGTTGTGCAAAAAGCTTGACACTTGAAGTTAGACAGCCCTGGAATCCAGTTTGGGCTTTGCTACCAACTAGTTACATAAACTAAACAATTCACTTAAGTATAGCCACCATTCGTTGCTTACTTACTATGTCAGCCCTATGTTAATTGCCTTATATATACTATCACATTTCATCATCACAACAATCCTAGGAGATAGGGACTAGAAGCTTAGTAATTAACTGAAGGGCAATGACTAGTCTGTCTTCAAAGTCTATGTTGCTAACCACTACACTATACTGCCTACACCTCTATACATACAGCAATCTTTGTATCCTGGGTCCCTGTAAAATAGAAACGATACCTTGAATGATACCTAGTCTGCCTTCTTTTCTAGGATGTTTTGAGGATAAAATGAGAGGATGGGTATTCTGTTCCATAAACATTTATTGAATGTTCTAGGGTCTGGGTATTCAAAGGTAAATAAAATGGGGTTCCTTCCCTCCAGGAGATTATCATCTGGATGTGAAACTTCCTTGAAAAACATAAAGCACTATACAAGTACCCATTTCCTATTATATTGTTTTATTGCATGTACGTTGAAGGGAAACTAACAGCCATACATACAGAACAAGCTAGGGTAAAAATCCCACATGGCTTTCAGCTGCTCCCTACAAAACTTGGCAACCAGCTGTTGCCAATCCCCATTGAGGACAAAAGGAGAGGAAACAGGCAATAATTTGAAGTGTGACCATAATGTAATGTGACTGCTGCTTTTTCGCAAGCATATTAGGAAGTGCACATCCAAAGGAGTGGTGTCCCCTTCAGACTAGCACCTTGGGAAGCTAAATCTCTGTACATTTATTGCAATGATGTTGCCATTGCTCAAAACGGTTTTTTTTTTTTTTTTTGAACTCCTCTATAGTAATTGAGTTCAGAGCCTGTGGCACATTGTTTTGAATATCCTCAATGGTGATAAATCTTTGTCCTTTGAGGGTGGATTTGATTTTAGCAAAAAGCCAAAAATCATTCAGAGCCAAATCTAGAGAATAAGGTGGGTGATCAAGCTCAGTAATAGAGTTTTAATTAAAAAAAAAAAAAACCACTCTCTCTCTTCTCCATTCCTTTTCCCACCTCACTTCACCCACTCTTCTCTTCTGTCCCTGTTTCTCTCTCGCCCTTCCAAGTATAACTGTGAACCATTAAGACCACTTTTCTTGTGTGGTTCATAACCTAGTGCAAATAGAGGTTAAGTGACTACTACCCAAGGTCAAAGGAGGCCTGGTGTGCAATGGTTAAGCACTTGGCTGCTGACTAAAATGTCAGTGGTTCTAATCCACCAGCCGCTCCATGGGAGAAAGATGTGGCAGTCTGCTTCTGTAAAGATTACAGCCTTGGGGGCAGTTCTACTCTGTCCTACAGGGTTGCTATGAGTTGGAATCAACTCAGCGGCAGTGGGCTTGGTTGTTTGGCTCAAGGTCACAAGACTAAGAAAGAGGTGAGCAAGGATTAGACCCTATGTCTCCTGCATATCACAGCATGAGAGACTTCAGCTAATAGAGAAACTTCGTGGTGATAAAGGGGCTTATATAATGGAAATGGATGAGCAAAAGACCATGCGCTTTTTATTCCCTAAAGGTTTTGCCCAGTCCTGCACAGAGGATGTATTAGTGCTGCTTGATGGCAAGCAAGAATGCCCTGTGATTTGACACTTCTTTCCAGACAAATCCAACTGTTCACGGGCCAACATCTCTGAAAACTGGCTTTCTAAATAGATGATAAGTAGAAACAGGTAAAAGCGTTCTGCTTTTCTATCCACTCTGTAAACAACAACAAGACTGTAGGAGAGCTAGAGCTGTTCCTGAGCAAGATTGGAGAGGCAGGGAAATGAGCGTGCATGTGTAGCAACCACTTTTCCAAATCTGCCCCGCTCCCCACATCATCACCTTCTGTCTATTTCCCCATTCTCCAGTTAGGGAGAAGAGTGTCTAATTAGTGCATTCATGCTAAGGTATTTCACAGACCATCTGCATTTTAGAAGAGAACATTGGGGCTGTGAATAACCCAAAGGAAAGAAGGCCAGACTAGCAGAGGATCTTGACACATCAATTAGGGAATACTTTTAGGCAAGGCAAATCACCCCAGACAGACAAAATGCATCACTCCTGAGCATGAAGCTATATCCCTGGAGTGAGCGCTATCACAGACTACTTTCCCCTAAGCGCTGGACTCTGTTTTAAGAACCGGACTTTGAATCACAGAATTCCAGAGCTTTCAAAGCCATTTAGAGAAGAGACCATTCCCTCATTTTATAAACTGGGGAATTAATGGCCCTGCTGGGACTAGAGCCCAGGTTCCCAGCTTCCCACCACACCAGAACACTCAACCATTCTGGGCCTCCCCTGGTTGGCATTGTTTGCAGAAATGCCCAGGTCCTCATTCAATGCACCCCAAAGGATTTTTGAAATGGGTCACACTTCCCAAGCTAGTTTTCTCTTTCTGTCCATACAAGAAACTCTTGCATTTCTCAGGGGAGGAGAGCGTGAGAGAAATGTCAGAATCCTATGCCCTTACCAGAGGCCCAACAACTTCTCTCTTTTGAGGACACGCAATCCCCTTGGGAACATGGGCACATTGCTTTTGAGCCCAGGCAGCCAGCATCCCTTCCATAGCAACCCAAGTTTGTATTTACTGTTGAATCCCCAAGATGAACTGTTGGAGAAAGTATTCCACCAATTATGTTTCCATGGGGCCCAGAGCACATGGTCTTGATTAGAATGAGCAAGAGCAAAGCCGATTTCCCCCTGTGAAGGTTTGAAAGCAACTTGAAATCCAGCCAATATTGTTCCAGCAGCCAATGCCTGGCTTCCAGCTGCTGCTTGGTGAAAATTCAAGGCTCAAGGAGATGATACCTGGAGGGGTAGGTGGAGGTGCAGCCGGCCAAGCTGGGGAAGAGAACCACAGGAGGTCTGTAGTTAGAAGAATGCTAGGTTATGGCTTCCCCCAGCCCATCTATCCCAACTCTGAACCCCAACACACCAGGGTAGAGCTGATTGCCAGCCCATCCCAGCATGAGGCACCATGGTGAGACTTACTGGACACTAGATTAACTCCCACCTCCGGTACAAAGTCTTCCCAGATTACTCTAACTCACAAGGAACCTCCCCTTCCCATGGCCTCTCAGCCCTTTCAGCATGAACACGGTTGTTGGTTGTTCACAACTGAACACATCTCTACTATTATATTCAGTTTTCCAATCTCCAGTGGATGTGTTTGCTTTTTCCTCCTCAGCTATACTGTGAGATTCTTGAGGTCAGAGCCTGGCTTCTTTGAAATTTCCATAGTGCCTCACTCAGTTAAGACTTCGCAGGGGACTGACCACAGAGGAGAGTCTGGACAGGACACAGAAGCACAAATGGTCCTCTCAGCTTTTGCTGACCTTTTCCATCCAGGCTGCTACTCTGACCTGCACAGCTGTGCTGGGCAGGATGAACTTCAGGAAAGGCCAGCCCCTGAAGAAACCACCAGAGATAAGGCAGGTTGGGGATGGGAGACTTAGTGCAGTGCAGCAGTGAGGCCAGGCAATTTGGGCACAGGGCAGGAAGAAGAAAATTAAGAGAGAAACTTAATCTATCCTTTTTATCTAGGGATTACCCTGTCTAGAGGAAAATCCGTGGGAATGGGGAGGTTAAGAAGAATCTTCTAACTTCTTTAATCCTGATCTTTGCTAGTTCCGGACTTGAGACCTATAGATCTTATTTGGGTACATCTGGGAGGCCAGGCTTAGCTGCTGTAGCTGTTTGTGTGTGTGTGTGTGTGTGTGTGTGTGTGTGTGTATGTGAGGGGGATTAGGGAGGGACTGAAGTTAGAAGAGCTGAGAACATTATTGAAGCATGTGTGTGCATGTCTCTCTGTGTGTCTATATATTTGCACTTTCTTTTATTTTTTCACCCTGTGTCCCAGCTTGGATGCTACCACACTAATGCCTCTGTCACCCCTTCTCTGAAATGTCAGTAACAGGTCCCAATCCACATAGCTCCCACCACCAATAAGATGGCATGAGAATAATAGGCTGGCTGCCACATGCTAAGTGGAAACACATGACAAATCAATCAATGGGAATCAGTTTTTCCTCCGAGATACAGAGCATTAATAGAAAAGGAGCCTTAAGCTACATGCAGAGAACTGGAAATAACCCCTCTACAGACAAGCCAGAGAAAGGAGTTGGTTTCTGATTTGGTTTTCCTTTAATTGTGTCACGAATCTCTAAAGCACCCAGGAAATTAAGAAGTGCTCAGACTATTGAGGATTTCTACAGAGCTATTCAGAAGTAAGGAGCCCTGGTGGCACAGTGGTTAAACGCTCAACCGCTAATCAAAAGGTGGCAGTTCGAACCCACCAGCTGTTCCACAGGAGAAAGACGTGGCAGTCTGCTTCTGTAAAGATTTACAGCCTTGGAAACCCTATGGGGCTGTTCTACTCTGTCCTATGAGGTCGCTATCAGTTGGAATAGACTCGTTGTCAATGGGATTAAAAAAATATGAGGGCAAAGTTGGTTCTGGATATTTCCTGGGTAAGTGTCACATACCACAGAGGGATTTTCTTGCTAGCTCTTATCAGCCTGGGCCTGTCTAGAACAGCAACCTATGTCATTCTCTTAGGCTGAGACTTTAAGCTGCCCAACCTGCATTCAGGTCTTCTAAAGAATTGTCAAAGGATAGGATGACCAGGTCATTTTTAAAATTATTATTATGCTTTAGGTGAAAGTTTACAGCTCAAGTTAGTTTCTCATACAAAGATATATACACACATTGTTATGTGACCCTAGTTTCTATCCCTATAATGTACTGCACATTTCTCCTTTCCACCAAAGATTTCCTGTGTCCAGTCAACCAGCTCCCATCCCTTTCTGCCTTCTCATCTCACCTCCGGACAGGAGCTGCCCATTTAGTCTCATGTATCTACTTGAACTAAGATACTCTTCACGAGTATCATTTTATATCTTATAGTCCAGTCTAATCTTTATCTGAAGAGTTGGCTTTGGAATGGTTTCAGTTTAGAAGACAGAGAGTTTGGGGGCCATGTCTTCTGGGGTTCCTCCAGTCTCAGTCAGACCATTAAGTCTGGTCTTTTTACTAGAATTTGAGTTCTGCACCCCACTTTTCTCCTGCTCTGTCAGGGACTCTCTGTTGTGTTTCCTGTCAGGGTGATCATTGGTGGTAGCTGGGCACCATCTAGTTCTTCTGGTCTCAGGCTGATGGGGTCTCTGGTTTATGTGGCCCTTTCTGTTTCTTGGGCTAATACTTTCCTTGTGTCTTTGGTGTTCTTCATTCTCCTTTACTCCAGGTGGGTTGGGACAAATTGATGCATCTTAGATGGCCACTCACTAGCTTTTAAGACCCCAGATGCCACTCACCATAGTGGGGTGCAGAACATTTTCTTAATAAACTTTGTTATGCCAACTAACCTAGATGTCGCCTGAAAACATGGTCCCCAGAACCCCGCCCCTGCTATGCTGTCCCTCAAAGTATTTGGTTGTGTTCAGGAAACTTCTTAGCTTTTGGTTTAGTCCAGTTGTGCTGACTTCCCCTGTATTGTGTGTTGTCCTTCCCTTCACCTGAAATAATTCTTGTCTAATATCTAGTTAGTAAATACCCCTCTCCCTCCCTCCCCACCCTCATAACCATCAAAGAGTATTTTCTTCTGTGCTTAAACCTTTTCTTGAGTTCTTATAATAGTGGTCTCATATAGTATTTGTCCTTTTGGACTGATTAATTTCACTCAGCATAATGCCTTCCAGATTCATCCATGTTATGAGCTGTTTCGCGGATTCATCTTTGTTCTTTATCATTGCACAGTATTCCATTGTGTGAATATACCATAATTTGTTTATCCATTCATCTGTTGATGGACACCTAGGTTGTTTCCATCTTTTTGCTATTGTGAACAGTGCTGCAATGAACATGGGTGTACATATCTCTATTCGTGTGATGGCTCTTATTTCTCTAGGATATATTCCAAGGAGTGAGATTGCTGGATCATATGGGACTTCTACTTCTAGCTTTTTAAGGAAGTGCCAGATCGATTTCCAAAGTGGTTGTACCATTATACATTCCCACTAGCAGTGTATAAGTGTTCCAGTCTCTCCACAAACTCTCCAACATTTATTATTTTGTGTTTTTTGAATTAATGCTAGCCTTGTTGGGGTGAGATGGTATCTCATAGTAGTTTTGATTTGAATTTCTCTAATGGCTAATGATCGTAAACATTTCCTCATGTATCTATTAGCCGCCTGAATGTCTTCTTTGGTGAAGTGCCTGTTCATATCCTTTGCCCATTTTTTAATTGGGTTATTTGAATTTTGTGGCTGAAGTTTTGCAGTATCTTGTATATTTTAGAGATTAGACCCTGACTGGATATGTCATAGCCAAAAATTGTTTCCTAGTCTGTAGGTTGTCTTTTTACTGTTTTGGTGAAGTCTTTTGATGAGCATGAGTGCTTGATTTTTAGGAGCTCCCAGTTATCTAATTTCTCTTCTGGTGCTTGTGCATTGTTACTTATGGTTTGTAATTTGTTTATGCCATGTATTAGGGCTCCTAGCATTGTCCCTATTTTGTCTTCCATTATCTTTATCGTTTTTGATTTTATATTTAGGTCTTTGATCCATTCTGAGTTAGTTTTTGTGTGTAGCATGAGGTATGGATCTTGTTTCAGTTTTTTGCAGATGGATATCCAGTTATGCCAGCACCATTTGTTAAAGAGACTGTCATTTCCCCATTTAGCAGACTTTGAGCCTTTGTCAAATATCAGCTGCTCATAGGTGGATGAATTTATGTCTGGATTCTCAATTCTGTTCCATTGCACTATGTATCTGTTGTTGTACCAGTACCAGGCTGTTTTGATTACCATGGCGGTATAATAGGTTCTAAAATCAGGTAGTGCGAGGCATCCCACTTTGTTCTTCTTCAGTAATGCTTTACTTATCCAGGACCTCTTCCTTTTCCATATAAAGTTGGTGATTTGTTTCTCCATCTCGTTAAACAATGCCATTGGAATTTGGATTGGGATTGCATTGCATCTGTAGATCCCTTTGGGTAGAATTGACATTTTTGCAATGTTCAGTCTTCCTATCCATGAGCAAGGTATCTTTTTCCACTTATGCAGGTCTCTTTTGGTTTCTTGCAGTAGTGTCTTGTAATTTTCATCGTATAGCTCTGTTATGTCTCTGGTTAGATTTATTCCTAAGTATTTTATCTTCTTGGGGGCTATTGTAAATGGTATTGATTTGGTGATTTCCTCTTCGAAGTCCCCTTTGTTGTTGTAGAGGAACCCAACTGATTTTTGTATGTTTATCTTGTATCCTGATACTTTGCTGAAATCTTCTATTAGTTCCAGTGGCTATCTTGTGGATTCTTTGAGGTTTTCTGTGTATAGGATCATATCATCTGCAAATAGGGATACTTTTACTTTTCCCTTACTAATTTGGATGCCCTTTATTTCTTTTTCTAGCCTAATTCACTTTGGCTAAGACCTCCAGCACAATGCTGAATAAGAGTAGTGATAAATGGCATCATTGTCTGGTTCCCATTCTCAAGGGGGTGCTTTCAGACTCTCTGCATTTAGGATGACGTTGGCTGTTGGCTTTGTGTAAATGCCCTTTATTATATTGAGGAGTTTCCCTTTTACTCCTATTTTGCTGAGAGTTTTTATCATGAATGGATGTTGGACTTCGTCAAATGCCTTTTCTGCATCAATTGATAAGATCATGTGGTTCTCGTCTTTTGCTTGATTTATGTAATGGATAACACTGATTGTTTTTCTGATGTTGAACCATCCCTGCATACCTGGTATGAATCCCACTTGGTCATGGTGAATTATTATTTTTTTTTATGTTGTTAAATTCTATTGGCTAGAATTTGTTGAGGATTTTTGTGTCAATGTTCATGAGGGATATTGGTCTGTAATTTTCTTTTTTTGTGGTGTCTTTACCTGGTTTTGGTATCAGGGTTATGCTGGCTTCATAGAATGAGTTTGGTAGTATTCTATCCTTTTTTATGCTCTGAAATACCTTTAGTAATAGTGGTGTTACGTCTTCTCTGAAAGTTTGGTAGAATTCTCCAGTGACGCCATCAGGGCCAGGGCTTTTTTTGTTGGGAGTTTTTAAATTACCTTTTCAATCTCTTCTTTTGTTGTTCTACTCTGTGTTAGTTTAGGTAGGTAGTGTGTTTCTAGAAATTTGTCCATTTCCTTTAGGTTTTCAAATCTGTTGGAGTACAGTTTTTCATAGTATTCTGTTATGATTCTTTTAATTTCAGTTGGGTCTGTTGTGATACCACCCATCTCATTTCTTATACAGGTTATTTGCTTTCTCTTGTGTTTTTCTTTTATCAGTTTGGCCATTTTGTTGCTCTTTAAAAAGAACCAGCTTTTGGTCTTTTTAACTGTTTCAGTTGTTTTTATATTCTCTATTTCATTTAATTCTGTTCTGATTTTTCTTATTTCCTTTGTTCTGGTGCCCGAGGGCTTCTTTTGCTTCTCTCTGTTTGAGTCGTAGGGTTAATGTCTTGATTTTGGAGCTTTCTTCTTTTTGGATGTGTGCATTTATTGCTATCAATTGACCTCTGAGCATTGCTTTTGCTGTGTCCCAAAGGTTCTGGTAGGATGTGTTTTCATTCTCATTTGAGTCAGTGAATTTCTTAATTCCATCCTTGATTTCTTCTATACCCCAGTAGTTTTTGAGCAAGGTGTTGTTCAGTTTCCATGTATTTGATTTTTTTCCTTGCTTTTTCTGTTATTGATTTCTACTTTTATGGCTTCATGGTCAGAAAAGATGCTTTGTTCGATGTTTTGCATTCTGTTAAGGCTTGCTTTGTGGCCTAATATTTGGACTATTTTGGAGAATGTTCCGTGTGCATTGGAAAAGCAAGTATACTTGGCTGCTGTTGGGTGGAGTGTTCTGTATATGTCTGTGAGATCAAATTGGTTGACTGTGGCATTTAGATCTTCCGTGTCTTTACTGAGCTTCTTTCTGGGTGTTCTGTCCTTCACTGAAAGTGGTGTGTTGAAGTCTCCTACTATTATGGTGGAGCTGTCGATTTCTCTTTTCAATGCTGTTAAAGTTTGTTTTATGTATTTTGGAGCCCTGTTGTTGGGTGCATAAATATTTATTATGTTTATGTCCTCCTGGTGTACTGACCCTTTAATCATTGTATAGTGTCCTTCCTTATCATTTGTGGTGGATTTTGCTTTAAAATCTATTTTTTCAGAGATTAATATTGCCGCTCCTGCTCTTTTTTTGATTGTAGTTTGCTTGATATATTTTTTCCCATCCTTTGAGTTTTCGTTTGTTTGTGTCCTTAAGTCTAATGCATGTCTCTTATAGTCAGCATATAGATGGATCGTGTTTTTTTATCCACTCTGCCACTCTCTGTCTCTTTATTGGTGCATTTAGTCCATTTACATTCAGCCTAATTATTGATAGGTATGAGTTTAGTGCTGTCATTTTGATGTCTTTTTTTCTGTGTTTTTGACAGTTTCTTTGTTCCGCTTAATTTTCTGTGCTGAGTCATTTTTCTTTATGTATTTTCTTTTCATCTTTTTTGATTGCTGTTGATTTTGTATTTGCTGAATCTTTTTATTTTTCTTGTTTTTTATTTTGATGTGTAGGTTTGTTAGTTTACTTTGTCGTTACCTTAATATTTACCCCTATTTTTCTAAGTTTAAACCAATCTTTTATTTCTTTATGTGATGGTTAAGATTGTGTGTCAGCTTGGCTGGGCCATGATTCTCAGTGTTTTAATGTAATCACTCCCATGATTGAATATACTGTGAGTAGCCAGTCAGGGGAAAGGGAGTCTCCTTGGGGATGTGTCCCACATCTGAATATAAGCAGACGTTCTGGCTTTTTGCTCTCTCTGGATCCTGCGGCTGCCTCCTGTCGTCTCATCTCCGGTTCTTGGGACTTGTCAGCTTTTCTGCCGAACTTGGGATTTGTCAATCTGCACAGCCTGTGAGTGGGAGCCCTGCTCTCCACTGTCTTAGTCATCTAGTGCTGCTACAACAGAAATACCACAAGTGGATGGTTTTAATGAAGAGAAGTTTATTTCCTCATAGTCAAAGTAGGCTAAAAGTCCAAATTCAGGGTGTCAGCTCCAGGGGAAGTCTTTCTGTCTCTGTTGGCCTTCTGATCAATGTTCCCCCGGACTAGGAGCTTCTTTGCACAGGGACCCCAGGCCAAAGGACACGCTCTGCTCCTGGCACTGCTTTCTTGATGGTATGAGGTCCCCCTGTCTCACTGCTCACTTCTGTCTTTTATATCTCAAGAGATTGCCTCAGGACACAATCCAGTCTTGCAGATCAGGTCCTGCCTTACTAACACAACTGCCACCCATCCTCCCTCATTAACATCATAGAGGCAGGTTTACAACATACAGGAAAATCACATAGTACCAGGAATCATGGCCTAGCCAAATTGATACACACATGTTTTGGGGGACATAATTCAAACCATGACATCCACCCTGCTGATCTTGGGCTTGTGAGCTTCTGTGGCTGCGTGACTTCGGAGAGGCCTCTACCCTGATCCACGGACTTGGGACATTCTAGCGTCTACAATCGCGTGAGCTGTTTCCTTGATATAAATCTCTCTGTATGATATATTTATACATTTTCCTGGTTTTGCTTCTCTAGAGAACCCAGCCTACGACATTTGGTACCGGGAGTGGTTCTAGAGAAACAAAATTGTAAGGATGAGTTTTCTAAATTGGTTCTCAAGTCTGGTTAGTCTTAAAGACGTTGATGACTCTGCTTCCAGCAGTAAAGAGGTCCCTGCTAGTCCATGGAGCGAGGTGGCGATACAAATACGCAAAATACCACCACTGGTAGATCAGCTATTGGTGAAAGCCGAGGCTCAGGGTGAACACATTTGTGATATCTTTCTACAGGCTTTGTCAGAATGAGAAGTAAAAGGAAGCTGGTTGGTTTGTCCTACTTTCGCTAGACAAACTGGTGAAGGAAAGAGACGCACTCACGGCTTCAGAGTCAAGGCTCAAGTGTCGCATACATGGCCTCAAGGCTTCCACTTGTGCTTTGAAAGATAGCCTTATTTCTTGTAGTAACAGAGCGGAAATTGCCGAAAACCAAACCCAGTGTCTTATTGTAAGAGTGGCTGAATTACAACACCAGCTCAATTGCAAACCTCGAGAGGTGTCTGAAGTTAAAGTAAGGGCATTGATTGGGAAGAGATGGGATCCTGAGACTTGGGATGGGGACATATGGGCAGATAATCAGGAAGCTGGGGACACTGGGCCTGTAAATTCCGTTGAATCACTCCTGCCAGCAGAACCAGTCCCATCTGAAGAGATTACTTCATGTTTGTTTGCGAAACCACCCTGCCCAGAAAAACCATCAGCCCCTCCACTCCTGTCTAATGAGATTAGCCCTTGCCTGAGTCATTTCCTGGAGCATGCCTGCGGAAGATGCTTTACAAGATAATGCTGAATGTTGTCAAAACAATTCCACACTACTGATTCTGGCTTCTAGACTTATAACTAGGCTTAAGTCCCAGCGAGCCCCAAAAGGTGAAGTACAAAGTGTAACCCAGGAGGAGGCATGCTACACTCCAAAAGAACTACTTGACTTTTCTAATATGTACAAACAGAAACCTGGGGAATATGTGTGGGAATGGCTATTAAGGGTGTGGGATAATGGTGCAAGGAACATAAAGATGCATCAGTCTGAGTTTATTGATGTGGGTCCACTAAGCACAGATTGTTCATTCAGTGCTTCAGCTCGAGAAGTTAGGAAAGGATCTAATAGTTTATTTGGTTGGGTTGCTGAAGCATGGATTATGAGGTGGCCAACACTAAATCAAGTTGAAGTAGCAGTCCTGCCTTGGTATACTGCAGAAGGTACCCAAAGGCTTAGGAAAATTGGCATGCTAGAGTGGATTTATCAAGTTAGACCCACACACCCACACATGGAGTGTCTGGAGGACACAGCTTTTACCACAACTGTATGGAACAAATTTGTGAAGGGAGCTCCAGTATCCTTGAAGACTACTGTGATTGCTATTTTATGTAAGTCAGATTTGACAGTGGGACCTGCCCTAACTGAATTAAGACACCTAACTACAATGGGACTGATGGGACCCCGTGGTAGTAGGGGCGAAGTGGCTGCACTCAATCGACAAAGACAAGGTGGGTGTGGTTACAGTAATGGACAGAGGAGTCAAAGAAGTAATCAGAATAGTCTGACTCGTATGGACTTATGGCATTGGCTACTTAGGCATGGTGTCCCTAGGAGTGAAAAAGATAAGAAATCTACTAAATATTTACTTGATCTGTACAAACGGATGAATTCTAGGTCAGGTGAACAGCAGTCTAACTTGAATTGCCAGAATAGAGAGTCACAGTTCCTCAATCAATTCCCAGATTTGAGTGAGTTTGAAGACTCACAACCCCTTGAATGAAGGGGAGGCAGGGTCCCCTTGAGGAAGGACTCTGATACACTGCCAAAATTTTTTACTGTTAATCTTTCTCCCAGCCTTCCCCAAAGAGTTCTACAGCCTTTTACGAGAGTCACTGTTCGTTGGGGAAAAGGAAATGATCAGACTTTTGGGGGATTACTGGATACTGGCTCTGAGCTGACACTAATTCCAGGAGACCCAAAACGTCACTGTGGCCCACCAGTCAGAGTGGGGGCATATGGAGGTCAGGTTATTAATGGAGTCTTGGCTGAAGTCCGTCTCACAGTATTTCCACTGGGTCCCCAAACCCATCCTGTAGTGTTTTCCCCAGTTCCAGAATGCATAATTGGAATAGATATACTCAGCAACTGGCAGAACCCCCACATTGGATCCCTGACATATAGTGTAAGGGCTATTATGGTAGGAAAAGCCGAGTGGAAGCCGTTAGAACTGCCCCTACCTAGGAAAATAGTAAACCCAAAGGAATACTGCATTCCTGGAGGGATTGCAGAGATTACTGCCACCATCAAGGACTTGAAGGATGCAGGGGTGGTGATTCCCACCACATCCCCATTCAACTTGCCTATTTGGCCTGTGAAAAAAACAGATGGATCTTGGAGAATGACAGTAGATTATCAAAAACTTAACCAGATGGTGACTCCAATTGCAGCTGCTGTTCCAGATGTAGTTTCACTGCTTGAGCAAATTAATACATCTCCTGGTACCTGGTATGCAGCTATTGATCTGGCTAATGCCGTTTTCTCCATACCTGTTTCAAAGGACCACCAGAAGCAGTTTGCCTTCAGCTGGCAAGGCCAACAGAACACCTACACCTGCCTACCTCAGGGCTACATTAACTCTCCAGCCCTATGTCATAATTTAGTCTGCAGGGACCTTGATCGCCTTTCCCTTCCACAAGACATCACACTGGTCCATTACATTGATGACATTATGCTGATTGGACCTAGTAAGGAAGAAGTGTCAATGACTTTGGACTTACTGGTAAAACATTTGCATGCTAGAGAGTGGGAGATTAATCCCACAAAAATTCAGGCACCTTCCACTTCAGTGAAATTTCTAGGGGTCCAGTGGTGTGGGGCATGTCGAGACATTCCTTCTAAAGTGAAGGATAAGTTATTGCATCTTGCTGCTCCCACAACTAAAAAGGAGGCACAACGCCTAGTGGGCCTCTTTGGATTTTCGAGGCAACACGTTCCTCATTTGGGTGTGCTACTTCAGCCTATTTATCAAGTGACTCGAAAAGCTGCTAGTTTTGAGTGGGGACCAGACCAAGAGAAGGCTCTGCAACAGGTTCAGGCCGCTGTGCAAGCCGCTCTGCCACTTGGACCATATGATCCAGCTGATCCAATGGTGCTTGAAGTGTCAGTGGCAGATAGAGATGCTGTTTGGAGTCTTTGGAAGGCCCCTATTGGTGAATCACAGCGCAGACCCTTAGGATTTTGGAGCAAATCTCTGCCATCCTATGCAAGTAACTACTCTCCTTTTGAGACCCAACTTTTGGGTTGTTACTGGGCCTTACTAGAGACTGAACCCTTAACCAGGGGACACAAAGTCACCATGAGGCCTGAGCTGCCCATCATGAACTGGGTGTTGTCTGACCCACAGAACCATAAAGTTGGACTTGCACAGCAGTACTCCATCATTAAATAGAAGTGGTATATACAAGATCGGGCCCAAGAAGGACCCGAAAAAGTTGCATGAGGAAATGGCCCAAATGCCCATGGTCTCCACTCCTGTCACATTACCGTCCATCTCCCAGTCTGCACCTATGGCCTCATGGGGAGTTCCTTATGATCAGTTGACTGAGGAAGAGAAAACTCGTGCCTGGTTTACAGATGGTTCTGCATGATAAGCAGGCGCCACTCAAAAGTGGACTGCAGCAGCACTACAGCCCCTTTCTGGGACCTCCCTGAAGGACAGTGGTGAAGGGAAATCCTGTCAATGGGCAGAACTTCGAGCAGTGCACCTGGTTGTTCACTTTGCTTGGAAGGAGAAATGGCCAGATGTGCGATCATATACTGATTCATGGGCTGTGGCCAATGGTTTGGCTGCATGATCAGGGACTTGGAAGGAACATGAGTGGAAAATTGGAGACAAGGATTTATGGGGAAGAGGTATGTGGATAGACCTCTCTGAATGGGCCAAAGAAGTGACGATATTTGTGTCTCATGTGAATGCTCACCAAAGGGTGACCTCAGCAGAGGATGATTTTAATAATCAAGTGGGTAGGATGATGCATCCTGTGGAAACCAATCATCCTCTTTCCCCAGCTACTCCCGTCATTGCTCAATGGGCTCATGAGCAAAGTGGCAATGGTGGTAGGGATGGAGGTTATGCATGGGCCCAGGAGCATGGACTTTCACTCACCAAGGCTGATTTGGCTACAGTTGCTGCTGAGTGCCTAATCTGCCATCAGCAGAGACCAACACTGAGTGCCCAATATGGCATCATCCCTCGAGGTGATCAGCCAGCAACCTGGTGGCAAGTTGATTACATTGGACCATTTCCATCATGGAAAGGGCCACATTTTGTCCTTACTGGAATAGACACGTACTCTGGATATGGATTTGCCTTCCCTGCATGCAGTGCTTCTGCCGAAACTACCATCTGTGGACTTGCAGAATGCCTTATCCACCGTCATGTTATTCCACACAGCATTGCCTCAGATCAAGGAACTCACTTCACAGCAAATGAATTGTGGCAGTGGGCCCATGCTTATGGAATTCACTGGTCTTACCATGTTCCCCATCATCCTGAAGCAGCTGGCTTGATAGAACGATGGAATGTCCTTCTAAAGACACAGTTACGGTGCCAGCCAGGTGGCAATACCTTGCAGGGTTGGGACAATGTTCTCCAGGAGGGTGTATATGCTTTAAACCAGCATCCAATATATGGTGCTGTTTCTCCCGTAGCCAGGATTCACGGGTCCAGGAATCAAGGGGTGGAAATGGGAGTGGCACCACTCACTATTACCCGTAGTGACCCGCTTGCAAGATTTTTGCTTCCTGTCCCCTTGACCTTATGCTTTGCTGGCCTGGAGGTCTTAGTTCCAAAGGAAGGAATGCTCCCACCTGGAGACACATCACTGATTCCATTGAACTGGAAGTGAAGAATGCCACCTGGCCACTTTCGGCTCCTTATTCCTCTGGATCAACAGGCAAAGAAGGGAGTTACCATACTGGCTGGTGTGATTGATCCTGATTACCAAGAGGAAATCGGATTGATAGTACATAATGGAGGTAAAGAATAGTATGTCTGGAATGCAGGAGATTCCTTAGGGCGTCTCTTAGTACTACCATGCCCTGTGATTAAAGTCAATGGAAAACTACAGCAACCTAATTCCAGCATGACTACTGATGACCCATACCCTTCAGGAATGAAAGTTTGGGTCACCCCACCAGGCAAAGAATCACGACCAGCCGAGGTGCTTGCTGAGGGCAAAGGGAATACAGAAGGCGTGGTGGAAGAAGGTAGTTCTAAATACCAGTTACGTCCACATGACCAGTTGCAGAAACAGGGACTGTAATTGTTATGAGTATTTCTGCTTTGTATGTGTGCATCAAATATTTTTGTTTCCTTATAAAATATAAGCTGTAAACGTGGCTAGTGTGTTCTCGATGGTACGCGTTAGTTGTATCATGTTAGGCACAAGTATGACGTTCTAATTGTCTTTATTCAGAGATTATGTATGATTTAAGGAGATGTGTACATGTGCTAAGTTGACAAGGGCTGACTGTGATGGTTAAGATTGTGTGTCAACTTGGCTGGGCCATGATTCTCCGTGTTTTAATGTAGTCACTCTCATGATTGAATATACTGTGAGTAGCCAATCAGATGAAAGGGAGTCTCCTTGGGGGTATGGCCCGCATCTGAATATAAGCAGACATTCTGGCTTTTTGCTCTCTCTGGATCCTGCGGCTGCCTGCCTCCTGTCATCTCATCTCCGGTTCTTGGGACTTGAGCTGTCAGCTTATCTGCCAGACTTGGGATTTGTTGATCTGCACAGCCTGTGAGTGGGAGCCCTGTTCTCCATCCTGCCGATCTTGGGCTTGCCAGCTTCTGTGGCTGCGTGAGTTGGGAGAGGCCTCTACCCTGATCCACGGGCTTGGGACGTTCTAGCCTCTACAATCACGTGAGCTGTTTCCTTGATATAAATCTCTCTCTATATATATTTATACACTTTACTGGTTTTGCTTCTCTAGAGAATCCAGCCTAAGACACTTTATATCACCTTAACTCTCTCTCCATGTGAAAGATCTATGACTACATTATTTAGTCCCTCTTTTTTGTTTTATTGTTGTCATCTTTTACATATTGATGTCTCTGTTTCCCTATTTTCAGCGTTTAGCTTTGATTTATTTTTGTGACTTCCCTATCTGAGTTGATATCTGGTTGTTCTGTCCTGTGTTCTAGTCTTGGGTTGTTATCTGATGTTATTGATTTTCTAACTTAGTATTTAGTATTTCTTGTAATTTTGGTATTTACAAATTCCCTAAACTTCTGTTTATCTGGAAATGCTCTAATTTCACCATCATATTTGAGAGACAGTTTTGCTGGATATGTGTAATTTATGGCTGGCAATTTTTTTCCTTCAAGGATTTATATATGTCATCCCATTGCCTTCTTGCCTGCATGGTTTCTGCTGAGTAGTCAAAGATTAGTCTTATTGACTCTCCTTTGTAGATGACTTTTCCTTTATGCCAGCCACTCTTCAAATTCTCTCTTTATCTTTGGTTTCGGCAAGTTTGATTATACTATGTCTGGATGACTTTCTTTTGGGATCTATGTTGTATAGAGTTCAGTGAGCTTCTTGGATAGATATCTTCTCATCTTTCATGATATCAAGGAAGTTTTCTACAAAAAAATCTTCAGCTATTCTCTCTGTATTTTCTGTTATCCCCCTCATTCTGGTACTCCAATCACTGGTAAGTTATTCCTCTTGATATAGTCCCACATAATTCTTAGGGTTTTTTTCATTTTTTAAAATTCTTTTATCTGATTTTTCCTCAAATAAGTTGGTGTCAAGTGCTTTATCTCCAATCTCACTAATTCTGACTTCCATTGCCCCAATTGTGCTCCTATGACTTTCTATTGAGTTGTCTACTTCTGAAATTTTATTGTTATTCTTTTAGATTTCTGTTTGCTGTCTCTATGGATTCTTGCAGCCTGTTAAATTTGTCATTATGCTCTTGTGTAGCCTTCTTAAGTACCTCTATTGCTTTGTCTGTGTGTTTTTTGGCTTGTTCTGTGTTTTGTGTGATCTCATTCCTGATCTCTTGAAGAGTTCTGTGTATTACTCTTTTAAATTCTACCTCCGGTAATTCCAAGAATTTGTCTTCCTCTGGAAGGTTTCTTGAATCTTTGTTTTGATGACTTGCTGAAGCCATCATGGTCTGCCTGTTTATGTGATGTGATATTGACTATTGTCTCCGAGCCATCAGTAAGTTATTATATTTATTTATTTTATGTTTGCTTACTGTGTCCCAGCTTCTTGTTTGGATATGCCCAAATAGGCTGCTTGTGTGAGCTAGTTTGATCATTGGCACCTTTGGAGCTCTAACGTGCTATCAGCAGGTAGTTAAATCTGTTACTAAGTATGCGAGCCCAGAAGTCCATTTACTTTTCTTGTGTGGATTCAGCTTAGGTGTCCAGGTCGTCAGTCAGTGAGTGTGTGGTGCAGGCTCTCACCTACAGTCCTAGATGGTGAAGGGTAATTGGAGTAGGCACACGTATCTGGCTGTAGTAGGAGGTCATGTGCTGATCAAGGCAGGGTGCTGACTGCTGCCCTTGAGTGTCTGGGTGGAAGATGTGTCCTTGTTCCCTAGGGTGCATAGGTAGGTAGGTTTTGCAGCAGGACTATGGACACCCAATGCTGTTGGCTGTAAGGACTGGGAGTCACCACTTATTCTTGGACTCCTGTCACGGGTGGCTCAGTAGAGTGGGTGGAGCCACCAGTCCTCGGACCCCAAATGTGGGTAGGTGAGGACCCTGCTTAATGGGCAGGGCAGTTTCAAATGTAACGAATTGGCCACTCTGCCTTATAGCAGGTATGGATGAAAATGGGCGTCAGGTATATACCTTGTTGTACTGTGCTAATGAGGACCTATGCTGTTGAAATGGGCCTACACAGGTCTATGTAGGGGTGAAAGGCATTCAAAGTCCGTGGACCCCTTATGCCTGAGCCTAGGGAAAGGGGCTGTGCCTGCCCTGAGTTCCAGGCTTAGTGGAGCTGGCAGATTATTTTTTCCTGTTTGTTAATTTGTTCCCTCTCCAAAGCTGGGAGAATGGCTCACGGCACAAGACAGGTCCTACTTCTGGACCAGGGGGTGCAGCAATCACTGAAGCCAGACCAGGACCCTGAGTAGAGCAGGGAGGGGGCAGGCAAATGGGAGAAAGGTACTTCACAAAAGCGGGGGGTTTGATCTGCGTGGTAGGTTAGGTATTTGTACATATCTTTTACTGATTTAGCGCCGTTTCTCGCTGGTCCTGGAAGGTTGAATAGACTCTCCACGGCTCAGTCTCTGCTGACGTGGAAAACACGTCCCTAGCACCACTGCTTGCCTCACCCCTTGCATGGTAGCCGATCCAGCCTGCAGGGCGTCAGTGTCATCCAGGTCAGGTCTGTCAACTCCTTGCTGCTTCTGAACCTTTTCTCCCTCCCCCTGCCACTCAGTCAAATTCATCAACTTTGTCTTTGATTTTCAGGGCCCCTAGATTGTCATATATAATCGATTCACTTGTTCTTTTGGGTCTTTGTTGTATGATGGACCACTGGAAGTGTCTGACTTCTCCGCCATCTTGGCCCCACCTGGACCACGTCTTTGAGATCTGAGCCTGTCTTCTTTTTTCATCCCACAGTGCCTCATTCAGGAATGCGCCCTCACCACTACCTGCAAACCAAGAAGAAATGAACATGAGGAATAGAAGTCAGAGAGAAGGAGGCACTTACAAACAATAATTAAGGGAATATCTTAAGAATTTTTTTTAATGAACGTGTGTGGCATCTGAGGTAGTTTAAATATGACCTTGTTTCTCAAGGTCCCTTCTTGCCCTAGAATTTTATCATCTCAAAATTCTCTTTCTTAGAGGTCCAGAGGAAAAACAACTTTAGCCTAATGGGCACGTGTCCCTCCCCTCATTGCCCTCTCCTCTTTCACGTCAACTGTTTTACTCAGCTGCTTGTTTCAGACACATGTTTCAGCCCTGATGGCTTTGTCAAAACGTGCTGGTGCTTGTCAAAGGTAAAAGGCAGAGGCAGAGGCAGAGCCAAGATGGCTGCTTAGTCACACGCACCATAACATCCCCTTGCACAGAAGACCCCAAAAAAAAAAAAACAAGTGAAACAGAAGCAGGTAACAACCTAAGGAACCCTGAATACCAGAAAAGAAGATCTAAGAGCTGAACCAAACACTGACTGGAAGGAACAAGTGAGTGAACATAGTGAACGAGGAGTAACATGGAACAGAAGAGCTCAGCCAGCCATCCTCGCCTGATGCAGCCATGTTAAGACAAAACCAGCAGTAACCTCAGGTGAAGAAAACAGGAAGGCAACTTCACGACTTTCCCAAAAGGAACAAAGAAACTCTATGGACACACGGGGAGAGAAGCAGAAGCAGGGAGGGAGCCGGGATCCAGTACCAGAGATACTCAGGAGTGGCAGCCCCTGACCTCAGGGGTGAGTGGTGGGCATGAGGTGGTGGACCTTCCGAGTGTTGGCGGGAGGTCTCCTACCAACTGGACCCTGGGCGGCCCCCACTCCTTGCACTCGAACAGGGACAGGTCCTGCTCTCAGGCTGAAGTGGGCACAAGGATACCTGGAACCTGTGTATCCCAGCCGGAGAGATGCACTCCCCCTCGCCCCCTCCTGATCAGAAACAGCAGAGGGTCCCATACCCTGACCACCTCTCCTGACCAGGGGACCACAGTATGAGCCTCTCCTCTTCCCCACTACCCCACTCAACCCAATCCACTAACTTCCCTTGCTTACCCAACAAATGGGACTAGGCACACCCTTGTGCGCATGCCTGCTCACCACCTACACTGCCCCCCCAAGGGCCTGAAGGCTGGCAGCAGCAGTGAGATGGAGAGAGCCTGCCTATCACTCCCTCCTTCTTCCTCCTGCCCGGTGTGAGGTGGAGGCAACATGACTGCACATGCGTACCCCCACTGCCCCATCCTCCCTTCCCTACCTAGCATGAGGAGGAAGTGGTGCAACACCATGCTCATTGCCTGGCATGCCTTCCTCCCTCACGCCACCCAGCAAGGGGCAGAGACACCACCACAATGTGCCTACCCCCAACCCCTTCCTCCCTCCCTCTGCCAAATGCGAGGAAGAAGCAGTGTGACTGTGAGTTCATCACTGTCATGGATTGAATTGTGTCCCCCAAAAATATCTGTCAGCTTGGCTGGGTCATGATTCCCAGTATTGTATGATTGTGTACCATTTTGTAAATCTGATGTGATTTTGTTATGTGTTGTAAACTCTGTCACTATGATGAGGTTATATGTGATTTCCTTATGTGTTGTAAACTCTATCACTATGATGGGGTTATACTGAGGTTTACAAGATTAGATAGTGTCTTAATCCAATTTCTTTTGAGATATAAAAGAGAGAAGAGAGCAGAGACACATGGGGACCTCATACCACCAAGAAAGCAGTGCCGGGAGCAGAGTGCATCCTTTGTACCTGAGGTCCCTGCACCGAGATTCTCTCAGACCAAAGGAAGACTGATGCATCACAAGGGCCTTCCTCCAGAGCAGACAGAGAGCAAAAGCCTTCTCCTGGAGCTGATGCCCTGAATTTAGACTTGTAGCCTACTAGACTGTGACAGAATAAACTTCTCTCTGATGAGGCCATCTACTTGTGGTATTTCTGTTATAGTGGCACTAGATGACTAAGACAATCCACCCCCGCCCCTTCCTCCCTCTCCTTGCCCAGCACAAGGTGGAAACAGTATGACTGCAAGCACATCCACTGGGTGCATCTCCATCCCTCACCCCACCCGAGGGGCAGAGGTGCCACAACTGTGTGCACATCCCGCCCCAAAGGCCTTTCCTCCTTCCCCATGCCCAGTGCAAGGCAGAAGTGGTGCGAGTGCTCATGCATCCACCTGCTGCACCTTCCTCCCTCTCCCTGCCCACTGACAGCTGAGGCAGCATGGTGGAGTACGCCTCTGCCTGCCATTCCTTCCTCCCTCCCCCTGCCCAGGAGGAGGTGGAAGTAGTGCAACTGCATGCACATTCATTCACCACCCCTCTACCACCCACACCTCCCCCACCAACCAGCAAGAGGTGATGACCACACCCTCACTCACCTGCCACACCCAACACACCGGCTGCTCTACCTGCATGGGGAGCACCACTCTCCACTCCTGCACCACTGAACCAAAGACAAATGGAGGCCAAAACCTGAACAACCCACCCTCAGCTGTCCTGCAAGACCAGTAAACAGAGACCTAAGTTTCTGCACCTATATGCCATCCCACTCTCCTGGAGACAGGTAGGGAGCACTAAAGCATGGCCAGTCCAGCAACCAGAGCACCACACCAGCTATGCCTACTAGGAATCTTCAAAATAAAATAAAAACCAGACCCAGAAAGCAATTATACAATTAAAAAAAATAAATACAATAGCCCCTTAATGTCCTGGAGACAACAGACAGTAGCAAACCACCTAAAGAAGCAGGGCAAGATGGCCCCAACAAATGACCAAAATAAAGAACCAGAAAACCTCCCCAAGGAATAAAAGGTAATGAAACTACCTGATAAGAAATTCAAAAGACTTCCACATAGGTTCCTCAAAGGAATCAAGGAAAACACAGATGAAACTAAGGAAAACACAGACAAGACCAAGGGAGGCATAGACAAACTACCAGAAGAATTCAGGAAAACAATACAAGAACACAAAGACAAAATAGACAGTTGGAAACCATACAAAAACTGCAACTAGAAATCCAGAAGCTTAACAATAAAATTTCAAAAATAAGCAACTGAATAGAAAGTCTTAGAAATAGAATTGAAACAATGGAAGACAGGACCAGTGGAATAGAAGACAAATCCCTTGACACTAATTTGTTTGAGGAACAAGGAACAAAAGAATGAAGAAACATGAAGAAAGCCTAAGAATTATTTGGGACACTCTCAAGAGGAATAACTTACACGTGATCAGAATTCAAGAAGGGGAGGAGATAACAAAAAGCACACAGAATTTTTGAAGATTTGCTGACAGAAAACTTCCCTAATATCATGAAAGACAAGAAGCTAACCATCCTAGAAGCACATCCAACCCCATACAGGCTAGAGCCCAAAAGAAGAACACCCAGACATATCATAATCAAACTTTCCAAAACCAAATACAGATAAAGGATCCTGAAATCAGCTTGGGAAAAGTGAAATATCACCTACAAAGGGGCATTGATAAGGCTAAGCTCTGATTACCTGGCAGAAACCATGAAGGTAAGAAGGCAATGGGATGACATATATAAAACCTTGAAAGGAAAAAAAAAAAAAAAACAAAAAAAACCTGCCAACCAAAAATTTTATATCCAGCAAAATTATTCCTCAAATACAATGATGAAATTAGGACATTTCCAGATAAACAGAAATTAAGGGAATTTGTAAAACCCAGACCAACTTTACAAGAAATGTTACAGGTAGTCCTTTGGACAGAAAAACCAACAACACCAGACAGCAACCTGAAATTAAAGCACATGACAACATCAGCCAGCTATCAACCCAGATAAAGAACTCTCAAAAATAAAGCTAAAATACAGAAAACAGGAAACCAGAGACATCAGTTTGTAACTAATGACCACTTCAAAACATAAAGGGGGAATAAAGGGTATAGGTTTAGAATTTCCATATAGAGAGGAAGTCAAGGTGATATCAAGAAATATATGACTACTTTAAACTTAGGAAGATAAAGGTAAATTTCAAGGTAACCACAAAGAATGGTAACAAACCTACTCGTCAAAATATAAAAGAAAAAAAAAACCATAAAGATTCAGTACACACGAAACCAACAATGAAGGAAATGAAAAGAAAATCCACAATCAAACAGAACTCAGTACAAAAAATTAACTGAAACAAAGAAACCGTCAACACCACAAACGTGCACACACACACACACACACACACACACACAAAAATACAAAATGACAGCAAGAAACTCATACTTATCGATAATCATACTGTATGTAAATGGCCTAAATGCACCAGTAAAGAGACAGAGAGTGGAACAATGGATAAACAAAACACCACCCTTCAATATGCTGTCTGCAAGAGACACACCTTGGACACAAAGATATAAATAAGCTAAAACTTAAAGGATGGAAAAAGATATATCAAGCAAACAGTAATGAAAAAAGAGCAGGAGTGGCAATATTAGTCTCGAATAAATAGACTTTAAGGCAAAATACAGCATAAAAGACAAAGAAGAATATCATATAATGATTATGCACCCAATGACAGAGCTCTAAAATACATAAAACAAACCCTAACAGCACTGAAAAGAGAAATAGACACTTCCACAATAATACTAGGAGACTTTAACACAAGATTGCCAGTGAAGGACAGAACAACTAGAAAGAAACTCATCAAAGACACAGAAGATCTAAATACCACAATCAACCAATTTGACCTCATAGACATATACAGAACACTTCACCCAACAGTGGCAAAGTACACAATCTTCTCCAGTGCTCATGGATCATTCTCCAGAATAGACCACATTTTAGGTCACAAAGCAAATCTCAACAAATTAAAAACTGAAATAATTCAAAGAATCTTCTCTGATCATGACACTATGAAAGTAGAAATCATTAACAGGAAGAGCAAGGAAAAAAATCAAATACATGGAAACTGAATATCATTCTGTTTAAAAACCACTAGGTAATAGAAGAAATCAAAGATGAAATTAAAAAATTCCTAGACTCAAATGAGTATGAAAACACAATATACCAAAATCTTTGGGACACAGCAAAAGCAGTGCTTAGAGGTCAATTTATAGCAATAAATGCATACATCACAAAAGAAGAAAAGGCAAAAATCAAAACATTAACCCTACAACTCGAACAATTAGAAAGACAGCAATAAAAATAGCCCACAGTCACCAGAAGAAATGAAATAAAAATTAGAGCAGAAATAAATGAGATAGAGAACAGAAAAACAATAGAAAAAATCAACAAGACTAAAAGGTGGTTCTTTTAAAGGATCAATAAAATCAACAGACCACTGACCAAACTGACAAAAGAAAAATAGAAGAAGATACAAATAACCTGACTAAGAAACGAGATGGGTGACATTATAACAGAGCCAACTAAAATAAAAAGAATCATAACAGAATACTATGAAAATTTGTACTCCAACAAATTTGAAAACCTAGAGGAAATGGGCAAATTTCTAGAAACACACTACCTACATAAACTAACACAGCTGAGGTAGAAAATTTGAACAGACCTACAACAAAAGAAGAAATTGAAGGGGTCATTAAAAATAACTCTGCCCCCAAAAAAGGCCCTAGCCCAGACAGCTTCACTGGAGAATTCTACCAAACATTCAGAGAAGAGTTGACATCAGTTCTACTCAAACTATTCCAGAGCATAGAAAAGGAAAGAATACTCCCTAATTCATTCTATGAAACCAGCACAACCCTGATACCAAAGCCAGACAAAGACAATCACAAAAACAGAAAACTACAGACCAATATCACTTATGAATATACCAAAACAAAAACCCAAACCCCTTGCCGTTGAGTTGATTCTGACTCATAGCGGCCCTATAGGACAGAGGAGAACAGCCCTACAGGGTTTCTAAGAAGTGGCTGGTAGATTCAAACTGCCAACATTTTGGTTAGCAGCTGAGCTCTTAACCACTGTGCCACGAGGGCTCCTTATGAATATAGACACAAAAATCCTCAACAAAATCCTAGCCAATAGAATTCAGCAGCATTTTTAAAAAAAGAATAATACATCACAACCAAATGGGATTCATACCAGGCATGCAAGGATGGTTCAACATTAGAAAGTCAATCAACATAAACCACCACATAAATAAAACAAAGGAAAAGAATCACATGATGATCTCAATTGATGCAGAAAAGGCATTTGATGAAGTCCAACACCCATTCCTGATTTAAAAAAAAAAAAACTCTCAGCAAAATAGGAATAGAAGGGAAATTCCTCAGCATAATAAAGGACATTTATACAAAAACAACAGCCAACATTATCTTCAGCAGAGAGATTCTGAAAGCATCCCCCTTGAGAATGGAAACCAGACAAGGATGACGTTTATCACCACTCTTATTCAACATTGTATTGTGTGAAAAAGTCTTGGGGGTGGTGTCTGACTTCTTCTAATTTCACAAGGGTAAAGGAGAATCAAGATCAACAGCCCAAGGTTGATTCCCATGAAGCGGAGGTCAGACATGCCTTTTCTCTCCACCGTCTTTACCATTTCTGACACCAACCATCCCTCCCACAGTACTCTCTACTTTTCTCCTGGGTTTGATAATTCATTGCAATGGCCACACAGAACTCACAGACCATACTCACGATTATGGGGTTTATTAGGTAAGTAACAGGTTGCAATTCAGGGTCAGAAACACTCAGGATACAGTTCTTTTATCAGGACAGCGTCTTCCCAACTGTGCTTGCAGGCACACCTCTCCCTGGCCCTCAGTCTCTGCCCAAAGGGACTCAGATTTCTCTCTCCATGGGCCTGGGGCCCACTGCACCGTCTCCCACTGCCAGGTCTCTGCTGCTGGATCTCTCCTGCTGGTCCCTCCTTCCTTGGTGATGGTGGGCTCCTCCTCTCTACTCAGGAATTGACTCTATTTTAAAGCAAAACTGACAAATCCCCTTGGTGAGCCACAATTACCCTGTCACACAGTCCTGCCCAATCACCTGGGTGGGAGTTACAAGACCATGGCTAGAAAGTCCACACAAAGAAGTAATTAATTGCACCACATATTGGAAGTCCTAGTTAGAGCAGTAAAGCAAGAAAAGTAAATAAAGGGCATCTAAATTGGTAGGGAAGAAGTGAAACTATCCCTATTAACAGCATCTGTCAGTTTATTGTACTGTGGGGGCTTGCATGTTGCTGAGATGGCGGAAGCTATGCCACTGGTATTCAAATACCAGCAAGGTCACCCATGGCAGACAGATTTCAGCTGAGCTTCCAGACTAAGATAGACTAGGAAGAAGGACCTGGCAGTCTACTTCAGAAAAAAATTAGCCAGTGAAAACCTTAGAAACAGCAGCTGAACGTTGTCTGATATAGTGCGAGAAGATGAGCCCCTCAGGATAGAAGGCACTCAAAATACAAGTGGAGAAGAGCTGCCTCCCCAGAGTAGAGTCGACCTTAATGATGTGGATGGAGTCAAGCTTTTGAGACTTTCATTTGCTGTTGTGGCACAACTCAAAATGAGAAGAAATAGCTGCAAACATCCATTAATAATTGGAACATGGAATGTATGAAGTATGAATCTAGGAAAATTGGAAGTCTTCAAAAGTGAAATGGAACGCATAAACATCGATATCCTAAGCATTAGTGAACTGAAATGGACTGGTATTGGCCATTTAGAATTGGACAATCATATGGTCCTCTATGCTGGGAATGACAACTTGAAGAGGAATGACGTTGCATTCATTGTCAAACAGAACATTTCAAGATCTATCCCAAAGTATAATGCTGTCAGTGATAGGATAATATCCATAATATCCATACACCTACAAGGAATACCAGTTAATACGACTATTATTCAAATTTATGCACCAACCACTAAGGCCAAAGATGAAGAAACTGAACATATTTACCAACTTCTGCAGTCTGAAATTGATCAAACATGCAGTCAAGATGCACTGATAATTACTGGTGATTGGAATGTGAAAGTTGGAAACAAAGAAGAAGGATCTGTAGTTGGAAAATATGGCCTTGGTGACAGAAAGGATGCTGGAGATTGAATGATAGAATTTTGCAAGACCAGCTACTTTTTCATTGCAGATACTTTTTTTCAACAACATAAACGGCAAACATGCACTTGGACCTCGCTGGATGCAATATACAGGAATCAAATCGACTACATCTGTGGAAAGAGATGGTGGAAAAGCTCAATATCATCAGTCAGAACAAGGCTAGGGGCCGACTGCAGAACAGACCAACAATTGCTCATATGCAAGTTGAAGTGGAAGCTGAAGAGAATTAGAACAAGTCCACAAGAGCCAAAGTACAACCTTGAGTATATTCTACCTGAATTTAAAGACCATCTCAAGAACTGATTCGACGCATTGAACACTAATGACCGAAGACCAGATGAGTTGTGGAATGACATCAAGAACATCATACATGAAGAAAGCAAGAGGTCGTAAAAAGACAGGAAAGAAAGAAAAGACCAAAATGGATGTCAGAAGAGACTCTGAAATTTGCTCTCGCACGTCGAATAGCTAAAACAAATGGAAGAAATGATGAAGTAAAAGAGCTGAAGAGAAGATTTCAAAGGGCGGCTCGAGAAGACAAAGTAAAATGTTTTAATGACATGTGCAAAGACATGAAGTTAGAAAATCAGAAGGGAAGAACACTCTCAACATTTCTCAAACTGAAAGAACTGAAGAAAAAATTCAAGCCTCGAGTTGCAATAGTGAAGGATTCTATGGGCAAAATACTGAATGACACAGGAAGCATCAAAAGAAGGTGGAGGGAATACATAGAGTCACTGTACCAAAAAGAATTGGTCGACATTCAATTGTTTCAGTAGATAGCATATGAACAAGAACCGATGATACTGAAGGAAGAAGTCCAAGCTGCACTGAAGACATTTGGTGAAAGACAAGGCTCCAGGAACTGACAGAATACCAACTGAGATATTTCAACAAATGCATGCAGCCCTAGAAGTGCTCACTCATCTATGCCAAGAAATTTGGAAGACAGGTACCTGGCCCACCAGCTGGAAGAGTTCCATATTTATGCCTGTTCCAAAGAAAGCTGATCCAACTGAATGCGGAAATTATTGAACAATATCATTAATATCACATGCAAGTAAAATTTTGCTGAAGATCATTCAAAAGCAATTTTAAGCAGTACATCAACAGGGAACTGCCAGAAATTGAAGCTGGATTCAGAAGAGGACGTGGAACCAGGGATATCATTGCTGATGTCAGATGGATCCTGGCTGAAAGAGAATACCAGAAAGATGTTTACCTGTGTTTTATTGACTACGCAAAGGCATTTAATTGTGTGGATTATAACAAACTATGGATAAGACTGCAAAGACTGGGAATTCCAGAACGCTTAAATGTGCACGTGAGGAACCTGCACTTAGACCAAGAGGCAGTCGTTCAAACAGAACAAGGGGATACTGCTTGGTTTAAAGTCAGGAAAGGTGTGTGTCAGGGTTGTATCCTTCCACCATACTTATTCAATCTGTATGCTGAGCAAATAATCCAAGAATCAGGACTATATGAAGAAGAACAGGGCGTCAGGTTTGGAGGAAGAGTCATTAACAACCCTCAATACACAGATGACACAACCTTGCTTGCTGAAAGTGAAGAGGACTTGAAGCACTTCCTGGTGAAGGTCAAAGACTACAGCCTTCAGTATGGATTACACCCCAACATAAAGAAAACAAAAATCCTCACAACTATACCAATAAGTAACATCATGATAAACAGAGAAAAGATTGAAGTTGTCAAAGATTTCATTTTGCTTGGATCCATGATCAATGCCCATGGAAGCAGCAGACAAGAGCTCAAATGACACATTGCATTGGGCAAATCAGCTGCAAAAGACCTCTTTCAAGTGTCGAAAAGCAAAGATTTCACTTTGAGGACTAAGGTGCGCCTGGCCAAAGCCATGGTGTTTCCAATCGCCTCATATGCATGGGAAAGCTGCTCAACGTATAAGGAAGACCAAAGAAGAATTGACACTTTTGAGTTGTGGTGTTGGTGAAGAATATTGAATATGCCAGGGACTGTCAAAAGAATGAACAAATCAGTCTTTTAAGAAGTACAGCCAGAATGCTTCTTAGTAGTGAGGATGGTGAGACTTAGTCTCACATACTTTGGACATGTTATCAGGAGGGATCAGTCCCTGGAGAAGGACATCATGCTTGGTAAAGTAGAAAGTCAGTGAAAAAGAGGAAGACCCTCAACAAGATGGACTGACACAGTGGCTGCAACAATGGGCTCAAACATAACAACAATCATGAGGATGGTGCAGGACTGGGCAGTGTTTCGTTCTGTTGTACATAAGGTCGCTATGAGTCAGGACTGGCTTGACAGCACCTAACAACAATAACAAGAATAAAAAAAACCCAGAAAATAACAAATGGTGGTGAGGTTGTGGGGAGATTGGAACTCTTATACACTGCTGGTGGAAATGTAAAATGGTACAACCACTATGGAAAATGATATGATGCTTCCTCAAAAAGCTAGAAATAGAAATACCACATGATCCAGCAATCCCACTCCTAGGTATATACCCTAAAGAAATAAGAGCCATGACAAGAATAGACATATGCACAGCCATGTTCATTGCACCATTATTTACAGTAGGAAAAAGGTGGAAACAACCTAAGTGCCCATCAACAGATGAATGGATTAACAAACTGTGGTACATAAATACAATGGAATACTCTGCAATGATAAAGATTAATGACAATTCTGTGAAACATCTCACAACATGGATGAACTTGGAGGCCATTACACTGAGTGAAATAAGTCAATCACAAAAGGACAAATACTGTATATGACCACCATTATAAAGTAACAACAAAAGGTTTACACACAGAAAAAAATAAAGAAAAAAAATTCTTTGATGGTTACCAGGGATGGGAGGGGCAGGGAGGGAAAATTACCAAATAGATAGATAATGCATGTTAATATTGGTGAAGGGAAAGGCAATTCACAATATGGGAGAAGTTAGCACAGCATGACCAAGGCAAGAGAGGACACTGAGAGGAACGCAAGAATAAAGGGCAGTGGTAACTGCTGTAGCATAGACAATCCTGCAACAATAGTATTAACAAATAATAATTGACGAATGGATACATAGGTAGATAGTTATGCCAAGAGGTGTGAGAGGGTGTAAGGGAGCACACCCACTGGCAGATACAAATTTGGTGGTGGATATTTCTCTTCTGTAGGTTCTCCTCATATATTAATATAGAAAATAGAGTGCACAAGGGGCACAGTCAGGGAAACCATTTAGACATAACCAAATACGTTGTGGGATGAAGTTCCTAGGCTCGAAGGCAAAGGACCATAGACTTGGGGGACATCTACGTCAGTTGGCACAACATAATTCATAAAAACAATGTTCTGCATCCTACTTTGGTGAGCAGTGTCTGGGGTCTTAAAAGCTTGTGAGTGGCCATCTAAGGTACAACTATTGGTTGCTTCCCATCCTGAGCAAAGGACAGTGAAGAAAACCAAAAACTCAAGAGAGCAATTAGTCCAAAGGACTAATGGACCACATGAACCACAGCTGACACCACCCTGAGACCAGAAAAACCAGATGGTGCCCGGCTACCACTACTGACCGCTCTGACTGGGATCACAACAGAGGGTCCCGGACAGAGTTGGAGAAAAATGTAGACCAAAAAATCCAATTCACAAAAAAGACCGGACTTACTGATCTGACAGGGATGGGAGGCACCCCTGAGACTATGGCCCTAAAACACCCTTCTGACCTGAAACTGAAGCCATTCCCAGAGACCACCTCCCAGTCAAACAACAGATAAGCCCATAAAATAAACAATAACACTGAGAGGAGCATGCACCTTAGAATAATCAATTATATGAGATCAAAAGAGTAATATTTGCCCAAAAGCAAACATGAAAAGGCAGGAATGGGTAGAAAATCAGGACAAATGGAAATGGAGAACCTAGGGCAGAAATGGGAAGAGTGCTGACACATTGTGGCAATGAAACCAAGGCCTTGAAACACTTTATGTACAAGCTATCGGATGGGAATCTAATTTGCTCTGTAAACTTTTACCTAATGCACAATTAAAAAAAAAAAAAAGGTAGGAGGCAACATTGGAGCAATTTCACTTGTGTGCTGGTTGGTACCCTGGTGTCAGGAATTCCTGTAGTTTGAACCTATGTCAGTAGATAGTTTGAGGTGGAGTGAGAGGTGGCCACCTTTTGGTGAGTCTCTATATCTCTTCAGGCATCTTTTTTCTTCTAGAAGAAATACACACACACACACACACACACACAGCCTTCTTACTGGGCTGTTTTGAGACCTAAAGCTTCCCATACCCCATAGTTGGCCCAGTCCCAAGCAGGCTGACTACTACAGGGAAGCAGAATGGTAGAACTATGCCCTTATAGCTGAAGCAATGGACCTTAGGACAGGAGGGAGAAGGGAAGGGAGCCACGTTTAATGTGTTCTCAATAAAATAGTGTTTAAATGACAGCACCAATCACAGAATCTTGGAGTGGAAAGGGATCCAGAAAAAAATCTGTCCCAGCACCCCTGCCCTCAAATCTTCAGAGAATATGCTTATTTCGTCTCTGGCCAATGAAGATGTACTTGCTACCTCCTTTCAATGACACCAGAACCAACACAGTTCCTCTTAATGTTGGCCTTAGTGTCTCCCCTGCTGTATTGAGTGTAATGAATACTGGGTTGTCGGTGTCTGGTGTTTCACCTGAAACCCTAATGAAGTTTCAGAGCTCCACAAAGCTGCTGCCATAGGGAAACTATAGCTGGCTTTGAGGCAGAGCCATACAGCAGTTTTGGCCAATAGGTGACACAGTGGGACTTGAGAAATTCAGGGTTGGGGCATGAAGTTGTGTGAGGGGAATTACCAGGGACAGATAACCCAATAAGCAAGGTATGCACAGGCTTACTTGTGCTTACTTACTAATCTGTAGCACACAATTTCACCTGTTTTTCGCCACAGGTGAAACTCATGTGAAATTGTGCACTACAGATTAGTAAGTAAACACAATTAAGCCCATGCATACCTTGCTTACTGGTTAATTTGCCCCTGGGAATTACCTAAGCCCTTCTGTAAATCCACTTGGAATGTATTATTTCACAGCTGCTACGCTTTCTTGGAATTGTCCTAAAGTCTTTTTGAATATGTTTAGATAGCAGGATAAGGCATACCAGGGCAGGGGGTGCCTCCTGGTTCTTAAATTCCTGCCATAATCCCAATGCTCTAAATTCACCGGGCACACACTTTCTGGTTGTCTAGCTATGTGCAAATATGATCTCAGCACAGCTCATTGCCATGGCCCAAGAGCACTCAGAGGCAATGTTTGCTTCCTGTCATGTTCTCTCTCACTCCCTCCTTCTTTTCTTTCTCTCTCTTTCTTTCTTTTCAATGCAACTGTTAGGATCAGAAACCAAAGGAAGTTCCTGGAAGTCTGTGTGGTGTGCTCAGCATGGCTGGGTGGAAACAAGTGTGGTAACTTGGCTGCAGTGACTCGTGCATGGCACAGAGCTGACTGGCCTGAGGCCTGGCCAGGCCTGACTTGTCAGGTCAGGGAAGCCCTGCTGTTCTTGCACTCTGCCCTCCATTGCTCTGGCTCAGATTGAGGTAGAGTGCAGTGGCTGGCCCTGTGTACTTTGGCAAGGCAGCGCTGTTGTAATAGGCCAGGATGAGGTTTTCCTCAAGCCACTGTGCAGTCCCCTGGGAGACTGTGGATGGCCCAACCTAGCTGAGAATTTACTTCCTCTTAAGACTTCATCAAGAAGTTGTAAAATGCTCAATGACTTCCTTAGACATTGGAAGGAATACAGCTGTCAAGCCGAAATACTCACCAAGGGAGGCTTTCCAAAGAGGGAGGATTTCCTAGGTTTATAAAAGGCAGCTAGCTCAGCAGCCTAGGGAAGAAGCAAAGCTGGGTGGGAGCAGTTAGCCAAGATGCATAATAGGCATTCCCCATTTCTACTGACAACAGCATGAGAGGACATGCCCTTAAACTGCAGCATATGGGCTTTAGTGGAACTTTAAGGGACAGTCTGTGTTTCCAGCAGGCAATGGCCCAGGCTTAGAGGAAGACATGGACAATCCCATATGGTTATGATATGATAGCGTTCAGAAATCCCAACTGGAGAAAGGGACGTAGCAGATTTAGGCACGTTGCACTCAACAATCACAACGATCCTCACAAAGAAAAAAATCTCCAAGCTGTTGAAGGACTGGCTCCACCGAAAGCTAGAAGGCTAATGAAAATGTGAGAGGGACCTATATCAGATATGGAGAAATTGCTAACGACATGGATTGAGGACCAAACATAAAAGCAGATCCATCTCAGCATGTTGAGGATCACTGTTAAGGCACAAAGCTTGTTCGAGATGCTTAAAGAAAAAGCAGGACCAGACTAAGATACCGAGTTCAGTGCTAGTGCTAGGTAGTTCAAGCGCTTCAACCGACGTTTTTTGCTGCATAATGTGAAAGTGAGTGGTGCGTCTATGAGTGCCGATGGGAGGGCAGCAGAAGAATTTGTTGAAACCTCAGATAAAAGAATTGCAGGGGGAGGTTATTTGTCCCAGCAAAGTTTTAATATGGATGAAACCTCCTTGTTCTGGAAGCGAATGCCTGGAAGGACTTTCATCCATAATATGGTGTTCACACAACGTCCAAATCACATAACGTCCTATTTCACTAACGTATTCTGGACGTTAAGCGACACATGACTGTATATATTTCTAACTACCTATGACTGGTATATGCATTAGTCAGGAAAGATAGGCTATGATACAATAACAAATAGACCCTTAAATCTCAGTGACTTGGCACAACTTAAGTTTATCTCATATGCACATAAAATCTGACGAGGGTCATCAGAGACTCTTCTCCTACTTGGGCAACTGAGGGATCCAGGCTCTTTCCATTGTGTGATGGCACCATGTCAACATGTGGCTCCAGGTTCTATGCAGCAGGATAAAAGAGGGCTGAAGGTTCCCATGAGATTGTTTAAGGGCCAGCCTAGGGAGTAGCTGATGTCATTTCTTTCACATCCCACTGGCAAGAACCCACTGACATGGGCCCCCCCGTAACTGCAAGGAACTGTGGCAAATAAAACCTCCCTGTGATCCCAGAAGAAGGAAGTTAAACGGGACGAATGAATATATAATATTATCTCTGCCAGAGTGTTTTGTGCTTTCTTTTTCATCTTGGTGTATGTCCCCTGGGGGAGTGCCTTACCTCCTGACTCACGTACTCAGAATGATAGGCATAACTAGATAGCAGTGGACATGAACATAATCTACGAGTTAAACCAACAGGTGGAGTGTGGCACCCCCAAGGCCACAGTAACATATAGAACTAATTTGTGCCTCTTTAATTATGAAATGGAGGTGTAATGCTTATCTTGCACTGTTGTTAGGGTTACGAATACCACATGCAGGACACAGGTAGGAAAGGGATACCCTTACCATCTTCACTTTACCAAGCGAAGAGTCATGGCCCCTAGAGTGGTTCTAGGAGCTTTCAGGCTGACTTCCCTAGGATGTAGGGAGGCCTGGAGGATCCTACAGTGAGCTAGTCCTTGATCCATGGGTTGAAGACGGCTGTGTGGCTGTCACTGTCAACCTGGGTGTATAGATCTCACCCTTGTCAAGAAACTGGCATGTTTTCTGATAAGCCTGCCTAACTAGGGAGATTATCCAGTTCTGCCCAGTAGAGCAGTAAGGGCTTCATTATATAGCTCCACAGGACTGTTTTTAAAGACTTGCAATAGCTACCATTTATATGGAATCCCTGGGTGGTATAAAGGGTTAACACACTTGCCTGCTAACTGAAACGCTGGAGATTCTAGCGCACCCAGAGGCACCTCAGAAGAAAGGCTTGGCAATCTACTTCCAAAAAATCAGCCTTTGAAAATCCTACAGAGCACAGATCTACCCTGACACACACTAAGTCGTAATGAATTGGAATTGATTCCCCAGCAACTGGTATATATAATTTATTGTTTGCAGCTAAAAAGTGACAGAGCTGGGGCTTGAATTCGGGTTTGTCTGGACTATAGCACCCCTTCTGGTGCTATAGAGTGAGAGGAAAGGACTGTTTGAAAGAGTGGGCTCTTCTGCTTCAACTACATTATTTTTTCCCTTTGGCCCAGCTCCTTCCTCTGCTTGAGCTCCCCTTTCTCTCCACTAATCCTGGCCTTGATAGCACAGCTCCAGCAACAGCTAATGGAGGACAGCAATTTCGTTTAGAAGCAGTCTCTAAACCATAGAAACATCCACTCAGAGAGGGTTTCTGGACCAAAGGCAATCTTGTCTATCATAAATGGACAAATTGGTCTATTAGAGAAATAGAATATAGCTAGCGAGCCATGGACAATTAGTGAAGTGGCCTTGGGTTCTCAGTAAACAAACCCCAGAACACAGCATTCTCTGGATGATATGATGCACAGCTGCAGGGGAAATGCAATCCTGCACTGACCTTGCTGAACAGGTAATGGGGCAGGAGACGAGGATGAACAGGGTGAAGAAGCCTCTGCCACCAATCCAGCCAGGACCAGATAAGAAACTTGCTGGTAAGCAAGGAATGGGGTGACAGGGAAGCGTCTGTCAGCCCCAAATGAAGCACTGGCTGGGGAATGAACTATGGCCAGCCTCAGAGAGGGGTAAGGAGCCCTGGTGGCACAGTGGTTAAGTGCTCAGCTGATAACAGAAGGGTTGGTGGTTCGAACCCACCCAGCGGTTCCACGGGAGAAACTTGGCAATCTGCTTCCGTAAAGATTACAGCCAAGAAAACCCTATGGGGCAGTTCTACTCTGTCCTATAGGGTCGCTGTGAGTCAGAATTGACTCAACAGCACCTAACAACAACAGGAAGAAAAGGGTATGATAGTGGGTGTGGGAAGAATGTCAGAGCTACACAAACCTATAGATATATCTTGCCCAACCCACTCAGTATACAGGGGAGGAAACCAAGGCTCAGAGAGGATAGAGAGCTTACCAGAAATCACATAGGTAACTAGTGTCAGGACCAGGAACTTGGACATTTGGTCTCTAATTAGAAGGCTCTTTTCACCCTGCCAATACATAATGCAGGCAACCAATGTTAGGAAAAGAAGGGGGGTTCTAAGTGTGTGTGCACATTTGAGGGGTGAGGAAGAGACCATGTTGTGGGAAGTCTACTTTTTCTAACTTACTCTATCCTCGGAGGAGCTCTGGCGGTGCAATGGTTAAGCACTCAGGTGCTAACTGAAAGGTTGGTGGTTCAAATCCGCCAGTCGCCCAGGGAAAGAAATACGTGGCAGTCTGCTTCCATAAAGATCACAGCCTAGAAAACTCTATAACCTGTTGCTGCTGAGTCATTTCTGACTCATAGCGACCCTATAGGACAGAGCAGAACTGCCCCATAGGGTTTCCAAGGAGTGGCTGGTGGATTCGAACTCCTGACCTTTTGGTTAACAGTCAAGCTCTTAACCACTATGGGGCAGTTCTACTCTGTCACATGAGGTCACTAGGAATTGAAAATCCACTCGATGGCACCTAACAACAACTTTACCCGGGGGTTATATCAGTTTGTTGCCAGTAAACCATCTGTTTAACCACAGGACAAACATAACCTGCTTTTAGCCACCACCACCCTACCCAGTCCCTCTTATCTTCCAGCTTTTTTGGCCCAGAACCTTCCTACCTTATGTCCCCACACCCGCTTGCTCTTCTAGAAAGCTAACCAGTGCCACCCCAAACTAGCCAGTAGCTTCCTCCATAAGGCTGAGGTTATTAACTCTCACGTAGACCAGAGATTTCCAAAATCCAGTGTTACTAGACCAGTTCCAGACTGTGACCATGTTTCCACTAGTCTGTGTGGAAGTTAGACAAATCAGAGCAATGCAGTGAGTTTTTTATAAGCTAAATTTATGCTGAGAGTATGTCCTTCCTACCTTTATGGAGTTAAATTTTTAATGAAATGATGGAGATTTTTAGCTTGTAGAGGTCATTTGTTTCACAGAATAAAAAGCCAGTCACCCTATGTCATTCCCCAAATTAAATTCTTTTTACCTTTCTCTGAAATTCTAAACCCTGAGGAGCACTGGAGTAAGCTACCTATCCTGTTTGTAACATTATATCTGCCCCCTCTCTGAGGCTTATTATCTCTACTTGCTGCTTATTTTCTCTGCTTTGCTTCCTGCCCTGAAAGGCAAATCTTCAGATGCAAGGACCACAGCCAGTGTCAGGCATTAGTGATGCTAATGCTAATCACCGATCTATCAAAGCCTTAATGAGGTGCCTAGGGGAAGGCACACACACCATGCATGTTTGTTAATGGAACTGTGGGTAGCCACAGTACTATTAATAAATTAATTGCCTCATGATGTGAACCTCACACACCCCTCAGGTCCCTCCTCCTAGTCATTGGCAAGACTGAAAGAAATAATTTGTTCCATTAGAGACACCCCAAGGGAACTTGACAATGGTAAGGGGTGGGCTTAGAAAGTTGCTCAGGGTTTCTATGACCATTGTCATACTCCCACCTCAATCTTCTAATCTGCATAAAGGCAATTTCTTCTTGTCGTAGAGCTGGGAAGCAAGACAAATACAAAGCCCACAAAGGATTAGCAAAGGTGAAAGCTGCAAGGCTAAAGGACTCATTCCCATGACTCAAAGCCATCTGATCTCTGATTGGCCAGTGGTAGCCTCAGGGGACGGTGAATGACAAGTACATGGTATGCTGAGACAGAAACAGTGGTATGTGCCTCGACATTCCCTGGGCTAGGGTAAAATTAGGAGGATTGACTACATGACTTTTGACCCCTTCCAGCTCTGCCATTCTGTGGGTCTCTATATTATAGGCTGCCAACTGTAATGTTCTTTAGACTCTCTGAAGTATTTGAAGTACAACTCTACTGGGATGCTTGGTGGTTATCCAGTTTGGAGAAAGGGGTGTGGTATTCACCCCAAGGAATACTTCCCATTGTCCAGCAGTTTTAAAGTAGGACAAAGGAGTTGAGATTCTTAACTTCCTCAGGTCTTTGGTAAAATGAGATGAGGAGTGAATGAGTGAATGCTTGCAAGCATGCTAAAAATCTGACTCTATTGAACCCAGTTCTGAGAAGCAGCTATCAGGGAGTGAAACTCTGGGCTTCCAACCACTGCCTTTCAGTTCTTCTCCTGTTGCTGGGGTTTCCATTGTCCTTATTACAGGCCAAATATCTGACGTCCACCCTTGCACTGCTTCTTTACTGGTGACCCAAGGAGAACAACAGTTTATGCTATCTATGAGGAAGAGGCAGGGAAGGGTGCTTAACAGTGCGAGACTGGAGGGTGCTCTAGATGAAGGAGTAAATGTAGAGATTGTACACGTTCCATAAATCACTGACTGTAGGTCACCCCTAGCTATGAACCCAACATATATGTATGTTACTTTTCTTGGTTGCGTTTGGGGCTCTTCTACGTGACTAAGGCTTTTTATTTCTGGGAGCGAGGGCAGAGTGGAACAAGTAGCAATGTGGAAGGGTAGCCAGAAAATGTCAATATTTCACCCAAGACATTGGCCTTTTACCTTTACCAAGACATCTTATCTTTCAGCCTAGCATGGATGTTTGGCTTCGGCCACAACCCAGAGATTGCCAGGGAAGCTAAAAATGTTCAGCCTGGCTTCTAGGCTGCTTCAGCACAGCTTGTGGGGGGGTATAGGAGTCCCACATCAGTCTTCTATTGGTGAGGTGAGAAGCACCCCATTAATGAGAAGTCAACTAATTATCCAACACACACATTGCCACCCACCAGCAGAGGTCCCAAAGAGCCATGCCAACCGGGGCTTCTTTACTCTTCCTAATTGTCCTATGGTCTGCAGCATGTGGCATTTACTAAGTACTTCTTCAAGGATTCAAAATTGATGTTTCCTGTAATTTTTAATTATCTGGCTAGATTACCTGAACGTATAATGCATAGAAAATTGTCTGGAAGTATACATATCTAGCCATGTACAGTGTTAACCTCTGGGATGGAGACTGGGGGTTAGAAGGAGATCTTTCACTTTTTAGTTTATACATTTTATATTGCTGGAAATTTGTCAACAAATACACGTCTAAGTTAAAATATTTAAAATAAGAATCTATGCATACAGATTTGGTGCCAGTTTAAACTGGTTGAAGAGGGAAGGCAAGCTTAGGGCATAGGACACCTAAGAGGGAGAGGTGTCAAGAGCACTTAACATCCCTGGGCCAGGGGTCAGTGTGGTCAGCCTGAAGCAAAGCAATGAGGGTTCCTCCCAGGTTGGGCAGGGGCTAAGAGTTGCAGGTGACTCTCAGGGGCACTGATCAATTTGGTTTACCATTACCACCCCACCCCAACCACCCCAAGAAACAAAAGCTCAAAGAGGTGAGTGGCAGAGCTAGAGTTGGAATGGGGTGCGTTGTGAGAAAGAGGAAGTCTAATTCCTGCCCCCTTTTCCCTATCTCGGAAACTACCCTTAGGTTATCTCAGACTAAGAGGCCTTAGGAGGCAGAAAGTTCTGTAGGTGTTCTCTTTTCCCCCTTCTCTATTCACAAGGCAACTTTAGCTACTACTCTCTGGGCTATGACACTCAGGATCCTTCTTGCAGCATGGAGTGCTCAGGCTCATTTGGGGTGTTAGCCAATGGCTGTGCAGTCAATTCATTTGGAACTTTGGGGAAAGCAGATATGTTTTCATATTTCATCAAAGTAACTGTGCCAGCCTGCAGTCCCTAAAGGCATGCCCAGGTGATGGATTGAAAATGAATAAGAATCTTTGTATATACAGACTATAGCACCTTTCACATAAATTTTATTCAGAGACTTCATCAACAGCTTGTTGTTTAGCTATACTGGATTTGGGCTTGGGGCGGGTGGACACATGCCAGGACCTTGAGATATCTGATGACTCCTGATGATTTGTTCAGTGTACGTCTGTGGCAAACCAGAGGAGGGCAGAACAGGATGCCAGGAAAGAGGCAACTGCTTATTTCCATGGTCCTAGTGGTCCTAGTACATTTGAGAAACCGATGACTGACCAAATCCTGAAGGATTAAGGGGCCCCTAGCCTGGTTCTTAAGTTGGCTGAACCCAGCAGGTCATTGGTCTGAGTCCCTATTTCGAATGTGTGGCTTATTCCCAGAACCAGTGCAAGTTTTGGCAAAGAGAATCAATTTGGAATCTGGCTTCAGTTAGATTGGCCTTTTGACCTTCAGGCACACTCTGCAAGGAGTGAGAGTGGCCAGGTCCATTGATTAGTAGCTTATTTGCTTTTTGTCCCCAGGAGCTTATCTTAGTTTAGGAATATGAGAAGACAACATAATGTTTGCATGGGGTTAAGCCAATGAAAATGGCTTCTATGGGAATACCTGGCCTCAATAGTCTGGTAGGAAACATACAAATCTAGTACCTTCTACTTTTCCAAGGACTACCATATGTACTATTTATTTTGAAACTCAAAACATCCCCTTGGGATAGATAAAGAAGAAACAAATAGTCCCATTTGACCAGCGAGGAAACCTAGCCCCAGATAGGTAAGGTGATTTGTCCGAAACCACACAACAAGTTTATGGCAGAGCTGGGACTAAATCTGAGATCTCCTGACTTCCAGGACTATGTTCTTTGGACTATGCCATATCATCTTATGTTAGGCTTTCTTTTTTCTCAAATATTTATTGAACACCTAACACATGCCAGACACTTTTGTAAGGACTGGAGATAGGGCAGTGAACAAAACAGTCTTTGCTCTTATAGAGCTTCCATTCTAGTGGGGGGAATCCATCAGTAAGTAACTAAACATAAAGGTATAATTGTTTCAAATGGTGCTGGATGCTGTAAATAAACAAATATAAAAGGAAGAGTTTGATGGGGTGCTGTTTTTGATAAGGTAATCACAGAAAGCATTCTCCATCAGGGTGACATTTGAGCAGAGACCCGAAAGAAGAGAGAGAGAAAATTATGTGGAGGCAAAGATTCTAGGCAGAGGGAACGGCATATGCAAACACTGAAGCAGGAGTATGTGTGGTGTGTTTGAGGAAGAACAAGCGGGACAGTGCACATTTTATAGTGACAGCCACAAACATCCCATTGTATTTGAAAGTAGACAACACTTTTCCACCTTAGTCTGTTGCTTGTGCCCTCTCAGAAGATAGGTGGGTTGTGGGTAATGTGTCCCAGGCATCTTCAGACAGTGTGAATTGCTCAGTCAAGGCAGACTGGGACTCGCCAAACAAGGAGCAGAGCTCTAGCTCTGGGATCTCAGTGGCATTGCCAATCAGGGACTGAAACTGAGTGGACTCTACATGTATTAGTTCAGTTCAGTTTCAATATTAAGATTATTTTGAAGTTCTGTGTTAGTTTGGGTTCAATCGCTTTAGAAAATACACAACATTGGTTCCAGTTTGAATCAATTCACTATATGTTAAGAAAAAAACAACAACAAACCTTGGTTCAGGTCACAGTTCGGTAAGAATATTCAGCTTCAGTTGGTCTGGGTTTTAGCAAATGAGCTTGGCTCATTCTAGTGTTTGGTTCTTGGTTCAGTGCAATTCAAGTTCCAGTATTCAATAGCCATCAGAGGCCCCTTCTGTAAGCAGAAGGTAGACCTTCTTGAAGCACTGATGGTATAGTGATGTGAACCTTTTTTTTCCCTTAATTGATTCAGTAGGTATTTTTTCTTCTCTGTCAAATGTTTTGAAACAAAACTTATTTAAGAGACTGAAACTTCAGTTAACAGCAATGTGATTTAATGGTTTGTTTTTGCTTATTTCAGTTTAAAATTCGAGGGCACTCCTTTCAGCCTACCGGGTCAGACAAAACCCAAAGAGTATATGCTTTGACTCTGGCTGTTAAATATGTTTGCCCTCAACCCTTCTGGGCCCTCAAGCAGCTGCCTCATCCATCAAGTATCTGTTGAACCAAGCCTCAAAGCCAGGGAACTGTTACCTCAAGTGGGAAATAATTCCCAGAATTCTGAATTTCAAATAGTCTGGTGCCTTGCAAAGTGTGCAGTAGAAATGTTATTTTTGGTCTCCTTGGATAATTTCACATCACGTGAGTATAGCAGAATGAGAATTGGCTTTGGAATCAAGGTGAATCTGGTTTTCATTCCCCTTGCCACTTATCACCTTTGTGGCCTTGGGCAATTTGCTTAACCCCTCTGAGCCTCAGTTTCTTCGTTTATAAATTGGGATTAATAGTAGTACCTGCCTCTCAGGGCTGTTGTGAGGATCAGAAGGCATCGTGTGTGTACAGTTTCTGCTACATAGTAGATATGCAGTGATAGCTGTAATGATGGTGATGAGATTTCCTGCTAAAGGAAATAGGTTAGCAATTTCCTGATTTGTAAATGACATGTTGTTAACTGGCTCGTCAGAAAACTAATGATGCCCAGAGTTAACAGCCACAACTGATGTTTACTCCAAGGACGACGAACTAAAAAAGGAAATAAAGATTTGGAAATCCCACAGTTACTTGATTTTTCATAGATTGACAATCCAGATAATTTCAGCATCCCTACGCCGAGGAAAGATCCACTTTTGAGACCATTTATCTGGTTTGGTTGCTTCTGTGGTCTGAGTATCAGGGTATTTGCCAGATCTCTCCACCATAAGTGTTGACCTTGCCTTGATTCCTTGGCTCAGACATGAGATTGGAAGAGAAGCAGAAAAGAAACTCCAATTCCTGCCCATCTGGCACTTCCTCTTTAACATTGTGATAAGAGATGACTAGAGAAACTTCCAAGCACATGTCAGGGCTGCCAGGCTATATGAATATCCTGCTGATCTCATGGGATGCAGATTAACCAAAGCTCTATTGAGTATCACGTTAGACAGGATCTAGAAGAAAGTCTATTCCAAGTTGTCCTATTGCAGTCAGTTAATTGAATGGTGCATTAGATTTCTGGTTAACAGTCTATTTGACTGGTTAACATTCAACGTATTAACTCACACAGCTGACCAGAGAGAGGGACAGAGAGGACAGGTCAGAACTGAAGTTGCACTGAAGTTAACGTTGCCATTGCCTACAACAGACGTTGAATAAATTTGATTCTCTACCTCTTTCACAAGAGAGGAGACCCCTCTGTGTCACAATTTAAGTGACGTAGCACTCACTGGCATAAATAAAAGACGGAATTTTACAATCAACCTGGTATCATGAAAGGAATCCTTGGGTGGTGCAAACAGTTAAGCATTTGGCTACTAAATGAAAGGTTGGCAGTTCAAATCCACCCAGAGGCCCCTGGGATAAAAGATCTGGCGATCTACTTCCTGAAGGTCACAGCCTTTGAAAACCCCATGGAGCACAGTTCTACTCTTAGACACATGAGGATGCCATGAGTCAGAACTGACTTGACGGCAACTGGTTTGGGTTTTGCTTAATATTGCAAATGCATTATTTTAAGAAGTTACTCTTAAAAGTTGTTATCTAGCAGGTCTGGTGGCTCTTAGTAAATTCTTGCTGTAGTTCTAATTTTTCACAGAGGAGTTGGGTAAGAGGACTTGGAAACTAATTGGTCAATATGTGACCCTAAACTGATCCATAGGTTGTCAATTTCAAGCCTCGCTCCCATGGGGAGGTGAAAGCTGAATAAATATATTATTCACATAAACATGATTTACTTCCTTGTAAGGTCTAAAGACTAAGTCCATTTAGAAAGTATAAGTCAGGAAATTCTTAAGAGTGTAGACTAAATAATCAAAAGTTGAGGCCTTTCCTTTCTACTGATGTGATATAACTAACCAACTGAGCTCGTCCAAAAAATAGTTTGTGTAGCTTTTTCTGTTGGTGCCAGTGAGGGGGGGAGAAAATGCAAGATCATGAAGCAGGCTCGAAATGATAGTGCCACACGAAGACCCAATTAATCACTGATGATTCATCAACTTCATAATGGAAAGGGGTCAGAATACATTGAACTGAATTACAGAAGTTATTAAGAACACTTGGTATCTTTTCAATAGTGGATACTCTGCCGACAGCCAGTGTTTGAATTTAACAGCAGCTATGCACCTAAAATGGGAAGAAAGGAAGTCCCAGTCTTAGCTCTGCCACTAAGCAGCTGTGCAAACTTTGAGAGAGTACTTTCTTCTCTGGGATTAGTTTCCAGTCTGTGAAATAAGAAGGTTGAAATAAATGATCTTTGCGGTTCCTTCCAGCTTTGAAATTCTATTAATCTATTTACTGGGCCCGTAGGAAAGGAACAACAAAGTACAAAAACTGTATACTCGGAGGGTCTGTCGGTGGGATATTTGGGTAACTAAGAATGTATATCATTGTCATCAACCACCAAACCTAACCTGCTTCTTTATTAATACATGCCAGAGCCTTTGCTAAGTGCTTGAGACATTGTGCCAATACTCCTACGAATCATTAAGTTATTCTCATTGCTGTGTCTATGCAAACTGCTCCTCCCCATAATCTATAATCAGAATGCATATCCCATCTGGTTTCAGCATCCCATTACTTACATGAAATAGGAAGGCTAGAATGACCTCTAAAGGGATCTACTTTGTTCATATAGGGAGCCCTGGTGGCACAGTGGTTAAAGTACTAACCAAAAGGTCAGTGGTTGGAACTCAGTAGCTGCTCTGCAGGAGAAAGATGCGGCAGTCTGCTTCTGTATAGGGTTACTATGAGTCAGAATCTACCCAACGGCAATGGGCGTTTTGCAGCCCTGGTGGCACAGTGGTTAAGAGCTTGGCTGCTAACCAAAAAAGGTCAGCAGTTTGAATCCACCAGCCACTCCTTGGAAACCCTATGGGGCAGTTCTACTCTGTTCTATAGGGTCGCTATGAGTCGGAATTGACTTGACGGCAATGGGTGTGTTTTGTTTTGTTTTGTTTTGTTTTGTTAATCTAGGAGGAGACATGGCATAGACTTCTTTACCTTTTCTATCATCTACAGAAAAGCTGACATTTCTTTAACTCTACATCTAGTATTTTAGGGCCATAAATAGAAGAATGAAGATGTTTGCTCTACATCTTTCAAATGCTTTCAATTCAATTTTCAGTCTCTTAACCAGAAAATAGAGAAGAATGTCAATAGAGAAGAAGAGTGTGATCGGTTACTGAAATATTTACACTTGGCTTTAGGATTTTTGTTTGAAGGGGTGTGACTTACACTTGGGGACTTCACACCACAAACAAAATAATGAAGCCGCACTGTGAAAGACAGACGTAGGAAGCATTGGGGAGTTTATCCAGCCCCTCCTTGCTCAGCATACATCTTTGCTCCCTCTGCATGCTTGAAGATGGCATCTCTCAGAATGTTGTATAGGACCAGTCCAAGAGAGGCCCAGCCTTTCCGTCAAGCTTGCTACCATTTTCTGACCCCACCCACCAGCCAGCTTTACTGTAATTAACTATTCATTTCCAAAGGTCTTTGTTTCCAACTCTTGCAAAAAAACAATCTAGCCTATAAATAGGAGTGAGAAAGAAGAGAGATTGAATTAATTAACTAACGGGGTAAAACTGAGTGATTCTGATAACCTTTCTGCCTATACAGAAGAATTGACTGAATTTCCATTTCTTAGTATGTTGGGGTAAAAATTATTAGCATGTAAATGTCACCAATTTACTTTCTTTCTCAGTTTATCAAGGAGAGGTTGGTTTTTGCTTTCTCAGATTCTCACCATTCCAACCTTTCCCTCCAAATCCTATCTTTAGCAAGATTGGTCTTTGGCCTTTTGTGATGCAGCATCAAGAAGACATAGTAAGAACACATGATAGGCAAGGGGGAAAGGATTTAGGCTGTGAGGCTAAGTCAATATACATGGTAAAGTGCTCAGAGAGGGGAATATTGAAAAGCGAAAAGTGTTCAGCCTGGGGTGCCAGGAAAAGTTAGAGAAGCACTGGAGACCTATGGAATATGATGGAAAAAAAAATAGGAGAAGAAAAAGGGATTTTTAATGAGTTATTCTGAATCCCCTTCATGGTTTTTGATTAATGTAAGAATTTGAATTATTTTGAAATTACTTTTGGTTTCTAGATGGTGTCTTTGACTAAAACACTACTCTGAGACTGGTCAACGAGAGTCCTTACTCCGTTAGAGTTTCATTAATTTCATAAAATCATCTTTCTCTGAGGTTGAATGCCCTGCCCCTGTAGATATCCAATGACACTTTGTAGCAGATCTGACAAATGGGCTTTTCCCAGTAGCTAACTACCACAGCCCTTCCAAGGCCTGGTCCCTGGTGAGATGCAGTCTGGTGGCCATAGCACTGTCCCTCATCTCTGACATTTGGTTAGAAAATGTAACTTTCCCCAGTGCTTTGACATCAGTTTTCTCTTCGTCCATCCTCACAGCATCCCTATGAGGTAGATAGGACCAGGATGCATATCTCCATTGTCCTTTGCCAGCAAGTAATTGGCAAAGAACACACATCCTTAGGCTCTTAATCTCAATTCTCCTTGAGACACCCCTCAGAGAATTAAAAAATGGATCACTTGATACAGGAGATATTTGAGAGCAAAAGGGTCATGTTAACTGTCCATTCTTCTAGGTTCTCAGTGTCTGGTCCCTATATTAAGCCAAGTCATCAGAAAGCAACTACCCTGACCCGTAATATCGTAGTTTTCTGGGGAAAAAGACTTTTACTGGCTTAAGATTTGACATTTAACAACCTTTCTTTTTTGAAGGGTGAGAAAAAATATTTCCATTTGAAAATTGTATCTGTATCTTTTGTAAAATCACATTGTCCATTATGATAAACAATTACGTATTATGCAAGGAATTACATGATAAATTCCTCCTAGAATTCAGTGGCAGGAAAAAAAAATTCGTCTAGGCAGATGAACTCACAGGCTTTTTTTTTTTTTTTTTTTTACTGGACAAAGAACCATGCAACTCTATTTTGTTGTTGTTTTCCTCCCCGTTTGCCTTAACTGCCAAGAAACTCCAAGTGAAACTTAGCGGTCAAATGCAATGATTTATCATGGGGCTGTCTGAAGCTTCTAGTTCTGTTATAATTTTTTCTGTTTTTAGTTTGATTTGACCTGTTTTGATGTGTTCTTAACATTTGAAAACAGCTTAAGTTTGTTTTAAGGAGGCATGTAAGGGAATCATAGAACCAAAGTCTCTCAGAGTTGGAAGGGATCTTAAAGGGCGTTCAGCCCCCCGCCACCCCCCCCCCCCCCCGCCATCCAATGCTCAAAATATCATCTACTCTCTGCCCACCACAGGTTCATTCAGCCTCTTTTTGAATACCCCTAATGACAGAGAACTCACTGTCTCTGAGGCCTAAGCATTCATTCAGTTTTGGACAGCTCTGACTATTAGAAAGTTCTTCCTTAGGGTGAGTTCTGTCTCTAGCTTCCAACCTTTGATCTAGATTCTGTATCCTGAGGCTACAAAAAACAAAGCTAAACCCTCTTCCCCATGGAGTCCCTTCATATACCTCCCTCCTTTGTCCTTTAGTCTCCACTTCTCTTGGCTAAGCATTACAATTCCTAAAATTGGCTCCCCACAATGCCTCAAGTGAAAACCATAGTAAACAGTAACTGGATTCTTTTCAGTGCATGAATGGGGAATCTTTTGTTATCAAAGGTCAGTGACCATCAAGAAAAAAAAAGTTAACCCACTATGACATCATAATATGTGACTTAATTTGGCTCTTTGGAATTTTATCAAGGAGATATAAAACACTCTACTGCTTTTCAGATTAAGAGCAAGGTACTTAACCTCTATTTAATAAACACAACAAATACACAATATATTTTGTTTTTAAACAATGCCGAGTTAAGTGATATCTATATAGAAAGCCATGGTGGTTCGGTGGTAGAATTCTTGCCTTCCATGTGAGAGACCTAGGTTCAATTCCTGGCCAGTGCACCTCATGCCCAGCCATCATCTGTCTGTCAGTGGAGGCTCGCACGTTGCTATGATGCTGAACGGGTTTCAGTGGAGCTTTCAGACTATGATGGACTAGAAACTGATGCCTGGCAATCTACTTCTGAAAATCAGCTAAAGAAAACTATATGGATCACAACAGTCTGTTCCGCAACTGATCATGGATATGGTAAAGGACCGGGCAGCGTTTCGTTCTGTTGTGCAGGGGGTCACCATGAGTCAGGGGTCAACTCGACAGCAGATGACAACAACAACAAGTGATATATGTAGAAAAATATGGTGGGAGAGGGGGTAATGGTAGAAAGACAGATGGATGGGATCATAGGAAAAACATTAAGTAAAAAAGATAAAGAGGAAAATGTACAGAGGAAAGATACATACACAGAGAGGCATAGAAACATTCATTTATTCCTTCAACAAATATTTATTGAGTGCCTTTTATATGTCAGGCACTGTGGGGAATACAAAGATAAATCAAACATGGCTCCTGCCCTCAAGAAACTTATAACATCTATTTATTTTTCCTAGATCACAGTATGGTAGGGACAACAAGGCAAGTACACAAACAGCTCTAAAACAAGCTAATATTACATAACCATTAAAGAAGTACAGGTAAAATTGTTACAGGAATTCAGAAATAGGGACATTATTAGAGGGAACAAGGAAGGCTTCATGGAGGTACTGGTATTTGACTAGACTTGGAACCATGGGTAGAATTTCAACACGTGGAGATGGGAAGCAGGAAGGAAATTTCAGGCAGAGGGAACAGCATGAATAAAGGCATGGAATCAGAAAAGGCTGGGGAAACAGTAAGTAATAGGTTTGGCCTAGAGCATAAACTGTAAAAAGAAAGGTAACAAAAGCTAGGTTAGAAACTGACTGAGGAATTTATAAAAAATAAGAGAACCATCGAAGTTTTTGGAGCAGGAAAACAATAAAATCTCAACTGTAATTCCAGAAAAATACACCAAATTACAGAGATATACACACAGAGGGAAAAAATACTTCTCTGGAGTAACATAACCACCTTGTGACACCCTTTTGGAATACTATCATTAAAGACTAGTAAAGTAATGTTAGACTTTCAAATTATGGGCATAAATAGGGATATTTCTTGTTAATGTTTGTCCTGTGGGGTCAGTGACTAATTCACCCCGAATCTAACCTATAGGCAGGTTCTACAGACTCACAACCATCCCAAAGTATTTACTCTGACCCTAGATTGCTCCTGGACCAAGGGATACCCAAAAGAATAGCGTGGTCTTGCTTCTGAACTACACCAAAGAAGTTTCAATGAAGTTAAGAACACTACAACTTGTAAAGAATCTAGTTCCAGCAGCTAGTCCCCTAGAGGGCTCCTTCTTAGTGCCAGTGCTGCTTGGAGCAGCTGCTTTTCCTTTGGTCTCTTATTCTGGGAAGCTATGGTCATGAGAAGTTCACCTGGGCTCAATCACCTTCGAAGCAGCTGGGGTCAGTGAGTGCAAGGGCAAAGTCCCTCTCTGGCCACTGGGTATACAGCTGTACTCATTACCCAGGAACTTTCATGGTTCTGGAGGTGAAAAGTGGCGTCGGTTAGTACTAATCAGATTCAGTTCTTACCTTGCTTTGAAGTTTACAGGTTTGGTTCTTCTCTTACTTCCCTCACTACATACTGGAGTTCTCATTGGATGATGGCTTCACTGAAAATATCCCTAAGGTATCTTCTGAAGTCAGGCACTTCTTTAGTCCTTCAGAGACATTGAGCTATTTCTGAAATTTTCGTGCTATAGGACTGAGGCCATGAGCTGTAAACTACAAATGAATCTACAGGGCAGGGCAGAATTGGAGGTCTGTTTTCCATCCACTTGGGTCAGATCAACATAGGAACACATATGGCTATGGATGAGATCCTGCTGGCAAGGTAAAAGTGATATAGTGATCAACAAACCTTCAGTCTTTTCTCTCTCTGGGCTGTGATGTCAGGACAGTCACCTAGGTCAAAAGACCCCTAACCAGAGTATTCCCACCAAGCCTGTACCTGCACATACAATTCAGGAAGTGTTCCTAAGGGTTGTTCTTGATAACGCAGATCTCTTTTTGACTTGGTAAAAGTGGTTGCTCTGCCATTAACTAGCTAGTGACTTTGGGAAGATTGCCTCTCCTCTCTAGGTCTCAATATCCTTTTCCATATTGTGAGAGGGTGGATGGTCTCCAAAGTCTCTTCCAACTCTATGGTTCTATGTGTATATTCATTTGCTTTGAAAAAACTTTAGTGGCATCTGGAGCTACCCTAATTTACATTGAGCCGAAGTCAATATATAGCTTAATGGTCACCTCTGCCCTCAGTCCCCCCTTGAAAGGGATCCACTATTGTTTGGCCTGCCTCAAATACAAACTGGTAAAGATGTAAGATAGCAGGGGTTTTACAAATAACTCCAAGAGAAATCCAAACAACACAAATAACATGTATATCATGTTTTTTAAAAGGTAACTTGTGTCTATATCTGTGGTCTACCTGTCAATCATCTTGACCTGAGAAGATGGCATACCAGGGGCAGATTAGCCAGTAAACAAGGTATGCACCAGCTTACATTAAGCAAGGTACACAGGGGCTTACTTGTGTGTACTTACTAATCTGTAGTGAATCTTTGATGTGGTGAAACCCATTTAAAATTGTTCACTACAGTTTATTAAGTACACACAAGTAAGCTCGTGAATACCTTGCTTATCAGGTAATCCGGCCCTGCTCGATAGACCAGAGAAGGGGCATGAGAAAATTCTGTTGCACAGACTCCATTGTTTTAGTGGGCTAATTATCAACGAGCCAGAGGGGAAATGTGCTTGATTAGGTCAAGTGGCTTTGGTTGGAGAAGAGGTTAAAATAAAATGGTCAATCCATTTTGGCCTTTTGGCTAATTAATGCTTACTTGATTCAACTGAGCTTTTAAGTTACATCCAATCGTTTGATGTCACATAGATGTGACTACCCAGTGTATGAGGTATTACTGTTTAGCTGTTTGCCACCTCCTACTCCCTGCAAGTTGATTTCATCTGGATTAAGAACAAGAATGTGATGAGATGAGTAGCTTGGTAATAAAGTTGTTTATACTAAGTCTAAAACAAGGTAGGCAGAATGGGAGTCCTTGAAACAACACTTTTTGGTAGAATAGCTTTCTGTAGTAAACCAAATTACTGCCCTCTGATGAGGTAGATAGCCATCTGCTATCTCCTCCTGCTTAACTTTGCCAAGTGAAATAAGGAACAAGTAGATCACTGAAAGCTACCCACAGTCTAAACAGATACAGCATATACCACCAAAAATATGAGTAGCACTGCCAAGAAAAAGAAAATAAAAGCAAAATGGGCTAATTTGAGAATCAGTTGACTTAAGGTATTCCTTGACTGAGTGGATGCTATAATAGCATGCAGTAATGTATGAAGTGAACCTAAATGGGAAGAATAAAAGAGAATAAAGGATCTGCAGGGATTTTGAGTAATTTTACTTTCCTTTGTGTTTTTTCGTATTTTCTAAATTTCCTACAATGAATTTGTGTACTATTGAAATCAGTAGGGGAAAAAATCTAAAGAAGAGGACTTAAATAATCCTCCATGGGATGACCACTTTATTAACTAACACTTGAGAAGTACAGTAAACCCTCAAATAAGCAGAATTCAACTTGCAGTTCACTAGTGTTTGGCTTTCTTTTTCCAATAAGCCATTTTGAGAAGAGGCAAATCACAAGAAATCTAGTAGATAGAGGAGATGTGACAAAAGTAATTTGAATGCCTGTTTGAAAACCCTGCTTAAATTGTTTTCTGAATATTTTGTTTTGTACAAGGAATATAAACTACTCAAGGAACAGCTGTGAAGAAATCATTTTGGTCCCTCTTAACCACCAACTCAAGCCGTTGTGCTAGTAGCAATAGGCTAATAGAAAAATAATCGATTGTGTGTAAGAATCAGGCTATACCCCACTAAAGAAATCAAATAGTACATGGGAATAGGGAGTCTTTTTCTTCTCAAATAAATTAAAATGCTAAGGCATACTGAAGAAAACTCAGTTCTGGTCAGTACAGAAGGCCTTCATGAAAAAGGATCTGAGATGGAGTAGTTCTCAATAGGGGTTTATGATAGAGTAAGGCAAGTAGAGATGTGATCATGAACAAGACAAGATTAGTAGGCTAGACAAGATGAGGCTTGGCTGACATGCTGGACTAGAGAAATATCAAAGAGAGAAATCAGGTGTAGGATAAGATACAGAATTAGGGATCACATTCAGTGGGTCTTATTGCTCAAGATAAGACTTTGGCTGGGAAGTCTTTGTTTTGCAGACCCAACTCTGGGACTACAGTTAAACCCATTGCCATTGATTTGGTTCCAACTCACAGTGACCCTACAGGACACAGTAGAACTGAGTTTCCAAGGCTGTAAATCTTTACAGAAGCAGACTGCCACATCTTTCTCCCACGGAACGGCTGGTGGGTTCCAATTGTTGACCTTTTGGTTGGCAACTGAGCACTTGAACCACTGCACCACCAGAGGCCCTGGGACTATAGTTACTATGGCTAAAAGGACTGAAGTATACTTGGGAGGACCCTGATCCCTGGAGCCTGTAGCTGCAGCCTCATTCTCCCTTGCCCCCCAACAAAAGACCCATATTCATACTAGAGGGCAGTGCTACCTCCTGTGGGAGAAGTGAAGTCCTGTTTTGAGTTGGTACCTTCCTTTAAAAACTTTCCTTAGGGCCTTGCCTACCTCCAGAAATTAAGTCTCAAAAGCTGAGCTTTTGACTGAGACCTTGACACAAGTAGAGGGCAATATTTTATGTCTCCTTCTCTTCTGCCATGTCTAGAAAAAAGAATTAGAAACTCAGATCAAGGAGGTTGAACAGCCAACTTTAGACTTTTTTGCATCTGCTTGAACAGCTTTGGCATAGTAAATAGACCACCTGAGGCTGAGAGAAGTTAGCTTCTGTTAAGAGATAAGTAGTCGAGGGTGCTTTGATTGAAGTTTGAGGAAAAAAAACTATTGGGAAGTGCTTTTGACTCTAAGCTCGGATTCGGGGTGAGTTGATAATGGAAAAATAAAATATTAGTGAGAAAGGTAGCACATTATACCTTAGGCATTTCTTTCTTTTAAAAAGCTTGTTCTAAAAGAATTAACTGCTTTACTGGCTGATGTATTGAGGTTCAGCTGTTTTAATAAAGAGATTATTTCTTATAATAAAAGGAGGGAAAAGCTTGCTTAACTATTTTAAACATGCCTGTGACTTAAGCCTTATTGCTTTGGTCCATGTGACTGTGGCAAGCCACTGCCAATAACCCCTTGAAAGCAGAATCTGGAAAACTAAATGCATAAAGTAAAAACAAATGTTTAAAGGGATTTATTTTAGGGGTAGGGGTAGGGATTTGAAAGGCAAGGTGGGCAGGGGAAGGGAGGGGAAATATAAAACTCTAAGGGAATTGCTCAGTTCAACCTATGACTTCTATATCTTCTACCCTGACAATATCTCTTAGATCTATTCCGTCGTGTACAGAATATGACCCAGCGGCCCACTGAAATACTCACCTAGCAAGGACGATTCAATTATGTTGCCTAGACTCTCCTTCCTTAGACAGGAGAAGAGACCAGGACAGTTTTGGGAAGATTTTGAATAACAAGGAATAAAAAACAAAGGAACTTCTTCTTAGTCCTCACTTATCAAACAACACAATTAACCAGACTCTTCTCCCCCCTGTTCCCTATGCATTCCAGGCAACTGAGTTCACAGTGGACTGGGATTCAGATGTATGTTTTGCTGGAATATTTTTTTTTCCTGGCACTAATCTCATAGTATGTGAGTTATAAATTATGCTCATTAAATACTTTCTAGAGATTCAAACGAAATGAAAAAGAAAACAAAGTGCCTGCTACTTTTTTTTCTGTGAAAAGAGAGACCTTCTTATCTTAGTCCAAGTTGGGCCTGCTATTTTAGAATGACTAAACTTGGAGGTGGTTCTCTATCCTTCTTCAGGGTTCACATCCATTGCAGTTTACATTCAAATGGGATTTCTTGGTGATAGCTGGGTAACAGGAAAGCTTATTGAAGATTACTTCCCAGGAACCCCCTTATGCTGGAGTGAAGCTTGAATAATCCTGGAGATTGGTCATCCTGAGAGGTAAAGTCACTTACTAATTTCTTGTCCAGGTAGAACAATCTGTTGTACTGCAGTGAGCTTTTCCATTGCCTCACCAAGAGAAGATTCAAATCTTGGAGCCCTTTTCTCCTGGGTGGGAGAAAGAGAAAGCAGTAAGTGTACCTTCTTCATCCTAGGCTTCTCACAGGATTTCAATATGAAGGATTCCAAGCCCCGCACCAACACTCTACTCCATGAAGAGCTTGTAAATTGCTAAACTTTCCTGGATCATTGAACAAATAAACATTATTACATTTGTCGGGTTTGCATAATTAGACATTGTTATTTACAAGGGTTTTTACAAATTTAACAAAAGGGGGGGCATGTTAATATACAGGCATTCCTCAACTTACTAATGAGGTGTGTCCTAAAAATTTACAAGTCGACAATTTGGAACTTGGAATGCCTTCCTCCATAGAAACTGTTATATATGTGGTGGTCAGGTTTCTAGGCCAGTCCACAAAGACGGATCTAACCCACATGTAGCAGAGCTACATTAGAGCTCTGCCAGAAGTCCTAGGTCCAGAAAGCAGAAGGAAAAGGGTGTTCTCTCCCCATTTTGGGGGTGCAAGGAAAACCCAAAGCGAAAGTTTAAAAGAGGTGGTTCCTAAACTGACTTTTCCAGCCTTGTACATGTTTTCATCCTTTTCCCATCCCCCTGGGCCTTTGCCTCCAGTGATCTAGTGCTGTTAACGTTCTCCCAAGCCTGCCACTGTGACCTTCCATTCTTCAAAACTGTCTGCTTCCTCATTTCTCCTTGTTCCAATCAAAATCAAACTTCTAAGACCTCCTGAGCATCTAGCTCAGTTCACCTTCATTATATGAGTGATTAATCGCTCCTTTAAAAACAGCTGTCATTGAGTCGACTCTGCCTCCAACTAACGGCGACCCCATGTGTGTCAGCTTAGAACTGTGCTCCAGAGGGTTTTCAATGGCTGACTTTGGGGAAGTAGATTGTCAGACCTTTAATCTGAGGTGTCTCTGAGTGGACTCGAACCTCCAACCTTTCAGTTAGCAGTCAAGCACGTTAACTGTTTGTACCACCCAAGGACTAATCGTTCCTCACCCTCCCAAAAATACATCTACGATTAAAAGAGGAGGCTTTCCAGGCCCAAATGAACTCCAGTTGGTGAAATTTTAGGGAACATAACCAGTTGAAGTGAAAACCTTTAGGAAGTTTGTGAAGGGGGTGGCCATTTGCTGATACGAGGTAGGAGCTACCGGGTACTCAGTAGGCCCTGCCTGAGAAGAAGCCCCTTGTCATCAGCTCCCCAAAGCTGTGCCCACTTTTCATAGCGTCTTTCCTTCCTTCCCTCTGACTCCACAGGGCTTGATAAAGGAAACGAGCTCCTCTGGTGGCGGCAGCGGGTCAGCGGCATTCATAGATATTGTGGGTCTTTCGTAAGTTGAGTCTCTCTTAGTAAGAGTTGGCCTATAAAGTCATATAAAGTTAGAAACATTCTGTAATTGGTGGTGGTATTGGGTGACATCAACATAGGACATTTAAATGAGAGATAAGTGAGGTGTCTGGGAGCTCTTGGATTTAGGTCAAGTCTTCTGAAATTTGCCAAGGATGCTCTTCTTGGGGATTTTTGTGATTTGCAGAGTGCTCTCTTTTGAGCAATGTAGCCACCGAGGCCATTGTGGTCAATTAACACGCTGATTAAAGCACAAGTGCTAATGAGGCCAGGATCAGAGGTTGAATCTGCTTTTGCGCCAACTGGCTTCAACTGGTTCCATCTACCCACAGCCCATAGATGCTTGCCCTCTGTCAAGGGGGTCCAGATGACTGAGTGCAAACGGCCTAAGCCACATCCATCCCCATGCTTCGAAAGCACTATGAAGCATACAGCCAATGATGGTGAATCAACTGTAGTGTCTTCTGCTGCAAATGCTAACATTTCTCTGGAACATATGAGTTCTTATTCAGTGCCTCTAATGCTAACATTTCTCTGGAACATATGAGTTCTTATTCAGTGCCTCTAATGCTAACATTTCTCTGGAACATATGAGTTCTTATTCAGTGCCTCTAATGCTAACATTTCTCTGGAACATATGAGTTCTTATTCAGTGCCTCTAATGCTTGCACAACTCTGCCAAAGAGAAAACCAAACTCTTTCCTGCAAAGAGTGTGTGCATATGAGTGTGTGTGTGTGTGTGTGTGTGTGTGTGTGTGTGTGTGTGTCTGTCTGTCTGTATCTGACAGTGTCTGTGTGCTTCCCTTCCCACCGATAAGAATGTTACTAGAAATTGGGTGACTGTGTGTCCCAGCTGCTTACCTGTTCGTATAGGTCAGTAGTAAAGAACAGAGCCAGGCCCCAGGTAGCAGGAAGTTAGGGTGTGCAGTGGTTGTAGGGGAGCCTCATGCTCTGTTCAGCAGCCTTATTGAAGCATAAATGCTTATGACTAGTACAGGCAGGGGCAGATTAACCAGTAAGCAAGGTACACACAGGCTTACAGTAACCAAGGAATGCACGCGCTTAATTGTGTTTACTTACTAATCTGTAGTGCACAATTTCACATGGGTTTGATGTGGTGAAAAACAGGTGAAATTGTGCATTACAGATTAGTAAGTAAGCACAAGTAAGCCCGTATGTATCTTGCTTGTTGGGTAATCTCTCCCTGATACAGGGCACCTATGACAGCTGCAGAACTGAAGATGCCTTTGGTTTCCTTAGGAGAGAAAACGGGTATGAGAGTTTACAAAGTCAACAGAGGCTAGTGAGAGAATAGGGAGTGTGTGGATCCCTTTGATAATTGCTGCTGCTGTTATTGTTGGTAGGTGCCATCGAGTCGGTTCAACTCATAGCGACCCTATGAACAACAGAACAAAACACTGCCCGGTCCTGTGCCATCCTCACAATTGTTGTTATGATCGAGCCCATTGTTGCAGCCACTATGTCAATCCATCTTGTTGAGGGTCTTCCTCTTTTTCGCCTACCCTCCACCAAGCATGATGTCCTTCTCCAGGGAATGGTCCCTTCTGATAAACATGCCCAAAGTACGTGAGACAAACTCATCATCCTCGCTTCAAAGGAGCATTCTGGCTGTACTTCTTCCAAGATAGTTTGTTCGCTCTTCTGGCAGTCCGTGGTATATTGCTTCTAGAATTGCGATTATCCTGGAGTATGCTAGAGGAGAATAAGGGAGCAGGAGTGTGTGGAGGTGCCCTAATGTTTACTTTAGAATTTTGTGATTTCCAAGGATATGTGGAAGGAGCAATGGGTTTTAAGGCCAATGTCTCCATTAATGGCAGAGTAAGAAAGCAAGAGAAAGAAGAGGAGACTGAGAGAGGTCCAAGAAAGCAGTGCATTCCTCAGAGATACGTATGTGGGGAGAATTCTTGAAAATTAGGCTGTTGTCAATGCTTCAGAATTATACCCTCCTAGTATGGGAGGAGGAATGAGGGAAGTTGCCCTGAATTCAAACCAGGCATTCAGGGAGTAGCCAGCCTTATTATGTTGGCAATGCCAGCTTTGCAAGGGATCATGCAGCACCTCCAGAGGAAATGACATAAGCATCCCTTCCAAGATGGTCTTGCCAATAGACCCCAGGAAAAGTGGGTAGGCACAATATTGCTGTGTTGCTTAGACAAGATATAAGTCTCTGAGGGACTGAGGTAGCTCACCATGTGGTCCAAGTACTTGACAATGACACAGGTGCACCTGCCTGATAACTGAATAACAAGGCTGGCCTTGTTAGCATTTGAAGGTGTTATCAGTGCAGGAGGCAAGTGTCTCTCTCAGGCCAGGGCAGCTGAGCCCCAGGGGTAGCTCGCTCTGCAAGAGGCCTGCCCATAACAAGGATTTTGCACAACTCATTGAAGCTTGGAAATTCACCAGCTCCATCACACCACACCCTGCCAACAGAGTATAGGCTGAGACTGGCACTCATGCCAAAGGGAGCCCCAGCTTTGAAAATCTGGCAGGTGAGCTCCTGTGCTCTGTTTTCTTGCTGGCCATTACCTTATGGTTTGTTTCTCACCAGCTGCCTTTCTGCTTTTCTTCTCTGGAAGGCTGCGATTTCCACTGGTTGCAGGCCATGGCCCATTTGCCTGCAGGATACGGGAGACATTAAAATAGTTAGTCAAGAGAGTGTGGGCAAAACTGGGTGTAGGAAGACTCTGATTATGTGTGAACTTTGCTTACCCATCTTTGCCCACTGGTGGGGGCACAGGAAGGGTCTTCGTGAAACCTCTTTTTCCAACCAGCCAGAAGGTCTCTTCTGTGCCTTTGCCCTTATTACAGAAAATATGGAAAATCTTATTAAACGTGCTATAACCAATTTTCCTAAAGGAGTCCTTCTGGTCAATAGGGCACAAGCATTCCATTTGGCTCAGATATTGCTCCTACTTTTCCTTTGTCACCACTCCCTGGACTCTTCCTTCCTACATGGCTTCCTTGCCATCTGTATCTTAGGCTCAGGCAGACTCCATAGGCAGCCACAGCATCCAGATGAAAAGTGAACACCATTTCCAGCTGTCATCCAGATGTTTTGTCTACCCGCCACCATGAAGCTACATTTTTGGGAATGTGTGTATGATTGGCTTCATAGTGGCCAAACATCTGGTTGCACAACTGAAGATTTTGTCATTTTTGCCCTGATCTTTTGGCATTAAGCACCCCATTGTCTTTTGTATCTAGAGTGCATACGTTCAGAGTCTATTCACCCCCCAACACACCCTGCCATCCAAAGGCTCTCACAAAACCCGAAAAAGGAAATAGAAATGGAAAGCAGGCTGTGCAACTTTGTTTTTAAACCCAGGGCATCCTGGCTGCTTTGAGAGGTCTACATTTCTGCAGTGTTCTTTTCTTCCTGCCAAGGGATTCTTACAGGCAGACGCGTAACTAAGGTATGGCAGGTAGGGCATGTGCCCTGGGCGCTGCTTGGGGAGGGGCGCTAATGAACAGTTTCTACTGGCCATGGTAGTTTCCATCGTCAGTTGTGAAAGATCATTCAACACTTTAAAACTAATTGCCATAGGTGCTATTTTCCGTAGATAGGCCCCTGCTTACAGGTAAAGAGAGACCCCAGAAATGCCCCCATCTTCAGCCTAGTGGAGTGAGTTGGGTGTTAAGAACCATAACTCTGGGAAGAAAAAGGGGGTGCAAACTCAAGAGCCTAAGTAATGACCTCAGAAGAGCCGAATTCTCTGCCTCTGCTCTGTCCTCCCCTCTTTCCAGTAAATCCTCCTCTCAGTGTGCTTCTCTCGCCTCCTCCTTTCAATTTTCTTTTGTCTGTCCTCTCATTTCCTCCAATCCATAAGGAAAAAAATGTGTTTACTAAGACTGAGAAAAGTAATGGGATGTGTTTCCAACTCATTAATCTGAAATATGGTCTTACTCTTAGTAGCTCTCATTTGGAACAGTTCTAAATTGTTTAACTTAGAAATTCCAATTAGGTTTGCCCCCTTTAAATATCAAATCCATTGTTCTCTATTTTATATCACATATATTCATTCCTTAATAATAATGATAACGACTATAACAATAATTAACACATTTAACTGGAGAATCTTGAAATATTTTGCAAATATTTGGTTCAAGCCTCCAAACAAACCCTCCATGAGGCAAGTAGGAAAAGAACATCACCATAGCCAAACCTCCATTAACTGGCAACCAACTCACCCTAAACCTCAAATAACTGGGCTATCGGGGGCCTCTCTGTTTTCAGAAGAGACGAACAACTTGAAAATATACCCACATCATTCATTCTTGTATTTATTTCACAAACATTCACCCTCGCTTTACCAGGGCTGGGAATACAAAGATGAACAAGACATGGGTCTATCCTTAAGTAGCTCACAGTATAGTTAAATAAAAAAAACCATTAGGCCATGTCTTGGGCCTAAAACACATTAAGCCCAACTCCTTTGCCTCCTAAGCTCCTTATTTTCCTCACAGTACCTAGTGCAGTGTCTTGTACAGAAAAGTTGCTCAATAAATAATCAGACTTTTCCATTAACTGGAACCCTGAACCCCTTAGCACATGGAATCTCCAAGGCATCATCGGACCTAATTTTGGTAAAACATACTCTTAAATTTTGAACTTGAGTACTCCAACCTCCAGCCATATTTGAATGCTTATCTTGAGATCTGTAGGCCACCAGGCCAATCCCCAAGGGAACTTTGTAGATGCCAAGAGTTTCCTGATATTTGGGTGGGTCCTGGGACACACTGGGATGCCAACACTAATGGCTGTAAAAAAAGTATGGGAGTGTTACAGACTCGGGCAAGCTTCCAAATCAAAGGGTATGCAGGGCAGCTCCAGGGGCTCTCTGAGGTTTTGGAGATCATCCAGGAGAATTCTTAGAATCCTAGCTCTCTGTTTACCCACTCCACTTCCAAAATTCTGTTGAAGGGAAGGAGAGAGGAGAAACAAGTATGGTAACAACAAAGCCTAAAGCAAACTCTTTGACCCAACATAAATCCCTGGGCAGTCCCAAAGACCCCCCCCAAATAATAGCATCTTACTTTGGCATGGCACTTTTAAGACACTTAGGCATCTCCTATCTTATTTAATCCTCAGAACAACTCTAGAAGGTAGTTTTATTATTAACCTCATTCTGCAAATAAGGACATTGAGGTTTAGGGAGATTAAATAACTTGTCCATAAGCAGGTATAGCTTGGATTTGAACCCAACTTTACTAGACTCCAATTTTTAAATGCTCTTCCCTCTACCCACATAACTCTCCAACACACTGCAGTCAAGGGGCAGGTCTAGAAGCCAAAAAGCAACAGTTGGGAGTTTAAAAACCTGTTATTGATGAACTCCCTGATAACCACAGGTCAGAAGAGGTCTCTATGTGGAGAAACTGAAGCACAGAGAGGATGAAGTTACTTGTCCAGTGTCACACATTGAGTCATTGATGGGGCAAGAATTAGAAATGAGACTTTCTGACCTCCATGACTCTGTCAATACAACCTTATTATTTCTTGGCTGAATTTCTGGTGTGTGTGTGTGTGTGTGTGTGTGTGTGTACAGGGGAAGTGCATGGTGTGCGCATGCATGCATGCTCACATATGTGTTAGAAGTTGGGGGTAGGAGTGAAAGAGGTTGAGGGGAGAGTAGAAATCAAAAAATAGGACTAATGCTTGGAGGCCTGATAACCAAATAACATTTAACCCCAGAATTCAGAGACAAGGTCAGAAAGTGTCCACTTCTGGCAAGAACAATATAAATTGGCTGTGGGAACAACCATTTGGGAAAGTCTTTCCAGAATGTAAACCTACCGAAAAGGTAAAATGTAACTGAAACCTAAACCCAAAAAACCAAACCCACTGCCCTCGAGTCGATTCCAACTCATAGCAACCTGATAGGACGGAGTAGAACTGCCCCGTAGAGTTTCCAAGGCTGTAATCTTTATGGAAGCAGACTGCCACGTGTTTCTCCCGCAGAGTGGCTGGTGGGTTCGAACCACCGATTTTTTGGTTAGCAACAAGGTGCTTAACTACTGCGCCACCAGGGCTACTCTGATAAACCTAGTACATACAAAATCTCAGCAAGGAGCTTCAACCTTGTCAGGAAAATGGTAGCTGAAACAGGGCTCATGTAAGAGAAGCAGTAATAAAATGACATATCACTAGCCCATCAGGAAAGAAATATTGAAAAAGCAGAAGTGGCCAGTTAAACATCGGTCATTGTTCCCAGTATTGTACAAGAAGGGGTTGCAGTAGACAGTGGCAGAGCTCCTCATCTCTAAATGAGTCCTGCTCCAAACTACCTCAGCTTCCTTACTCTGGTCTCTTTCTTTGTGTCTCTCCACCCCCACCCCAACTACTCAACTTCCCTTATGTTCTTTCCTGTCACCCAAGTCTTTGATTCCACTAAGGGCAACAACTTAGTTTCACCACTCCAATGAAGGAGATGTTAGAGGGAGTGGCGGCATGGGTATAGGTATGGATAGTCTGTAACTACTAGATCTAAGCCTTGAACCTAAGGAAGAGGATCTGATGGAGGAATTTCAAGCATCAGACAACTGGAAGGAGAGAATGCTTCTAGCCATGAGGGTCTTCCATGAACCTTTGAGATAACTAACACCTCACCTGACTGGCCAACAAACGTGGTCCTTCTGCCACACGCAAAAGTAACTCTTGCTTTCCAGCAGCACAGGGCAGATGGGAGTGGGGGGTAAGGTGGAATGCTGAACCAGAATTTCTGAAGTGTGCTGGGAATATTGTCTTATTAGGAATATATTCCATGCCCCCAAAGTTCTAGGAATTTCCTGTCTCCCAGCCCCTAGCATGTAATGCACAATACTTGCCTCTGGCAGAGAGGTGGTGAGTACAGAGACAATATCTTCTTCCTCTCCCTTCCACTCTTTGGGTCTTACTTTCTCTCCTTTTCCTTCTTCTCATTGTCCCTTCCCTTCCCCTGTTGCCCCCACTCCTCTCTTTTCCTCTCTCAGTATCTCCCTCTCAATCTCTCATTCTTATGAGGTTCCTGCCACCCCAATAACCAAGGTCTAACATGGCCTTAGGGGAAGCCTCTCCCCGTCTCTTCTTCCTACTTGCTGTAGCACATTCCCAAATGCCCTGGGAGTGGGGGAAACTGTGAAGTTGCAAAGGACCCTTTTGAAGTAAGCCTCACTTTTGTACTCAGAATACCCAAGTATGTGAGTATTCCTGACTGGAACTGAGGGGGGGGGGCAATAAAAACCATGGGGTTAGAGGCATATTTTTCCTTTTCACTTTTGAAAGTGTCACCTCTTCAGCTCTATAGCTTTAAAATGAAGAAATCTGTACCCAGCAATACAGATTGGAAAATGCTTCAGGAAACCAAGCTGCCTTTGTCTTCCTCTGCTGAGAAATGACAGAATGTATAGACGGATCATAAAAGCCTTGGGTGATTTGATTCACTGCACAAGTAATATCCCCACCCCCATCATCTCACTGTCTGAGTTCTCTGCAGAGGTGGGAAAGGAGCCTCGGTCTCCTTGTGAGTGACTCATTCCACCTGCTGAAAGATATTAAGAATCTATTGGAAGGGACAAGCTAGGACTAGCCAGAAAAGGAAATGATCAACTAGAATCAGGACTCCCAACCATTAACTTCTGAAACCCAGTTACACGGAAATTGCCACCATTTGGGGATGGCATGCCAATGACTGAAATAAATTGTGCATCACTCAGTGCTCTGGTTTTGCTTTGCCCAAAAATAATCACTTGGGAAATCACTTTTCACACAGCATGGTGTCACGGCAAGGGCACTAACCAGGAAGTCAGGCTTCCTGGGATTTGGCCTGATTCTGCCATCAACTGACTGTGTGACCTTGGCCCCATTACTTCACCTTCATCTGAAAATGAAGAGAGTTAGAGAGATGATCAGATCTCTAGGGTCTCTCAGTAGCCAGTGGCCCTGGGGTCATCCAGAGGGAGATGAGGAGAATCCAGTAGAAACAAAAAAGGGAAAATTATCCTAATCCTGAATTTCAAATCAAGTGATAGCCCTAAAAGAAAGAAAAAATGCTAGAAGAAGTTTGTCTTTGCTCCTCCTGGTCGTTGGGGAAAGACACAAAACCTCTCTGTAAACAGGGGGTCAGTGGTGAATATGAAAAGTCAGAAAGGTGGCTACTGAGCAGGTAAATAGAAAACCCAAACTCCTCAATATTGTGCCTTCCTGAGCAACGTCTTGCACTGCCAAAGAGTAACCAAAATGGAAGTTCAAAAGTGTAAACAATAGTGCAGCTTGTCAGAAAGCCAAATTCTGGGCAGTTGTTCTGGAGAAAAAGGTACAACTCATACTCTAAGAAATGCAAAAGACGTTTCAACTATCTTCAGCATGCAGCCATATTTTAAAGAGAAGAAAACGGAGGCAAAAGGGAACAATCTGTTCAAACTCCCAAATGTGGCTGGAGATTCTGCTTAAATTACAGCTCTGAGTCTCAGACTCCCAGGTAAACTCTTTCAGCAGACCATAACCTCTCCAGAAATAGGTGTGTCCAAGTGGTTTGGTTCAAACAATAAAGGACATTATACCTTGAGCTCTGTCCTTCCTCGGAGCTCCACTTCATAGCCCTCACTCAGAGCTCGAAGAATTGTCACAGTGCTGTGACTGACATGAATGCGATACGCTGTAAAAGAAGGAGTGGCATGACTTTGGCTCCTTTTAGGTAAAATCAATGAGAAAATATCAATGTAATAAATGCTCCCACTTATAAATAAACTAGACCCTAAGGGAAGTACCTGGGAGAGCTCTAGTCTGGGTTTCAGGGTGAGGGGGTGGTGAGCAATGGCCTTCCTCATCAAGCCCAAATAAGGCATTAGATACAGAACCTATCAACCTCCTAGACACCATCTCAGAGGAAAGGCCATGCAATAGAAAGGTGTTAATTTAACTCAAGGGTTGAGATGAAGAAACCAGCAACCACCACTGTGCTCTCAGCTGAAATGTGACCTCCTCTGAGGGAAGTTTGGCCCCAGCAGCTTCTCTCACAGGCTTCTACTGGAAGTGAACTCCCAAACTTTACATAACCCAACTTTAAAGACAAAAGGGAGTCTTTCCGTGTGCATCTATGCAAACCTCTCTCAATATCGCTGTACTTAAAACATCAATGGGAAGTATCCTAAGACCTTTGCCAACAAACATTTTGTGGAGAGCCCTAGTGGTGCAGTGGTTAAGTGCTCAGCTGCTAACCCAAAGGTCGGTGGTTTGAACCCCAGCTGCTCTGTAGGACAAAGCTGTGGCAGACTGTTTCCATAAAGATTACAGTCTTGGAAACCCTGTGGGGCAGTTCTACTCTGTCCTATAGCCTCACTACGAGTCAGAATCAACTCGATGGCAGCAAGTTTAGTTGGGATTTTTGGTATATTCATAGCTGTCCTTTGAGTAGGTACATATAACCATGTACCCACGACTATACGTACCCATGTACACACATGAATATATTATTTTCTAACCACTGACCGCAACCTGGAATAAAAGCTATACATGAAGAACTACAACAAAATAAAAAAAAAATTTCTTAGATCCGAAGTGTAATTCTTTGGTAAAGAACAATCATTTGTTAACTTCCTGAAAACTGTCATTCTATGAAGGAAAACCATGTTGAGGTTGAGTCTTAAATAAAAATCCAAGACTTGTTCTCACACATGCTAGGAGAAAGTCACTCTTTTAGAAGCTGATTACAATCTGAGTATAAAGGCATGGCTGAAAAGAACTGCAAGAAATTTCTTCTATGTGTACTCACAAAGACTTTCCTCCTCTTGACAGCTTAGAATTGTTGTTTGTGTCTTCCTCACTGACTCATGGTCACCCAAAATCTCTGCTCAGAAAGGGTTGTCCCATTCTTAAGAGCCACATGCCAGACTAGCGTGTCCCTAGCCAGCCCGATATGTGCCATCTCACCAGCATCTAGTCTTCAGGGAGCCTTTCAGTAGAATGATCCTGCTGATGGGGAACATACAGCTCAAAAGAGAGCAGATACCCCATTCCACCCACCCTCCAATTGTATAGTAAGGAGGATCACTTCAGGGATGGGTCACTCTCATTCTAGAACCTTAGTGGATTCAACTGGGCACATAAAAAATATTGATGAAATTTATTTTTTAATAGAGATCTAGGACATATCCCCACCACCACCACCACGTGTCTGTCAGTTTGTCGTACTGTGGGAGCTTGCGTGTTGCTGTGATGCTAGAAGCTATGCCACCGGTATTCAGATACCAGCAGGGTCACCCATGGTGGACAGGTTTCAGCTGAGCTTCCAAACTAAGACAGACTAGGAAGAAGGACCCGGCAGTCTACTTCTGAAAAGAATTAGCCAGTGAAAACCTTATGAATAACAGGGGAACACTGTCTGTTTTAGTGCCGGAAGATGAGCCCCCCAGGTTGGAAGGCACTCAAAAGACGACTGGGTAAGAGCTGCCTCCTCAAAGTAGAGTCGACCTCAATGATGTGGATGGAGTCAAGCTTTTGGGACCTTCATTTGCTGATGTGGTATGACTCAAAATGAGAAGAAACAGCTGCAAACATCCATTAATAATCGGAACTTGGAATGTACGAAGTATGAATCTAGGAAAATTGGAAATTGTCAAAAATGAAACAGAACACATAAACATTGATATCCTAGGCATTAGTGAGCTGAAATGGACTGGTACTGGCCATTTTGAATCAGACAATCATATGGTTTACTATGCTGGGAATGACAACTTGAAGAGGAATGGCGTTACATTCATTGTCAAAAAGAACATTTCAATATCCTGAAGTACAATGCTGTCAGTGATAGGATAATATCCTTACGCCTACAAGGAAGACTAGTTAATACAACTATTATTCAAATTTATGCACCAACCACTAAGGCCACAAATGAAGAAACTGAAGATTTTTACCAGCTTCTGCAGTCTGAAATTGATCAAACATGCAATCAGGATGCATTGATAATTGCTGGTGATTGGAATGTGGAAGTTGGAAACAAAGAAGAAGGATCAGTAGTTGGAAAATATGGCACTGGTGACAGAAACGATGCCGGAGATTGCATGATAGAATTTTGGAAGACCAACGACATCTTCATTGCAAATACCTTTTTTCACCAACATAAACGGCAACTATACATGTGGACCTCGCCAGATGGAATACACAGAAATCAAATTGACTACATCTGTGGAAAGGGACGATGGAAGTTGAAACTGAAGAAAATTAGAACAAGTCCACGAGAGCCAAAGTACAACCTTGAGTATATCCCACCTGAATTTAGAGACCATCTCGAAAATAGATTTGACACATTGAACACTAATGACCGAAGACCAGACGAGTTGTGGAATGACATCAAGGACATCATCCATGAAGAAAGCAAGAGGTTATTAAAAAGACAGGAAAGAAACAAAGGACGAAAACGGATGTCAGAAGAGACTCTGAAACTTGCTCTTGAACGTCGAGTAGCTAAAGCAAAAGGAAGAAACGATGAAGTAAAAGCGTTGAAGAGAAGATTTCAAAGGGTGGCTAGAGAAGACAAAGTAAAGTATTATAATGACATATGCATAGAGCTGGAGATAGAAAACCAAAAGGGAAGAACACGCTCGGCATTTCAAGCTGAAAGAACTGAAGAAAAAAATCAAGCCTCAAGTTGCAATAGTGAAGGATTCTATGGGCAAAATATTAAAGTACGCCGGAAGCATCAAAAGAAGATGGAAGGAATACACAGAGTCATTATACCAAAAAGAATTGGTTGACGTTCAACCATTTCAAGAGGTAGCATGTGATCAGGAACTGATGATACTGAAGGAAGGAGTCCAAACTGTACTGAAGGCATCGGTGAAAAACAAGGCTCCAGGAATTGATGGAATATCAATTGAGATGTTTCAACAAACGGATGCAGCTCTGGAAGTGCTCACTCATCTATGACAAGAAATTTGGAAGACAGCTACCTGGGAACCAACTGGAAGAGATCCATATTTATGCCTATTCCCAAGAAAGGTGATCCAACCAAATGCAGAAATTACTGAACAAGATCATTAATATCACACACAAGTAAAATTTTGCTGAAGATCATTCAAAAGCGGCTGCAGCAGTATATCGACAGGGAACTGCCAGAAATTCAGGCTGGATTCAGAAGAGGGCGTGGAACCAGGGATATCATTGCTGATGTCAGGTGGATCCTGGCTGAAAGCAGAGAATACCAGAAAAATGCTTACCTGTGTTTTATTTACTATGCAAAGGCATTTGACTGTGTGGATTGTAACAAATTATGGATAACATTGCGAAGAATGGGAATTCCAGAACACTTAATTGTGCTCATGAGAAACCTGTACAGAGATCAAGACGCAGTTGTTCAAACAGAACAAGGGAATATTGCGTGGTTTAAAATCAGGAAAGGTGTGCATCAGGGTTGTATCCTTTCACCATACCTATTCAATCTGTATGCTGAGCAAATAATCCAAGAAACTGGATTATATGGTGAAGAACAGGGCATCAGGATTGGAGGAAGACTTGGTAACAACCTGCGTTTTGCAGATGACACAACCTTGCTTGCTGAAATTGAAGAGGACTTGAAGCACTTCCTGATGAAGATCAAAGACCACAGCGTTCAGTATGGATTACACCTCAACATAAAGAAAACAAAAATCCTCACAACTGGACCAATAAGCAACATCATGATAAATGGAGAAAAGATTGAAGTTGTCAAGGATTTCATTTTACTTGGATCCACAATCAACACCCATGGAAACAGCAGTCAAGAAATCAAAAGATGCAGTGTGTTGGGTAAATCTGCTGCAAAAGACCTCTTTAAAGTGTTGAAAAGCAAAGATGTCACCTTGAAGACTAAGGTGCGTCTACCCAAGCCACGGTATTTTCAATTGCATCATGTGCATGCGAAAGCTGAACAATGAATAAGAAAGACCAAAGAAGAATTGATGCCTTTGAATTGTGGTGTTGGTGAAGAATATTGACTATACCATGGACTGCCAAAAGAACGAACAAATCTGTCTTGGAAGAAGTACAACCAGAATGCTCATTAGAAGAAGCAAGGATGGCGAGACTACGTCTTACATACTTTAGACATGTTGCTAGGAGGGATCAGTCCCTGGAGAACTACATTATGCTTGGTAGAGGGTCAGCAAAAAAGAGGAAGACCCTCAATGAGATGGATTGACACAGTGGCTGCAGTAATGGGCTCAAGCATAATGACTGTGAGGATGCAGCAGGATCGGGCAGTGTTTTGTTCTGTAGTACATAGGGCCATTATGAGTCAGTACTAACTCGATGGCACCTAGCAACAACAACAACAGGACATATCCCCGTCACAGAGCCAACATGAGGTTAAAGGCTACCTCTTTACAGATCTTCAATCAGGTGTGAAGCTTAATGCCATATTTGGGACACAGTCATTAGCTTCCAGAAGAGCATACTAACCTGCTCCTTTAGTGCAGAGAGTATATTTGTGCGTATCTTTTTTAAAAAAAAAATTTTATTGTGCTTTAAGTGAAAGTTTACAACTCAAGTTAGTTTCTCATACAAAAATTTATACACACATTGTTATGTGACCCTAGTTGCTATCCCTATAATGTGACAGCACACTCCTTTCTACCTCGGATTTCCTGTGTTCATTCAACCAGCTCCTATCCCTTTCTGCCTTATGTCGCCCCTGGACAGGAGCTGCCCATTTAGTCTCATGTATCTACTTGAAGTAAGAAGCACACTCTTCAAGAGTAGTGTTTTACGTTTATAGTCCAGTCTAATCTTTGAAGAGTTGCCTTCAGGAATGATTTTAGTTCTGGGTTAACAGAGAGTCCGGGGGCCATGTCTTCTGGGGTTCCTCCAGTCTTAGCCAGATCATTAAGTCTGGTCTTTTTTACTAGAATTTGAGTTCTGCACCCTACTTTTCTCCTGCTCCATCAGGGATTCTCTGTTGTGTTCCCTGTCAGGGTGGTCATTGGTGGTAGCCGGGCACCATCTAGTTCTTCTGGTCTCAGGCTGATGAAGTCTCTGGTTTATGTGGCCCTTTTGTCTCTTGGGCTAATATTTTCCTTGTGTCTTTGGTGTTCTTCATTCTCCTTTGCTCCAGGTGGGTTGGGACCAATTGATGCATCTTAGATGGCCACTTGCTAGCTTTTAAGACCCCAGATACCACTCACCAAAGTAGGATGCAGAACATTTTCTTAATAAACTTTGTTATGCCAATTGACCTAGATGTCCCCTGAAACCATGGTCCCCAGACCCTGTATGTATATTTTTAAATTGTGATTTAGGTGAAAGTTTACAGGACAAATTAGTTTCCCATTAAACAGTTAATATACAAATTGTTTTGTGATATTGGTTGCCAACCACGCGATGTGTCACCACTCTCCCCTTCTCCACCCTAGGTTCCCTGTTTCCATTCGTCCAGTTTTCCTGACCTTTATTGACTTCTCATCTTTGCTTTTGGGCTGGTGTGCCCATTAGTCTAATATACATGATTGAACTATGAAGCGCGTCCCTCATATGTGTTATTGTTGGTCCTATAGACCTGTCTAATCTTTGAACCTTAGGAGTGACTTCCCTCACACGGGATTCCTTGCATAACCAGTGCTTAATAAACAACTGCTGTGAGTGATTCACTCCATTTTCTTTTTCCTAGCTGATCACTGGAAAAGGTGCTGCTTAAATCTAAAAATTCAGTTTCTACTTTCAACTCTCTATTTCCAATGTGAAATATGTGGAGTTTCCCTGGTGCAGACCAGAATATGACTTCAGTCTTCTACAAGCTTACATCACTCCAGAGTATTGTGCCAAATCTGCATTGCGGTTCCATGATCCATTTCACTTCATCTTGGGTTGCACTTCAAGAACAAAGTCATATGCAAAGTCATACGCATGCAGCAGTTCTTGGATGACTACTTGCATGGCTTCTGCCATGTCTGTGGAGTTCGAAGACTTTCCCAGATGTCAGAAAATTTATTCTGACAACAACTTCTAAGTTCCGTGCTGCCACCTTAATCATGGCTGCACGGGCTACATTCACTAAGACTGGACCCATTGTGCAAGCCTGTTTCTGCACATGAGTGATGGGAAGTGGGGTCAGACAGGGTACCACCCACTGTGATATAGGCCACCATATCATCAGGGACTAGTTTGAGGATATTGCTGAAGTTTGGGAAGAGCTTGTCTTGCCTAGTAGCTGCCAGAGCCCAGGCTGCTAAGGGCTTAAGTGTTTTAAATAAAATCCATGGAAACAGTAGATAGGATCAAATGTTGTTCTCTATGATTTTCTGCAATAGCATGAACAAACTGCTTTGCTCAACCATGATATAGGTAAAAGGCGTATTGTGTTTCTGACATTGCCTTAGTAATGGCAGTAAATAACTTGGCAGTAAACAACCAAGAAAGAGTTGAGCCAGCATTTTTACCAGCAATGGACAAACTGCATAATGGTTTGTGCCGTTTTCTTCTCAAGGGAAGAGGGGAAGAAATGGTATCTTTGATATCATGCCTGTTTTGATAGAAGCTAAGGGTTTTATATACAGGCAAGTTGGAATTAATTATTTCAAAATTCCAAGCTCCTTAGGTTGAGAGATTATTGCTACCTAAGTTCAAGGGGACTATTTGATGAAGCCAGAACTCCTAGAGTCTTATACTAGTTCAAAAACAGGATAAGAGCAGCAAACAGCAGCCGGCTGGGAGGCAGCTGGCTCTGCCTGTGTCTCCATGAACTAGTTGAAAAACTGAAAATGTCAGTCCCTTACCTAGTTCTTTTTTTTGACATGACTCCTATAACCCCACCAGGCTGGACAATTTTTTCTTTTACCCAAAGGACTTTAGTTGTTTTGATCAAATTGACTGGTTTCAATGTCATTTAGCTACAGCTTTATTTCTGTAACAAGAAAGGTACATGTTCAGTCCAATATCACCCCCTACTGGTTTGGCCATTAGAAATCAGGAAAATATGTGCTAAATCTCCGTAATCTTCTCAAATTATCTTTTATTTTTCTTTAAAAACATTAAAACCTCAAGGACTCTGTTATTGTTCCCCTATCTTGAGGAAGAATCACTTTGCCTACAGCAGGAAGGCACCATCCCATCCTTCCCTCTGTAGGTACTCACGTAACCCTGTTGATTCCATCCGAGAAGCAGTGTTTACGGTGTCTCCAAACAAGCAGTATCTGGGCATGGTGAGGCCCACCACTCCAGCAACAACCGGCCCTATAGAATAGCAGGGGGTGGGATTACAGTCACCAGGTGTGCACCCAACGCTAATAAAGAACACTGCAAGGGGAAGGAATGTAGCTTCATGAAATAATAAGAGTTGCCACCAAATAGCTCTGGGAATCTGAAGGAAGCCTTGTAATGAGTAATGAACTATTTGCCCTATCGTTAGAAAGCAAGTTTATAACAATGCAGACATGATTACCCTTCTGATTTATACTTTTGTTCCATGTAACAGTTACACCCAAGATGCTTACATCTGTCAACAGAGACAAATAAGCATCAAATCCAAACCAGAAAAGCCTGGGCAGGGACTCAGGATCCAAACATGTTTAAAACTGTGACTCTTTTCTTGTGCCTTAGGGTGGGAAGGAGGCATCTCATAGGACTATCTGTCTCTCAAACTGTGTCTACCAAGAGAATTATTGCTAAGACAGTTCAAAAATCTGAAAATCAGCAGAGTTGACTTTCAATCATGTATGTTGGGGTATGGAAGAGTAGTATAGATAATTCAAGAATATTTTCTGTTTTCTGTTAGAGTGGTTTTTGTTCTTACATGTTAAAATGGCTGTATTAGGTGTTCAGGGAGTAGACAGTACTTGAAAAAATTTAAGCAGACGTATTGAAAATTCAGTTCAGGAGTAGCTAGAAAGTGTTCCACCTTCACCTCTCTGGTCTCTGCTCTGTTTCTATGTTTAAATTTTTCAGCATTACTTTTTTACTGTTTCCTGAGATAGGGAAATTAATTATTTTATGAAGTTTTTTCTGCTAAGAATAAAAGTAAATAAGAACTACAAAACTTAGGTTGATAAAGAGCTTTTAACACTTTCTCATTTTATTTCATCTCTCACTCATTCAGAAGCATTCATTGAGCACTGAGCTAGGCACCAAGGGGAATTAAAAAAAAAAAAAGGAACACACAGACAGTGTCAGTTCTCTCCAGGAGTTTATCATCGAATTGGAGACTAGAGACTACCAAAGAGGAAACAATTCAAAAACAACCCAAGACAATGTATTGTTGAGGCAAGATAAGTGGTCCAAACAGAAGTGCTATAATAGTTTAGAGATTGGGGGACAGCTCATTAGGACCTGGCTCAGTAAAAAAGGGTCCAGTGAAGAAGGTAGGATTTGATTTAGATCTTGATGAGCGGGTAGGATTTGAATAGGAGAAAAGGGATGTGAATGAAAGGTTTGTGGTTGAGAATGAGCATGGGCAGCTCTTAGAGAAAGCAATCTGCCTAGTTCAGGTGGCCAAGGAGATACTGGAGACAAGGTTGATTAAGTAGTTGTACAAGATGGAGGACCTTGAGCCAATGTTGAATTTTGAGCAGGGAAACTGCATGACGAAAATGAGTTTTCTTTCTTTTTTTTTCTGAAGAACAACATATAGAATGCATTGAAGTGGGGACAGAATAACATCAAAGAAGCCTATTAGGTGGCTGTTACAGTCATCCAGGTATAAGGTAGTGAGTTCTGGAAAGGAGATGATGGAGGGGCAAAAAGGAAGGATAAAAGAAAAACATTACAAAAGAAGAATCAACAGACTTGTTGGCTGTCAGAGGGACAATCATGGAGGAATTGGCCTAAGTTTATGAGTTTATGCTGACTTATGGAAAAAAAGTGACTTGAAGTTTTATATATGTTGAATTTGAAGTGACCATGAACCATCCAAGAAGAGGTGTGATGATGGGGGTTAGAGATGTGAAACTGGAGCACAAGTGAGAGATGAGGGCTTTTCTTAAAAAAAAAAAATTACTGAACATCTGCCATGTGCTAAGCACTCAGGATGCAAACATGAGCGAGATATGGTTCCTGCCATCAAGTCTAATAGAAGGACAGACAAGTGAACACAAATCATGCTGATGACTACAAAAAAGATGGATGGAAAGAGGCAAGAGTGGAAGCAAGAAGATACTATTGGAATGGTTCAGGCAAGAGATGCTAGTGGCCTGGACATGGGTATCAAGGAGGGACAAAATAGATTTAAGAAATATTTAAAAGGTAAGATGTATATGACTTTAGTAGTTGGTTGCATGTTGGAGGTCAGGGTGAGGAAGGAGTCAAGGATGACCCCCCAAGATTCTATCTGGGGTAACTGGGTGAATGGTAGTATCACCTGCTGAAATAGAAAACATAAGAGGAGGAGAAGTTTGTAGGGGAAGAAAATCATTCTCTTTTGGATGTGTTGAGTGTGAGGTACATGTGGAACATTCAGGTGGAAATGTCAGTAGGAAGTTTGATATTCAAGGCTGAAGCTTAAACAAGAGGGCTGTACTGAAGCAGTGGAGTTGAGAGTTATCAGCATGGAAATGGTCGTTAAACCACAGAAATCAATGAGATCACCCAGAAAGAGTATGTAGGGGGAAGAAAACAATGGATCAAGGAAAGGACCCTGGGGGATATCAATATTTAAGAGAAAGATGGAGACAGAAGGAATTATCAGCCAGTAGTAGAAAATGAAAGCCAAGTTGGAATGGGCTGAGAAATAAATTAGAGGCGAGGACATGCAAAGAGCAAGGAAATCACAACTCTGAAACCTTTGCAGAAAATGCAGAAGCAGTCACAGTTAGACAACAGGAAAAGCTAAGAAAACCAGCAAGGAAGAGAGTGAGGAGCACATCAGGAAAGCCAACTGAGGGAAGTTTTAGGGATAATTGTCAAGACTGTTGAATGCTACAGAGAGATAAGGGTGGATGAGGAATGAGAAAAGTGGTGAGGGCTGAAGCCAGATTGCAAATGGCCTAAGGAGGGAGTGGATAGTGAAGAAATGGCACGGTGAGTGTGATCATTCTTTTAAAATGTTTGGTAGGAAAGGAATGAAAAGGGTGGGAAGAAAAGGAACCTAGAAGAGTAGGGCATAGAGATACAGGAGGGGAGATGAGACGGGAGCAAGAGGAGGTAATAGGTGAGATATCTGTGATATCAAGTGTTATAGATTGAATTGTGTCTCCCGAAAATGTGTGTCAACTTGGCTAGGCCATGATTCCCAGTATTGTGTAGTTGTCCACCATTTTGTGATCTGATGTGATAATCCTATGTGTTATAAATCCTAACCTCTATGATGTTAACGAGGCAGGACACAATCTACAGGATTAGATTGTATCTTGAGTCAATCTCTTTTGAGATATAAAAGAGAGACTTGAGCAGACAGGAGGACATAATGCCATCAATAAAGAAGTGCCAGGAGTGGAGCGTGTCCTTTGGACCTGGGATCCCTGTGCTGAGAAGCTCCTAGACCAGGGGAAGATTGATGACAAGGACATTCCCCCAGAACCAACAGAGAGAGAAAGGCTTCCCCAGGAGCTGGCGCCCTGAATTTGGACTTCTAGCCTCCCAGAATGTGAGAGAATAAATTTCTGTTTGTTAAAGCTACCTACTTGTGGTATTTCTGTTATAGCAGCACTAGATAACTAAGACATCAAATGAGAGATCTGTCAAGATACCCGTGGATGTGTGAAAATAGATAGGAAGGATACCATGAAGAAGGAGATCCTGAAGATACTCAAGCAAGAGGAAATGAGGATGGGAGTTGAGATGTTCAGTAATTAAATGAATTATTCTAAATACAACATGTTCCTGTAGATCTTATAGCATAGTCAAACAATTAATTATGGGCTCGAATGAGGAGGGTAGGTCGAGAAGGCTTGGGACCTAGAACAAAGGCTCATATCCACTGGGGTAAGGCCCGTGCTGAGAAGACAGAAAACTTGAGCAGGCATAAAGGACTACCTGGACACTTGGATAATCCACCTACCAATAATCAGAGGAGAGCTACCCTTTCTCTCCCTTTTCTAGTGTTCCACTGAGCCACTGGGAATGTCTTCTCTTTAGCTCGTTGTTGTTACCTGAGTGCAGGCCTATTCGAATCCGAACTGGCACCTCTGGCATGTGCCGCATCTTGAAGGTGCCCACGGAGCTCAGGATATCTAAGGACATGTTTGCAATCTCCGCTGCATGCCTACTGCCATTCCTCTTTGGGAGGCCTGAGGCTACCATGTAGGCATCTCCAATGGTCTCCACCTGGGAATCAGGGGAAACAGGATTAGCAAGAGTAGTTTCTTTGGATTGATAAATATTTTCACAGTGCTTTAGTAGTATGATGGAGGCCAGGTGTTCTTCTCATAAAGCGAGGAAGGCAGAGAGAGAGAAAGAGAGAGAGTGTGTGTGTTAGTGGTTTATAGGCCCGGCTGCACATTAGAATCACATAAGGAGCTTTATAAAAAAATATATCAATGTCTAAGCCCCACGCCCAGAGGTTCTGAGATAAATGTATCTACTTCCCAGGCTCCTGGATGATGCTACAGAAATAATCAGGCTCCAAGCAATACCTGGGGAAAGGGAAAAGGGGAGATTATTGGGACTGTCCCTAGGGTGTCCTTGGGACATCCTAAAACCTCCTCCAGCAAGCATTTATTCAGACGAGTTTGGGTAAACAAGCTAGGGCAGCCTTAGGGGAATATAGGGAAGGGGAAAGGGAGAATGAGGAAGAGACTGTTCCCTCTGGTCTGCCTTGCTAATATGTTGGAGTTCGTTCTGCAGGCTCATTGGGTATGAGAACTGGGTCTTTTAACCACCAGCTACCTTCTTCTCTCCTACTGCTGCCTCTCTGAGGGGCAGCAATACTGACCCTCAACTGCTTTGCAGGGGGCAGTTAGAGTTGAACACCTGGAAAGAAGAAAGGCAAATATGTGCTCCTCATCTTCCTCACACAAGTGTGCTCAGTCTTTTAGGTGACCAGTAAGTTCATGCTTTGCAGGTAAATCCAAAAGGTAAGTAAGTGAAAGGAGCTCTATGAAGTGTGCCAGTCGGCCTGTGCTATCACAACTTTGGATCCGGTTAAAATCCAGGTTCTCCTAGAGAACTGCACTCACAGAGTGCAATAAGTAAGAGCGTGAACTCTGAAGTCACACTGCCTTGGTCAGAACCTCAGATCCACCACTTACAAACTTTGTGATCTGGGGCAAGTCGCTTAACCTGAGGGCTTTAGTATCCTCGTCTGTAAAATAGGGATAATGGCAGTACCTATTTCATAGTGTTTTCTAAGGAGTAAATAATATATGTCAAAGCACTTAATACCTGCCTGGTGCATGATAAATGCAAGCTATCGCCACCACCACCACCACTATCATCATCATCACCACCACCGCACCAAACTAGTATGCATTGAAAGCAACCTTAGGACTGTGGTTATGACTCAACTCCAGAGAACGAAATTTGGTAAACAGCAGTAGGCCCCTCCCTCAGCATGACTTTCTATATAGCCAATGGCAATGATTTTCTGTACCTATAGGACTTTGTACTTCAGCACACTTCTGTCTAGCCCCTGCCCCCTTACCTAGTGCAATATGAGAAAAAGGATCCCTGCCATCAAATAAGCATGGCTGCCTGCACAGAAAAAAGCAATGGTTACAATGCAAATGTTATATGGAAGGGGAAACTCACTGGCTGGCCATTCTCAGAGCCTGGTGGTTGACCTTTCAGCTTTAATGAGTCAGTCATCCAGGAAGCCCCAAGCATATGGGTGAGATTAGAAGGGCAAGGTGCATGAGCACTGTCTGGCTTTGGTGAGCAGACAGCTGTGGGGAATTGTGGGTGGCATAAGCCAGTGTAAGGACACCGAAGCCAGTGTAAGGAGGTATAGAAAGGGGTCTAGTTGAGATGGGGGCGTGGTGGCAGGAGAACTGAAACTGAAAACAAATCACCAACTTCTTCATAAGTATACAGTAGCCTTCTCACTTCCATTTCAGATTACCAAGTGCCAGGGGAGGTGATTCCAATTTTACAGGTAAAGAAAATGAAAACACAAACAGGTTTGGTGACTCACCCGCTGGTTCAATGTTTTACTTCCTTTGCACGGTGTTGTTCTCAATAAACAGGACTGAAAAATTACATTCCATTTTTTGGATTCGTATGGCCCTGCTCTGTCCTGGGAACAGCCCACAAACTCTCCACTGCAGCCGTGAAGTACCAAAATACTTACCGGCCTCATGCCTAAGACCCCCAACAACTGGCTGAACAGAATCAGCTGGATTGATCAAACCTGTGGCTGTTTTATTGCCCACACTGAAATCACCTTTGATTTTAGTTTCAACTGGGTTAGCTTTCAGTGATTTTTAAAAATCTATTCAGACTGCTGGAGTTCAACAAGTTAAGACAGGTATTCTGATTCCATGGATTTTTCCTCCACGATGGTTTCCCTGTGTGCTCCTTGATTAGCTTGCAGTCCCTGCTGATTGACAGGTATGATGTCTATTTCTGAACCCTATTTAGGTGGCTTGGCCTAGCCCCGAGGCTCTCTACCTGACCTAAAAGGGCCCTGTCTAATCTGAGATAAACACATTGCCCTGTGTGTGATTTCAGAGCTGGAACATTTCAGACTACTGTGAAGGATCCAGTGAATGGAGCTACTCATTCTTCAGCTCTACCTTGGTTCCTGGGACAGAGGAGCTGTCTAAAGTTTGGGATGCCTGGGGCATCTTGCTCCATCAACAAGCCAAATATCCATGTTGCAGACAACGTGGAAATATCCCTGCAAAGCTATGAGATTTTTAGTCATTTTCTGCCTACAGACAAAACAACATAGAAAATAAGGGTAAAGAAGCACAGTACCTAAATGAATGAATGTACTCATCTTTGCAACCTTTGATAGGAAGAGTGGGAATTGACAGGCTAGAGGGATAGGGGGAGGTGGAAGCAGGGGATTGCAACCTCACAATTAATCATTTCCCAAGTCCTCAGACCAATAGGTAGGCTTTTGGTTACCCAAAGCAATCTCAAAGAGCCCCAAGCCTAATAGCTACCTGGTGTAATGCCAAAGTTTCTTCCTGTATAACAATGGTACCTAAAGAAGTAGATCAAATTTTAATAGCATGTATTAGATCTACACAGACTTTACCAAGATGAACTCTATTGCAGTCACCACCTATGGGCAAACCACCAATACTACTGTATTCCCTCTAGTGCCTACTATGCTGCAGCCTATACTTTGGGTACTTAGCCACTGAAGTGCAATAACTCTTTTGGCCCCAATCTCTTCTTGTCCCTGTTCTAGGAAACAGCTCAAAAGAAATCTGACCAGCAATTTCTTGCTGAGTTTGAGAGTTGTTATTTTGTAAAGTGTGAAATGATATGCATTCTACCTGGCCTTCATTTCCTATGGGATACCAATGAAAATGGTGTACTGCTTAAATTTCAATTCCTAAATAACAACATTCTACCAAATTGCATCCTTTAATTTTGGGATACACATAGATGAGCACTGGGCCTCATATAACAATTTCACTCTGGAATGTATTTCCCTGGTAATTGGCTTACCTTGTAGACATCGTGACTGCCAATGATTGCATCAAAGAGTGTGTACAGGTCATTCAGAAGATCCACCACCTCAATGGGCTCACTCATGGCTGAGATGGTGGTGAAGCCCACAATGTCACTGAAGTACAAGGTGACTAAGTCAAAGCCCTCAGGTTCTACTGTGCAACCCCTTTTGAGTGATTCAGCAACCGATCTGAAAAGCAGACAACTATTTCTCAGAGGACACATGCCTCCCTCCATGCCACACATGCCTGCTAGAAGACAGTTCCCCCCCAAATCACTGCCAAGTAAGTGATAAGGAATAAAATGTTACCTGAATGAAAGCATTAATTTGGTCATTTATTCTACAAATATGTATTGAGTGCCTACAGTGTGTCAGGCACTGTGCCAGCTGCTGGAATATAGCACTAAACAGACACAGTCCATGTCTTCGTGGAGTTTTTCCAGCTCTCTAAACTTCTACCTCAACTCCCTGGGGAGTGTTCCCAGGTGGTTGCCTTTTCATGAGACTAGTTTCCCCAATTATCGCCTACAAGATCACGTTATAACAAGATAAGGTGCCCTGGAAAATTTGAAAATGTAGCAACGGGCAAGGTTTTCAACTAAGGGGGAAAAACCCTGGAAAAACAATCCTGCAACTTTCCTCTAGGAGCTCAAAGAACTGCTCTTTTAAATTGGTCAACCTCCCAGCCAAGTCATGAAGTGGCATATAGAAAAACCAAGGCACCAAAAACTTAAATGACCAGCATGAGCCACAGGTAGTGGAAAATTAGGATGTGTGCTCTGCTCCCTTGGTTTCCAATTCTTCTTTGATTTGAAGGTGTGACTCAAACCTACTGGGGGTAGAGAGGGTACCGGACAGGGGGAGGGGGTAGTTAGTTGATGGGTATTTTTTTTCTTTTTTTAATAGAACACACTGTTATAAGGATTTACACTCCTCAGGTGTTCACACATACGGTGGTAGCATCTGTGTTAGAAGCTTTTCTGTTTTCTGTTTTTCAATTTCCAGCTCTTCAGTCCGCTCCCGGATCAAATCTTCCAAGTTGCTAGAATATTGCTGTAACATCCGAAGCATAGAATCAATGATATTGGTTTTCTTCCCTTTATTGAAGGTTTTAAACTAGAAATAAAACAGAAAGAATTGAAAAAGGTTGCTTACTCCTCAAACTCAGAGATGATGGAGCAGGCACCCTTATCACAAATCTTTTCTTATAAAACGACAAGGAAAGAGAAGTGAACCCATCTATAAATAGGAAAAGTTACCACCTACCCTCATTGTTATCCTGGCCCATTCCTGGGGTCTCTTCTTCCCTAAGTGGTTCTTCCCCTATTCTCCTAGTTCTTTCAAGTCTGAGCAAAGGTATTCTAGGAAGGCTCCTTTAGGTCTGAGGTACTATCACATGAAGTCAACAAAATTTGCTCTTGAGCCCAGGTCAGTTGTGGGTAGGGTAAGGGAAAGAGGGCAGGGTGTGTGACCTTATCCCTTAAGATGATCAACCTATCAAATACTCCTTATCTTCAAACATAGGAACTACTGCTACTCTGTTGCCAGTCCTTGGACGGTGGAAAGTTTCTTTTAGTTTTTTTTTTAAGAGTATTTTTTATCATGGTGAAATATATACAAAATTTTCCATTTTAACCATTTTTAAGTGTACAATTCAGTGGAATTAATTACCTTGATAATGTTGTGAAACCATCACTACTATTTCCAAAGCTTTTCCATCACCCCAAACAGAAACTCAGTACCCTTTAAGTAATAACTCCCCCTTTCCCCCTTTACCCAGCACCTGGTAACCACTAATCTACTCTGACCTCTATGCATTTGCCTATTCTAAATATTTCATATGAGTGGGATCATACAATCTGTGTCCTTTTGTGTCTGACTATTTCACTTAGCATAATGGTTTCAAGGTTCATCCATGTGGTAACATATATCAGAACTTCATTTCTCTTTACAGCTGAAGAATATCCCATTGTATGTATATACCACATTTTGTTTATCCATTCATCCATTGATGGACACTTGAGTTATTTACACCTATCGGCTATTGTGACTACTGTTGCAATGAACTTTGGTGTACAAGTACCTGTTTGAGTCCATGTTTTCAATTTTACTGAGTATATACCTTAGGAGTGGAATTGTTGGGTCATATGGCAATTCATCCCCACACATCTGTTGGTTTTTGGAACTGTGGTGGCTTGCATGTTGCTATGATGCTGGAAGCTATGCCACCGGTATTTCAAATACCAGCAGAGTCACCCATGGTGGACAGGTTTCAGCTGAACTTCCAGACTAAGACAGAGTAGGAAGAAGGACCTGGCAGTCTACTTCTGAAAAGATTAGCCAGTGAAAAACTGGTGAATAACAGTGGAATACTGTCTGATTTAGTGCTGGAAGATGAGCCACTCAGGTTGGAAGGCACTCAAAATATGACTGGGGAAGAGCTGCCTCCTCAAGGAAGAGTTGACCTCAATGACATGGATGAAGACAAGCTTTCAGGACCTTCATTTGCTGATGTGGCACGACTCAAAATGAGAAGAAACAACTGCAAACATCCATTAATAATAGGAACATGGAATGTACAAAGTATGAATCTAGGAAAATTGGAAATCATCAAAAATGAAATGGAAGGCGTAAACATTGATATCCTAGGCATTAGTGAGCTGAAGTGGACTAGTATTGGCCATTTTGAATTGGATAGTCATATGGTATACTATGCCGGGAGTGACAAATTGAAGAGGAATGGTGTGGTATCCATCATCGAAAAGAACATTTCAAGATCTATCCTGAAGTACAATGATGTAAGTAATAGGATAATATCCATACACCTATAAGGAAGACCAGTTAATACGAATATTATTCAAATTTACACACCAACCACTAATGCCAAAGATGAGGAAATTTAAGATTTTTACCAACTTCTGCAGTCTGAAATTGATCAAGCATGTAATCAAGATGCATTAATAATTACTGGTGATTGGAATGTGAAAGTTGGAAACAAAGAAGAAGGATTGGTAGTTGGAAAATACGGCCTTGGTAATAGAAATGACGCCAGAGATTGTATGATAGAATTTTGCAAGACCAACGACTTCTTTCATTCCAAGTACCTTTTTTTCAATAACATAAATGGTGACTGTAACATGGACCTCACCAGATGGAATACACAGTAATCAAATTGACTACATCTGTGAACAGAGACGATGGAAAAGCTCAATATCATCACTCAGAACAAGGCGAGGGTCTGACTGCAGAAGAGATCATCAATTGCTCATATGCAAGTTCAAGTTGAAGCTGAAGAAAACTTAGAACAGGTCCACAAGAGCCAAAGTATGACCTTGAGTATATTCCACCTGAATTTAGAGATCATCTCAAGAATAGATTTGACTCATTAAACATTAATGACCAAAGACAAGACGAGTTGTGGAATGACATCAAGGACATCATACATGAAGAAAGCAAGAGATCATTAAAAAGACAGGAAAGAAAAGAAAGACCAAAATGGATGTCAGAAGGGACTCTGAAACTTGCTTTTGAACATAGAGTAGCTAAAATGAAAAGAAGAAATGATAAAGTAAAAGAGCTGAACAGAAGATTTCAAAGGGTGTCTGGAGAAGACAAAGTAAAGTATTACAACGACATGCGCAAAGACCTAGAGTTAGAAAACCAAAAGGAAAGAACATGCTTGGCATTTCTCAAGCTGAAAGAACTGAAGAGAAAATTGAAGCCTCTAGTTCCAATACTGAAGGATTCTACAGGGAAAATACTAAACGATACAGGAAGCATCAAAAGAAGATGGAAGGAATACACAGAGTCACTGCACCAAAAAGAATTGGTTGACATTCAACCATTTCAGGAGGTAGCATATGATCAAGAACTGATGGCGGGCTTCTGGCAACATGGCGCTCTAGGCAGAAGCACCCTGCTGTCCCTCCACAGCAAAGACCCGAAAAACTAACCCAAACAGAGAAAACACCAATCCTGAAACCTAAAACATCAAATGAAGGGATAAAGAACTCAACCAACCACCAAATGGAGTGAGAAAACTGACAGAGAACGGAGAGCAAGGAGAGGTTCATGCAGAGGTCCCCTATCAGCTAACGCAGTGCAGATCCGCCATCTTGGACTCCTATCAGAGACCAGCAAATAGGGGGTACGAGAAAGCAGCTTTACAGAGCTTCCAGCAGGAGACAGAACAACCAGTAATTTGCGATATACGCTTTCCCACCCCCCATCCTTCTTCACCCCCACTCGGCCACCTCTGCTTCCCACGGCCACACTCACTTGGCCGGGAAGCACCAGCTGCTTGGATTCCACCCGCCTGCACTGGCCGGCTCCCTGAGTGCCATTTGTTGGCTGCTGGTGTTGCTTTTTTCCACTTCTTTTAATTTCTTCCTTACCTCTCACCACCTCCCCCTCCTTTCACTCAAATACCTGGCTCTGTGCACCATCTTTGCTTCTTCCTAAGGGTCTGCGGAACTCCATTCGAGTGTGGAAACACTTCCCGGTCTGGGCTGCCATGCTGGTGAGATCCCGGGGCTTTTGTTTGTTTGTTTGTTTTGAATTGTTTGTTTGTTTTCTTTTCCTTTTCTCGAGTTGGGAGCCTGTTCTGGCCGGGCAGTGCTATGCGGCTTGGGACCTACCCCCTCAGCTTGCACAGACTCACAGAGGGATCCCTGAGACCATTTCTTTTTCATGTTTTTTTTTTTTCGGTTTTTTGGGGGGCTTCTCTTGTTCTTTTTTTTTTAATTTCTTTGGTTTTCTTTTCCCTCTTTGTCTTTCTTCATTACTCAGTTTCTTGTCTCTCTATACCTTCCTTCTCTTCCTGTCCCCTGAATACGTGGTGCTGAATACCTCTACGCCTTCTAGCCAGGCTGTACTGCAACACCTGGGAACAACTTCCCCAGACCTCGTAGCCACACCAGTGGGATCCCTGGGAGCCTGATGTTCTTTTTTCTTTCTAATTTTTATTTATTCATTTCTTTCTTTTTTTTCTTCTTCTTCCCCTTTTTGTTTTTCTCCATTTCATAGTCGCTCATCTCTCGACTCCAACGGCAAGCTCCCCTAGCACTATTGTTGTTTGTATGTTTTTGGCTCCTGTTCCTCTCTCCTCCCTCCCATATCCATCTTAGCTCCACACATCACAATCTCCCCACTCCATCCTGCCTACTTGCACTGTGCTCTTAACATCACACCACCAAGCAGCACAGGCACGGCCTACTGGAACTTGCACTGCACTGATTACCGACCTGCCCTGGTGGCTGTAGAAAGTGCCACAAAAAACCCATCCCAGCAACTCCTCTTCAGCTAGACCTGCCCTGCTGTACCATATCTGAGCAACAGACCCTGCCAGTTGGAGAAGGAGGCGAAAAGTATCGTGCCTACAGACGAACAAACAACAGAGAATACACAGCCCACCTGCTCAGACACAGCTAAATTAAAAAAAAAAAGGATGAAACAAACAAGTCTACAATAAAAAAACGAGAAAAATCTAACTACTGAATGCCCCAAAGACAGCAGACAATATCAAAACATTTACAAAACCAGGACAGGATGGTTCGAGGAGGCATCCAAAATAAAACACCAGATACCTTTCCAGTGGAAGAAAAGGCACTAGAACTCCCTGATAGGGAATTCAATTCTCTAATACTCAGAATTATCCAAGAGTTGAACCAAAAAGCAGACAAAAATGAGGAAAAAATAAATTCATGGAAAAGGCAGACAAATTCATAGAAAATACAGACAAAAAAATGGAAGAATTCAGGAAAATATTGCAGGAACAAAATGCCAAAATAAAGTCACAACTAGAAATTATACAAAAACAACAATTAGAAATCCAAAAGATAATCAACAAGATTTTAGAAATGGACAGTGTCATAGAAGGGCTGAGGAGCAGATTTGAAACAGTGGAAGACAGGATCAGTGGAACCTAAGACAAATACTTGGATACAACAGGGTTCGAGGAAAACTCAGAAAAAAGAACAAACAAAAATGAAGAGACCCTGAGAGTTACATGGGATACAATCAAAAGCAAAAATCTGTGTGTGATCGGAGTTCCAGAACAGGGGGAGAAAACAGAAAACACAGAGAGGATCATTGAAGAACTGCTGACAGAAAACTTCCCCAATATCATGAAAGATGAAAAGCTGGCCATCCAAGAAGCTCAACGAACCCCATATAGGATAGACCCCCCAAAAGAAAATCACCAAGGCATACCATAATCACACTCGCCAAAACCAAAGACAAACAAAGAATTCTGAGAGCACCTCAGGAAAAACAAGAAGTCACATACAGAGGAGAAACAACAAGAATAAGCTTAGATTATTCGGCAGAAACCATGCAGGCAAGAAGGCAAAGGGATGACATATATAAAAACTTGAAAGAAAAAAATTGCCAGCCAAGACTAATATATCCTGCAAAACTCTCATTCAAATATGATGGTGAAATTAGGACATTTCCAGATAAACAGAAATTAAGGGAATATGTAAAAACCAAACCAAACTTACAAGAGATGTTAAAGGGAGTCCTTTGATCTGTGAACAAACAACTTCAGCTTACAGGCTGAATCTAGGTCAAAGGATCATACCAGCCAGATACCAATCTAGGAAATGAACTCTCAAGGACTATCCAAAACCAAAAGAAATACAACAGGGAATCAGAGCAGTTAATCTATATATGACAACAACATCAGAACAATAAAAGAAGGAATAAATGGTGTAGGTATAGAACCTTCTAATGGAGAGGAAGGCAAGGCAACACCAAGTAATAATAGACTGCTTCAAACTTAGAAAGATAAGGGTAAATTTCACGGTAACCTCAAAGAGAGTTAACAAACATAAAAATAAAGAGGAAAAACATAAAGTCTCAGTAAAAACAAAACCTACAAAAACAAAAGAAATGAAAAAAAAATCCACAAACAAAAGTAACTCAGCACAGGAGAATAAGAAGAACAAAGAAAGCATCAGCACCCCAGAAAAAAGTACTACAAAATGACAGCAATAAATTCACATCTATCAATAATTACACTGAATGTAAATGGACTCAATGCACCCATAAAGAGACGAAGAGTGACAGAATGGATTAAAAAACAGGATCCATCAATATGCTGTCTACAAGAGACACACCTTAGAAACAAAGATGTGAATTTATTAAAAGTCAAAGGTTGGAAAAAATATGTCAAGCTAACAACTACCAAAAAAGAGCAAGAATGACAGTACTAATCTCCGACAAAATAGACTTTAAAACAAAATCCACCATAAAAGACAAAGAAGGACACAATATAATGATTAAGGGGATGATCCATCATGAAGACATAACTGTAATAAACATCTAAGCACCCAATCACAGCACTCCAAAACACATAAACTCTAACAGCACTGAAAAGAGAACTGACAGTTACACAATAATAGTAGGAGACTACAACATACCACTCTCAGTAAAGGACCGAACAACTAAAAAGAAACTCAGCAAAGATACAGAAGACCTAAAAGGCACAATTAGCCAACTTGACCTCATAGACATATATAGAACACTCCACCCAACAGCTGCAAAGTACACATTCTTTTCCAATGCACATGGAACGTTCTCCAGAACAGACCATATCTTAGGCCACAGAGCAGTCCTCAACAAGATCCAAAATGTTGAGATAATACAAAGTATCTTCTCTGACCACAATGCCATCAAGGTAGAAATTAACAACAGAAAGAGCAAGGAAAAAAAATCAATTACATGGAAACTGAATAACACCCTGCTTATACATCACTGGGTAATAGAAGAAATCACAGATGGAATCAAAAAATTCCTAGAATCAAATGAGAATGAAAACACATCATACCAAAACCTTTGGGACACAGCAAAGGCAGTCCTCAGAGGACAGTTTATAGCAATAGATGCACACATCAAAAAAGAAGAAAGGGACAAAATCAAAACATTAACTACACAACTCAAACAAATAGAGAACAGCAAAAAAAAAAAAAAAAAAAAAAGCCCACAGACACCAGAAGAAAGGAAATAATAAAGATCAGAGCAGAAATAAATGAAACAGAGAATAGAAAAACAATAGAAAGAATCAACAAAACCAAAAGTTGGTTCTGTGAAAGAATCAACAAAATTGACAAACCACTGGCCAGACTGACAAAAGAAAAACAGGAGAGGACGCAAATAACCCAAATAAGAAATTAAATGGGCTACATTACAACAGACCCAACTGAAATAAAAAGGATTATAACAGAATATTATGAAAAACTATACTCAAATAAATTTGAAAACCTAGAGGAAATGGATAAATTTCTATAAACACACTACCTGCCCAAATTACAGCAAAGTGATGTTGAAAATCTGAACAGACCCATAACAAGAGAAGAGACTGAAAAGTTAATAATTAAAAAAAAAAACCAACAAAAAAAAGCCTTGGCCCAGATGGCTTCACTGGAGAATTCTACAAAACATTTAGAGAAGAGCTTGTACCAGTACTACTCAAGCTATTTCAATGCATAGAAAAGGAAGCAACACTTCCAAATTCATTCTAAGAAGCCAGCATAACGCTGATACCAAAAGCAGGCAAAGATGCCACAAAAAAAGAAAATTACAGACCAATATCTCTCATGAATATAGTTGCAAAAATTCTCAACAAAATTCCAGCCAATAGAATTCAGCATCATATCAAAAAAATAATACACCACGACCAAGTAGGATTCATACCAGGTATGCAAGGATGGTTCAACATTAGAAAATCAATCAATGTAATCCACCACATAAATAAAAGGAAAGAAAAGAATCACATGATCATCTCAACTGATGCAGAAAAGGCATTCAACAAAGTCCACCACCCATTCCTGATAAAAACTCTCAATAAAATAGGTATAGAAGGGAAATTACTCAACATAATAAAGGGAATCTATGCAAAACCAACAGCCAACATCACTCTTAATGGAGAGAGGCTGAAAACATTCCCCTTGAGAACAGCAAGAAGACAAGGATGCCCTTTATCATCACTCCAATTTAACATTGTGCTGGAAGTTCTAGCTAGAGCAATAAGGGAAGAAAAAGAAATAAAGGGCATCCAAACTGGTAATGAAGATGTTAAACTGTCCCTGTTTGCGGATGGTATGATACTATACATAGAAAACCCTAAAGACTCCATGAGAAATCTACTAGAACTCATAGAAACATTCAGCAGAGTAGCAGGATACAAGATAAACATACAAAAATCAGTTGGATTCCTACACACCAGTAAAGAGAACGATGAAAAGGAAATCAGGAAAACAATTCCATTTATAATAGCCTCGAAAAAGATAAAATACTTAGGAATAAATCTAGCCAGGGATGTAAAAGACCTATACAAACAAAACTACAAAACACTACCGCAAGAAACCCAAAGGGATCTACATAAATGGAAAAACATACCATGCTCATGGATAGGGTAGACTCAACATTGTGAAAATGACAATTCTACCCAAAGCAATTTACAAATACAACGCAATCCCGATCCAAATACCAACAACATTCTTCAAAGAGATGGAAAAACTAATCATTAACTTTATATGGAAAGGGAAGAAGCCCCAAATAAGTAAAGCACTACTGACGAAGAAGAATAAAGTTGGAGGACTCACACTACCTGACCTCAGAACCTACCATACAGCTATGGTTGTCAGAACAGCCTGTTACTGGTACAACGACAGATACATTGACCGGTGGAACAGAATTGAGAACTCAGATGTAAATCCATCCATCTATGGTCACCTGATCTTCGACAAGGGCCCAAAGTCCATCAAATGGGGAGAAGACAGTTTTTAACAAATGGTGCTGGCAAAACTGGATATCCATTTGCAAAAAAAAGAAACAGGACCCATACCTCACACAATATACAAAAACTAATTCAAAATGGATCAAAGACCTAAATATAAAGCCAAAAACTATAAAGTTCATAGAAGAAAAAATAGGACCAATGCTACAGGCCCTAATACACGGCATTAACAGAATACAAACCATAACCATCAACACACAAACCCCAGAAGATAAGCTAGATAACTGGGATCTTCTAAAAGTCAAACACCTATGCTCTTCAAAAGATTCACCAAAAGACTAAAAAGAGAACCTACAGACTGGGAAAAAATTTTTAGACGCTACAAATCAGACAAAGGTCTAATCTCCATAACCTACAAGAAAATCCAACACATCTACGACAAAAAGACAAATAATCCTATTAAAAAATGGGCAAAGGAAATGAACAGACACTTCACCAAAGAAGACATTCAAGCGGCCAGCAGGCACACAAGGAAGTGCTCGCGATCACTAGCCATTAGAGAAATGCAAATTAAAACTACACTGAGATACCATCTTACTCCGGCATTACTGGCACGAATCAAAAACACTGGAAATAACAAATGTTGGAGGGGCTGCAGAGAGATCGGAACTCTTATGCACTGCTGGTGGGAATGCAAAATGATACAACCATTTTGGAAAATGATATGGTGCTTCCTTAGCAAGCTAGAAATAGAAATACCATACGATCCAGCAGTCCCAGTCCTAGGAATAAATCCTAGAGAAATAAGAGTCATCACTCGAATAGACATATGCACACCTATGTTCGTGGCAGCATTGTTCACAATAGCAAAAAGATGGAAACAACCTAGATGCCTATCAACAGATGAATGGATGAACAAACTATGGTACATACACACAATGGAGTACTATGCAATGAGAAAGAACAACAATGAATCTGTGAAGCATCTCATAACATGGATGAAACTGGAGGAATTATGCTGAGTGAAATAAGTCAATCACAAAAGGACAAATATTGTATGAGACCTCTATTGTAAAAACCCATGAAAAAGTTTACACACAAAAAGTAACAATCTTTGTTGGTTACCAGGGATGGGAGGGGTGGGGGGGGGGAACTACTAAATAGGCAATAGATAAGTGGTATCTTTGGTGAAGGGTGAGACAGTACACAATACTGGGGAAACCAGCACAACTTGTACAAGGAAAGGTCATGGAAGCTCCATAGACACATCCAAACTCCCTGAGGACTGAATTGCTGGGTGGAGGGATGGGGGGACCATGGTCTCGGGGAACATCTAGCTCAATTGGCATAACACAGTTTATAAAGACAATGTTCTACATTCTACCTTGGTGAATAGTGTCTGGGGTCTTAAAAGCCTGTGAGCAGCCATCTAAGATACTCCACTGGTCTAACCCCTTTGGGGGCAAGGGAGAATGAAGAGAACAGGATACAAGGAAAAGATTAGTCCAAAGGACTGATGGACCACAGCTACCAAGGCCTCCACCAGACTGAGTCCAGTACAGTTACATGGTGCCCGGCTACCACCACTGACTGCTCTGACTGGGACCACAACAGAGTGTTCTGGACAGAGCTGGAGAAGGATGTAGAACAAAATTCTAACACACACAAAAAAAGACCAGATTTACTGGCCTGAAAGAGACTGGAGAAACCCCGAGAATATGGCCCCCAGACATCCTTTTAACTCAGTGGTGAAGTCACTTCCGAGGTTCACGGTTCAGCCGGGGATTAGACAGCCCCATAAAACCAAACGGGACTAATGAGGCACAGCAGTCCAGGGACAAGGACTAGAAGGCAGAAGGGGACAGGAAAGGTGGTGATAGGGAACCCAAGTTTGAGTAAGGACAGTGATAACGTGTAGTGGGGTTGTTAACCATTGTCATAGGGCAAAATGTGCACTATTTAATGAGAAACTATTCTGTAAACCTTCATCTAAAGTGAGAACAGCAGCACAACTGGAAGAGCATAGTCGAGTCGATGTCACTGAACTGTGCATGTAGAAATTTTTGAAATGGTGTATCTTTGGTTATGTATATTTTCACCAAAAAAAAAAAAAAAAAAAAAAAGGTCGAGAAGGGAGATGGTTGACGTGTTGTGGGGTTGTTAACCAATTTCATAAAACAATATGTGTACTACTGTTTAATGAGAAACTATTTGTTCTGTAAACCTTCACCTGAAGTACAAAAAAAAAAAAAAAAAAAGAACTGATGGTACTGAAGGAAGAAGTCCAAGCTGCACTGAAGGTGTTGGCAAAAAACAAGGCTCCAGGAATTGACGGAATACCAGTTGAGATGTTTCAACAAATGGATGCAGCTCTGGAAGTGCTCACTCATCTATGCCAAGAAATTTGGAAGACAGCTACCTGGCCAATCAACTGGAAGAGATCCACACTTGTGCCCATTCCAAAGGTGATCCCACCGAATGCAGAAATTATTGAACAACATCATTAATATCACATACAAGTAAAATTTTGCTGAAGATCATTCAAAAGTGGTTGCAGCAGTGCATCAACAAAAAACTGCCAGAAAGTCAGGCTGGATTAAGAAGAAGACATAGAAGGAGGGATATCATTGCTGACGTCAGATGGGTCTTGGCTGAAAGCAGAGAGCACCAGAAAGGTGTTTACCTGTGTTTTTTCGACTATTGAAAGGCATTCGACTGTGTGGATCATAACAAATTATGGATAACATTATGAAGAACGGAAATTCCAGAACGCTTAATTGTGTTCATGCAGAACCTATACATAGACCAAAAGGCAGTTGTTCGAAAAAAACAAAGGGATACTGCGTGATTTAAAATCAGGAAAGGTGTGCATCATGGTTGTATCCTTTCACATACTTATTCAATCTGTATGTTGAATAAATAATCAGAGAAGCTGGACTATATGAAGAAGAATGCAGCATTAGAATTGGAGGAAGACTCATTAACAACCTGGAATATGCAGATGACACTACCCTGCTTGCTGAAAGTGAAGAGGATTTGAAGCACTTATTGATGAAGATCACAGACTACAGCCTTCAGTATGCATTACACCTTAACATAAAGAAAACAAAAATCCCCACAACCGGACCAAAAAGCAACATCATGATAAATGGAGAAAAGACTGAAGCTGTCAAGGATTTCATTTTGCTTGAATCCACAATCAACACCCATGGAAGCAGCAGTCAAGAAATCAAAAGGCACATTGCGTTGGGCAAATCTGCTGCAAAAGACCTCTTTAAAGTGTTGAAAAGCAAAGATGTCGTCTTGAAGACTAAGGTGTGCCTGACCCAAGCCATGGTATTTTCAATCGCATCATATACATGTGAAAGCTGGACAATGAATAAGGAAGACCAAACAATTGGTGCCTTTGAACTATGGTGTTGGCAAAGAATATCGAATATACCATGGACTGCCAAAAGAATGAACAAATCTGTCTTGGAAGAAGTACAATCAGAATGCGCCTTAGAAGGGAGGATGGTGAGACTACATCTCACATACCTTCGACATGTTATCGGGAGGGACCAGTCCCTGGAGAAGGACATCATGCTTGGTGAAGTACAGGGTCAGTGAAAAAGAGGAAGACCTTCGGCAAGATGGACTGACACAGTGGTTACAACAATGGGCTGAAACATATAAATTATTGTGAGGATGGCACAGGACCGGGCAGTGTTTTCTTCTGTTGTACACAGGGTCACTATGAGTCGGAACTGACTCAACAGCACATAACAACCACAGTGATAATTCTGTTTCACTTTTTTTGTTATTGTTGTGCTTTAACTGAAAGTTTACAGTTCAAGTTAGACTATCACACAAAAACTTTATACATACATTGTTATGTGACCCTAGCTGCTCTCCCTATACTGTGACAGCACACTCCTCTTTTCCACCCCGGACCTCCTGTGTCCATTCAACCAGCTCCTGTCCGTTTTTGCCTTCTCATCCCGCCTCTGGACAGGAGCTCCCCATTTAGTCATATGTATCTACTTGAGCTAAGAAGCACACGCTTCACGAGTATTATTTTATGCCCCACAGTCCAGTCCAATCTTTGTCTGAAGAGTTGGCCTCAGGAATGGTTTTAGTTTTGGGCTAACAAAGAGTCCGGGGGCCATGTCTTCAGGGGTCCCTCCAGTCTCAATCAAACCATTAAGTCTGGTCTTTTGACCCCTACTATTCTCCTGCTCCATCAGAGACTCTCTGTTGTGTTCCCTGTCAGGGCGGTCATTGGTGGTAGCCGGGCACCATCTAGTTCTTCTGGTCTCAGGCTGATGAAGTCTCTGGTTTATGTGGCCCTTTCTGTCTCTTGGGCTAATACTTTCCTTGTGTCCATGGTGTTCTTCATTCTCCTTTACTCCAGGTGGGTTGGGACCTATTGATGCATCTTAGAGGGCCACCTATTAGATTTTAAGACCCCAGATGCCACTCACCAAAGTGGGATGCAGAACATTTTCTTAATAAACTTTGTTATGCCAATTGACCTAGATGTCCCCTGAAACCATGGTCCCCAGACTTCTGTCCCTACTACTCTGTCCCTCGAAGTGTTTGGTTGTATTCAGGAAACTTCTTAGCTTTGGTTTAGTCCAGTTGTGCTGACTTCCCCTGTATTGTGTGCTGTTCTTCCCTTCACCTAAGATAATTCTTGTCTAATATCTAGTTAGTGAATTCCCGTCTCCCTCCCTCCCCACCCTCGTAACCATCAAAGAATGTTTTCTTCTGTGTTTAAACATTTTCTTGTGTTCTTATAATAGTGGTCTCATGCAATATTTGTCCTTTTGCTACTGACTAAATTCACTCAGCATAATGCCTCCCAGATTCCTCCATGTTATAAGATATTTCACGGATTCATCCTGTTCTTTATCCTTGCATAGTATTGCATTGTGTGAATACACCATAATTTGTTTATCCATTCGTCTGATGATGGGCACCTAGGTTGTTTCCATCTTTTTGCTATCCTGAACAGTGCAGCAATGAACATGGTTGTGCATATATCTATTTATGTGACGGCTTTCATTGCTCTAGGATATATTCCTAGGAGCAGGATTGCTGGATTGTATGGTACTACTATTTCTAGCTTTTTAAGGAAGCGCTAAATTGATTTCCAAAGTGGTTGTACAATTTTATATTCCCATCAACAGTGTATAAGTGTTTCAGTCTCTCCACAACCTCTCCAACATTTATTATTTGGTGTTTTTTGGATTAATGCTAGGCTTGTTGGGGTACGATGGTATCTCATTTAGTTTTGATTTGCATTTCTCTAATGGTTAATGATCCTGAGCATTTCCTCATGTGTCTGTTAACTGCCTGAATGTCTTCTTTGGTGAAGTGCCTGTTCATATACTTTGCCCATTTTTTAATCAAGTTATTTGTCTTTCTGTTGTTGAGGTTTTGCAGTATCTTGTACATTTTAGAGGTTAGACACTGATTGAATTTCTCGTAGCCAAAAATTGTTTCCCAGTCTGTAGGTTGTCTTTTGACTCTTTTGGTGAAGTCTTTTGATGAGCATAAGTGTTTGATTTTTAGGAGCTCCCGGTTATCTAGTTTCTCTTCTGCTGTTTGTGCATTGTTACTTATGATTTATAATCTGTTTATGCCATGTATTAGGGCTCCTAGGGTTGTCCCTATTTTTTCTTCCATGATATTTATTTTTTTAGATTTCATATTTAGGTCTTTGATCCATTTTGAGTTAGTTTTTGTGCATGGTGTGAGATATGGGTCTTGTTTCAGTTTTTTGCAGATGGATATCCAGTTATGCCAGCACCATTTGTTAAAGAGACTGTCTTTTCCCCAATTAACGGACTTTGGTCCTTTGTCAAATATCAGCTGCTCATAAGTAGAAGAATTTATCTCTGGATTCTCAATTCTGTTCCATTGGTCTATGTATTTGTTGTACCAGCACCAGGCTGTTTTGAATACTGTGACAGTATAATAGGTTCTAAAATCAGGTAGTATGAGGCCTCCCGCTTTGTTCCTCTTCTTCAATAATGCTTTACTTATCCAGGGCCTCTTCCCTTTCCATATGAAGTTAGTGATTAGTTTCTGAATCTCATTAAAAATGTCATTGGAATTTGGATCAGGATTGCATTGTATCTGTAGATCGCTTTGGGTAGAATTGACATTTTCACAATGTTGAGTCTTCCTATCCATGAGCAAGGTATGTTTTTCCACTTATGCAGGTCTCTTTTGGTTTCTTGCAGTAGTGTCTTGTTGTTTTCATTGTATAGGTCTTTTACATCTATGGTTAGATTTATTCCTAAGTATTTTTATCTTCTTGGGGTTCATTGTAAATGGTATTGATTTGATGATTTCGTCTTCGAAGTTCTCTTTATTGGTGTAGAGGAACCCAACTGATTTTTCTATGTTTATCTTGTATCCTGATACTTTGCTGAAATCTTCTATTAGTTCCAGTAGTTTTCTTAAGGATTCTTTGGGGTTTTCTGTGTATAAGACCATATCATGTGCAAATAGAGATACTTTTACTTCTTTCTTACCAATCTGGATGCCCTTTATTTCTTTTTCTAGCTTAATGGCTCTGGCTAGGACCTCCAGCACAATGTTGAATAAGAGTTGATATAAAGGGCATCCTTGTCTGGTTCCCATTTTCAAGGGGAATGCTTTCAGATTCTCTACATTTAGGATAATGTTGGCTGTTGGCTTTGCATAAATACCCTTAATTATGTTGAGGAATTTCCCTTCTATTCCTATTTTGCTGATAGTTTTTATCATGAATGGGTGTTGGACTTTGTCAAATGTTTTTCTGCATCAATTAATAAGATCATGTGGCTCTTGTCTTTTGTTTTATTTATGTGATCGATTACATTGATTGTTTTTCTAATGTCAAACCATCCATTTATACCTGGTATAAATCCCACTTGATCATGGTGAATTATGTTTTTGATATGTTCTTGAATTCTATTGGCTAGAATTTTGTTGAGGATTTTTGCGTCAATGTTCATGAGGGATATTGGTCTGTAATTTTCTTTTTCTGTGGTGTCTTTACCTGGTTTTGGTATCAGGGTTATGCTGGCTTCACAGAATGAGTTTGGGAGTATTCCATCCTTTTCTATGCTCTGAAATACCTTTAGTAGTAGTGGTGTTAACCCTTCTCTGAATGTTTGGTAGGATTCTCCAGTGAAGCCATCCGGGCCAGGGTGTTTTTTTTGTTGGGAGTTTTTAATTACCTTTTCAATCTCCTCTTTTATTATAGGTTTGTTTAGTTATTCTACCTCTGTTTGTGTTAGTTTAGGTAGGTAGTGAGTTTCTAGAAATTTGTCCATTTCCTCTAGGTTTTCAAATTTGTTACAGTATAATTTTTCATACCATTCTGTTATGATTCTTTTAATTTCACTTGGTTCTGTTGTGATATCACCCATTCATTTCTTATGTGGGTTATTTTCTTCCTCTCCTGTTTTTCTTTTGTCAGTTTGGCCAGTGGTTTATCGATTTTGTTGATCTTTTCAAAGAACCAGTTTTTGGTCTTGTTAACTCTTTCAGTTGTTTTTCTATTCTCTGTTTCATTTAATTCTGCTCTAATTCTTATTAGTTCCTTTCTTCTGGAGGCTGAGGGCTTCTTTTGCTGCTCTCTTTCTATTTGTTTGATTTGTAGGGTTAATGTTTTTATTTTGTGCCTTTCTTCTTTTTGAATGTGTACATTTATTGCTATAAACTGACCTCTGAGCACTGCTTTGCTATGTCCCAAAGGTTCTGGTAGAATGTGTTTTCATTCTTATTGGATTCTATGAACTTCTTTATTCCATTCTTAATTTCTTTTATAATCCTGTAGTTTTTGAGCAAGGTGTTGTTCAGTTTCCATGTGTTTGATTTTTTTTCCTTGCTTTTTCTGTTGTTTCTTTCTACTTTTATGGCTTTACGGTCAGAAAAGATGCTTTGTAGTATTTCAGTGCTTTGGATTCTGTTAAGGCTTGCTTTATGGCCTAATATGCAGTCTATTCTGGAGAATGTTCCATGTGTGTCGGAAAAGAAAGCATACTTGGCTGCTGTTTGGTGGAGTGTTCTGTATACATCTATGAGATCAAGTTGGTTGATTGTGGCATTTAGATCTTCAATGTCTTTACTGAGTTTCTTTCTGGATGTTCTGTCCTTCATCGAAAGTGGTGTGTTGAAGTCTCCTACTATTATTGTGGAGCTGTCTATCTCTCTTTTCAATGCTCTTAGAGTTTGTTTTATGTATTTTGGAGCCCTGTAGTTGGGTGTGTAAATATTTATTATAGTTATGCCTTTCTGGTGTATTGATCCTTTAATCATTGTATAGTGTTCTTCCTTATCCTTTATGGTGAATTTTACTTTAAAGTCCATTTTGCCAGAGATTAATATTGCCACTCCTGCTCTTTTTTGAGTGTTGTTTGCCTGATATATTTTTTCCATCCTTTGAGTTTTAGTTTGTTTGTGTCTTTAAGTCTAAGGTGTGTCTCTTGTAGGCAGCATATAGACAGATCATGTTTTTTAATCCATTCTGCCACTCTCTGTCTCTTTATTGGTGCATTTAGTCCATTTACAATCAGCATAATTATTGATAGATATTGAGTTTAGTGCTGTCATTTTGATGTCTTTTTTTGTATGTTGTTCATAGTTTCTTCGTTCTACTTAATTTTCTGTGCTGAGTCGTTTTTCTTTATGTGTTTTCTTTTCATGTTTTTCATTGTTGTTCATTTTGTATTTGCTGAGTCTTTATATTTTTCTTGTTTTTATTTTGATGTGTATGATTGTTAGTTTCCTTTGTGGTTACCTTAATATTTGTCCCTATTTTTCTAAGTTTAAACCAGTCTTTTATGTCTTTATATTGCCTTGACTTCCTCTCCATATGAAAAATCCATGTCTACATTTTTTATCCCTCTTTTTTGTTTTAGTGTTGTCATCTTTTACATATTGACATCTCTGTTTCCCTATTTTCAGTGTTTTAGCTTTGATTTATTTTTATGACTTCCCTATCTGGGTGGATATCTGGTTGCTCTGTCCTGTGTTCTAGTCTTGGGTTGTTATCTGATGTTATTGATTTTCTAACCAGAGGATTCCCTTTAGTATTTCTTGTAATTTTGCTTTGGTTTTTACAAATTCCCTAAACCTCTGTTTGTCTGGAAATGCCCTAATTTCACCATCATATCTGAGAGACAGTTTTACTGGATATATAATTTTTGGCTGGCAGGTTTTTTTTCTTCAAGGCTTTATATACATCATCCCATTGCCTTCTTGCCTGTGTGGTTTCTGCTGAGTAGTCCAAGCTTAGTCTTATTGACTCTCCTTTGTAGAAGACTTTTTGTTTATCACTAGCCACTCTTAAAATTCTCTCTTTATCTTTGGTTTTGGCAAGTTTGATTATAATATGTCTTGGTGACTTTCTTTTAGGATCTACCCTGTGTGGGGTCTGATGAGCTTCTTGGGTAGATATCTTCTTGTCTTTCACAATATCAGTGAAGTTGTCTGCCAACAAATCTTCAACACTTCTCTCTGTATTTTCTGTAATCACCCCCGTTCTGGTACTCCAATCACTCGTAGGTTATTCCTCTTGATATAGTCCCACATAATTCTCAGAGTTTCTTCATTTTTTTAAACTCTTTTATCTGATTTTTCCTCAAATAAGTTTGTGTCCAGTGCTTTATCTTCCATCTCACTATATCTGACATCTATCGTCTCAATTCTGCTCCTGTGACTTTTTATTGAGTTGTCTAATTCTGAAATTTTATTGTTAATCTTCTGGATTTCTGTTTGCTGTTTCTCTATGGAGTCTTGCAACCTATTAAATTTGTCATTATGCTCTTGAATAACCTTCTTAAGATCCTCTAATGCTTTGTTTGTGTGTTCCTTGGCTTGTCCTGCCTTTTGCCTGATCTTCTTCCTTATCGCTCAAAGAGTTCTCTATATTAATCTTTTGTATTCTACCTCCAGTAATTCCAAGAAATTCTCTTCCTCTGGAAAATTTCTTGATTCTTTATTTTGGGAGCTTGCTGAAGCCATCATGGTCTGCCTGTTTATGTGATTTAATATTGACTGTTGTCTCCAAGCCTTCAATAAGTTATTATATTTATTTATTTTATGTTTGCTTACTGTGTCCTAGCTGCTTGTTTTGTTTTGATATGCCTAAATAGGCTGCTCTTGTGAGCTAGTTTGATTATTGGCACCTTTGAAGCTCTAACGTCCTGTCACCAGGTGGTTAGAGCTGTTACTAGGTATGTGAGCCCAGGAGTCCGCTTACTTTTCTTGTGTGGTTTCAGCTCAGGTGTCCAGGATGTCAGTCACTGAGTGTGTGGTGCAGGCTCTCACCTACATTCCTAGATAGGCAGGGGTGATTGGTGTAGGCACAGGTATCTGGCTGCAGTAGGAGGCCACGTGATGAGCAAGGCAGGGGGCTGATGGCTGCCCATGAGTTTCTGGCAGGAAAGCGTGTCCCTGTTCCCTAGAGCATGTAGGTGGGTGAGTTTTGCAGCCAGACTATGAGCACCCAGTGCTGTTGGCTGTAAGGACTAGGGGGAACCACTTATTCTTGGACCTCTGTCATGGGTGACTAGGTGGTATGGGTGGAGCTACCAGTCCTCAGTCCCCTGATGTGGGTAGGTGAGGACCCTGCTTAATGGGCACAGCAGTGTCAAATGTCACGAACCTACCACTTCACCAGATAGCTGAAACAGTTGAAGTTTGACTTCAGGTGTATACCCTATCATACTGTGGTAATGAGGGCCTATGCTGTTGAAATGGGCCCACACATGTCTATGCAGAGGTGAAAGGCATTCAAAGTCCATGGACCCCTTACGCCTGTGCCTAGGCAAAGGAACTATGCCTATCCTGAGTTCCTGGATTAGGGGAGCCAGCAGATTATTTTTTCCTGTTTGTTAATTTGTTCCCTCTCCAAGGCCAGGAGAGTGACTCAGGGTACACGACGGGCCCTACTTCCGGCCCAGGGGACTCGGCAGTCGGTGAAGCCAGCCTGAGACCCAGTCCAGAGTGGGGAGGGGAGAAGTAAATGGGAGAGACGTTTTTCCCGAAGGGGCTGTTTTTTGATGTGTGGTTGGCCAGACGCTAGTACTTATCTTTTGCTGATTGAACACTGCTTTTCACTGGTTCTGGATGCCCAAGTAGACTCTCTGCCACTGGGTCTCTCCCAATGTGGAAAACGCCTCCTGAGTGTCACTGCTTGCCTCACTGCGAACGTGAGCCAGTTCGGCCTGAAGGGTGACAGCTCCCACCTGGTCAGTTTGGGTAGCTCCTCACTGCTTCCAAACCGTTTCTCCCTCCCCCTGCCACTCAGTCCGATTCCTCAACTTTGCCTTTGATATTCAGGGCTCCTAGATTGTCATATATAATCAGTTCACTTGTTTTTTTGGGTCTTTGTTGTAAAAGGGACCACAGGAAGTATCTGACTACTCCACCGTCTTGACCCTGCCTCTCTGTTTCACTTGTTTTAAAAGTTTTCCACAAACTGTTTTCCACAGTGACTGCACCATTTTACATTTCCATCAGCAATGTACAAGGGTTCCAGTTTCTCCACATCCTCACTAACACTTGTTATTTTCCATTTTTCTGATACTAGCCATTCTAGTAGGTATGAAGCGGTATCTTATTGTGGTTTTGTGGGAAGTTTCTTGATCCCTTAAATAGGGCTCAAAAGATACTTGATAAGATTTACACCTATTTCTTTCCATGGGGTCCAGGAAACACATAATCATGTCCCCAAACACCTCTCCTTCAGGTCAATAATGGTCATTGGGAATTTCAATTGGCCTTGCCCCTTCACTGCGCTGATCCCATAGAGGTGACTGCCATGCCACAACTTTTCAATAAGTCCTCCTGGGACCCTGTCCCTTGGTGGAGACAAGGTAGCTTGGCATAGCATTGGAATCATGAGTATTGGAATCATTGCGCCTCCTTGCTGCTGTATTTAGCATGCATGTGTTTGTGTTTACAACAATAACAGATTGGTGAATTTGCTGGGCAGATCCTTAGGGCTCTGTCCCCAGTGAACCCTCTTCTACAACTATAACACACATGCTCCACCCAGCACCCAATGCCCCAAGGCCAATGGTAAGAGTTTCCCTTCTGAGTCTGGTCCATATCTACAAGTTCACCTGGGGACGATCTTATAGGCAGCTCAGATGTTTTGGGCTCCCCCTATTGCCTAACCCAGGGAGCCTCCCTCTCCTCCTCTTCCCATTCAAGTTTTATTAACTGCAGGAAGTTGGGAGGCTGCCCTTGTTGTTCAGACAGTCTAAACTTTCACTGAAGCATTTTAGTGAGGGTAACCCCAGCAATGTCTTGTTTGAAGGTCACATGATGTGCACTCCTTCTATCTATCACCAGCTTCTCTGCTGCCTTCTGAAATAACATCTCTAGCATCAACACAAGGGCAAATGCTTTTTTCTCCTGCCTCATGATAAGTTTTTAGACATTTGACCTTCATGGTCCTTTGCCTTTTCCATACTATTGAACACCTGTCTGAGTGTCCTCAAGAATCCCAGCCAGGCTAATGGAGGAATTGTTAGCTGGGGACACAGATGACTTAATGTGTAGGGCCCCTCAGGCTTTCAGTCCAATTCTTTCTCTTTTCCGCCTCAGGTACCTGCCACTCATAAAGCATCTCAGTGCTGTACTCCAGCCAGGTTCAAAAGCCTCTTCACCTGAGCTGACACAGCACTCACAGACAGTACCCTCAGTTTCAGTATCCTGTGGTTTTACCAAAGGCCCAAACTGCATGCTCCAATGTAGGCACCACACTCTAGCTTCCTTGGTAGGGCTCACTATGTCTTTCCTCCATTCCACCTTCCAATCTTCACCCGTCAGGAAATAATCCACCTCTTTAGAAATTCAGTATCTTAAGGAGAGGGCTTATCACTTTTCATGCACCTCCTTGTCTCAAGTAGTTACCTAGTAACCTAAGCTATAGAACACTGACAAGGTCATATTTACACTTTCTTCCATCATAGTCATGCTTTCAAATACTGTATATTTTTCCTGACCCTCCAAAAGCAATCTGGCATCACTTAAATGCTATCCTTGTCAGAGTTTTGTGGGATCACCAAAGTGGGATCACCACAGCTCAGTGAGGGTCCATGTCCATGCCATGATATCCATCTTCTAACAGTCTCAATGCCATTGCCTTGCAAATGCCCAGCAGTTCAATTCAGTTTTCAAAAGATTGCTTAGGCAATATGGTGGATAGTCTGGAACAGAGGTTCAGATGCAAAAGAGCACCAGAACCAACCCTTGGGCTCTGGGAGGATGTACAGGTGATACTCCAGCATATAGGAGAACCCAAGGGCCTCATAGTAGTCCCCATGCTTCTTCAAGAAAAACCAGTTGCCATCAAGTTGATCACATCTCATGGTGACCCCATGTGTGTCAGAGTAGAATTGTGCTCCATTGGTTTTTCAATGGCTAATTTTTTGGAAGTAAATCACCAGGCTTTTCTTCTGAGGTGCCTCTGGGTGGATTTGAACTGCCAGTCTTTCATTTAGTAGCTGAATACTTAATCATCTGCACCACCCAAACAAACAAACAAACAAAAAAAAAACCCAAACCCACTGCCAATGAGTCAATTCCAACTCATAGCGACCGTATATCGACCCTATAGGACAGAGGAGAACTGCCCCATAGAGTTTCCAAGGCTGACATATTTACAGAAGCAGACTGCCACACCTTTCTCTTGCTTTCACCACCCAGAGACTCCAAAATAAAATCAGTCTTGTGTAACCAGTTACCAGTTGCCTTCAATTTGATTCCTAAGTGTGTGTTTTTACCTTGCAACAGATTGCTTCCATAATATGATGAGAACCCAAGGGGTTAGCCTTGTAGGTTAACTTTAGGTTAGCTTCTGGGCTGTGATAAGATTTACGGCATCCTTACCTGGTTAAATATTTCATCAAAAGTTGGTCGTTGTTCTGCAGCCTCAGCCCAGCACTGCTTCATCAGCTGGAGACATTCTGGAGGGGCGAATTCAGGAGGAACCACTGGTCTACACACAGGAGGAGGCTTCTTAAGTCTGTTTATGATTTCTGTCCAGATGCAAGAAGAGAAAGGTTTGCATATCATAGAGAAAGCACCAAGATTGGCAAAGATAATTGAGTTTTAGCAAAGAAAGGGGTTGATCAGGAGAGAAAGGCCATATCCTTGCTTTCTAATTAACAAGTAAACCACTTGCCATTCGGTTGATTCAGACTCATGGTGACCCCATGTGTGTCAGAGTAGAACTGTACTTCATAGGGTTTTCAATGGATGATTTTTTTTGGAAGTAGATCCAAGGTGCCTCTGGGTTGACTTGAACCTCCAACATTTCAGTTAGTAGCCGAGTGTGTGAACCATTTGCACCACCCAGGGACTCATGCTTTCTCATTTTGTGGCCTGAATATAAAGTATATCTGAGCAAAGTCTGTATTAGTCAGTTTGGGGTGGGAGTGAGAAAGTAATCAATTAAACTATTGGTATCATTTAGGCATAGCCTTATTCTGCTAGGTTTTATATATAGCCTATCTGATGTCAATTCTAATGCTAAACCTTTAAAGACCTGGCTCCCTTCACCAACCCCAAATCATCTAAGCCTTCCAATTCTTACAGTAGACCCACTTAGCCCTCCATGCAGGCCCAGGCACAGCCCAAGTCTAGGCTTTGGGCCCTGCCTGGCCCCTAGGCAAAGGGAAGGTAAGAGCTCAGGTAAGCAGTCAGGGTTTTATCAGGATCCTCTTGGCTGCTGGTCCTTGAACTTCACTTTCAGTGGTGCATTTATTATATACCAGACTATGGGCTGAGCACTTTGTATGCATTATTTCATTTCTTTCTCACTACAAACAGAGGAGGTAGATACTGTTATGTTCATTTTACAGGTAGAAAAACTGAGGCATCAAGAAATTAAGTAACTTGCTTGAAGTCACAGGGCTAGTAAGCGACAGAGTTAGAATCTGAACCCAGGCAGTCTCAATCTACTACATTTCCAAATGTCTCAGACCTCAACTGGGAGGTCCTAAACTCCCTATTTAGACCCAACAGCCATTAGTGACCAGAGGTCAAGATCAGGCAGGCTGACCTTTTTCAAAGAGAGAAAACTTCCCAGCAACAGGAGAAAATAGCTAGCCTTCATTGTACCCAGTACCTCACATTTGGCCTCAAAGTGATCTCCGTGCTTCCAGCTTAGCCTTCTCCAAACCATTCTTAAAACACTAATCTGGCCATGTCATTTTCTCGCTCAAACCTTTCTATGACTCTGCATTGCCCACAGGATAAAATCCAAACTCTTTAGCAGGGCCCCTGACTATGTCTTCAGGCTCATCTCTCATCACTAGTCCTCTCCCTACTGCCTCCAACTCTAACCTTGCTTGCCACACCAGGATGCCATCCCCACCCCTGCATTGGCTGTAACACCCCAACAATGCTGCTTTATGACATAGTCAGTGTCTCCTTGCCTCAAGGAGAGAATCTCAGCTGCTCACTCTGATGTCATATCTCTTTATGACATCACACCTCCTGCTCCTTTAACCTAAGTCTGCCTGTGCCAGTAACGGTTTCTCCATCACAGCACCCAGCCCTCAGCTGCAATTGGTTCCATGGGAGTGAACACCTTGGTACGCAACTGCCCCATCCACTCTCTGGCAGAGGGAGTCCTTGTCCCTTTCTCAGAACATCATCAAGTTGAATGGGTCACCTCTCTTCTTAGGCTCACCATGGTTCATGCTCTCGAGGATCTCATAGTCCATTTGAGGAGGTAAATTATGACAGACAATGTGATAAGTGCTCTAGCAGAGATATGTACACAGGTAAGCACAGAGGATGGACACCTGGCCCACACTGAAGAGGTCAGAGGAGGTGACAGGAGTTAGATGCAGCAAGGTGCGGAGGAGGTGGGGGTATTCCAGGCATTGTGACCAGCATGTGTGAAGGCACAGAAGTTTGAGACAGCATGGTACTTTCAGAGCACTGCCAGTCATGGGGTTTAGATAGAGTGTGGGGAGTGAGAGAATTTAAACCTAGAGAGGTGGCTAGGGGCTGGATTGTGCCTTTGTATGTCATTTTGGAAGCTTGGGCTTCATTTAACATGGGATGGGGAAGAGTTGGAGGGCTTTGAGTAGAGGAGTAATATGGGACCCTGAGTGGGGCAAAAGATAGCTAAGTGGGTTTTTGGGTTACTTTTGTAATTTTAAAACTTTTTATTTTGAAATAATTTTAGACTTCAGAAAAGTTGCAAAAACAGTACAACAATTTTCTATATACCCTTCACTCAGCTTCCTCTGTTAGCAATGTACATTTATACATTTAATTGTACATAGTACAGTTATCATAGCCAGGAAATTAACACTGGAAAATTTCATCAATTTTCCCCCTAATGTCCTTTCTTCTGTTCCACAAAACAATTCAGGATCCCATATTGCATTTAATTGTTGTGTCTCTGTCTTTTCCAATCTATGATGGTTCCTCATTTTTTCCTCGTCTTTTATGATTTTGATATATTTGATACATGAAATATATTTGATGAGCCAGTTATTTTGTAGACTGTCTACCAATTGAAGTTCATCCAATGTTTTCTCATGATTTGATTGAGGTTATACATTTTTGCAAGAATACCCTGGAGGTGATGGTGTACCGTTCTCAGTGCATCATATATATTAAAAAAAAAGTTGCCGTTGAGTCGATTCTGACTCATAGCGACCGTATAGGACAGAGTAGAACTGCCCCATAGGGTTTCTAAGGAGTGGCTGGTGGATTTGAACTGCCACCTTTTGGTTAGCAGCTGAGCTCTTAACCACTGTGCAACCAGGGCTTCATCATATAGGGGGTACATAATGTGGATATGTCTTGTTACTGGCGATGTTAACCTTGATCACTTGGTTAAGGTGGTATCTACCAGGATCTTCCTCTTGTAAACTCACTATTGTTCCCTTTGTAACCAGTAAGAGACTTGTGGGGACAAACTTTGAGAATTTGCAAATGTACTGTTTCCCCTCAAACTTTCGCCTACTCTTTTTGTCATCATTGATGGATCTTGCCTGACAGCCAAGCATTTGGATGGGATGTGAGGACAGAAGCCTGTGGGTTGTCACAGGAAAAGGGTAGGGAGGACCTGATATCCAGGAGCTTCATGAGGGGTACTAAAATGTTTGGCAAGGATTGTCTCAAAGGTGGAGAGGGGGCTGCTAAAAAAAAAAGAAAAAGAAAACGATTGGCCTACATCCTATAGGCCCTTGGCTTGTGTCACAATTTGGAAAAGAACCAGCTTCTTGGGTGGGGGAATTTCTCCCAGACGCCTAAAGCTGTCTGGCTCCAAAGTCCCACCTGCCCACAACATGGGCTGCTTGAAGACTAGCAAGCTGTTAGCACAAACACATAACCATGTTCATCTTCTGGAAAATCACAGTTGCCTGGGTTGGCCTGATGATCTGGGTCATGGTGGGCCCCGGTGCCCTTTTCACACCTCCTGCTTACCTTCACCAGGCAAATCCATCATGCAGAATGGGGTGCCCCGGATCATCACTTCTTGCATGATGATGGCGAAGCTATACACGTCTCCTGCAAAAGAACTCAACCTGCTTCCCCTTGGGGCTCTCAACAGTTCAGGGGCCGTCCATAGCAACTCTGAAAAGAAAGCACTGTGTCATGAATACAGAGATGATTAACTGACAACATCTGCAATGTCCTCAAGGGCTCCGAGGGTGCTGTTTCATTGACTGCTTTGTATTTTATTAGACAGACTGGCATGCTAGTGGCCCCCTCCCCGGGGATTTGAATCAATGAATTTAAGGAATTAATGCACAGAGAAAGCATACTACTTGCCCCACACCAGGACTAAGCAGGCAGACCCAGCGGAGGTGTGGGGCAGGGCAGCAGAGCACAAAGTAGAGAACCTATCTGTTGCTTGCTTTCTGGCTCTCTTGAGCCTGCAAGTAACAGTTGGCAGGCTGCCAGGGAAAGGCAAGTGTACTGCCAGACTGGTTGCCATGGATCTGCTGTTTGCTGAGATCTATATGTCTGGTAATTTGATTGTGCTGGGGCTTGGGGATTCACAAGTTTCTTTCTCCAGGTCTTTTCTAAGAGGATTAGAGGATCCCTAGGCCACCTCTGTTCCTTGCAGGGCAAAAAGGTACAGCAACTCCTTCAACTCCATTCTGTAAATATTTATTGAGGGTCTACTGTGTGCCAGGCACTGTGCTGGGTACAGGGGCAGTGGCAGAGATGAACCAGATCTCGCTTTTGTCCTTGAAGAGTTCACAAACCAGTGGCGAGACAGACACATATACCCCCAACTACAATCCAAGAGAGCTAGTGATGAGGCCCACTACATAGTACAGGGAAATGAACCCATTAAAAACCAAAACTGAGCACCCACCACATGCTCTCTCTACTGCATTTCAGGCCCCATTGACTCTGTTTTCAGAGAGTTTATGGCAGTCAGAGAGGCAGAAGTGTTTCAAGAGGGCATCTTAAACAACTGATAAAGAAATACACACCAACAATATACATAGAATAGTCAAAAGTTGAGGGAATGTTTAAGCCCAAACCATATGAAATTGCCATTTCTGTAGGTCTACAATGGGTGAATACTGGCAACTTCATTGGGTTCAAACCAAAATTAAGCTGATCAAGTTAATCCAGGAAGGTTTCCTGGAAAAGTTCAATCTTAATGGAGCTTGTAAAGAAGGTCAAGGATGCAGCTTCTTGGAGTTTAGGGTGAAAGGGCTTTGCAGGGAGAAAGAACAGTACGTGAAAAAGAACAAGAGGCAGAAACGAGCAAATTGCGGGTGGGGGGGGCACGGGTGGTAAGCAGATTAGCTTGGCTGAAGAGAGGGACTCTGTTAAGGAATAATGAGAAAGGAGAAATGGGGTTGATGAAGTGGGGGGAGGGAGGATGGCTGGAAGAATGAGGGCAGAAGGTGAGAGGCCCTGAGAGCCAAATGAAGGCATTTGGATTGAATACAAAAGGCAGTAGGGGTGCTGGAGCTGGAGAGAGGTTTGATGAAAACAGTGCTCAAGAAGATTAATCTGGCAACCTGCACGAGCTGGATTGCAGGAAGGAGGCTGGAGTCAGGGAGACCAGCTAGGAAGCTCTTGCAGTAAAAGCCAGCGAGGTGAAAGGGGGCTGAGTGGGGGATGGACAGCAGCAGGATGGGGACCGAGTGCATGAGTGCATGGGTACATCTGAACGCTACAACACAGAAGAAAGTGACAGGGCTGGGGATAGGCTCAATGTGATGAAGGAGGGAGAATTGGAGTAAACAGCAGGTTGACATCCAGATAGAGAGGTTGGAGAAGAGCATCTGCTAAGGGTGGGCGAGTCAGGGGGAACGTGATGGCGAACTTTTCATCTTGTTAAATTTGAGGGATGGGGAAGGGAGCCCAGGGAATAAGTTCTTAAGAAGCAGGAAAGAGGGTGAAGGGTCAGAGATTATTTTGGTTTATTAATGAAACCCAGGAAAGAGAAACTCATCCCAGAAATTCTTGTTTTGAGGTAATCCTGATCAAAATGGTGGGACAGGGAATTCTAGCCTCGCCCCCGATCGTGTGCCCATCCTTCTCTCTTTGTCCTCCTGACGTCCTCCAGCCCTTGTTCCCCCACCAGACCCCTCTGACCACCCCTCCCTCCCCTACCCCATGATACCCTCACTATAGTCGTTCTGTCCTCATGCCTCCCTGCCTAGGAAGACTGACATCTGCCAATAAAACTGAAAAGACTGAATGATACTTTAGTCAAAGAATACATTTCTGATGGGGGGATTTTAGGCACCATCATTTTGAGGGGATGGCAGAGGTGGATATTTGGGAGCAAAGAAAATAGTATGTTGGTGTTTCTTCCTGGCATCCTCTCTCCCCTGAGCATTAAAAAGCACAAGAAGGGAAAAGAGGGTAAAACTCTCTGGTAAAAGGCTAGGTGATTAAATACAATCATTACCAAACAGTATTTTCAGAGAGCACTTACATGTATGCTGTTAATGGCTAAAATGAGGCTTTACCTGCACTATACTTACATAATTGAGAGTGGACAGTAATGAATACACTTACAACCCACCCCATTTCCCCATCTCCCTCCACTCCAGAACCAAGTAAGAGCCACTAGCTACCATTAGACTTGAACTCTCAGGAAAACGAGAAAAATTACTTTGGCTTGTTTTGTATCTGCTGGGGCCTGAACTCACTCTGAACCTTGCTATGGTGATAAAATTGACTTTGGAGAGCCACTGTGGTGTGGTTAAAGGAAAAAAAAAAAAAAGGACACAGAGCTGGGAGACAAAAGACCTGGGTTCAAAAAATCTCAGAGTGGTCACTTATTAGCTCACCTTTCTGGACCTCAGCTTCTCCATGTGTAAAATGGAGGTTGGACTAGATGATCTCCAAGGATTTTCCAATTAGAACATTTTATTATTCCTGCCATCTAAAGTAGGGAGGTAGGTTTCTTTATTACATCTCATTTCATTCACTCATTGATTCAACAAATATTTATTCACCGGGTACTGTGCAAGGTGCTGAGGGAGGCAGACCTGTTTTCTGCTTTCACAGAGCTTATAGTTTGGGTGAAGGGAGGTGACAGGAGAAAGATAATTAAGTAATACCAGCAAAGTCTACTACCTGTCTGTCAGCTTGTCGAACTGTGGTGGCTTGCATGTTGCTGTGGTGCTGGAAGCTATGCCACCAGTATTTCAAATACCAGCAGGGTCACCCATGGTGGACAAGTTTCAGTGGAGCTTCTGGACTAAGACAGACTAGGAAGAAAGGCCTGGTAATCGACTTCAGAAAATTAATCAATGAAAACCTTAAGAATCACAACTGGCTTGCTTTGGACCCATCATCAGAAAGGATCAATCGCTGGAGGAGGACATCGTATCTGGTGAAGTAGAGGGCCAACGAGGGCATGGGAGACCCTCAGGGAGATGGACTAGCACAATAGCCACAATGATGGACTCAAACCTGCTGGAGATTATGAGGAAGACGTAAGACTGTGCAAAGTTTCATTCTGTTAAACATAAGGTCTCCATGAGTTGCAGTCATCTCAGCAGCTAACAACACCAACCAAGTATCATAGCGGTAGTTCAGGGCTCTATAAGATCATAAAGACAGGAGCTTAACGTAGCAAAGGGTATCCATGAAAAACTTCTTGAGGAAGTTATATTTAAGTTGAGCCCTGAAGAATGACTAGAATTTAGCCAGACCCACGTAAGTGCATGACAGAGTGGGAAAGGAAAAGTATTCCAGGCAGAAGGCACAGCATGTGTGAAGCTCTGAAAGTAAGAGAGAGCCTGGTGTAAATAAACGGTTGGAAGGAGTTCAGCTTGGCTGCAGCATAGAGACAGAGGGTGAGTGGTTAGGGATGAGAGGTCAGTAAGGCCCAGCCCTTGCAAGCCTCATAAGCCATGTAAAGAAATTTGAACTCTATCCTAAGAGCAATGGGAAGCCATTCAAGGGATTTAGGCACAGCTGTAACATAGTCATATTCGCAGTTGAGTGCATGCAGAATGGATTGAGCATCCAGACTGCACTGCAATTTGGAGAGTGAAATGAAATGATGAGGGGGAGAAACAGAGACAGTCCACAGAAAACACACTGCAGCTATCCTTTGAGGCAGGGACGGATTACCCAATAAGCAAGGGCTTACTTGTGTTTACTTACTAATCTGTAGTGAACAATTTCACATAGGTTTTACCACATCTTTGATCAAATGTGGTGAAACCCATGTGAAATTGCTCACTACAGATTAATAAGTAAACACAAGTAAGCCTGTGCATACCTTGCTTAATGTAGGCCTGTGTGTACCTTGCTTACTGTTAATCTGCCCCTGCTTTGAAGGGAGTTGTTGTTCAGTGGTAGAATTCTTGCCTTCCGTGTGGGAAACCCAGGTTCAATTCCTGGCCAATACACCTCATGCACAGCCATCACCCATTTGTATGTTGCTGTGATGCCGACTAGGAAGAAAGGTCTTATGATCTACTGTACTTCTGAAAATCAGCTGATGAAAACCCTATGGATCACAACCGTCTGATCCTGTTGTGCATGGGGTTGCCATGAGTCAGTAGGTGACTTGATAGCCGCTAACAACAACAAACCCCAAAACCAAACCCACTGCTGTCAAGTCAATTTCAACTCACAGCAACCCCAGAGGGTTTCTAAGGCTGTAAATCTTTACAGAAGCAGACTGCCACATCTTTCTCCTGTGGAGTTGCTGGTGGTTTCAAACCACTGGCCTTCTGGTTAGTAGTCGAGCGCTTTAACCACCAGTTGAAGCTCTTCATTCAACTCCCAGCTATCCTTTATTCCCCCTTAAGACCAGAGTTTCTTAACTTTGAAAGTTGCCCACCTGTGAATTAAATGGAACACTAGGAAGCTGGACATTGTGCATTATCTTTTATAGATGACTATTTTTGACAGGAAGCTAAGTACTTGCAATTTCTGCAGTTGTCCTCCCAATGCTGTAGAGTTGCCATGAGGCAACTATTCCAAGCTTTCAAATTAGAATTAACCAAATAATAACCGTATGACTAAGTCAGAAACAAAAGCAAGTCCACAGAGAGACAGTGGCAATATCATGTTCGCCACTGTGAATTCCAGGAGCTTCAAGTCCTCCAAAGCATGGATGGGCAGAGAAAGAGGAAGCTGTTATTATAAGTTCTCGTTTGGCTGGCTATAAGTCGTAGGCTTCAGAAGACATTAATTGAAGTCCTGGAACTGCTGCTGAGCAGCTGCATGATTTGGGCAAATCTTAAACCTCAGTTTCTTCATCTATAAAATGAGGGAGTTGGACTAGATGACTCCCTAAAGTTTAATATTCCACAAGTCTTGTAAAGAGCAAAAATGATGCCACCTATAACCGGACTGTCTGTCTCTACCTGTGCAGGTGTCTCTCTGTGTCTTTCATTCTTCTTTTCTCCTTCATAGTAAAGTCAGCAGTTTTGAAACTTACAATGCCAAAGATTCTTTTAAGTATATGAACATATGCTGGAATTTTGCATCTCTCCCTGTGTTTTTCTTTTGGGGTTGTCTGTTTCTCTATGTTTTATGTCACTATCGCTCTTCTTCACCCTTGCAATGCTAGTTAAAACTTTCAATGCCCAAGTTTCATGTAAGTATTTAACTCTATTATTCTCCTTCCCTCTCCCTCCTTCTCACTCTTCCTCCCTGCCTCCCATCAGTTCATTCCTTCCTGGTTCTCAGCCACCCTCCAGCTCAGGTTTCAGCTATTCCTTTTATTTGTTATGACCCCTACAGGCATTGTTTACTGCTGCCATTGGTGCACTAGACAGAAGATCAAAACACCAAATGGACATTATAGGCATGCCTACTTATTTACTAGAAGGCCATAGTTCTGTCTGAAACCAGCCCACAAAACCCACAGAACATTTCCTTGCTGGGGAACCCCTTCTTGCTTCTTTCTGACAGAGACAGTGCCAGTAAGCTTTAGTGACATCCCATTCTAGATTGTACTTGGTGGGGGCTGAGCTACCAAATTACCTTCCATTCAATCTGACAAGAATTTATTGAGCACCTACTGTGTGCCTAGTGCTCAGCAAGTTCCTCCAGGGACTGCTGGGGTCTCCAAACAATGCAGCCTAATCCTGCCACAGCAGGAACTGAGCATTATTGCACTGGTTTTGTTTGGAAGGGTAGGCTGGGATGAGGTTACAGCATGCAGACTTCATTCAATTCCCTTGGCTTTAAAATGAGGCTGGATTTTCAACAAAAGTGGGGACTTGAAATCAGCCTGAGGCCTTAATTCAGTGCATATTTTCATTTGAACTTTGGAGTTACCTTGTGTGCAGCAGGAGGGTAAAATTCATTGCTTACCTTCCGCAGAAGGTTCCTCTTGGGAGAGTCTCAGCATTTCCAAGATGTCATTAAAGCCATAATCTGTCACTTTTAGTACAAAACGCCCATCTACCACACAGTTCCGAGACTTCAGCCTCCCATGAGCAAACTCTCTATGGTGTAAGTACTTCATGCCCTGCAGATGACATAAACAGGATTTATTTAGCAACTTATTTAACTATTTTGTGCTTTTAGAGCCCCTTTCTGAGATCATTAATGGCATGAGCAATTTTGATCCAGAATTCAGCCTTTTTCTCATACATGTAGGCAAAACAAACCTTTGACAAGAATCAGTTTCTAGGCCCCTTCTAGCTCTAAAATTTGATGCTTTTATAAAGAATTGTATCTTGTGTGTATAGACAACTGTGTGTTACTGGGCAATACATTGACATTTCAGACACAGGATGGATTCATATATATAATTGCCAAGAATTTGGAGATTCTGATTGTCCCCCAATGTCTAGCCCAGCTCTTCATCCACTATTGGCAAGAATGGAAACTGGTACAGCCTTTTGGGAAGGCAATTTGGCAAAAAAAAAAAAAAAAATCCCATTGCCATCGAGTCAATTCCAACTCATAATAGCCCTATAGGACAGGGTAGGACTGCCCCATAGGGTTTCCAAGGAGCAGCTGGGGGATTCGAACTGCCGACACTTTGGTTAGCAGCCAAGCTCTTAACCACTGTGCCACTAGGGCTCCAATTTGGCAATAGCTACCAAAATTTAAAGGATACGTATCCTACCACCCAGGAATTTTACTTCTCTAGAGAAATCCTTGCACGTGTGCAAGAAGAGACATATACAAGAAAGCTCATTGCAGCTCTGCTTTATAACAGTATATAATTGTATTACATTCATACTATGGAATATTCTGCAGCAGTTAAAACAAATAAGATAGATCTGTGTGTACTGATAGAGAAACATCTCTAAGACATAAAATAAGTGAAAACAGCAATTTGCAGAACTATGTGACAGCATGTATATTAAGAACAAAGCCATCTATAATGTATGTAAATGCACATGGAAAGAATTGGGGGGCTAGTCACCAAGTTGTTAGCAGTGGTTAACTTCTGGGTAGGAGATGAAGGAAGAGGGTAGAGTAAATGTTACTATTTATCCTATATATATTTATGTCATTTGATTTTTAACTTAATGCATGTATTATTTCTATAATTTAAAAATAAATGATAAAAAGGAAGAAAAAAGCCTAATACTACTGATCTCTGCTGTTTGCTTGGCAGCCTTCATATGACATTCAAATGTGATCTACCAGGTCTCTCTATCAGATGGGCTTAATCATCCTGCCTATGAATATATCCATAGTCTAGTGCAGTCATTGAAGAACTGTTTATCCAAGAGCTCTTTTAAGTATCTGGCTCTATTTTTCAAACTGACACCCCTTTGGATTTGTATGATTTACAGCTTGTGCCCTCAGAAAGTCTGTAGTTCCCAATACTTTCAAGCAGAGTCTACAGTGGGTTAGATTTTCCCCAGATTGTCTAATGCTTGGGTTTCATCATAGACTTGAGAGGCCTGTCATTTAGAGGCTTCTCCCTTCACTTCCAGGGCTTTGCTTACATGGTAAGTTAAAAGAGTATCAAAATGGGAATCAGGAGATTTGGATTCTATTATCAGCTCTGCCACTTAATAGCTGGCTGGTAAAGATGTATTGAGCACCTACTACGTGTGCCAGACATTATGTAACAAAGTATACTTCATTTAACTTCTCTGAGGCTCTGTAAAAAAAAAAAAAAGGCTAATCACGCCTCTCTTACAGAGAATTATAATGAGATAAAATCTATAAATCCCCCCTGAAAATAGTTTTGCCACCGTACAAAGGTAAAGACTGTGATAAACATGCTGAAGCCCAACAAGTCATTGATTATCCAGATCATCCCCATAAATATGCACATACATACAATTTGCATATCATTCCAGAGGGTTCATGGGCTCCCCTGAAGCCCATCCACAGACCCGTCCATGAATCCCTTTGGCTGTCAATAATCTTTGGCTCAGAGAGTAGAGGTGCTAACTGATAGAATCAATGGTCTTTTAGATTTGTGGTAGTGCTGAGTTCCTCATCCACATCTGATGTATGCAAAGACCTATCACCTAGTTCTAGACTGAACCACATTTTGGGAGGTAAAAACCAGGAGGTGTGGCTAAGCAGTGCCAAGGAATCTAGGAATGAGCATTCTTCCACATCCAGAAAGCAAAGAAATGGAATGAAAGGAAGGTTTGCTTAAAATAGAAGAGTGTTCAATGACAACAGCAAGTAAAGACAAATCTCATCCTCAAATGGGGGTATGGAGCAAACCCTTTCTGTATCAATACCGTATAACAGGTATAGACAAAGGGACTGTGAGAAGAGCAGTGGGGAACAGATGCTGAAGGGAAAGTGCCTGAATGAGATGATCACATTGATCTGAGAAAAATAAAATATCCCGAAACATTAAAGTTCTGATCCATAGAGAAAATTCAAGATTTCCTCAGTCTTCCCATTAACCTTGATGAGATCCAGTAGGAGTGATGATTTAAACATCCAATCCAGTTTCACATCCTGATTCATCAGTATGTCTTCTAGGCTCCTTCGGGAACAGAATTCTGTCACAATGGCAAACATCCCCGAATCATAGAAGAAGCCCAAGAAAGGGTTAATATTCTCATGACGCAGGTCCTTCATCTGGAAATGAGAGGGAAAGAGAAGAGTCATAGCTGTCCTGTAGAGGGCGTCTCCCTGGGGACCATCATTTAGGGCCCATGCTCTTTTCTTTACCCTTCCTTTGTTTAGTGGCTGTGGTAGGCAGAATGTTGGCCCCCATGATCTCTTACCCCTGGTGTTACTCCTGTGATTGTGTTATGTTATATAGAAAAAAGGAGATTATCCAGGCGGGCCTAGTCTAATCACATGAGCCTTTAAAAGTAGATGAGAAGGGCAGAAGAAGAAGTCAGAAAGATTCTAAGTTTGAGAAGGACTTGACACTCGACTGCTGGTTTTGAAGAAGGAGGAACAAGGCCATGAGCCAAGGAATGTGCATGCCTCAAGAAGCTGGGAACATCTCTCCACTGATAACCAGAAAGGAAATGGGGACCTCAGTCCTACAACTCCTACGACCAATCATAAAAACCTGAATGAGCCAGGAAATGGATTCTTCCCCAGAGCCTACAGATAAAAGCCTAGACTGGTTGCTACCTTGATTTCAGCCTCATGAAACTTAAGGCAGAAAACCTAGCTGAGCCCATCTGGATTTCTGTCCCCACAGACAATAAATGGATGTTTATAATAAATGAAAGGTAATAAATGGGTGTTGTTTGTTATAGCAGCAATGGAAAAGTAATACAAAGGCAAAAACGGTGATTTCGGAGAAGAAACTCTCTTGATATATTGTAGATGAATGCTGGAGCTGGGGCATTCTTCCTGATTCTCTTGGGGGCTCTGTGGAGTGAAGTTCAGTGACCCAGCAAGACTAAAGAGCATTAGTACAGTAAAAGGTAGATTAGATGGTCTTTCTGTGAATACTCGTCTACCCAGGATCTACTGAAATAAATACCCTATATAAGCATCAGCCCAGAGCCTGCAAAATTAGTTCCAGAAGAAATATCTAGAATTTTGGCTACAATTTCCCTTTGTATCCACTCATTTGCTCACTAATGCAACAAGCATTTAGTGTGTGCTCACCATGTTCAAGGCACTGGACTGGTTGCCAGAGATGTAGAGACAAATAAGATGAAATCACTGTCCTGAAAGAGCTCTCATTCAAAGAGAGGTGACAGACAAGTAAACTGACAATTGTATTTCACTGTGAAATGTGTCCTGATGGAAGGGAGCATGGAATGCTAACGCAGCCCAGCAGTCAAATATATAATTAAGCCTAGAGGATCAGAGAAAGCTTTCCAGAGGAGGTGATTTCTGGACTGTCTTGAAGGACAACTAGGAGTTGACCAGGTGAAGGTGACACAGCAGTAGGGACTGAGAGTGAGAGCATGTTATGTTGAGGGACTGCAACAGATTCAAGGCGGGCCAGAACAAAGAGTTCAAGGGGGAGAATGTGAGACACTGAGCTGGAGAGATGGACACAGCCATATCATGAGGGGCTTTGTTAACCATACTATGGAATTTGAAATTTGTATTATAGGCACTCAATAAGTGTTATGTATTAATATTACTATTAAGTAAGGGATGAACAAAAGGAAGGACTCCATGATTGCTCCTAGATTTCTACTTGGATTTCTGGGTAGATGGTGGTGCTATACATCAATATAGGAAGTCAGGAATGGTGTAGTAGTGAATGTGTTGGTGCCCCCTCCCATACTTTACCGTGCATCCTCCAGCTTTTGTGAATGTTGGCTGATAACTAACTACTCGCATCTGCCCAATTCTCAGGAGAATTGCCCTAGAGCCCAAGCCAAAGGCCCCACTCACAGACCCCAACAAACAACTGACTGGGAACAGTAGAAATGTCCAACTTCCTAGACTCATTTTGGGACTCTGTGGTATAACTTGCACTCTGGCACTTTCCCCATGAGATCACACTGAAGCTAGTCTCCAGCTGAGATCACATACTTGCTTAGCTTTTCCCTCTGCCCTACCCTGCTTCCTTCACTTCCTTTTTCTTGAGAGCATTCTCTCAAGAAATCATTAGAACAAGGATCTCCTCACACTTAGCTTTTTGGGCATCTAATCCAAGACATGGGAAAGCAAATTTGGTGGTGGGGAAGGGTGATAAATTCCGTTTGCGATATATTGAGAATGAGGTGCCTATGGGTCATCAAGGCAGAACTATTCCAAAGACAGCTGGATATTTAGAGTTTGGAGCTCAGGGGAGAGGCTTGATCTGGATAGACTTGGGAATTGTAAGCATGTAAATGGTAGATGAAATCATGGGAGTGGATGAGATTAATTAGGGAAAGTGTATAGAATAAAAAGAGAGGAGGTGGATATCAACATTTAAAGGGTAGGAAAAGAACGAACTGCCTGTAAAAAGATTTATAAGGGAGACCAGAGAAATAGGGGAAAGACTATTTAGAATAACATCATAAATGCAACAGGAAGAGTTTTAGGAAAGTGAGATATATCTCAGAGAGTTTTGGGAAGTTTGTTAAATACCAGAAAGTTCAGGTAAGATGAAGACAAAAGTGTGGTGATTTTCCTACGTGTTGTAAATCCTACCTCTATGATGTTAATGAGGCAGGATTAGAGGCAGTTATGTTAATGAGGCAGGACTCAATCTACAAGATTAGGTTGTGTCTTGAGTCAATCTCTTTTGAGATATAAAAGAGAAAAGTGAGCAGAGAGACAGAGGGACCTCATTACCACCAAGCAAGAAGAGCCAGGAGCACATGCGCCCTTTGGATCCAGGGTCCCTGTGCTGAGAAGCTCCTAGACCAGGGGAAGATTGATGACAAGAACCTTCCCCTAGAGCTGACAGAGACAGAAAGCCTTCCCCTGGAGCTGGCACCCTGAATTTGGACTTCTATCCTCCTAGACTGTGAGAGAATAAATTTCTCTTTATTAAAGCCATCCACTTGTGGTATTTCTGTTATAGCGACACTAGATAACTAAGATATACAGAAAGCAACATTCTTTGGTGGTTACCGAGGATAAGGGGTGGGGGGAGTCACTTTCTAGATAGTAGACACTTTTTATTTTTGGTGATGGGAAAGGCAATACCGAATGCGGGTGAAGTCTACACAACTTGACCAAGGTAAATGATGACACTAAGAAGTACACAAGAATAAGGGATGTTTTTAGTAAATGCTATAACATATACAATTTTGTAATAACAGCAATAACAACCAAAAGATATGTGTGTGGTTACATAGGTAGATATGTATGTGTATGTGTATAGGAAGGCAGATGTGAGTATAAGCGTGTACATGTATAGGTGTATCTGTAGGCATATATATATACATCTTTGTGCGTGCTGCATATATAGTAGTGTATATAATAAAGCACGTAGGAGGCATAGTTACAGAGACTTCCTAGACATAACCAAATACCTTGAGGGACTAGTTTACTGAGTTTGAAGGCTTAGGACTATAGTCTTGTGGGACAACTCAATCAATTGGCACGACATAGTTTATTAAGTTTATGTTCTACATCCTAGTTTGGTGAGTAGCATCTGGGGTCTTAAAAGCCTGCGAGCGACCATCTAAGATACAACTACAAATAGTTGTATAGTAGGACTAATAGCCTACATGAACCACTTTCTATCCTGAGACCAGAAGAATGAGATGGTGCCTGGCTATTATTACTGACCGTTGTGACCAGGGACACAATAGATGGTCCCAGACAGAATGGGAGAAAAATGTAGAACAGAACTCAAATTCTTAAAAAAAAAAGGCCAGACTTATTGGACTGGTAGAGACTAGAGGAACCCCCAAGACTGTTGCCCTAAGATACCATTTAAACTTGGAACTGAAACCACGCCTGGAGGTCACCTTTCAGCTAAGTAACAGACTGGATCATAACATAAAAACATATCGCTACTGAGTACTGAGCTCTTTAAAAAAAAAAAAATCTGTATGTGACCAAATGGTCAACATTTACCCTAAAGAAAAGAACAGAAGGTAAGGGGGCCAGGAAAGCTAGATTAATGGAAATGGAACAACCAGAATGGAAATAAGGAGAATGTTGACACATTGTAGAAAATGTAACAAATGTCACTAAACAATATGTACAGATATTGTTAAATGTGAACCTAAGTTACTGTATAAACTTTCACAAAAAACAAAATATTATTTTTAAAAAATCAAGAGAGAATAAAAGCCTATAAAATCTGGACAAAAAAAAAAAAACTATTTGAAGGCAATGGAGACTGACCAAAGCAAAAAATGAAGGGACGCTATCCTTAAAAGACGAACAAAAATGGGCACCATTTATGTTTTCTTCTTTTTGCTAGAAGGCAGTCCTTAAAATGCACACAACTTGGGGGCAGAAACAACAGCCTTTCAGGCTTGAGGTGACATAGTACAAAGTTCAAAGCAGACAGAGCAGTCAGAAAACGAGGGAGGGAAGTCCTGGAATGTAATGTGCTGCAGAGAGGGTTGAGCCCCAAAATATATATATGTAAAATCTGTCCAAATCATGGGCGGAATGCTAAGCTTTCCATACAAAGGAGGAGAGCCCAGAGAGTCCAGCAAAAAAAGCAGTGAATAAACCTGGAAGTAATGAGCAGAAATTTTAGTTGTTGCATACCACATGAGAGATAGTTTGAAAACTGAGTCTAGCCAAGACAACTGCCTGCAAGAAGAAAAATCATTCTTCAGAGAAACACAGCAGAATTAAGTTTCCAAAATGTCTCATTCATAACCAGTCAAAGAATCAGGAAAATATGACTTTTTAAAAAAATTTTTATAAATGTTGTCAATAGAAATCAACCCTCAGATAACATAGGTGTTGTAATCAGCAGAGAAGAACTTTAAAGCAAATATTTTAAGTATATTAGAGGACTTAAAAGAAAATACATGCAAAATGAATTTACAGATGTGGTACCTCCCCACAGAAATGTGAACCAAATGGAAATTCTATACCTGGAAAATACAATAACTAAAATGAAAAAGTCACTGAATGGGCTTAACAAAAGATTGGAGATGACAGAAGAAATAGTCAGTGAACTTGAAGATAGATCAATAAAAATTATCCCAATCCAAAGAACAAGGAGAAAAAAAGTTGGGGAAAAATTAATAGAGTCTCAGGGGTCTGTGGGACAATATCAAGCAGTCTAACGTATATGTAAATTGAGTCCCAGAAGGAGGTGACAGAAAATGGAGCATTAAAAAAATTTATTTTAAGAAATGACAGTCAAAATGTCATGAATTTAGTGAAAGGTAGCAACTTAAATATCTAAGAAGCTCATGGAACCCCAAAGTTTGACATCATAGTAAGACTCCTGAAATGCAAAGATCAACTTAAAGATCTAAGTCGCTCACTGAACCCTAAGAAGATTGAATACAAAGAAAACTATGCCTAGGCATATCATAGTCAAACTGCTGAAATCCAAAGATAAAGTGAAAATCTTGAAGGAAGCCAGAGAAAAAGAATGGCACACATTACATACAGAGGAATGACTAATGGCTGAATTTTCATCACAGAGAAAAGAATAAAGAAAACGATGAAATGACACCTTTAAAATGCTGAAAGAAAAAAAAAAAAAAACTTGTGAACTCAGAATTCTGTATCCAGTAAAAGTATCCTTCAAAACTGAAGGCAAAACAAAGACATTATCAAACAGACAAAAACTGAGATAATTCATCACCAGCAGATCTGCAGTACACGTAATATAAGGAAGTTCTTCAACATGAAGAGAAATGATGCCATATGGTAACTTGAGTCTATTAGAAAGGAATGAAAGTTACCATTAATAGTAAATATGTTGATAAATGTAACAAATAATATTTTTATTTTATTATAATAATCTTATGAAATACATATGAATGTTTAAAAATAACTTTTAACATTCTATCATGAGGTTTGTAATATATGTGGAGGTAATATATATGTCAAAAATAGAACAAAGAATGGTAGGCAAGGTAAAAGAAACAACACTTCTGCAGGTTTCCTATATTTTAGATAAAGTAGTACAATATTAGCTCTAAATAGATTATGATAAGTTAAAGATAGTATAGCAATTTCAAGAGCACCTAATAAAATTCTTGCAAGGAGGTACAGTTAAAAAGCCAATTAAAAAAAAACCAGTTGTCATAAAGTTGATTGTGACACATGGTGACCCCCATGTGTGTCAGAGTAGAACTGTTCTCCATAGTTTCAATGGCTGACTTTTGAGAAGTAGATTGCCAGGCTTTTCTTCTAAAGTGCCTCTGGGTGGACTCAAACTGCCAATCTTTCAGTTAGCAGCTGAACACTTAACTGTTTATACCACCAAGGACTCCAAAAAGCCAATAGAAGAAGCAAATGGCTAAAGGAAGGCAGGAAAAGATGAACAAAAGAACAGACAAATAGATGAGACAAATAGATTAGACAAATAGAGAACAAATAGCAAAATAGAATACCAAAAATCCAACTATATCAATAAGTGCATTAAATGTAAATGGACCAAATACTCCAATTAGAAGACACAGATTGCAGAATAGGGAAAAAAAAGCAAGACCCAAATATATGCTGCCTAAAAGATATGAACATTAAATCCAAAGACACAAAAGATATTGAAAGTAAAATTATAGAAAGAAATAAACCATGCAAAAAGTAATCAGGGGAGTTACATCAGCAAAGATGGCAGAGTAGGGAATGCCAAAATCCATCTCTCCACAAAACTAACAAACTGGCAAAAACTGTCCAAATCAACTTTCAGAACTCTGGAAACTAACAAAAAGCTTGCAGCAACCAAGGGAATGCTTAATCAAGAAAAAACAGCTAAAGAAAAATGTGGAATGGTTTGCCCTTGACCATACTTGATTAGTGACCCCTAGATTTTGACCCTAATGACTCCTTATCTTTTGTTTCCCAATGCAGTGCTTTCTGCTTTAATTACAATTCTTCCTTTAGAAGTAGGTGTAACCTAAAATTGAACCTTGAGTGATGGAAATAAAATTACAAAAAAAAGGAAGAAAGAAAGAAGAAGAAACAGCTAAACCTTGGAGAGAGCTTTGTGGTGTTTTAACTTACCCAGACCCACCCACCCCCCCACTCTCCAGCTTGGCAGTGGCTTTGAAGACAACAGCCCACGTTTCCACTACAGATACTGGTATCAGAGGCAGCAGAACAGTCTTCATTATAAAAAAAATTGTGGTTGTTTATTTTGACCTGTCTGGTGGCTCTCCGGAGGATCTGCTCAAAGGGTTTGTCTTCACTATGAATTCTCCCAGTGCTAAGGTGCCTAACTGGGGGGATTACATCAAGAACATTTAAAGGCAAATGTATGAGTCATTGCTGCCTGGGCAATGAGTAGCAGTCAGTGCAAACAACATACTAACCAAAAAGCTTGGGAGGAAAGACTGGGAAAAGAAGTGATTTGGGGAATAAGGGCTTTGAAAAGCCCCCACATATTCCTGGGAATCTGAAGGCCACGTGCATGGCCAGGGCTAGGCAGATGCTCAGGAAACACGTGAGAAACACCTAAGCTATCATCCTGGCTGACCTTCAGGCTCTGCACAAGCAGGAAGTAAAGGCTAAGGCATAATTGTCTGCCTTAATGAGTGTTCAAGGCACATCCTAACACACACAGAGAGCCCATCTGCAAAGAATGGGAGTTTTGTTTTGTTTTCTTCCAGGTGTTTAAGAAAATTTCTGTCCAATCACTAGTTGACCACAAAGCTAACAGAATAGAGGCATCAGTGGCCACACACAACAAAGAATACAGACTTTACAAAATTAGTTCAGGCATGTCACTAAACAAATAACAACTACTACAAAAAGTAGCAACAACAAACTTTGGGGTGAGAAGGAGAATACGATTTCTAGGGTTGCCACATGAAAATATTCAAAATGTCCAGTCTTCAACAAAAAATTATGAATCGTACAAAGAAACAAAATATGGTCTGTACACAGAAAAAAAAGCAATCAATAGAAACTGTTTCTGAAGAATCCAAGGCATTGGACTTACTAGACAAAGACTTTACATCAACTATTTTAAATGTATCAAAAAACTAAAGGGAACCATGTCCAAAGAACTAAAAGAAATCATGAAAATGATGTCTCATTAAATAGAGAATATAAAAAAAATTATAAAAAGGAACCAAATAGAAATTCTGGAGTTGAAAAGTATAATAACTGAAGTGAAAAACTTCTAAAGGGACTCAACAGCAGATATAAGCAAAGAGAAGAAAGAATCAGAGAACTTGAAGATAGGCCAATTGTGATTATTCAGTCTAAGGAGCAGAAAGAAAAAAAAGAATGAAGAAAAATGAACACAGACTAAGAGACATATGGGACACCATCAAGCATACTAACATATGCATAACAGGAATCACAGAAAGCATAAACAGAAACGGGTAGAATTTTTCAAGAAATAATGGCTGAAAACTTCCCAAATTTGAAAAACATTAATCTACACATCCAAGAAACTCAATGAACTCCAAGCAGGATAAACTAAAAAAGATCCATGCCAAGGCACATTATAACACTGTTGAAAGCTAAAGGCAAAGAAAGAATCTTGAAAGCAACAAGAGAGAAGCAACTATCCTCAATAAAATAAACAGCTGATTTCTCATCAGAAACCATGGTGGCCAGAAGTCTGTCAGATGGCATGTTCAAAATACTGGCGGGGGTGGGGGGAGGGGGCAGGTGGGAACTAAAATTTTCAACCAATAATTCTATAGCCAGCACAACCATATACAAAAATTAACTCAATATAGATCGAAGACCTAAATGGAAGATCTGAAACTATAAAACTCTTAGAAGAAAACGTGAGTGTAAATCTTCATGACCTTGGATTAGGCAACAGTTTCTTAAATGACACTAAAATCATAAGGAACAAAAGAAAAAAAATAGATAAATGTATCTATATCAGTAATTGATCAAACAAAACAATAAATATGCAGTAAGATCTGATAAACAACAATGCACAGGAGATCTGAATGACACTATCAACCATCTTGACCTAAATAATATTGATAGAACACCTAACAATTGTATAATATGCACTCTTTTAAATGCATGTGGAATATTCACTGGGGATAGAATACATGCTGGGCCATAAAACAAGTCTCAATAAATTTCAAAAGATTAAAATTTAGAGAATGTGTTCTTTGATCACCTAATGTTAAATTAGAAATCTATTAAATATAATACTAGAGAAGCCCCAAATATCTGATGGAGGGTCTTGATTGATCTAGATTTCACAAGGTAAACACTTTGTTTCACAGAAACTACAGTTTCCCCCTCCTTGCATTCCTTAGAGAGAAAAAGAACCTAGCAGAATAAAGGGTTTCCCCAGAAGGAGGTCCAGGATGTTCTCCATCTGTCTTTCAAGGGGTACAGGGAGTATGGCAATCAATTCCGGATGATGGGAACATGACACTGAGAGACACAGCCTGATTTTCCTACAAATATTTTGCAGAAGCTAAGACCCTAAAATGTATTGGAAGTCATCAGTCCTTTGGCCTCCTGACTCTAACTATTTGCCTTTCAAGAATACCCATCCCATTGTGCACTGCTCCCTTCTATACCTGGCTCATCAAGATCTGCTTTCCAATGTCAACCCCAGCACCCAGTCCCAACATTTCAAGATCATGAAGGCAAATAAGTAGTCAAGGCAGTGCTGGACTCACAGTGATAGCACGGCCAGATGCACCTCCTAACTTCATAGAAGCATTATAAAGACATTAGGGCCTTCTACATGGTAAATTCTGGAAAACACTGGCCTTATTAATAAGGTTGGGTTATTTTCAGTGCACCTGACCACACAGGTGAAGGGGACACTTAAGAAGATGTCATGAGGATAATGGGAGCCAATTTTATCACTACTGGAGAAGGGAGTTACAAATATAGAAAAGGGAAAGGATAGAATGAATGCTGTTATGTTGGGCTGGAATTGGAGGTATCAGTATGAACTCATGGTTTTATATAGATAAATAGATGGATTGATGGATAGGTAGGTAGGTAGGCAGATAGATACATACATACTAACCAGCTGAATAAAATAAAATCTATACATCCATACTGATATAAATAAACAAATGAATAAATAAATAGGAGAGATGGGAAGGCCCTTCCTTATAGTAAAATGCCAACCAATAAGCGTAGAAGGGATGTTGAAGTTAGAAAATCATCAATGGGTGCTAAAATTAGTCTATAAAAGTTTGATGAAGAACAGGATATTTACATAGACTCAACGTGTCTACCCGCAAATTGTGTATTAATTACAAAGGGAAAAAAACAGTAACTCTACCAAGGTCAGTTACTTTATAGAATGTCCCTCAATTTGGGTTTGTATGATATTCTTTGTGGTTAGATTTAGAGAACATTTGTCACTTCTGTTGTATTCCCGCCAAAGATGCATAACCTAAATCTAAAATCTTCAAAAATATCAAACTGAAGAAAATCAAAGCAAGGCTGAGAAATTGTTACAGATTAAATGAGACTAAAGAGATACGACAGTCAGGTATAAAGTGTGAACCTGGATTGTAAACTAGCCTGGGTTGAAAAATTAGCTATAGTGGATATTATCAGGAACATTGATAAAATTAGAATATGGAGTAATTTAGATAACAGTATTGTATCAATGTTACATTTTCTGATTTTGATAATTATACTGTGGTTATATAAAATAATATCCTTGTTTTTAGGAAACACACACTGAAGTAAAAGGGAATGATGTCTACAACTTACTCTCAGTTGGGTCAGAAAAAATAATAGACATAAATATATAAGTAGAGAGAAAATGAAAAGTAACCAGGCAAAATGTAAATAATTATTGAATCTGGGTAGGGTATACAGAAGTTCCTTGAATTATTTTTGCAGCTTTTCTGTAAGTTTGAAGTTATGCTGTTGTTGTTAGGTGCCATGGAGTTGGTTCCAACTCATAGGGATACCATGCACAAAAGAGCGAAACACTGTCTGGTCCTGCACCATCCTCACAATCATTGCTATGTTTGAACCTATTATTGCAGCTAATGCATGAATCCATCTCTTTGAGGGTCTTCCTCTTTTTCACTGACCCTCTACTTTACCAAGAATGATGTCCTTCCCCAGGGACTGGTCCCTCCTGATAACATGTCCAAAGTACATGAGACGAAGTCTCACCATCCTTGCTTCTAAAGAGCATTCTGGTTGTACTTCTTCCAAGACAGACCTGTTGGTTCTTTTGGCAGTCCATGGTATATTCAATATTCTTTGCCAACACCATATTTCAAATGCATCGATTCTTCTTCGTTCTTCCTTATTCATTGTCCAGCTTTTGCATGCATATGAGGTGATTGAAAATACCATGGCATGGGTCAGGCACACCTTAGTCTTCAAGGTGACATCTTCGCTTTTTAATACCTTAAAACCCTTTTGTGACCTGTGGGACATGCAGTATCCCAAACAGTTTTTATGACTCTGGAGTTCTTTGGGAAGGAGGTAGCCTGGTTTTAACACATTTAGCCTCAAGGTGGGTGCCTTTCGAAATGCGTGAAAATCAAGAACCCTGAGTTGGAGGCTCATTTTTGTGTAGATTGAACATTGTCTTAGGTGGTGCCTCCTGGATGCATGAATTTTCTAAACTTTTGACAAGTTTGCCTTTATTTCTGTGAGATAACCTTTTCACTATTTTCCCCAGTTGCTATGTTCTTGTGAGAATGTACTTATCATGAAAATAAGCTATTCTTAGTCTTCATTCAGTCACAGTGGCTATTTTCTCCTTGATGCCATTCATTGTTTCCAGGTATTACTGGCTCCCTGCTTTTCTAGCTTCTGAACAGTAAATAATGCCTTTGCAATAAGGAATAATGCATTGCAGTGGTACTTTCCAAGAGACTTGAACTTCTATGTAAGTTTTTCTTACCCTGCACACAATCTTAGGGCCCAATCATTGCTTCCACGTGTAGCAGGTGGAATGCACCACTGTGAGCAGTTCTGCAATATTCCAGAACAGCTGTTTCTGCTTCTTAGCTGTTAGTACTTTTGTATTAATAAAGAATACATAGTAGTGGTAATTTTCCTAAGATACAAATTCCTCTAGTTTTATTTGGCCTGTAAGTACTGCTATTGCAGTAATGAAGAATGTATTGTAGTGGTAATATTCCTGAGATAAAAAATCCCTTGGATTTATTTATTTTGGCTATAAGTACTGCTTTTGCAGAAAAGAAGAATGCATTGTACCCTGTTTTGAAAAGTTTCATGAAAAATAATAAAACGGCTAAGAAGGAGACTAGAATAAAATATATGTGCAGCCATTGCCAGGTGCCTTCATGTTTAACCCCATGCTTTGCAAATTTTCAAGAAATAAAATTTTAAAAACCTGATTATATCCTTGACTCATATCGCCAGTATTTACTATATCCTGGATCCGCTGGGACAAACGTGATCCCACATAATAGGTGTCAAAATCCACAACTTATAACAAAAATTCTAAATTGGTCCTTTAATCAGCATGCCTTCATTAGTGAAAACACACAGTATCAACAAAAAATTCAAAGGAGAAATTTGGGTCATGAAATTTAAAACGTTTTTTTGCAGCAGGGTGGCCCAGTACAATACATCAATTGATTTCTTGACTGCTGCTTCCAAGGGTGCTGGTTGTGGATCCAAGTAAAATGAAATCCTTAACAACTTCAATATTTTCTCCATGTATCGTGATGTTGCTTATTGGTCCAGTTGTGAGGATTTTTGTTTTCTTTATGTTAAGGTGTAATCCATAATGAAGGCAGTAGTCTCTGATCTTCATCAGTAAGCGCTTCAAGTCCTCCTTACTTTCAGCAAGTAAAGTTGGGTTATCTGCATATTGCAGGTTGTTAATGAGTCTTCATCCAATCCTGATGCTGCCTTCTTCTTCATATAGTCCAACTTCTTGGATTATTTGCTCAGCATATAGATTGAATAAGTATGGTGAAAGTATACAATCCTAATGCACACTTTCCTGATTTTAAACCATGGAGTATTCCCTTGTTCTGTTCAAACGACTACCTCTTGGTCTATTTACAGGATCCTCGTGAGCACAATTAAGTGTTCTGAAATTCCCATTCTATGCAATGTTATCCATAACTTGTTATGATCCACACAGTCGAATGCCTTTGCAAAGTCAATAAAACACAGGTAAACATCTTTCTAGTATTCTCTGCTTTTAGCCAAGAACTTTCTGACATCAGCAATGATATTCCTCATTCCATGTCCTCTTCTGAATCTGGCTTAGATTTCTGGTGGTTCCCTGTTGATGTACTGCTGCAACCATTTTTGAATTATCTTCAGCATAATTTTACTTGTGTATGATATTAATGTTATTGTTTAATAATTTCTGCATTCCGTTGGTTCACCTTTCTTTAGAATGGGCACAAATATGGATCTCTTCCAGTCAGTTGGCTAGGTAGCTGTCTTCCAAATTTCTTGGCATAGAGGAGTGAGCATTCCCAGTGTTGCATTTATTTGTTGAAACATTTTGATTGGTTTTCCGTCAATTCCTAGAGCCTTGTTTTTCGCCAGTGCCTTCAGTGCAGCTTGGACTTCTTCCTTCAGTACCATTGGTTCTTGGTCATATGTTACCTCCTGAAATGGTTGAATGTTGACCAATTCTTTTTGGTGCAGTGACTCTGTGTATTCCTTTCATCTTCTTTTGATGCTTCCTGTGTCGTTTAATATTTTCCCCATAGAATCCTTCACTATTGCAACTCAAGGCTTGAATTTTTTCTTCAATTCTTTCAGCTTAAGAAATGCTGAGTGTGTTCTTCCCTTTTGATTTTGTATCTCCAGTTCTTTGCACATTTCATTATAATACTTTACATTGTCTTCTCGAGCCACCCTTTGAAATCTTCTGTTCATCTCTTTTACTTCATCTTTTTCTTCCATTCACTTTAGCTACTCGACATTCAAGAGCAAGTTTCAGAGTCTCTTCTGACATCCACTTTAGTCTTTTCTTTCTTTCCTGTCTTTTTAATGAACTTTTGCTTTCTTCATGTATGATCTCCTTGATGTCATCCCACAACCCGTCTGGTTTTCAGTCATTAGTGTTCAACACATCAAATCTATTCTTGAGATGGTCTCTACATTCAGGTAGGATATGCTCAAGGTCATACTTTGGCTCTTGTGGACTTGTTTTAATTTTCTTCAGTTTCCATTTTAACTTGCATGTAAGGAATTGATGGTCTGATCCTCATTTGGCCCCTGGCCTTGTTATGACTGATGGTTTTGAGTTTCTCCATTGCCTCTTTCCACAGATGTAGTTGATTTGATTCCTGTGTATTCCATCCAGTAAGGTCACGTGTATAGTCACTGTTTATGTTGTTGAAAAAAGGTATTTGCAATGAATAGGTCGTTGGTCTTGCAAAATTCTATCATGTGATCTCTGGTGTCCTTTCTATCACCAAGGCCATATTTTCCAACTACCAATCCTTCTTTGTTTCCAACTTTCGCATTTCAATCACCAGTAATTATCAACGCATCTTGATTGCATGTTTGATCAATTTCAGACTGCAAAAGTTGGTAAATATCTCCAATTTCTTCATCTTTGGCATTAGTGGTTGGTGCATAAATTTGAATAATACTTGTATTTACTGGTCTTCCTTGTAGGTGTGTGGTTATTATCTTATCACTGATGACATTTTACTTCAGGATAGATCTTGAAATGTTCTTTTTGATGATGAATGTGATGTCATTCCTCTTCAATTTGTTATTCCCGACATAGGAGACCATGTGATTGTCCAATTCGAAGTGGCCAATACCAGTCCATTTCAGCTCACTAATGCCTAGGATATAAATGTTTATGTGTTCCATTTCATTTTTGACGACTTCCAGTTTTCCTTGATTTATACTTTGTACATTCCACATCCCAATTACTAACAGACATTTGCAGCTGTTTCTCCTTATTTTAAGTCATGCCACATCAGCAAATGAAGGTCCTAAAAGCTTTACTCCACCTATGTCATCAAGGTCGACTCTACTTTGAAGAGACAGCTCTTCCCCAAGTCGTATTTTGAGTGCCTTCCAACCTGGGGGGTTCATATCCTGGCACTGTATCAGACAATGTTCCACTGGCTATCTGTAAGGTTTTCACTGGCCAGTTTTCTCAGCAGTAGATCACCAGGTCTTTTTCCGAATTATAAGTTAGGAAAAAAAAAAAAAAAGTCATGGACCCACTCTATCTTGGGTCACTACTTCTCTGCTCATTTCCATGCTTTAGTTTATTAGCCTCCTCAGGTTTGATCTTGTTTTGGCTCTATACTTTGGATTCAGCTCTCTGTTTCGCACCGTGAATCATCAACCCATTGTTGGATTGTCTATTCTAGCTCTGACCTTGGTATCCCTTAGGGAGCCATCTCTCATTATTTTCCCTTGAGCTCCAGGCACCAAAACCATAGGTAATGGAAATCCCAAATCATTACATCACATCCTGACCACTGGGCATGGCCTGTCCCCCATGGGCCTCATCTCTTCCATTTCCTTTGTTTTCTCACTTGTACCGTCAGTTACCATTGAGTCTATTCTGACTCATGCTGACCCCATGTGTTGCAGAGTAGAACTGTACTCCATAGGGTTTTCAAGGCTGTGGCCTTTCGGAAGCAGATTGCCAGGCCTTTCTTTTGAGGTGCTTCTGAGTTCAAACCACCAACCTTCTGCTTAGTAGTTGAGTGCTTAACCGTTTGCACCACCCAGGGACTCTACTTGTTTGTTCTGTGCTCTGGATATAAAAGGTGTCTTCAGACTGTTGGACTGATTTGAACCTGGCTGCTTCATAAATATGGAGAGAGCTATGATTATCTTCTAAAAATTTAACTCAAGAATCAGAAGGAACCAGAGACAGTCTCCACAAATCTTTTAAGGGCTCAAATTTCAAGGAGGAGCCAAGATTTAATGGCTCAGGAGGTTATTTTCATTACCTGACTTATCTACCTGCTGCTTTCTTAAATAATTCTTCCAAGGACTCTTGAGCGTAATTGGTGAGATTGAGGAAATAACCATTTTTCTTATGGAAATAGAAATTACCAGATTACTTTTCCAGGTCTGGCAACTGGGGATTTTGAATGATTCTTAGACATTTACTTAATAATAATCACAATAGCTACCATTTTACCAAGAAGTTATGTGCCAGGAAATGTGCAAGATGCTTTACATGTATTATCTCTTTCAATCCTCATTCCAAACCTAGGAAGTAGACATTAATATTCCCCTTTTACAAATAAGGAAACTAGGTTCAGAGAGTTTAGGTGACTTGCTCAAGGTCATCCAGCTCTTAAGTGGTAGAGCCCGGATTTGAACCCTTCATGTCTCTTTGACTACAAAGTTTGTATTTTTGCCTTTGCGTTACATGGTTGTACAACACCAGTAGCAACCTTGCAACTTCCCTGCATTAACTTATTAAGGGAGTTTTCCTAAACAGCTGGTGTTAGTTACTTTGAGGAAAAGATTAATTTTAGTGGGAATGTGTATATATAAGGATTTCTCATACCATTTCAAACACATCACTTGCACTTGATTTGATGGATTTAATGTCACCAAAATCTCCAGAGGGAAACTTTTTCAGCCACACCCAGTCACCCTAGAAAGAAAAGGTGGAGAATAGTGATGAGACTTAGTTGTCAGCAGCTTAAGAACAATGTCCCTTCCACATGAAGTGTGTGTAGTTAGACTATCAACCCAAACAGGCTTCTTTCCTCTTCTCCCAACCTCCACCCCATGGACATTCTGTATTCTGAGAAAAAAAGTATATTCTCAGCTAACACACAGAGAAGTTAAGGTTAAAAATTCCAATTAGCTCAAGACAGGGAAACAATTGCAGGTATACAGATCCCAGAAAAGTAACGATAGCACTCTCTGCAGCGCCTCCCTTAACTCACTGCAGAAACCACTAGGTCATTTCACTTATTCACAGCTAAGTGATGTAACACCAGGTTCCCTGCGATTAATGGTGATGGTTGGTGGTTGCAATTCCCACTGCCTTGAGGCGTCTGTGGTTGGAGATGTAGGGTGGGAAATGTAGTGCAGCAAATGTTTCCTGCATTTACCTTGATCCATTTTTCTCTTGTGGGACAGACCATTTTGGGGGACTCATGCTTTAATCATAAATCAATTGGTTTAGATGTAGACTAAAGATTTTTTTATTTTGATGCACAAATATACTACCATAGTAATATGAGTCATCTACACTCTTTCAAGTCTCTTTCTGTTTAAGTTCCAAGCAGCTATTTCTAAGGCTGTTATCAAGTTAAAAACAACAATTATTTTAATTGTCTTCACTTTAACACCAGTGCCTGATAGATAATCTTCTTTGACGTGCATAGCCTCAAGGATTCATCACTCATCAAGCCCTATTTAGTTTCTGTCCAACCCAAACTTTCAAAAAAAGCAATACAAATATAGATTCCTTTTTCTCTGTAATAATAATAATGCCTTACATTTGCACAGCGCTCTCTACACTTCAAAGTGCTTTCACATCTATTATCTATAGCCTAGAGACTCCATTTCAGGCTGCACCAATTTGTCATCAAGTAGAAATAATAAAGCAAAGAGCTCTGTGCAGTCAAATTCCGAGAATAAGAGTGTAGCCCCTCTCTTATTAAGGAATATATCCAGCTGTAGCACTGCATCTGGAAATCTGCCAGAGGGAAAGGCTAATGGGAACTGCAGGCATCTGAGTTACTCGCCAGCATTTTGTGTTTAGGGAGCATCTTCTAGCCAAGGAGCTCGAAGTCTTTTAACTAGCAGTGGCTCTCAGAGGCCTTCAGCTACTGAACAAAACTGCACCAGCCAGGCTCGATGCCCACAGAGCTCAGAAGGGTAGTCAAGGTTCAGCGCCTGTCCGCAGCAGAGTTGCCAAAGTGCCAAACTCTGACTTCCCAGTCTCTTGCCCAACAAGTCTCCAAGCATGGCCCTGGACCAGCTGCATGAGCATCACCTGGAAACTGGTTAGAAATGCAAATTCTCTGGCCTCATCCCAGACCTACTAAATCAGAAATTCTGGAGGAGGAGCATACCAATCTGTTTTAACAAGCCCTCCAAATGATTCTGATGGATGCTCAAGTTTGAGAACCACTGTCCTAGCCTCTTCCTTTTCCTCATTTCAGTGATACTCCCCTCTCTATGGATCTTTCACCAAGTTTTTCTCATCAAAATCTGCTCTCAGCCAAGGATCTAAAACTCATTCATAAAGTGTTTGAGTGCCTGATACCAGCTTGAACCTTTAGCCTTCAGAGGACTTTGCCCCTTAGAGGGATTAAAGGCTAAGGCTTAAATGGAAAGAATAAAATTCTAACTGGGAATTTACATCAGCCAATGTGTGTCATATACTGGTGGACAAAAAGGCCTTCCCGACACTCTCGCAATTATATTGCTCAGCCTGTGGTCTACTAGCCACTATAGCACCTTTGCACTAATTAAAGAAGTGTGCTCTCCCTCAAGTAAACATTTCTTTTTTTAATTATGTGAGAGTATGTTATTGCACAACCTGTGGCAGCCCGATGATGGCAAGCAGCAGCCCTGGGTCTATACATATACATGCATGTACCCAGCCATCCCCCAGACACCAGGGAACACATTCCACTAGCAGCACAGATACTATGCACCCCACCAAAACTTGACTGCCAGGTGAGACCACTTTGTCAGGTTTGGAGTCAAGCTATAGGGGTAGGGGTGGGAGGTTGGAATTGGGCCTCCAAGAACACTGGGCAGAAGAGAGAAGCCACCTCAAAGAACTCCTGGGGTGTGGTCGGGATAGCGCATAGCCAGGTGCATGTGTCTCCCAGTGATTGTGCATGGTCAGGTGTGCTGGTTTCAGTGTATAAATGATAAGGCTCCATTTCCCATGATCCAGGACTAAGCTGCGAAGCCCAGAATCTCTGTGCCAACTCATGTACCACTCTCATATAAGTTAGTATGGCTACAGTGTGAATAATATCCTCTTAGATGTGGTGCCCTTGTGCAGTGCACACCTGAACATCAGTAGCGGCAGCCCTGCCTCTGCCTATACCTGACTAATACCTTCAAGGGTGGACTATCCAATAAGAAAGGTAAGCACGGTGCTTACTTTGCTTACCAGATCATCTGTAGTGAACAATTTCACATTTTTTCACCACATCAGAGATTCTTTTAGGTATGGCTGGCATCTGTCTCTCTCCCAGCTCCACAGCACCTTCCTATAGAATCAAAGTATCTTTTCAAATTTACAGTCCTTGACAGGGGTGGATGACCCAGTAAGCAAGGTAAGCATGGGCTTACTTGTGCTTAATTACTAATCTGTAGTGAACAATTTCATGTGTGAAATCACTACAGATTAGTAAGTAAGCACAAGTAAACCTGTGCTTACCTTACTTATTGGATAATCCACCCCTGGGTACCTTCTTCCTGGAGTCAGCCCTATTTCAAACATGGGTTAGCCTTCTGTCTAGCTTCTTAACTTCCAGTGATAGCTACACAGAACTTTTCCCTGCCAAATCACCAAATTTGAGAGCTCAAAAGGGTAATAGGCATCCCTATTCTAAGCTCCCCCCCCCGCACCCAGCGTGACTGTCAGTTTGTCATACTGTGGGGGCTTGTGTGTTGCTGTGATGCTGGAACCTATTCAAATAGCAGCAGCGTCACCCATGGCAGACAGGTTCCAGCTGAGCTTCCAGACTAAGACAGACTAGGAAGGACCCGGCAGTCTACTTCTGAAAAGAATTATCTAGCGAAAACTTTTTGAACAGCAGCGGAACATTGTCTGATATAGTGCCGGAAGATGAGCCCCTCAAGTTGGAAGGTGCTCAAAATACGACTGGGGAAGAGCTGCCTCCTGAAAGTAGAGTCGACCTTAATGACATGGATGGAGTCAAGTTTCAGGACCTACATTTGCTGATGTGGCATGACTCAAAATGAGAAGAAACAGCTGCAAACATCCAATAATAATCGAAACGTGGAATGCACAAAGTATGAATCTAGGACAATTGGAAATCATCAAAAATGAAATGGAACACATAAACATAGATATCCTAGGCATTAGTGAGCTGAAATGGACTGGTACTGGCCATTTTGAATGGGACAATCATATGGTCTACTATGCCGGGAATGACAACTTGAAGAAGGATGGCGTTGCATTCACCATCAAAAAGAACATTCTAAGATCTATCCTGAAGTACAATGCTGTCAGTGATAGGATAATATCCATATGCCTACAAGGAAGACCAGTTAATACGACTATTATTCGAATTTCTGCTCCAGCCGCTAATGCCAAAGATGAAGAAATTGAAGATTTTTACCAACTTATGCAGTCTGAAATTGATCAAACATGCAATCAGGATGCATTGATAATTACGGGTGATTGGAATGTGAAAGTTGGTGACGAAGAAGAAGGATCAGTAGTTGGAAAATGTGGCCTTGGTGATAGTAACGATGTTGGAGACTGCATGATAGAATTTTGCAAGACCAATAACCTATTCACTGCAAATACCTTTACTCAACAACATAAACACTGACTGTACATGTGGACCTCGCCAGATGGAATACACAGGAATCAAATCGACTACATCTGTGGGAAGAGACTATGGAAAAGCTCAATATCATTAGTCAGAAGAAGGCCAGGGGCCAACTGTGGAATAGACAATCAATTACTCATATGCAAGATCAGGTTGAAGCTGAAGAAAATTGGAACAAGTCCATAGAACCAAAGCACAACCTTGAGTATATCTCACCTGAATTTAGAGACCATCTCAAGGATAGATTTGACGTGTTGAACACTAATGACCGAAGACGAGATGAGTTGTGGAATGACATTAAGGACATCATACATGAAGAAAGCAAGAGGTCATTAAAAAGACAGGAAAGGAAGAAAAGGCCAAAATGAGTGTCAGAAGAGACTCTGAAACTTGCTCTTGAATGTAGAGTAGCTAAAGCAAATGGAAGAAATGACGAAGTAAAAGAGACGAACAGAAGATTTCAAAGGGTGGCTCGAGAAGACAAAGTAAAGTATTATAATGACAAGTGCAAAGACCTGAAGTTAGAAAACCAAAAGGGAAGAACACGCTTGGCATTTCTCAAGCTGAAAGAACGGAAGAAAAAATTCAAGCCTCGAGTTGCAATAGTGAAGGATTCTATGGGAAAAATATTAAACAATGCAGAAAGCATCAAAAGAAGATGAAAGGAATACACAGAGTCACTATACCAAAAAGAATTGGTCAACGTTCAACCATTTCAGGAGGCAGCATATGATCAAGAACCGATGGTACTGAAGGAAGAGGTCCAAGCTGCACTAAAGGCATTGACGAAAAACAAAGCTCCAGGAATTAACAGAATACCAGTTGAGATGTTTCAACAAATGGATGCAGCGCTGTAAGTGCTCACTCGTCTATGCCAAGAAATTTGGGAGACAGCTACCTGGCCAATCGACTGGAAGAGATCCATATTTATGCCTATACCAAAGAAAGGTGATCCAACTGAATGCAGAAATTATTAAACAATATCATTAATATCACACGCAAGTAAAATTTTGCTGAATATCATTCAAAAGTGGCTGCAGCAGTACACCGACAGGCAACTGCCAGAAATTCAAGCCAGTTTCAGAAGAGGATATGGAAAAAGAGATATTATTGCTGATGTCAGGTGGATCATGGCTAAAAGCAGAGAATACCAGAAAGATGTTTACCTGTGTTTTATTGACTATGCTAAGGCATTTGAGTGTGTGGATCATAACAAATTATGGATAACACTGTTGAAGAACAGGAATTCCAGAACACTTATTTGTGCTCATGAGGAACCTGTACTTAGACCAAGAAAGAGTCGTTCAAACAGAACAAGAGAATACTGCATGGTTTAAAGTAGGAAGGTGTGCATCAGGGTTGTATCCTTTCACTATACTTATCCAATCTGAATGCTGAGCAAATAATCTGAGAAATTGGACTGTATGAAGAACAGGGCATCAGGATAGGAGAAAGACTCATTAACAACCTGTGTTATGCAGATGATACAACCTTGCTCGCTGAAAGTGAAGAGGACTTGAAGCACTTACTGATGAAGATAAAAGACCACAGCCTTCATTATGGATTACACCTCAACAGAAAGAAAACAAAAATTCTCACAACTGGATCAATAAGCAACATCATGATGAATGGAGAAAAGATTGAAGTTGTCAAGGATTTCATTTTGCTTGAATCCACAGTCAACACTCATGTAAGCAGCAGTCATGAAATCAAACGACACACTGCATTGGGTAAATCTGCTGCAAAGACTTCTTTAAAGTGTTAAAAAGCAAAGATGTCACTTTAAGGACTAAGGTGCACCTGACCCAAGCCATGGTATTTTCAATCGCCTCATGTACATGTGAAAGCTGGACAATGAATACGGAAGACCGAAGAAGAACTGATGCCTTTGAATTATGGTGTTGGAGAAGAATATTGAATATACCATGGACTGCCAGAAGAATGAACAAATCTGTCTCGGAAGAAGGACAGCCAGAATGCTCCTTAGAAGCAAGAGTGGCGAGACTATGTCTCACATACTTTTGACATGTTATCAGGAGGGATCAGTCCCTAGAGAAGGACATCATGCTTGGTAAAGTAGAGGGTCAGCAAAAAAGAGGAAGACTCTCAACGAGATGGATTGACATGGTGGCTGCAACAGTGGGCTCAAGCATAATAAGGATTGTGAGGATGGTGCAGGACTGGGTAGTGTTTCGTTCTGTTGTACATAGGATCACTATGAGTCAGAACTGATTCAATGGCACCTAACAACAACAGTCCAAGCCCTTCACATATTGATAAAGAAACTGAAGCCTAAAGAGATTAAGTGACTTGCCCAAGGTCAGAAAGCTAGGTAGTAACAAACTCAGGACTTGATCCAAGGTCTTTCAGCTCCTACTGTTTCTTTCCCCTCACTGGGTTCTTTTTGGTTTGCGGAATGTGTGTGTGATTTCTTTTAAGATTTGGATAATTCTCACAAACTTTATAAGCATTTTTGTATTTAGTCTATGTGCATCCTACTTCATGAATAATAAGGAACAGGGAGGAAATGGGCAGGTTTTATCTTCACTACACATGCATTATTTGTTTTGTTTTTCTTTTAAGAGAGAGAATGATAAAATACTTCACTCATCACTCACTTTTTAATTAAGAGGAAGAAACATCAAACTCTATTCACTGAAGTTTTTAAAAGTAATTTAAAGTCCATTGGTTTTGCATTAAGGCCATGGTGAATTGACTAAAAGTCAAGAGAACAGGGTTCTAGAACTGACTGGCTCTGCCTCAAACTCAAGGTTGGCCTTAGGGCAGCTGCTTCACTCAGCTTGAGCTTCATTTTCCTCACTAATAGAGTTGGACTCACTAGATGATGTCTTAGGTCCTTCCTAGCTCTGACAATTTATGATTCTGTGATGAAAGAGAAGATGGTTTGTGGGAGGGAGAGGGGTAGAGAGAGAGCTATGAGGGATAGAGAAAAAGGTAGGAGAATGGAAAAAATTTTCTGGGAAAGGGAGAGGAATGGGGTGGCATGCAGGGAGAGAGAGAGAAAGGTGAGACAAAGAGGAAAACAAGGAGAAGCAGAGAGGCAGAAAGAGTCAGAAAATGAAGAAGAACAATTAGGTCAGTGGGTTCTCGCTGGTGTGTCAGGCTCATGCTGCTCCCCACCTCATTCCCTTTCCCCTCGGACTGTGGCTATTAGAGCAGATCATGATGAGCTCCCACTGCATCTGCCATTCACAGCTCTTTCTGCCTGGTAGTCAGCTCATTTGGCTTTCCTTTCACATTTCAAAGGGTGTCTATGAAATCAGGGACGAGTTTCCTGTACAATTCCAAAGGTTGTGCATCTGTGTGTACAAAGTGTGAATTGTGTCAGTGTAGTGCAATGTTATGGCACATCTTGGAGAAGCGCGTCCTTTGTTGTTAGGTGTCTGCTAAGCCAGGAACATGATCTGAGACTTCCAGATCTTCCAATATCAATTCTTACTAAAATTTGATTTATTTTAAATAGAAACTAGATGGTGAATCTTCTTTAAAACACTCCTAGTAGAGGATCATTTCAGGAGGCCCACTGGGCCTCTTTGTTTGATCTGTTGATTCAGTTGACTTAAGCTGCCCGCCAGAATCCTCTTCATCTCTAGCCAGGCAGTTTTCTAGCCTCAGCTGTCTTACTTCACACCCTGCCATCAACCTAATCTTGACTGTATTATTCTCACAAACACCTTCCTTTTGTGCAGATAAAGGCCCCCTTTGGCCTACGCAGTTCAGAAATACTCATGATCTGATGGACCAACAGTCATTCTGGGAACTTACTTAACTCTCTGTCTCCTTACCAAACGAGGAATTATCTGACAGATTCTTAAAGGCCAGTTAGATACAGATGTTTACTTTCCCCTTCTTGATTCTACACTATACCCTTCCAACCCCACCAAATAAAACCACAATTTAACAAAAAAATTCTTCCACAGAATCAGAGAACTATGGCATATCCAAGCCAGAAGAGGCTTTAGAGATCTCTTAGTCCAATAATTCTCAACCCTGGCTACACATATAGGGGAACTTTAAAATATATACCAATGCCTGGGCCCCACCTCATACCAACTGAATCAGAGGTGCTAGAGGTTTTGGGCCTGGGTGTGGGAATTTTTTTGTTTGTTTCCCAAGGAGATTCTAATGTGCAGACAGGATAGAGAACCACTGCTTAGTTCAACACCTCATTTTACAAATTAAAAACAAAACAAGGAGATGCCTAGGTTTTTGAGATTTCCTTCAGAATCTTCGAGGTATCAATACATCTGTAAAGCTGTCAGCTCAGTCCATTTGGCATTCAGGAGCTATCTGATTACCTTGTCTTTGGTCTTTCAGAGACTAAAGCTGCCAATTGCCCAATACCTCAAGTTTATATTTGAAGCAAATCTTCTCTCTGATTAAATTAAGTCCAAGGCAAGATGCGGAGGTTTCCTGTCACTAATTTAAGTCAAAGCACTCAGGTACACTGGGCAAATATATGACATGCCAATCTTGGTGTTATAGTCCCCTGTCAATTATTTATACAATGGAGGAGAGCATTAACCTATAAAGTCCAAACTACTAGACAATCCCAAAACCCATTCCTGCTCTGTTTTTTATTTTCTTTGTAGTTGCTGTTGAAGTTGAGAGTGTTTGCTGCTCTTGGGAGTATCTTCAAACAAAACAAGGAAACCACACTGGGAAGGCCTCACTTAGGAGGCACAGAGAGACAGTCTAGATTCCCTTTTACCCCCTGCTTAACACTTTCCTGCTGAGAAGAAATAGTTCATCTCTTCAACTGATGCAAAATTTGTTCTGGTTGCCAAATTCCAGTATCTTAGAACAAGGAGTTAGGGGGTGGCCTCTTAAACTTAAAAGACAGAAAGTTAAGTGAAATAAAAAGCATTTCTAGTTCACACAGCAGAAAGTAACCTGTAGTGAGACTGAGAAAAGAAATAAGTGAATAATTTTCAAAATGTTCAATAATACCAGAGGGTAACAGGAATAGGAAGAACAACTAGAATTTGAAGGGAATGGGAAACCCTACCCTGCACAAACATGTCTCTAGACATTTTACCACAAACAATTGACACAGAGAGTCATTTCTTCTATTTTTATATCTATATATTCTGGAATGGGTGACAGAAGTGTTTAGGTCTCAAGGTTTTTTTTCTTTTTACATGCATAGTAAATACATGGAGCTGAAAAATCAACGAGGTTATAAGTAGATTAGTTCCTGAGGAAAATCATTGTCAAAAATGTCAAACAAACAAGTCCATAAGTAGATATAGACAAGAAACTGGAAAGACTTGCCAAAAACCTCAATATTTTTCTCCAAGACTAATTCCTAAGTCACTGCCTTGTTTTAAAACCCAAGAAGTCTACACATTCGATAGCTGTTGGATATCCTACCTCATAAATCGCTATGTTGGAGTTTTCATATGTAGCTGGAGTTAGACTCCCCGAAGAAAAGGAGAGCCTTGGGGACCTCCCACTTTGGACCTCTGAGGTGATCTGGAAGCTTACACTGGCACGACTTCCTCTCTATGAAAAGATGAGGAAATAAAGGTTATGAACAAAATTCTCTTGATTTAGAACAGATCATTGAGCTACGGTATAAATACTGTGTTTATCTGTTTATTTTTTTATTTTTTATTCCTAAGAAAGTAACTATAAGAGTTGAATCCTAGAAACATGAGATTGATTAATTTTCCCTATCCCCCAGTACTCTTTTTTTTTTTTTAAGGTCAGAGTTGGTACCTTCTTTTGCCTTAATATACCACACACACACAAACACGCATGCACACATACACACAAAGTGAAGGTTTCCAGGTGCTTCTATTTGCTAGAGAAGTTTAGAATTATAGACTTGGGTAGTAAGAAAGATTATCAGTCATAATCCAGTCTGAGACCCTCATTTTAGAGACAAGAAACTGAGACCAGAAAGGTGAAATGAGTTTCCCAGTATCATACAGCTAGTTAATTATTTAGTTACAAGAAGTGTTGTTTATAAAAATCTAATATTTTGGAAAAAAAAATCTATAGCAGAACTAGGACAGAGTCCCAGCTTCCTTACTCTTAGACCTGGCTCTTTTCATTTTTACCATTCTGAATGGCATCCTTCTTTGTGCTTGCAAGATTAATGGCAGAGGTATCCCAGAAAGCAATAAGATGGAGGACAGTGAGTGGATCATCTGCCCATGATTTATGAGTCTGATGCTTAAATAGGCCAAATTCTCTATTCTTCGATTTGCTAACTTGTACCTGTAGTCTGGTAAGAGAAGGCTGGGGACTGCACAGTTGAATGACAAGAGGAAGAATTATCTGCAATCTGAATTAACCTTTAAAAATTGGACTTCTTTATCTTCACATGAACCAGCAGACTTATTTCACATGAAGAAATAATAAATCAACAGGTTCCTCATATTCTTCCCCATGTCTCCAAATGTGCCTTTCTTAGAATTATAGCAATTCAAAGCTAGCAGTTACATCTAGTATCGTCTAGTCTAGCCCTAAGAAGCTCTGGTGGTCCAATGGTTAAGAGCTTGGCTGATAAATGAATGGGGAGTAGTTTGAACCCACCAGCTGCTTCGAATGAGAAAGACCTGACAATCTGCTCCTGTAAAGATTAACCTGTTTCCATTGAGTTGATTCCAACTCATAGAGAGCCTACAGGACAGAGTAGAACTGCCCCATAGGGTTTCCAAGGCTGTAAATCTTTCCGGAAGCAGATTACCACATCTTTCTCCTGCAGAGAGGCTGGTGGATTCAAACCACTGACCTTTCAGTTAGTAGTCAAGCGCTTAACCACTGTACTACCAGGGCTCCTCCATAAAGATTACAGCCTAGAAAACCCTATAGGATATTTCTATTCTGTTTACATGGGGTCGAAGCCTAGAAAACACTATGAGGAAGTTCTACTCTGTATATGGGGTTGCTAAGAGTCAAAATCAACTCGATGGCACCTAATGACAACAACAACAGTCCAGCCTTTAACTCTGACACTCTCATTTCCCAGAGAGGAAGCAGTGACCTAGAAAGGGATATAGGCGCTGGCACAAGAATCTAGGTGTTATAGAGAGCAGAGCCAACCTGATGCTATAGACAGAAGTACCACGCCATTGTTTCACAGCAAAGACCTGAAAAACTAAGTAAAACAGAGACAAACATCAAATCCTGGAACCCTAAGCGTCAAATGAAAAGATAAAGAACTCGACCAAGCACTGAATGGAATAAGAAACTGACAGAGAACAGAGAACAGAGAGCTAGGAGAGTTATGAGCGGAGGTCCCCTATCAGCTACCGCAGTGTGGATCCACCATCCTGGACTCCTGTAGGAGACTGGCAGACAGGGAATACGGGAAAGCAGATTCACGGAGCTCCCAGCAGGAGACAGAGCACCTGGTAATTGGAGAGACATGCCTTCCCAACCCCCACCCAACTCCCCCTGCTTGACATTTGCAACTTCCAGGCTGACTGATCCACAGCTTCCCAGTGGGTTGATTCCTAGCTTCCTGGCAGGTTGATTCCCAGCATCCCAGAGGGCCAATTTGCAGCTTCCCAGCAGGCCAACTCGCTGCTTCCTGGTGGGCTGATTCCCGGCTTCCCGGAGGACTGATTCGCTGCCTTCCCAGTGGGCTTATCTGCTGCTTCACAGTGGAGTGACTGTGGCTTGGAAGCACTGGTTCCATGCCTCACCGATTTGCCCCACCCACACCGACCTGCTTAATCACTGCCATCTCTTTGTTGTTGGTGTTCCTTTTTTTGGCCTCTTTCCATTTCTTCCCTGACCCTCACCTCCTCGCCCTCCTTTCTCTAAAACACCTCACTCCATGTGGCATCCTTGATTCTTCTTGACAGGCTGTGAAGCTCAGCTCAGCTGGGGAACTGCTTCCCCAGTCCACACGGCCACAGCTGGTGGGATCCCCAGAGGCTTTTCTTTTCTTCTTCATTTTGTTTGTTTGTTTTATCTTTCTTTTTTCCTTATTATCTTTCTTCCTTTCTCGGTTTCTCATCTCTTTCTACTTACCTTCTTTTCCTGTCTCCTGAATACCTGGTGCTGTGTATCATCTCCACCCCTTCTAGCCAGGCTGTACTGCATGGCTTGGAAGCCACTTCCCCAGCCTGCCTGCACAGCTGTGCCAATGGGATCCCTGGGGGCATTTAAAAAAAATTTATTTCTTTATTTTTGTTCTTTTATTTTTTTTATTATTATATTTTATTTGTGTTTTTCTTCATTTCTTGGTTTCTTATCTCTCCACTTCAATGGCAAGCTCCCTTGGCACTTTTTTTTGCCCCTGTTTCTCTCTCCTCTATCTCTTCTTTTCCATACCCAGCCTAGCTCCACACATCACAACCTCCCCTTCCCACCCCCGACCCCCGCCTATCTGCACCGTGTGCTGAATATTGGACTCCCGAGCAGCACAGGCAAGAACTACTGGAACCTGCCCTGCACTGACCACCGGCTCACCTTGTCAGCCACAGTACGTGCCACAAACAATGAATTTCAGCCCCTCCCCTTCAGCTGGACCTGCCCTGCTGCACCATAGCTGAGCGACTGGCCCTGCCCATTGGACAAGGAGATGAAAAATATCCTGTCCACAGAGGAGCAAAAAGCAAAGAACGCATAGCCTGCCGGCTCAGACATACCCTAATAAAACAAAAAAGCAGGACAAAACAAACAAATCTACAATCAATAAATGAAGAAAATAACTACTGAATGTCCCAAAGACAGCAGACAATATCAAAACATATAAAAAAACCAGGACAGGATGGTTCCTGTAGGCATCCAAAATAAAACACCAGATGATTTTCCAGTAGAAGAAGAGGAACTAGAACTACCTGATAGGGAATTCAAATCTCTAATATTCAGAGCTATTCAAGAGTTGAAGCAAAAAGCAGACAAAAATGAGGATAAAATAGACAAATTCATGGAAAAGGCAATTTCATGGAAAATGTACACAAAAAATGGAAGAATTCAGGAAAACAATACAGAACAAAATGCTAAAATAAATTCACAACTAGAAATCATACAAAAACAACAATTAGAAATCCAAAAGATAAACAACAAGATTTCAGAAATGGACAGTGTCATAGAAGGCCTGAGGGACAGGTTTGAAACAGTGGAAGACAGGACCAGTGAAATTGAAGACAGACACCTGGATACAACTTTGTTTGGAAAAAAATCAGAAAAAAAGAACAAAGAAAAATGAAGAAACCCTGAGAATTATGTGGAATACAATCAAAAGCAAAAATTTGCTAGTGATCAGAGTTCCAGAACAGGGGGAGAAAATGGGAAACACAGAGAGGATCATTGAAGATTTGCTGACTGAAAACTTCCCTAATGTCATAAAATGTGAAAAGCTGACCATCCAAGAAGCTCAATGAACCTCATATAGGATAGACCCCAAAAGAAAATTACCAAGGCATATCATAATCACACTTGCTAAAACCAAACACAAAGAAAGAATCCTGAGAGCAGCTCGAGAAAAACAAAGTCACATACAAAGGTGAAACAATAAGACTAAGCTCTGATTACTCAGCAGAAACCATGCAGGCAAGAAGGCAACGGGATGACATATATAAAACCTTGAAAGAAAAAAAATTGCCAACCAAGAATAATATATCCTGTAAAACTCTCATTCAAATATGATGGTAAAATTAGGACATTTCCAGATAAACAGAAACTAAGGGAATATGTAAAAAACAAATCAAACTTACAAGAATTATTAAAGGGAGTCCTTCAGTTTGAAAACAAACAACATCAGATGACAGCCTGAATCTAGGACACAAGATAGCACCAGCCAGATACCAACCTAGGAAATGAACTCTTGAGGACTATTCAAGACCAAAAGATTTACACAAAGGAACCAGAGAGGTTAATCTGCAAATTACAACAACATCAGAACAATAAAAGGGGGAATAAACAGTGTAGGTATAGAACTTTCTAATGGAGAGGAAAGAAAGGTGATACCAAGTAATAATAAACTGGTTCAAACTTAGGAAGATAAGGGTAAATTTTAAGGTAACCACAAAGAAAGTTAACAAACCAAATCATCAAAATAAAGAAGAAAAACAAAGTCTCAGTAAAAACAAAATCTAGAAAAAAAAAGAAATGGAAAAAAAATCCACAGACAAAGGGAATTCAGCACAGGAGAGTAAGAGGAACAAAGAAATCGTCACCACCACAAAAAAAGCACTACAAAAATGACAACAATAAACTCACAACTATCAATAATTACACTGAACGTAAATGACCTAAATGCACTCATAAAGAGATGGAGAGTGACGGAATGGGTAAAAAAACCAGGATCCATCAATATGCTGTCTACAAGAGACACACCTTAGAAACAAAGACATAAGTTTATTAAAAATCAAAGCAATAGCCACCAAAAAAGAGCAAGAATGACAATACTAATCTCAGACAAAATAGACTTTAAAACAAAATCCACCATAAAAGACATAGAACAGCACTATATCATGATTAAAGGGATGATCCAGCATGAACACATAACCATAATAAATATCTACATGTCCAATGACAGGGCTCCAAAATATATACAACAAACTTTAACAGCACTGAAAAGGGAAATTGACAGTTCCACTCTAATAGTAGGAGACTACAACACACCACTCTCAGTAAAGGACAGAACATCTGAAAGAAGCGCAACAAAGATACAGAAGATCTAAAGAGCATAATCAGCCAACTTGACCTCATAGACACATATAGAACACTCCACCCAACTGCTGAAAGGTACACATTCTTTTCCAACACACATGGAACGTTCTCCAGAATAGACCACATATTATGCCACAAAGCAACCCTCAACGAAATCCAAAACACTGAAATAATACAAAGTATCTTATCTGATAACAACGCCATCAAGGTAGAAATTAACAACAGGAAGAGCAAGGAAAAAAATCAAATATATGGAAACTAAATAACATCCTGCTTAAAAACCACTGGGTAATAGAAGAAATCAAAGATGGAATCAAAAAATTCCTAGAATAGAGAATAGAAAAACAATAGAAAGAATTAACAAAACCAAAAGTTGGTTCTATGAAAGGATAAACAAAATCCACAAACCGCTAGCCAAATTGACAAAAGAAAAACAGGAGAGGATGCAAATAACCCAAATAAGAAATGAAATGGAGGACATTACAACAGACCCAACTGAAATAAAAAGGATCATTACAGAGTATTATGAAAAACTATACTCCAACAAATTTGAAAATCTAAAGGAAAGGGACAAATTTCTAGAAACACACTACCTACCCAAACTATCACAAATTGATGTTAAAAATCTGAACAGACCCATTACAAGAGAAAAGATAGGAAAGGTAATAAAAAAACTCCCAACAAAAAAAGCCCTGGCCCAGATGGCTTCACTGGAGAATTCTACCAAACATTCAGAGAAGAGCTTACACCAGTAGTACTCAAATTATTTCAGAACATAGTAAAGGAAGGGATACTTCCAGATTCATTCTTTGAAGCCAGCATAACCCTGTTACCAAAACCAGGCAAAGACATCACAAAAAAAGAAAGCTACAGACCAATATCTCTCATGAATATAGATACAAAAATTGTAGCCAATAGAGTTCAGCATCATATGAAAAAAATAATACACCATGACCAAGTGGAATTCATACCAGGCATGCAAGGATGGTTCAATATTAGAAAATCAATCAATGTCATCCACCATATAAATAAAATAAAAGAATCACACGATCATCTCAATAGATGCAGAAAAGGCATTCAACAAAGTCCAACACCCATTCCTGATAAAAACTCAATAAAACAGGTATAGAAGGGAAATTCCTCAACATAATAAAGGGCATCTATACAAAACCAACAGCCAGCATCATCCTTAATGGAGAGAAGCTGAAAACATTCCCCTTGAGAACAGGAAGAAGACAAGGATGTCCTTTATCACCAATCCTTTTTAACATTGTGCTGGAAGTCCTAGCTAGAGCAATAAGGCAAGAGAAAGAAATAAAGGGCATCCAAATCAGTAAGGAAGAAGTAAAACTGTCCCTATTTGCAGATGATATGATAGTATATGTAGAAAACCCAAAAGACTCCACAAGAAAACTACTGGAACTAATAGATTCAGCAGAGTAGCAGGATACAAGAGAAATATACAAAAATCAGTTGGATTCCTACACACCTACAAAGAGAACGATGAGAAGGAAATCAGGAAAACAATACCATTTATAAAGCCCCTAAAAAAATAAAATACTTTGGAATAAATCTAACCAGGTATGTAAAAGACCTATGCAAAGAAAACTACAAATCATACTGCAAGAAACCAAAAGAGATCTACATAAATGGAAAAACATACCATGCTCTTGGATAGGTAGAGTCAACATTGTGAAAATGACAGTTCTACCCAAAGCACTCTACAAATACAATGCAATCCCAATCCACATACCAACAACATTCTTTAAACAGATGGAAAAAACAATCATTAACTTTATATGGAAAGGAAAGAGTCCCCGGATAAGTAAAGCATTATTGAAGAAAAAGAATAAAGTAGGAGGACTTGCACTACCTGACCTCAGAACCTACTATACAGCTATGGTAGTCAAAACAGCCTGGCACTGGTACAACGACAGATACATTGACCAATGGAACAGAATCGAGAACCCAGATGTAAATCCATCCACCTACGGTCACCTGATCTTCGACAGTCTTTTTAACAAATGGTGCTGGCAAAATTGGATGTCCATCTGCAAAAAATGAAACACAACCCATACCTCATACCATACACAAAAACCAATTCAAAATGGATCGAAGACCTAAATATAAAACCAAAAACTATAAAGATCATAGAAGAAAAAATAGGATCAACGTTAGGGACCCTAATACACAGCATTAACAGGATACAAACCATAACTAACAACATACAAACTGCAGAAGATAAGCTAGATAACTGGGATCTTCTAAAAATTAAACATCAAAAGATTTCAGCAAAAGAGTAAAAAGAGAACTGATAAACTGGGAAAAAAATTTGACTATTACAAATCCAACAAAAGTCTTATCGCTGAAACCTGTAGGAAAATCCAACACTTCGACAACAAAAAGACAAATAATCCAATTTAAAAATGGGCAAAGGAAATGAACAAACACTTCACCAAAGAAGACATTCAAGCAGCTAACAGACACATGAGGAAATCCTTGCAATCACTAGCCATTAGAGAAATGCTAATCAAAACCACAGTGAGATACCATCTCACCCCAGCATTACTGGCACGAATTAAAAAAAACAGAAAATAACAAATGTTGGAGAGGCTGCAGGGAGATTATGCACTGCTGGTGGGAATACAAAATGGTACAACCATTTTGGAAAATTATATGGCGCTTCCTTAGAAAGCTAGAAATAGAAATACCACATGATCCAGCAATCCCACTCCTAGGAATATATCCCAGAGAAATAAGAGCCATCACATGAATAGATATATGCACACCCATGTTCACTGCAGCATTGTTCACAATAGCAAAAAGGTAGAAACAACCTAGGTGCCCATCAACAGAAGAATGGATTAACAAACTATGGTACATACACACAATGGAATACTATGCAACGAGAAAGAACAATGATGACTCTGCGAAGCATCTCACTACATGGATGAATCTGGAGCGCATTATGGTGAGTGAAATAAGTCAATCACAAAAGGACAAACATTGTATGAGACCACTACTATAAAAACTCATGAAAAGGTTTACACACAAAAAGAAACAATCTTTGATGGTTACAAGGGAGGGGAGGGGTGGGGGTGGAAAAACACTAAATAAACAATAGATAAGTGGTAATTTTGGTGACGGATAAGACAGTACACAATACTGGGGAAGCCAGCACAACTTGTTCAGGGTAAGGTCACAGAAGCTCCATGGACAAATCCAAACTCCCTTAGGGACTAAATTACTGGGCTGAGGGCTGTGGGGACCATGATTTCAGGAAGTATCCAGCTCAATTGGCATAACATAGCTTATAAAAAAAATTCTACATTCTACTTTGGTGAGTAGTGTCTGGGGTCTCAAAAGCCTGTGAGTGGCCATCTAAGATACTCCACTGGTCTCACTCCTTCAGGAGCAAGGGAAAATGAAGAAAACTAAAGATACAAGGGAAAGATTAGTCCAAAGGACTAACAGACAACATCTACCATAGCCTCCACCAGACTGAGTCCAGTACAACTAGATGGTGCCTGGCTACCACCACTGAGCTGCACTGACAGGGATCACAATAGAGGGTCCCAGATAGAGCTGGAAAAAAATGTAGAACAAAATTCTAACTCAAAAAAAAGACCAGACTTCCTGGCCTGACAGAGAGTGGAGAAACCCTGAGAGTATGGGCCCCGGACACCCTTTTAGCTCAGTAACGAAGTCACTCCTGAGGTTCGCCCTTCAACCAAAGATTAGACAGGCCCATAAAACAATGACACTAAAGGGGCACACCATCCCAGGGGCAAGGACTAGAAGGCAGAAGGGGACAGGAAAGCTGGTAATAGGGAACCCAAGGTCGAGAAGGGAGAGTACCGACTTGTCATGGGGTTGGTAACCAATGCCATAAAACATCGTATGCACTAACTGTTTAATGAGAACCTAGTTTGTTCTATAAACCTTTATCTGAAGTACAATAAAAAAAATAAAGAAATAAAGAATCTAGGTGTTACATTTCCTGATCCTGTGCTCTTTCCACCGCATCACACTTTATTTCACTCTTGATTGCCAATAAAAAATAATCTTAAGTATTTTCCAACACTCTGTTCTTAATGATCTGTGATCAGCTGAAGATTACTAGCTGATTTAGCCCTGAGTTAAGCACAATACACCAAGACTATCACAGTCAAATTTCCAAGACAATGGTAAACTCTACCCAGCCCCCAGTGTGCTGAAATCTTAACAGTTCAAGATTCAGACAAGATGTAAAACTTGACTCTTCACATAACCCTTGCCTCAACCTGAACTCTCCCCAACAGAGCAAGTCCAGGGAGGAATCTACTTCTCTTTCATTTTTTATTTTCATATCTCAGCAGGAGCACCTAGATCTGTATGTTGAGATATAGACCTCTCCACAAAGGGCAAAGGAGAAAGCGAGAATATTTGCCAAAATCTACATCCATTTGGGCTTCAGCTTCACTTTCTTCTAAAAACTTCCTTTCCTATCTTGACTTTTCCTGACCTGCCAATTTTTCTAGACTGAATTAATTTTATATTCACCAAGAGTTTACACTTTCAGACATTCCATTTGGATGGAATTCTTGGCTTGGCTTTTTGACTGATTAGACACAGCCAGCTGCAAGTTTGTGACTACACAGCAATTAAGGAAAATGTATGCTTCCCCTATCTTTTCCCATCAGAATCCCTGATACAGGCCAAATGCCAAAAGGGATCTGGAGGCCAGGGGCTATGTTCTAGGGTAATGCCATCCTTTTCCACCTGGGCCAAAATCGTAAAAATAAAAAGAACATTCCTAATAAGCCTATCAATCCCTGTTGCTGTTCATTTTTCTCACTCATATGGTAAGAAGTGGTGATTGTTTTTTTACTCCCATTATGTCAAAATTTATGCACAAGTGAAAGAAAAGATCTATCATCAAGATCAAGATCCTAAAACCCCAGGCACTTTGTTCATTTGAAAGTAGCACTACTCTGCTATTTATGATGATTTTGTGAGAATGATTATGTTTCAGTCACCAAATACAGGTTTATGTCTCAGTACAAAAGAGAGAAGGCATAGAGAGAGGTTTTATAGATATCACTAGACTACGACGACAAGACCTATAGCAAAAAAAAAGGGGGGGGGGGCTAATTCAGTCCAAAATTTAGTTACATTTATTGTTTTGATACTTTAAATCCAAAACATCTAAGCAGTTGACATGAACTGTCATTTTAATATGGGTTTCACCAAAAAGTAGGGATTTTAAAAATTGGTTTATTGCTTTTGACCAAAACTTTACTATCTTTTGCTGCATTTTGACAATGATTTCTAGTCATCTGCTTTTACTACTGCTCACCCATTTATAGATAAAATAACTTGTCACAGAATCGAATACTTTTTTTCTTTGTATCGGGTTATGTATTGGGATTGCTTCCGAGCTTAGAGCTCACTGTCTACTCTTTTTGCTGGAGGTGGGAATATTGGGTATATCACATCCAGAAAAAGTCTACCACCATGAGTCCTAAGGTCCTCTGGTGGCTTCAGAAAATGGAGACTAATATCAATAAGCCTTTACGCCATGAGGGTAGAATGTAGCTTTCAGTTATAGGGATAGTTTTAGCTTTTAACAATACATTTCCAGGAACATGATATCAGCCTTATAAAAGGATCTGATGATTTCAACAAGTAAGAGGCAGAGTTATAATTGAGAATTAAACCAAACAGATGAACATTTTATTTGATTCCAATTGTATAGGGTATTGCCATGTTAAACCAAACAAATTAACATTTTATTTCATTCCAATTGTGTAAGGTATTGCCATGTACCGTATTTTTATGAATATAATGCACGTGATCTACGTTTGTTTGCCAGCCGTGCCCTCCCCACCCCAGGTATTTTTGTAAGTGTGCTATGCCAATTTTTTTTACATGTTGCTGTAAAAAAATTAGCATAGTGCACTATGAAAATACCTCGCCGGGGTGAGGGGGGAATGTAAAAATACAGTAAATCCATTCTCACCCAGCCAATTAGTTAAAATATACTTTAAAGTGTCACATTTAGGTAAATGACCAAGTTGGTAACAGAGATAAAAATTAATTCTCAGATCTGGTTCTGTGGTGTAGCAAAGGTAAATGGCACATAGGGGGGGCAATATGATATGTTTGCATCCTCTCCCTACATCTCGCCACCACCATACTGGAATTTGCAAAGACTAATGTCTCTGTCGTGGCCATAGATGCTGGCATAGGGAGACATATTCCCTTATTCCCAGCTACCTTTGGCTAAACTCTTTCCCACACATGGCGTTCTTCCTCTTCTCCAAGCTTCTGTTTATGCTGTTTTCTCTGCCTAAAATTCCTATGGAGGCCAGGCAGGTAGTATTAAATAAGTTAAATAGGCTGAGTATAAGACAATAGAGAGTGATTGAAACTGTGGCAAACTGCAGAGAGCATGCCTCTTGCAAAAATGGCAACTATTACTGAGTTTCAGCCAATTGCCACAGTGGAACCCTAGGCTAACAGATCTTTCAACTTTTAAAGAAAAGTCAGAAATCTAGATTTTTGTGTGAAATCTTACAATCTTTAAATTCTGGCCACTATTTTTTTTTTAACTGTGAGGGTCAAACCAAAGTGGTTACCAGTTTGTGACCTGTGACTTAGACAAGTCCTATCCTTCTTTCTTTAAGACCCAGCTTTAATGCCATACTCTCTGAAAAGCCTTCTTCCACTGATCTGCCTCCTCTGATGTCCTACAATATTTCTAGTTTCTGTTGTGCAATATGGCTCCTACTTACTCACTTGTGTAGTATGATTTGTCTCCCTAACTTGACTGAAATCCCACTGAAGGCAGAGACTACAGGCCATCCCTCACAAAGCCTAACCCAGGGCTAGGACATAGTAGTAGGCACTCAGTGAAGATCACCTATTACAACACAATCATAACCAGAACAGAACTCCTGATGAAACTCAACCCTCTTTCATTAGTTGATTCATTCACCAAGCTTTTACAAGCACTTACTATACTATAAGGAGCCCTGGTGGTGGAAAAGGTTAAGTGCTTAACAGCTAACCAAAAGGTTGGCAATTCGAACCCACCCAGAGGCTCCACAGGAGAAATACCTGGCGATCTGCTTCTGTAAAGATTACAGCCTAGGAAACCCTATGGAGTAGTTCTACTCTGTCACACGGGGTCGCTATGAGTCGAAATCAACTTGATGGCACCTAACAACAGCAACACTATACTATAGAATTGTGCTCCATAGGATTTTCAATGGCTGATTTTTCAGAAGTAGATTGCTAGGCCTTTCTTCTAAGGCATCTCGGAGTGGACTTGAACAATCAACCTTTCGATTAGCTGCCCAGCATGTTAACTGTTTGCCCAGCCAGGGACTCAGCAGTTCCACTCGGACACCACATGGGGTTACCATGAATTAGAATTGACTCGACAGCAACTGATTGTCGTATTTATTTATTTTTACTATACTATAAGCACCATGTCAAGTGTTATGGGCCAACATTAATAAAAAAAAGATATATTCCCGCCCTTGAAGAACTATCAAATGTTGAGAGTCCAAACATACAAAGAAGGGGTATATGAAGTCAAAACTAAATTATTGCCCAAAGTGACCTGCATTAACTTTCAGAAAACTGTTCTAAGACAGCACATCCAATAGAAATGTAATGTGAGCCACATATGTAATTTTAAGCTTCCAGTAGTCATGCTAAAAACATAAAAAGGAGGTGTAATTAATTTTAATTATATATTTTATTTAACCCAATATATCTGAAATATTATCATTTCAATGTGTTACTAATATTTAAAATTGATCAAATATTTTACATGTTTTAAACTAAGTCTTTGAAATCCACTGTGTATTTTACTCTTACAGTACATCTCAATTGGATCTAGCCACGTGTCAAATGCTCAATAGTCACTTGTAGCTTGGGGCTACCACACTGGACAGTGCAGCAAGAGAAATTAACCTCTCTGTGTTCCTTACCTTACTGCCAAAATGGGGATTGATAAATGTCACATCCTCCAAAGTCAGTAGAATTCTATTGGGTCCTTTAAGCAACTGGATTTTATTTATATGATGCCTGAAACAAACATAAAATCATGGGGTTACAGGGGACCGGATAATTTGCAAACCCAGGGTTGATTTTCCCTAAGATAAAAGTTAAAGAATATCCAGGATAATTGGGAGGATAACCATGCATGGATCTTTACCGTAACTCCCACAGCAAAGAGAAGCAGAAACGCTGATCCCCACAACTTGCAGAGTTACAAAGACCAAAAGAGAAAAATGTGAATGTGCTTGAAGAGGCATTAATAGGGAAGGATGAGGGTACTGCAGGGGGATGGTATCTCAGACTAATAAAATGGTGATCCCACATCGAGGGCACATTCAAAATTGCACCTCTAAATTCTTTTGAAGAGCTCAACCCACTTTCTCATATGCCATAGTACTTATCCGAACAATACCAAGGCCATGAATCATTAATCTCCATTTTACAGACAAAAAACACATTAAAGAAACAAAACAAAATTAAGTAAATTGAGTGATATCCCCTAGCCTGAGGCAGAGCTGGGACTTGAATCCTTGGTCCCTGGCTGTGTGCCCAGATTTCAGCCCACAAGACCACTTGTCCTGGGAAGTTGCATCTATGCGTTGCCAAAGCAACAGGTTGAAAAGTGGAAAAATTCAATCAGTTGGTTGCTTTGTCTACATGATTCCAAACAAGCGGGCTGACTGATTTTTTTTTTCTTTTACTGAATTGGTCTCTTGTTTGAGCATTACATAGACACAGTTTAAACCTGATTCTCTCCAAACATGTCTATTAATTTGCAGGGAATATAATTATTTTCTGCAAATCAATTACTAGACACATAGGAGATTATGATGTCTATACACACAGCCAGGTAGGTCGCCTCAGTTGAGCTGACCAGGCAACTTGAGAACCTGGAGGGAACTTTGGATTAGTCTGCGTAGGTATTTTGTTCTATTTTGTCTTAGGGGGCTCTCTGACAGCTACAGTTTGGCTTTACTTTTTCCATAATCCCATAATAGTCACCCTGTGGAATGTATTAAAGCCAGAGGGGGGAAAACAACCACTGAATCAAAATGCTTTGTCAAATTGTTCTAAAGAGAAATCTACAATGGCGCTGTAGCTTTAAGTACCAGCAACCGAGTCAGTTTTTCTCAGCGATTCCACTGGTTTGTAAACAAACAATTAATGTGTTTCTAATTGTCTGCCAACAAATATGTCCCTTATCACTGTGGGAGCTGCTGCCCTGCAGAGAAAATTAAAAGAGCCCTGTAGTGAATTCTTGGGTAGAGCACATGAATCTTTTGGCAAAGTAAAGCATCACTCCCTAACTTATCTGTTTCGTATGTGTAATGAATTGTCTTAAAGCAGGCACACCTGTAAAAATAATCATGCTACAGAATACACTCTAATACTCGACTCTCAATCCAGAGACCTGGGGTGCGGTGCAGGTTCTGTCATTAATTAGCCATGTGACCTTGGATAAGTAATTTAACCTCTTCATGCCTCTGTGTCCTCATCTATCTAGCAGGATAACAGTTTTTGCATTATCCGCCTTATTGAGTTGTTTTGAAAATCAAATGAGATAATGTATGTGAAAGTGCTCTGAAAAGCATGCAGCTTTTTGAAAGACTAAGGGCTTATTATTATCATTATCATCATTAGTATTACAAAGCACAGGAGAACTTTATAGAAAGGAAATGCAATCTGGTTCAGAGGAGTAAGGAAAAAGGAGGAGTTCAAAGAGTCCTTTGTTTTGGGGCGGTTACGTTCTTTGCACGACTTTCTTTCTGAAAAAAAGTTTAAACAATCAAAACGTACAGAAAAGGAAGGAACAGAGAGTCACTCTCCTGCAAAGTAATCACCGTCTATTACAGAAGCTCATCAGCCGTTCAGCTCTTCTGATTGCAGCCCACGGTGGGCAGAGAGAGGGAGAAAGGCAGCAAAAAGGGGGCATCTTTTGTGCTTTGTTAACTGAAGAACTGAGGACCAAGCGACTCCAGGAAATGGTGTGCCTCTCTCCCATCTCTGAGTTTTTCGTGACCACTTGAAGTATCAATTGTCTCAAACTCATTTTCTTCTCCAATCGTTTTCCTCTCTAATCATATTCCTCTCCAATCATTTTTTCCCTCCAGTCTTCTTTGCCCTTCAGCCCACAATCTCCAAACAAACCCTTCCCCCACCCCACTGTTTCTTCTTTTTTCCTTCCCTTCCTGAGCATTGCAAACTGGGCTCACTTGATGCCTAAAGAACCAGTCCATTCACTGGGAAAGATCAGTGAGACCAGTCGTTTGGGAGATTGACAAGCAACATAAACAGTGGCGGGGCTCCATTTGTCGGCTTTCCGTGGGATGTTTTGGCATTAGGTAGACAGACCCTATTAATCCTCAAATCTCTCTGGAGGGAGAAGATTTTTGGTTGGATGGCATTTATTTTTACTAAGTATATAATGATGTTAATTAAACACTTTATTCTTTGGCAGCAGCTAAATTAAAGACATTCAATTTCTGTTCTCAGCAGTGATATGTCGCAGTCGCAGAAATTAAAAGGAAAACTTCCTTGAACTAACGTCGTTATCAAATGTGTTTTAACAATTCATAAGCTGTGTGACTTTATCAAGTTTCTAATCCTGGGGATATTGAATGAAAGTGGTTTTTCACAGAGATGCTAACATATTAAAACACTAAGAGTAACACCTGTTACGGTTTCATTCCAGAATCTCACAAACTCATTAAAATATTAGAGCTGTAAGGGCTATTAAAGCTCATCTAATCCAATTCCTTCATTTCACAAATGAGAAAATTGCAGCCAAGAGAGGTTCAGTGACTTGTCCAAGGTCACACAGCTATATAATCTAGACGTTTTGCCTTGGAACTTGCCCAAATGGCCCCACTCCATTACCTATTAGCCCATGCCATATTGTTGTTAGGACCAGCCTTACAAGCAGGTGACAAAGATGTGGTTTGCAGGTTGGAAGGGGTAAAGTGGGAGGGTTGTGACTGATTTCATTTTTCATTTTCCCCAACTCATCTTATTATACAGAAAGTCCAGCTGTTAAAATGCAAAGATTATCCAAAAAGGGGTATCATGTTAAGCCATCTTCAGCCATTTTCCCCTGATCCTGAAATAATTCGTCAGATTAGTTGATCACCAATTAAGGGACTTGAGGGAGTAAGAAAAAGACAGGATGATAACGATGATGATGATGATTAAATAGGATAGCTTTTTCCCAAGGAAGGACGGTAAAAATACGGACTGTAATACTTTGGGAAAAAGGCATGAGTATCCAAGTGAGGATCCTGGACCTTCAGCAATTAGCAGGACAGTCTTGTGTGCCTGAGAAGCAGTTGAGATTTACCATTGAGTACCCACTATGAGTTAGGAGCCCTGGTGGTGCAGTGGTTAAGAGACAGGGCTGCTAACTATAAAGGTCGACAGTTCAAACCTGCCAGCTGCTCCTTGGAAACCCTATGGGGCAGTTCTACTCTGTCCTATAGCGTCACTATGAGTCAGAATTGACTTGATGGCACTGGGTTTGGTCTGTTTTGGTTTACTATAATTTAGTACTGTTCTAGGTACTTTACTTACTTGAGTTTATTTAATCCCAACTACAGTCTTGTGGGTTAGTACCATTATTCTTAGAGTTAGGATTCTAGCCAAAGTCTGCCTAATTCTTGGAACTCACTAATAGCTCGACTCCATTACCTACAAGTCCATGCCATTTGGGGAACAAGGTGGTCATACAGACCCTGCCAATGGAAAAGGGACCACAGATAGTAAATAGATAGGCCCTAAAGTACTAGTTCTCTTATTTCACCATTGTGTTGAGAGCCAGAGCTACTCACGGGCAACAATTCTGACAGCACAGCTAAGGAAGTTATTCTTGGCATCATGAAAACACTTCACTCTAAATGGGGTGGTAGGAAAGGTAAATCACTATGGAAAAAAGAAAATCAGTGGGTCATGTAATAAGGCAATTGTACTAAAACATGACTTCCTGGAAATCAATATTAACAAGGCTATTATGGGCTAGTATTTTTTTATATACAAAAGGAACAAAAAATGTACCTTATAAAGTAAGCAAATCCATTAATAGACAGCAGGGCTATAAGCAAAGCAAGGCACACCATCATGGCAAAGGCAGGGTCAATGCCTGCAGAGAGCAAGAGGAAGAATGGAATTATCAGAGAGAGGCAGTAAATAAAGGGCACCACAGAGTGACTCCTCATGCTTTCTGGTGACTCTAAAATCAAGCCACATCTACCTAACCTAATTCCATTTTTCTCCAGCACAGTCTGTCTTGTTGACTTTATGGACACAGAAAGCAATTTCACTGTTCTGAAGCAAAAACCACTCACCACTCTGACAATAACAAATCACCATGAATTAAGGCTGACCTGGGTGTTTCTTTGGAAGAAAAGGTCCACGAATGGAAAACTTTGAGTACCTTCATTTAAGTTGGACGGCAATTGACTCTTGAGAATAAATATGTTATCTCACCTGTGAAGGGTAAGTATTATGTTGCCTTCATAAAACAAAAGACCTTTTTCAATTCACCCAAGCCATAAACCTCGTGAGTTATGAATGAAAAACATAACCCTTGTCTTTCACAGGTGAGTCTAGTTTTGATAATTAGTGTTTTCATCAGCATGTAAATTGGCCTCTGGAAAACTGAAATATTTGGATAGATTCCTAAGATTTCAGAGGGAAATATATGATGACGTGAGTAAGAAGTAGTTGGGTATGTCATGCTAGAGCAAAACAGAAATCAAAGCCTATGTCAAATAGATGCATTTTGCTTTTGAAGGGTATGGTGTGTGCTTGCATAGGAATAATACGGGTCCTTCCAAAGTTCCCCTCTGGCTCTCAGAGAGTTGATGAAGTTTCCCCTCTTCCACCAGTTACAGGAGTTCCATCAGTCAGTCAAACTGCAAGTATTTACTGGATGCCTACTGTGTTGGGTGGTTGGGAAGGAGAGGGGCGTAAGAATTATTGGCTGTGGCCCCTGCCCTCAAGGAGCAGTCTGTTTGGGGGGAAACAATCAATACACAAGAAACAACAGAAAAGCAATTTTGTGCTAAGCTGTGTGGTACAGACTTTTAATTCAATGGGAGTTCAGAGAGGAGTAATGTGGGTTGTGGGGACCTGACTGGCAGGATTTAGATACATCAAGGGGAGGACAGGTGATCTTTCTAGCAGAGGAAACAATCACAGGTTAGAGCCTACAAAAGACCAAAGAGAAGGCTGATGCCTTCTTACTAGAGTAACTTCTTTGGGAAAGAGTGAGCTGGTTTTAAAAACGAGTCAGGGTTTTTAGATTGTGGATGATTATCCAAGGCTGCAAAGTACCTTTTGTTGTCCTTACTATTTTAAATTAACTGGATAGAGTGCCAAGAAGTTTATGTTGCCTGAATGCAAATGACTGATTTTATTAGTGTTTCAATATTAAAATATGCCTTCCCCTGAAGAGGTTCCCTTGTAACCCAAGCTGAGCCAAATTGACTACCAGTGATTTTCTATTCCTTACCTCCTCGGCAGATCTTCCCTTCTGCAAACCAGCATTTTGCATCTGCTCGAGGGGGCCTGCCACCAGGGAAGTGAATGGGGTTCCCTCCAAACCGTAGCAGCTCCATTTCCACGTCCACAGTGTAGGTGCTATGAAGTTCCCATTCTTTCCGGTTGGTGTCCAGAATTACATATTCGGAAATTCCATTTCCACTTGAATCTGTCCTTATCAACTGGTTGAATCCATAGAACTGCATGCTTCTGGAATGCTGAACCAGGCTGGCAGCACTAGCCCGTCCATTTTCTTTCATAGCATTATTCATGGCTTGTGCGATAAAGTAAATTGAATTGTAGATGGTTCCAAACAGCGGGGAAACCTATTTTTAAAAATTACAATTATCTTGAGCCCTAGTCGCCCTAGAGCAATCTCAGAGTGTATTCCAAGCCTGTGTTCATTATTACGGGCTGCACGTCTGAGTGGATAGAGCTATGAAGACCCAGAGGGGGGAAAAAAAATTTGTTTCTGAGGACTTGGCTTGGTTTCTCACCTGAATTTTTCTGTTTTTCTCCCCCAGGCCTTCACATTTTTAAATATATCAAATATGACAATTTTATGAGCAAACCAAGTCATACACAATGTATTTTTATGCTCCTAAACTAACCAAGTGATTTAGAGTTATAAAGGCCACTTAAAAAACAAGTATGGAATAGACAAGAGGAGCTCAAAGGAAATTTACGAGGCTAATTCCTGGTGCATTATGCATGGTAAAATCATTTTGCTGGTACTACTAGAGTGGTAGGTGTGTATGCAAGACTGTAAATATTGTGTCTTCACATCTGTGTCTGTACCCTATTTTAGTTTAAAATGGATGCTCTTCTAGACAAATGCTCCCCAGAGAAAGTGAACGCTAGATTTCAGTTTTAAACATATACCTGCACAGACGTAGACACGTGTGCTGACACATACACACCCCCAAATACAGAGTCAGATATTGTAGTATACGGAGAATGTGGTTTTTAATCAAGAAACTCTGTATCTAGTTGGTGTGCAGAGTGACAAAGCTTTGGTGAGAAGCCACTGTAAAGCAGTATGGTTGCTACAACGGACAGCATGATTACAGCTGCTAACTCAATATGGTAAAAGCAACAGTATTTGTGCACTATGCCGAATGTACTGCTCATTAACCTTGGAACAATCCTTGTATCTTTCTCTTTTCTAAAAAGGTAGGGAAGAAGAGCAAACAATCTCCCACCCTCAACACCCCTGACCCCTCCAAGGCTTCGTGGTTTTACATGGCATTTCACTTCTAAGATGAAACTACAGAAAGCTATGGTCATGCCATGTTTACTAGGCTTCAGAGAAAGCTGGTATTTGCTACCTTGGTTTCACAAGGTCTAGAAAACTATCATCCTGTGACAACTTTCGTCTGAATAAAAGGGTTTAAAATTGACTGAATCATTTTCGTATTGGAAATAAAAGTCAAGGTACAGAAAGGTGTAACGGCTAGCAAGACACTGTCATGCCTTGTTAATGTAGAGCACAGGGTTTTCAACCCTGGCTGCACATTAGAATTATCTGAAGGGTGTCAAAAATACCAATGCCTAGCCCAACCCAGACCAACAGAATGAGACACTTTAGGTTGGGAATCCAGTAATCAGTAGTATTAAAAGCCTCCTGGGGATTCTAATATACATACAGGGTTTAAAACCAATAGCACAGAAGAATGCACAGTGGCCAGGTAGTCTGTTCTAAATGCCAGGATGTTTGGGCAAGTTATGTATCCCCTCTCTCTGGGCATCAGTTTCTTCGTCTATAAAACGAAGATACAGAATTATGAACCTCGGAAGTCATCTGATTTAACTATCTTACTTTATAGACAGAAAAGTTAGACCCAGAGAAGTTAAGTGATCTGCCAAAATTAGGCATAAAATTAGGACTAAAACCCAGATCTCTTGTCTCCTAGTTCACAGCATTCTTGGTTGAATTAGATGGTCCCTGGGGCCTTTTCTAGTTGTGAACTCCTGTGAAATTTCCCAACTTCTGTTCTAGTTCACGTACGAAATTTAGTTTGGAGACATGTTTTGTTCGGCTAGTATGTGAGTTCTTCTTCATCTCTCTGACCTCTTAACATTGTAGTGCCCCAGGCTTAGTCCCTGATACTCTTCACTATTTGTACTCATTCCCTTGGTGATGTCTTCTGGTTTCATGGCTTTAAATACCATATCTATGCCTATAACTCTCAGATTTGTATTTCCAGCTCAGACCTCTCCTCTGAATTCCAGATGCATATATTCAACTCTCTGTTATCTATTCAGATATTAAACTCAGCATACCCAAAATTGAGCTCCTGATCTTCACCCGAAATCCTCCTGTTCCATCTATAGTCCTCCTCCATTTTTGTTACTAACAACTCCATTCTTCCAGTTGCTCAGGCCCAAAAACGTTGCCCCAGATAACAGAAGTAACTACTGGCAGAGCGGAAAGCAACATTTTGGTCTCCTGAGTTTTAGTTCAGTGATCTCCCTTCACCACTCTGCCTTAACATGCCCTCCATAGAAATAGCCATCATGAATAGATGACATGTGCTGCCACCAAGGCATCCACACTTAGTTGCCTAGCACACACTGAGGTCCCTTTAGAGCTTTTCACTAAGTCTCTCTCCTCACGTTCTCAGATGTTCCACTTAATGGTCTTTAGGATTTCTGCAAGAGTCTGCCTGTTTTCTGGAGCTTTGGAAGGTTATGACAATAAGTGAGGGTGGAAGGTAGAGTATAAAAATCAATACTAGTAAAACAAATGAATAAAAAACCACCGGGCAGCAAGTCGCTGAAAGCAGTGTTCTGTTTTGAAAGGCACAGAGCCTTCTGGGAAAGAGACTGCACCTACCTACAGCCAAAAGCAAAGGCTGGGACTCTTAAAAAAACACCCCCATCTCTGAGTTGACCTATTCCTCTGGTTTTTCAGCCGGCCAGACTATGCTGCCCTTTGTGTTCTCGGGTTGGCTTCTGTTAGAGCTGACTGACAGCAACTCCCCAAGATGACTGAAGCCTGAAGCCTGCTCTTCAGCCTCCACCACATCACACACACACACACACACACACACACACACACACACACACACACACACACACACACACACACACACACACACAAAGTGTGGTAGAGGAACCTGAAGCCAAGGCGAAGAGCATAGCTGTAGCAGTAGTATTCAGTTGCAAAAGAGTAACTGCCACAATTGCCCATCCTCATTGCGAGGGTTTGGATTTGTGTGCTAGTTGGTTTGTGTTCCTGTTCCATCCTCTTGTGCCCTTCAGCAATGGGAATTGTCCCTTCCATAAGTTGAAGGCACACTCTGTCAGCATCAGTCACATAAAGTTTCTAGTTACAGTTGCTGCAAATAATGAGAAAGAGAAGAGGTGGAGGGAGGTCAAGGGAAGAAGGGACACTCTCCAAAAGCTTCTGTCCTGTTTTCTGACTCCAGCACCAAAGAAGCAAGACAGGATTGGATAGGAGCTCCTGTCAGACAGTTGTCTATGTCGACATCACAGCCCAGAATGCTGAAACCACTGACGACTCAGTCTATTGGTCTTGCCTGCTGTATAGACTGGCACCTGAATGGGTAAATGTATAATAGATGAATGAGTGATAATTTAAACTTATTATTTATTGTGGTTCAGTGACCTTATCTAGGCCTTTTGGAACTTGTATCCCAAGAGGACCAAGTGTGGGTCAGGAGCAGTGATATTAGAATTTGTTCAGTTTAATAACTTGTGCTATTGTTAAGTTGATCATCATCAGTCCAGATTTACTGTGCTTGAGAAGACACAAAACTAGCTTCCTAAGAAATTTGTCTTCAGAATCCATCACTTTCAGGACAAAATGGCAGCATCACTTTTGAACAAAAAGCCAGGTACATGCAGAGATCAAGAAACCAGAGGGTAATTGAATTGTTACTGAAGGTGGTACCGCCAATAGTGTATGATCTCAACCCTTGGAGTTAGTCGAGAGATGGACAATAGAACAATCTGTCTGATGTGATGTTCATAAACACAATACTCTTATTTTGTATAGAATGGGGTACAAAGAAAATTGTAGCCACTGTGAGCTTCAGGTAACCTTTTTTGACAAGCTGCCTGGTGTGACCCCATCCTGGAATGCTTCAACCCTAACCACATCCCCTTCAGTCCAGCATCCCCCTGCCAGGCATCCACATTTAGGGTGATGGAAAACAATAGGTGTAAGGAGTTTAAGATCCTCTGGGCTTGCTGAGAAATCCGGAGGCTCTCCTTTGTTTAACCAAATAAGGCCACATTTGGCAAAAATATCCAAAATGTGTGTTCCAGCTGTATGCATTTGTAGCCAATAGAATTTCACTGAAAATAAACATTGGTAATATAATGAAAGGAAAGAATGTAGGCACCAAAACTTTATTCCAGAAGTTTATTTTGTGCCCAAATATAAAGGTACAGAGTGATAGTCCTGCCCAATCAGCCTGAGATCAAATTAGGAAGTTTGTCACTAGCATCCCACGCACGAATTTCTGCATTCTGATTCATTGTTCTCTTTTCAAGGGTTCTCATAAAGCCCTGGTTTCTCGCACAAAGAGGAAAACAATCTAATAAACTCATTCAAATCGAAATATTCGTCACTTAGTAATGTTACTTTGCTTGAATAAAAACGTTAGACACAGGGCACGGTTTAATGCAGGGAAAAAAGCCAAAGCCTAATGACCTTGATGTTATCATGAAATTTCATAACATCAGGAATAAAGAGAAGATCTTTGGGGGGTTGAGAAGGGAGATAAAACATGTTGCATCAAAGAATCAGGAATCAGAATGACACTGGAGTTCTCAATACCAAGAGTGAAAATCAGAAGACAATCTGATGTCTTCAAAGTGCTTAGCGAAAATTATTTTTAACCTAGATTTATATAGTCAGCCAAACTATCAACCAATAGTCAAGATAAAATAGTAACTTTTCAGATGCAAAATCTCAAAAATTTACCCCCTGTGCACCTTTCTTAGGAGCTACTAGAGGATGCACTCCACCAAAAGGAGGGAGTAAACAAGAAAATGGGAGTTACAAGATTCATAAATTAGTGGGTCCAGCACAGAAGAGAGAGAAAAAGAATTTCCAGTATGAAGAAAAGAGAGATCCTAGCATAATAGTTGAACAGCAGCCTTAAGGAGCAACAAGTTTAAATTGGAATAGGAGGTGAGAGGACCCAAGGAAAAACAAATGAAATTAGTAAGAGATTTAACAGGTTTTACCCTGTATAAAATTGTTTTGAGAGATTTTACAGGTTTTTCAGAAGGTGTGGAAAGACTTAGAAATTCAAATTAAGGTAAGCAAATAAAAGATAAAGCAATTTCTAACTCCAGGAAAAATCCAAAGTTATACATGAAATGAATTGTAATCATAGTATACTATATGACTCAGCAATGAATGATATTTAAATACCAAAAAAACAAAATAAACCAGGGGCCATTAAGTCAATTCCAATTCATAGCGACCCTATAGGACAGAGTAGAACTGCCCCATAGGGTTTCCAAGTAGCGGCTGGTGGATTTGAACTGCCGACCTTTTGGTTAGCAGCCTGAGCTCTTAACCACTTACACTTAAAAATACTGAATATGGAATTAATTAAAATTGTGATTAACTATATTGAGGGTTTGAAGGAGGGTAAGGGAGTAAGGAGGGTAAGGGAGTATAAAATAGCTAACAAACCTCCCCCTCTGTAATTAAAAAAAAAAAAACTTGTTACCCTTGAGTCGATTCTGACTCATAGCGACCCTATAGGACAGAGTAGTACTGCCCCATAGGGTTTCCAAGGAGCACCTGGTGGATTTGAACTGTGGAGCTTTTGGTTAGTAGCCCTATCTCTTAACCACTAGGTCACCAGGACTCCCCTCTGTAATAGGAAGCCAACAAATAATGTCAAAAATTGATTAGTCTGGAGATACCAGTAGCAGTATGGTATTTAGAAACATAGAGGTAAATACATAATAAAGAACTAAAAGAGATAAAAGTAGTTCCCTAAGGAAGGGTAGGAGAGAGGCCATCTTGTTAATGCATTTGTTTACTTATTATCTCTCTCACTAGAATTTAAGCCCCATGAGGGGCAGAACAAGTGATGTGCCAGTAAATGTTTAACAACATCTCTCTGGTGGGGGTGGGGGGGACTTTGATTTGTAGCATTTTCCAATTTCTGTGGTGTAAATACTCCCAGAATGCCTGATTTTGAGCTACCAGTGTGATGTCACCAATAAGGTTATCCTGGCCCCAAAGGAGAAAAAGTGGAAAGGAAAGTATCTGTATGCCAGGCACTCTACTAGTCACTTTAAACATTTTGCCTTGTTTAATCGTCACTATAATCCTAAAATATATAGATCACAAACCCATTTTACAGATAAGGAAACCAAGACTCAAAAAGTCTAAGTAACTTGCCCAAGGTCACACAGCTAATAAGAGTCAGAGCTGAAATTTAAAACCAAATTTGCCTAACTTCTTGTCATATGCTATGTCTGTTACATCAGCTGCCTTAAAAAATTTCTTTTGGCAAGGTAATTTAGGAAGAAAAGGGAGGGTGTTTGTCAGAGATATGAAGACAATTGTTTCCCCGTCTACCACTCTTTGGTTATGAAGGTCTAGCCTAGGCACCTGTAAAGCAGGGAAAGAAATGCATCCAAACAGGCTTTTTTATAAGCTCTGGATTCTTCACTTTAGCTCTATTTTCTTGTCTAAAGCAGAGTACAGGCTGCCTAGCAACCAAGCTAATGGCATCTTTTTTGCCTTAATTACCTTATGTTTTCCACAGACTCAAAGGGATGGGATCAAATATTAAGGGTAAAAGGTCTGTATTTTTTAATCACTGTATTTGCTCTTTTATATGTACAATACACACACACACACACACACACACCTTCATCATTCCCTCAACCCTGTGATTAAAGTAGAAAAATGACTTCGAGTGTGTCTATATGATGTCATACTATTAGCTAAAAAGTACAAAATTCACCCTCTGAATATACAACACTAAACAACTCGTTTGACTAGCCATTATTAGCAATTTGTGGGATTCTTGCAATTCTTAGCTAAGTTGACTAGTTGTTTTGATTTAAGTGTGTATGTGTGTGTCCCCTAAAAGAGAGATGTTTATTATAAACGTATGCTAGTATCGGTGGTAATAAAGTTCAAATTCAACACTGATAATAGCTCTGCTAGTCACTTTTTTTATTTTAAAAAGAATCAGCAAAAGATTTGCTATTAATTCTCTGGACATAAAGACATAAGTAAACCTAAGTTGCATCTCAACCACTTATTCAGAGAGAGAAGCATCCCAAAGGATAAATAAATAAAGGGTGGATAAAAAGGAGAATATCCTGTAGAATGTGAGTGTCAGCTGCCTACCTGAAAGTCTTCTTCATTGCAATAGAATCTCAATTTTGTTTACACTTTTCCAGCATCCAGAGGATCAATCATAGTGGTCTCATTCCTCTATCCAAATTATTGGTTTAGGCATGGGTATCGGACGCAATTGTGGACAAGAAGATTGGAGGGGTGAAGTCTGTTTAGGGAGCTTCTGGGAAAGATTTCCTCATTCTTAAAAAGAGATACGAGAGAGGCGCATTCCTGATTTTTGCTTCTGGACATTTCTACCTATATGTGATGTCTGGAACTGTGGCAGCCATCTTGAGACCATGAGAACCAGCTCACTAGGGCAAGCCAGCATGCTATGACTTAAAAAGTGGAAAGATTAAAAGAACCTGTTTGTTGATGACATCATTGAGCTCCTGAATTAATCACCCTTGGAACTTCACTAGGAGCACCCCCTTACCTTCAAATTAAAAAAAAAAATTATTGCTTAGGCCATTTTGTATTGAGGTGTCCGTTTCCTGCAGCCAGAAGCATTAAAACTAATACAGTATGCTAACAAATGCTAGAACTTTTAAACTAATTTATGTGTTATTCTAAGTACTTCTGAAAATGTCTGCTTTCTACAGCTGGCCTTCAACCTATAGAAGCCTCCCTCTGTATTCTTCTAATTTGTATTTTTTCCTCATTTATCTGACTACCTTTGTCTCCTTATCTTCTTCTCATATTCCTTGTCTTCTTTGTACTCTTCCTCTTTGTTTTTGTCCTTGCTCTCCTTTTTCTTCCTCTAGCCCTTAAGTGACTGTGATTTGAATCGGACGTATGTCTATACATACATGTGTCCACATATATACAAATACTATTTGTATTCTTCCCCATTCCTAGTGATTCCTTCCATATAGAGGTAGCTCTACTAGCAAAAAACTCCTGGCATATCTTCATCTGCTTACTCATTCCTCCCCACACAGGAGGAGTGACTGAATCTGACTGGTCAGTTTGGAAGGAGAATTAAGCATGTGTAGTCCAGCCCCCTTCTATCTTCTTTCTCTTAGGAATGAGCTACCTACAGGGAACATGTGCTCTGCTATGGTTCTCCAAGCTGTAAATCTTACAAAATGTCTGCCCCATGGGGGAGGACTACAGTCGTTCAGCAATGCTGGTGACTAAGTGAAGTCTGTTTATTCCTCAACTCAGTATTGGGAGGCTCAAATGTCTATACATAGAAGGAGCATCCTCTAATGCCATTTTTTTTTATAATAAAGGTGATATTTTCTTGTATACCAACTCTTTTGTCTTATTGCTGAATTGGTTCAGAACTTGGGTCAGAAAGAGGACTTCTTTTTATTAGGCCCCCTTGAATAGCACCAACCAAAAACTCACTGCCTTCGAGTCAATTCTGACTCATGGCGACCTTATAGGACAGAGTAGAACTGTCCCATAGGGTTTCCAAGGCTGTAATCTTTACAGAAGCAGACTGCCACATCTTTCTCCCGCTGAGTGGCTAGCAGATTCAAACTGCCAACCTTTCGGTTAGCAGCCAAGCACCGTAACCACTGCACCACCAGGGCTCCTTTGAATAGCACCAGTATGTATTGAAGTTTTGTTTCCCCATTCTTAAATACAGTACATTTCAACTATTCTTCTTGACTATATGTTGTCCTTCATTGGGGGTTGCTTGAAAATGAAAAAAAAAAAAAAAACTCCAACAGGATGTCTTTGTTTTAGAGGTATTTCTGATTTGTGTGCCTGCTATTGATTGAGTTTTCTATGGAATAGAGGCTCTTGATAGGAAAAAGATTTACCTCCCTGAGTTTTGAGGTTCTCTTTTCATGATAACTTGTGAATCTGCACTTACCTGATCTGCCTCCAGCTGCTCAGGAATTTCACCTCTAGATGCTGCCTCTGTATAAACTTGATAGAAGGTCTTTTCATGGGACTCCACAGTAATGGTCAACACAGCGTCATAGGCCTCCCGGAGCTTTAGGTTGTTCCTCAGGACCTGGTAGGGGGTGTGCTTATAAGGTAAACTGTAGAGCATGGCATCATAGGGAACAAACGCATAGGTTCCATCGGTCATTTTCAGATCATGAGCCCATTCCAAAAGACGCTTCTGAGTCTCTCCCCCAATCAAGGCTGAATGCATGCACATGATGATTACTGAAACCAACAAAACAGGGAGATTATGGCAACAATATGTTAGTAAAACACAGTACCAAAAACTACAGATTATGAGAAATAAATAAATGTGTTATAACCAATTTTTAAATGATTTCTACCTTATGCCTCCAAGATGAGCAAGATGCTGAGATGCTGAGCCTAAGCCGAGATATGTTCAGGGACCCTGAGCTGGGTATGGGCACAAGAGAGATGAGCCTACAGGGTGCAGTGTCTAATACTAGACAGGACAAAAACAAGTATAACAAATGGGAGGTGGCATAATGAAGATCTAGGTTTATATCCTAACTCCACCAGTTGCTAGATGTATGCCCTTGGGAAAATTACATAACCTCTCTCTGCCTCATTCATAAAATAGAGGTAATAATATGTACTTCATGGGGTGGTAGCAAGGATTGAAGATGACAATTTATATAATGGGCTTAGCACATAGCACTCAATAAACGATAGTATTATTATACCTAAGAATAAGAAGGTTAAAAGGAGAGTATGGGAGATACTCCCATAGCCACTGTTTTTTTGTTTCGTTTTGGTTTGGTTTTTTATTGTACTTTAGATGAAGATTTACAGAGAAAATTAGTTTCTCATTAAACAATTAATATGCATATTGTTTTGTGACATTGGTTGCCAACCCCATGACATGTCAACACTCTCCCCTTCTCTACCTTGGGTTCCCTGTTACCAGCTTTCCTGGCCCCTCCTACCCTTTCTGTCCTTGCTCCTGGACTGGTGTGCCCATTTAGTCTCATTTTGTTTTATGGACCTGTCTAATCTTTGGCTGAAGGGTGAAGCCACTGTTGTTTTTTTATTGCTCACTCCCTACAAACATACACTCCAATAGATTTTTACCAACTGCTCCTATCCTTACCGAGGCCATTATAGACATTGAATGGCACTAAGTCACACTCACTTATAAATCCTACTTATATTATGGGTGATATGTTTAACTTTTAAAAATTTAATTTCCCTATAATTGGAATTACTTTTCAATCAATTTAATTCTTCCCAGACTTATGAAACTATGTTGTTTGGCAAGGCTATGCTAGAATAGAGTGGATTAGAGGGGGCCACGGTTGAAGAATGGCAGCTGAATCATGAGACTGAAAGCCTTATATCCAATTTCGCCCTTGGCATGCTAAATGAGTTTAGTTTAAGCCCACTTGTGCTTCAGTGCCCACATCTTGAAAATGTAGATTCCAATGCATTTCACAGGTACATTGAGTAGTTTAATTAGATAATGGCTGGCAAGTATTCTGAGCTCCTTGGAGAATGGCAAAGGTCCTATTGCCATTTGTAAATATTAATTATACATGCTTATATGGAACCCTTAATCTCAGGAACTAAGTGTGCTTAACTATATTCAATGACTGGTCTCTGGCGTTTACATATTGCTTCATCTATTTGCAAAAACCTTCTTTACACTTGTTAAATAACCCCAGAAAGTTTTCCCTTTGAACTAGAGCTGGTACCCTTTATTTTCTTTAAGATGTAACTAATAAGTTTTGAGGTTAATTTAAACACACCACACACACACACACACACACACACACCCTACAACACAGCATAACTTGAGTTTTCAAATGACTATTAGCTCCTTCCAAATAATTACCGTAAGAGGCTCTACATGTATTCTGATGCTCAGCCCTTTCTTAGAATCCTCCAGGGAGATTCCTGCAGCCAGTTTATGAGCCACACAAGGAATTCAGCCTCACTGGTTCATAATCAAGAAGCCCTGGTGGTGCAGTGGTTAAAGCGTTCGACTGCTAACTAAAAGGTTGGCGGTTCGAAACCAACAGCCTTTCTGCAGGAGAAAGATGTGGCAGTCTGCTTCTGTAGAGATTTACAGCCTTGGAAACCCTATGGGGTCACTATGAGTTGGAATCGACTCGACAGCAGTGGGTTTGGTTTGGTTGGTTCATAATCACCCATTATATAACGGGAAAATGGAGTGCTAGAGATGGTTGGCAAGGCAAGAGTTGGGTTTAGAAAAAGAAACTAGAACCCAAGACCTCTCACTCCCTATGTTTGGCTACACCATTAAATATCAATCAGTTGCATCAAATTAGTTCAGTAACAGGCCCATTGGGTGGGTGTTATGGACTGAATTGTGTCCCCAGAAAATATGTTTTGTAAATCCTAACCTCTATGCCTGTAGTTATAATCCCATTTGGGAATGGGTATTCTTTGTTATGTTAATGAGACAGGATTAGTGTAGGGTGTGCCTTAAGTCAATCTCTTTTGAGATATAAAAGAGATTAAACAAACAAACAAAAGAAGCAGAGATAGGGGAAGAGAGATGCCAAACCACATGAAGATCGCCCAGGAGCAGATTCTCAAAGAAATAAGGAACTTCCTCCAGAGCCGGCAGAGACAGAAAGCCTTCCCCTAGAGCCGGCACCCTGAATTGAGACTTCTAGACTCCTAAAATGTGAGAAAACAAATTTCTGTTTGTTAAAGCCATCCACTTGTGGTATTTCTGTTATAAAAGCGCTAGATAACTAAGTCAGAGTTTGGTACCAAGAAGTGGGGGTGCTGCTCTAACAAATACCTAAAATGTGGAAGTGGTTTTGGAATTGGGTAATGGGTGAAGGCTGGAAAAGTTTTAAGGTGCCTAATAGTAAAAGTCTAGATTGCCTTGAAGAGACTGTTGGTAGAATTATGGACATCAAAAGCAATTCTTGTGAGGGCTCAGAAGGAAGTGAGGAGAGCTATAGAGAAGGTCCCCATCATCTTAGAGAATACATATGGTGCCAGCAACAGAATGTTGCTAGAAATGTGGACATTAGATGTGCTTCTAGTTAGGCTTTAAAAGACGATGATGAACATGTGACTGGGCAATGGAAGAAGGGCAATGCTTTTATGCAGTGGCAAAGAACTTGTCTGAATTATGTTCAAATGTTTGGTGGAAGGTAGAACTCTTAAGTGATGAACTTGGATATCTGGCTGATGAGATTTCTAAGCAAGATCTTAAAGGGGGTGTGTGGTTTCTGTTTGCCACTTATAGTAAAATGTGAGAGGAAAGAGATGGACTTAAAAATGAACTGTGCAAAATGAAAACAAAACTTAAAGATTTAGAAAATTCTGTTGTACAAGCTAAGGATGCATGTTCTAGAATTTTCACCTAGGATGTGGCTACATAATCTTTTGTTAAAGACATTAAGCCTATGTCTGATGGATCTAACCAACTACCACAGCAGAAAACCCATCAGCTTATACTGAAGGGGATAGAGAACAAAAGGAAAAAACGCTGTCTGCCTCTTGGAATTCTACAGGCAGGAAACAGACAAAAGGAGCTACATCTGTTGTCCTCCAAGAAAAGGAAAGGATCATCCCTGGAGCAGCTCAGAGATCAGCAGAACTGTTGGAAGGAGCATGGGAAGTAGGTTCAAAGTGTGGGGCCATGGTCTCCTGAATCTCAAAGGGTAGGGTCACAGCCTCCTAGGTTTCAATGAGTCAGATCTTCGCCAACTCAGTTCCAGAGTGTGGGGCTGCCATTAAGGTGTGCAAGGGGAATGAGGCTGCCGCCCAAAACTGAGGAGGCGAGGCTATCATGCCCAAGGGGCAGAAGAATGGGGCCTGCTGAGGCCAAGGGGGTGGGTTCTCCACTCAGGTGGATTAGGAGAATAGGGCCACCTAAAGCCAAGGGAGCCGAGTTGCCGTCCCAGTTGGCCTGAAGGCAAAACTGAAGCCCAGAGCTGAGGGGCCTACTCCCAGAATCCAGAGGACATGGCCAACACCCAGAGTCTGGAGGGCAGGGCCATTGCCTAGATGGTCTCAGAGAGGAGAGAATTATTTTCAAGGCTTGAGAGCTAATATAAAGGTATTCTGCTGGGTTTTGGACTAGTTTGGTGTCTGTTATCCCTTCTTTCCCTCCAATCTCTCCCATTTGTAATGGAAATGTCTACTTTGTGCCTGTCCCACCACTGTACTTAGGAAACAGATAACTTATAGTCTAGATTTCACAGTTCACAGATGAAGAAGAATTTTGCCCCAGGATGGAACACACCTAAAGTCTCACTCATATTTGATTTAGATGATTCAGAAGATGAGATTTTGGACTTGGAGTGGATTTAAGACTTTTGGGGTGATGTGATGGGGTGAATGTGTTTTGCATGTGGCAAGGATATGAATTTGAGGGGGCCAAAGGGTGAAGTGTTATGAATTGAATTGTGTCCCCCCAAAATATGCATTGCAAATTCTAACCTGTATGCTTGTAGTTATAATCCCATTTGGGAATGGGTTTTCTTTGTTCTGATAATGAGACAGGATTAGCGTAGGATGTGCCTTAAATTAATCTCTTTTGAGATATAAAAGAGATTAAACAAGCAATCAAAAGAAGCAGAGATGGGGGAAGAGAGGTGCCAAGCCACATGAAGATCGCCCAGGAAAAGAAGTTCAAGAGACAAGGACCTTCTTCCAGAGCGAGCAGAGAGAGAAAGCCTTCCTCTAGAGCTGACACCCTGAATTCAGACTTCTAGCCTCCTAAACTGTGAGAAAACAAATTTCTATTTGTTGAAGTCACCCACTTGTGGTATTTCCTTATAGCAGCACTAGATAACTAAGACACCAGGTGTTATTTAGTTGTCCAGTTTTTGACAGTATCTTTGGCAAGTAGGTCGGAATTATCATCTTTATTCTACAAAAGCAGAGATTAGATGGCTTGACCGATAAAATTCCATTTAATGTGCTGAAAGGGACATCAAAATTACTTCATTAAATCAAAAATATTAAACAGAATGAAGTGCTTTCTGTTGGTTGAAATTTAGCAAATACTTTAACATACACTACATGTAATTGGTGCTCTGGTGTGCCACCCAGATGCCCCCTTCAGGACTGAAGCACACATTACCCCAGTGGCTGTGGATGTTTGCAGCTGATGGCTCAGTCCTTCTCTGGGACTTGCCCTCAGTTGAAGAAAGTCACCTCTCCCAAGGTGTGATGGTTATGATTGTGTGTCAGCTTGGCTGGGCCATGATTCTCCGTGTTTGAACGTAATCACTCCCATGATTGAATGTACTGTAAGTAGCCAGTCAGATGAAAGGGAGTCTCCTTGGGGGTGTGGCCCGCATCTGTATATAAGCAGGCGTTCTGGCTTTTTGCTCTCTCTGGATCCTGCGGCTGCTTCCTGTCATCTCATCTCCCGTTCTTGGGACTTGAGCTGTCAGCTTATCTGCCGAACCTGGGATTCATCGATCTGCACAGCCTGTAAGTGGGAGCCCTGCTCTCCAACCTTCTGATCTTGGACTTGCCAGCTTCTGCAGCTGTGTGACTTGGGAGAGGCCTCTACCTGATCCATGGACTTGGGATGTTCTAGCCTCTACAATCACGTGAGCTGTTTCCTTGATATAATCTCTCTCTCTATATATATTTATACACTTTACTGGTTTTGCTTCTCTAGAGAACCCAGCCTAAGACATTTGGTACCGGGAGTGGTTCTAGAGAAACAAAATTGTTAGGATGAGTTTTCTAAATTGGCTCTCAAGTCTGGTTAGTCATAAAGATGTTGATGACTCTGCTTCCAGCAGTAAAGAGGTCACTGCTAGTCCATGGAGCGAGGTGGCGATACAAATATGCAAAATATCACCACTGGTAGATCAGGTATTGGTGAAAGGTGAGGCTCAGGGTGAACACATGTGTGATATCTTTCTACAGCTTTGTCAGAATGAGAAGTATAAGGAAGCTGGTTGGTTTGTCCTACTTTCGCTAGACAAACTGATGAAGGAAAGAGATGCGCTCAGGGCTTCAGAGTCAAGGCTCAAATGTCACATACATGACCTCAAGGCTTTCACTTGTGCTTTGAAAGAAAGCCTCATTTCTTGTAGTAACAGAGCCAAAATTGCTGAAAACCAAACCCAGAGTCTTATCGTAAGAGTAGCTGAATTACAACGCCAGCTCAATTGCAAACCTCGAGAGGTGTCTGAAGTTAAAGTAAGGGAATTGATTGGGAAGAGATGGGATCCTGAGACTTGGGATGGGGACATATGGTCAGATAATCAGGAAGCTGGGGACACTGAGCCTGTAAATACTGTTGAATCACTCCTGCCAGCAGAACCAGTCCCATCTGAAGAGATTACTTCATGTTTGTCTGCGAAACCACCCTGCCCAGAAAAACCATTAGCCCCTCCACTCCCATCTGAGATTAGCCCTAGCTCAGATGCCTCTAAAGAGCACTTGCCTGAGTCATCGCCTGGAGCATCGCCTAAGGCGGATGCTTTACAAGATAATTCTGAATGTTCTCAAAACAATTTCACACTACCGATTCTGGCTTCTAGACCTATAACCAGGCTTAAGTCCCAGCGAGCCCCAAAAGGTGAAGTACAAAGTGTGACCCAGGAGAGGGTACACTACACTCCAAAAGAACTACTTGACTTTTCTAACATGTACAAACAGAAACCTGGGGAATATGTGTGAGAATGGCTATTAAGGGTGTGGGATGATGGTGCAAGGAACATAAAGATGGATCAGTCTGAGTTTATTGATATGGGTCCACTGAGCACAGACTGTTCCTTCAATGTTTTGGCTAGGGAAGTTAGGAAAGGATCTAACAGTTTATTTGGTTGGGTTGCTGAAGCATGGATTATGAGGTGGCCGACACTAAATCAAGTTGAAGTACCAGACCTGCCTTGGTATACTGCAGAAGAAGGTATCCAAAGGCTTAGGGAAATCGGCATGCTAGAGTGGATTTATCAAGTTAGACCCACAGACCCATGCATGGAGTGTCCAGAGGACACACCTTTTACCACAACTGTGAGGAATAAATTTGTGAAGGGAGCTCCAGCATCCTTGAAGACTGCTGTGATTGCTATTTTATGTAAATCAGAGTTGACAGTGGGAACTTCCCTAACTGAATTAAGACACCTAACTACAATGGGGCTGATCGGACCCCGTGGTAGTAGGGGCCAAGTGGCTGTACTCAATCGACACAGACAAGGGGGGCGTGGTTACAGTGATGGACAGAGGAGTCAAAGCAGTAATCAAAATAGTCTGACTTGTATGGACTTATGGCATTGGCTACTTAGTCTTGGTGTCCCTAGGAGTGAAATAGATAGGAAATCTACTAAATATTTACTTGATCTATACAAACGGATGAATTCTAGGTCAGGCGAACAGCAGTCTAACTCGAATCACCAGAATAGAGAGTCACGGTCCCTCAATCAATTCCCAGATTTGAGAGAGTTTAAAGACCCACAACCCCTTGAATGAAGGGGAGGCTGGATCCCCTTGAGGAAGGACTTCAATACACTGCCAGAAATTTTTACTGTTAATCTTTCTCCCAGCCTTCACCAAAGGGATCTATGGCCTTTTATGAGAGTGACTGTTCCCTGGGGAAAAGGAAATAATCAGACTTTTTGGGGATTGCTGGATACTGGCTCTGAGCTGACACTAATTCCAGGAGACCCCAAAACGTCACTGTGGCCCACCACTCAGAGTGGGGGCATATGGAGGTCAGGTTATTAATGAAGTCTTGGCTCATGTCTGTCTCACAGTAGGTCCAGTGGGTCCCCGAACCCATCCTGTAGTGATTTCCCCAGTTCCAGAATGTGTAATTGGAATAGATATACTCAGCAGAACTCCCACATTGGATCCCTGACAAATAGAATAAGGGCTATTATGGTAGGAAAAGTCAAGTGGAAGCCATTAGAATTGCCCCTACCTAGGAAAATAGTAAACCAAAAGCAATACTGCATTCCTGGAGGGATTGCAGGGATTACTGCCACCATCAAGGACTTGAAGGATGCAGGGGTGGTGATTCCAACCACATCCCCATTCAACTCGCCTATTTGGCCTGTGCAAAAAACAGATGCATCTTGGAGAATGACAGTAGATTATTGAAAACTTAGCCAGGTGGTGACTCCAATTGCAGCTGTTGTTCCAGATGTAATTTCACTGCTTCAGCAAATTAATACATCTCCTGGTACCTGGTATGCAGCTATTGATCTGGCTAACGCCTTTTTCTCCATACCTGTTTCAAAGGACCACCAGAAGCAGTTTGCCTTCAGCTGGCAAGGCCAACAGAACACCTACACCTGCCTACCTCAGGGCTACATTAACTCTCCAGCCCTATGTCATAATTTAGTCTGCAGGGATCTTGATCGCCTTTCCCTTCCACAAGACATCACACTGGTCCATTACATTGATGACATTATGCTGATTGGACCTAGTAAGGAAGAAGTGTCAATGACTCTGGACTTACTGGTAAAACACTTGTGTGCTAGAGGGTGGGAGATTAATCCCACAAAAATTCAGGCACCTTCCACTTCAGTGAAATTTCTAGGGGTCCAGTGGTGTGGGGCATGTCGAGAAATTCCTTCTAAAGTGAAGGATAAGTTATTGCATCTTGCTGCTCCCACAACTAAAAAGGAGGCACAATGCCTAGTGCGCCTCTTTGGATTTTGGAGGCAACATATTCCTCATTTGGATGTGCTACTCCAGCGTATTTATCAAGTGACTTGAAAAGCTGCTAGTTTTGAGTGGGGACCAGAACAAGAGAAGGCTCTGCAACAGGTTCAGGCTGCTGTGCGAGCTGCTCTGCCACTTGGACCATATGATCCAGCTGATCCAATGGTGCTTGAAGTGTCAGTGGCAGATAGAGATGCTGTTTGGAGTCTTTGGCAGGCCCCTATTGATGAATCACAGCGCAGACCCTCAGGATTTTGGAGCAAAGCTCTGCCATCCTCTGCAGATAGCTACTCTCCTTTTGAGAAACAACTTTTGGGTTGTTACTGGGCCTTAGTAGAGACTGAACCCTTAACCATGGGACACCAAGTCACCATGAGGCCTGAGCTGCCCATCATGAACCGGGTGTTGTCTGACCCACAGAACCATAGAGTTGGACGTGCACAGCGGCACTCCATCATTAAATGGAAGTGGTATATTCGAGATCGGGCCCAAGCAGGACCCGAAGGCACAAGTAAGTTGCATGAGGAAGTGGCCCAAATGCCCATGGTCTCCACTCCTGTCACATTACCTTCGATCTCCCAGTCTGCACCTATGGCCGCATGGGGAGTTCCTTATGATCAGTTGACTGAGGAAGAGAAAACTTGTGCCTGGTTTACAGATGGTTCTGCGCGATATGCAGGCGCCACTCAAAAGTGGACTGCAGCAGCACTACCGCCCCTTTCTGGGACCTCCCTGAAGGACAGTGGTGAAGGGAAATCCTCTCAATGGGCAGAACTTCGAGCAGTGCACCTGGTTGTTCACTTTGCTTGGAAGGAGACATGGCCAGATGTGCGATTATATACTGATTCATGGGCTGTGGCCAATGGTTTGGCTGCATGATCAGGGACTTGGAAGGAACATGAGTGGAAAATTGGAGACGGATTTATGGGGAAGAGGTATGTGGATAGACCTCTCCGAATGGGCTAAAGAAGTGAAGATATTTGTGTCTCACGTGAATGCTCACCAAAGGGTGACCTCAGCAGAGGATGATTTTAACAATCAAGTGGGTAGGATGACGCGTTCTATGGAAACCAGTCATCCTTTTTCCCCAACTACTCCCGCCATTGCTCAATGGGCTCATGAACAAGGTGGCCATGGTGGCAGGGATGGAGATTATGCATGGGCCCAGCAGCATGGACTTCCACTCACCAAGGCTGACATGGCCTCAGCCTCTGCTGAGTGCCTAATCTGCCAGCAGCAGAGACCAACACTGAGCCCCCGATATGACACCATCCCTCAAGGTGATCAGCCAGCAACCTGGTGGCAAGTTGATTACATTGGACCACTTCCATCATGGAAAGGGCAGCGTTTTGTCCCTACTGGAATAGACACTTACTCTGGATATGGATTTGCCTTCCCTGCATGCAATGCTTCTGCCAAAACTACCATCCGTGGACTTACAGAATGCCTAATCCACCGTCATGGTATCCCACACAGCATTGCCTCAGATCAAGGAACTCACTTCACAGCAAATGAAGTGCGGCAGTGGGCCCACGCTCATGGAATTCACTGGTCTTACCATGTTCCCCATCATCCTGAAGAAGCTGGCTTGATAGAACGATGGAATGTCCTTCTAAAGACACAATTACGGTGCCAGCTAGGTGGCAATACCTTGCAGGGTTGGGGCAATGTTCTCCAGGAGGCTGTATATGCTTTAAACCAGCGTCCAATATATGGTGCTGTTTCTCCCGTAGCCAGGATTCATGGGTCCAGGAATCAAGGGGTGGAAATGGGAGTGGCACCACTCACTATTACCCCTAGTGACCCACTTGCAAGATTTTTGCTTCCTGTCCCCTTGACCTTATGCTCTGCAGGCCTAGAGGTCTTAGTTCCAAAGGAAGGAATGCTCCCACCTGGAGACACATCACTGATTCCATTGAACTGGAAGTTAAGAATGCCACCTGGCCACGTTGGGGCTCCTTATGCCTCTGGCTCAACAGGCAAAGAAGGGAGTTACCATACTGACTGGTGTGATTGATCCTGATTACCAAGAGGAAATCAGATTGGTATTACATAATGGAGGTAAAGAAGAGTATGTCTGGAATGCAGGAGATTCCTTGGGGCATCTCTTAGTACTACCATGCCCTGTGATTAAAGTCAATGGAAAACTACAGCAACCTAATTCTGGCATGACTACTAATGACACAGACCCTTCAGGAATGAAGGTTTGGGTCACCCCACCAGGCAAAGAACCACGACCAGCCGAGGTGCTTGCTGAGGGCAAAGGAAATACAGAATGGGTGGTGAAAGAAGGTAGTTCTAAATACCAGTTACGGCCACATGACCAGTTGCAGAAACAGGGACTGTAATTGTTATGAGTATTTGTACTTTGTATGTGTGCATCAAATATTTTTGTTTCCTTCACTTATATAAGCTGTAAATGGGGCTAGTGCGTTTTCGATAGTACGCGTGTTAGTTGTATCATGTTAGGTGCAAGTATGACTTTCTCATTGTCTTTATTCAGAGATTATGTATGGTTTAAGGAGATGTATACATGTGCCAAGTTGACAAGGGGTGGACTGTGATGGTTAAGATTGTGTGTCATCTTGGCTGGGCCACGATTCTCCATGTTTTAATGTAATCACTCCCACGATGGAATATACTGTAAGTAGCCAGTCAGATGAAAGGGAGTCTCCTTGGGGGTGTGGCCCGCATCTGTATATAAGCAGGTGTTCTGGCTTTTTGCTCTCTCTGGATCCTGCGACTGCTTCCTGTCATCTCATCTCCCGTTCTTGGGACTTGAACTGTCAGCTTATCTGCCGAACCTGGGATCCGTCGATCCGCACAGCTTGTAAGTGGGATCCCTGCTCTCTGACCTTCCGATCTTGGGCTTGCCAGCTTCTGCAGCTGTGTGACTTGGGAGAGGCCTCTACCCTGATCCATGGACTTGGGACGTTCTAGCCTCTACAATCGTGTGAGCTGTTTCCTTGATATAATCTCTCTCTATATATGTATTTATACACTTCACTGGTTTTGCTTCTCTAGAGAACCCAGCCTAAGACACAAGGTCACATCCCCTCAATAATGTGCTGGAGCTGTCTTGTGCTGGCTCACAAAAGCTGTTTGTTAAATTTTCAGGAATTGTGTGAGCCAGATAATGTCACATTGGTAGCTTGAAATTGGTCATAGAGGGAGTAATTATACCATTGAAATCAGCAAATGCTGCAAATCAGGGACTTTTGTTTTTCCTGAAGATCTGGTTGTTAAACAGTTATTATCATACCAGTGTGCCCCTTTCTATGTATCAGCCTGTACCCAATGACTGGTCAACATGGAGGTATAAAGGCCCAGACTCCTCACTTCAATTCTGGACAATTCTGAAGGGCCATTCTAGCTCCAGAGGTCCTTTTGGAACTGGTTGAGGCCTTTGTTGTGACTGCATCATAGTTTAATTCTTCTTTCTGTTCAATTCTATTGCCTTCTCTCCCTTACAGGTGTTGATCCTTGAAAGAACTCCTCCAATAAGCTTCCTGCACACAAATCTCCATCTGAGAGACTGTTTTTAGGGAAACTGACTTGTAACACTGGGTTAGAGCCCCATTGTACCCTGAACTGAGTTCTGTCATGGCATTTACAAGATTTATTGCACTGATTTATTTATATCAGCTTCTACTATGAGACTGTGAACTACACCTTGAGGTCAGGGATTTTACCTTATTTTTCTTTGTATTTTGGTATACATTTTATGCATATTATTGGTATATGTATGGAACATATCATGCATGTAATAAATGCATGGATGAATATTTGCAAACTAACAGGTTCTTCAGAAAAGGTTGTGCATTTAGATTTTTTTGGGGGGTTCCTTGAGATATGAGACAAGGGCATATTTGGATTGTTAGGAGGGAGGAACAATTGAAAATGATATTTCCTAGGCCTAGTAGATACTACCATGCCTGTCTTCAATGCCTAGTGTCATTAACTATGCCCAAGACCTTACCTGTAATTTGAATTTCTCCTCTTTATTTTTCTTTGATTGGCCTACCCTGATGACATTTCAGACAAAGGATCACAATTTTTAGAACTGGAAAGATCCTTAGAGACCATCTAGCTCAACCCCTTACTACCCCCCTTATTTTATAGATGAGGAAATGGAGATCCCGTGAGAGAATGGTCACAGGCTCCTCAAATTTTCATATAGCAAAATCCTGCCGCTGAACACAATTAAAGTAGAAAGCATAAATACTGAATTCAAACAACAGCATCTTAATTTAATAGATCGAGTGCTTTGTGGACAGGGATTTGTGGATGCATCTGTTCCACAGGATAATTTTACTAAATAGCTTTATTATCTCAAAATTACATTCATTAAACTGGGATTTCACCTGTAAGCTGTTGTCAGGAGAGGATTAGTGTACAGAAACCTTAAATCCTAGGCAAGGCCTGGGTCAACAGGTGGACACTGAATAAATGCTAATTTGTAAGTTTCCATGCTGATTGTTAACAGTCAAGACACTCTATAGCCAAAACAAGGACCAGGAGATGCACCTTCCTGAGATCCCATCTTACCAGGATGTAATATTAGCACTTTCTCTGATCTACTTGAGCTCCACTCCAGCTGTCTGGCAGCTATATCTTCATATTGTGGTACCCAGTATGGCAGGTTGGCAGGCTGTCTAGAACTCTTTCGTCCTCAATACTAGCAGCAAGAAATATGACAAAACTACAAAAGAAGCCAATTCCAAAGTCACTCCACTCCTACTTCTCTTCCTATATTGAAATATTCTGTCAACTATTTACTTGAGATAGAGGAACCGTGTTTCTTAGAAGGCAACACTCACTTTCTCTCAGACTGTTGGCTACGGAGTCCTCTCTGGTAGAAACTGGGCCCAATGTTACACTTCATGAGATGGAAATGGTTCCACTAGCTAGTACTGAAGAAGTCCTTGGAAGCCAAATGCATATCAATGAGCCTACAAATGCTGCCACCCCAAGACAGAAATAGTGAGACTATTCCTTCCAATCCACAGAACCCCCCCCACTCCACTGCCTTGCTTTTCATTTTCTTGCCACTGACATTCATTTTAACCGGTTTCATTTTAACAAATGTTGGGGCCTCGTAGATAAGAAGGCCAAAGGAGGTGGGGAGGCATACCATGTTTTATTTATCTCAAGTTTCCCATTCCCCAGAATTCACCCCATCTGGCCATACTGTGAAAGGAGATTCACACCCTCTTCGTCTATTTTCTCCCACCCAAGTTTAGAGAATGTCTGTCTGTTGTTGTTGTTAGGTTACACTGAGTTGATTTCAACTCATAGCAGCCACATGTGACAGAGTAGAACTGTCCCATAGGGTTTTCTAGGCTGTAATATTTACAGGAGCAGATCACCATGTCTTTCTCCCACGGAGCTGCTATGTGGGCTCGAACCACCAACCTTTCAGTTAGCAGCCAAGTGTTTAACCATTGTGCAACCAGGGCTCCTAAATGAATGTATAAGAAGACCACATCTAACAGCAGACAAAGAAAGGGCAGCCTTTCTTCAGTGAGCCTTTTCCTTAGTGATTAGGCCAGTGGCCCCCAACCAGTGAGTACCAGAATCACGTGGGAGGTGTGCTAAACAGGCAGCTTTCAGGGACGACTCTGCATGTTTCATAGCTCTCCCCTCCCATGTGATTCAGTGCAGGAGGCCCTCAAACACACATTAAACATATGTACTAGGCAATGGGTGACTATCTCTATCAGCTGAGGATACTCCATATAGTTTCGGCCTTAAGTCCTGAGGCCACCACTGTGACTGCTACCAGTGTTGGACTAGCCCAAGTAGCTCAGCATGATGGCAGACAGATATTACATTCAACGATTATTCAGTCTGCAAGACTGTGTTTTTTTAATATAACAAGTAAAACTGGTATTGCAAGTGCATTTATTGCCTTAACATTGCTGCCTAGCTTGAGAAAAGTTTTTAATATTGCTCCACACCTGCAACATATGTTTTCTTCATCATTTCCTAAACTGCTATATAGACTTAAAAAAAAAAAACCATTGCTCTCAAGTCTATTCTGACTCATAGTGACCCTATAGAACAGAGTAGAACTGCCCTACCATAGGGTTTCCAAGGAGTGGCTGGTGGATTCAAACTGCTGACCTTTTGGTTAGCAGCCATAGCTCTTAACCACTGTGCCACCAGGGCTCACACTGGAATGATTTCACAATCAGCCAAGTATAGAGCTGATGGGCAAAGAGGTGAGAGTAAGAGAAGAGGGCTTGAAATAGCCATTTGAAAAGTTCTCAGAAAAGCTGTAGAGTCTCTTGCAAGCCTTTGTACAAATTAGAAAATAGAACTCCTTCTAGGTGGATGCAATCCTGTAGGTACCCTTCTTGGTGAGCGGATAACTCCTTAAAAAACAACAACAAAAACCAAACCAGTTGCCTTAGAGTCGATTCCGACTTATGGTAACCCCATGTGTGTCAGAGTAGAACTGTGCTCCATAGGGTTTTCAATGGCTGATTTTTCAGAAGTTGATCACCAGGCCTTTCTACCAAGGCACCTCTGGGTAGACTTGAACTTCCAACCTTTCAGTTAGCAGCACAGAGCATTAACAGTTGCACCACCCAGGGACTCTGAATGATTCCTTAGTGCTTAGGAAAAGGTGCCCCATCCTTCCATTGGACAAAAACCTCCATCGGGGCACATGGTTTGAGAAGCAGAGAGTGGACTGGATTTTGACCTTCACATGCCCACTCAGCTAAGTTCCCTTTTGCAGGGCACAAGCTACATGACCACACACAGCAGCCCTGACTGTAAGTTGAAGCTCTTGTCTTTAAATAGTATCTCCTATGTTTGACTTTGTCAGAAACGAATTTAATTGGTAATGCCCCAAGGTATAAGGGAAATGAGTTGAGAATCTGGGAAAGGCTGAAGCTCCCTACTCTGAGACTTCATTTACCCCATTCTTTGATGTTAATAATGCCTACACCTACCAGCTTGTTACTGTGAGACCTATAAGTGTTGAAAAAGTTGAAAGAAAATACCTCTCTCCTAGATGAAATGAGATGAGATGATCTATGCGCAAATGCCTGATAAACTGTAGAGGGCTTTTCACGTGTAAGGTAGTCTTACGGTTACCTTTATTGTTTCTGTGATAGCATCTGCTAACACCTCTGATGTTCCCTCTCCCAAGAGCCCACAGCTATCATTATCGTCATTATCATCTTCACTATTAAGTTTATCACTGCCTTGGTATTGTGTAGGCACAACTCAGACCTGTTTCTGAGGTTAGACTTCCTCTAACCTCAGTAAGGTGCCAGTGATGTTTTCTAATTGGAAACATTACCTTACAAGAAAGAGAAGTGGCATGCCAGCCAGTAATAGACTAGCTCTTCTCCCCTCCCTCCCCACCACCACCATCACTACCATCATCACCACCACCATCACTACCACCATGAGACTGAGATCACTGTTATTGTGAGCAGATGAGACAAAACCAATTTTCCAACTATTCCCATCATTTCCAAATATTGTCAAGCCCCCATCAAAAGAATGGGTGCCTTTCCACTGTATTTTGGACCCTTCACAAAGGGTCCTTCTCTGAAAGTTTGCTTAGGGGATCCACGATGTTAAGAAGTAGCCTAATATCCAGCAGAATTGGGAAGATGTCAGACCCCGCCTTCCTCAACCCTACTCAGCTGAGGTCACACACAGCTTCCATGTGAAAGCTTAGAGCTTTTTTAGTCCCTGTCAGTCAAGAGAGATAACAACCAGGAATACTTTAGTAGCCTCATTCCTGCAAGTTGGGAGGGGCTGGAAAGTCAGCTAGAGATTTGCTCTGGTATATGCTATGCCTGGAGTGTTGCCACCTTGCCTTCCTCATTGCTATGTTAGCTCAATCCATACTCTTTGGCTTCTGACTCAGGTTCTCACTAGATGAACTCTTTTCTAATGGGATCAGGGATGTGCTCTGAACCCCAGTTCACTTGGCTAGAGCTCTAATACTCTGCTTGTTTTTGGCTCATTCTCTCTAGCCTGCTTCTGTTCCTCCCATTGGATGGAGTCCTGCACTGAGTGGATAATCAAGTTGACGACGAGGCCTATCTTACTTTAAGACTCATTCCCCTTCCTCAAGTCTTGCTGCCACATCCCACCCACCAGTTGGCGTGCCTGAGGATGTACTTAGGCCATAGCCCAACTAATAGTTCAATTTTCCTACCCACCACCCTATCACCTCCGTTCTAACGTATGTTGTTGAGGTACCAGCACGCCTCATCAGTCTGCCTATGTTTTGCTAGAATTCAGAGGCAAAGCCCTGGAATGCAGAGCTTTATCTTCAGTCCCTTTTATCTTTCTGAGGCCAGCCCTGGTGGTGCAATGGTTAAAGCACTGTGCTGCTAACCAAAAGGTCAGAGGTTCAAACCCACCAGCCACTCTGTGGGAGAAAAGACCTGACAATCTGCTCCTGTAAAAATTAACCAAAACAAAACGAAAAGACAAACCTGTTGCCATCAAGTCAATTCCAACTCATAACAACCCCATAGGACGGAGTAGAACTGCCCAGTAGGGTTTCCAAGGCTGTAAATCTTTACGGAAGCAGCCTGCCACATCTTTCTCCTGCAGAGCAGCTGGCGGGTTCAAACCACTGACTTTTCAGTTAGTCGCTTAGCTGAGTGCTTAAACACTGCCCCACAAGGGCTCCTTCCTGTAAAGATTATAGCCTAGGAAACCCTATGGGGCAGTTCTACTCTGTCACACGGGGTCACTATGAGTCAAAATTCACTCAATGGCACACAACAACATCTCCACTTCCTGTTGCTGTCCAGGGTCTTCCTTTGCTCTATAACCACAGCCCCTGCTCTCTCAGCTTTTTTCCACCCAATCTCAGCATTTTCATTCCCTTAATGGGTTGATTTATACTGCTATAAAGAAAACAATCTGATTAAACAAAGTCATCTTAAGACAAAAATGACTTAAGGTGAGGAACATTTATTTGCATTTTCATTAACTTAAAGTAGTGGTTTTCAAGTCTGGCTGCACTGAGAAGCATACCTTTGCTGGGACCCCACCATAGACTAATTAAATCAGAATCTCTAGGGCTGGGGCTCTGGCTCCAGTCATTTTTTTTAAAGTTTTCCAGATAATTCTAGTGTGCAGCCAGAGTGAGAACCATTGACCTAAAGGAATGAATCGCTAGTGGAAGGGCAATAATATGTACATTTACTACCTCCCTGCCTGAAATGAGTTGTGGGTGGTGAGCACTCAATCCTAACTTCTCTCAGTCTGACAGTCCAAAGAGCTTCAGGACGTGGATTTATTTAACATTTCATGGTAGGGCCAAAATGTCGTTTCAAAGTATACTATTTAGAATGGGTGGGATGTGAAACACTCATGGAATGTAAACTTGCAGGAGACGCTGGGCGTCGTGAAGATTTGTACCATATTATAATGTTATGATACTAAATACGTTAGCCAGTTTCTGACATTGCTACCCCTGAAAATGGTTTTATATTTTTAAAAATAATGCTGCGCTCTGCTTTGAAAGTATCAAACTCTATTATGAAGTAATCAGAGCTGCAGTGATTGCTTAACATTATAGGATCTTGTAGACTGGGGCTGGAAGCAGACTATAGTAGTTCCTGGAACTAAAAACTCTTGCCCTCATACTCCCCTAATGATCATAATTAAGGTCCAATACTGGAGACACTTGAAACTCAAAACGGGCTTCTGGTTATGGGCCAGGCTTAAGCTGGACTGTTCTCTAATAAGCCCATTGTTATGTTAAGGAAATGACTGGGACCAGGACTAATCCTAATTGTAATCAGTTTGACAAGTAGTTTCTGAGCTATCCGTTCTATAGTGGTGGAGTGGCTGCAAGGGGCAATGAGCAGTGTTCCCACAAATCACCGCCACTTTCCAGAGAAAAGCAAAGTGGAGATATTAAAAAAAAAAAAAAAAAAGAAGGAATAGGAAAAAGTCAAAACCGAATGTCACATGGTTTTGCCATAAGTCTAAGTCAAAAAGTCTGACTCAAGAGGGCCAGGAAGGGCCCCCCTGCCTAAAATTCCACCCAACATGCCCTGGAAATGGTAGCTTCAGTGGGCCAGTCTTTTGCATCAAACCTTGTTCATTATCTCTGCAAAAATCAACTTTGAACTAAAAATTCCCTTCAAAGGGGGAGCATGTTGAAAGGCAGGCAGACTTCTCATTTTAGTTTGCTTTCATTTATCAGCTAGGTCCCCTCCATATCAATGTGCTGTGTGCTTCAGGAAGAGAAGACTGCTTTGAGGGGGCATGCATTTTGGAGTCCAGAGAAGACAGGTTCTAAGCGGAATGTGATGACACAAGGGCACTGGGTACTTACAAAGGAAAGTATCCAGGAGAGGGTCAAAGGCAAACCTCCCTCAGTGACTAAGACAAAAAGGGAGCCATAAGAACCTCTCTTTGGACAAATATTGTATGACTCCACTTATATAAAATATCTAGAATAGGTAAATGTATAGAGACCAAAGTTTATTAGTGATTACCAGGGATAGAAAAGGAGCTCTGATGACAGAAACCATTAAGCACTTGGCTGCTAATGGAAAGGTTGGTTGTTCGAACTCACCAGAGGCTTCAAGGGAGAAAGATCTGGCAATCTGCTCCTGTAAAGTCTAGATAACCCTGTGGGGCAGTTCTACTCTGTCACATGGGGTCATTATGAGTTGAAATTGACTCAACGGCACCTAACAACAACAACAGGGATGGATGGGATGGGAAAAGGAGGAGTCACTGCTTAGGGGGCACTGACTCTTTGTTAACGGTGATGGAAAATTTGGCAATGGGTACTGTTGATGGTGGCACAACATGATTAATGTAATCAGTGTTACTGAATTGTACACGTAAAAAAAATGTTAAATTGGCAAATGTTGTGTTATATATATTTTTACCACAATAGAAAAAATAGAACAACCCTCTTTGGCTGGTCTGAAACGATGGGGCTCCCAAGGACAAAAAGGATGAGTGGCTAGAGTTGCCCTTGATGCTACTTTTCCCCACCCACGTACTGAGGGCAGGCACTGGCACCCAAAGGTGTTTTAACCACAGAGTTAGCTCTGTGTACCTTTACTCAGTCCATAAGACAGACTCTGTTGAAGCAGGACAGTTTTGGGGCCTGAGTGTGAGTGAAAGATGGCAAACACATAAGGAACTGGGGATTGATGTGCGATCCTAAGGTGTAAGGATAGGAAACCTTTTAGAGATTTCAATATCTTTTGTTGAAGCCACATTTAAACCTTAGCCTGGAGAACACTCACTGCGAATTCTGTCTGCCTGGCGAATCCTCTGGAGAGCTTTAAAAATGCTTTGGCTGTCTTGGCCTGTGGTCACGACGACCCCTACAGGTAGGCCGCGGCTCCGAAGGCCACTTGCAACTCGATTGGCTGTGTGCACCCAAATGTCTTCATCTGAGGAAATGACTCCAGCATGAGCCCACTGGAAATACTTCATGATGGTTACCAGCACTTTGATAGGCGAAGGGAGTGTCCGAGAAAAGGCCAGGTAGCTATTTTTATTGTCTAATTCATAATTCACACAAGCCCACGAGAAAATCCCTTTGTCCCAGCTGTTTCCCAGGAGCGAGGCCGCCTCGCAGTAGCCAGGGTTAGCAGGTCCAATAAATCCTGAGGCCATCTGGTGGTGGGAAATGAAACTGGAGAGGGCCCTAGAAGTCTGGCAGTCTTCATTGAGAATCACATATTCAAAAGAGTAGCCCAGGTCCAAGGATGGGTCTCTGTTGATCCGATCAATAGCTAATTGAGCAGCAACCTCAGGCAGGGCCTTTGAGAACAATGGATCACAAGCCCAAGGACCTATCACTCCTACCTTGTAGGGAAGTGCCCACACCTGCTGCGGGAAGGACATGACAACCAGGAGGCACAAGCACCACAGCAGCTTGGAGGATGCAAGGCCATGGTGTCCTGGCTTTTTGCTGGTAGCCATGAACCAGAGCATAAGGCGAGACAAAGGCCAGGGTCCTGGGAACATAGCCCTCCTGCTTGCAGCAAGCTAATGAAGAAATACTGGCAGGTATTCTGCTGTCCCAAGATGGACAGTGATGTTTCCAAATGCCTGTCAATCAGAGGAAAAGGTCTGTTATTCATATAATTTCTGAAACTTCTGAAAACATTCATTATGAAAGAATGGCAATTGCCCTCACTGTTGCCCAGTCCTTGTGGTTGAAAGCATGAGGTCCTGTAAGGACAGAGATATCACACAGTCCTATATCCTTGCTATAATACAAACTAGAAATAGGGAACCTCCCATGCCAGTCCAGAGAAGGGCTTGCTCCTAGAGCACCCTGACATCTAGCTTTTTCAGTGACAGATAAAAGATTGAGCCTGGGGGAGGCAGTGGCAAGTCCCCAAACTGAGAACTTCTTTCCCCATACTGACACTCCTCCTCTACCTGTACTCCTTATCTCACCAAATGGCACCTCCAGCCACTGTTTGCCCACTTGCTCAAGTCAGAAACCTGGGAGTCAATTGAGACTCCTTCTTCTTCTTTGCCCCCACATTCAATCCATCACCAAGTCCTATTGATCCAACTTGAGTAATAGCTGTCTACCTCAGGGTTGTGAGAGTTACGTGAGTTAACATACATTAAGTGCTTATAACAGTGCCTGGCATAACATTAGCATTATGCTAGTGATGTTATTATCATTATTATAGTTTTAAATATGTCCATTTTTCTCCACCCACACTGCACTCTTGGAGTCTAAAAGAGAGATGGAGGTACAAACAAATAATGGCTAAATAGAATAAGAAGTGCTACAACCAAGGTAGCCCAGAGGAAGACAGAGAGGATAACCTAAACCCAGATTTCAGGACAAAAGAGGAGGGAAGAGAAGGGAGATCTTACTGGGTTGAATACTGAAAAAAAAAAAAAAGTGAGTCAGGTGAAAGGGGTCAGGAAATGGGTTGGGACTATGAGCCTTCAAGACAGAAGAAACAACATGTCAAAAGACCCAGAGGCAAAAAACAATATATTAGATTCTCAGAATTCCAAGGTATTTGGAATGGGCTGGAAAGGGGCAAGACTGGAGGCAGAAAGACCAGTTTGGAGGCTGTTGTAGTTAGTAATCCATATGAGAAATGATAACAAACCAAGACAGTGGTGGTGAAGTTCTAGAGGAAAGGGGACGAATTCCACCAAGACTAAAAATAACAACAAGTTAATCAAAGAGAACCAACAAGAACTTGGTGACTGACTAGATGTAGGAAGTAAACATAAAAAGAACACAAAAATGATTTTGAGCTTTCCAGATCTAGTCAACTGCTTGGAAAATAGTACAAGTCTCTGAGACGGGGAACACTGAAGGAAGGGGATGGGAGAGACAATGCATTCTACTAGACATGTTGAATCGGTGGTGCCTGTAGAACATACAGGAATCCCTGGGTGGTGCAAACAGTTAACACATTTGGCTGCTAACCAAAAGACTGGAGGTTAGAGTCCACCTAGAGATGCCTCTGAAGAAAGTCCTGGCAATCTACTTCCAAAAAATCTGCCATTGAAAACTGTATGGAGCAGTTTACTCTGACACACATGGGGTCGCCATGAGTTAGAATTGACTCAATGGCAACTGGTGGGTTGGCAGAACATACAAGTGGCAATGTCCAGTAGACAATTTGACATACTGGAGCTCATAATAGAAAACTGATCTAGAGATATAAATTTGGGAGTAATCAATTTATGGAAGGCAATTGAAGACATGTCAGAGTATAACATCAACAAACAACAATTGTGAAGTAAAGAAAGAAGACAATAAAACCCTAAGAGTCCACAATGTTTAAAAGTCAGGTAGAGAGAAGGGAGCTCATAACCAACATGAAAAGTTCAGAGAAAACAGAGCAAGATCCAGGAGACAGTGGTGTCTTATAATCCAAGGAAGAAGGAAGTTTAAAGATGGAGAAGTGATTATCAGGGTCATACTCTGCTGAAAAGTCAAGTAAGCTAAAGATAGAAAGGTGTCCATTTCAAATGGATTCAGAGAGTAAGCTTTAAGTTGAGAGACCACAATGAATCAAAAAATGAATGCAAATTAATGAAACGGAGTTAGCAAGTGTAGAGACCAAAAAACCAAAACCATTGCTGTCAAGTCAATTCTGACTCATAGTGACCCTATAGGAGAGAGTAGAACTGCCCCATAGAGTTTCCAAGGCTGTAAATCTTTACGGAAGCAGACTGCCACATCTTTCTCCCAAAGAGCGTCTGGTGGGTTTGAACCACCAACCTCTCGTTAGCAGATGAGCACGTAACCACTGCACCACCAGGGCTCCTAAGTGTAGAGAACTTTTTCAAAATGACACATGCAAAGCCTTTCTCAGCTGGCCATGGCCTTTGTCTACAACCCACTCTCCCCACTGCTCTCATCTGATTCTTTTTGATACAGTGATTCTGTGTATTCCTCCCATCTTCTTTAGATGCTTCCTGTGTCATTCAATATTCTGAATCCTTCAATATTACAACTCAAGACCTGAATTTTCTCTTCAGTTCTTTCTGCTTGAGAAATGCCAAATGTATTCTTCCCTTTTGGTTTTCTAACTCCAGATCTTTGCACATTTCATTATAATACTTTACTTAGTCTTCTCAAGCTACCCTTTGAAATCTGTTCATCTTTTACTTCATCATTTCTTCCATTCACTTTAGCTACTTGACATCCAAGAGCAAGTTTCAGAGTCTCTTCTGACATCCATTTTGATCTTTTCTTTCTTTCCTGTCTTTTTAATGACCTTTTGCTTTCTTCATGCATGATTTCCTTGATGTCATCCCACAACTTTCTTGGTCTTCAGTCATTAGTGTTCAATGTGTCAAATCTATTCTTCAGATGGTCTCTAAATTCAGATGGGAGGTGGGGATAAGATGTTGGAGTAGTCAGACACTTCCTGTGGTCCCTCTTACAACAAAGACCCGAAAAAACAAGTGAATCGATTATATATGAAAGTCTAGGAGCCCTGAACATCAAATAAAAAGTTGAGGAATCGGACTGAGCGGCAGCAGGAGGGAGAGATGGTTCAGAAGCAGTGAGGAGTTGCCAGACCTGACCTGGCCAGCACCGGCACCCTGCAGGCTGGATTGGCTAGCTTGCGAGGGGTGAGGAAAGTAGTGGTACTTGGGACACATTTTCCACATCGGGAGAGACCAAGTGGCAGACAGTCTGCTCAGGCCTCCAGAACCAGCGAGAAATGGTGCTCAATTGGTGAAAGATAAGTACAAGCATCTAACGTACTACACAGACCAAAAAAAAAAAAAACCTTTTGGGAAGTACCTTTCTCCCATTTACCTGTCCCCTCCCCGCTCTGCTCCAGGTCCTGGTCCAGCTCCAGCGATTGTCGCATCCCCTGGGCTGGAAGTAGGACGCGTCGCATGCCCTGAGCCATTCCCCCATCTTTGGAGAGGGAATGAATTAAGAAACAGGAAAAAATAATCTGCCAGCTCGCCTAAGCCGGGAACTCAGGGCAGGTACAACCCTTTGCCTAGACACAGGCATAAGGGGTCCATGGACTTTGAATGCCTTTCACCCTTGCATAGACCTACGTAAGCCCATTTCAACAGCATAGGCACCCATTAGCACAGTACAACAGGGTATATACATAAAGTCTATTTTCATCTGTATCAACTATAAGGGGGAGTGGCAGATTCATAACATTTGACACTGTCCTGCCCATAAAGTAGGGTCCTCACCTACCCACATAAGGGGCCTGAGGACTGGTGGCTCCACCCACTCCACTGAGCCACCTGTGATGGGGTCCACGAACAAGTGGTGACTCCCAGTCCTTACAGCCACCAGCATTGGTTGCCCATAGTCTGGCTGCAAAACCCACCTACCTACACACTGTCGGGAACAGGGACATGCCTTCTACCCAGACACTTAGGGGAAGCAGTCAGCCCCCTGCCTTGATCAGTGCATGACCCCCTACTGTGGCCATATACCTGTGCCTACTCCAATTACCCCTGCCTGTAGGTGAGAGCCTGCACCACACACTTGGTGACCGACGACCTGGACACCTGAACTGAATCCACACAAGAAAAGTAAATGGACTCCTGGGTGCACATACCTAGTAACAGCTCTAGCCACCTGGAGACAGGATGTGAGAGCTTCAAAGATGCCAATAATCCAACTAGCTCACACGAGCAGCCTATTTGGGCATATCAAAACAAAACAAAACAAGAAGCTAGGATACAGTAAGCAAACATAAAATAAATGAATATAATAACTTACCGATGGCTTGGAGACAACAGTCAATATCAAATCACATAAAGAGGCATGCCATGATGGCTTCAGCAAGTCACCAGAATAAAGAATCAAGAAACTTTCCAGAGGAAGAGAACTTCTTGGAATTACCAGACGTAGAATTCAAAAGATTAATATGCAGAACTCTTCAGGAGAGCAGGAAGATCAGACAAAATGCAGAACAAGCCAAGGAACACACAGACAAAGCAATAGAGGAACTTAAGAAGGTTATACAAGAGCATAGCGACAGGCTGCAAGAATCCGTAGAGAGACAGCAAACAGAATCCAAAAGATTAACAATAAAATTTCAGAATTAGGCAATGCAGTAGAAAGTCATAGGAGCAGAATTGAGGCAATGGAAGTCAGAATTAGTGAGATTGAAGATAAAGCACTTGACACCAACTTATTTGAGGAAAAATCAGATAAAAGAATTTTTAAAAAATGAAGAAAAACTCTAAATTCAAGTGGGATATGCTCAAGGTTGTACTTTGGCTCTGGTGGACTTGTTTTAATTTTCTTCAGCTTCAACTTGAACTTGCATATGAGGAATTGATGGTCTGATCTGCATTCGGCCCCTGGCCTTGTTCTAACTAATGATACTGAGCTTCTTCATTGTTTCTTTCCACAGATGTAGTTGATTTGATTCCTGTACATTCCATCCAGCTAGGTCCATGTGTATAGTCACCGTTTATGTTGGTGAAAAAAGGTATTTGCAATGAATAGGTCGTTGGCCTTGCAAAATTCCATCATGGGATCTCCAACATTGTTTCTATTACCAAGGCCATATTTTCCAACTACCGATCCTTCTTCTTTTTGTTTTTTTCCCACTTTTGCATTCCAATCACCACTAATTATCAATGTATCGTGACTGCATGTTTGATCAATTTCAGACTCCAGAAGTTGTTAAAAATCTTGAATTTCTTCACCTTTGGCCTTAGTGGTTGGTGTGTAAATTTGAATAATAGTCGTATTAACTAGTCTTCCTTGTAGATGTGTGGTTATTATCCAATCACTGACAGCATTGTACTTCAGGATAGATCTTGAAATATTCTTTTTGACAATGAATGTGACACCATTCCTCTTCAATTTGTCATTCCATGCATAGTAGACCATATGTTTGTCCAATTCAAAATGGCCAATACCAGTCCATTTCAGCTCACTAATGCATAGGATATCAATCTTTATGCTTTCCAATTCATTTTGATGACTTCATACTTTTTTCCTAGATTCATACTTCTTACATTCCATGTTCCTATTATTAATGGATGTTTGCAGCTGTTTCTTCTCATTTTGAGTCATGCCACGTCAGCAAATGAAGGTCCCGAAAGCTTGACTCCATCCAAGTCATTAAGGTTGACTCTCCTTTGAGGAGGCAGCTCTTCCCCAGTCGTATTTTGAGTGCCTTCCAACCTGAGGGACTCATCTTCCAGCACTATATCAGACAATGTTCTGCTGCTATTCATAAGGTTTTCACTGGCAAATTCTTTTCAGAAGTAGACTGCCAAGTCCTTCTTCCTAGTCTGTCTTAGTCTGGAAGCTCCGCTGAAACCTGTCCACTATGGGTGACTCAGCTGGTATTTGAAACACTGGTGGCATGGCTTTCAGCATCACAGCAACATGCAAGCTACCCAGTACAACAAAATGACAGAAAAGTGGTGGTTCTGATTTATAAATTGCCTGTATTCCTCATCTACTCGGTGACTGTGGAGTATCTCTATCCTTACAGGACCTCATACTTTCAACCACAAGGAGTGGGCAACAGTGAGGGCAACACTCTATCGGGAAGAGAGCCCACTGGTTTGCAAGCTCCTAGAGGTCCTCTTTATAGCCCTAAAGCTTAGCCAAGTGCCCAACATATAGTAGGTATCAGTTTATGAAATGAATGAATAAAAGCTTCAACTTGATTAGGAATGATCTCACTGGAAATAATAAGAATTAATTGCTCAAGGGAGATGTTAATAAGGAAAATCCTAGTAAATTCTTAATTCTGACCAAAGATCAAAATAATGACATGACTCTCCTCAAGGCTGATGTAATCAGCAATGGTGTGCGTCAGCCAGGCGCAACTGGATATTTACAGTCACTCCTAATCGTATTAGAGACCCTGACACCTTAAGAGGCCATCCTGGGGCACACCAGGTGCATCTTGAAAATGTACAACAATCGTATCCCCCAACGTTTGTACCCAGGTGAAAGCTGGTTTAAATGAGGGTCAAGAAAGACTTGAGGAGGAAACAAGGCACAGACAACAGGGCAAGAAGAAGGTCAACCGACTGCCTCTTTCCTCCAAACACACCTTAATTTGATGGATTTCTTCTCTGTAGATGTACATTTATGACAGAAACAAACTCTTGGAATAATAAAAGCTAAGATTTACTGAGTGGTTATTATGTGTCAAGGAGTCCCTGGGTGGCAAAAACAGTTAAGCACTCGGCTATGGCAGTTTGAACCCACCCAGAAGATCCTTGGAAGAAACCATGCTTGTGAAAGGTCACAGCTATAAAAACCCTAATTGCCTCCATGAACAACTGCCTCCTTTGCCATGAGACCAGAAGAACTGGATGGTGCCTAGCTACCATTACTGAACATTTTGATCAAAGATTCTATAGAAGAATCCTGATCAAAAGGAGGAAAATTCAGAACAAAATTTCAAATTCTCATGGATCCCAAACTTTCTGGAGCCATGATAGCTGGCTGAACCCCTGAAATTATTACCTTGAGATAATCTTTAAACTTTAAACAAAAAATATTCCCTGAAGTCTTCTTAAAACCAAACAATAGTTTATCTTAACTAGTAAAAAATGTCTGCTTGAGCATTATGCTTTTTTAAGAACTACTGTGTTTTTGCACAAATAACACATTCTATGTCTTCCTCTCCCTGCGAGGTATTTTTCATAAGCATGCTATGCTAATTTTTTATAACAGTATGTTGTAAAAAAAATAGCATAGCACACAAGAAAATACCTCTCAGGAGGAGGGCAAGGTTGGCAAACAAACAGAATTTGTACATTATTTGCATAAAAATACAGTATCTATATGGGATCAAATTGACAACAGCAACTTGAAAGATTAGATAGGAACCTTAGGGGGCGGTGAGTTTCTGTTAATGAAGTTGGAACAACTCAGAAAAGGAGGGTAAGAATGGTTGCACAGCTTGAAGAATGTAATCAATGTCACTGAATTGTACATGTAGAACTGTTGAATTGGTGTATGCTTTGCTGTGTATATTCTCAATGACAACAACAATAAAATTAATTTTTTTAAAAACCCATGGAATAGTCTTACTCTGCAACACATGGGGTACCCATGAATTGGAATCAGCTTGACAGCAACTGGTTTGGAATTTTGGTTTTGCTATGTGTCAGACACTGGGCTAAACTCTTTTACTTGTATTATCTTATTTTGCAAACTCAATTAAAAAAAAAACACCTCATCACAGCCCTTTAAGGTAGGTACTATTATCACCCTCATTTACAGATGATGAAACTGAGGCTTAGAAGAAGTAAATAACTTGCCTGAGGGCACACCATGGTAGAACTGGGACTTGTTCCCAGGTAGATTGAGCACTCTATGAGGAGGCCTGCTGATAGCCCATCAGAATTAGTCTAGGAATTCACTGAGACCATCATTATAATACCTTCAATGCTACCCATATTGGGTTTGAATGATTTATTTATGGTTTTAAAAAAAATTTCCTGAGGAGGCAGGGCAAGATGGCGCTCTAGGCAGAAGCACCACGCCGTCCCTCCACAGCAACGATCCAAAAAACTAAGCCTAACAGAGAATCAACAATCCTGAAACGCTAGAACACCAAATGAAGAGATAAAGAACTCAGCCAAACACCAAACAGAGTGAGAATACTAAAAGAGAACGGAGAGCGAGGAGAGACTCATGCAGAGATTCTTTACCAGCTAATGCAGCACGGATCCACCATCTTGGATTCCTACCGGAGACCAGCGAACGGGAGAGCAGCCTCGCAGAGCGTCCAGTGGGAGACAGAACGACCGGTAAATTGTGGTGCGTGCTTTCCCACCCCCCACCCCTCTCCGCCTCGGCTGGGGCTCCCCTGCTTTCCGTGGCCAGGGTCCCTGGGCTGGGGGGCGCCGGTGCTTGGATTCCGCGCGCCCGGGCTGGCGGCTTTCTGAGAGCTGTTTGTTGGCTGCTGGCGAAGCTTTTTCTGCCGCCTCCCCCTCCTTTTGCCTGGGTGCCTGGTTCCGAGCGCCGTCTTTGCTCTCTCCTGTGGGGCTGTGGGGCTGCGTTCGGGCGTGTGGCTGCTTCCAGGTCTGGGCTGCCGCGCTGGTGAGATCCCGGGGCCTTTGTTCGTTCGCCCCTCTGTTTCCTGTGGCCACGGTCTCTTAACCCCGAGACTGCCGGCTGCTTGGAATTCGCGCCCCTGAGTGGGGGCTCTCTGGGTCCCATTTGTTGGCTGTTGGTGTGGCATTTTCTGCTTCTTCTGGTTTCTCGCTTGCCTCTCGCTGCCTCCCCCTCCTTTTGCTCGGGTGCCTGGTTCCGAGCGCCGTCTTTGCTCTCTCCGGCGGGGCTGTGGGACTGCGTTCGGGCATGTGGCTGCTTCCAGGTCTGGGCTGCCGCGCTGGCGAGATCCCGGGGCCCTTGTTCGTTTGCCTCTCTGCTTCCCATGGCCACGGTTTCTTAACCCCGAGACGGCCGGCTGCTTGGAATTCGCGCCCCTGAGTGGGGGCTCTCTGGGTCCCATTTGTTGGCACTGACTGCTTGTGTTGCTTTTTTTTTTTTCAATTTTATTTTTCTTCTTTTTGATTAGTTTTGTCATCTTTTCCCTCTTTTTCCCTTTTGTCTTTCTTCATTGCTTAATTTCTTATCTCTCTATCTCTTCCTTCTCTTTCTGATCCCAGAATACCAGGCGATGCATGCCTCTGTACCTTCTGGCCAGGCTGTGCTGTGAAAACTGAGACCGACTCCCCCAGACCTCATAGCTGAATAGGTGGGATCCCTGGGAACTTTGCAGTTCTTTAACTTTTCTGATTTTTATTTGTTCATTCTTTCCTTTTCTTTCTCTTCCCCCTTCTAGTTTCCTCCATCCCATAGTCTCTCATCTGTACATTCCAACGACAAGCTCCCCTAGCATTCTTTTATGTTTGTATGCTTTTTGCTCCTGCTCCTCTCTCCTCTCTCCCATATCCAGCTTAGCTTCACACATAACCATCTCCCCGCTGCACCCTACCTACTTGCACCGTGCACTTGACATCACACCACCAAGCTGTGCAGGCATGCCCTATTGGAACCTGCCCAGCACTGACTACCGACCGTCCTGGTGGCTGCGGTGAGTGCCACAAACAACCCGTCCCAGTGGCTCCTTTTCAGCTAGATCTGCCCAGCTGTACCACAAGGATGAAACAAAAAAAAAATCTATAATCAATCAACGAGAGAAATATCTAATGAATGCCCCCAAAACAGCAAACAATATCAAAACATTTACAAAAACAAGACAAGATGGCTCCAATAGGCGTCCAAATTAAAACACCAGATAACTCTCCTGTGGAAGAAAATGCACTAGAAGTACCTGATAGGGAACTCAAATCACTAATACTCGGAATTTTCCAAGAACTGAGGCAAAAAGCTGACAAACATGAGGAAAAAATAGACAAATTTATGGAAAATACAGACAAAAAAATGGAAGAATTCAGGAAGATGATGCAGGAACAAAATGCCAAAATAAATTCACAACTCGAAATTATACAAAAACAACTAGAAATCCAAAAGATAAGCATCAATATTTCAGAAATGGACGGTGTCGTAGAAGGGCTGAGAAGTAGATTTGAAACCATGGAAGACAGGATCAGTGGAACTAAAGACAAACACTTGGATACAACTTTGTTTCAGGAAAACTCAGAAAAAAGAACAAAGAAAAATGAAGAGACCCTGAGAGTTATGTGGGACACAATTAAAAGCAAAAACTTACGAGTGATTGGCATACCAGAACAGGGGGAGAAAACAGAAAAAACAGAGAGGATCATCGACGAACTGCTGGCAGAAAACTTTCCCAATATCATGAAAGATGAAAAGCTGGCCATCCAAGAAGCTCAACGAACCCCATATAGAAGAGACCCCAAAAGAAAATCACCAAGACATATCATATTCACACTCGCTAAAACTAAAGACAAACAAAGAATCCTGAGAGCAGCTTGTGAAAAACAAGAAGTCACATACAGAGGAGAAACAATAAGACTAAGCTCAGATTATGCGGCAGAAACCATGCAGGCAAGAAGGCAGTGGGATGACATATATAAAATCTTGAAAGAAAAAAATTGTCAGCCAAGAATAATATATCCTGCAAAACTCTCATTCAAATTTGATGGTGAAATTAGGTCATTTCCAGATAAACAGAAACTAAAGGAATATGCAAAAGTCAAACCAAACTTACAAGAATTATTAAAGGGAGTTCTTCGATCTGAGGACAAACAGCTTCAGCCCTCAGGCAGGACCTAGGACCTAGGACGCAGGTTCATATGAACCAGATACCATTCTAGGAACTGAACTACAGAGGACTTCCCAAAAACAAAAGAAATACAACAGGGAATTAGAGAAATCAATCAAAGGATGACAACAACATCAAAACAATGGAAGAGGGAACAAATGGCATAGGTATAGAACCTTCTAAAGGAGAGGAATGCAAGGCGATACCAAGTAAGGGTAGACTGCTTCAAAATTATAAAGATAAGGGTAAAATTCATGGTAACCACAAAGAAAGTTAACAAACCAACTCATAAAAATAAAGACGAAAAATATAAAGTCTCAACAAAAACAAAACCTACAAAAACAAAAGAAATGAACACAAAATCCACAAACAAAAGTAACTCAGCACAAGAGAGTAAGAAGAACAAAGAAAACTTAAGCACCACAAAAAAAAAGCATTACAAAATGACAGCAACAAACTTCCATCTATCAATAATTACACTGAATGTAAATGGACTCAATGCACCCATAAAGAGACGGAGAGTGGCAGAATGGATAAGAAAACAGGATCCATCAATTTGCTGTCTACAAGAGACACACCTTAGAAACAACGATGTGAATTTATTAAAAATCAAAGGTTGGAAAAAAATATATCAAGCTAACAACTATCAAAAAAGAGCAGGAGTGGCAATTCTAATCTCAGATAAAATAAACTTTAAAACAAAATCTACCATAAAAGACAAAGAAGGACACTATATAATGATTAAGGTGATGATCCATCATGAAGACATAACCATAATAAATATCTATGCACCCAATGACAGGGCTCCAAAATACATTAAAAAAACTCTAACAGCACTGAAAAGAGAAATTGACAGTTCCACAATAATAGTAGAAGACTTCAACACACCACTCTCAGTAAAGGACAGAACAACTAAAAAGAAACTCAGCAAAGATACAGAAGACCTAAAGGACACAATCAGCCAACTGGACCTCATAGACATATATAGAACAATCCATCCAACCGCTGCAAAGTACACATTCTTTTCCAATGCACATGGAACGTTCTCCAGAATAGACCACATCTTAGGCCACAGAGCAATCCTCAACAAGATCCAAAATGCTGAGATAATTCACAGTATCTTCTCTGACCACAATGCCATCAAGGTAGAAATTAACACTAGAAAGAGCAAGGGACAAAAATCAAACACATGGAAACTGAATAATAATCTGCTTACACATCAATGGGTAATAGAAGAAATCAGAGATGGAATTAAAAAATTCCTAGAATCAAATGAAAATGAAAACACATCATACAAAAACCTTTGGGACACAGCAAAGGCAGTCCTCAGAGGACAATCTATAGCAATAGATGCACATATCAAAAAAGAAGAAAGGGACAAAATCAAAACATTAACTACAGAACTCAAACAAATAGAAAGAGAACAACGAAAAAAGCCTACAACCACCAGAAGAAAGGAAATAGCAAAGATCAGAGCAGAAATCAATGAAATAGAGAACAGAAAAACAATAGAAAGAATCAACAAAACCAAAAGTTGGTTCTTTGAAAGAATCAACAAAATCGACAAACCACTGGCCAGACTGACCAAAGAAAAACAGCAGAGGGCACAAATAACCCAAATAAGAAATGAAATGGGGGACATTACAACAGACCCAACCGAAATAAAAAGGATTATAACAGAATATTATGAAAAACTATATTCCAACAAATTTGAAAACCTACAGGAAATGGATAAATTTCTAGAAACATACGGCCTACCAAAACTACAACAAAGTGATATTGAAAATCTGAACAGACCCATAACAGGAGAAGAGATTGAAAAGGTAATAAAAAAACTCCCAACCAAAAAAAGCCCTGGCCCAGATGGCTTCACTGGAGAATTCTACAAAACATTTACAGAAGAGCTTGTACCAGTTCTACTCAAGCTATTTCAGAGCATAGAAGAGGAAGCAACACTTCCAAATTCATTCTATGAAGCCAGCATAACGCTGATACCAAAACCAGGCAAAGACGTCAAAAAAAAAAAAGAAAATTACAGACCAATATCTCTCATGAATATAGATGCAAAAATTCTGAACAAAATTCTAGCCGATAGAATTCAGTATCATATCAAAAAAATAATACACCACGACCAAGTAGGATTCATACCAGGTATGCAAGGATGGTTTAACATTAGAAAATCCATCAACATAATCCACCACATAAATAAAAGGAAAGAAAAAAAATCACATGATCATCTCAATTGATGCAGAAAAGGCATTTGACAAAGTCCAACACCCATTCCTGATAAAAGCTCTCAATAAAATAGGTATAGAACGGAAATTTCTCAACATAATAAAGGGCATCTATGCAAAACCAACAGCCAACATCATTTTTAATGGAGAGAGGCTGAAAACATTCCCCTTGAAAACAGGAACAAGACAAGGATGCCCTTTATCACCACTCCTATTTAACATTGTGCTGGAAGTTCTAGCTAGAGCAATAAGGCAAGAGAAAAAAATAAAGGGCATCCAAATTGGTAATGAAGAAGTTAAACTCTCCCTGTTTGCAGATGATATGATACTATACATAGAAAACCCTAAAGACTCCACGAGAAATCTACTGGAACTAATAGAAAGGTTCAGCAGAGTAGCAGGATACAAGATAAACATTCAAAAATCAGTCGGATTCCTATACACCAGTAAAGAGAACGATGAAAAGGAGATCAGGAAATCAATACCATTTTCAATAGCCCCTAAAAAGATAAAATACTTAGGAATAAATCTGACCAGGAATGTAAAAGACCTATACAAAGAAAACTACAAAACACTGCTGCATGAAACCCAAAGGGATCTACATAAATGGAAAAACATACCATGCTCGTGGATAGGCAGACTCAACATTGTGAAAATGGCAATTCTACCTAAAGCAATCTACAAATACAATGCAATCCCGATACAAATACCAACAACATTCTTCAAAGAGATGGAAAAACTAATTATTAACTTTATATGGAAAGGGAAGAAACCCCGAATAAGTAAAGCACTACTGAAGAAGAAGAATAAAGTTGGAGGACTCACACTACCTGACTTGAGAACCTACTATTCAGCTACAGTACTCAAAACAGCCTGGTACTGGTACAACAACAGAGACATTGACCAATGGAACAGAATTGAGAACCCAGATGTAAACCCATCCACCTACAGTCACCAGATTCTCGACAAGGGCCCAAAGTCCATCAAATGGGGAAAAGACAGTCTTTTTAACAAATGGTGCTGGCAAAACTGGATATCCATTTGTAGAAAAATGAAACAGGACCCATACCTCACACCATATACAAAAACTACTTCAAAATGGATCAAAGACCTGAATATAAAGCCTCAAACTATAAAATTCATAGAAGAAAAAATAGGACCAACACTTCAGGCCTTAATACATGGCATTAACAGGATACATACCATAAACATCAACACAAAAAACCCAACAGATAAACTAGATAACTGGGATCTTCTAAAAATCAAACATCTATGCTCTTCAAAAGACTTCACCAAAAGAGTCAAAGGAGAACCTACAGACTGGGAAAACATTTTTGGACAGTACAAGTCAGACAAAGATCTAATCTCCATAATCTACAAGAAAATCCAACACCTCTACAACAAAAAGACAAGCAATCCTATCAAAAAATGGGCAAAGGAAATGAACAGACACTTCACCAAGGAAGACATTCAAATGGCCAACAGACACATGAGGAAATGCTCGCGATCACTAGCCATTAGAGAAATGCAAATTAAAACCACAATGAGATACCATCTCACCCCGGCATTACTGGCACGAATCAAAAATACTGGAAATAACAAATGTTGGAGGGGCTGCGGGGAGATGGGAACTCTTAAACACTGCTGGTGGGAATGCAAAATGATACAACCGTTTTGGAAAATGATATGGCATTTCCTCAGAAAGCTAGAAATAGACATACCATTCGATCCAGCAATCCCACTCCTAGGAATATATCCTAGAGAAATAAGAGTCATCACTTGAATAGACATATGCACACCTATGTTCATGGCAGCATTGTTCACAATAGCAAAACGATGGAAACAACCTCGATGTCCATCAACAGATGAATGGATACACAAACTATGGTACATACACACAACGGAGTACTATGCAACGAGAAAGAACAACAATGAATCTGTGAACCATCTCATAACATGGTTGAAACTGGAGGACATTATGCTGAGTGAAATAAGTCAATCACAAAAGGACAAATATTGTATGAGACCGCTATTGTAAAAACCCATGAAAAAATTCACATGCAAAATGTAACAATCCTTGTTGGTTACCAGGGATGGGAGGGGAGGGGGGGAAATACTAAATAAGCAATAGATAAGTGGTACCTTGGGTGAGAGGTGAGATAGTACACAGTACAGGGGAAACTAACACAGCCTGCACAAGGAAAGGTCATGGAGGCCCTATAGACACATCCAAACCCCCCGAGGGACTGAGTTGTTGGACGGAGGGCTCTGGGGACCATGGTCTCGGGGAACATCTAGCTCAATTGGCATGACACTACTTATAAAGATAATGCTCTACATTCTACCTTGGTGAGTAGTGTCTGGGGTCTTAAAAGCCTATGAGCGGCCATCTAAGATACTCCACTGGTCTCATCCCTTCGGGAGCAAGGGAGAATGAAGAGAACAGGATACATCGAAAAGATTAGTCCAAAGGACTAATTGACCACAGCTACCAAGGCCTCCACCAGACTGAGTCCAGTACAGCTAGATGGTGCCTGGCTATCACCACTGACTGCTCTGACCAGGATCACAACAGAGGGTTCTGGACAGAGCTGGAGAAGGATGTAGAGCATAATTTTAACTCCCAAAAAAAAAAAAAAAAAAGGACCAGATTTACTGGCCTAAAGAATACTGGAGAAACCTCAAGAGTGTGGCCCCCAGACACCCTTTCAGCTCAGAGGTGAAGTTACCTTCGAGGTTCGATGTTAAGCCTTGGAGTGGACAGCCCAGTAAAACTAAATGGGACTAACGAGGTACAGGAGTCCGGTGACAAGAGCCAGAAGGCAGAGGGGGAGTAGGAAACTGATGATAAGGAACACAAGTTGAGTAACGACACTGTCGATGTGTTGTGAGATTGTTGACCACTGTTATAGGGCAACATTTGTAGTAACTATTAAATGGGAGGCTGTTTTGTCCTGTAAGCCTTCATATTGGGCGAGAATGGCAGCACAATTGGAAGAGCGTAGTCAATATCACTTAAATGTGTAAGTAAAAAGTTTTGAAATGGTGTTAAAAAAAACAAAAACAAATGAGACTAATGAGGTACAGGAGTCCAGTGACAAGGGCCAGAAGACAGAAGGGGACAAGGAAGTCCCCTGGTGATAGGGAACACAAGGTGGAGTAAGGATATTCTTGATGTGTTGTGAGATTGTTAACCATTGTCATAGGGCAACATGTGTAGTAACTGTTAAATGAGAAACTATTTTGTTCTGTAAGCCTTCATCTTAAGTGAGAATAACAGCACAGTTGGAAGAGCGTAGTCAATGTCACTGAACTGTGTATGTAGAAATTTTTGAAATGGTGTATCTTTGGCTTTCTGTATTTTCATCAAAAAAAAAAAAAGGTTGAGAATTTAGAGGGTTAATATGTTGTGGGGTTGTTAACCAATGTCATAAAACAACATGTGTACTACTGTTTCATGAGAAACTATTTGTTCTGTAAGCCTTCACCTGAAGTACAAAAAAAAAAAATTTCCTTAGTTACCTATGAAAGAATAAACTGGGTAAAGGGCAGGGGGTGGCAGAGTAAGCTGGGAGGACCAACCAGAAAGTCACTATCCAACCTGAAGGAGTTTTCTACTAGTGTTCAAGCCCAACCCTGGGATTGCCCACTTCTCCATCACTAGGCATAGTGTTGTACAACTCGGGGTGGGAGGCACCAGTCACATTATATTCTATATGAATTTAATCCTAGGATGGGAGGCCCAGGAGTACAACCTTTGGCTTATTAGCCCTAAGTCTTAATTTCCTCATCTGAAAAATGGGGGTAAATGTAATTTAATGCCTTTGAAGTAAGGGATTAAATGAGATAGAATGCCAAGCACACAGTTCTCTCTCAATAAATACTGGTTCTTCCTTGCTGTTTGCAAAGAGGACTGCACTGAGAATCAGAAGGCCTGGGTCCTGGACCCAGTGCTGCCCCTAACTCATCGTGTGACCTTGAACAAATTGTTTCCCCTTTCTAGGTCTCTGATTTTTCCCCTCATTTGGACAAAAGAATCTGCCATTCCGTTTCTTCTCTCACAGACATTGATTCTGGGATTCTGTGCTTCTTTCAGGCAGTGACTTTTCTAAACTTCTGCATGATTAAACTGTTTTCTGAGTTAATTCAACATTCTCTAGCCCTTGCTGCTCTAATTAGCTTCTTACTGGAGGTAAATTCTCCCAAGTGGTTTGCACTTACTTCTATCTGGCAAATCTAATTCCTGATCGTTTCTTCATTTAGGCCTAGAATCTTCCATTAGGTGCCTACAGTGTGAAGAGTCCCTGCTCTACCCTGGAGTTATGCTACACTGAGGTCCTGGGTTCCTAAAACCATCTGCTATCTTATCATCATTACTAACAAACATGCATTTAAAACCCTTGTATGCGGGAGGCCTGTAACTACAAAAAGTGAGAAAGGATAGGAGCCTGACCAAGAAATCTCACCAGTAAAAGCAACTACATACATCAGGAGAGGTCAAGCAATAACACCCACCAATATGGCTGGTATTCAAGTTGAAATTTGTAAGCTCCCTGCTTGCTTTTGCTCACCATTGAATCTCCAGTGCCCTGCACAGTGCCTGACACATAGCAGGTACTCAATAAATATTTGCTGGAATAGCGAGGAGGAGACACAGAGTACAAACGGGCGGATTAACCAGTAAACAACAGGCTTACAGTAAGCAAGGTACACACGGGCTTACTTGTGTTTACTTACTAATCTGTCGTGATCAGTTTCACGTGAGTTTCACCACATCGTTAATGTGGTGAAAGACAGGTGAATCGTTCACGACATATTAGTAAGCACAAGTTAAACCTGTGAGTACCTTGCTTATGGGATAATTCATCCTTGAGTACAAATGAAATTTTTTATAAATCCTATGGCCTTGAATAGACTGTATTTTAGGCCTCTGTCAGAGCCTACCTTTGGCAAAATCATCCAATTGGCAAAGTAGTCTTTAAACACCCTAGGCCAGCTCTACCCACCCTCTCCATTAATGGAGAGAAAACCAATTCTAGGGAGACAAGCTCTTCAAATAATTTACTTCAAATGTAAATTTAATTCAAATGTAAGTGATGATAATATTTGACACTTTTCCCTACTGCACCCCAATCAAGAGTGTTTATGTTTTAATGGGGCTTGGGGAGAAGTTTATGCCAAAAGAATTAATCTGGAATAATATAATTTCAATTTCAAGTATCAGTTGCAGGTAGGCAAGGACAGTAGATCACTTTTTGAATAGAGAAAGGAAAGGATTTTTGGTTCCACTCAGATCAAAGTGATCAGCCATCTTCCTGGATGTAAGGCTGCCACTTTATGTTATAATCCAAGTCATTCCTCCTAAGCACAATGTCTACCCCATAATATATTCTAAAGCTTATTTTATTTTAGCATTTTCCAAGTTTATACATTTACAGCATGGGTCCTTCCTCAAGCCATATGTCAGAAAGTACCCTTTTTGTTCTAGGTTGTTCTTGCTCTTTTCCCTTTGTTAACTGCAAGGTAAACAACCCCCAAGCGAAAGGTTGCCCTTCCATTCTTTCTGGGCTCCATATCATGAACTGGGTGGTATTTCCGACTCTGTTAGGACCCTCTGGAGAGAGTCACCAGAAAGTTCTGTGTTGACAGATTTAGTGTTGATGCTCCAACCCAAGATTTTGCAGAAGAAAGCTTAATCTGAAAAGAAGGAAGAAAGCAGGGTTTCGAACCGGTTCATTCTGGTTCATTCTTAGAATCACCTGGGGATCTTGTTAGAAAGTAGATTCGGATTTAGTATAACTGGAGGGTGGAAATGCAGATTCTCAGCAGGGGTCTAACCAGAAAGAACCAGTTTGAAGACCTGGAAGAAAGACAGAGAAGGAGGGAAGAAAAGAAGAAAGGAAGGAAGGAAGGGAAGGAGGGAGGGAAGGAAGGAAGGAAGAAGAGAAGGGAGGAATGAAGGAAAGAAGGGAGGGAGGGAATTAAACAAGGAGGGAGGGAGGGCGGAAAGGAAGGGGGTAAGGAACGAAGAAAAGACGAGAGTAGAAAGGAAGAAAGGGAAGGAGGGAGGGAGAGACGGAGGCCTGTCTTCACCTGCTTTTTTTTTTTTTTTAATTATAAAGCTCTCGTGTAAAAGACACTGTCTTCAAAACAAGCCAGTTAAAGGCTTCCCTAGGGTTAATGGGAAACATGGACATAACTAAAACAAAGGTTTGACAGTATGAAACTTTAGACATAGAACACTGCAGACCCACAGCTGTTCTGGGGCTGTTGCCTAGGTAACTCAGGTATGAACACCTGCATGAGATCCGGCTTCCAAGGAAAGTGGCTGGAGCATAGGGATGCCTCATTTCATTTCAGGTAGCTTTCACAATCTGGTAGTAAGCCTGGTTTCACAAGGAAAGCACCTGCTCTTTAAATGTATACGAAAAGAGACAATGACAAAGAGCTCTGAGGGAAACGGTTCCTCATCCAAGTTTGTCAAGCTGACAACGTCTATGGATGATTGATCTTTGCAGTTATGGCCTGAATCAAGTTAACGACTTGTATAAGACAACATTAGGAAGAAATAAAAAAAGAATCATGAGAGAAACTAAATGAAAGCTTGGATGTGTGCCTTTGAGCCTAAATCTTGATTTAAAGTGTCTTGAAGGCTCTTTTTTTCCTCTTTCTTTCCTTCTTTATTTTTTTTTAATACATATTGCAGTAGAACTAATGCATCTCAGTTAGAATTCTGAAATCACAAATGGACAACGTTTTTTTGTTTATCTCCCATTACAATCTTTCTTATAAATAAGAGCCGTCAACTACTCACCATGTAATTCACTGCTCAACTGTCTTCAATTTACCACCTTCGCATGCAAATCACTGGCATGGCTACCCCAGCATGTCCATTTTAATGTGTTCTTCTATGCCTTCATAATCCTGCCAAGGAATCCGGTCTGCTGATAAATTCCATGAATGGGGTAAATAATTGAGAGAAATAGTCAATCTTTTTGTGAAGCACTGTTCAGCATCCCCAGACCGAGACCAGGATTAGGATTTAGGGTGACACTTCTAATCCTTTAAACTGATGCCGCCTGTAGCAGTGTTACTGCTGACCTAAATGCAATGACCCAGAGATTAACAATTAGAGTCATCTGGAAAACTGTGGTCCTCCACACACTACCACTTTCTTCTGCCTCTCAAAGTCTGATTCACATACCCTTGGATTTTGCCTCCGTTTTCTTCCCTTTTCCTCTTCCATCTAATAATCACAAATCGCCCTTTCTCTAGGACAGCTTTAAATGCCAGAACATTCATCAACTGTGATTCCAGCCCAGGATATGAAAGGTGACCCAGGCTATCTCTCTGCAAAATTCAAAGTAGGTGAAGTTTGTCTCCTTCTTCTTTTCCCCTTATGTGCCTTCACTGCCTTTCCTTCCAAGAGAGACCCCCAACTTCTCCCCTCACCTCTGCAACTTCCCACCATGCTTTAGATCTAGCCATTGTTTTCCCCTTAGGAGCCCGTTTCTGTTCTGGGCACCATTCATTCAGGGCCCTGTTCTGGATTCCCAAGGTGAGAGGTGAGGTAACAATGGTTAAAAATGACTTCTATTAAATGAGGGCTTCAACATAGTGACATTTTTTGTAACAGCTTTATTGAGATATAATTTATATAACATAAAATTTACCCTTTCAAAGTGTACAATTCAATAGTTTTGTTTGTTTTTTTTTTAAGTAGATTCACAGAGTTTCGGAACTGTCACCACTATCCAATTCCAAAACGTTTCCATCATGTCAAAAAGAAAACATGTACCTGTTAACAGTCATTCCTCATCGTCCCACTCCCCAAAGCCCCTGGCAACCACAAAGCTACTTTCTGTCTCTATTAATTTGCCTATTCTGGACTTTTCCTGTAAATAGAATCATACAGTATGTGGGCTTTTGTTACTGGTTTCTTTCACTTAGCATAATGTTTTTGATGTTCATCAATGTTACGGCAAGTATCAGTATTTCATTCCTTTTAAATCGGAGAACAATATTGCGTTGTATGGATATAGCACATTTGGTTAATCCATTCATCAGTGGATGGTCATTTGGGTTGTTTCCACTTTCTGATTATTAAGAATAGTGCTGCTATAAACATTCATGTGTACATTTTTGTATGGACATGTTTTTCACTTTCTTGGATGTATAGCTAAGAGTGGAATTTCTGGATCATATGGTAACTCTAGGTGTAACTTTTCTGAGGAGCCTGTTTTCCAAAGCAGTTGTGCCATTTTACATCCCCACCATCAGTGTTTGCAGCTTCCTCTTGCTCCATGTCCTTGCCAATAGGTAGCAGTTAGTAAGGGTTTACTATGCATCATGTGTGTTTTTTACGTCACTATGGCAGGCATTTTTACATGCACATTTTCTCATTTGATATTCACAACAACATGAGAGGTAGATATTATTCTCCCCATTCATAAATGAGGATATCAAGATGCAGATAAATTAGACAATAATAATATTTATTGAGTGCTAACTGTGTGGCTATGCAAAGGCATTTGACTGTGTGGATCATAACAAATAATGGATAACATTGAGAAGAATGGGAATTCCAGAACACTTAATTGTGCTCATGAGGAACCTGTACTTAGACCAAGAGGGAGTCATTCAAACAGAACAAGAGAATACCGCATGGTTTAAAGTCAGGAAAGGTGTGCATCAGGGTTGTATTCTTTCATCATACTTATTCAATCTGTATGCTGATCAAATTATCAGAGAACCTGGACTGTATGAAGAAGAATGCGGCATCAGGATTGGAGGAAGACTCATTAACAACCTGCGATATGCAGATGACACGACTTTGCTTGCTGAAAGTGAAGAGGACTTGAAGCACTTCCTGATGAAGATCAAAGACCACAGCGTTCAGTATGGATTACATATCAACATAAAGAAAACAAAAATTCTCACAACTGAACCAATAAGCAACATCGTGACAGATGGAGAAAAGATAGAAGTTGTCAAGGATTTCATTTTACTTGTATCCACAATCAACACTCATGGAAGTGGCAGTCAAGAAATAAAACAATGTATTGCATTGGGCAAATCTGTTGCAAAAGACCTCTTCCAAGTTTTAAAAAGTAAAACTGTCACTGTGAGGATTAAGGTGAACCTGACCCAATCCATGGAGCCCTGGTGGCACAGTGGTTAGGAGCTCAGCTTTTAACCAAAAGGTTGGCAGTTTGAACCCACCAGCCGCTCCTTGGAAACCCTGTGGGGCAGTTCTACTCTGTCCTATAGGATCCCTATGAGTCGAAATCGACTTGATGGAAACAGATTTGGTTTGGTTTGGATCCATTTCATGGTATTTCCAGCCGCCTCATATGCATGTGAAAGCTGGACAATGAATAAGGAAAACCGAAGAACAATTGATGCATCTGAATTATGTTGGCAAAGAATATTGAATATACCATGGACTACCAGAAAAACGAACAATCTGTCTTGGAAGAAGTACAGCCAGAATGCTCCTCAGAAGCAAGACTGGCGAGACTTTGTCTTACATACTTCAGACATGTTATCAGGAGGGATCAGTCCCTGGAGAAGGACATCATGCTTGGTAAAGTAAGACAGTCAGCATAAAAGAGGAAAATCCTTGATGAGATGAATTGACACAGTGGCTGCAACAATGGGCTCAAACATACCTACTATTGTGTGGATGGCACAAGACTGAGCAGTGTTATGTTCTGTTGTACATAGGGTCTGTATGAGTCAGAACAAATTTGACAGCTCCTAACAACAACAACCATGTGACAGGAGTCCCTGAATGGTGCAAACAGTTAAGCCCTCGACTGCTAGCCAAAAGGTCAGGTGATTCAAATCCGCCCAGAGGCACATCAGAAGACGAGCCTGGTGATCTACTTTTGGAACGGTCACAGCCACGAAAACCCTATGGAGCAGTTCTACTCAGACACACATGGTTTCGTCATGAGTCAGAATCAACCTTACAGCAGCTAAGGACAACAACCGTGTGACAAGCACTCTTAGAAGCCCTATCTCCTTTAATCCTCACAGTGATCCCATAACGTAGACATTGATTGAATTTCTAGACATCCAGAGAGGTTAAAGTGACTTACCCAAAGTCACACAACCAATGATCTGTAGAGCCAAAGTATGAACCCAGACAGTCTGATTCTAGTAAGTGGTGGAGTCAGAATTCAAACCCAACACAACTTGGCTCCACAAAAGCTCATGTTTATCTTTATTACATTCTGCTTATGCACCTCTTGTACTATTCCTCCAACAATGATTGCTAACAGCAGCTCCAGGAAAATATAGTTACACTACCCAAAGGAAATAACCCCTAACTGTAAAATTTCAGGTGACCTGATGGAAAATTTGGTGCAAGTGAAGGCCTCCTAGCTTCCTCTACCTACTGGTGCCATGGTGCCATGAGTGACCTCCAGCAGGTATTTTACAGGAAGATTCTGATGAGGACTGGGTTGCTCAAGAGAATCATCATTCAAAGAATTCTCCAAAATCCAGAAAAGATGTGAAATTGTAAATTTACTGGTAGGAATACACATAAATAAAACTTCTAAAGTGAATTTGTTTTCTTTTGATTAAGAAGGTCACAAACATTTGTCTCTCTCTGTTAATAATAACAGGTAACTGTTATTGACGGTTTACTACGTGCCAGGCACTGTTCTACAAGCTTCACATATACTACTTCATTGAATCCTCACAACAACCCTATTAAAACAAACAAACCCATCGCCTTCAAGTCGATTCCGACTCATAGTGACTCTATAGGACAGAGTAGAAGTGCCCCATAGAGCTTCCAAGGAGCACCTGGTGGATTCGAACTGCCGACCTTTTGGTTAGTAGCTGCAGCGCTTAACCACTACGCCACCAGGATTTTCACAACAACCCTATGGGCGGGTATTATTAACATCCTCCTTTTACAGATGAAGAAACTGAGGCACAGAGACGTTAAATAACTTGCCCACGGGCAGAGGCCTAGCGAGGGGGCAGAGGGGGGCACTTGCCCCTGGGCACAAGTCCAAGGGAGTGCCAGACCAGGTGCGGAACATTCTGAGGTGCCACAAATATGAAATGTGCCTAACTGAGGCACCTGGACTTCAAGAGGGGGGAAACTGTTTCTGCTGACAGGACGCTGCTATCAATGTCTGTTCATCTTGAAATTGGGGGTGGGGGGGCACACCTTAAAGATCGCCCCTGGGCACTTGTTACCCTCTCTACACCCCTCCCCAAGGGCACACAACTAGTATGCGGTAAAGTCAGACGGCAAAACAAAGGGATTTAGCTTTAGAGTCAAGGCCCTTAACTATTATGAAACACTGCCTCTTGAAAGAAATCACAGGATGGAGCCCACTGGATTTATCCATAGCCTCAAAAATACCCGTTGGATGTCTAGGCTTCATTACGGTGTAATTAATTATGATGTTAGAACAGAAATTCAGACCATTCAGAGTCGTTGTTAGTCTAAAAATACACGGAAACTCCAAATCCATTCTAAGGGTTACAGTCATGCATCTGTCGCTTAACGTCCACAATATGTTCTGTGAAATAGGATGTTACGGATTTGGACGTTGTGCCAACACCCGGGTCCGAGGGGCGTGGGGCTCCCAGGCAAACGGCTAGGGGGCTGCTGTGGGGTGCGCAGCCTGGGCAGCTCCCACTGCGGACGCCTCACGTGAACACTTGGCTGGGTCCCGTCCAGTCCGGGGCCCCACAGCCTGGTGAAGGTCATGGCTGGGCGGCTCCGACGTGGGCCGGGGCAGCAGGGGTGCAGTCTTGGCGACCCAGCCGCCCCAACCTTGGCCTGGCCCATGATACCTGCTTACCTTGGCACTGAGGAGCAGGACTGGGTGCCCACTCCTCCCAGAAACAGGGGCATCTGTTTCTGCGGGTCAGGGGGCAGCAGGGCGGGCTCATTGCCTAGTAGGGCTGTGGTCATCCTCCGGAGGGCTTGTGCCTGACCGCGGACATATATGTAGTCAGAAGTTGCGGCCCATGACCGTATTATATGAAAACTCCAAATACAATCTTCGGAATCGTTCCTACAGACCTTGTAGAACCGCTACGTCAGAGACATCAGCTACCTTGTCTGGTTAAATATTGTCCCTCAGGCTTCTCCTTCACCTATAGCAACAGAATGTTCATGGAGTTCTACTGGATTTTATTGAAACATCTGTTCCTGCTCTTCATTCCCAGTATAAAAGCCTAAAAATGTACAGAATTCAATCAGCTCTGGATGATCTTTATTTCTTATGAAGCCATGGAATGAAAGAACCCAAGATGGCAAAAGACCTCAGTTGAAATCTGTGATGGATTGAATTGTGTCTCCCAAAAATGTGTTGGAATCCTAACCGCTATACCTGTGGATGTAATCCAATTTGGGGATAGGGTTTCTTTGTTATGTTAATGAGAGCATATCAGTGTAGGATGTGTCTTAAACCTAACCACTTTTGAGAGACAAGAGTAGATCCCGTACAGAAGCAAGCAAGCACAAAATTGAGGAAATATGGATGCCACGTGGAAATCGCCAAGGAACTGAGGAATACCAGGGTTATAGAAGTTAACCCAAGGATTGCCCCCCAGAGCCTACAGAGAGAGAGCCTTTCCCTAGAGCTGGTGCCCTGAATTCATACTTCTAGCCTCCTAAACTCTGAGAAAATAAATTTCTGTTCTTTAAAACCACCCACTTGTGGTATTTCTGTTACAGTGGCACTAGCAAACTGAGACAGAATCCCAGCTCTTCTACTTACAGTCTATGTGAACTTGGGCAAACTATTGGATCTCTCTGAACCCCAGAAAGTGGCTTCAGGGTGCCCAGACAACTTATAACAAGGACTCGCCCCCACCATCCCAGATTAGATTGGGACAGCCAACGGCCACCTTGTTACAAGACCAGATTTTATCCATAAGCATCACCAAAACCACTTGGGCCATTTTACCTGGCTGCCAGCCCTGGGGACTTTCCAGGAGTCTTTTTCTCTTTAACAGTGCCACCACCCAATCCATTGGGTCGAACCACATGAAATCACTCATATTTCAGCCACTTTCGACCGACTGAACCAGCAATTTCATATGGCTCAACCCAGTGTCTCCTCAGGCATCAACTTACCTCTCCACTCTCCTTTCCACTCCTTCTCCCCACAAGATTGATTGTAAAGCCAGACACATCTCCCTAGCTTCCCTCTTATCTTTCGTTGCAAAGACAAAAATGCAGTTCCTTGACATTCAAAGAATTTTTATTTTACTGTTAAACACTAACTCACACTTACATATATCATGGGAAAGTTGCAAAGGCTTTACTTGACATTAGCCTGGGACAGATGATAAATAGCTCTGCGGGGCTGGGGCAGGGGCTATAAAAACAGGTTCAGAATGATGTGTTCCTAACTGATCATCCAGAACAAGGCTTGGACAAGGAGCTTTTTGCAGTCAAGAAGTCATGTAAGAACCTGGGGAGCAAGGGAGGTGAGGAGAGGAAGAGCGAGGGTGGGAGAGGAGAGCTACAGGAAAGGATGCTAAAGTCAGACTTTGCAATTTTGCCACAAAGGCTGCTCTGTCAGAAATAACCCCACTGAGGATAAGGTGGAAAACAAAAGCTAACAGTTGCTGCAAACTCTGCGTACCAGTCACTGAACTACATGGGTGAAGAGCACTCTCTCATTTTAATCCTCACAGAAACTCTCTGAAGCCTGTAATATTATTTTCCCCATTTTAGAGAAACAAGGTTTAGGTAGGTCAAGTAGCTTGCCCAGGGCCAGGCCAGATTTAAAAAGCGGGTCGGCTTCATTTCAGTGCCTGGGCTCTGAGAAATTCTCAACCTCCCTTTGAATGTTTCATATAAACCGTAACACAGTGATAGTTCTTTTGGTGAATTCAGTAGTAAAAACAAAATCTTTCTCTGCTTACAGAACTCAACACGGTATGTATTGGTTCTTAGAAGCAGAATAGTTTTGGGCAGCAGGCAATATAATAAGTACCAGTTATTGGGCACATCCTCTCAACTGGCACTCAAAGTGTGTTATTTCATTTATTTCTCACAACAACCCTAAGAGGTACGCTCAGTTTATCCTCACTTTACAAATGGCGAAAAATATGAAGCCCAGAGAGGTTATGTGACTTAGTCAAAGTCACAGAGCTAGTCAATGGTGTGGTGAAATCAGGGCTCAAACTTAGGCTGCATGGCTCCAGGGCCTGGTGCTTAATAACTTTGTGGTATTGCTTCAGGAAACAACCTATTGTAGAGTATTTTATGTATGTGTATATGTATGTATGGCATGATAAATGCGTTTGTTTTTCTCCAGTTTTGAGCGGAGAGGTGGAATCCTGACCCAGTATTCTGCCATACTCAGCCCAGGATAAAGCTTAGTGCTGCCCTCTAGTAGCCAATTCTAAAACTGAAATTAAAGCCAAGCTGTAATGACTACATACAGCCACAGGATGTCACCATTATACAATTATTAACAAACTTTTTCAGATCAATTTTTCAAAAAAATTCTAATAATACAGATGTTGTATGACCATTGTAAAAACATTTTAGAAAATGCAGAACAGTCAAAAGCAGAAAAAAATCTTTTGTCTTCAATGAATACTGTATTTTTTCCAAAATTATCAAGCCACGTATTCAATTTTGTAGACTTTTAAAAAAAAATGGCATTATAATGTACAGATGTTCTCATTGGAAACCCTGGTGGAGTAGTAGTTAACAGTTCAGCTGCTAACCAGAAGATGGGCAGGTTGAATCCACCAGCCGCTTCTTGGAAACCCTACGGGGCAGTTCTACTCTGTTCTGTATGGTCGCTGTGAGTCAGAATCGACGGCAACAGTTTTTTTTTTTTTTTAATGTTCTCATTAAGGACACAGCTCTGCCTTACCTAGCTGTGTGATCTCGAGTTATTCCCTGAAGTTCCCTAAAGCCTAGTATCCTCAAATGAAAGAAATGACAAACAGAACTACATCCCAGAGCTACTGCGCAGGTTAAAATAGATGATGCATATTAAGTGTCTGGCACACAGATTGGCTCAAAACATTGCATTTTAAGACCATGCTAAATCCTAGGAGCTCTTGTTTTTTGGAGCATCCACCCTGCATGTTAAGATATGTATATATTAAGATGTACCCGTATCCTACATTAAATATATTTTTGCTAAGAAGTTGAAGAATTTTAAACGTTTGCTTTTGAAATGTAATTATTAGTTATGATTTACTAACAGAGGTTTTGTATACTTGGGAATTCTTAAAAAGTGATCCACTCTAACTAACCATTTCTCCAATCAATGTATTGAAAGTTTTCTGAGTACAAAATATAAAAATTTATGAAATTGATGTTACATTTTTCACCATTTAATTAAACATCTGTTTAATTAAACATCTGTTGATTTTGCAGTTTTATTCACATTCTGAAGCCAATAATGTCTTTCAAGCTTCAAACACCTTTTCAGGTCCTTGAAAAGTTTATAGACAAGGCATTGTGCCTATAGTTTTCAATGGATTAAAATTAAAGTTCCTGACTAACATTATTATTTTACTTTTGCGTTATTTTTATAGCTACAGAATATTTAGTTTTGTGCCTATTCTGAAATGTATTCAACCATTCTCCTATTATTATATATGTAGGTTGTTCCCAATTTTCACTATTATAGATGATGCTACAATTAATATCTTTGAATGTTAACCTGTTTTCAGTATATTAGGATTATTACCTGATGACATAGTCCCAGAAGTAAAACTACTGGGCCAGAATGTACGAACAGCAGTAATAGTTCTTGACATATATGTTTTAATTGTTTTCCAAAATGTTTGGACCAATTTATGCTCTCTCCATCGGTGAATACGTATCCATGTTATTGCCCTGTCATCAGCTTCAGGTAGTCTCAAATTCATATGCATTAATTTCATAGGCCAAAAGAATGATATCTGGTCTTAATATACATTTTTGGATTACTAGTAACTGTTTAAAAATCCTTTTCCCATATTTTTGTAAGACATACGCATATCCTGTTTTGTGAATTGTCTCTTCCCTGGCTTCTGAGGTCCAGTGGTAGGCAGGCCTAAAAATAGCATCTTATACAGCCTTATGCAGAAGTGGGTAGTTAATAATACTGTTTAAGAATTACAGACTGGCCTAATACTGTGGATTGGTTTACTCCACTTCCTTCCCACCACAGAATCCCTTGCAGCTAAGGTTTTGCATGGGAATTAAATATCACCAATCAGATGCACTTTTGTGAGGTTTGGCAGGTGGAAGTGGGGTGTCAAGCGAGAAAGAGTAGTCCCATCTGTATAACCGAGGTTTTTCTGCAGTGTTCATTCTCTAGCTTCCAGGATATCAAGAGGAATTGAGGTGTTCCCCCAGCAGTGGCAGCAGCAAAAGTACCTTGGTCTGGTTTCTAGTCCCTGTGGGGAAGCTGTGGATGCTTGCATCCTGCTCCTGGGTGTTGGGAGGCAGCCGCGGCAGCTGCAGAAGCGGCAGTGGCAGGTTCTTGATTCTAGCAGAGCTCTCGGGGCAGGACCAGACAGAGGTAGTCGCTTCCTTCATATTTCAGCTCTCTATTATTCTGGAACTATTCTTCAAAGTCCAGCCCACACCCACTCCTTTAGACCTTTGAGCAATTTTGTAAGTACCCAGTTCCCTGTTCTAAATTCCTTCCTGTAAATTGTTATGAACTTTTCAGAAATTAGTAGCAGCAATTACAATTTAAAAATATGTAGACCCTTGGACCCAGAAATCTCACTTGGAAAAGTGTTTTGCACAGAAATAAAAGCACCAATACTCGTTGTCAAATAAGGAAATTTACTGTGGGGTTTTAGTGGCAACAAACTAGCACAACACCCTGGGGACAACCTGAATGTCCATCATTAGGGAAATGGTTAAATTCGTTACAGGATACCCACACTCTGGCATATTATAGCTCAAATTAAAAAACCAAAAGGCTGTGTATGTATTGACCTGGAAGTATGCCACGATACATGATGTATTAAGTGAAATAAGTTGTATAACTGAATTTTTGTGAATAAAGTGGTGGGAGGAATCACTTCCTGCTTAAAACACTTTAAGAGTGGCTTTGGTTTCCTGCACTGAACCCTGACTGAAACACACATTTATATCTTAAAGTGTTGCAAACATCGTATTACAATAAAGACCTAGGTACTCTGGCTTTTGGAGTCCTGGGTGGTGCAAATGGTTAATGTGCCTGGCTGCTAACTGAAAGGATGGAAGTTCGAGTCCATCCAGAGGCACCTTGAAAGAAAGGCCTGGTGATCTGCTTCTGAAAAACCAGCCATTGAAAACCAACCCTATGGAGCACAGATTTACTCTGACACAAATGTGGTCGCCATGAGTCAGAATCCACTGTATAGAAATTGGTACTGATACTGATACTCTGGTTTCTAATCCAGTTATGGACCACATCAAAAACCAAAAACCAAACCTGTTGCTGTCAAGTCGATTCCGACTCATAGCGACCCTGTAGGACAGAGGGGACCGCATAAATGATATAAAGATACAAGAAAATCCTTGGTGGCCCAATACTTATTAAAATATTGTACCATATAAGGGACTCTGATTCAAGATGGAGTAACCTGTAGCAGACCAATGCTCTTGTTGAGAACAACTAGAAAACTCAGATAAAATACAAAACAAAATTCCCAAAATTCCTTTTTGAAGATGTCAGAGAGCCAGGACTTGAAAGATGAGATCCCAGTAAGCAGGGAAGCTCATCAAAGTAAGCCCAACTTTCTGCATTTGTTCCCCCCACCCCGCCCCACCCGCCACTTAGGATATTTGTTAATTCTTGGCCCAGATGCTGGGGAGAGGGGTGGATCCTGAGCGTCAGAGAAGCCAGCAAAGTTTTAGGTAATATCACAGGGCTGGGGAGACAAAACTTAGAGTTTAAAGCCTGCCAAAGCCAGCCAGGATTTGAGTGGCCATGATCCTGGAGAGAAGAGAAGCACAGAAAAGTGAGCCTGACGCTCATACAGGTTTTTTCCTCCAAAAAATTGCTCAATCAAGTTCAACAGGGCAAACGTTTAGAAGCCAAAACAGAGTGGCTAAAAAGTAGAGCAAAATTTTGGGAAGTTCCAAAAAGCTGAGGAGACAAAAATTGGAGTTCAGAACTTCTCAAGGAGGAAGATCCCTAAGAAACGCCCACCACTAGTCTCGTTTGGGACTCCCTAGGGAAACCTTCAATGAGATGGATTGACACAATAGCTGCAACAATGGACTCAAACACACCAATGATCATGAAGATGGCACACGACCAGGCAACATTTCATTCTGTTATATATAAGGTCACCATGAGTTGAAACCAACTCAACAGCAACTAACAAGAACAACAAAAAGAAAGTTGTATCTCGGGAATGGGGCAAACCAGAGGTAGGCTGAGTCTAGCAACCGTTGTAAATCTAGTCAGCTCGTTGGCTGATTGCAGTAAGGTAATGTGCCCCTCTGCTACCTGGCAGAAAATAGGATGAATCTTCTCTGGAAGGGCCTAGGATCATCCAGAGCCTGTATACTTTTTCATTTGCAATGGCTGGCAGTCAGTACAAAATTAACTGATGTACCAAGAAACAGGACTCAGAAGCAAAAAATAAAAAAGGAACAGACAATAGAAACAGACTCATAGTGACTCAGTTATTGCAGTTGTATGACATGTACTTTAAAATAACTGATTAATATATTCAAGCAAATAAAGGACAACATGGAAAATTTCACCAAAAAGCTGGAAATTATAAAAATTATTCTAATGGAAATTTTAAAATAGAAAAATACAATAAATGAAATTAAAAAGTCATTAGAGCCAAGATTAAAACGAACAAACAAACAAACAAACAGGAAAATAACAAGTTTTGGAGGGATGTAGAGAAATTGGAATGCTCATCCATTGCTGGTGGGAATGCAAAATGGTACAGCCATTGTGCAAAATAGTCTGGTGGTTCCTCAGAAACTAGAAGTAGTGTTGCCATATGACCCAGCAATTCCACTCCTACGTATATACCCTAGGGATCTAATAGAAGTGACACAAACAGACATATGCACATCTATGTTCATCACAGCACTATTCAACAATAGCAAAAACATGGAAACAACCTAAGTGCCCATCAACGGATGAATGGGTAAGTAAAATGTGGTATGTACACACAATGGAATACTACTCAGCGATAAAGAAAAATGAGTTCCCAAAACATCTTGGAACATGAATGAACCTGGAGGACACTATGTTGAATGAAATAAGTCAATCACAAAAAAACAAATATTGTATGTTCTCACTTTTATGAAATGACATGAATAAGTAAATATACAGAAAATAATGTTCATTAGTGCTTACCAAAGATGGGGTGGGGAGAGAGGGGGATTTACTGTCTAGATAGTAGACACTTGCTATTTTTGGTGATGGGAAAGGTAACACCAAATGAGGGCAAAGTGTATACAGCTTGACAGAGGTAAACGATGTCACTAAAAAGTGCACAAAAAGGACCTACTGGTAATTGCTCTGGCATATATAATTTTGAAACAACAGCAAAAGCAACCAAAAAAATATATGTGCCAGCATATATGCATGTAGACATATGTTATGGATTGAATTGTGTCCCCCCAAAATATGTATTGTGAATCCTAACCTCTATGCCTGTGGTTGTAATCCCATTTGGGAACGGATTGTCTTTGTTATGTTAATGAGGCAGGATTAGTGTAGGGTGTATTTTGAGTCAATCTCTTTTGAGATATAAAAGAGATTAAACAAGCAAGCCAAGAAGCAGAGATGGGGGAAGATTGATGCCAAACCACATGGAGATCTCCAACAAACCACGAAAAAGCTGAAGAGACAAGGACCTTCCTCTAGAACTGACAGAGAGAGAAAGCCTTCCCCTACAGCCAGTGTCCTGAATTCAGACTTCTAGCCTTCTAAACTGTGAGAAAATAAATTTCTGTTTGTTAAAACTGTCCACTTGTAGTATTTCTATTATAGCAACACTAGATAACTAAGACAGAATTTGGTACCGGGAGAGTGGAGTGCTGCTCCAACAGATACCTAAAATGTGGAAGCAGTTTTGGAATTAGGTAATGGGTAGAGGCTAGAAGAGTTTTAAGGAGCCCTGGTGGCACAGTGGTTAAGAGCTTGGTTGCTAATCAAAAGATTGGCAGTTCGAATCCACCAGCTGCTTCTTGGAAACCCTATGGGGCAGTTCTACTCTGTCCTACAGGGTTGCTATGAGTTGGAATCGACTCAACGGCAACTGATATATTTTTTTTTTAATAAAAAAAGCCTAGATTGCCTTGATGAGACTGTTGGTAGAACTGTGGATGTCAAACGCAATTCTGGCGAGGGCTCAGAAAGAAGTGAGGAGAGCTACAGAGAAAGTTTCTGTCGTCTTAGAGAATACATATGGCACCAGTAACAGAATGTTGCTAGAAATATGGACGTTAAATGCGTTCCTGGTGAGGCTTTATTTGGAAAATTCTCTTGTACAAACTAAAAGGACACTTGTCCTAGAATTTTCATCAAGGACATGGCTACACAATCTTTTGTTAAAGAGATTAAGCCTGTGGCTTATGGATCTAACCAACTACCACAGCAGAAAACCCATCAGCTTAGACCAAAGGGGACAGAGAGAGAATGAAAGGAACTAACGCTGTCTGCCTCTTGGAATTCTACATCCACAAGTGGATGGCTTTTACAAATAGAAATTTATTTTCCCGCAGTTTGGGAGGCTAGATGTCCGAATTCAGAGCACTGGCTTTAGGGGAAGGCTTTTTCTCTGGAGGAGGATTCTTGTCTTCTAAGCCTCTGCTTCCTGGTTCCTTGGAGATCTCAATGTGTCTTGGTATCTGTCTTACCCCATCTCTCTTCTCCCTTCTGTGCTTCTGCTTGCTTGTTTAATCTCTTTTATATCTCAAGAGATGGACTCAAGACATACTCTATACTAATCCTGCCTCATTAACATAACAAAGACAACCCATTCCCAAATGGGATTATAACCATAGGCATAGAGGTTAGGATTTACAACACATATTTTTGGGGGACACAATTCAATCCATAACAATCAATAACCACAATAAGCATAACAGACTAACTGTTTTAGTTAAAAGACAAAGAATGGATGGGAGAGGAGACTTCCAGTTCTAGTCATAGGGAGTAGCTTTTATCAGACTAACTTTCCCACTGAAAACAATTATAAAAACTATACAAAATATACTTTTTAAACTAAAATGCTTGTATATATTAGACAGCAATCAGTGCAGTAGAATTTGAGGTGCTATTATCCTTGAAAGAAGGGATACCATGAAACGAGCTTCACATTCATCCAGACTTTTTCCCACAGTACATATTTCAAATTTGTAGAATGAGGGAATAGAGCCCAAGCAGAAAGTATCAGTATTTCTGGGCTGAGGAGACAAAGGTCAGAGTTCAGGGCTACCGAAGTGGCTCAAACTTGAGAAACAAAATCACAGAGAGAAGGGAGTCACAGATAAGTAAGGTCTAAAATCTGCATACAAATTCCCTCAAGTGGTTGAGAGACTCCTAGGCTACCATATGCAGGGTGAGATTCCCCACCACAGAAACATAAAAAAATCAAACAAAAACTATCAGAATCAACTTTGCCAGAACTCTGGAAAACAGTCAAAGTTTACAGCAACCGTATGAATGCTAAATCAAGAAGCCTCCAGCCTGACCCATGGACTTGGGACTTTCCAGCCTCTATAACCACTGAGTGATTTATTTGATATAAATCTCTCTCTATATATATATATTTGTATGCTTCACTAGTTTTGCTTCTCTAGAGAACCCAGCCTAAGACAGGCCTACACATAGATACACAACTGATTTTTTACTAAGGTGCAAAGGCCTCAGTGCAGAAAGGATAGCCTTTTCAACAAATGATGCTGCCACAATTAGGTATCTATACGCAAAAAATTAACTTTGATCCTTGCATAATACTTTATAGAAAAATTAACTAAGAATGAATCAAAGACCTAACTGTAAGTGCTAAAAATATTAAACTCTTTGAAGAAAACATAGGAGAAAATCTTTATAGCTTTGGGTTAGGCAAAGCCTTCTTAAACATAATCTACAGAAGAAGAAAATAGATAAATTGGACTTCATCAGAAAACGAAAAACTTTTGAGCATCAAAGAACACTATGAAAAGTGAAAAGACAACCCACTGATTTGTAAATCATATATCTGATAAAGGACTTTTGTCTAGAATATACAAATAACTCTTATAATTCAGTACTAAAAAGACAAATGACCCAATAAAATAATGGACAAAGGATCCAAATAGACATCTCTCCTAAGAAGATATACAAATGACCATTAAGCTCATGAAAAGATGCTCAAAATCATTAGGCATCAGGGAAATTCAAATCAAAACCACAGTGAGTTAGGACCTCACACCCACTAGGATGTCCATTATCAGAAAAATGGAAACTAATAAGTGTTGGAGAAATTAGAACCCTTGTGCATTGCTGGTGGGAATGTAAAATGGTGCAGCTGTTATGAATAAATTTGGTGGTTCCTCAAAAATTTAAATATGGAATTACTATACCAAACCCCCCCCCCCAAAAAAAAAAAAACTCATTGTCGTTGAGTTGATTCCTACTCATAGCAACACTATAGAACAAAGTAGAATTGCCTCACGGGGTTTCCAAGCCAAGCCAAGGAGCGGCTGGTGGAGTCAAACTGCCGACCTTTTGGTTAGCAGCCAAGCTCTTGACCACTATGCCACCATGTCATATGACCCAGCAATTCCACTTCTAGGTATGTACCCAAGAGACTTGAAAGTAGGGACTCAAAAACATACATGTGCACCAATATTCATTGCAGTATTGTTTACAATAGCCAAAAAGTGGAAACAACCTGCTATGGATTGAATTTGTGTCCCACAAAAAAGAAGTGTGGAGGTCCTAACCCCTGTACCTGTAAATCTAACCCTGTTTGGAAATAGGAGATTTCTTCTGTAATGTTAATGAGGTATACTAGAGTAGACTGGGTCCTAAAAATAATCACTTCTTAATGGTGTCTTATAAAATGAGCAGATGATACAGAGACACACACGGGGGAAGACAGACACTACACATGGACCCATCTACAAGCAAAGGAACACAAGGATTGCCCATAGACACCAAAAACTAGGAGGGAGGCCCACAGAAGGAATCAACATGGCTGAGACCCCAATTTGGATTTTTAGCTTCCAGAACTGTGAGAAAATCAATTCCTGTTTTTTAAAGCCGGCCACTTGTGGGTTTTTTGGTTGTTGTTGTTTTGTTTTTTTGCCATGGAAGTACTAAGAATCTAAGACACAGTCTAAGTGTACTTCAACAGATGAATGGTTAAACAAACTGTGGTATATACATACAATGGAATATTATTCAGCCATAAACAGAAATAAAGTTCCGATACATGCTACAACATGGATGAACTTTGAAAAAACATTATGCTGAGTGAAATAAGTCAGACATGAGAGGCCAAATATTGTATGATCCCACTTACATGAAATATCTAGAATAGGCAAATGCATAGAGACAAAAGTTTATTAGTGATTACCGAGGTAGGAGAGAAGAGGGAATGAGAGTTATTGCTGAAGGAGTCCTGAGTTTCTGTTTGTGGTGATGGAAAGCTTTAGGAAAAGGATAGTGGTAATGGTAGCACATGGTGAATGTAATTAATGCCCCTGAATTGTAAACTTAAAAATGGCAAATTTTTTTTGTGTATATATATATCCACAATAAAATTAAAAAAAAAAAAAAAGACAAACAGTAACAAATGTCAATAAGGATGTGGAGAAATTGGAACCCTAATACATTGCTGGTGAGAATGGAAAATAGCGCAGCTGTTTTGGAAAACAATCTGAAAATTCCTCAAAAAAATTACACTTAGAATTACCATGTGTTCCAGCAATTGTACTCTTGAGTTGAACTCAAGAGAAATAAAAACATAGGTCCATCCAAAAGGGATAAATAAAATGTGCTATACCCATACAGTGGAGCCCCGGGTGGCACGGTAGTTAAGAGCTCGGTTGCTAACCAAAAGGTCGGGAGTTCAAATCCTTAGAAACTCTACGGGACAGTTCTACTCTGTCCTACAGGGTCACTATGAGTTGGAATCGACTCGATGGCAACGGGTTTGGTTTTCTGTGCTGCAACACGAATGAACCGTGAAAACATTATGCTGTGTGAAAGAAGCTGGACACAAAGGACCACATAATGTATGATTCTATTTATATAGAATGTCCAGAACGGGCAAATCATAGCGATAGAAAGGTTTTTGGTTGCCAGGGCCTTGGGGGAGAGGGGAGTGGGAACTGACTATAAATGGACATGGGGTTTCTTTTTGGAGTATTGAATATATTCTGGCATTAGATAGTGGTGATGCTTGCGTAACTCTGTGAATATGTGAAAAAACACTGAATTGTACACTTTAAATGAGTGAATTACACGGTACGTGAATTATATCTCAATAAAGTCTTTTATTTTAAAAGCACTATCTAATGTGAGTAGGATGGTCGCTAATTTGAAATATGAGAGGGAGGGGCTGACTAGAAAGATTACTTCCCTGATTGTTCTGGATTTCTCCTGCTGAAGTCCTGAGCAATTGAAGATTGCTAATGGATATAGAAATGTTGGTAATTCCAAACAGCTTTAATTCCCATTAGTTCTATACTTGACCAAGATAGTTGACTGCACAGCACAGCCAGTAGCAGTCCTAATCTACCCGATTTATTGTACTTATAGTGCTACCCCAGGGTCCCAGCTATGGTTAATTTTATTTGTCAACTTGGCTGGGCTATGGTGCCCAGTTATGTGGTCAAATACTACTCTAGTTGTTGTTATAGTTACATATGATTAAATCAGCTGGCCTTAAGTAAAGCAGATTACCCTCCATAATGTGAGTGGGACTTATCCAAGCAGTTGAAGAACTTAAGAGCAAAAAGAGAGTTTCTGTAGGGTGTGCTCTGCCTCCAGACTATAAACAGACATTTTGCCAGAACTCCCTCACTCTGCATTCTTTCTGTCACCTGACCTATGGATTTTAGGACACAAGCCTGCAGACGTCTCCAGCCTGTTGCCTGACCTACAGATTTTGGACATGCCAGTCGCCCACAATTGCATGAGCCAACTCCTTAAAATCTCTCTCTCTCTCTCTCTCTCACCTGACTGATTCTGTTTTTCTAGAGAATCATAGCTACAACAGCCCCTAACCCTCTGAACTATACTGATGCCTCTCAATACACCAAAAGTTATCTAACCTGTCCCAACTTTAGACTCTCAAATAAATGACTGCCAAATCTCCTCTACCCTGGGTAGGAGAACAATATTAATAAAAAATGGCCTATATGCCAGGCACTGGTTAAGCATTCTCCATCCACTGACTCATCGAATCCTCACAATAGTGCCATGAAATCGGTACTGTTATGGATTGAACTGTGTCCCCCAACAAAGATACGTTGAAATTCTAATCCCTGTAACTTTGAATGTGACCCTATTTGGAATTAGGGTTTTTTCCCCTTGTATGCTAATAAGGCCATACCAGAGTAGGGTGGATCCTAAACCTAATCAGTTCTGAGTGATGACTAATAAAAAGGAAAAGCAGACATCGAAAGACACACACAGGGGGAAGACAGCATGTGAAGATCCATCTACAAGCCAAGGAATGCCAAGAAACGCCCAGGGCTGCTGGAAGTTGAAAGAGACAAGGAATGATCTTCTAGAGCAGACATAGCATAGCCCCGCTGATGCATTGAATTAGAACTCTTAGCCTGCAAAACTGTGAGACAATAAATGTCTGTTCTTTAAAGTGACACACTTGTGTTTTTGTTAAGACAGCAGTAACTAAGACAGGTACTGATACTACTGTTATTTCTGTTTTACAGATTGGAAGACTGAGACATGGAAGGGGTAGGTTACTTGCCCAAGGTCACAGAGCCAGCCTCTCACCCTTATGCTAGTATACAAAATTATTTGCAAAAATTCAACGCAAAACTCTGAGCTTTCCTTCCACCTCAGCTCAGCTGTCCCTTTGCAGTGCCTCCCAACACTAACCTACATGCTAGTGCTATTTCCCCACTCCAATAGCAACCCTTCATAGCTACAGGAGAGGTTACATCCATTGGGGTTTAGGGGACATGTAATGAGGGAAGGCTTCATGGAGGAGGCTGCACCTGACCTGGAACCTGAAGGACAGGTAGAAATGGAGGAGACAAACATTTCAAAATAAGCACAACATGAGCAAGCGCATGAATAGCCGAAAGTCTAAGAGCAAAGACTCTGGATTCAGATAGTTGTGGGTTGAAATCCCAGCTTCACTAGCTGTGTCATCTCGGCCAAATTACTTAACCACTTTGAACTTTATATTTGACCAAATTACTTAACTTCCTTGAAGTTTATGTTCTTAAAAATCTGAATAATAATGCCTCCATCTCCAGGGGTTGTGAGGATAGAATGAAATCATGTAAAATGCTGGGCACATTGTAAGTTCTCAATAAAGAAAAGCAACTACCAATAAAGCAATAAACCTGAGTCATATCTGGCACACAGTAGTAGTTAATTTTGCCAGTGTTGGTGAGCAATGAGATTGAAGTCTGGAAAGGTAAACTGGGACCAGACTCAGGTAAGTATTTAAAGATTAAGAGAATTTTGGAGAAAAGAGAATAGGACGAACAAAGTGGAAGTTTGTGTACAGAGAAGAGACAGAAAGAGAATAGAGAGAGAGATACAGATAAAGAGAGAGAGAATGTGATTGATTCATTCCAATTAGAAAAATGATTTTGGAGATTAATGGAATAGGGAAGAGTTAATATAGATCTGGACAAAAGTGAGGGCAGTCGGAATGAAAGGAAGAAGTTGCTTTAGAGAATAGGCAGAACTGGGCAAGTTACTTTGAAATCCTTTGTAATTCATTAATGTTTTCTTTATTGTCTGGCACTCCCTTTGAGCTTCATGAGGATGCAGACCATATCTATTCTGTTCACCACTCCATATCCAGAACCTTGCACAATACCAGGCACACAGTAAGTGCTCAATAAATATTTTTCCAATGAATTCATGAATTTTGATAATGGGGAGGAGGGGTAAAAAAAAATTCCAAGAGTTCAAGCATAGATGATTGAGAGAATACAAAAGTAGGCTGGACATGCAGAGGAAATAATGAGTGTAAATTTTGTATTCTATGAATCTGAGAATCCTGTAGTGCATTCTGGTGTTCACGGTTAGCAAAATTCCAAAAGTGGAAATGGAGCTCAGAGAACTGGTTGGGGCTGGAAGTATGCTGTTGTGATTCACTAGCATATTAGTATCTATTGTGATCACGTGGGAGGAGGGAGGTTATTAAATTAGAGCCCACCCCGGAAGTGACGTCAGTAAGAGGAGCGCAGAGGAGGGGGGAGAGGGCACCCTGAGAAGCAGCTGCGGTTAGAGCACGGCTAAAGTGAGGCGAGCTAGGGGAAAAATAAGTTTAAAAGTATGAGGAAATTCAGAAGAGATTGGTCTTACGGAGACAAAGAAAGAAACCCATCGAGTGATCGTTATTATGAAGAGCCACAAACCAGCCAGTCATGGTAAGAGATATGTAATTGACAAACCAAAAGTCGTTGGCGGCTTTGTGACGAGCGGTTTTAACGAGTTGTGGGAGCCAGAATCCAGGGGTAGCTAAATTGCTTGCTCTTGAGTCCCTACAAGTTTGGGACCTTAGACAAGTTACTTACCAGTAATCACTCTGTGCCTTGGTTTCTTAGCTATAAAATGGAGATGATATAATAGCAATTACCTCATGATTATTGTAAGGGATAAGTAAGTGAATATAGGTTAAAATGCTTAGAAAAATACCTTTTGTGTGTTCGCCACTTAATCAAATATTATTAGGGTAGGTTTTGGAATAACTAGTGGTGAAAAGGTTGTGAGTAGTACTGTACATTAATTTTCCTTTGGAGTCTTCAAGACAATTAAAATACATCCCAGAGTGGAGGAACTTGAGGAGCCTTTTGCATTGACTGTGGCTAGCACGAAATCAAATAATAATTTTAAGAGTTCCACTGAGGCGTTGGGGATTAATTCAGCGAGGATTAATTTTTCGAGAATGTTCCAGAACGCTCAACTGTTCTCGGCTGGTCATGCGCGTTATGATTGCGCGCTTTTCCCCAAGCTCCACCCCTTTTTCCTATAGGCTACAGACCCAATGGTCTCTCATCGTCTTCCTCATTGATCTTCAGCGGGACTTGGTCCCGCCTTCTGGAGCAAATAAGTCCCCTCATTGGACCCTTTCGATGGTGGTTTTTATCTTTTGTCCCAGGGCTCGCGATTGGGAAATTGGATACTTTCTTTTAGAGTACCCAGTTTACAAAAGCAAAGTTATTTCTCTTTCTTTTAAACTAAGTACTGTAAATAAATATCAAACGAATAAATAAGACGGATGGGAGGTGGATGTCGGAACTGAAGGGAGGTAAGCTTAAGGTTGGACCGTCGGGTGCTTTTTAAAACGGACCAAGCTACTTCCGGAAGAGAATGGGCGGGCAGAAAATTCTACGCGTTTGTTGGGTTTTGCGCTCTTCCTAAATATGTGATCATCCCGAAGCCGAGGGTCCTGGACATGTGAGGACGCAGCGAGGCCGCCACTGCCGACCCACGCTGCTTTGGGCTCCCGGATGACCATGTCTATGGTGAGTGCGCGTGCTGTGGCAGGGTGGCTGGGCGCCAAGGCTGGGGCGGCTGAGGGGAGGGGCACTGGGTCGGCGGGCTGCTGATCACGTGGGCAAGTGGCGAATCGGGGCCTGGCCCGCCAGACTCCGGGGCGGGGCCCGCTCTCCGCAGTCTCCGTTCCTTCCCCGGACCGTGTAGTTGCTTTCTGGTCCTGAAGAGGACCCTTCGGAGGCGACTAGCCAGAGACGAGGGTGTTGGAATCTGTTCATGGTTTGGCATCTCCTTCTCTCGATTATCTCCCTCTCTAAAAATCACTTTAACTCACCTGAGAAAGAAATGAAACTGGTGATTCATTGCTCTTAATTCTAATAACAGGTCGGGCGTGGTAAATGTCTGGGGAAGAAGGCACTTAAACCTTTTGCGTAAGAAACCTGCAATCAGCATTGCTTTTTCTTTGGTTTTACAATTCTTTACAAATGCTCCTGAATATATATATGTAATATGAGAAGGTTTTCTAAGTAGGGTTACCTATTTTTCTTTGAACTTCACCCCCCCCCCCCCCCGCATTCAGTAGCTTTTGAGTTTGGTTGCAGTTTCTCGCTTTAAAAGAGAACGCAGTACTCTCTTAGCTTATTCTGGCAAATTTACCTTTAAGGTTCAAGCAGCATCATTTTTATTAAGGTGAATATTTTGTAAAATATTGGAAGCTTTAAGTACTTACTTGTCAGGCAAAGATTATAAATTTATATGTGACGATGGAAAAAATCAAATTCACTAATGAGAGAAAATTATGGCCTATTGACATGTACCTAAAAATAGTGAAATATTTAAAAATTGGTAGTTTTTGAGACCTGATTGTTAAAATGCCCAAATTTATGTGAAATAACGTGGATTATGTGTACAGCTTCAAAGTGGCTGAAATAAATTAGCCTCTGTTGGTGGTTTTGTGTTTTTAGGGGGCTGGAGGAATGGTAATCTACACTTCTGAAATTTTTCTTGTAGGATTTTAAAACTTACGTAGATCAGGCATGTAGAGCCGCTGAGGAATTTGTCAATATCTACTATGAGACAATGGACAAAAGAAGGCGGGTGAGTTTATAGACTCTTCTATTCTTTATTAAATACCAGTTCTTTTGTTAGCCACCCGTTCATCTGACTTGCAAAAGGGGTGACTGTGGACTTGCTTTCTAAAACCGCATTGCTTAGGGAAGGATTGGTATGGTATTAATGGGAGTGTGGGCTCTGGAATCATATCCCAGCTTTGCCCTTACCTAGCTCTTTGGCCTTCAGCAAGTTACTAACCTCTCTTAACCTCATTTTCTTTTTAGGGTGGTAAGTAGGAATTAATTTAAATACTGTACTTAACACAGAGCCCAGCATGTATTTACCTAATTGTGTAACCTTTTCTTATTCTCATAATTTAACTGATACAACAGTTAAAATAGTATTAGTGCTAGTGATGGGGTCTGCTTTACAGGGAATGTTTCCTGATTTGTCCCTTTTATTTCATATATTAATAGATAATCTTGGATCAAGGTCCACAGCTATAGCTGGCTCTCACTAACAGGATCCTCATGGCTTGGATCCTTTTTGTCTTCAACAGACCAAGTTCTCACTTCATCAGCTCTTTTTGTTGTTGTTGTGATTTATCTGTGAGCTGCACCTTCTAAGTAATTATTTCAGTATGAGCTCAAGTGAGTCTTGCCTAGGTTTCTTAACAGCGTATAACTATTTTAGAGAATCTCTTCATTCCTGCGGGTAAGGAAGTTAATGCCCTGTCTCTAGAAACCTATTTTTTTTTAAAGCAGAAGGTAAAAGAAGTTCCTGGTACTGATGTGCAGTGACATGGATGTGACAGTGAATGTTCATTGTGCCTTGTCTTGACTATTTATTGTGCCTTGCTGCTTTAAAAAAAAAAAAAAAAAAGACAGCATAGTTCATTACTAGAGTCAAGATATGTGTCAGCCTATGAATCTTAAGTTAAATTTTAGGATTAAGCAAGTAGTGTGCTCGCTTGCCCCAAAGAGTTAACTGTTGAATTTTGCCTTAACTGAGCCTTAACTTATTTGACTTATCAAAGGCTCTGAGTAAACAAATATTCATGATTCTTTTGAACTGTGTATATGTTTGAAGTATGCTGATAGAAGTAGTAAACAGGAACTGATTCTTCCTCATGCATACAAACATTAAAATTACTCAGGTTTTCACTTGTATTATACTAGGATTGAAGTGTAGTGGTAGGGCTTGGTTGACAACTTTGTTAATTCACAGAATTTCTTTTATGGAAAAAGGGGAAAGACTAAAAATGGTTTGGGGCTGTATGTGCTTGAAACTTGTGACCACTTAATTTATTTTAATAGAGAAAGCAAATCATTAAAACTCTTTCCCAGTTTGCATGGAAGGTTTTCTCATTATGGCTAGAATGAAATATGAAAAAAAAAAAAGTACTCAATTGTCTTTAGCTCATTAAGATTAGGGTAATAGCTATTTAAGGCCAAGGTTATAAGGCAGAAACCTTGTTCACATTGGTTTCCGATGGAGCAGGGGGGCATGGGAAGTGAAGAATGGAGGTGGTGGTGGTTGTTAGATTAGGGCTTTGAACTGGTGTGAACCAGTTCAGTCATGGCTGATGAAGTAAAATCAGAACAGACCAGAATTTTAAAAATTTGGGTGAAACAGAACGGGAAAAATTACGGGTCGAAGCCCTGAGTGGGAGACTTGGAAGAGGCGTAATGAACCTTTTCAGGAGCCTGATGTAGGAGATTAGATTATTGCCAGGACTGTGGAGAGCAACACACATTAAAAGTAGCGTGGTCAGCTGCCATCTTTGAGCGGGGCACCAATGTTTCCGACTGTGCGGGTCAAGACATTTGGTTGCTATACAATGTGCACACGGTCCTTGTTTTCTACAAGGGAGAATAAATTTCTAGCAGTGCTTCAACCTGTAATTTTCCCCATTCTGCTTATTGTTATGCTTCACCTACATTAAAAAAATTCAAGTCCATTCAGGTTTTGCCTCATTGGCCGTGGCTGAACTGGGCAGAACCGGTTTGAAGCCCTGTGTTAGGTGACATTGAATCAATTTTTCAATCATGCTGAATCCACGTGACAGAGTAGAACTGCCCCATTGGGTTTTCTAGGCTATAGTCTTTACAGGAGCAGATTGCCAGTTCTTTCTCCCATGGAGCCACTGGGTGGGTTCAAACCACTAACCTATCAGTTAGCAGCCTAGCACTTAACCATTGAGCCACCAGGGCTAACTATGAAAATGTTTGTATACCATCTGTAACCTTTTAATCTGTTTCTATAAAATGCTTATGCAGAAACAAAAATCTTTCCTTTTTTTTTTCTTTTTTTTTCTTTTTAGGCACTGACCAGGCTGTATCTGGACAAGGCCACTTTAATATGGAATGGAAATGTTGTCACTGGGCTGGATGCCCTAGCCAATTTTTTTGAAATGTTGCCTTCTAGTGAGTTCCAGGTTAATATGTTAGATTGCCAACCAGTTCATGGTAAGATTAGGGTCTTCCAAGGTACTTTTTTTTTCCTCTTCTTTTATTGAGCACTGAGCTTTTAGACCAAAAGCAGTAAGCAATTTTTTGTGGTAGAAGTATTTACTTATTCATGAAATTTAAATATTAAGAAAAATTCAGCTGTTTACGGTTTTGGTGGATTGTGCAATGATGGCTTATTAACAATTAAATTGAGACTAGCTGTGATTTTTGTTAACGGAGATGAGGGATTATCTGTTCTCCTTAAATAGATGGTTGCCTGCGGTGCCCTGAAATGTCTCCAGGGAAAAATTATGATTAATATCTGATTAATGTCTTTTAGTATCTTCTAAAAACCCATTGCCATTGAGTCCATTCCGACTCAGCAACCCTATAGGACAGAGTAGAACTGCCCCATAGGATTTCCAAGGTTGTAAATCTTTACGGAAGCAGACTGCCACATATTTCTTCCGTGGGGTAGCTGGTGAGTTCAAACCACCAACCTTTCGGTTAGCAGCCAATGTCCTTAACCACTGCGCCACCAGGGCTCCTTTTAGTATATTACAACATACTAAAATTTTACAAAAGAAATCTACTGTTACATGAAAGGATGACCTTTGGCAAGACAGAATTTGGTTAAAGGTGCATTGATGCAGTTTATAAAATTAACCTCCAGGAAGGGTCCTGAGTGTCTTAAGTAGTGATTTGGGGTGATTTTTTTTTTCCATTATAGTTCTTGAAAAGAACAATAACTTCAGATTCTAAATGTGAATGAGCTCCAGTGGAAACTCAATTTTAAGTATTAATATGGACAGCAAGCAAATGGTCCCACGCTAGATATAAGTTCTTTATTTTGAAAATTTGAGTATCCAAAATCTTTCTGGACTGAAAATAATTTTAACATCTTTGAAATGATTGTAATACTTAGTTTTCTGCCTTTGAGTCATTACAGATTATGTTCAAGGTAGAGGAAGTTTATGAAACTTTTTTTAGTGTTCCATCATAAGCAATGTAGTTTAAACCTGAAAATCTGCTTATTTGGGTAAAGAAACTGACCTTTCTTCTTTTTTGTGTGGGTGAAGAGCAAGCTACCCCGTCCCAGACCACCGTTCTTGTTGTGACCAGTGGAATTGTGAAGTTTGATGGAAACAAACAGCACTACTTCAACCAGAACTTCCTGCTGTCTGCTCATTCGACTCTTAACAACACCGTGTGGAAGATTGCAAGTGATTGTTTCCGTTTTCAGGATTGGGCTAGTAGTTAAAGGGGGTAAAGGTCCATTCTTCTTTAGTGCTTTAGTTCTGGCAACAGCAATTTATGCGAATTAATTCATTTCATTGTAGAAGCACTGTAAACTAGTATGTGTTAAAACTAGATTTCTTTAATATTTTTTTTGATTTCTAGCAGCTGCCAGTTTGGGTCACTGCCCTTAAGAGCTTTAATGCTAGTTTTTTACATGCCTTATATCCATTCCACTAATGACATTCTGATAGTGATGTTAAACACATGATCTCTACTAACATTCACTGTGAATTCAGCCCATCGCAAAAATGAAATCCTTTTATAATACTGTCCGTGGGTTATCAGCACAACATAACTCTCTGGGAGAAAGTGGGGTTTTTCTGGTTATTAGGTTAGTTTTGTAGTAAAACGTGCACTTATTTTCAGTAAACACTGGTAGTGCAGTTTTAATATATGGCTTTTTCATATCAGCTCAGTGAAAACATTACTAATTTAAATTTGCATAACTACTCAGACATACTGGAATTGCATGTAGAGATGTTCAGTAGTCTTTTTAACATGTGAAGTGACGTGTTTTATGTTGGCATGTTTTTTTGTGAAGTGAATTAGTAGACTAGAGAGATACATAATGTCTCAGTTGATACCTGAGTACTAGGTACAATTTGGTGGCTTAAAAGCAAAACTTCTTAAAAAGATTTTTCTTGGCAGCCCCAGGTCTATAACTTTGGGTTATGTATGATAGTAGGACTGATAGCTTTAATGTGAGAATAGAGAATGAGAAATGTCGAGGTCTAAGGTTAGAGGCAAAAGTAAGGAGGGGTGGCCAAATGCTAAATATTTGGTGCTTGTTTTCTACCCTTAAAAATGTTTTAAGTCTTATTTTTAGGATTTTAAATCACTAAGGTCATCGGTATCCTTGCCAAATGGTCACAAGTATCACATTTGTTCTAAATACGAGTTTTCAAAGTTTTTCAACTTACCTCATACTTATCACCAATATAGGTCTCAATTTATTCAAGAATTTTTGGGGGTAAAATGTCAGCAATAAGGCTAACCCTGGCAGCTGGAGTCTGACAGGAAAGTTGGAAGCAAAGCTATTGCCATTAGTAACAGGACACGTCTCTTAACATCTATGTCTTCCATGTAAATTTTAGGCCAAAACTCTACAATATATTAACGCCCCACGAGATAAGTGATTTTACCGCAGCATTTTACACTGTCAACTGCATTATTTTTTAATTATTTGAAATTAAAGATTATTTTTTATGATTTATTCTTCCATATGGCATTGAACAGTAAGATCTGTTTTAAAACATTCTGTTTCTGTTATGTGGCTAACTTTGACTTTTTTAAGAGAATGAAGAACAGCAGATCTTTATAAACCCATAAACTTCAAAACAACAAATTGATTAATTTGATTCTCAACTTCTAAAGAGAAAGAAACCTAGCTTTGGTTTTTGGTTAAACTTTAAATGTCTTTTCCATTTTTTTAAATTAATTTTTAAAAGGTTTTTAAGCCGTGTGTGCCAGCGTCGTTTCTACATTGAAGCTCAAAATTAATGTTTCTTCTCGTTTAATTTTAAAACCAGTAATTTGTTTCCCCTTGTCCCAGACTGCACACTACATTTCTGCCATTTTAACAAAATAAGGGGCTGGAACTGAAATTTCAGAATTATCCATGTCTTCTTGTAGTACTGATCAAAACTTACACATTATATTCTGCTCAAAATGAGCTGCTTATTTTAAATTGGCTTTTTAAAAACCACAGTTTTAGCAACAATTTGAATGTCGAACACTAACCCCTCCCCTTAGGGAGAATAGTTTCAAATGGAAGCTGCATATAACTAGCAATAACTGGACTGATTGGACAGTTGTGTACTATTCACTAGTTGTACGTTTTTAAGACTTGCATATGAATGCCTTTTCCAAGTTCTGTATAACTTCAGTTGGCTAGAACTACTCTTACGTGGACTATACTGTATTTTTAACATGCTCGTATTTTTGTAACTTGAAAAAATAAAATAAAATATGCCTTGACATGAGTTTTATCAAATTTGTTTTAAGATCTTTTGAATTTTTGAAAGCCCCAGAGCAGGTAAACTTGTTTCTTTACAATGTAAGGTTTTTCAAATTTAACAATGTTGTTAGAATGTTGAAAACAGTGGCTGACAACTTGAACTTTTTCTTTGCTGTCTTGTCTCTAGCACACCCTATTCTTTCTCTTTTCCTACCAAGTATTCATATTCCTCAGATCACCTCTGAGGTCTAAGTAAGATTTTTGGTGAGAAGTTGGAAATTTGAACCTTGAGGAGGAACTAGCCAAAATGCTACGTTAAGTAGACAGTCAAAATACAATTTTTTTCCAAGAAGAATGGTCTCATTATCTTTAAGTCTACACTAAAAATATGTCAACAGACACTTTTGGAGAGGAGTGAGAAAAGGCAATAACCCTTGAAATCAAATACCATATTTCATCTTTTCAAAGATGTATGTATTTTTCATATTTTAACACTCCTGAAATACTGGTATGATCTTGAATCAATGGCATGTCATACTTAAATTGGCTTTTTTTTCCCCTCTTTTGCATTGGTGCATAAAATAATGGTGAATCTTACAATCGATGGCATCTTAGATTGATGAAATATAGTAATAAGTTTTGCCAAGACAAAAATGGTTAGGAATCTACTTAGGTCTAAATTTCAAATCATTAGTGTTAGTGAAATACTGTAAGTCGAAGATGTTAGAAACTCATGACTCAAACTCTGTCACCATGTTATTTGTATTTCATGACTAGCCCATATGGTTGGATCTTATTTAAGCATGCATATGCCTTGGTAAGTTTGAGTCGTCGTCATAATAGTTTGCAAGTTTGGGGAAATTACCTCTTAATGTATGATGCATCTGAAAAAGTAGTCCCAGTGAAAGGTAAGTGGCGTGTTTGGGACAGGCGCAAGAAGTCAAAAGTGAAACAGGTACTGTGAGTTGTTTTATACTGGAATTTTGCAGAATCGATTATTGCCTGAAGTTAGTGAGGCAGGAAATTTGATAGAAGGGAACTTAATTTGCTGATTTTGTTGTAATACAATATAGGATAGAATAAGCATGGATGTGCTTTAACATAACCACATTATTTAGGGAGAAATGGTAGGGCATTTGGCTTTCTGATTTGACAGTTGGCTCTGTACAATAAAATATTGCGTCAAAACACTTGATACCACACTGCTGTATTCTAGTAATTTCTGTTAATATTTGCCCCTTTGCCAAATGCAGCTTTCTGTACAGAAGAGTACTTGGTGACTATCAGTGGGCTATATAGGTCAGTCTTCGTTCCTAGAGAAGGACTAAAAGGAGGGAAAGGTATTGTTTGAATAAGATGTGTCAGATGGAGGGTCTTTGGATACATCATACATCTAGGGTTGAGGTACAGTTGATTTCATTATTTGTGGATTCCATATTTGCAAATTCACCTACTTGCCAAATTTATTTGTAACCCAGAATCGATAGAGTGCTTTTGCGGTCACTGGCCGCCATAGGCAGAGCAGTGAAAAATTTGAGTTGCTCAACAAGTACCTTCCCAGCTGAGGTCAAACGATGCAGTGCTCTGCTTTCTTGTATCAGCTCTCTGCTGTAAACAAGTGTCTCTTTCACAGTCTATTTAGTGCCATGTTTTTCACATTTTTTGTGCTTTTTGTTAGTGATTGTGTTGGTTTAAAATGGCCCCCAAGCGTAGTGCTGAAGTGCTACCTACTGTTCCTAAGTGCAAAAAAGGTGTAATGTGCCTTATGGAGAAAATACATGTGTTAGATAAGTTTTGTTCAGGCACGGGTTATAGTACTCTTGGCCCAATGTCTATGAATCAACCGTGTTGGTACATCCAGAAAAAGGAAAATCCGCCAGTCTGTACGTGAAAGTGCCAAAGTAACATCTATAGTGCATGATGAAACTGGAAAATACAGAAGAGGAGCTAAATTTGTGGATTCATGAGATGACCAGTGAAAACATAGTAGACAGCATTGTGGGGCTGAAAGCCAAAGGAATTTATGGTCATGTTACCCAGAGTCAGGAAAATGTTAAAGTTCTTCTTGGCTAATGTTTTAGTATAAAGAAATACTGCATATAATTAATCATTTCTAAGAAGTAAGGGGTCTTTAAACAGACACACAAATCAAGGTTATATATTGAGCAGTTGATGAAAATGTGACCAGAGGATCACAGGACTCTAGCCCTGTATTTCCCCTAGGGCAGTGACTCAGTATTTGCTAATTCAGTGTTCATGATGACTTTATAGGACATTACTGTAAATAACAAGAATTGACTATATGCATTCTCTAGATCAGTGACAAACTTTTTAACATGACCGACAGTAAGAAGTATATTTGACATCACAACCTAGTATACAGATGCATAAAAATAATCGAAAGCAATTAAAAAACTCTGCACATCCAAAATAAAACACATCTTACTTCCTGCAATGCATTTCTGGTATCTTCTATTTCATTCTATTTATTTTCTTTTTAATGCTGGTCATAACCTGCTAAATTGATTTTTATGACTTCCTAATGAGTTTTACCAGCAGTTTGAAAAACACAAAAATAGAGCAAGCGTAATATTTTCACTATCACTTTCTAGTGGAGGTGTGGGGTTGGCTTCCAAAAAGTGGTGCCGTGTGTCAGTGATCTCAGCCTGACTTCGAATTGATCAAAAATCTTTTTCCTCTCAGGCTTGTCATATTTGCTCAGGGCTGTGAACGGCATCACTGTTTTCCTCCCATTCCTTGGCTTGCACCTGAAGTTCAGAGCTAAGAAAGCAAACATTTAGATTAGTCTTTAGGAAGAATCTGGGAATAGAATGAGTGGCAATGAAAGGAGTTGAAACATGGAAGAGGCTGCCCTATTTCAGATATCCAGAGAAATGAGAAGGCATTCCAGCAGAATTCCTTTGAACATGGTTTGATATTACAGAAAGTGTATTTCTATAGATTTTAAGCCAATTTCATGTGTTTTTTGCCTTTTCCTCCCTCCCTTGTACACTCCAAACATCTGCATATAACCCCTCCCAATTTGACAAAGGCTCTGGTGGTCTCTTAAGGTGTAAATCCTGGTCCCTGACCCGAAGGAGATCTGTATTCTAAGGCCATTCTGATGTTGATCAGCTTTGTGACCTTAGGTGATTCACTTGCTCTCATTGGGCTTCTGTCTTCAGCTGTTGAATGTAGATACTATTTGCCCTATCTGTCTCCCCAGGTGCTTGTGAGGATCAAATAAGACAACAAATGCAAAAATGTTTTGAAAGGTGCAGAGTTCTGTACAAATACAATGGTTCTGGTTTTGGAAATGTTTCATAGAACAATAGGCTTGATGCTTGGTTTTGCCCTTCCCCCACCCCAGGGTGGGGAAAAAAACTCCGTTTCTTGGAGGGCAAAATCAGATGTTAGGGACTGCTGTCTATGACCAGACATTTGTTCTAAACCTTGCTCCTGCCTTTACAAGACTATTATCCAGCTCCACAAAAAGCCTAAGATGAGATTGCTGTAGATAGGGATGCCTATTTTACCATAAAAAGAGATTTAGGGCCTTAAAGGGAAGTGAGGATAGTAATTTTCAAATGTATTTTTTGAGAGGTCTTTCTGTAACTGGGGGGGGGGGGGGGGGGAAATAGATGTAACATTATTGATTACAATTCCCTTGCTCAAGGGCAGGAAATCAGCTAGAGAGAAGCCTGCAACACTTAACCAAATCTAGGTGACGCGGTTCGCCTTGGAGCCCTGAGCTGCCTGAGGTGGCCAACATGCTCTTTGTTCCCTCGACCCTTTTGTGTCGTTGCTGAAAGAGCCTCTGGGATCGATTTCTCTAATATGCTGATCTATCCATCTGTGGCACCCAGAATTCCCCGTGGTCCGGGCCCAATCTCAGAGCTAATAATTCATTGGCTTTACATGTTGCTGGGGAGAAAAGGCAAGCCTGGAGGAAGGGACTAGAGGGGAAATTAGCTGGGACAGTTGGGAAGATGTTGTTTTCCAAACAATGAAAACTAAAGGGGAGGGGGAGAGAGACCAGGCAGGGATAGTCTCCCCTGGACAGGAAATTTATACCTCTGGAAGGGAAAACAGAGAGGTTAAGGAAGCACTTACACCTTAGGTTAAGAACTGCAGTTAAAAAGCATATGCACTTAGGGTCTGGAGACTATGGTTTCAGGTGGCATCTAGGTCAATTGGCATAACAAAGTTTATTAAGAAAATATTCTGCATCCTATTTTGGTGAGTGGCATCTGGCGTCTTAAAAGCTAGTGAGCAGCCATCTAAGGTGAATGAATTGGTCCCAACCCACCTGGAGCAAAGAAGAATGAAGAACACCAAAGACACAAGGAAAGTATTGGCCCAAGAGACAGAAAGGGCCACATAAACCAGAGACTCCATCGGCCTGAGACCAGAAGAACTAGATGGTGCCCGGCTACCACCAATGACTGCCCTGACAGGGAACACAACAGAGTCCCTGATGCAGCAGGAGAAAAGGGGGATGCAGAACTCAAATTGTAGTAAAAAGACCAGACTTAGTGGTTTGACTGAGCCTGGAGGGACTCTGGAAGACATGGCCCCTGGACTCTCAGCCCAAAAATAAAACCATTCCTGAGGCCAGCCTTTCAGACAAAGATTAGACTGGACTATAAGACAGAAAATGATACTCGTGAAGAGGGTGCTTAGCTCAAGTAGATACATGTGACTATATGGGCAGCTCCCGTCCAGAGGCGAGATGAGAAGGCAAAGAGGGACAGGAGCTGGCTGAATGGACATGGGAAATCCGGGGTTGAAAGGAGGAGTGTGCTGTCACATTATAGGGACAGCAACTAGGGCCACATAACATTGTGTGTATAAATTTTTGTATGAGAAACTAACTTGAACTGTAAACTTTCACTTAAAGCACACACACACACACAAAGCATATACACTCAAACATCTCTGGGAGGCCAGTGGCAAAACTAGGAACTAGGGGGCCTTCTACCTCTGTTCCCCTTTCTCTCATCCTCCTGGGACCCTATATTGTCATGCTTCCCAAGACCCCCCACCATTGCAGGTTCTGGACATATTCGTCTATTCCCCCTCCCCCAAATCTTTCCAATCTCATTGCACCCCCTCCCAACTTCTTTGCCAAGGGCTTCGACCTATTCATTCTGGCTTGACCCCCTGCTGAGAATCTGTGTTTCCACCCCAGATATACTCAATCAGACTACATTTTAAAACGATCCCTGGGTGACTCTTATGTGTACATCTATGGTTTGACAAGATCCCCAGGTGATTTTTATGTATACATCTACTGTTTGACAAGATCCCCAGGTGATTCTTATACATCACCTGGGGATCCTCACCTGGGGATATTTTACAACTGTAGATTGTGATTCAGTATTATCTGGGGTGGAAATACAAATTTTCGGTAGTGGGTCAAACTGGACCGAACCGGTTGGAAGCCTTTCTTTGCCCTAAGAGTCATTCCCTTAGAAAACCACTCTCTGCTTTCAAGTGAAGTTTGTTAACTCATAAACTCATTACAGAGGTGCTTGGCTTTTGTCTCTTGGGGTTGTTGCATTTTGGCTGGAAACAGAACAATATCAGAACTCAAAGGAATGGCTCACTAATCATGGCACTTCAGACGTATTTTGTGTGGGAGGGGTGGGAGGGGTTTGATTTGAGGATCAGAAGGACCTTTGGTGCCCCTAAAACTACACCTTGCAGAAGGCAAATGTCTATATATCATTTATCATGGAATAGAAATTAGCTCAACATATAACCACCCAAATCTTATGCATTCTTTTGACTTCTGTTTACGGTGATAACTGGCTTCCATCCCACAGACACACTCTCACCTAACTGTTAGTGGGCTGAGAATGCCTCCCATCCCAGTTTGTGTCCCCGTGCTGCTTATTAGCCTGCAGAGCCCCTTGTGCAGCAGTCTAGGAAAATCATGAGTCTGAGCTCGCAGTCAGAGAAGACCTGGAGGAGAACGGTGGCCCTGTCACTAGTTGTGTGATCCTTTGTTGTTATTGGGTGCTGTTGAGTTGATCCTGACTCATAGCAACCCTATATGACAGAATAAAACTGCCCCATAGAATTTTCTAGGCTGTAGTCTTTACCGAAGTAGATCACCAGGTCTTTTTTCCTGCAGAGCCGCTGAGTGAGTTTGAAGCGCCAACCTTTCTGTTAGCAGCAGAGCACTTAACCGTTGCACAACCAGGGGGATCTTTTAGCAAGTTATTAATCCTATACTGGCGCCTCAGTTTTCTCATTTATAAAAACACGAAAAAGATATTGCCATCAAGTCCAACTCATAGCAACCCTATAGTACAGGGTAGAACAGCCCCATAGGGTCTCCAAGGAGCTGCTGGTGGATTCAAACTGCTGACCTTTTGGTTAGCAGCCTGAGCTCTTAACTGTGCTACCAGGGCTCACATTTATAAAAGGGAGCTAATAATACTTACATCGCAAGGTTATTGTGAGGCTTGAATGAGATAATACCTGCAATAGCTAATGTTCATTAAGCACTTACTATGTGCCAGGCTATGCTTAGCACCTTACCTGCCTTATTATCTCATTTGACCTCACAGTAACCTTAGGAAATAGATACTATTATCATCACCATTTTGAGAATGAGAAAACTGAGGCTTAGGTAGTCACTTGTCCAAGGCCACTCAGCAGCAGAAGCAGGATTCAAATACCGGCCTTTCTGATTCTTAACCATTGTGATAGCATATAGCCGCTTCACGAATGGGAATGATTACTGTAATTGCTGTGTTGTAGCTGCTTAGAAAGGAGCCCTGGTTGACAGCACTCAATAACAACAGCTGCTTAGAGCCAAGCCTGGAGAAGACTTAGCTACCTATACACTCAGCAAATAAATTGTTTGCAATTTAAAGGAAAATGTCATTACTATAAAAACATGCCTTATATGTTCTGGTGTACAGGGTATATATACCAACGATCATGAAGATGGTTCATGAAGATGACACAGGACCGGGCAACGTTTCGTTCTTTTATACATAAGGTCACCATGAATCGAAGCCGACTTGATGGCAGCTAACAACAAACAATACCTATGTTTGTCCACACATTGTATGTCTTGTTAGCATCTTATTTTCTTGCTCTCTGGCAGGAAGGCTCCTTAAGCCAAGGGTAAACACAGAGAATTATATTTACATATATGTCACAGTTAAGGGTGACATAAGGAAAATACAACAGAACATGGTGGGAGCCATCATCTCCACTCCTCCTAAGGAAGAGGAAACCAGCCAAAACTCTGCCTTGGAAGTGTCACAAGGAGATACCTCACATTAATCCTGATCTGCCTGGATGCAGCCATCTGGGCAATTTCTTGGTGGTTAAAAAGGGTTAGAGGTTGTGGCAGCCATGGATGCTGCTCAGCTCTTCCTGCATGAAGTAACTTGTCTTTTAGCTGTGACTAAGGCAGTTAGTGGATTGACACAGTGGCTGCAATAATGGGCTCAACCATAGCAATGGTTGTGAGGATGGCGCAGAACTGGGCAACATTTTGTTCTGTTGTACATAGGGTCGCTATGAGTCAGAAACTGACTTGATGGCACCTAACAGCAACAACAAGGCAGTTAGCTGACAGCCTCCAGCACAGCACATGTGAGATCTATTGCAGCATTTCAGCTGATGCCATGCTCTTTTGGGGCAGCCCCTAGCCAACGACTGAGCAAGGTAAGAGTGCTAAAGCCTGGCCATTTCGGTCCAGGGCAGGACTTTGCTAGTGGGCCATCTTTGCTCCATGGCTCTCTCTCAAACTGGCTGAGACTGTCAAATCCATATCACAGCCTATCTAGTTCTGCTTTTGTTCATCTTTCCTTTCACAGGTGTTAGATACGCATCATGATCTGAAGACTTTCCTGCCCAGCCCTGCTTCCTCTCTCTTTGTCTTTCACAGGTGTTAACTCCCAGGAAACTTCCTGCACTCCTAAACTGCATCTCAGCATCTGCTTGCTAGAGGATCCAGTCCGACCCAGGAGTTTTTGTTGCCAGTGCTCTGCTAAATTGAAGCACTTATCAATATTGGGCGTGGGGTGTTTGACGGCTTCTCAGGTGGCTATCCTAGTAGCCTGCTTCACCATTGCCATGGCGACTTCCACAGACGAAGAAAACTGGAGACGAGGGCTCATTGCAAAGCCTCCCACCCAGGCTGTGGGAGAGGTTTCCCAGCCACTTGGGCAGAAGGGTTGGGGTCATGGCAGAGAACATTTGGCCTCATGAGGGCTGGAGTTGAAAAGGAGATGGAGAGACACAGGCTGTCCAGGCCTGGAAGGTGGGGAAGGAAATGCTGGCGAATGGGAGTGTATGGCCCAGATCGCACTGTTAGTATTCATGAGGGAACCCTAGTATCCTGGTGTCCTAGCATCCTGGCAGCAAAATCTGTACTTAACCAGTGCTGTCCAAACAGAAGCTGGCCTGCCAAAGATTTCTGTATGCCCTGGCCTTCTGCCCTGCCCTACCTCCTGCACTTGCCTTGGTGTATCACTGCTCCAGATCAGGGACTCTGAACCTAGCCTGAACCAAGCCTGCTGGAGCCTCAGGAGGGTGGTCTGTGATCCCCACAAGGAAATTTTATAAGTATTTATCTGGGAAGAGGGGCCATATCTTCCATCAGTTTCTCAAAGGGGTCTGTAATGCTAAAGAGATTAGGTAAGTAAATCCATTTTTATGGATTATAGGCAGAGCTGGCACATGACAGGTGCACAAAATATAATTGTTACATGAATGATTTGAATGACTAGAAATGAGAAATGACTGAGGGTTGTTGTTGTTATGTGCCATCAAGTCAATTCTAACTCATAGTGACCCTATGCACGACAGAACGAAACACTGCCTGGTCCTGCGCCATCCTCACAGTCGTTGTTATGCTTGAGCCCATTGTTGCAGCCACTATATCAATCCATCTCACTGAGGGTTTTCCTCTTTCTTGCTGACCCTCTATCCAGCATGATGTCCTTCTCCAGGGATTAATTTAAATTAGATAAAACATAAAGCACTTAATACTTAGGAATAAATCTAACCAGAGACGTAAAAGATCTATACAGTGAAAACTACAAGACGTTACTGCAAGAAACCAAAAAGAGACCTGTATAAGTGGAAAAAACATACCTTGCTCATGGATAGACAGACTCAACATAGTGAAAATGTCAATTCTACCCAAAGCGATCTACAGATACAATGCAATCCTGATTCAAATTCCACTGGCATTTTTTAATGAGATGGAGAAACACACCACCAACTTCATATGGAAAGGGAAGAGGCCCCCAATAAGTAAAGCATTACTGAAGAAGTAGAACAAAGTGGGAGGCATCAAACTACCTGATTTTAAAACCTATCATACCGCCACGGTAGTCAAAACAGCCTGGTAGTGGTACAACAACAGATACATAGACCAACGGAACAGAATTGAGAATCCAGACATAAATTCACCCACCTATGAGCAGCTGATATTTGACAAAGGCCCAAAGTCCATTAATGAGGGTAAAGACAGTCTCTTTAACAAATGGTGCTGGCATAACTGGCTATCCATCTGCAAAAAACTGAAACAAGACCCATAACTCACACCATGTACAAAAACTAACTCAAAATGGATCAAAGACTTAAATATAAAATCGAAAACGATAAAGATCATGGAAGAAAAAATAGGGACAACGCTAGGAGCCCTAATACATGACATAAACACAATACGAACCGTAAGTAACAATGCACATGCACCAGAAGAGGGACTAGATAAACGGGCGCTCCTAAGAATCAAACACTTATGCTCATCAAAAGACTTCACCAAAAGAGTGAAAAGACAACCTACAGACTGGGAAAAAATTTTTGGCTACGAAAAATTTTATCAGTGTCTAATCTCTAAAATCTACAAGATACTGCAAAACCTCAACAACAAAAAGACAAATAACCCAATTAAAAAATGGGCAAAGGATATGAACAGGCACTTCGCCAAAGAAGATATTCAGGCAGCTAACAGACACATGAAGAAATGCTCTCGATCATTAGCCGTTAGAGAAATGTGGAACAAAACTACAGTATCACCTCACCCCAACAAGGCTAGCATTAATCCAAAAAACACAAAATAGTAAATGCTGGAGAGGTTGTGGAGAGACTGGAACACTTATACACTGTTGGTGGGAATGTAAAACGGTACAACCACTTTGGAAATCGATTTGGCGCTTCCTTAAAAAGCTAGAAATAGAAGTAGCATATGATCTAGCTATCCCTCTCCTTGGAATATATCCTAGAGAAACAAGCGCCGTCACACGAATAGATACATGCACACCCATGTTCATCGCAGCACTGTTCACAATAGCCAAAAGATGGAAGCAACCTAAGTGCCCATCAATGGACTAATGGATAAACAAATTATGGTATATCCATACAATGGAATACCACCCAACAATAAAGAACAACGATGAAGCCGTGAAACATAACATGGAGAAAGCTGGAAGTCATTATGCTGAGTGAATTTAGTTAGTCACAGAAGGAAAATATTGTATAAGACCACTATTATAAGAACTCAAGAAAAGGTTTAAACACAGAAGAAAACATTCTTTGTTGGTTACGAGGGTGGGGAGGGAGGGTGAGGGTTATTTACTGACTAGATAGTAGATAAAGAATTACCTTAGGTGAAGGGAAGGACAGCATATACTATAGTGGAAGTCAGCACCACTGGACTAATCCAAAGCTAAGAAGTTCCCTGAATACAATCAAACACTTTGAGGGACAGAGGCAGGGCTAGGGGTCTGGGGACCATGTTTTCAGGGGACATCTAGGTCAATTGGCATAACAAAGCTTATTAAGAAAATGTTCTGCATCCTACTTTGGTGAGTGGCGGCTGGGGTCTTAAAAGCTTGCGAGTGGCCAACTAAGATGCATCAATTGTTCCCAACCTACCTGGAGTAAAGGAGAACGAAGAACACCAAAGACACAAGGGAAGTATTAGCCCAAGAGACAGAAAGGGCCACATAAACCAGAGACTCCATCAGCCTGAGGCCAGAAGAACTAGATGGTGCCCAGCTACCACCAATGAACATCCTGACAGGGAACACAACAGCGAGTCCCGGATGGAGCAGGAGAAAGGTGGGGTGCAGAATTCAAATTCTGGTAAGAAGACCAGACTTAATGGTCTGACTGAGACTGGAGGAACCCTGGAAAGCATGGCCCCCGGATTCTCTATCAGCCCAGAACTAAAACAATTTCTGAGGCTAACTCTTCAGACAGGGATTGGACTGTGAGACATAAAGTGACATTCATGAGGATTGTGCCTCTTAGCTCAAGAGACTAAATGGGCAGCTTCTGTCCGGAGGTGACATGAGAAGGCAGAGAGGGTTAGGAGCTGGTTGAATGGACATGGGGAATCTGGGGTGGAAAGGAGGAGTGTGCTATCACAGTATGGGGAGAGCAATCAGAGATACATAACAATGTATGTATAAATTTTTGTATGGGAAAGAATAAAAAAACATAAAGCACTTAACATAGTACCTGACACATAGTAAGCATTCAGTAAAAATAATGATGATTATTGTTAATATCACATACTCAATCTTTTAACAGGAGTTTAATTATTCCAGGCTGACTGAACAATAAGGTATTTAACCATTTTCTACTGCTGGATACACCAATTATCTCCGTTTTTTCTATTACAAACAATGCGACATTAAGCATCCTTGTACACAAATTTTTACACACATGTATGAGCATACCTAGAGGATAGATTTCTAGAAGTGCAATTGTTGGGTTAAGGGATATGCACATTTAAAATCTTGATTAAAACTGCCAAGTTTCCCTCCAAAAAGACTCTACCTTTGTTAACAGCCCCACAAAATGTATACGAGAGAACTCGTTTTCTCATACCCTCACCCATACTAAACACTATTCATTTTAAAATGTTTGCTAAACTGACGAGTGAAAAAACAACATTGTTTTAGGTTTTTTCTTTATTGTTAGATAATTTAGTAACTCCCAAATTTATACCTCTAGTTATGACCTCCAAACTAGTGTTCAAAATCAACAGTCTATTCAAAAGTTAAGGGACAACTCTAACTTAATGTAACATGTCCAAAATCAAAATCCTAATTTGGAGAGATTTTTTAAAGGTAGGACTAAAATATGGACAATAATAACATTTAAGACAGGGGGGAGTTAACATATCTAAAACTGAACTCCTGATTTTATCCTCTAACCTGCTCTACTTACAGACTAGCCCAACCCTGTAAATGGCAACTCCATTCTTCCGGTTACTCAGGCCAAAAACCTAGCATCATCCTCAACTCCACCCTTTCTCTCACACCCCACAGAATCTGACAGCTTCTCATTACCAGTACTACCCTACTATAAGCCACTATCTTCTTCTCACTGGCCTCCTGCCTGCTCTTCCTGATCCAATCTCGCGTACCCCAGTCTATTCCCAAGACAGCAGCAAGAGTGGTCCTTTAAAAACACAACTCAGATTATATCACTCATCTGCTCAAAACCCTCCAGTGTCTTCCCATCTCATTCTAAGTAAAAGGTAAAATCCTTTCAACGGTCTGCAAGACCCTCATGGTCTGGCCCCTGCTGGCTCTCTAACTTTGTCTCCCTCATGCTCACTCTACTCCAGTCACCTGGCCACTTTGCTGAATCTGGACCAGACTAGGGAAGCCACCTACTTAAGGCCTTTGCATCTGCCTGCAACGCTGTTCCTACAGACATCTTTATGCCTCATCACCACACTTTGTTCAGGTCTTTTTTTTTTTTCAAATGCCATCTAATCAGAGAGCTCCTCGCTACCCATCCTTTCTAAAAAACAGTACTTTCTCCAGCAGTCTGTACCCCCTACTCTGCTTTATTTTGTTCCAGAGCAGTTTCACTGATATATATCTTAATTTTTACTGTGTGTCTACATCCACCAGAATGTAAGTTCCAAGAAGGCAGAGACTTTGTATATTTTGTTCACTGCTTGATCCCCAGAACCCATTACAGTGCTTGGCAGTAGTAGCTGCTTGTGAAACATTTGTTGAATAAATGAATGACTGAGATTGAGCGCTAATGAGTATGACCATTTGTAGTCTTTCATCTGTGAACTGCCACTTCATGTCCTTTGCCTGTTTTTTCATAGAAGTTTAGTTTTCTTTTTCTTGTTTATTTTTATAGGAGTCCTATGTAGAAAGTGGACCCCTGGTGGTGCAGTGGTTAAAGAGCTATTGCTGCTAACCAAAAGGTAGGCAGTTCAAATCCATCAGACCTTCGTTGGAAACCCTATGTGGTAGTTCTACTCTGTCCTATAGGGTCGCTATGAATTGGAATCAACTCGATGGCAACGGATTTGGTTTGGGATTTTATAGAAAGTGGATAAGGGTCCCTGGTGGTGCAGTGGTTAAGCACTTGACTGCTACCCAAAAGGCTGGCAGTTTGAACCCACCAGCCGCTCCACGGGAGAAAGATGTGGCAGTCTGTTTCCATGAAAACTTACAGCCTTGGAAATCCTGTGGAGCAGTCCTACTCTGTCCTATGGGGTCACTATGAGTCAGCATCTACTCAAAAGGCAATGAGTTTTATACATGCTTCAAATATTTCCTCCTTTAAGCCACTTGTCTTTTAACCCTTTCATGACCCATGATACATTTAGTATACCACGCACTTTTTCAGGCTCTCGGATTCTTTGGTAGTATACTTTTACCACTGGAAGTATTTGTTACCCTCCAGTGGGGAATTGCATAATGATGAAACTTGAAAGAAATGTTAGTTGAAGCAAAATAGCTGGGATATGAGGCTTGCAAGTGAGGTAGCGCAACCAGAAAGTGTGATTGGGTAAAAATTTTGTCTCTTTTGGCTTTTGTACCCCTAGATAAGCCTGTAAACATATTTAGGTTTTCCTGTGTGATAGTTAGGGAGCCCTGGTGGGTTTGGTTTCATTTTTTTGTGTCATTTTTGGAAAACCAGTGGTTCCCCATGTAACCTAATAGAAGGCGCCATGAAAAACATCAGCAATCAAGGTCTGGAGGTACAGAAGGGTTCCCGCTAATTATGGGGTTCGAGAACCTTAAAAGTTCTGTGGTAACCATGTAGTACTGGTTAATATTTCCCAAAATCCATATTACCAACCAAAAATTTAAACACACTCCATGACTCAGCATGCTTCCTTTAAGGAAAACGCATGATATCCAAAAAAAAAAAAAAAAAGCAGAAAATTTGGTCTTGCAAGGGTTAACCTTGTTTATACTTTTGGCCATGCAGATGTTTTATGTTTTTTATCTAGTCAAACTTGGCAAACTGCTATTTTGTGACTTCTGGTGTTCATGGCATGCGTAGGACAGCTTTCCTTACACCCAAAATATAAATATATTCTCTCATGTTTTATCCAAGTACTTATATAGGATTGGGAAATTTTTTTTTTTAGGTTTAAATTCATCTGAAATGTATTTCATTAGGTGTATACTGTAAGGTAGAGATCTAACTTTACGTTTGTAATCCTATTTTCTGCATTGCTGTGTCTGTGACCCTTAGGAAATGCATATAGGGCTCACTGACACACTGAGCAGCAAGCACTGAATTGATGGTTCCCATACTGGCCTTTTCTGTCAACCTGTATGGTGGGGAAAATGAGATGTCGTTACCCCACCACCAAGTGAGAAACCAAGGGATTAGGGTTTCTTCATTAGTTATTAGTTCCTTCATTATCAATGTTGAAAAACTTTGTAATGTAACCCAGAACAGAGGAGGGACAAATGCTTTATTAGCGTAACATATGTTGTTCACTCCCAAACGTCTATCTTTCCCTTAGCGCTCTCCTCCACACTTAGGTCTCATATATCCCACTGTCTGATTGGTATATCTTCTTGGGTGAATAATAACCATATCTCACTTATATGTTCAAAACTGAGTTCATAATCTCCTCTCCAAACCTGCTCCTCTCCCATTATATGACACCACTGTTGACATAGTTGCTCATTCAGAAATTGGGAGTCCACCTTGACACCTTCCTGTCCTGCACTCCCCACATGCAATCCATCATGAAGTTCTGTCAGTTTCTATCTCTAGATTACATTAAAAAACATCTACTTCACTCAATTTCCACAGCTGCCACTCCAACTCAAGCCACTATACCATTGTCTCTTGCCTGAGCTGCTACATTAGCCTCTAGAATGGTATCCCTACTTCTACTCTTGCCTCACTAGAGCCCATTCTCAACACAGCAGCCAGAGTGATCTTCTGAATTGTTAAATTAGATTGTTACTTTCTTCACAAAGCCATTGGGAAAAGGCTTTCTGTTGTACTTAGAATAAAATCCAAATTCCTTACCATGACCTACAAGGCTTTGCCTGATCTGACTCCTGCCTCTGTCTCCATCATTATCTTCCTAACACTCTCCCCCTCGCTTTGCTTTAGCCACACTGGCCTTGTTGCTCTTCTTTGAATATGCCAAGCCCATTCCCTCCTTAGAGCCTTTGGATTTGCTCAACCCTCTAACAAAACCCTTGGCCAGCTTCCTTGAATGGCTGACTTCACAACTTTCAGAGCTTAGCTAAAACTGTCACCTCCTCAGAGAGGCCTCCAAGCTTTCACTATCACAGCAGTCTGTTTAATTCTTCAAAAGAAATATCACACTTTGTAATTATGTATTTGTTTACTCATGTAACCCTATTGCCGGGCTCTGTGACAGCATTCCTTTCAGGTTATACAGGATCAATTCATGACTGTGAAGATTCTGCTCTTACTCAGAACCTCGAATACCTTTAGTTCTCAGAGGCTGATGGGAAACGTTACTTTGCTCTTTCTATTAAGTTATCCTTTAGTCAGGGCCATGGTCACAGTACTTGGGCCTCTAGAAGTCCCCTACACTTTGTCTCCATCTTGTCTTCCTTTTTAACCCTTTTCCCTCATTTCATCCTGAAGTTATATCTTGTGCTTGAAGTGGTCAGTCCCATTTCCCCCTGGCCCTTTAAGTTGTGTGGAAGGATATTTTTGCGATAGGAATTTAATTTTTAATTTTTCTCTATTTCTTCCATTTTCCGTCTCTCCTCATTTAAGCACATAGTTGGCCCTGTGCTCCTGGTCTCAGGGAAGAGATGGGCCAGGGCACCTTTTCTGGATCCCACTGTTATGTCAAACTGCCAGTGCCATTAGGTAATCTGCAGCCTAGAATTTGCCTTTCAATTTAGCTGCTTTAACAGGAACCAGGCAAGGATGCCGTTTATTCACCACTATTATTCAACATTGTGCTCGAGGTCCTAGCCTGAGCAGTTAGGCTAGAAAAAGAAATAGAGGGCATCCAAATAGGTAGGGAAGAAGTCAAAGTATCTCTATTTGCAGATTATATGATCTTATACATGGAAAACCCCAAGGAATCCACAAGAAAACTACTGGAACTAATAGAAGATTTCAGCAAAGTTTCAGGATACAAGATAAACATACAAAAATCAATTGGATTCCTTTACACCAACAAAGAGAACCTTGAAGAGGAAATCACCAAATCAATACCATTTACAATAGCCCCCCAAAAGATAAAATACTTAGGAATAAATATAACCAGAGATGTTAAAGATCTTTACAGAGAAAACTACAAGACACTACTGCAAGAAACTAAAAGAGACATGCATAAGTGGAAAAACATACCTTGCTCATGGATAGGCAGACTCAAGATAGTGAAAACGTCAATTCTACCCAAAGCCAACCACAGATACAATGCAATCCCGATCCAAATTCCAGCAACATTTTTTAATGAGATGGAGAAACAAATCACCAACTTCATATGGAAAGGGAAGAGGCCCAGATAAATAAAGCACTACGCAAGAAGAAGAACAAAGTGGGAGGCCTTATACTACCTGATTTTAGGACCTATTATACTGCCACAGTAGTCAAGACAGCCTGGTACTGGTACAATAACAGATACGTAGACCAATGGAACAGAGTTGAGAATCCAGATATAAGCTTATCCACCCATGAACAGCTAATATTTGACAAAGGCCCAAAGTCCATTAATTGGGGAAAAGACAGTCTCTTTAACAAATGGTGCTGGCATAATTGGATATCTATAAGCAAAAAACTGAAACAAGACCCATACCTCACACCATGTACCAAAACTAACTCAAAATGGATCAAAGACTTAAATATAAAATTGAAAACGATAAAGATCATGGAAGAAAAAATAGGGACAACGCTAGGAGCCTTAATACATGGCATAAACACAATACGAACCATAAGTAACAATGCACAAGCACCAGAAGAGAGACTAGATAAATGGGAGGTCCTAAAAATCAAACACTTATGCTTATCCAAAGACTTCACCAAAAGAGTGAAAAGACAACCTACAGACTGGGAAAAAAATATTGGCTATGACAAATCCGATCAGCGTTGAATCTCTAAAATCTGCAAGATACTCCAAAACCTCAACAGCAAAAAGACAAATAACCCAACTAAAAAATGGGCAAAGGATATGAACAGGCACTTCACCAAAGAAGATATTCAGGCAGCTAACAGACACATGAAAAAATGCTCACGATCATCAGCCATCAGAGAAATGCAGATCAAAACTACAATGAGATATCATCTAGGCTAGCATTAATCCATAAAACACAAAATAACAAATGCTAGAGAGGTTGTAGAGAGACTGGAACACTTATACACTGTTGGTGGGAATGTAAAATGGTACAACCACTTTGGAAATCGATTTGGCGCTTCCTTAAAAAGCTAGAAATAGAAGTAGCATATGATCTAGCTATCCCTCTCCTTGGAATATATCCTAGAGAAACAAGCGCCGTCACACGAATAGATACATGCACACCCATGTTCATCGCAGCACTGTTCACAATAGCCAAAAGATGGAAGCAACCTAAGTGCCCATCGATGGATGAATGGATAAACAAACTATGGTGTGTCCACACAATGGAATATTATGTAATGATAAAGAACAATGATAAAGCTGTGAAACATCGTATAACTTGGTGGAAGCTAGAACTTATTATGCTGAGTGAATTTAGTCAGGCACAGAAGGACAAATACTGTATAAGACCACTATTATAAGAACTCAAGAAAAGGTTTAAACGCAGAAGAAAACATTCTTTGATGGTTACGGGGGTGGGGAGGGAGGGGGAGGATTATTCACTAACTAGATAGTGGATAAGAATGATCTTAGGTGAAGGGAAGGACAGCACACACTACAGGGGAAGCCAGCACAACTGGACTAAACCAAAGGTAAAAAGTTTTCTCAATACAATCAAATACTTTGAGAGACAGAGTAGCAGGGATTGCGGGTCTGGGGCCCATGCTTTCAGGGGACATCTAGGTCAATTGGCATAACAAACCTTATTAAGAAAATGTTCCACATCCTCCTTTGGTGAGTGGCGTCTGGGGTCTTAAAAGCTTGCAAGCAGCCGTCTAAGCTGCATCAATTGGTCCCAACCCCTTGGAGTAAAGGAGAACGAAGAACACCAAAGACACAAGGAAAGTATTGGCCCAAGAGACAGAATGGGCCACATAAACCAGAGACTTCATCAGCCTGAGACCAGAAGAACTAGATGGTGCCCGGCTACCACCAATGAACATCCTGACAGGGAACACAACAGAGGGTCCCTGGTGGAGCAGTAGAACGATGGGATGCAGAGCTCAAATTCTAGTAAGAAGACCAGTCTTAATGGTCTGACTAAGGCTGTAGGCGCTCCAGAGAGCATGGCCCCTGGTCTCTCCATCACCCCAGAACTAAAACAATTTCCGAGGCCAACTCTTCAAATAGGGATTGGACTGGACTGTGGGACATAAAGTGATACTTATGAAGCACGTGCCTCTTAGACAAGTAGATATAAGAGGCCAAAGTAGTGGCTTCTGTCCAGAGGTGAGATGGGAAGGCAGAGAGAGTTAGGAGCTGGTTGAATGTTCATGGGGAATCAGGGGAGGAGGGGAGGAGTGTGCTGTGGCAGAATGGGGTGAGCGCTTGGGGTCTCATAACAATGTATGTTAAAAAAAATTCTGTATGGGAGACTAACTTGAAACGTAAACCTCATTTAATTACAACAATTAAAAAAATTAAAAAAAATTTAGGTGCTTTAAGTATGATGTACCTAGTGTGGCTTTCTACATATACTTGATGTTTATAGTACTCTTTCAACAGTGGCTTTATGTCTTTAATCTGTTTTGGGAAAATTCTCAATCATTATCTCTTCAAATATTGCTTTGGCCTCAGTTTCTCTCTCCTTTCTTCTAGGACTTCAATTACACATATGTCAGACATTTTCACTAAGTCCCTTATGTCTCTGACATCCTTTTTTTTTTTATTGTACTTCAGTTGAAGTCTTACAGAACAAATAGTTTCTCATGAAACAGTAGTACACATATCGTTTTATGACATTGGTTAGCAACCCCACAAAATGTCAACACTCTCCCTTCTCGACCTTTTTTTTTTTTTTTTGGTGAAAATATACAGAGCCAAATATACACCATTTCAAAAATTCTGACATCTTTTTTTGTATTTTTTATCCTTTTTTTGCTTTCCAAGTTTCAGCCTGGATATTTTCATCTGACCTGATCTTAAAGTTCACTTATGGTCTATTTGTTCAGTCTGCTTTTAACCCTGTCTTTTACTTCCAGTTTTTATATATTGTAATTTTTCAGTTCTTGAATGTCCATTTGATTTTTTTTTTTTTATAGATCTCTGTTTTCTGGTGAAGCTCTCCACATTGTCATCTATTTTCTTGGATATATTAGTCATGGTTAAAGTCCTTTTCAGATAACTACATTATCTGGGTCACTATGAGTCTTTTTCTATTGTCTAGTTGTTTTGTTTTTCTCTTGGTCCTGTTTCTTGGTGTGCCTGGTAATTTTTTATTGAAAGGCTGTATTTGTATGTGAAATTGTGTATGTAAAGGCTCTGAATTATGCTCTCTTCCTCTAGAGATGATCACTCTGTCTTAAATAGGCACTGGGGTAGGGGACACAACCCACCTTACCCCAGTCGGGGGCTAAGATGACTTGAGGCTGGATTGCAGTCTTTGTAAGGCTCAGTCTACCCCTGGTTCACGCCTATTCTAGGGTGTAGCCCTTTAGTGGCTTAGAGCCTGAGGTGTTTATTAAGTCTACCTCTCTTTGGGTACACCATACTCAAACTTATAAAAATTAAATCAAAGAGAAAATCTTAAAAGCAGCCAGAGAAAAAAGACATTATGTTCAAAAGAGCAGTAATAAGATATTAACTGACTTCTCAACTAAACTCAAAGATGTTTTCCTTCAGCATTGTGAGACTTTTGAAAACTCAGGTCTGTTTTTTAGTGGCTTTCTGCTTGACTCCTTAGCCTCTTGCCCTCTACAACTTAAGAATCTGGCAAATATCTTAAGTGCAAAAAGCACCGAGTGCCCAGCTAACTTCTCTGTGCTTCCTCTTTCTCTGAGATATTGACTTCTTGGCAGCTCCAAACTCCAATTTTTAGCTCCTCAGCTCCATGAGATTGCCAAAAGCTTTACTGGTTTCTCTGCCTTTTCACAAAGAACTTGGCCCAGATTCTCAGCCTTTTGCTCTACACCAAGAGTTAGCAAATACCCTAAGAGTTAAAGCAGTAGCTCAACTCTCTGTGGTCCTTTTCTCTCCAGGAGCTTGGAGCCTCAAGTCCTGGCTGTTTTGGCAGCTCTCAATACCTTCAGATAAATGGCTTTTCTAAGTTGTTCTCATTGTTCTGCAACGAGGTATTTCATCATAGCCAGAAATAGAAGTCCCTAATTAATACACATTAATATGTTTCAGTGTATTGCCTCTGCCAAAATCGTCCTTTGTAGAATATTCCCTAAAATGCCAAGGGATCTGGAGCATTGTCCAGGTATACTCCCTTTCACACACCCTACATCACATTTATGACAAATTAAGACATTTTCCTCCTAGTTTTAGCTTTCCCTTCAACCTCTCCTTTTAGTCTCAGTCACAATAGAGGTATCTCCAAAGTTATAATTTTCTAGGCTTTGTTCCTGGCTCCTTTCTCCTTGGAGACTTGCTGCAGACTTTCCCTTGGCGTGTCCTGCTTCTGTGTGATAGTATGCCTTAGCTCCTAGGGCAGGAGAGGAGAGAGTACAAGATACTGCTCCCTGGCCTGTTGCTAAACCATACCTATTCTATATATCAAAGAGATTGGCATTGGTTCCAATTAACTCACCTATTTAAATCATACCTGCTGGGTCTGAACATACCAGTGCTCACTGGCCACCTCACTGACATCCTGCTCCCCACCATAATGTTCAGGAACTCCAGACTCACCACAACTTACTCCAGCTATGGGAAATTTCCTGCACTCAGACCGAAAGGCCTAAACTGTCTGGTCTTTTAAGGTCCCATGAGCCAGATATTGCTCATAAAATAGCCAAAATATGATAGTTATTTGAGACTCACTATATAATTCACCTTGGCATGAACCTTCTACCACATCAGTGGTCCTCAACCCTGGTTGCACAGGGTTTAAAAACCCTGGAGAGCTTTTAAAACATATCAGTGTCAGGGCTCCTTCTCAAAGATTCAGATTTAAGCGGTCTGGGGTGGGGAAACCTTCACCTGTGGTCCCACTAGCTTCATGGAGAAAGACTGGAGTGGTGGGATGACAGCTTTGGTAGGAAGAGGTTGGACTACACCTGGGGAATTGAGCCTGTTAATTCTTGGAGCCCAGCTAGCTCCAGCCTGAGAACCCCAAGCCTATTCCCAAACCACTTTAAGCATTCATGAATGATCGTCCAGCTTTAGGGAAGGATTCCCTCTTCTAGTATTTGCTAATATATACTTTCTTCTTTGCAGTGAGGGTGGAGATGGCAAAACTGTGAGACTCCCAGGAGTTCCTTCCTGGCCTCCCCAACCCCATGAAGATGTTTCTGAATATAATTATTTTTCTTTTTTTGTGGTAAATATATATGTAATGGGGCCCTGGTGACACAGTGATTAAGAGCTCAGCTGCTAACCAAAAGGTTAACAGTTCAAATCCACCAGCCATTCCTTGGAAACCCCATGGGGCAGTTCTACTCTGTCCTATAGGGTCACTATGAGTCAGAAAAGACTTGATGGCAAGGGGTTTATATACATAATAAAATATTTGCTATTTCAACATTCTGTGACATTAATTACGTTTATTATATTGTTCAAACATCACCATTATCCATTTCCAAATTTGTCCATCACCCTTTATCAGAAGCTCCATGTCCCCTAAGCAATGAGTCCTCCTTTTTCCCTTCCTCCTGCCATCGACATCTTAAACAGCCTCTCTACCATTACTCCTGCCTGTCCACTAGGCCTTGGGCTTGGAACTCAGACTCAGATAAATTTCTCACAACCCTATCTCTTCTTTTTTCTCTCTCTCAAAATCTTCAGTGTTCTCCTTCACCACCCCCTCCCCACGGATTTAACAGTAAGCACAGAAAAATTAAGAGAAGCTTGTACCTCAGACCTCTTTATCAGCCTGAAGTTGGTTGGCAGACGCTGGCTATACCTTGCTTCTGCCAGCATTTGTTTGATCCTTGCCTGCTTGTTTGATACCATTCCATAGTCTCCCTCTCCATTTTCCAATGGAAATATTTCTCTAGTCTTATTACCATGTTTCTTCTCTCTCTGTAGAGGGGTCAAGAACTTATCATACCTTCTTCAGAATTTTCCACCCTGAGCAAACAGAGGCTGTCTTTTACCCCTCACAATCCAATCCGCTTCCCCTGGAAGCTTTGGTACACCTACACACAAATTCCTAGCTTTCAGTTCCTGGCACCATCGTCCACAGACCATATTGCTTTGTCTTATTTCTTCTCCCAACAAGTCAGCCTAGTGTCACAGTAATGAGCTTCATACAGTGATGAGCTCGATCTGGCTCATAAGAGCTGACTGTGCACGTCTCTTCTCAATTCCACATTCAGTGATATCATTTTGGTAGCTTGAAATCAGCTGTGATGAAAGTATTTACACCACAGAAATTGGAAAACACTACAAATCAGAGCTTTTTTTCTCCAGCGAGCCAGTTGTTGGACATTTACTAACATAACAATAGAGTCTGGATCTGATGTTCATTGGAGAAGGGATGCAGGCAGTGGTGTTACACACTGCTCACTATGGGCACAAGTTCCCTGAAATCTCCTGCAGTAACTTTCCTTCTGGGATCGCCCTCATAAACTCACAGAGTAACACGAAATCCCATATTCTGGATGACAAGTTCCCAGACTTTCAAGGAACAAATTACCCTAATTTTATACAAAGTATTCCAGAGAATAGAAGAGTGAGAATCCTTCTGTCCTAGTTATCTAGTGCTGCTATAACAGAAACACCGCCAGTGGGTGGCTTTAATGAACAGAAATTTATTTTCTCACAGTTTAGGAGGCTAGAAGTTTGAATTCAGGCTGCTGGCTCTAGCGGAAAGCTTTTTCTCTCTGTTGGCTTGGAGAAAGGTCCTTATCTCTTTTCAGCTTCCGTTCTTTGGCTCCTTGGTGATTTTCATGTGGCATGGCATCTGTCTTCCCCTATCTCTGCTTGCTTAATCTGTCCTTTTATATCTCAAAAATGATTGATTTAAGACACTGTCATAGCTTGAATTGTGTCTCCCAAAAATATGTGTATCAGTTTGGCTAGGCCATGATTCCCAGTATTGTGTGATGGTCCACCATTTAGTCATCTGACGTGATTTTCCTATGTGTTGTAAATCCTGTCACTATGATGTTAACGAGATAGATTAGCCACGGTTATATTGATGACATCTGCAAGATTAGATTGTCTTAAGCCGATCTCTTTTGAGATATAAAAAGAGAAGGGAGCAGAGAGACATGGGGACCTCATACTTCCAAGAAAGCAACACTGAGAACAGAGCACGTCTTTTGGACCTGGAGTTCCTATGCAGAGAAGCTCCTCGACCAGGAGAAGACTGATGAGAAGGACCTTCTCCAGAGCTGACAGAGAAAGAAAGCCTTCCCCTGGAGCTGGCACCCTGAATTTGGATTCTAGCCTCCTAGACTGTGAGAAAATAAATTTCTCTTTGTTAAAGACATCCACTTTGGTATTTCTGTTATAGCAGCACTAGATAACTAAGGCAGACACCAAAACCAAAACCAAACCCGTCGCTGTCAAGTGTATTCCAACTCACAGTGACCCTGTAGAACACAGTCGAACTGCCCCATAGGATTTCCAAGGCTGTAATCTTTATGGAAGCAGACTGCCACGTCTCTCTCCCACAGAGTGGCTGGTGGATTTGAACCACCAACCTTTCGGTTAGCAGCTGAGCACTTAACCAAGGCACCACCTAGGCTCCTGATTTAAGACACACCTTACACTAATACTGCATCATTAACATAACAAAGAAAACCCATTCTCAAATGGGATTATAGCCACAGGTATGTTGTTGTTCGATGCCATCCACTTGGTTCCAACTCATAGCAACCCTATATACAACAGAACAAAACACTGCCCTGTCCTGGGCCATCCTCACAATCATTGCTATGTTTGAGCTCATTGTTGCAGCCACTGTGTCAATCCATTTCATTGAGGGTTTTCCTCTTTTTCACTGACCCTCTACCAAGCATGATGTCTTTCTCCAGGGACTGCTCCCTCCTGATAACAAGTCCAAAGTGCATGAGATGAAGTCTTGCCATCCTCACTTCTAAGGATCATTCTGGCTGTACTATTTCCAAGACAGATTTGTTCGTTCTTTGGCGGTCCATGGTATATTCAATATTCTTAGCCAACACCATAATTCAAAGGCTTCAATTCTTCTTCAGTCTTCCTTATTCATAGTCCAGCTTTCTCATGCACATGAGGTAATTGAAAACACCATGGCTTGAGTCAGGCTCATCTGAGTCCTCAGAGTGACATCTTTGCTTTTTAACACTTTGAAGAGGTCTGTTGCAGCACATTTGCCTGATGCACTATGTCATTTGATTTCTTGACTGCTGCTTCCATGGGCATTGATTGTGGATACAAGTAAAATGAAATCCTTGACAACTTCAACCTTTTCTCCACTTAACATGATGTTGCTTATTGGTCCAGTTGTGAGGAGTTTTGTTTTCTTTATGTTGAGGTGTAATCCGTACTGAAGCCTGTGGTCTTTGATCTTCCTCGGTAAGTGCTTCAAGTCTTCTTCACTTTCAGCAGGCAAGGTTGTGTCATCTGCATATCACAGGTTGTTAATGAGTCTTCCTCCAATCCTGATGCCACGTTCTTCTTCATATAGTCCAGTTTCTCTATTTGCTCAGCATACAGATTGAATAAGTATGGTGAACGGATATAACCCTGACGCACACTTTTTTTGACTTTAAGCCACGCAGTATTCCCTTTTTTTGTTCCAATGACTGCCTCAGGTTCCTCATGAGCACAATTAAGTGTTCTGGAATTCCCATTCTTGGCAATGTTATCCATAATTTGGTATGATCCACACAGATGAATGCCTTTGCATAGTCAATAAAACACAGGTAAACATCTTTCTAGTATTCTCTGCTTTCAGCCAAGATCCATCTGACATCAGCAATGATATCCCTTGTTCCACATCCTCTTCTGAATCCAGCTTGAATTTCTGGCAGTTCCCTGTCAATGTACTGCTGCAACCACTTTTTAATGATCTTCAGCAAAGTTTTACTTGTGTGTGGTATTAATGATATTGTCTTATAATTTCCTAATTCTGTTGGATCACTTTTCTTTGGAATGGGTATGAATATAGATCTCTTCCAACTGGTTGGATAGGTAGCTGCCTTTCAAATTTCTTTGCATAGATGAGTGATGCTTCCAGCGTTGCATCTGCTTGTTGAAACATCTCAATTGGTATTCCATCAATTCCATCAAATGCATACTCTACAATCCAGCAATTCGACTCCTTGTTCTGTTCCTTTGCACATGTGCACCAGTAGACAGATACAAGAATGTTCATAAAAGTACAGTTCATAACATCAATATCTGGTGGCAATCCTAATATTCTTCAATAGGAAAATGAATAAATAAATTGTGGAGTATCGTGCAGCAGTAAGAATAAGTGAAATACAGTTACATAAAACAACATGGATAGATATTTGTAACATTTTTTTCAGAACAAAAGGAAGTCCAAGACTATCTGCAGTGGAATATTATTTTTATAAACCTCAAAAATATTGTTTAGGCAAGCATACATATTTAATAAAACTATTCCTTAAAACGAGAGTATGATAAACACAAAATTCAGGATACTGGTAACTTCTGGGTTTAGGAAGACAGGGAGATGGGACAGATAAGTTCAAGCTATTAATAATGTTGTATTTCTTGAGTTGGGTGGTTAAATCATAGATATTCATTGTATTATTAGGTTTTTTAATATATATGTGTGCATTACATACAGGGGCAGATTAACCGGTAAGCAAGGTATGCACGGGCTTACTTGTATTCACTTGTTAATCTATAGTGAGTTTCACCACATCTTTGATGTCATGAAAAACAGGTGAAATTGTGCACTACCGATTAGTGAGTAAGCATAGCCTGTGCATACCTTGTTTATTGGGTAATCAATGCCTGGTTACATATATAGTTTGTATGTATCAAATAGTATATTTAAAGAGATAAAGGAAGATTATAAGTGTGAGGAATAAAATAATTCATATTTCAATATGTATATGTTGGTCATGATTACACTAAAGAAATACTGAAGTATTCAGCTGTTTACACCATAATGTAGAAGCAAATCATGAACGTAGCAGCCACAAATGCATAGTGATAAAGATCTGTGGTATTGTCAACTCAAATGCCATGAGTGATAAGTGCTGTGATTTTCTGAAACGGTAAATAATTCTTGGTAAAGTTTCAGACAAAACAAAGCACTGTTTCTATCAATTTTCATGGTAGTTACATTCTTGGAAAATTCAGTATGTATTAAAAACCTTTTAAAAACTACTTTGTGTTTATATTTAACATATAGTTAGGTTCTAGGCTCAGACCATTATAATCAGGTTTTGCACCCACTTGACTATCCAACAGGGTATTTGAAAGTCTATGGGGCAAATCTTTGTTGTATGGGATGTTTCGAGCATTGTTGAAGTCTGGTATCTTTGGAACCCACTCATTTAATGTCAATAATATCCCCCAATCACCGTGACAAGAAAAACTGCCGGTACAGAATTTTCAATTCCCCTCCCCCTGGGAGGGGGGGGAGTATCACCAGAACCACTGTCCTAATGGAAGGAGTGAGGGTGGAAAGCCATCAGTTTTTCTGTGATTTAAGCTCTTGTTTGAATAAGCCAACGAGCTCATCAGAGAACGTTCCAGACCTGGCCATCAAGGACTGATGTGGGAGGGAGAGAGAGAGAAGCAGCCAGAGGCAGAAGAATGCAGGGAGAAGGAAGAGAAGCCTGAATGCCAAGTTCCCAAATTGGTAAAGTTATTTATGAGAGTGTGCCACAAATCTTCAGCCTAACACTGTACGAATCCTCCATGGGGGGGAGGGGGTCTACCTACTAGGACCACTGTAAGACCAAAGGGACACCTAATGGGGTGGAGGGGAAGAATCTGTAACTGTGCTTGGGGGGTAGTGATTGAACTCAGACACAAGAGTGCCACAATCTCCGTCAGTGAAAAATGGGCCTCACAGCCACAGAACTTTATTAAACATGTTGGGGATGTTGTATCCTGAGCAAAAGGGGCACTGGAGCCAACATGTGGCTTTCCTGGCAAATGCCCACAAATGACACGAGGAAGGACTTCACCAGTTTTACTCCCCCTTTAATGATATCTGCACAGGAGCCCCAGCTGTCCACTGACTTTGGTTTCAGAGTAGGGAACAGGGTGAAGAAGGAAACAGTTTTAACAGATATGCAATTGAGCCGAAGGATAAGGTGGCCTAGAATAACCTAGCAAGACAAAAAAAGCACTTGATACACAGATGCCGTGCCAGGAGTCAGGGACCGGAGATTGGGTCTAGTTGCAGAAACTGGGCATCCTGAGCCTGTCTAAGATAGCTGGGCATTGGAAGGGCACACCGTATGTGGTAGGGGAACGACAAGGATCACTGCCAGCATACAAAGTCCAGGCTTGGAGCAGCCAGCAATCAGGAGTTGGCTGAGGGGAGAGGGAAGAACAGTTGTCAAGGTGATTTATTATAATAATCACCTGCCCATTAGGCAGCTGAAGGGGACAGGTCAGGTGAATGCACTGTGAGGCCACAGTTATTGGCTCATAAGAAATAAGTTCCAAGTTATGTAGAAAGGAGAAATGTGAATCTCTCCTACAAACCAGACTGGGGGGTGGGTTTGGAAGAAAATTAATCCTTGTAGAGCCCACAGTCTAGAGTGGAAGGCTTCTTTCCTACCCATCAGAGTTCATTCAACCCCACCACTCACAGAATCAAAAGACAATGGGTTGACATATTGTTTGGAGGGGCAAGTTGCAGAATGATGCATAGAGTAAAATTGCATTTAAATATTTTATCTACTATAGGGAAAACAAACACACTTATGAACACATAGAGATTTGTAGGTGTGTAGATAAAGATGTGAAAGGATACACACCAAACTGTTAACATTGGTTACTTTAGAGGGTGAGGTTGGCTAAGAGAGTGGATAAAGAGGTTTATATTTTTCTTTATATATCTCTAGATCATTTGACTTGTTCCACTAGCACTTGAAAAATTTTAAAAATTAAATCTGATAGAAAGACCTGAGCTTACCCCTCCTCTCTGCAGATCCAGCAGAAATTGGGCAAGGTTAGGAAGTTGGTGACATTCAGCAGACACCCGAAGTAACAGAGACATGGGACATGATCACTTCTGAAGGGAGGGGTGTGGTATGTTCCTGGAAAAGGGGAGGCGGAGACATGGGAGAAGAAAAGGGTAAAAGGGGGAGAAATTCAGGAAAGAGTAAAGAAAGGGCCAATCAGAGAAGGATGGCTGTTCTCTGGAGGCCTGGGGAGCTTCTACATATGATGCTCCAAAGGACCTGGACAGTGAGACTTCGTGCCCTTGCATGATGTAAGGAAATAAGTAGCTAAGCTAAGAGCCCAATGGCTTACCTTCACTTCCAACTTGGTGTGGCTTTGGACCAATCACCTGAGCTCTGAATAGAGAACTACTTAAACCTTCTTCAGGGCCCAATGTTTATGGTATACTTTAGAGAAAGGCAAAATGTAGCAGCAGAACAAGGAGACAAAGAGGGAAATAGCTGCCTTGCTCCCTCCATGAACATCCACAGCACTCTCATTGTGGGCTATGGGATAGCAAGGAGTGCCTACCTGCAAACGACTATGGGCGACAGGGTTACAAGGATCATCTACCCGTGGACGCCAATCCAGCTGGAGATACGGTAAGGTCCATTTCCCCTAATCCCCCTATTGGTGATAACTAGAGATTCACCTTGAGGGTGGGAAAATAGAGGGGACCACCACCCACATACAGCTGCATCCCAAAGCAGGCCAGATCCAAAAGTGCTTTCTGCATCATCAAAGAAAGATTTGTCTGTTCTGGTATGGTTCCAATGATGTTTTAATTTAGTTTTTGAAAAATTATTAATGTGATGTTTCAGCTCAGTAATTCTCTCCAATTGGAAGAGGGTGGGGGAATGCTTTTAAAAATCAGATACACTGGTCCCCAGCCGCAGGTGAGAATCCCTGCCTTGATGAGCCATTGCTATGAGTAAGAGTTTATCATGTCACTCAGATGTGCTGGGACAGAAAGAAAGAAACAAAAAGTTGAGAACCACTCTTTTAACTCAGTGGTTCTCAAAGTGTGGTCCCTGGGACATCAGCATCACCTAGGAACTGGTTAGAAATGAAAATTCTCAGGCCCCACCCCAGACCAAATAAACCAGGAACTCTAGGGGTGAGGCCAAGAAATCTTTGTTTTAACAAACCCTCCAGGGGGTTCTGGTATATGCTCAAGTTTGAGAATCACTCTAGCAAAATCCAAAGCCTTTTAAAAATTACCACCCTCCTTGGTACCTCTCCTCCTCCCCAGTAATAATTGAACTCATTGATCATCTCTTTTTGCTTAAAAGTCTCATCCCTGAGTTTCTCTAATTCCTCCTCCTGTCTTTATTTCTCCTTCATTGTCTCCCTTTTATCCTTCATTCGAAAAATGTGAATGCATGCCCAATGTTCAGTCATCTGCCCCAACATCCCTCCTTTTCCATTGTTCTCCCTTCATCCACTCTCATGATTTTAATGATCACGTCTGTGTTGATGCATTTTGACATCTGAGGACCAAAAAGCAGCCTTCTATGACCCAATACCCGCAAACTAATCTGAAACAGTGCTTTCCACCAAGTGAATGTCTACTTATTGCTTCAGAATCAACATACCAAACCTTCCCCACTCTCTAGTGTAGGCAAACTAAAAAAGTTCTTGTTTACCTTAGCTCTTTCTTGCTATTCTCATCTAATCCATCCAAACATCCTATTGTATGTTTCTTCACAATGTCTTCTGGGCGTGTCACGCTATTATCTTTCACTACCCCTGTCTAAATTCTCAACATCTCCCACCAAACCTCCTAAATGGTCTTCAAGTTCAAGTCTGTCCTCCTTCAATCTCTTCCAAACTGCCAAACATCTATTCACAAAAACACTGTTCTCATCCTATTACTCTCCTACTCAAAAGTCTACAATACCCACTGCCATTGAATCAATTCTGACTTATAGTGACTCTATAGGACAGAGTAGAACTGCCCCATAGGGTTTCCAAGGCTGTAAATCTTTATAGAAGCAGACTGCCACATCTATTATCCACTGTTTCAAATCTAAATTGCTCAGTCTGGTTTTTAAGATCCTGAATAATATGAGCTTTTCTTTCCCATCCACCCCCATGACTTAACTAATGAGCATGTCCCACACCATATTATAGTAGGCACCTAAAAGCCAGCCATGCCTATTTCTGATTTCTCTTAATCTGCTGCCCCTTGTTTATCTCCTTGAATCTCCAATCCTTGGCCTTGCTGTCAATACCTTCTTTAGACCCTTGATTTTGATGAATTGGTCCAAATCTCCTGTCTGCCTTACTGAACTCGGCTCCCTACTTGACTCTTGGTTCTACATACTGCTCTGGGTTCAAAATCCTCTACAGCTTAGGGAAAGAAGTTTGTTCCATCAGCATTGGCCCTGAGGAACCCTTCCAGCTATGCAACTCATCCTCTACCTCCTGCTCTTTCCCTATCAGAGGGCCTTCTTGGACATTTGCCTCTATATTAAACCTTCCATTCCAGTAAAGCACTCCACCCTCATTCCTATGGCAAGCTTTTTGCTGTTTCTGTTCCTCCCACATCCTAAACCCATTACCCATTGCCATCCAGTCGATTCTGACTCAGCAATCCTATAGGACAAAGTAGAACTGCCCCATATTGTTTCCAAGGCTGTAATATTTACATAAAGGAGCCCTAGTGGTGCATTGGTTCAGTGCTCAGCTGCTAAACAAAAGGTTGGTAGTTTGAACCTACCAGCCACTCAACGGGAGAAAGGTGTGGCAGTCTGTTTTCATAAAGATTACAGCCTTGGAAACCCTATGGGGCAGTTCTACCCTGTTGTATAGGGTCAGTGTGAGTTGGAATCGACTCAATGGCAATTGGTTTGGTTTTTAGTTTTTAATCTTTATGGAAGCAGACTGCCACATCTTTCTACTGTGGAGTGGCTGGTGGGTTAGAACCGCTGACCTTTTGGTAAGCAGCTGAGTGCTTAACAACTGTGTGGACAGGGTTCCCTCTCCCGTATCCTGTATACCATCAAAGACCCATATCATGTCCAGCCTGTCTGAACCCTACCCCCACACCACTCATAGGGTGGACTAGCTTGGGTGCTAACTGGCAGATCAGAGTCTGAGGTTAGGTTCCAAGGGGCCACACAGCAGGTATACTTCTCTAGGTTTCCCAAATGAGGAAGACAGAGTAGCATGTTCAGTCCAAGACCAAGTCTTTGAAAGGGAGAAAAAAGTTAAGAACCAGTGACATGAGATGCAAACATCCAGCTTCAGGGACTAGTACAAGGTTATAAACAAGACATTGATTTTTTAATTGGATTGGAAATTTTGGAAGTGATAGCTGGTCAGAAAAAAAAAATGAAGAAGTATCTTATAGCAGGGTGAGCAGTGGAATATTTGTCAGGAACAGTGTTGGACATTCATGGCTCATTTTATAGAATGACAGGGGCATGAGGTTGACACGTTGGCTTAAAGTTTCAAGATTGAGACTGATACCAATGTCATTTCATTCCTGCCTTCCAGGTTGTGACATAAAACTTCATAGAACTTCTTTTCTTCTACCTACATTTATGTCTCTCCCCTTCAAGTCCTTTTGTACTTGTAGTCTGCATTTACTGATCAGCACCTTTTTTTCTTCTGTCCCTCGCTCTAAATATCACTCCATTTTTTCTAAGTCTTAATAACTACTGAATTTTGTTATAAATTTAATGATAACTGTAATTCACACGTTATAGATTTAATTGGAGGATATAAGAAAAAAGAGTTTCAGGAGATTAAAGTAAAATATGGTTGCCAAATTTAAACGTTCAATAGAGACACAGTCACTACTGAAAACAAAATTACTTTTCCAGAGGATCAAATGGAGAATAGGCCTCAGTATTACAGCAAACATACAGAAAAAATTTAAATTATGACTGAAAAGATGAGAGATATATAGATATATTCTGAAACTTAATATAAAAAAATAAGAGTCCAGGAATGAGAAAGATGAACAGATAGAAAAGTGGCAATCAAGGAAATAATAAAAGAAAACTTCCCTGAACTTACGAATTCCATGGATAAGGAGAAAATCTTACAAGCTTTCAGTCAGAGGTTTTTTGTTTGGTTTTCTGTTTACCAAGGAAAAAAGCAGACTAGAATCAGAGTTCTCATCTTCCTCAGTGAAAGCAAGAAAATGATGGAATAATATATATAGGAAATTGAGAGACGAGGACTGTGTTCAATAATTGTATACTCCTCTGAGATATTCTTCACCTGTTTGGGCAAAAGAAAGACATTTTCAGGAACAACTCAAAAAAAGTACTACCCATGTATCTTTTTTGAGGAATTACTCAAGAAATGGCTCCAATCAAATTAAAATTAAACCAAAACAAATATTTCAAAATAAGGAAAGAAGGGCACAAGAAATAGTGGTTATAATATTTATAGATAAATCTAAAAGGATGATGATAATATGACAGTAGACTGTAGTATGTGTTAAGAGTACTTGAAACAAAAGTTTCCAAAGGGAAACCTCTTATCTGGACTACAGCAATTACTACCTAATTAGTCTCCTTGTCCCCTGTTAAGTTTTCTCTGATCAATTTACCTTGTAGTCATTGATCTTTGCAAAATGGATGGCAGAGAGAGTGCAGCATGCTTATAGTTTAATGTTTGATATAGCAAAAGGGAAACATAGCTTAAATATAATTGTTAAAAATAGGAAGGGAACCACTAGAAAAACGTTGCTGTGTTGCTGTTAGGTGCTATCGAGTCAATTACGACTCATAGCAACCCTATGTACAACAGAATGAAATACTGCTCATTCCTGCGCCATCATCACAATCGTTGCTATGTTTGAGCTCATTGTTGCAGCCTCTGTGTCAATCTATCCAGTTGAGGGTCTGACCGTCTACTTTACCAAGCATGATGTCTGTCATGGATTGAATTGTGTCCCCCAAAACATATCTGTCAACTTGGCTATGCCATGATTCCCGGTATTGTGTGACTGTCCATCATTTTGTCATTTACCTATGTGTTGCAAATCCTGCCTCTATGATGTTAATGAGGCAGGATTAGAGGTAGTTATGTTAATGAGGCAGAACTCAATCTACAAAATTAGGTTCTGTTTTAAACCAATCTCGTTTGAGATATAAAAGAGAGAAGCGAACAGAGACACATGGGAACCTCATACCACCAAGAAAGCAGTTCTGGGAGCATCCTTTGGATCCAGGGTTTCTGCACGGAGAAGTCCTAGTCCAGGGGAAGATTGATGACAAGGACCTTCCCCCAGAGCCGACAGAGAGAGAAAGCCTTCCCCTGGAGCTGGTACCCTGAATTTGGACTTCTAGCCTCCTAGACTGAGAGAGAATAAATTTCTCTTTGTTAAAGCCATCCACTTGTGATATTTCTGTTATAGCAGCACTAAATGACCAAGACAGAATTTGGTACTGGGAGTGGGGTGCTGCTCTAACAGATACCTAAAATGTGGAAGTAGTTTTGAAACTGTGAATGGATAGAGGACTCAGAAGGAAATGAAGGGAGCTATTACACTGGAGACGGTGCAGACAGTGAGAAGCAGCAGCAGAAAACTGGAAGCAGCAGAGAACCAGCAGTAGCTGAACCAGGAGACTGTCGCAACACCAAGCTGGAGCTGACCCACAGAGCAAGAGAGCTGAGTGCCTTCTGGCGGAAGTCAACTGACAGAGTAGGGTGCCTCCAGGCACTTATCGGTGAAGCTAAAGAGCTTTGGAACAGTTGCCTGAGCAGGGCAAATGCAGACAGCAAAGCTGGAGAGGCCGAGAGGCCAAGGAACCAGGAAGTAGAAGCTGAAGAGACAAGGAACACAGGAAGCAGAGCTGCCTCAGTCTCAAAGGGTGGCGTCTCCACTCAGATGAACTAGGAGAATGGTGCCCCCAAAGCCAAGGGAACAGAGTTGCCATTCCAGTGGGCCTGGAAGGTGGATTTGAAGACCAGGACAGAAGGGCTTCCACACAGAATTCAGAGAGCGTGGCCAACACCCAGCATCCTGAGGGCAGGGCCATTGCCTAAATGGTCTCAGAGAACAGAGGATTATTTTCAAGCTTTGAAGGCTAATGTAATGTGTTCTGCTTACCTGCTTGGTGCCTGTTACCCCTTCTTTCCATCCAATTTCTCCCATTTGTAATGGAAATATCTACCTTGTGCCTGTTCCACCATTGTACTTTGGAAGCAGATAACTTGTATTCTAGATTTCACAGATGAAGAGGAATTTTTAGATTTTGGGCTAGGAGTTGAATTAAGACTTTTGCTATGATATGATGGGTTGAATGTGTTTTACATGTGGCAAGGACATGAATTTTTGGCAGCCAGAGTGTGGAACGTCATGGATCGAATGGTGTCCCCACAAAATATCTTTCAACTTGGCTATGCCATGATTCCCAGTATTGTGTGATAGTACACCATTTTGTTATCTGATGTGAATTTCCTATGTGTTGTAAATCCTGCCTCTATGATGTTAATTAGGCAAGATTAGAGACAGTTATGTTAATGAGGCAGAACTCAATCTACAAGTTCAGGTTGTGTCTTAAGCCAATCTCTTTTGAAATATAAAAGAGAGAAGCGAGCAAAGAGACACGGAGACCTCACACCACCAAGAAAGTAGAGCCAGGAGCAAGCATTCTTTGGACCCAGGGTTCCCGCACTGAGAAGCTCCTCAACGAGGGAAGATTGATGACAAGGATCTTCCTCCAGAGCCTATAGAGACAGAAAGCCTTCCTCTGGAGCTGGCACCTTGAATTTGGACTTCTAGCCTCCTAGATTGTGAGAGAATAAAAGCCATCCATTTGTGGTATTTCTGTCATAGCAGCACTAGATGCCCAAGACAATGTCCTTCTCCAGGGACTGGTCCCTCCTGATAATATGTCCAAAGTTCATGAGACAAAGTCTCACCATCCTCCCTTCTAAGGAGCATTCTGGCTGTACTTCTCCCAAGACAGATTTGTTCATTCTTCTGGCAGTCCATGGTATATTCAATATTCTTTGCCGACACCATAATTCAACGACATGAATGCTTCTTTGATCTTCCTTATTCATTTGGACAGCTTTCACAACTAGCAAAACAGAGATATATTAAGAGAGCTTCCAAATTACTTTGGGGAGGGGAGGATTAATGAATTAAAAATAAATAAATAAAAATCCTTGGTAAATCTAACAAAAGCAAGAAAGCAAGGGAAGGAGAAACAATAACAAAGTATAGAAAACAAAATATGATGAAAGGAATAAAGTTAAACATATTTGTTATCACAATAAGTGAGAAAACATTAAATTATCCTTTTCAAATAACAAAACAAAACAAAAAAGGACTCTCAGAGTCTCAGTTTGAGTTAAAATATCCAACCATGTGGTGTTTATAATGTTGACACCTGAAAAAATAACAAACAAAGTTTGAAAATAATGCTGCAGAAAAACTATATCAGACAAATATAAACAAAAATAAAGCAGGAGTTGCAATATTAAAATCAGATAAAGTGAGATGCAAGGCCAAGAGAATTAAATAAAATAACAACATATTTTACAATGATAAAAGGCATATTCCACAGATCATTTTTTTATATTTTATTGTGTTTTTGGTGAAAGTCTACACATCAAATTATGTTCCTATTAAACAATTGCTATACTTATTTTCAGTGACATTAGTTACATTTTTCACAATGTGTCAACATTCTCATTATTTCCTTCTGGCTGTTTTGTTTCCATTAATCTAGCTTCCCTACCACTCCCTTACCTTCTCATCTTCACTTTAGGGTAAATGTTGACCGTTTGGTCTCATATAGATGATTTTTTTAAAGGTGCACAGTACTCACAGGTGATATTGTTTGTTTTATGAGCCAATCTGTTATTTACCAGGAGGGTGACCTCTGGGAGTGATTTTGGTATAAAGTTTAAAGGGTATCTCAGGGCGATAGTCTTGAGGGTTCCTCTAGTCTCTACTGGTCCAGCAAGTCTGGCCTTTTTTAAGAATTTGAATTTTGTTCTACAATTTCCTCCCATTCTACCTGGGACCATCTATTGTGTCCCTGGTCAGAATGGTCCATAGTGGTAACCAGGTACCATCCAGTTCTTCTGGTTGCAGGATCCACAGAGAATTTTTAAAACATAAACCTTTTGCCCTAAACAATACAGCAATGATTACATAAGGAAAAACCTAGAAACACAACGAAACTTCATAGAAGGCCACAGTTATAGTGGGGAAAACTTATACAACTTCAAATATTTAACAAATGAAAGAGAAAAAAAATAAGCAAGGATATAAAGAATCTGAAAAACACAATTGACAAGTTCAATTTAATATAAAACTGAACCCTAGAGAGAATACACATTCTTCACATATGTCCATGCAACATTTCTAAAATTCAATCATGTACTGGACTACAAAGAAAGCCTGATAAATTCCAAAAGGTAGAAAATTAATAGGCTGCATTCTCTGACTAAGATAAAACAAGAAATCAACAAAAAAAAATAACCCCCCAAAATGCAACGTTTGGAAATGAAACACTATACTGAGCAGTCCCTGGATCAAACAAGAAATTGAAATTACAAATTATCTAGAAATTAATTAAAGAAGAACACACTTCATTAAAAAAAAAATCTATAAGATGTGGCTAGAGTTAAACTTTGAGGAAAATATATAGCCTCAAATACTTTTTTATTAAAAAAGAAAGAGCAAAAAATAAATGAACTCAGAATTTGGCTTAAAAATCAGAGAAAGAAAAGCAACATTAACTTAAGGAAAGCAGAATAAGAGAATTAAAATAGAGGCCAGACTTCTGGCAACATGGCGCTATAGGCAGAAGCACCAAACCGTCCCTCCACAGCAAAGATCCGAAAAACTAAGCCAGACAGAGAAAACAGCAATCCTGAAACCCTAAAACATCAAATGAAGAGATAAAGAACCCAGCCAAACATCAAATGGAGTGAGAAACTGACAGAGAATGGAGAGAGAGGAGAGATTCATGCAGAGGTCCCCTATCAGCTAATGCAGCGTGAATCTGCCATCTTGGACTCCTATCAGAGACCAGCAAATCGGGGGTATGAGAAAGCAGCTTCACGGAGCTTCTAGCAGGAGACAGAACAACCGATAACTGGCAATATATGCTTTCCCACCCACACCCTTCTTTACCACCACTCGGCCTCCTCTGCTTCCCGAGGCCACAGTCTCTTGGCAGGGAAGCATCAGCTGCTTGGATTCCACCCGCAAGCACTGGCAGTCTCCCTGAGTGCCATTTGTTGTCTGCTGGTGTTCCTTTTTTCCTCTACTTTTGATTTCTTCCTTACCTCTCACCACCACCCCCGCTCCTTTCGCTCAAATACCTGGCTCTGTGCACCATCTTTGCTTCTTCCTAAGGGGTTGCAGAGCTCCACTCACGTGTGGAACTGCTTCCCGGTCTGTGCTGCCACACTGGTGGGATCCCGGGGCTTTTGTTTGTTTGTTTTGAATTGTTTGTTTGTTTTCTTTTTCTTTTCTCGAGTTGGAAGCCCGTTCTGGCCGGGCAGTGCTATGCGGCTTGGGACCTACCCCCTCAGCTTGTGCAGACATGCAGGGGGATCCTTGAGAGCATTTCTTTTTTTGTGTTTTTTTTTCTTTTTTGGGGGGGGGATTTTCTTGTTCTTTTTTTAAAATTTGTTTTGTTTTCTTTTCCCTCTTTTTCCCTTTTTGTCTTTCTTCATTACTCAGTTTCTCGTCTCTCTATACCTTCCTTCTCTTCTTGTCCCCTGAATACCTGGCACTGAATACTTCTATGCCTTCTAGCCAGGCTGTACTTCAACACCTGGGAACAACTTCCCTGGACCTCGTAGCCACACCAGTGGGATCCCTAGGATCTTTGCTGTTCTTCTTTCTTTCTAATTTTTATTTATTCATTCTTTTCTTTTTTTTCTTCTTCTTCCCCTTTTTGTTTTTCTCCATTTCATAGTCTCTCATCTCTCCACTCCAATGGCAAGCTCCCCTAGCATTATTTTTTGTTTGTTTGTATGTTTTTGGCTCCTGTTTCTCTCTCCTCTCTCCCATACCCACCTTAGCTCCACACATCACAGTCTCCCCCCTCCAACCTGCCTACCTGCACCGTGCGCTTAACATCACACCATCAAGCAGCACAGGCACAGCCTGCCAGAACCTGCCCTGAACTGATTACCAGCACACACTGGTGGCTGTAATAAATGCCACAAGCAACCCATCCCAGCAACTCCTCTTCAGCTAGACCTGCCCTGCTGTACCGTATCTGAGCGACTGACCCTGCCAACTGGAGAAGGAGGTGAAAAATATCGTGCCCAAAGACAAGCAAACAACAAAGAACACACAGCCCACCTGCTCAGACATAGCCAAATAAAACAAAAAAGGACAAAACAAACAAATCTACAATCAATAAATGAGAAAAATAACTACTAAATGCCCCGAAGACAGCAGACAATATCAAAACATATACAAAAACAGGACAGGATGGTTCCAGCAGGCTTCCAAAATAAAACACCAGATGACTTTACAGTAGAAGAAAAGGCACTAGAACTGCCTGGTAGGGAATTCAAATCTCTAATACTCAGAATTATCCAAGAGTTGAAGCAAAAAGCAGACAAGAATGAGGAAAAAATAGACAAATTCATGGAAAATACAGACAAAAAAATGGACGAATTCAGGAAAATAATGCAGGAACAAAATGCCAAAATAAACTCACAACTATAAATTATATGAAAACAACAATTAGAAACCCAAAAGATAAACAACAAGATTTCAAAAATGGACAGTGTCATAGCAGGGCTGAGGAGCAGATTTCAAATGGTGGAAGACAGGATCAGCAGAATTGAAGACAAAAACTTAGATACAACCCTGTTTGAGGAAAACTCAGAAAAAAGAACAAAGAAAAATGAAGAAACCGTGACAGTTATGTGGGATACAATCAAAAGCAAAAATCCTCAAGTGATTGGAGTTCCAGAACAGGGGGAGAAAACAGAAAACACAGAGAGGATCATTGAAGAACTGCTGACAGAAAACTTCCCCAATATCATGAAAGATGAAAATCTGGCCATCCAAGAAGCTCAAAGAACCTCATATAGGATAGACCCCAAAAGAAAATCACCAAGGCATATCATAATCACACTAGCCAAAACCAAAGACAAACAAAGAATCCTGAAAGCAGCTCATGAAAAACAAGAAGTCACATACAGAGAAGAAACAATAAGACTAAGCTCAGATTATTTGGCAGAAACCATGCAGGCAAGAAGGCAATGGGATGACATATATAAAACCTTGAAAGAAAAAAATTGCCAGCCAAGAATAATATATCCTGCAAAACTCTTGTTCAAATATGATGGTGAAATTAGGACACTTCCAGATAAACAGAAATAAAGGGAATATGTAAAAACCAAACCAAACTTACAAGAGTTGTTAAAGGGATTCCTTCGATCTGAGAACAAACAACTTCAGCTCACGGGCTGAATCTAGGACAAAAGACCATACCAGCCAGATACCAATCTGGGAAATGAACTCTCAAGGACTATCCAAAACCGAAAGAAATACAACAGGGGATCAGAATAGTTAATCTGTAAATGACAACAACATCAGAACAATAAAAGAGGGAATGAACGGTGTAGGTATAGAATCTTCTAATGGAGAGGAAGGCAAGGCAATACCAACAAATAATAGACTGCTTCGAACTTAGAAAGATAAGGGTAAATTTCACGGTAACCACAAAGACAGTTAACAAACATACTCATAAAAATAAAGAGGAAAAACATAAAGTCTCAGTAAAAACAAAACCTACAAAAAAATAAAAATAGAGGCCAAAATTAAAGAAATAGAAACTACCACCAGCACATACCCCCTCCACACACACATACAAAGGGAAACACAACAGAAATGGGTAAATAAAACCAAACCCAACACATCTGTAAAATAGACAACCTCTTTCAGCAAGTCTAACTTTTTTTAAACTGAGCAAAAATTAAAATGCACAACTATCAGGAATGAGAAATGAGGTAAATCACTTAAACAAGAGATTGAAATAATTATAAGACAAAATTACATCTGACTTTGTCAAAAACTTTGAAAGTCTAAAGAAAATGAATAATTTTTTTTTCTAGCAAAATATAGATTACCATAATTAACTCAGGAAAGTGGTAGGAAATCTGAATAGGTGAATAAGCATAGGGGGAAAAAGAAATTTCTGTGTTCTACTAACCTTCCAGAAAAAAATAATTTCTGTGTTAATCAAACTATCCCAGATTTGTAGAAAGCATTCAATTCATTCTATAAATAAACTTTTTAAAAATATGATGAAAGAATACAACAAAGAAAACTGTAAAAACATTAGCCCACTTTTACTTATGAATACCCGCTGCCATTGAGTTGATTCCGACTCATAACGACGTTAAAGGACAGAGTAGAACTGCCCCATAGGCTTTCCGAGGAGCAGCTGGTGGGTTCCAACTGCCTGCCAACTTTTTGGTTAGCAGCCAAGCTTTTAATAGGTGCAAAAAAGTTTAATAAAATATTAGCAACTAGATGCCAGCATAGTAGTAAAAAGCTAATTCACTCTGATTAAGCAGGGTTAATTTGAGGAATAAAAATAAGGTTAAATTAGGCAGTCTATTAATATAATTAATTACATTAACAAATCAAAGGAGAAAAATATTATACAATTGTATCAAAAAGTAATGGAAAAAGCATTTTATATAACTCAGCAGGCACTGCTAATAACACATTTTTTTTAAAAAAAGGATATAAGGAAACCACCTGATCTGATAAAGACTGTTTGCCAAAATCCAATGAATACTATGGGAAATACTATGAGTAAAGAGGTAATATCAAGTCCTTGTCCCATTTTATGATTGGGTTATATGTCTTTTTGTTTTTGTCAAAGTTTTATACATATTTTGATTATTAGATTCTCACCACATGTATGGTTTCCAAAGGTATTCTCCCCGTCAGTAGCTTATCTTTTTATGAACAAAAGTTTCTAATTTTTATGAGATCCCATTAATTTCTTTTGTATTTTACTGTTTGTACTTTTGTTATTATATTAGATAATCCATTGTTAAAAGTTAGGCCCGACAATATTGCCCCTGCATTTTCTTCTAAGAATTTTATGGGTTTAGTTTTCACATTTAGGCCCTTAATCCATTTTGAATTTGTTTTTGTGTATGATGTGAGGCATGGATCCTGTTTCATTTTTTTGCATTTGGAAATCCAGTTTTTCCAACAGCATTTATTGAAGAGACTCTTCTTTCACCGTCAAATAGACTTAACACCTGTCTTAGTTATCTAGTGCTGCCATAACAGAAATACCACAAGTGGATGGCTTTGACAAACAGAAATTTATTTTCTCACAGTTTAGAAGGCTGGAAGACCAAATTCAGGGCCCCGGCTCAAGGGGAAGGCTTTCTCCCCCTGTGAATGGGATTATAACCACAGGCGTAGAGGTTAGGATTTATAGCACATATTTCTGGAGGACACACTCAATCCATAACAGCACCCTTGTCAAAAAATCAGTTGACCATAGATGTGTGGGTTTAATTCTTGGCCATCAAACACATGAAAAGATGTTCAGCGTCATTAGCCATCAAATGCAAATCACAACCACAATGAGATACTATTTCTCTCTCACTAGGATGACTAATCTGTCTTGGAAGAAACAAATCTGTCTTGGAAGAAGTACAGCCAGAATGCTCTGTAGAAGCGAAGACGGCGAGACTTCATCTCATGTACTTTGGGTATGTTATCAGGAGGAACCGGTCCCTGGAGAAGGACATTATGCTTGGTAAAGCAGAGGGTGAGCAAAAAAGAGGAAGACCCTCAACAAATAATCTTCAATTTATATGAAAGAAAATAGATTAATAGCCTTTTGATACAAAGAGCTCTTAAATTTTTCTATGAGAAATCCAGCAACTCAAAGGTTATGGCAAAAGTTGTGAAAAGGTAAATCACAGAAGTAGAAATACGAATATCAATAAGCATATGAGACGTTCTCAACCATACAGGTTGTCAAGGATATAAAATATCAATGGATACCTTTTTTTTTTCCCCCTTCAGACTGGCAGCATATTAAAAAACAGATAACATTCAGTGCTGGCAAGAATATGGAGGAACAGCAACTCTTTTACACCTGTAGTAGAAGAGTGAGTTGCTAAACTGTTTTGGAAGGTAATCTGGTAGTGATTAACAAAAATTGGAAATGTACAAACATTTGATCTGGCACTACTTCTTCTAGGAATTTCTCCCAATGTATTATTCTTCCAATTTAGCAGTTGGTAGTGGCAAAAAAAAAGGGGAGGGAAACAATCCGAAGGTCTATCAAAAGCATAATAATAGTTGAATTAGTTATGAGGCATATTGAGATACTGACACAAAGCATGAATTCTCTCTCCATCTGTTGACCAGGAGTGTTGTCCATGATGTATTGTTAATTTTTTTTAAGATACAAAGTATTGTACCTGTTGTAAGTTGCCATCGCGTTGATTCCAACTCATGGCAACACCGTGTGTTACAGAGCAGAACTGCCCCATAGGATTTTCTTGGCTGTAATCTTTATGAAAAGCTGATAACCAGGTTGCAGATGGCCAGATCTTTCTTTCGAGGAGCTCTGGGTGGGTTCAAACCACAGACCTTTCCATTAGCAGCCAAGTGCCACTGGAGCTCCTTGTATTGTGCCTAGTATGATGCTATTTTTGTTTTAAAATAGATGGGGGGAGGAACTCTGTATTGTTCTGGATGTATAACTGCATTGAGTCAAATGCAGAGGAGGATCTGCACACACTCACCTATAGTCACAGATCCTCCTCTGAATCTGACTCAGTGCAGTTTAGTGACATGTTTTCCAATAACAAGCCACAATTGAACATTTATATGGTAAAGATGGAGCCCTGGGGGCACAGTGGTTAAAGATCTCGGCTGCTAACCAAAAGGTCAGCAGTTCGAATCCACCAGCCGCTCCTTGGAAACTCTATGGGACAGTTCTACTCTGTCCTATAGGGTCACTATGAGTCAGAGTGGACTCCCCAGCAACGGGTTTGGTAACTGGGTTTGTGGTGAAGATGCACTTGACTCTCAAACCAAAATGCTTCACTTCTGTTAGAAGATTGTGATATTGTGCATGTCCCAGCTTGTGTACTAAAGGAAAAAGTAATAAACTACTGGAGACACTGGTAAGTCTTCTAACTAGAGAACGTCTATGATGTTGGTAAGGTCTTCAAGTCTGGAGAAACCGTGTGTGTGTGTGTGTGTGTGTGTGTGTGTGTGTGTGTGTGTGTGTGTGTCTGCGTGTCGTGTGTGTGTGTGTGTGTGTGTGTGTGTGTGTGTGTGTGTGTGTTAGTATGCTCCAGAAGAGTGTGAAAGGAGACACACCAATTAACACTGGTTACCCCAGACATTGAATAAGAGGAGGAGACTTTCAGGTTCTTTCCAAATATATCTTTATATTGATCAGCAACAAGCATGTGTTACTTTTGTAATAATAAAAGAGCACTTAGCAAAAAGAAATTAAAGGGGAGGGGAAGGAAGGGGACAGGAGGAGAGGGGAGGGGAGAGAAAGGGAGGGGAAAGGAGGGAGGAGATGGAAAGGAAAGAGCAGGCAAAGAAGTAGCTGAGGAGGATGGAGTCTGACCTGTGCAGAGAGCGGGGGAGGTCAGCCGCAGCCTGGGAGCTGCTAATCCCCACGCATTTGCGGCCAGCTGTCTGCAGTAGCCTGAACTGGTGGTCGGAGTAATTGGGAAAAAAAAAACAGACCTCAAGTGGTAATTTTCTGAACATGCACCTAAAGGAAGGAGAGCAGGCCACTGAATACATGTCGATGAAAGTGGTTGCCGCAGAAAATAGAGCAGAGGCCGGGGGAGCCAGCAAGCCAACTGTGGGGGAGCCGGGCCACAGGGGCCAGCTCGCTGGAGATGCCCCTGTGGAAGCTCAGGCGGCCTAACATCCTGCCCCTTCATCGGGCAAGAGCCACTCCCCCCCCCCCCCCCCCCCCGTGAGCCATTAAGCTCAGATGCCCAAAGCACCTCTTGTCACAAGAGAGTGAGAATCTGGAGGAGGGGGTGAGGAAGTGCAGATAATCACAGAGGGCCTGAGCAGGACAGAGAGACAGGCTAGCCCTGGGGATGGGGAGGCCTGGGGGCTAGGAATGACTTGGGAAGAGGAGGAGGCCTGACTCTGGGGAGGAAGAGCATATACCTGAAGACATCAGCCGGGAAATTAGCCCACTCACCCTGCCAACCTTGAACAACCATTTTGAGACCTTTCAGAAAACGGAAGAAGTTGAGCGCACAGGCTCTAGATTCAAACGCCAGCTCTGCTGCTTGTTAATTGTGACCTTGAACAAGTTACTTGACCTCTCTGGGCTTCATTGTCTTATCTGTAAAATGAGGACAATAATACCCATCCCACAGGGTATTGAGAGATTAAAGATGATCATGCACATGAAGTATAACACGTTGCCGTCAGTCAATTCCCACTCATAGTCATAACGACCCTATAGGACAGAGTAGAACTGCCCCATAGGGTTTCCAAGCAGCGGCTGGTGGATTCGAGCTGCCGACCTTTTGGTTAGCAGTCGAGCTCTTAACCACTGCACCACCAGGGCTCTGTATGAATTACAGTGCCTGGAAAAATGTAAGTGCTAAATAAATCATAGTTATTATTAGAACATTAATTAATGTGTTATTGGTGTGCAGAGCCCCATACCAGGTGTTGAGTTTTAATGACTGCAGAGGCTTCTACATTCCATATCCTTCCACCATCGCCAACCCCTCCCCATCTCTTCTTCCTGCCCCCACCAATGCCGGATCTAAAATTCTGTCTTGCCTTGGAGAGTCTCCAGCTGTTTGCTCATTTTCCACCAGCCCACTGTGGGCCCCACACACACATTCCCTTGAGGTACACCTTCCCTTGGAGAGTCGAGCACCCCTAAGCCTCCTCTCTTCCAAGTCCATGTGGAACGGAGGTGGGGAGGTTTTGGGGGGCAGCCTTTAGCCACAGACACCCAGACAGAACTGAGAAAGGATACCAAACCCTGCTTGTGAGTCTTTTCAGGGTGCTCAAATAGCAAATGCTTAAGGTTGGTTTTTTTAACCAAGCATCTGCAGTTGCTGGGTGTAACCCTAGCCTCTTTCCTCTGTGAAATGTGTGAATGTGCTATCGTCAAGCATTCCGCGTATTGATTCTCTCACATTTCACTGACTTGATCCCTCTCTGCCCCCATTAACCCTGCATAATGGGTATTTGCGCTTTCAAATCCAGGTCGATCCCCACAGATGGCCTAGTGTTACAATGAGTTAACCAGCCATCCCTGCTCAGAATATGGCTTTCTATAAGCGAAATCTAAGGCGTAAGTCAGGGAAGCCAAAGATGATTTCTTTGAACCTAGGCTTGTTTTGCCAAAGTATAAATATGATGCTGCAGAATGTGTCCAAGTGTTCCCAAAATAGCCCCAGTGCTGAGGCTGTGCTCATGCCTGGGCATTCCCGGAACTGGTTTCACTATCCAGCTTCAAGTCGCTATCTGCGCAGAAGGTGGTGAGGAATTCTCACTTGACGTGGTGCTGAACAGCCAATCCTTCAAGATTAGAAAAGCTTCTTGATTTAGGAGACATTTGTTATGGAAAGATCTCAGTCCCGCTTGGGATTCTCCTCCTCCGCCTGTCTCCTGCTTCCTCCCCATCTCCGTCTCAGGCAGGTTATAGCCTTTGCAAGGATGTGCTTACCTAGGGTCAGCCTGGACCACTCTGGGCAACCCTGATTTTCCACATTCACATTTCTTTTCTCCAAGTTGCTCAGAGCAGACACCTCACTCATCCTCACCACCACCCATAATGCCTTTAAAAATATACATATATATCTATACCTATATAAATATTATGTATCTTTACGAAGTCTGATTACAATAGTTAAAATGATTATTATAAATATTGATAAGCTACAGAACCAGTCTAACCTTGAGAAAAACATCAGATAAACCCAAATTGAGGGACATCCTGCAAAATACTTGACCACTCAAGCCACACCAAAGCCATTGCCATCATCTAGTCGATTCCAACTCATAGGGACCCTATAGGACAGAGTAGAACTGCCCCATAGGGTTTCCAAAGAGTGGCTGGTGGGTTCGAACTGCCAACCTTTTGGTTAGCACCTGAGCTTTTAGCCACTGTGCCACCAGGGCTCCAATACTTGACCAGTACTCCTTAAAATGGTCAAGGTCATAAAAAAAAAAAAAAAAAAAAAAAAACAAGGAAAGTCTGAGAAGCTGTCACAGCCAAGAGGAGCCTAAGGAGACATGATGACTAACTGTGATGTGGTATCCTGGATGGTGCACTGGAGCAGAAAAACGACATTGGGGAAAAACAAGTGAAAACAGAATGCAGTGTGAACTTTAGATAATAATAGTGTAGGACTTATTGCTCACTAGTTGTGACAAATACACCATAGTGTTGTAAGATGTTGACAAGGGGAAACTGGGTGCTGGGTATATGGGAACTCTCTGTACTAACTTTATACATTTTCTGTATATTTAAGACTATTCTAAAATTAAAAGTGTGCTTAATATTTTTAAACTTACAGAAAGGGAGTGGGACAGAGATTGAGTGGGGTGAGGCATGAGGGAATGTTCTGGGGTGATGGTAATATTTGATGTCCATAGAGTTTTGGGTTACACAGGTGTATCCATCTGTCAAAACCGGGTGAATCATTCACTTAAGATTTGTGCAATTCATTGCATGTAAATTTTATCAAAGGAGCTCTGGTGGCACAGTGGTTACTGCACTAGGCTGCTAACCGAAAGGTCGGCTGTTTGAACCCACCAAATGCTTCTCTGGAGAAAGACGTGGCAGTCTGCCTCCTTAAAGATTAAAGCCTTGGAAGCCCTATGGGGCAGTTCTACTCGGTCCTATAGGGTCGCTACGAATTGGAATCAACTTGATGGCAACGGGTTTGGTTTTGGGTTTTTAATCTTTACCGAAGCAGACTGTCACATCTTTCTTCCGAGGAACATTTGGTGGGTTCGAACAGCTGACCTTTCAGTTAGCAGTGAAGCACTTAACAACTGCACCACCAGGGCTCCTACGCATAAAGATTACAGCTTTGGAAGCCCTGTGGGGCAGTTCTACTCTGTCCTATAGGGTTGCTATGAGTCAGAATTGACCTGACGGCCATGAGGTTTTGGAAATTTTATCACAAAAAGAAAAAAACCTGAAAACAAATATTGAACTACAATTAATAATATGCATGCTGAAGTATTTTGGGATAAATGTATTGCTGTCAGCAACTTTGCAATGCATAAAAATATAAGATGAATTGAAGGGTTGGATATACAGATGGATAGTTGGAGAGTGATGTGATAAAGCAAGTAAAGTAAAATGTTAATGGCAGAAACTAGGTGGTGGGAATATGGATGTTCATGCTACAATTCTTTCTACTTTTTAGTGTGCTTTAAAAATTTTAATGATGAAATTTTGGAAAAAATACAGACAGATATAAGGTAGAAAGTCTTTATAATCCCGCCTCGCAAGAATAACCATGGTTAAGTTAGTTGTATATTCCTCCACATAATTTTCTACCATATACACATATTCTTAAACGGGATACAACTATATACATATCGTTTTGTACTCACTATTTTCATTTAAGCATTTATTTTGAGCGTTTTCCATGACTTTCTTTTTAATGTGGCTGCATAATATACCATCATATGTTTTATAATATGTTGTAAGTTATTTATATAATAATTCATTTAATCAAGATTGTATTGAAAGAAATTTTAGTTGTGTACAAGGGTTTTGTTTGTTGTTTTTTTTTTACTATTACAAATTTTGAGGCAATGGATATCATTACACATACAACTTTGTGTACTTGTGTGAGTCTATCTGTGGGATAATTTGCTAGAAATGGAATTCCTGGGTTAAAAATATTGTGCCAGTCTGTATTCCCACCACTAGTGTATGAGAATGCTTGGGTCCCCACACCTTCTCCAACACTAATTATTACTGATTTTGTTTTAAATTTGTAAATCTGATAGGTGAAAGATGAGAAGTAATTGTTTTAATTTTAATTTCTATATTATCGAGATGGAACTTTGTTTCTATGTCTGCTGGCTCTTCATGTTTCTTTCTCTGTTAATTGCCTATTCATCCCATTTGCCCATTTTTCTATTCGTTCTGATTTTTAAGAGCTCTTTGTATATTAAGCCCTTTGCAGTATGTGTTGCAAATATTTTCTTTTTTTTAAATTTTCCCACAATTTATCTTTCAAAGTGTCTGTGGTGGAGTTGTTTTTCATTTCTTTGGTTTTGCTACTTTCCTTGCATATGGCTTTTGCCATTCTCTATCACCTTTCTTTCACTTAACAGCCCTTTGAGTAGATAGGATAAGGAATGTAAAAAGATCACATTAGCCCAGATCTCTTCACTTCCGGTCCAGTGCCTTTTTCATTACCAGGGAAGAGCAGGAATAGTTATTGCCACTTAAAAGAAGGGAAAACTTCTTTCTCCGTGCCTGTTGCTAAGCCCTTCTGGAAAAATACACAACTAACTAGACTTATACATGACAAAGTCAGGACTACCAATCTCATCTGAGCCCTTACTGCTGTCCCACAATTTTTTTGATGCCCTAATTAGCTTGTTCACCCTCCTCCACAAGGACAATTTTAAATATTCTTCACTTTTCTTAAACCTCTAATCACCACTCTCCACCTCCCCGCTATCTCATTTCACAGAGAAAATAGAAACTATCAGGTAGGAACATTCAACTCCCTACCACACCATTCCTAACTTGTCTAATAGATAGGTCCCCATCTTCTCCTCCTTCCCTCCCCATGTCACAGAAAAGGAGTATTCTTTTCTCTTTAATGCTAAATCCTCCACTCAATGTGGGGAGGGGTCCCACTATTTGCCTTTGCCTCTAGGACCCAGTTCCTGCTATTATCCCCTCTCTTTCCTGTGTCTTCAACTTCTCCAGCTCTACTGGTTTTACCATCAGCATTTAAACATGTGCAAACCTCTCCCTTCTTAAGAGATACAAGTAAACATAAACACCCTTTTTTAATCCCTAGGTTCTCCTCCAAGATGTTCGTTCTAATTATTCAACTATAAAAGCGAACACTCTGCCTCGGAATGAAGATGTCTGAGATGCTGTGTCTGTGGCACCAAATTACTAAAAACCTTCCTTAAAGGTAAGAGAAAAATATATATATATTGGCATGCAGTAGGGGAGGCTAGCATCTGGGCAGACAGGACTGCTTTTTGGCTTTAGCTGTGGAGAGAGGAGACTGACTAGGGGAACTGAACTGACTGTTGAGCCCATCTGGCTCTTTTGACTGGGTTTAGGCACTTCTGGTGAGAGTAGTAGCCAGAAACCAACAGAGACTTTATAAGATTCTAGATGAGTGCTGAAGGTCCCTCGGTGGTGCAAGTGGTTTGCCCTCAACTACTAACCGAGAGGGTGGAGGTTTGAATGCACCCGGTGGCACTGCAAAAGAAAAGCCTGGAAACCTGCTTCCTTAAAGATTCATGCCAATAAAACTTATGGAGCTCAGTTCTGCCCTGTAGCACAAGGAGTCCCCATGAGTCGGAATTGACTACACAGCAACGGGTCTGGTTTTGGGTTAGGTGAGCGCTGGGTCTCAGAGGCTGACGGAGTAATTCACTAGCGACTTTATGAGACTCTAGGCACAAGCATGCCTAGCTTTGGACCCCACTGACCTAGTGCAGAATAGAATTTGAGAAAGAATACTTTGCCCTGCCTCTGCACATAACTCAGTTCTCCAGTGGCTCCCAGAGGAGTACGTGGTGCCAGATTCCTAGGCATGGATACCAGCATGTTCATGATGGCCAAGATCAGAATGGTACAGATATGGACAATGGGTTCTGGAGCAGGAGAAAAAGAACACGGTGGTGATGACAGTCAATAGACTGGTTTATGGGCTCATGGAAAGCATCACTTTGGGGGAATTCTCAGAAAAAAGTCAGGGACTCCTTTGGGGGGCAACTTCCTACCTGGAGCAGGTGAAGGATGGGGAAGCATAGAAACTTGAGTGTAACTATACAAGTGACCCAGTGTCACAGGCTGGAGGGGCTGGGAGGCCTTTGTGTCTTATAGGACAATGCACCATCACTCAGAGAGTCTTCAACGGCAGAACCCACATTACACCCAGAATCTAGAGCTCTAGTTCTCTGAGACTTGCTTTGCTATTTCAGAAACTGATGAGCACATATTGAAGACAGGGCCCCAGCAGCCTGAGGAGTGGCCTTTCTGTTCCCCATAGGATGGACAAGATGAGAAATAGGTTCTGTCACATTGTATGTAGATTGGAGCCTGGGCATGGAGAAGAAATGCCGCCTTTCTATAGATAAATGAGAGCAGGCTTGCTTCAGTTAAGCCTGGGACGCCCTTCTGATCGGCTGATAGGGCTCAGTGGCAGGCTTCCCTGAATCTGCTACATAGACTGCTTGCCACCATATCTCCCCTTCCAGGCATTTTGTTTGAATCTCTGCGGGAACAAATTCCCTCTTAGTAAAGCTCTGGTTGGTATTATCTGACATGCATAGGCAACAACTCTATCCACAGGTAAGAACCCTTTAACCCATTGCCATCAAGTCGATTCTGCCTCATGGTGACCCAAGGTGTTACAAAGTAGAATTGCTCCTTAGGGCTTTCTTGGCTATGATCTGTACAGAAGCAGATCACCAGGCCTTTTTTCTGCGACATTATTGCTAGGTGAGTTCAAACCGAGACAGCAGGAAAGGATAAAATTGTGGGTGATGCAAGAGAAAGGAGGAGCGGCACTGAGGCAAGGGAGATAATGAAACTGGGTTGGAACAGAGAGGAAAAGTACAGAAGAGAAACATATCACTTTCCATGAACGTTGATTTTGGATGGAAGCTCCTGGAAGCCAGGGTCTTCGATGTTTCACGGAGAATACTCGAGTCAGCATTTGTAGAAAAGTGGGCATTGAAGTTAGTTGCAAGCCCCAGTAGATGGGGTTCGTGAGCACCACTGTATGCCTTTCGCACCAAGGAAAATGTGTCTTTAATAAACTCCTGTTGATCCTAAACCTGGGAATCTCAAATAACCACAAGTCTGTCTTTGGGTCATTATGCACTGACGTTTGAGGAGGAGCAGGTAGTGAGAAAGATATTTATTAAAAAAAAAAAAACTTTCGGGGTTGATGCAGATTCTGGAAATTTTCTTACAGTTCCTAGAGCTACAGACCTGGACAATAGATGCTTCTGACCTTGCAAGATCCTTAAATGCATTCTGAATCCTGGAATTAAAAATCAGTAAAGTTTAGGAGAATTTTGGCATTGCATGCATTTCATAATATCCTCATTTTTTAAAAAGACGTACATAATGTTCGCATGGTATTTATGGAGGAGAGAGACAAAGAGTTAGCTACAGGGGAAAGAGAGAGAGGTTGAGTCCCCATAATACCAAGAAGCCATAGGCTTTATTTGCTTCCTTAGGTTCTTAGAGAAATGAAGCCAGAGAATGGTCTGTGATTAAGTCATTTCTCCCTCAAGGGAAAGCTCTGGTTCTCTACCTAATCACCCACAGAGGGAGTTCACATGAGCAGTATCCATTTCTCTGTATGGAGAGGTAAAGAGTTGAAGGTCATCTGTCTTAAGCTGCTCTGGTTTGAGTTTAACCCCCACAACTTGGCTTGGCTTCAGTCTGAGGTGACTCCAAGGGGACTGCTCCCGTTGGCAGCAGTTGGTGAGTCCAGGCCAGCCATGACTGATTTCAAAGACCCTAAGGAGGCTAGGCTGATTTGAGAGTTTCCTGGATACTCAAGATCACTGAATTAGATTCATTGGCATATCTTGAGCAACTAACACCAATAACTAACATGTACTGACTCCCTTGGTGTGCTAGACATTTTACATGCATCATCTCACTTCACAACTCTCTGAGATAGGGAGGCCCAGTTATTATCATGAGGAAATAGAGGCTCCTAGAAGTTAAATCACTTACCCAAGGTCACTCAGCAAGTAAGTGGCAGAGCAGGAAATCTAATCTGTCTGCATGATCCAAGATACTATGTTGACTCCTTCCAAAGATTTATCAATCTTTTCTCCTTCATTTCATTTCCAGCGTTCTCAAAAGAATAGTTCAAACTAGCTGCCTTCCATTCCTACCACCAACTCACTCCTGTTAACCCTTTTTTCTAGCTTTCCCTTTCCCCCACTAACCAGCCATCTGGAAGGTGTCCAGTGACAGTCACCATCAAATCAAGTGGCCTCTCTGCAGCCTTCAGCTGGAACACATCTGCAGCATCAGGTATTTCCTCCTTCTTGAAACTCTCCTCTCCCTTGGCCCCTACAATTTTCCCCTTCTGTTACCTCTCTGTTACCCCCTTCTCTGCCTTCTGCAACGGATTCCTCTTATGTTTTTCTCTCCTCATACATGTAGATTTTCCTTAAGTTTCTGCCCTCAGCCTTGCCTTCACTCTCCTAGAGTCAAGTATTATCCCTCTGCAGATAAAATGGCCTTCTATGAGAGGCACCATAGCCCCTAGAGTCAGTCTGCCTGAGTTCCAATCTCCCCTCTGTCACATGCTATAACTTTGGCAAGTTACGCTGCGCCTCTGTTTAGTCATCTGTAAAATGAACTCTTTGAGATTATAATGGGGCTTAGAACTGGTTTGTTCCTGTTCGAACCCCTGTTGAGAATTTGCATTTCTAACAAGTTCCCAGGCGATGCTAAGGCTGCTTGGTTAGAGACCAACTCTGAGAACCACTAGTAGAGCAGTAGTTCTTAAAATTTATTATACATAAGAATCACCTGGGGATCTTGTTAAACTGTAGATTCTGATTCAGTATATCTGGGGTGGAAATGCACATTCTCAGCAGGGGCTCAAACCAGAATGAACCAGTTTGAAGCCCTGGTTTATAGAGTACTTGGACCACTGCCTGGCAAGTAGCAAGCCTCATGCAAGTGTTTGCTATTATAGTCTGGTCCTCCAAGCCCAAAACTTTCACCTGCACTCCCGGTCCACTCCACCTGGTTGCTTGACAGCTCTCCCTGAGCATCTCTAAGAAACTTAACATGTCTGTAACTGCCTTCATGGGTCATCACCACTATCCCAGTCAGCATTCTATCAAACCTAACGAACTCGTCTCTTCCCTCTCGCTCACCTCCTATATTCCATCGGTTGCATGTTGTTATCGTTGTCCGCCGTTGAGTCAATTCTGACTCACGGCAACCCCATGTGACAGAGTAGAACTACCCCATAGGGTTTCCTAGGCTGTAATCTTTACAGGAGCAGATTGCCAAGTCTTTTCTCCCACAGAGCTGCTGGGTGGGTTAGAACTGCTGACCTTTTCATTAGCAGCCGAGCACTTAACCAGGGCTCCTTACTGGTGAAATAGCCCTGTCAATTTTAGCTTTAAACAGTCTTTAATCTGTCCCATCTTCGTTGCCACCATCATAGTCCAGGCCACTGCCATCTCTCCTCTGAACTACTGCCATAGCCTCCTAACTGGTCTTTTATGCTTCCACTTTTGTCTACCCCCAGAGGCACTGATTCAGTAGGTCTGAGGATCGAGCCTGGGAATCTGTAGTATTAACAAGTACCTCAGAGAATGCTCAATAAAGTTTGGGAATCACTGCCTACAGGATGAAGTTCAAATTCCTTAGTCTTGCAAGGCCTTTCGTGTCTGCACCTAGTGTGTTTCTCTTCTCCTTTATTTTACTTTTTCCTATAATGGCCTTATGTTTTAGCCAAGGATTATAACTTGCCATGACTTGAGGAATAAGATTAAGACAACACTCTGGACTTCAAGGAAAAAGAAAGAGAGAGGGAACTCAAGAGGGAGAGGGAGAGGAGAGAAGGGACGAGAGATCTCTGGATTTAGACCTTAGCTCAAAGCCCAGCTTCACCACTTACTAGCAAAGTAATTTACCTCACCTCTCTGATCCTCAGTTTCCTAATCTGTTAAAAAAAAATTCTACCCCAAAGTCTTGCTGTGAAGATTAAATGAGATAAAACATACAAACTGCTTATTATTTATGTATTTGCAATACCTTCGTAAAAAAATTAAGCTAAAAAATAGGCGGAATGATGTATGTTAATGACCTATTTCAATAAGAGTTGTTTTCTCAATGCTTAGCCCAGTGTGTGGAGCATAGACAGGGCTAAATGTATTTTCTTTTTTGCTGTTGTTATTACTAATATTATTAAAGTTGGAACTAGGATCCAGCACACTGGCAGAGGGCTCAACCTTGCCAAAGTGAAGGAGCACGCCTTCCTGAGAGCCGGAAGCATTTGAGATGGCTGTATGGAGATGGCTCAGATGGAAGCCGAAGAAACTCCTGTCAGTTGGTCCCAATCTTCTCAGTAATGAAGGAGGTGAAGTCATCTCCTGAGAATGAGGCGGGGGGGATGGGGCTGGGGGCTTGAAGAGAGGGCAGGAAGTTTGGAGCAGCTGCTGTAGGGAATGTGATAGGGAGTCAGCAAGCAAGGAATGAAAGGATTGTTGAACAGCCAGAGGGGCCAGTTTAGTCTAGAGAGCACACATTGGCAGTGAACCTGATGAGCAGGGTTTCTCCAACAAGCCAAGAGTGGAAACAGCCACTTTCAAGGGGCCACCCAGGGCAGTAGATTGGAAAGGCAGAAAAGAGATAGGGGTAGTGTGGTGAAAGATTATAGGGAGGTAACAGGAACAGTGGAGATGTCCGTGGGCCTGGGCTAAAATGGAAGGCTCATTTATTCTATCCATCAGATAGTTAACCTAGGCATGGGGGATGCTGCAAGGAACCGGACGGAAAAAATCCCTGCATTCAACGTACGTCCACAAAAAGACTTGGACATGAATGGCCATAGAAGCTTTATTCATAATTGCTAAAAACTGGAAACAGCCCAGATGTCCTTCAATAGGTGATTAGATAAATAGATCGTGGTACATCCCTTCAATGGACTATGACTCAACAATAGAGAAACAAACTACTGATGCGCACAACAACATGGATGACTCTCAAAATCAGTATGCTGAGTGAAAGAAGTACGTGCAGTATGTTTTCATTTTTAGAAAATTCAAACTAACCTATATTAATAAAAAGCAGATCGCTGATTGGGGTTGAAGCACAAAGGATCACGTGGAAACTTTTGGGGGTGAAGTATGTGTTCATTGCCTTGATTGTGGTGATGGTATATATACACACCTATTCTTCATTCATCGACTATCTTGTTGTCCAACTTTTTGCACTTACAACAATACTAAAAAATCTGCTATCCAACTACTTTGTGCATTAACAACGTATGTCTGGAAGTAACAAACGCCGAGGTGCCAGGCGAGAGTAACGCTGGCTGTGATGGTTAAGGTTATGTGTCCACTTGGCTGGGCCATGATTCTCAGTGGTTTGGCAGTTAAGTAATGATGTAATTTGGCAGTCAGTTAATGATGTAATCTGGCAGTTAGTTAATGATGTAGTCATCCACCATTTTGTGATCTGATGTGATCACCCTCCATTTTCACATAACACCAATTTTTGTATAATGACCTGGTCTTTGAACCCTAACCATGTCAATAAGTGAGGAGTGGATGTGTATATGTGTATATATATATGTATATGTATATATGTATATGTGTATATAGGTATATGTATATATGTATATGTATATATGTATATGTATATGTGTATATATATGTATATGTGTATATATATGTATATGTGTATATATATGTATATGTGTATATATATGTATATGTGTATACACACACACACACACACACACACACACACACACACACACACACACACACATATATATATATAAAAACCCAAAAAAACCCGAACTCATTGCTGTTGAAACGATTCTGACTCATAGCAACCCTATAGGACAGAGTAGAACTGCCCCATAGGGTCTCCAAGGTTGTAAAACTTTACAGAAGCAGACTGCCATATCTTTCTCCCACAGAGCAGCTGGTGGATTCGAACCTCCAACCTTTTGGTTAACAGTCAAGCGCTTAACCACTGCACCACCAGGGCTCCCCCAAATACACATATACTCGACAGTAACGGGGTTACCCATTGCCATTGAGTCAGATCCGACTCATGGCGATCCCATGTGTGTGAGAACAGAACTGTGCTCCATTGGATTTTCATGGCTGATATTTTAGAAGTAGATTACCAGACCTTTCTTCTGAGGTGCCTCTGGGTGGACTCAAACCTCTAACCTTTTTAAGTCGAGCATGTTAACCATTTGCACCACCCAGGGATACATATCTATATATTTTATATATAGATATAGATATGTCAAAACTAATCAAATTGTACACTTTAAATGTGTACAGTTTGTTGTGAGTCAATTATGCCTCAATAAAAGTTTTTTAAAAAATTAATAAAGTCTAAAAAAATTGATCTAAAAAGATCTCCACCTTCATGGGGTTCTCAGCCTGCATGGAAAAGGCTGGCAATAAACTAGTAAATACACAAGCAAACATGGTAATTTTAGATAGTGCTTCATGCTATAAAGAAAATAAACAAGGCAATGGGATAGAGAATAGGGTGGGTGGCGGAGAGAGAGGAATAACTATAGATAAGATAGTTAAGGAAGGCCTCTGGGGAAGTGGCATTTGAGCTGAGAACTGAGTGATGAGAAGGAAACAGCCATGAGAATGTATGGGGAGGAATATTCCAGGCAGAGGAGACAGAACATGCAAAGGCTCAGAGGCAGGAATGAGCTTGATGTGCTCAAGGAACAGAGAGAAGGCTAGTGTGACTTGAGTTTAGTGAACAAGGGGGAGAGAATCAGGAGACGCAGTTTAGAGACATCGGCAAGGTCAGATCATGTAGGGCCTTGCAGACCATGGTAAGGAGTCGGGATTGTATTCTAATTGAGTGAGTAATCCAATAGAGGGCTTTAGGTAAAAGTTGGACATGATCTGCTTTGTACTTTAATATACCTCTGGATGTTGTATAAAGAACTGACTTCAGAGAGGCAAGGGTAAAAACAGGAAGACCAGTTAGAAATGTTGTGCCAGTCCAGGTTAGAAATGATGGAGGTGTTGACTAGCGTGGTAGAAGTGGAGATCATGAGAAGTAGTCATAAGCAGAATTCCTTTTGGTGGTAGAATCGACAGGACTTGACTCCAAGACTGGATGTGGGAGGGTGAGAGAAAGAGCGGAATGACTCCTGTTTTGGTCTAAGCAACTGGATAGATGGTGGTTCCATTTACAAAAAATGGGGAGGATTAATGTGTTATGCCCTCCAGACAAAGACACCAGGAACACACCTGTAGTTGAACTAATTGAGTTTATTACTCATTGTAGCAAGAGAGAACACATACCACGGGGAACCATGGGTACCTTAGCAAGAGGGTGTTAAAAAGGACTTATTGAATTGAGGCTTCTGGTAGGCGATTTTAGAGAGGGTAAAAAAGGAAGTGAGTGTCTGCTTTGGATTGGACGCTATCAGGAAGCAAGGGTAATTCTATGATTTGGTATCTTAATAAATCTTATCTAGAAGGAGGGAAAATTAGAGGGAGAGCAAAGCTGTAATTGGTAAAGAAATAGCAGTCACTCAAAGATTAGCTGGGAAAGAAGGACGTTTGGTAGTTTTGTGGGTTTCACAGTAATCCTGTTTTTGTCTATGCTTAGACAAAATTATGAAATAGTCTTGTTTTGTCTATTTCATGATGGTTGCTGAGTGATCTTGTCTGATGTTGGTGTTCTGTGAGATTGTTTACAATAGCTTGTACTACCTGTGAGTGCCAGGCCAGCTTCTAACAACCCTGAGCCCTAGCTGCAAATGTCAAAGCAGATCCTGCATGTAAAAGGTTGTTTCTTCTTTCTCAAGTGGAAGAGTAAGTTTTGGGAGAAGGGATTCAAGAACTTTGTTTTGGGCTTGTGAACTGTGAGACAGGTTTAGATACCCAAATAGAGATGTTAAGTGGGTAATCAGATAATAGAAGTCTGGAGCTCAGATTAGGGATTTCAGGGGAAAAAAGGCACACAAATTTGGAGTCATCATTGTAAAGATGGTACTTACATGTAAACATTGTATTCAGCATGTTGGGACTATTTGACATTCCCGAGAGAGAGATAGAGAGAGAGAGAGAGAGAGAGAGTAGTTACAGAAGAGGAGAGGTCCCAAGATGGAGCCCAGGCAGTTCAACATTTAGAGGTGGAAGAAATGAGGAGGAACCAGCAAAAGAGGCTGAGAAGGAAAAGGGCTGGTAAAGGAGGAGGAAAACCAGGTAGTGAGGTGTTATGGAAGTTAAGATAAGCGTTCCAAGGAGGAAGGATTGATCAACTGCATCAAATGCTGATAAATAGTCACAGGAAATGAAGACTGAGAATCAAGCTTTAGATTTGGCAACATGCAGGTCATTAGTGACCATAACAAGGTAGTTTCAGTGGTGTGGTAGACATGACAACCCTACTGCAGTGGATTAGGGAGACTGGAAGGTAAGGATGTGGAGGCAGAATGTAGATGCCATCTTCCACCCTAGGAGACTCACATGGAAATGCAGGTGCCCTCCTAGCTGGCTGAAGGTTGCAGTCTTCTGAACTCCTGCAGAGGTAGTGGGGATAAAGAAAAAGCAGTAGTTCTGTTCTTAAGGAGCTTACCACAATGGTGTGATAGATAGAGCCAGCCTTACTCATCTCAGATTTGAAGGTCCTAGGTCAAACTCCCCTTCATACCTCTCTCTCTCACCCAGTGTTTGAAAGCCCACCGTTAAAGATACAGTCCTTTGGATCACCGCTGGGATGAGCAGTAGATTAGATGTAAATGAAAATGATCATTAGATCCTGGTTGGAGGGAAGGGACAGTTTTGGAGTACTGAGATTGGGGGTGGTGGGGAGAACCTTGGAACAGGAAGGAGAAAAATGAGATAAATACCGATTCCACAGTTGCCAAGGACTAGTCCTCACCACAGTGCCCCAGAGAAGTAGGGTATGGCAGATGGCTTCATGAGCAGAGGAACAAAGTTAACAGGCCCCACGTCTCCATTTTCTCTCTGGCCAAGACTGCTGCAGCTACAGCATCTACAAGTCATATCTAGATCCTAAAAAGAGCCAAGGGGTGGCCCTGTGTCCTTCCAGAGACCTCAGGTGTTTTCACGAATGGACATCTTGTGAGTCAGATATGTAAGATTCTGTAAATTCATATTGAAATCCAGTCATTCATGGCCACCTTAGTCCTCCTCAGATTCCAAAGAAGGTTCCAAGAGCACCTGACACTGAGTTGAATGTGACTTGAGAAGTTGTAGGAAGTACATCCCCACCCCCGCACTCTCCTCAACACACATAAACATTTCAAAACCTCTCTCCTTCCACATTCCACTGAAATCCACAATTTGCAAACTGTCTCCTTAGGTTTCATCTTTACATTGTCCTAAGTGATCTATTATAAAATGTGAATACCCTTGGAGTGGAAGTCATCTTCAAGCATGGTTAAGCCCTATGTATCTTATATATAAAGTTATTTAGCCGCTTGCCTTATTCTCTGACTTAAAAGGCACTGTGGGCCTGCAGGTAAAAAGGTATAGAGTAGCATGGTGAGATATTTATGCACAGTTTCCTAGTCATCCAAGATTCTTAAAATGGGGGAGATAGGCTCAGAAATCTGGGAGCCAGTGGCCAAGTGCCTGTAATCCTCTTCTTTTAGCAATAAAGGTAGACTCTACATAGGAGAATTTTTCACTTTCCTCCTTCTCCCTCCCCCCGCCATAGCTTCCCAAGGGCACTCCCCCACGGAAGGAAGAGAAAAATACAAACCTAACACTTTGTACTTGTATAGCTGCTATACTTCTCCTAGTCTTTTCCCATACGTTATCTCACTTGAGCCTCAAGTCCCCCACAGCTGTGGAGACTGGGGCCCAGAGAGGTTACACATCTCACCCTGAGAAACTAAACCCATTGGCAAAGCCAGGGCTGGACTCCAGTTCTCCTGATTTCTGGTCCTGTGCTCTCTCCAGGACACACCATAGTGCGTTTACTTTAGTCGTCAGGCAAGATTGTTTGGAAAGCAGCCCAGTCTCTTTTCTCTTTGTTGATATAAATCATGTGCAGATCTTGAGTTTAAGAGCAATTGCAAATTGAAAAGGAGAACATGGTCACTACAAACAACTGAAAACCCCCATTTATATCCCTCTGGAAAAGTAAAATCAACAACACAGAATTATGTCTGTAATAGAAGAAAAGCTTCCGTTTATTTTTGTACCGTCAATGAGCACTTCCAGACGTTGGAACTCAAACCATCTCCTAGTCCCACTTTGTTGAAAGCCTCAAGTTACAAGTAAGAAAGTGTGGGTCTTCGACTTCATTATTACTAGGGAGCAAAGAGCTGAACCTGAATTGAAACAGGATCTGCTTACGCAGGGGGACTGCTGGGTGGGTTGAAAAAAAATCACTCTATTTTACTAGAATGTTTAACATCTTTGAAATCACATTAAGGACCAGGCTAACATTTTCCAGTTTGTGAAGTCAGATCATGCTCTTCAGGGATTTATTATCAAAACTGGGGGTTAGCCCAGCACCTAGTTTTTCTTTCTTTAGCTGATCACACTTTGGTCACTTCAATGCAGTTGACACCCCCACTGGCTAATAGACAGTCAAGTGTCCAGACTTCTGGGAAATTTCCTAATCTGGGACACAGTTGCAACCTTGAAAGTATCTGAAAAAAAAGCAACTGGGCAGTAAAGCAAACAGCTCACCCAAGGCCAGTTCACTTTTCTCCCAAGGAGCTTTCTGTAGCTATTGTTGCTAAATGTTCCTAATAGGTACTCTAAGTCATCGTAAAAAGGTTAAAACGTTTTTAAAAGCAGGGATATTTTTTCCACAGCTGGCAAATTAATGTTTGTTACGGGCATTTTCTCAACTGTTCTCAGTTCTTTCTTTTTTGGGTGGGTGGGGGGGCCAAAATGGTTTCAAAAGATGTCTATGAAAAAATGGTACAAATGTATTTACAAAGTTGCAACACCTAAAGCAGTAATTGTGCTTCAGTTATCAAACAACCTTGTGTCCCCAGCTATGCCAGATAAAATGAGTGGCAGTACTCTGTCCTATGGGGTTGCTATGAGGCAGAATTGACTTGATGGCAATAGGTTTTTGTTGGTTTTTTTTTTAATTGTCCTTGAAATACAGGGCTTGGGACTGACACCCCACATGCCCCTGGAATGGCAGTTTATCTGTGTCCTCCCTCCTCACCCTCGTGGGGCCTCCCTGCCTGGCCCTGGTGGCTCTCACAGCATCCCCTCTCTCTTCCCCTCATTATCTTGGATGCTGCCCAATCCCTGGCCTCCACCTGCAAGGAGAGGGGGCAACCTTAGGGCTGGAGCTAAGACTGAAGAGGAGCCAGTGGCACAAGGCCGTGTATCTTCAAGGAGTGAATTCTGGGAATGAACGTTATTTAACTTAATAGTTCCAAAACGAATGCCTTGAATGAGGTTTGTGTATTATCCATGCATTTAAGTGACCCGTAACATCTTTGTCCTGCTATTACTATGATATCAGCTATATTTAAGCAAACTGACTTTAATGCTAAGAGGTGCTTTTATGAGTGTTTGATGAAGCACAAATCATTCATTGTCATTTCAGCCCTAAAAGTTTCTGACAACCTTCTTGAGATAAGAAGAATAAATCAATAAATGCACAGCTCTAATTTACCCATCATTGGTTAGGATTGCCTAGTACAAGCATTCTTCTCTCTGGCTTCAAATTTATACTATTTGGTGGCCTTTTTTTCTTTTTTAAGAAGTCACTTTTTCCAGAGAATTACTAAGGTGACTTCTAAAAATTAGCATTGATAATAGCTGGAGCCCTGGTGGCTGAAGTGGTCAAGAGTTCCACTGTTAACCATAAGGTTGGCAGTTCGAATCCACCAACTGCTTCTTGGAAACCTTATGGGGCAGTTCTACCCTGTCCTATAGGGTTGCTATGAGTCGGAATCGACTTGACAGCAGTGGAAACAAAACAAAAACAAAACAGTGGTTGGTATGAGATTTTTTTTTTTTAAGTGCATCCTGAAAAACTGCAAAAGGAAAGTGGGAAATCCTTATTAGCATTATGATATTTGAAAGTGCGCCAGAATTAAGGAAAAAGGAGGGAAAAGTAATAATGCTGGTATACTTTTTGAAACACTTGAAAAAATAACCCGCTCAGCCATAATAATCTTTTCTTCCCCCACAATCACAACTATTGTATTGGAACTTGATCTAAAGATATAGATATCACAACAACCTGATCCCCAAATCCAAACATCATTTCCAAAAGCAAATAGGATTCCTTCTCTGTATGGTATTGGGTCTCAAGGCCAAGATCTTCGAGAGAAGAGTCTTAGGTTATTGTTTAATCAGCCTTTATTACCTGCCTCTGACAGTCTCCAGGGTTACAGAGCAGGGGACATCTGAGCCTCATGTTCCATCAATGAAGCCGACAGCTGGGATAACAACTGAATCGGTACAGAATAGGCATTTGGAGGTATTGGGGTGATATACCCAGTAATGGCTACCCACAGCAGAAGATGGCAGAGCTACTAAAAATCAGGCAAGTTACCTTTGGGATGACAACTGGGGATGCAAGAAAACAATACAGTTGAGGTCATAGGTCTTCTCCTCCCTGTTGAGTCCCCCTCCCCCTCAGTCCTCATTAAATCCATTCTAGGCCACAGACATATCCTAGTGTCCAGCTAGCTCCCTGCTGAAAAGGGACGGAGAGAAAAGCTATCTGAGGTCTCTTCATTTTCTTTGTTTCTGTCCCTAAGGCAACAGGAAGCTGGAGCTGCTGCTGTGGGCCTGGCAGTAGTGGCAGGCCCGTTGGCTCTGCAGATTGAGCAGTCCCTGGCAGCCCCTGGAACAGCCGCCAGTTAGACGGCCCCGAGTTCTGATAGACTTCAGTCCTTCAGTTCAATGCCAAGTGTTGGATTCAGTTCCCAGAGGGCTGGAGCATGGTGTGTCAGGGCTGTCTGAAGACAAGAGAGCAGAGGCAGTTTAGTGCAGTTGGATGTGCGGGATGGGGATGGAGGAAGGCGGAAGAAGGGAGAAAATGGCCAGGAGTGGGAAGGGTTGGGCTTCTCCTTCCGGGGCCTTCCAGGCAAGGTCTCCTGGCCTCTTATCATCGCCTGGGCCTCAGTGAGGCAAACCCTGGAAGGGGAGCAAAGAAAGGGCAGGAGCCGCGCCCATCGTGAGAAGGGCACGAGCTAGACCCCCTCGGTGTCCTGAGTGAGGGCGGGCAGCCCCCCGAGGGCGAGCTGGCGGTAGCCCTCGGCCGGGGAGCCGGCTGCAGTCTCGGCGTCGGCGGCGGCCGAGGCGCCTCCCGGGGCCCACTCGTGTTCGGAGCAGGCCCGGGCCGGCTCGTCCTTGGCCTCGATGAGCTTGCGGGAGCGGGTGTAGGCCAGGATGAGGCCTCCGGCCAGGCAGGCGTAAAAGATCATGATGAGCAGGATGTAGAGATAGGCGTCGTCGCCCTTGGCGCTGGTCACCTCGCGGCCCACGAAGGGGTCAGGCACGACCCCCATGCCCATGCTCGGGCCCACGCCCAGGCCGCTGGCGTTGCCCCTGTGGTGCAGCTCGAGTAGCAAGCGGCTCAGGAGGGTGCGCAGCCGCTGGCTCTCGCTGCAGTTCATGGCTGTCGGGGAGTGACACGGTGGCTCCAGGGCGCTGCTGACCTTTCCCCCTGGGTGAGGGAAGCGAGCGAACGAGCGAGTGAGCGAGAGGGGAGCCGGGTGCGGGGCGCGGCAACGGCAGCGGCACCCAGCTCTCGGGCGGGCAGCGCAGTGGCTGGGGGCGCCGGCCTCCCGGGCCTCCTTATCCCCTCACCCCCGCCCCTCCTCCCCTTCCCCACCACGCCCCCTCCGGCCCGCGTCGCCTCTTCCCAGGCTCTGGCTGTCTCGCGGCTCCGGGGAAAGGGGACAGCTGGTGGGGGGGAGGAGAAGGGGGACAAGGGAGGGGGCGAGCCCAGGGGAGGGGCGGAGGGGGCGGGGGCTCGGAATGCTCAAGGCCTCAGGCAGCAGAGGCTGGCAGGGCAGCTTGATGGGGCCTAGCTTGGACCCTGGGCTGCGGAAGAGAATTCCTTCCAAGTTCTGGCCGCTTGCCCTGCAGGCCCCACTTTGGCCCAGATACAGCATCTGGTCCCCCAAGACAGGCCCTGCCCGAGGGTGCTCAAGCGAGACCGGCTAAGCCTTTCCTCAGCTTTCCCGTGACATGACAGACAAGACCCCTTGTCCACATGTTATGGTAGTTACTCCCATAGACAAGACATTGGCCTGTCTTTCTAGCTCTCATTCCTTCCCCTGGCTCAAGAAGAGCATCTTATTCAAAAGAAGCTCAGGCCAAGTTTGGTGGCTGAATGACTGGGCGCTTGCTAGAAGACCACAGCACAAGTCTTCCAAAAAGTTTTCTGATAATAAACCAGCCTCCTTGGAAGTACTCTAAGATGCTCTGATCTCCTATCACACTTTTGGAGAGGCCCGTGCATCTTAGTATGAAATTGTTTTAGTTCTCAGCTGATAGAGAATCCAGGGGCCATGCTTTCCAGGGTTCCTCCAGTCTCAGTCAGACCATTAAGTCTGGTCTTCTTACTAGAATTTGAGTTCTGCACCCCATCTTTCTGCTGCTCCATCGGGGACTCTCTGTTGTGTTCCCTGTCAGGGAAGTCATTGGTGGTAGCCAGGCACAATCTAGTTCTTCTGGCCTCAGGCTGATGAAGTCTCTGGTTTATGTGGCCCTTTCTGCCTCTTGGGCTACTACTTTCCTTGTGTCTTTGATGTTCTTCATTCTCCTTTATTCCAGGTGGGTGGGACAAATTGATGCATCTTAGATGGCCACTCGCAAGCTGTTAAGACCTCAGATGCCACTCACCAAAGTAGGATGCAGAACATTTTCTTAATAAGCTTTGTTATGCCAATTGACCTAGATGGCCCCTGAAAGCACGGTCCCCAGACCCCTAGCCCTGCTACTCTGTCCCTCAAAGTGTTTGATTGTGTTCAGGAAACTTCTTAGCTTTGGTTTAGTCCAGTTTTGCTGACTTCCCTTGTAGTGTGTGCTGTCCTTCCCTTCACCTAAGATAATTCTTATCTCCTATCTAGTCAGTAAATAACCCTCACCCTCCCTCCCCACCCTTGTAACCATCAAATAATGTTTTCTTCTGTGTTAAACCTTTTCTTGAGTTCTTATAACAGTGGTCTTATACAATATTTGTCCTTCTGTGACTGACTCAATTCACCCAGCGTAATGCCCTCCAGATTCCTCCATGTTATGTTTCACAGCTTCATCATTGTTCTTTATCATTGCATAGTATTCCATTGTGTGGATATACCATAATTTGTTTATCCATTCATCCGTTGATGGGCACTTAAGTTGTTTCCATCTTTTTGCTACTGTGAACAGTGCTACAATGAACGTGGGTGTGCATATATCTATTCGTATGACAGCTCTTATTTCTCTAGGATATATTCCAAGGAGCAGGATAGCTGGATCATTTGGTACTTCTACTTCTAGCTTTTTAGGGACGCGCCAAATCAATTTCCAAAGTGGTTGTACCATTTCACATTCCCACCAACAGTGTATAAGTGTTCCAGTCTCTCCACAACCTCTCCAACATTTATTATTTTGTGTTTTTTGGATTAATGCTAGTCTTGTTGGGGTGCGATGATATCTCATTGTAGTTTTGATCTGCATTTCTCTGATGGCTAATGATCGTGAGCATTTCTTCATGTGTCTGTTAGCCGCCTGAGTATCTTCTTGGGTGAAGTGCCTGTTCATATCCTTTGCCCATGTTTTAATTGGGTTATTTGTCTTTTTGTTGTTGAGGTTTTGCAGTATCTTGTAGATTTTAGAGATTGGACACTGATAAAATTTGTTGTAGCCAAAAATTTTATCCCAGTCTGTAGGTTGTCTTTTCACTCTTTTGGTGAAGTCTTTTGATGAGCCCAAGTATTTCATTTTTAGGAGCTCCCAGTTATCTAGTCTCTCTTCTGGTGCTTGTGCATTGTTACTTATGGTTCGTATTGTGTTTATGCCATGTATTAGGGCTGCTAGCATTGTCCCTATTTTTTCTTCCATGATCTTTATCACTTTCAATTTTGCATTTAAGTCTTTGATCCATTTTGAGTTAGTTTTTGTACATGGTGTGAGGTATGGGTCTTGTTTCAGTTTTTTTGCGGATGGATATCCAGTTATGCCAGCACCAGTTGTTAAAGAGACTGTCTTTTCACCAATTAACGGACTTTGGGCCTTTGTCAAATATCAGCTGCTCGTAGGTGGGTGAATTTATGTCTGGATTCTCAATTCTGTTCCACTGGTCTATGTATCTCTTGTTGTACCACAACCAGGCTGTTTTGACTACTGTGGCAGTATGATAGGTTTTAAAATCAGGTAGTGTGAGGCCTTCCACTTTGTTCTTCTTCTTGAGTAACGCTTTACTTATTCAGGGCCTTTTCTCTTTCCATGTGAAGTTGGGATTTGTTTCTCCATCTCATTAAAAAATGCCAGTGGAATATGGATTGGGATTGCATTGTATCTGTAGATCGCTTTGGGTAGAATTGACATTTTCACAATGTTGAGTCTACCTATCCATGAGCAAGGTATGTTCTTCCACTTATGCAGGTCTCTTTTGGTTTCTTGCGGTAGTATCTTGTAGTTTTCATAGTATAGGTCTTTTATGTCTCTGGTTAGATTTATTCCTAACTATTTTATCTTCTTGGCTACTGTAAATGGTATTGATTTGGTGATTTCCTCTTTGAGGCTCTCTTTGTTGGTGTAAAGGAATCTAACTGATTTTTGTATGTTTATCTTGTATCCTGAAACTTTGCTGAAATCTTCTATTAGTTCCAGCAGTTTTCTTGTGGATTCTTTGGGGTTTTCTGTGTATAAGATCATATCATCTGCAAATAGATATACTCTGACTTCTTTCCTACCAATCTGGATGCGCTTTATTTGTTTTTCTAGCCTAATTGTTCTGGCAAGGACCCCCAGCACAATGTTGAATAAGAGTGGTGATAAAGGATGTGCTTCTCTGGCTCCCGTTCTCAAAGGGAATGCTTTCAGACTCTCTCCATTTTGGATGATGTTGGCTGTTGGCTTTGTATAAATACCCTTAATTATATTGAGGAATTTTCCTTCTATTCCTATTTTGTTGAGAGATTTTATCATGAATAGGTGTTAGACTTTGTCAAATGCCTTTTCTGCATCGATTGATAAGATCATGTGGTTCTTGTCTTTTGTTTTATTTATGTGATGGATTCCATTGATTGTTTTTCTAATGTTGAACCATCCCTGCATACCTGGTATAAATCCCACTTAATCATGGTGAATTCTTTTTTTGATATGTTGCTGAATTCTATTGGCTAGAATTTTGTTAAGGATTTTTGTGTCAATATTCATAAGGGATATTGGTCTATGATTTTCTTTTTTGTGGTGTCTTTACCTGAGTTTGGGAATATTCCATCCTTTTCTATGCTCTGAAATACCTTTAGTAGTAGTAGTGTTAACTTTTCTCTGAAAGTTCAGTAGAATTCTCCAGGGAAGGCATCTGGGCCAGGGCTTTTTTTTATTGGGGGTTTTTAAATTACCTTTTCAATCTCTTCTTTTGTTATGGGTTTATTTAGTTGTTCTACCTCTGAGTGTGTTAGTTTAGTAGGTAGTGAGTTTCTAGAAATTTGTTTCCTCTAGGTTTTCAAATTTGTTAGAGTATAATTTTTCATAGTATTCTGTTATGATTCTTTTAATTTCAGTTGGGTCTGTTGTGATATCACCCATCTCATTTCTTATACGGGTTATTTGCTACCTCTCCTGTTTTTCTTTTGTCAGTTTGGCTAATGGTTTATCAATTTTTGTTTATCTTTTCAAAGAACCAGCTTTTGGTCTTATTAAGTCTTTCAATTCTTTTTCTATTCTCTGTTTCATTTAATTCTGCTCTAATTCTTATTGTTTCCTTTCTTCTGGTACCTGAGAGCTTCTTTTGCTGCTCTCTTTCTACTTGTTCCAGTTGTAGGGTTAATGTTTTGATTATGGCCCTTTCTTTTTTTTAAATGTGTGCATTTATTGCTATAAACTAGCCTCTGAGCACTGCTTTTGCTGTGTCCCAAAGGTTCTGGTAGGATGTGTTTTCATTCTCATTTTATTTCTATGAATTTCTTTATTCCATCCTTAACTTCTTCTATAACCCAGTAGTTTTTGAGCAAGGTGTTGTTTAGTTTCCATGTGTTTGATTTTTTTCCCTCGCTTTTTCTGTTGTTAATGTCTACTTTTATGGCTTTATGGTCAGAAAAGATTCTTTGTAATATTTTGATGCTTTGGATTTTGTTAAGGCTTGCTTTATGGCCTAATATGTGGTGTATTCTGGAGAATGTTCCATGTGCTTTGGAAAGAAATTATACTTGGCTTCTGTTGGGTGGAGTGTTCGGTATATGTCTATTAGATCAAGGTGGTTGATTGTAGCATTTAGCTCTTCCATGTCTTTGTTCAGCTTCTTTCTGGGTGTTCTGTCCTTCACCAAAAGTGGTGTATTGAAGTCTCCTACTACTATTGTGGGGCCGTCTATCTCTCTTTTCAGTGCTGTTAGAGTTTGCTTTATGTATCTTGGAGCCCTGTCAATAAATATTTATTGTAGTTATGTCCTCCAGGTGTATTGACAGTTTAATCATTATATAGTGTCCTTCCTTATCCTTTGTGGTAGATTTTACTTTAAAGTCTATTTTGTCAGAGATTAATATTGCCACTTCTGCTCTTTTCTGAGTGTTGTTTGCTTGATATATTTTTTCCATCCTTTGAGTTTTAGCTTGTTTGTGTCTTTAAGTCTAAGGTGTGTCTCTTGTAGGCCGCATATAGACGGATTGTGTTTTTTTAATCCAATCTGCCACTCTCTGTCTCTTTATTGATGCATTTAGTCCAATTACATTCAGCATAATTATTGATAGGTATGAGTTTAGTGCTGCCATTTTGATGTCTTTTTTGTGTGTTGCTCACAGTTTCTTTGTTCCACTTAATTTTCTGTGCTGAGTCGTTTTTCTTTATGTATTTTCTTTTCATCTTTTTCATTGTTGTTGATTTTGTGTTTGCTGAGTCTGTATATTTTTCTAGTTTTTTATTTTGACTTGTTGGATTGTTAGTTTCCTTTGTGGTTACCTTAATATTTACCTCTATTTTTTCTAAGTTTATACCAGTCTTTTATTTCTTTATATTGCCTTGAATTCCTCTGCATATGAAAAATCTATGTCTACATTTTTAAGTCCCTCTTTTTGTTTTAATGTTATCTTCTTTTATATATTGACATCTGTTTCCCTATTTTAAGTGTTTTAGCTTTGATTTACTTTTGTGACTTCCCTATCTGGGTTGATATCTGGTTGCTCTGTCCTGTGTTCCTGTCTTGGGTTGTTATCTAATGTTACTGATTTTCTAACTGGAGGACTCCCTTTAGTATTTCTTGTAATTTTGGTTTGCTTTTTGCAAATTCCCTAAACTTCTGTTTATCTGGAAATGTCCTAATTTCACCATCATATTTGAGAGACAGTTTTGCTGGATATATAATTCTTGGCTTGCAATTTTTTTCCTTCAAGGCTTTATATATGTCATCCCATTGCCTTCTTGCCTTCATGGTTTCTGCTGAGTAGTCCAAGCTTATTCTTATTGACTCTCGTTTGTAGATGACTTTTCGTTTATCCCTAGCCTCTCTTAAAATTCTCTCTTTATCTTTGGTTTTGGCAAGTTTGATTATAACATGTCTTGGTGACTTTCTCTTGGGACCTACCTTATGTGGGGTTCGATGAGCATGTTGGATAGATATCTTGTCATCTTTCACGGTATCAAGGAAGTTTTCTGCCAACAAATCTTCAACAATTCTCTCTGTATGTTCTGTTATCCTCCCCGTTCTGGTACTCCAATCACTCGTAGGTTATTCCTTTTGATAGACTCCCACATAATTCTTAGGCTTTCTTCATTTTTTTAAATCCTTTTATCTGATTTTTCCTCAAATAAGTTGGTGTCAAGTACTTTATCTTCAATCTCACTAATTCTGACTTCCATTGCCTCAATTCTGCTCCTATGACTTTCTATTGGGTTGTCTAATTCTGAAATTTTATTGTTAATCTTCTGGATTTCTGTCTCTCTATGGATTCTTGCAGCCTGTTAAATTTGTCATTATGCTCTTCTCTAATATTTTTAATTTCCTGTTGTGTGTTCTGCATTTTCCTTAATTTTCTTCCTAATTTCTTGAAGAGTTTTGAATATTAATCTTTTGTATTCTGCCTCTGGTAATTCCAAGAAATTGTCCTCCTCTGGAAAATTTCTAGATTCTTTATTTTGGGAGCTTGCTGAAGCCATCATGGATTGCCTCTTTATGTGATTTGATATTGACTGTTGTCTCTGAGCCATCAATAAGTTATTATATTTATGTATTTTATGCTTGCTTACCGTGTCCTAGCTTCTTGTTTTGGTTTGATATGCCCAAATAGGCTGCTCGTATGAGCTAGTTTGATTATTGCCACCATTGAAGCTCTGATGTCCTGTCACCAGGTGGTTAGATCTGCTACTGAGTATGTGAGCTCAGGAGGCCACCCACTCCTCCCATATGGATTCAGCTCAGGTGCCCAGGTAGATAGCCACCAAGTGTGTGGTGTAGGCTCTCACAGTCCTAGACAGGCATGGGTGATTGGTGTAGGCACAGGCATCTGGCTGCAGCAGGGGGATACATTCTGAGCAAGGTAGGGGGCTGATGGCTGCTCCTGAGTGTCCAGGAGGAAGATGTGTCCCTGTTCCTTAGAGCGTGTAGGTGGGTGGGTTTTGCAGCCAGACTATGAGCACCTAATACTGTTGGCTCTAAGGACTGGGGGACACCTCTTATTCATGGGCCCCTATCACAGGTGGCTAGGTGGCGTAAGTGGAGCCACCGGTTCTCGGGCCCCCTGATATGGGTGGGTGAAGACCCTGCTTAATGGGCACAGCAGTGTCAAATGTCAAGAACCTGCCATTTCACAGCTGAAACCGTTGAAGTTAGACTTCCAGTATATACACTGTTGTACTGTGGTAATGAAGGCCTACGCTGTTCAAATGGGCCCACTCAAGTCTCTGCAGGGGGAAAGGCACTCAAAGTCCGTGGATCCCTTATGCCTGTGCCTAGGCAAAGGAGATGTGCCTACCCTGGGTTCCTGGCTTAGGGGAGCCGGCAGTTTTTTTATCCCCCCCCCCCGTTTATTAATTAGTTCACTCTCCGAGGCAAGGAGAATGGCTCTGGGCATGTGAGGGATCCTACTTCTGGCCCAGGGGACTCGGAAGTTGCTGAAGCCAGTCCAGGACCCAGTGCAGAGCAGGGAGCAGAGAGGTCAATGGGAGAGAGGTTTTTCCCTAAGGGGGTTGTTTTTGATCCTCCCGGTAGGCCGTACGCAATACTTATCTTTCGCCGATGAGGGTTGCTTCTCACTGGTTCTGGGTGGCCGTGTAGACTCTCTAGTGCTGGGTCTCTCCTGGTGCAGAAAATGCGCCTCCTGAGCACCACTGCTTGCCTGCCTCACTGCTCACGCCCAAGCTGATCAGGCCTGAAGGGCTCAGGCTCTCGCTGGATCAGATCTGGCAACTCCTCGCTGCTTCCAAACCGTCTCTCCCTCCGCTTGCTACTCTGTCCAGTTCCTCAACTCTGCCTTTGATGTTCAGGGCTCCTATATTGCCATATATAATCAGATCACTTGTTTCTTTGGATCTTTGTTGTAAGAGGGTCCACTGGTAGCATCTGACTACTCCACCATCTTGGCCCCGCCTCTTACTTGATACTCTTGTTTGTGCTCTCAGATTCTTCACAATGCAGTCCACCACTACTCCAGCTCTACGCTAATTCAGATTGCAGTGTTCAATGCAGAAAACTTGGAAATCTCAGAAAGCACCAGGAAAAATGTTACTAATAGCTGACACTCACATATGCGTGCAAACACAAGTTTTGTAATCTATCTTTTCCACTTAACATACTGTGAATTTTTCCCATGCCAATTACTATCTTTCTACAACATCAATTTATTGTATACACAGTATTCCAGAATAGAAATGTACCATAATTTACTTAAACTAGCCCTTATTGTAATATTTCAGTTATTTCCATCATTCTACTATTAAAAATAGTGTTTTAATGAACACATACAAGGTTAATTCTAATTCCATTAAAAGAAATAATTACCAGGGAGAAAGAAGATGACTGATTTCCAGAGGACTGGCGTGGCCAGGGGGAGATGTGTAGGAGGGGATGGAGACAGGTATAAGGAATAGTTGTAAAATTTAAAAAGGCCCAACCTTTAGAAAAAGAACAACAGTTGTGTGTGTGGTGGTGGAGGGTATCTTTTCCCATGAAGGGCTGCTGGGCATCCCTTTATTTATTTATTTTATTTTATTTTAACACCATTTCAAAACTTTTTACTTACACATTTAAGTGATATTGACTATGCTCTTCCAATTGTGCTGCCATTCTCGCCCAAGATGAAGGCTTACATGACAAAACGGCCTCCCATTTAATAGTTACTACAAATGTTGCCCTATAACAGTGGTCAACAATCTCACAATACATCGACAGTGTCCTTATTCAATTTGTGTTCCTTATCATCAGTTTCCTACTCCCCCTCTGCCTTCTGGCCCTTGTGACCGGACTCCTGTACCTCGTTAGTCCCATTTAGTTTTACTGGGCTGTCCACTCCCACGATTAACATGGAACCTCGAAGGTAACTTCACCTCTGAGCTGAAAGGGTGTCTGGGGGCCACACTCTTGAGGTTTCTCTAGTATTCTTTAGGCCAGTAAATCTGGTCTTTTTTTGGGGGGGGGGAGTTAAAATTATGCTCTACATCCTTCTCCAGCTCTGTCCAGAACCCTCTGTTGTGATCCTGGTCAGAGCAGTCAGTGGTGGTAGCCGGGAACCATCTAGCTGTACTGGACTCAGTCCGGTGGAGGCCTTGGTAGCTGTGGACAAATAGTCCTTTGGACTAATCTTTTCGTTGAATCCTGTTCTCTTCATTCTCCCTTGCTCCCGAGGGGATGAGAACAGTGGAGTATCTTAGATGGCCGCTCATAGGCTTTTAAGACCCCAGACACTACTCACCAAGGTAGAATGTAGAGCATTATCTTTATAAGTAGTGTCATGCCAATTGAGCTAGATGTTCCCCGAGACCATGGTCCCCAGAGCCCTCCATCCAACAACTCAGTCCCTCGGGGGGTTTGGATGTGTCTATAGGGCCTCCATGACCTTTCCTTGTGCAGGTTGTGTTAGTTTCCCCTGTACTGTGTACTATCTCACCTCTCACTCAAGTTACCACTTATCTATTACCTATTTAGTATTTCCCCCCCACCTTCCCATCCCTGGTAACCAACAAGGATTGTTACATTTTGAATGTGAATTTTTTCATGGGTTTTTACAATAGAGGTCTCATACAATATTTGTCCTTTTGTGATTGACTTATTTCACTCAGCATAATGTCCTCCAGTTTCATCCATGATATGAGATGGTTCACAGATTCATTGTTGTTCTTTCTTGTTGCATAGTACTCCATTGTGTGTATGTACCATAGTTTGTGTATCCATTCATCTGTTGATGGGCATCTAGGTTGTTTCCATCATTTTGCTATTGTGAACAATGCTGCCATGAACATAGGTGTGCATATGTCTATTCGAGTGATGACTCTTATTTCTCTAGGATATATTCCTAGGAGTGGAATTGCTGGATCGAATGGTATGTCTATTTCTAGCTTTCTGAGGAAACGCCATATCATTTTCCAAAATGGTTGTATCATTTTGCATTCCCACCAGCAGTGTATAAGAGTACCCATCTCCCTGCAGCCCCTCCAACATTTGTTATTTCCAGTATTTTTGATTCGTGCCAGTAATGCCGGGGTGAGATGGTATCTCATTGTGGTTTTAATTTGCATTTCTCTAATGGCTAGTGATCGCGAGCATTTCCTCATGTGTCTGTTGGCCATTTGAATGTCTTCCTTGGTGAAGTGTCTGTTCATTTCCTTTGCCCATTTTTTGATAGGATTGCTTGTCTTTTTGTTGTAGAGGTGTTGGATTTTCTTGTAGATTATGGAGATTAGACCTTTGTCTGACTTGTACTGTCCAAAAATGTTTTCCCAGTCTGTAGGTTCTCCTTTGACTCTTTTGGTGAAGTCTTTTGAAGAGCATAGATGTTTGATTTTTAGAAGATCCCAGTTATCTAGTTTATCTGTTGGGTTTTTTGTGTTGATGTTTATGGTATGTATCCTGTTAATGCCATGTATTAAGGCCTGAAGTGTTGGTCCTATTTTTTCTTCTATGAATTTTATAGTTTGAGGCTTTATATTCAGGTCTTTGATCCATTTTGAAGTAGTTTTTGTATATGGTGTGAGGTATGGGTCCTGTTTCATTTTTCTACAAATGGATATCCAGTTTTGCCAGCACCATTTGTTAAAAAGACTGTCTTTTCCCCATTTGATGGACTTTGGGCCCTTGTCGAGAATCGGGTGACTGTAGGTGGATGGGTTTACATCTGGGTTCTCAATTCTGTTCCATTGGTCAATGTCTCTGTTGTTGTACCAGTACCAGGCTGTTTTGAGTACTGTAGCTGAATAGTAGGTTCTCAAGTCAGGTAGTGTGAATCCTCCAACTTTATTCTTCTTCTTCAGTAGTGCTTTACTTATTCGGGGTTTCTTCCCTTTCCATATAAAGTTAATAATTAGTTTTTCCATCTCTTTGAAGAATGTTGTTGGTATTTGTATCGGGATTGCATTGTATTTGTAAATTGCTTTAGGTAGAATTGCCATTTTCACAATGTTGAGTCTGCCTATCCACGAGCATGGGATGTTTTTCCATTTATGTAGATCCCTTTGGGTTTCATGCAGCAGTGTTTTGTAGTTTTCTTTGTATAGGTCTTTTACATTCCTGGTCAGATTTATTCCTAAGTATTTTATCTTTTTAGGGGCTGTTGAAAATGGTATTGATTTCCTGATCTCCTTTTCATCGTTCTCTTTACGGGTGTATAGGAATCCAACTGATTTTTGAATGTTTATCTTGTATCCTGCTACTCTGCTGAATCTTTCTATTAGTTCCAGTAGATTTCTCGTGGAGTCTTTAGGGTTTTCTATGTATAGTATCATATCATCTGCAAACAGGGAGAGTTTAACTTCTTCATTACCAATTTGGATGTCCTTTATTTCTTTCTCTTGCCTTATTGCTCTAGCTAGAACTTCCAGCACAATGTTAAATAGGAGTGGTGATAAAGGGCATCCTTGCCTTGTTCCTGTTTTCAAGGGGAATGTTTTCAGCCTCTCTCCATTAAGAATGATGTTGGCTGTTGGTTTTGCATAGATGCCCTTTATTATGTTGAGAAATTTCCGTTCTATACCTATTTTATTGAGAGCTTTTATCAGGAATGGGTGTTGGACTTTGTCAAATGCCTTTTCTGCGTCAATTGAGATGATCATGTGATTTTTTTCTTTCCTTTTATTTATGTGGTGGATTACGTTGATGGATTTTCTAATGTTAAACCATCCTTGCATACCTGGTATGAATCCTACTTGGTCGTGGTGTATTATTTTTTTGATATGATACTGAATTCTATTGGCTAGAATTTTGTTGAGAATCTTTGAATCTATATTCATGAGAGATATTGGTCTGTAATTTTGTTTTTTTGTGATGTCTTTGCCTGGTTTTGGTATCAGCGTTATGCTGGCTTCATAGAATGAATTTGGAAGTGTTGCTTCCTCTTCTATGCTCTGAAATAGCTTGAGTAGAACTGGTACAAGTTCTTCTGTAAATGTTTTGTAGAATTCTCCAGTGAAGCCATCTGGGCCAGGGCTTTTTTTGGTTGGGAGTATTTTTATTAACTTTTCAATCTCTTCTCTTGTTATGGGTCTGTTCAGATTTTCAATATCACTTTGTTGTAGTTTGGGTAGGCCGTATGTTTCTAGAAATTTATCCATTTCCTCTAGGTTTTCAAATTTGTTGGAATATAGTTTTTCATAATATTCTGTTATAATCCTTTTTATTTCGGTTGGGTCTGTTGTAATGTCCCCCATTTCATTTCTTATTTGGGTTATTTGTGCCCTCTGCTGTTTTTCTTTGGTCAGTCTGGCCAGTGGTTTGTCGATTTTGTTGATTCTTTCAAAGAACCAACTTTTGGTTTTGTTGATTCTTTCTATTGTTTTTCTGTTCTCTATTTCATTGATTTCTGCTCTGATCTTTGCTATTTCCTTTCTTCTGGTGGTTGTAGGCTTTTTTCGTTGTTCTCTTTCTATTTGTTTGAGTTCTGTAGTTAATGTTTTGATTTTGTCCCTTTCTTCTTTTTTGATATGTGCATCTATTGCTATAGATTGTCCTCTGAGGACTGCCTTTGCTGTGTCCCAAAGGTTTTTGTATGATGTGTTTTCATTTTCATTTGATTCTAGGAATTTTTTAATTCCATCTCTGATTTCTTCTATTACCCATTGATGTGTAAGCAGATTATTATTCAGTTTCCATGTGTTTGATTTCTTTTCCTTGCTCTTTCTAGTGTTAATTTCTACCTTGATGGCATTGTGGTCAGAGAAGATACTGTGAATTATCACAGCACTTTGGATCTTGTTGAGGATTGCTCTGTGGCCTAAGATGTGGTCTATTCTGGAGAACGTTCCATGTGCATTGGAAAAGAATGTGTACTTTGCAGTGGTTGGATGGATTGTTCTATATATGTCTATGAGGTCCAGTTGGCTGATTGTGTCCTTTAGGTCTTCTGTATCTTTGCTGAGTTTCTTTTTAGTTGTTCTGTCCTTTACTGAGAGTGGTGTGTTGAAGTCTCCTACTATTATTGTGGAACTGTCAATTTCTCTTTTCAGTGTTGTTAGAGTTTTTTTTATGTATTTTGGAGCCCTGTCATTGGGTGCATAGATATTTATTATGGTTATGTCTTCATGATGGATCATCCCCTTAATCATTATATAGTGTCCTTCTTTGTCTTTTATGGTAGATTTTGTTTTAAAGTCTATTTTATCTGAGATTAGAATTGCCACTCCTGCTCTTTTCTGATAGTTGTTAGCTTGATATATTTTTTTCCAACCTTTGATTTTTAATAAATTCACATCTTTGTTTCTCAGGTGTGTCTCTTGTAGACAGCAAATTGATGGATCCTGTTTTCTTATCCATTCTGCCACTCTCCGTCTCTTTATGGGTGCATTGAGTCCATTTACGTTCAGTGTAATTATTGATAGATGGAAGTTTGTTGCTGTCATTTTGTAGTGCTTTTTTTTGTGATGCTGAAGTTTTCTTTGTTCTTCTTACTCTCTTGTGCTGAGTTACTTTTGTTTGTGGATTTTGTGTTCATTTCTTTTGTTTTTGTTGAGACTTTATGTTTTTCATCTTTATTTTTATGAGTTGGTTTGTTAACTTTCTTTGTGGTTACCATGAATTTTACCCTTATCTTTATAATTTTGAAGCCGTCTACCCTTACTTGGTATCGCCTTGCCTTCCTCTCCTTTAGAAGGTTCTATACCTATGCCGTTTGTTCCTTCTTTCATTGTTTTGATGTTGTTGTCATCCTTTGATTGATTTATCTGATTCCCTGTTGTATTTCTTTTGTTTTTGAAAAGTCCTCTGTAGTTCAGTTCCTACAATGGTATCTGGTTCATGTGTACCTGCGTCCTAGGTCCTAGGTCCTGCCTGAGGGCTGAAGCTGTTTGTCCTCAGATCGAAGAACTCCCTTTAATAATTCTTGTAAGTTTGGTTTGACTTTTGCATATTCCTTTAGTTTCTGTTTATCTGGAAATGACCTAATTTCACCATCAAATTTGAATGAGAGTTTTGCAGGATATATTATTCTTGGCTGACAATTTTTTTCTTTCAAGATTTTGTATATGTCATCCCATTGCCTTCTTGCCTGCATGGTTTCTGCCGAATAATCTGAGCTTAGTCTTATTGTTTCTCCTCTGTATGTGACTTCTTGTTTTTCACGAGCTGCTCTCAGGATTCTTTGTTTGTCTTTAGTTTTAGCGAGTGTGAATATATGTCTTGGTGATTTTCTTTTGGGGTCTCTTCTATATGGGGTTCGTTGAGCTTCTTGGATGGCCAGCTTTTCATCTTTCATGATATTGGGAAAGTTTTCTGCCAGCAGTTCGTCAATGATCCTCTCTGTGTTTTCTGTTTTCTCCCCCTGTTCTGGTATGCCAATCACTCGTAAGTTTTTGCTTTTAATTGTGTCCCACATAACTCTCAGGTTCTCTTCATTTTTCTTTGTTCTTTTTTCTGAGTTTTCCTGAAACAAAGTTGTATCCAAGTGTTTGTCTTTAGTTCCACTGATCCTGTCTTCCATGGTTTCAAATCTACTTCTCAGCCCTTCTATGACACCGTCCATTTCTGAAATATTGATGTTTATCTTTTGGATTTCTAGTTGTTGTTTTTGTATAATTTTGAGTTGTGAATTTATTTTGGCATTTTGTTCCTGCATCATCTTCCTGAATTCTTCCAATTTTTTGTCTGTATTTTCCATAAATTTGTCTATTTTTTCCTCATGTTTGTCAGCTTTTTGCCTCAGTTCTTGGAAAATTCCGAGTATTAGTGATTTGAGTTCCCTATCAGGTACTTCTAGTGCATTTTCTTCCACAGGAGAGTTATCTGGTGTTTTAATTTGGATGCCTATTGGAGCCATCTTGTCTTGTTTTTGTAAATGTTTTGATATTGTTTACTGTTTTCGGGGCATTCAGTAGATATTTCTCTCGTTGATTGATTGTAGATTTTTTTTTTTGTTTCATCCTTGTGGTACAGCTGGGCAGATCTAGGTGAGGAGGAGCCACTGGGATGGGTTGCTTGTGGCACTCACCGCAGCCACCAGGACAGTCAGTAGTCAGTGCTGGGCAGGTTCCAATAGGGAGTGCCTGCACAGCTTGGTGGTGTGATGTCTAGTGCACGGTGCAGGTAGGTAGGGTGCAACGGGAAGATGGTTATGTGTGAAGCTAAGCTGGATATGGGAGAGAGGAGAAACGAGGAGGAGCAAAAAGCATACAAACATAAAAATATGCTAGGGGAGCTTGTCGTTGGAATGAACAGATGAGAGACTATGGGATGGAGGAAACCAGAAGGGGGAAGAGAAAGAAAAGGAAAGAATGAAGAAATAAAAATCAGAAAAGTTAAAGAACTGCAGAGTTCCCAGGGATCCCACCGATGCAGCTATGAGGTCTGGGGGAGTCGGTCTCAGTTTTCACAGCACAGCCTGGCCAGAAGGTACAGAGGCATACATCACCTGGTATTCAGGGATCAGAAAGAGAAGGAAGAGATAGAGAGACGAGAAATTAAGCAATGAAGAAAGACAAAAGGGAAAAAGAGGGAAAAGATGACAAAACTAATCAAAAAGAAGAAAAATAAAATTAAAAAAAAAAAAAGCAACACCAGCAGTCAGTGCCAACAAATGGCACCCAGAGAGCCCCCACTCAGGGGCGCGAATTCCAAGAAGCCGGCAGTCTCGGGGTTAAGAGACCGTGTCCATGGGAAGCAGAGGGGCAAACGAACAAAGGCCCCGGGATCTCACCAGCGCGGGAGCCCAGAGCCGGTAGCAGCCACACGCCCGAACGCAGCCCCACAGCCCTGCAGGAGAGAGCAAAGACGGCACCCGGAACCAGGCACCCAGGCAAAAGAAGGGGGAGGCGGCAGAAAAAGGTTCGCCAGCTGCCAGCAAACGGCTCCCAGAAAGCCACCAGCCCGGGCGCACGGAATCCAAGCACCGGCGCCCCCCAGCCCAGGGACCCCGGCCACAGAAAGCAGAGGGGCGAACGAACAAAGGCCCCGGGATCCCACCAGCGCGGCAGCCCAGACCTGGAAGCAGCCACACGCCTGAACCAGCCCCACAGCCCCACAGGAGAGAGCAAAGACGGCACTCGGAACCAGGCGCCCAGGCAAAAGGAGGGGGAGGCGGCAGAAAAAGCCTCGCCAGCGGCCAGCAAACGGCCCCCAGAAAGCCGCCAGCCCGGGCGCGCGGAACCCAAGCACCGGTGCCCCCCAGCCCAGGGACCCCGGCCACGGAAAGCAGAGGGGCGAACGAACAAAGGCCCCAGGATCTCACCAGCGCGGGAGCCCAGAGCCGGAAGCAGCCACACGCCCGAACGCAGCCCCACAGTCCCGCAGGAGGGAGCACAGACGGCACTCGGAACCAGGCACCCAGGCAAAAGGAGGGGGAGGCGGCAGAAAAAGTTTCGCCAGCGGCCAGAAAACGGCTCTCAGAAAGCCGCCAGCCCAGGCGCGCGGAATCCAAGCACCGGCGCCCCCCAGCCCAGGGACCCTGGCCACAGAAAGCAGGGGAGCCCCAGCCGAGGCGGAGAGGGGTCGGGGGTGGGAAAGCATGCACCGCAGTTTACCGGTCGTTCTGTCTCCCACAGGATGCTCTGCAAGGCTGCTCTCCCGTTTGCTGGTCTCCGATAGGAATCCAAGATGGTGGATCTGCGCTGCGTTAGCTGGTAAGGAATCTCTGCATGAGTCTCTCCTCGCTCTCCGTTCTCTTTTAGTATTCTCACTCCGTTTGGTGTTTGGCTGAGTTCTTTATCTCTTCATTTGTTGTTCTAGGGTTTCAGGATTGTTGATTCTCTGTTAGGCTTAGTTTTTTGGATCTTTGCTGTGGAGGGACGGCGTGGTGCTTCTGCCTAGAGCGCCATCTTGCCCCGCCTCCTGGGCATCCCTTTAAATCCCATCCCCATGCCAGCCCTGAATGGCTGAGATGCCAAACCCTCTCCCCACCACACTTAATCAGACAAGGATAGAGTCTCATTCATCCTCACACTTCCACCACCCTTCTACACCTGCCCCATACCTGTCAAATAATCATCTGTTTATTCATCATCTAGAACTCACTTATTTCCCAGGTGGTAGTCGAGTATGTTGACAAAGAGAAGTAATTTATAATCATGTATTTAGACTTTCAAAAAGTCTTGGGAAAGGTTCTATACCATGCCAAGGTTGTTTAAGAAGTACAACTGAGGCACCATGGACTAGGAAATGCTTTCACCATTCCTCGAGACTGTGAATGCTTCCTGCCAGTAAGTGCAGCTCCATGGAAGTTGGTTGAATTGAACCAAATTGAATTTGGCTAGATGCCAAAAGACGGGCACAGATGGTAAGCACTATTGGAGTCCAGGAGGCTGGCAAAACCACAGTGAGCTCTGAGGGAGGGGAGGAAAGAAGGCTTCCTGAAGCACCAAGTACAGACTGAGAAAGAATCATTCATTCATTCATTTATTCAACAAATATTTATTGCATATCTACTTTGTGTAAGGCACTGTGCCAGGTCCTAGAGACACATCGGTGAACAAGACATAGTCTGTGCCTTCATAACTCTCACAGCCACTCCTTTGTAAACTGGGGGTAAACAGGCATGCCAGGATCTTCAGCGGAATGAGCAGGGGGCAGGAAGGCCAGGCAGAATTCTGGTTTGTGGAGAATTTTAACTCTGGACCCAAGCTCTAAGCACTAGTCCCCAGCCTTGTTTGAAAAAGGAAGACCTCAGGTGATCTGAGCTCACTGTCTTCTGCTATGTTGCAACCCACCCTACCTGCTCATAGCAGTGTCATCTTAAATGTGTGTCCTGCTACTAGCCACCACAGTAGATCTGTTCTTAAAAGAAGGAGTAAAATAAATGGGAGAGTTCCTGGGTCCAACTGGGCCTTTCAGTTGTTCCATGGGAATATGTGCAGTATTGTGGGAGGCGGAGGTTTTGATAAAGATAACAATATTTGTGGATTGAAATGAACTTCAGAAACCTCAAGTGCTTCTCTTAGAGACTTCTTGGGGGTCTTGGTGGCCCTGTCCAGACCACATACTGGAGTATCAAATTTGGTCCCTGATCTCATTTTATCAAATACCTAGCACCTACGAAGCACATTACATACATTATCTTCATTAACCTTACAACAACCCTATGAGGTGGTGTCTTAGTCATCTAGTGCTGCTACAACAGACATACCAGGAGTGGATGGCTTTAACTAAGAGAAGTTTATTCTCTCACAGTCCAGTAGGCTAAAAGTCCAAATTCAGGGCATCAGCTCCAGGAGAAGGCTTTCTCTCTCTGTTGGCTTTCTCATCAATGTTCCCCCGGACTAGGAGCTTCTCCGTGCAGGGACCCTGGGTCCAAAGGACACACTCTGCTCCTGGCGCTGCTTTCTTGGTGGTATGAGGTGCCCCTGTCTCTCTGCTCACTTCTGTCTTTTATATCTCAGAAGAGATTGGCTCAGGACACAATCCAATCTTGTAGATTGAGTCCTGCCTTACTAACACAACTGCCACCCATCCTCCCTCATTAACATCATAGAGGCAGGATTTACAACATATAGAAAAATCACACAATACCAGGAATCATGGCCCAGCCAAATCGGTACACACATTTTTTGCGGGACATAATTCAATCCATGACATTCCACCCTTTGGCCCCCCAAAAATAGCACCCTTGCAACATGTAAAACATATCCATCCCACCATATCACAGCAAAAATCTTAACTCCAAGTCCAAAATCCAAAAATTCCTCTTCATCTGTGAAATCTAGAATACAAGTTATCTGCTTCCAAAGGTATAATGGCAAAACAAGCACAAGCTAGACATTTCCATTACAAATGGGAGAAACTGGAGGGAAAGAAGGGATAACAGGCACCAAACAAGTCAGAGAGAACACATTACATTAGCCCTCAAGGCTTTGAAAACAATCTTCTGTCCTCTGAGACAATTTACATAATGGCCCTGCCCTCCAGACGCTAGGTATTGGCCACAGTCTCCAGATTCTGAGTGGAGGACCCTCGGCCCTGAGCTTCAGTTCCACCTTCCAGGCCCACTGGAACAGCAACTCTGCTCCCTCAGCTTTAGGTGCACCATTCTCCCAGTCCATTTGAGTGGCGACTCCACCCTTAGAAGCACCAGAGGCCATGGCTCCACTGTTTGAAACTCCTGAGGTCATGGCCATACCTTTTGAGACTGAGGCAGCTCAGCTTCTTGTGTCCCTTGTCTCTTCAGCTTGTTTCCTTGTTCCTTGGCCTCTTGGCTCCTCGGGCCTCACGCCCGCATCTGCCCTGCTGGGGCAAGTGTTCCAAAGCTCCGTAGCTCCACCAATAAGTGCCCGGAGGCACCACACTCCACCAAGAAGCCTTGTGTGCACAACACTCAGCTCTCTCGCTCTGTGGGTCAGCAAGCCTAGCTCCACTGATAAGTACCTGGAGGCACCCCACTCTGCCAGGAAGCTTCCTGCACACAGGCACTCAACTCTCTTGCTCCGTGGTCTGGCTCCAGCGCCATCTTGCATTGGTCTCCTGGTTCTGCTGCTGCAGGTTCTCTGCTGCTGCTGGTCCTTTGCTGCTGCCACTGCTGTATCCATTCAGTTTCAAAACTGCTTCCACATCTTAGGTATCTGTTAGAGCAGCACCCCATTCTCTCGGTACCAAATTCTGTCTTAGTCATCTAGTGCTGCTACAACAGAAATACTACAAGTGGATGGCTTTAACTAAGAGAGGTTTATTCTCTCACAGTCCAGTAGGCTAAAAGTCCAAATTCAGGGCATCAGTGCCAGGAGAAGGCTTTCTCTCTCTGTTGGCCTTCTCATCAATGTTCCCCCAGACTAGGAGCTTCTCCGTGCAGGGACCCTGGGTCCAAAGGACACACTCTGCTCCTGGCGCTGCTTTCTTGGTGGTATGAGGGCCCCTTGTCCTCTGCTCACTTCTGTCTTTTGTATCTCAAAAGAGATTGGCTCAAGACACAATCCAATCTTGTAGATTGAGTCCTTCCTCATTAACATAACTAATCCCATCTCATCAACATCATAGAGGTAGGATTTACAACACGTAGGGAAATCACATCAGATGACAAAATGGTGGACAATCACACAATACCGGGAATCATGGACTAGCCAAGTTGACACACTTTTTTTGTGTGTGTGATTTAGGAAAATCACACAATACCAGGAATCATGGCCTGGCCAAACTGATACACACATTTTTTGGGGGACATAATTCAATCCATGACAGGAGGGCAAAGATGATATTAAAAATATTTAACTGGAAACCAAAGACTCAAAGAAGAAACTAGTCTACAAGACTAATAAATAGTTTACATGAACCATGGCCTCATCTACCCTGAGACCAGAAGAAGTAGATGGTGCCTGGCTACCACTACTGACCATTCTGATCAGGGCCACAATAGATGGAACCTGATAAAATGGGAGGAAAACGTGAAACTGAACCTTAAATTCCTAAAAAAAAACAAAAACCAAACTTAATGGACAGAGTTACTCTTCAAACAAATTTTGAACCAAAACTAAGCCCTGAGGCTCACAAAGTAATGAATATCACCCGTAAGTATTGTGCTCCTTTAAACAATCACCTATATGAGACCAAACAGTCAACCATTACTTTAAAACAAAGATGAGAATGTAAGGGGGCAGGGAAACTAGATTAATGGAAACAGAACAACCAGAATGGAAATATTTAGAATGTTTATGAATTGTGAAGAATGTAACCAATATTACGGAACAATCTGTGCAGAAATTGTTGAATGGGATCCTAAAAACTGCTGTGTAAATCTTCACCAAAAACACATGAAATATTATTTAAAAAAAAATTAAAAGCAGTATTACCAATCAGAATGGAGAAACACACGGCCTCCACCAGACTGAGTCCAGTACAACTAGATGGTGCCTGGCTACCACCACTGACTGCTCTGACCGGGATCACAATAGAGGGTCCCAGACAGAGCTGGAGAAATACGTAGAACAAAATTCTAACTCACAAAAAAAGACTAGACTTACTGGCCTGACAGAGACTGGAGAAACCCCAAGAGTATGGCCCCTGGACACCCTTTTAGCTCACTAATGTAGTCACTCCGAAGGTACACCATTCAGCCAAAGATTAGACAGCCCCATAAAACAAAACGAGACTAATGGGGCACAACAGCCCAGGACAAGGACTAGAAGGCAGGAGGGGACAGGAAAGCTGGTAATAGGGAACCCAAGGTCAAGAAGGGAGAATGTTGACATGTTGTGGGGTTGTTAACCAATGTCATAAAACAATATGTGTAATAACTGTTTAACGAGAAACTACTTATTCTGTAAACCTTCATCTAAAGTACAATAAAAAAATTTTAAAAAAAAAGAATGGAGAAACAGACACTCAGAACAGATGCTGACTGTAAACAACCACTATGGCCTTACAAACCTACAACATCATGGGGCAAAGAAGTAGGAGAGGGGCACTTACTAAAAAGCCTTCATTTCCCAGTGGATCAAACCACGACCTCATCTCTTTGGGCTCCAGAGTTGTCTCTGCATCTGAACCTCTCCTCCTTCCTATGGATGTTTTCCCTGCTCCCTGTGCTCCTCGCAGGTGCTTGAAAAGCTCCCCTGCCTGTTAATGTCCTTAAAGCAATGATATCTATTGCAGCTGCCCTTTTCTCCCAGCAATTTCCTAAGGATGCCACCCCTTGGCTCAAAATTCTTGAATGAGTCCCATTGGACTAACAAATGGTCACCTTGATGTGACCTTCAAGACTCTCTGTGCTCTGGCTCAAAGATGCCTTCCAACCATATTTGCAGCAGTAACTACTCAACATATCTTCAATACCACTTTCTCAACCTAGATGAAATTTCACTCTCTTTAGCAAACTCACAGCACAGGATAACAGTGATGCGTGTGCTTGTTGTATGGTCTCTACAATCCTTTTGAGAGCAAGTGCTGTATTTTTCCTCTTAGTATCCCTCAGCTAGCTTGGTACAGTGCCTGGCACATAGTAAATGCTCAGGAAATATTTACCTAGGTCTGAGGTCTACTTTCCTTCGATGAAACCTTCCAAATTTGAATACAGAAAAAGATTCACTCTATGCAGGATGTGGAACTTTGTGGTTACTTCTTTCTTTTTCCCCAAAATTTAATATGGAAAATTTCAAACATACAGCAAAGTTGAAAGAATTTTACAGTGGATACTTTGTTACTGATGACCTAGATTCTACCATTAATATTTTACTATACTGGCTTTATCACATATCTGTTCACCCATCCATCCCTCTATCTATCCATTTCTCTTTTTTTTATTTCAAAATATGTTACAGACATCAGCATACTTCACTCTTAAGCAATTTCGGTGTGCCCGTCAATAACTAGAGATCAATATCTGCCTACTGTTCTTTTTTCTTTTGAGGTAAAGTTTACATACAATGAGGTATACAAACCTTAATTGTAAATCTCTTATCACCACTCCAGAAAGTTTCCTCATGCTCCTTTCAGACAATCCCTCCAGCCACCCCCAGAGGCAACATTCGTTTTGCCTGTTATTGTTATGTTTTGCCTATTACAGAACTTCATTTAAATAGAATCAGATAGTGTGAACGGTTTTTGTATAAGACTTCTTTTACTCTGCATAATGCTTTTGAGAAACATCCATGTCATTGCATGTATCAGTAATTTGTTCCTTTTTATTGCTGAGTAGCACATCATTGTAGGACTATATCACAACTTGTTTATTCATTCTCCTACTGATGGACACTTGGGCTGTTTCCAGTTTCTGGCTATTATAAATAAAGCTGCTATTAATGTTCTCATAAAAATCTTTTTTGGACATATGTTTTCATTTTTCTTGAGTAAATACCTAGGAGTGGAAATGCTGGGTCATAGGGAAGATGTAGTTTAGTTTTATAAGAAAACTGCCAGACCTTTTTACAAAGTGGTTGTATCATTTTACACTCCCACCAACAATGTATGAGGATTCCAATTGTTTGTGGTTACTTTTGCAGCATTCTGCTTCAGTCACTTACTTAGCCTTGTTTGGCACCCATGAAATGCGTTTACCATTGTACTTACAAAAGGGCCAAGCCTAACTGTTTTTAGTTTATTACTTGAAGCTAAAACCTGAGAGTCAGCTCTATGTAATAATAGCTTTCACTGAAAGCTTACGTGTGTCAAGTACTATGTCAAGCACTTTGCATGCATTATCTCACTTAACACAACCACCCTGTGAGGTTAAGTACAATATCACTCATTATCATTATATCATCATACAATTGTATATTGTACAATATCATTTGCAGATGAGAAAACTGAGGCCCAGAGATGTTAAGTTGCCCAAAGTCACACAGCTAGTAGACGGCCAAGCTGAGACTTGAACCAGACACCATGCTATAATGTTGCTGTATAATGTTCTTTGTACAGAGGCTAGCAGAAAAAAAAAAGTTTCCAAATTGGAAGGCTCATTTAACCCTTTATTGTACAGCTGAGGATCCTGGGGTCTAGAGAGGGGAAGGGACTTGCCTGAAGTCACTCAAGTTTAACCAAGTCAAGTCAACCAAGAAGTTAATTAATGACAAAGCCATCCAAATCCAACTCTCCCCCTCCCAATCAGGAAATATTTCTACTCTGCTCCACCATCTCCTTTAATGCTTCTGGCACTTCAGATTTTTTTTATGGCTTTTTAACGGTAACAAGGGCCTGAAAACCACTTTGAGATCTTTGAAAGAAGTGGATAAATCTAAAAGGGTGAAGTAAGGCCAACTTTCTCTTTTTTGGCCAGGCTATAGATCGTAAATTAAATCGCCAAAATTGTGTCAATTTCTGCCTAGACATTATTTTGAAAATGTTTCTCCCACTCAGTCAGTTTTATCTGGACAAGGAAAGAAAACAATGTGGATTCTTGGGTTAGTCTGTGAGAAAGGAGGGGGGAAAGGAAGAATTGGACTCCCACAGCACCATCTGGTGGAGGCCTGGGATTTTTGTTTCTTTTCATTCAGAATATGTTTCAGTCAAATGTTTTACTGCCCTTCCCTTTGCCACACCCTCTGTTAGGCGCCGGGGTTCCAAATGAGACTTGGAACCTGCAGTGATGGAGCTAACATTCTGGCAGAGGTGTGGGGGGTGGGTAGGTAGGCAGCCGCTACCCAAATCATTACAAGGTGTGGTAAAGTCCATGTTAGAGGTGAATAATAGAACACAGTGCTTAAGAGAAGGAGCGTTGGTGGCGCGATGATTAAGCACTCGGTGGCTAACCAAAAGATTGGCAGTTCAAACCCACCCAGCAGCTCCACGGGAGGAAGACCTGGTGATCTGCTTCCACAGATTATTGTTGTTGTTAGGTGCTGTCGAGTCGGTTCCAACTCATAGCAACTCTATGTACAACAGAACGAAACACTGCCCGGTCCTGCACCATCCTCACAATCAATGCTATGTTTGAGCCCATTGTTGCAGCCACTGTGTCAATCCATCTCGTTGAGATTATAGCCTAGGAAACCCTATTCTGCCACACGGGGTTGCTATGAGTCAAAATCGACTCAATGACACCCAACAACAACAGTGCTTAAGAGCAGCAGCCCCAGCCTTAGACAAACGTGTTTTAGTTCTGGCTTGACCACTTACCAGCTGTGTTACCTTGAGCAAAGTCACTTGACTTCTCTGTGCTCCAGTTTCCTCATCTATAAAATGGAGATTGCGTGCAAAAGCTGGATGATGAATTGACACCTTTGAATTGTGGTGTTCATGAAGAATATTGACTACACCATGGACTGCCAGAAGAATGAACAAATCTGTCTTGGAAGAAGTACAACCAGAACGCTCCTTAGAAGCATGTACTTTGGACAGGTTATTAGGAGGGACCAGTCCCTGGAGAAAGACATCATGCTTGGTAAAGTAGAGGGTCAGTGAAAAAGAGGAAGACTCTCAAGGAGATGGATTGACACAGCGGCTCCAACAATGGACTGAAGCATAACGATTGTGAGGATGGTGCGGGATCAGGCAGTGTTTCGTTCCGTTGTGCATCGAGTTGCTATGAGTCAGAACCAACTTGAGAGTACCTAACAACAACAACAACAAAACGGAGATGATGATAAAAGTTTTTACCAAAGGATTTTGTGGCAAGGATTCAATAAGATGATGTTTACAAAGGATTTAGCATAGTGCCTGGAACATATTAAATGTTCAATAATGTTAGCTGTGATTGTAATTCCATCATTAACAATAAGCAGATGGTGCTGTGGGAACTAGAGGAGGAGTACTGAACTTAACCTTAGAGAGCTCAGGGAAGACTTCCTGGGAATGTGACACCTGAGATGAGTTTTGAGTGGGAAATAGCTACTTGGACCCTTTGTCTATGTGGAAAGCAATGTCGGCAACATACAAGTAAAGAAAACAACAGGGTTCATCTCCCCTCACCCCATCATAAGAGATGGCATAGTGTTCTTTGCCTGGGGGGTGCAGGGGTTTCAATAATGGTTTCTGAGGTAGAAGATGATATGGGAACATTTAGGAATTACTGGAATCAGGACACAGAACATGTGAGAAACTTGACTTGAAATTAGATATGAAGAGAAAAATCAATACCAGTTGTGTCAACTACCATCTGTTTGTTTTAATTTTGACTTTGTTCCTGGGCAACAATGCTTCAATGGATCTTTATTCCGCCAGCATGTTAAATAGGCACGATGGGGCCTGATAATTTTCCACTGCTCCAAAAACATAAACAGTCCTGGGCCCCTTGGCTGCCCTCCAGATGGTGCCTGGCACACACCATGATCATATCTGACTCTATTCATATTGTTCCTCTCCCCTGCAAACCCTTAACTCCTCCAGGTTATCCAAATTTTACCTGTCCTTCGAGGCCTAGACTTTCTCTTTTATTTAATCATTCATTCCATCAGCATACATTTTCGGAGCAAGTACTATGTGCCAGGCACGATGGTTAGCACTAGAGCTACAACAGTGAATGAGACAGACACAGTCTCTACCTTCATAGGGCCTACCGTCTGCCTGGGACTACAGACTTGGAAACAAATCACTGTGACCATGTGTTACCGATGCTCTCCAAGAAGAGGGATATATCTAGAACAGTGCTTCCCAACAGCTTTTACCTCATAGCACAGAGAGATAATATATGTGACCCACTGGGATAAAAGGACAAGAAAGCAACCTGCCAGGAAGCTCTGGCCACCCCAAGGGCTGAGGGCATCAATATTTCAGGCACAACTAGAATCTCGTGGCAATCTCTAGTCTAGATCCTCTATCTATGGTCCATGAGATTCCTACTGCTCTCACCCTACTTAGTTCTTGAGGGCTGATGGGGCACAGAGGAGATGCTGCTGCAGAGGAATGCACACACCTTGTTATTAGCTAGAATTTGCGAAGAGTCACTCTTACCCCTTCAGCATTAGGCTCAGGCTGGAGGCCCCAACGAAGCTTTCCCAGACAAATGAGCATAAAATGATCTGTCTTTTCCAAATTCCTATATACTTGGAGTCTTTCACTCACAGCTCAGCTTCTAATTTACTCCCATAGTCTGATATTGTGTACTGATAGCACAAGACCTTCTTTCGCCTCCCCTATAGTATCTAGCAATATTAAGCAAGAAAGAAATCAGAAGTACTTCTTGTTAAGTGTCATGTTTAAGACAAAGGGAATCTAACAGTACTGGAATTTAACAGGGCCTTAAAGATTACAGCATTGGAAACCCTATAGGGCAGTTCTACCCTGTCCTATAGGGTCACTAAGTCGGAATCGACTTGACAGCAACAAGTAAAACAGACATGGCTTTGCTATCTAAGAAATCCAGTGCCAACTCATCTTTACAAACTAAAACTTTCCCAAAGTTTCAAGAAAGAGAATGAAGTCAACAGCTCAAGCTAACATATTTGTGCAGCCTTGCTTCTGGAGACAGGATGCTGAATCCCTGCGGCTCCAGGCCAGTTTTGGAGTTTTTCTTCTCTGAGCAAAACCAAAGGCCAACCAAGATATCCCACAACCCCAGGAGATAGGGTTGAGAGAGCTATTGTCTGTATCATCAGCAAAAGGGAAGAGTTCACAAGCAAAGAGAGCCCAGGGGCCTCTTGCAGAGAAAACAAAGACACCCGCTGAAATGAAGAAGCCTCCATACCCTTTCCTGCACTTGGACTCCCTGAGAAAGGTTAATCCTCTCGCCATCATCAATCTTGATGGCTAATAAAATGCAGATCTGGATGAGAAATGAGGTGACCTAGAGGAAGGCTGGGGATCAGATTTGACAGATTTTAGCTTGTATGTCTTTGCCTTACACCCACTCCTCACTTATCGACATGGTTAGGTTCCAAAGACCAGGTAATTATGCAAAAATCAGCATTATGCAAAAATGGAGGATGACCACATCAGATCACAAAATGGAGGATGATTACATCCATCACATAATTACCACACTGCTAAGAATCATAGCCCAACCAAGTTGACACATAACCTTAACCATCACAGCCAGCGTTACTCTCGCCTCACACCTAGATGTTACTGCCAGATGTATGTTGTTAATGCACAGAAAATAGATAGTAGATTTTTACTGTTATTGTAAATGTGAAATGTTGGATAGAGTCAGTAAGTCAGGAATAGGTGTACTCCCTCAAGTAGTTCATGACGCAGTCACTGCCTGGGCAGGAAAGCTTCCTGTTTCTCTGTCTGGCCCTGCCCCTCACTCACTCTTGGGGAGCTACATTGTTCCTTACCTGCATATGTGTGTGCTTGTTCTCCTCCTGAAGTTAATGTTGGGATTGGAATGCCCTTTATCCTAAGGAATGTTGAAGGTATAGCTGAGGTGAGAAAGGTATTTATAAGAGCTGTTGGCCATAAAGAAGAAAGTATATGTGTGCATGTATGTAATATCTATGCATGTAATGCATATTTCTGATACTGAGCTTCTTGTAACTCCAGGGGCACAAGAATACTTGACTTCAAAAGAATCTTTTTTGGATTTTCCTGCATAAGTCACTCTGGAGAAAGTGGAATTGACCACATTCTCTTTTCTTTTCCTTTTTCCTTTGTCTCTAGGAATCTCTTGGAGCCCTGGTGGTGCAGTGGTTAAGAGCTAACCAAAAGGACAGCAGATCGAATCTACCAGCTGCTCCTTGGAAACCCTATAGAGCAGTTCTACTCTGTTCTACAGGGTCACTATGAGTTGGAATCAACTCAACAGCAAGATGCTTTTGGTTAGGAATCTCTTGATGCCTTTTTGCTTGATTAATTTGTTATACCTTCAAGGCCAAAAAATGAATTGAACAAAGTTGGGTTTTAGCACTCCCAAGTGGCTCCATCACTACAGCCCATTTCTGATTCTTGATATGCTTAGGAATGTCTTCCAAGAAACGTTCTGGTCCTGTATCTCATCCTCTCAGGATCTATCAGTCTTTCTAGTGTTGAAGGAAATAGCCAGCTAACCTGACAAAGCAAAAGAAAATATGATCCTATACAAATGGGAGAGGTTTAAAGAAGCCAACAGTTAACCAGGAGCCTTCTTCCTTGGTAATCTGTGAAGACTGTCCCCTTGTTGTTAATTATTTGTTGTGGTTTAATCCTAAAGAAGTCTCTGGGTGGCACAAATGGTTAAGCACTTGACCACTAGCCGAAAGACTGGTGGTTTGAACCCACCAAGAGGTACCCTGGAAGACATGCCTGGCAATCTGCTTCCAAAAGGTCACAGCGCTGAAAACTCTATGAAGCAGTTCTACTCTGCACACATGGGGCCATCATGAGTTAGAATCGACTTGACAGCAACTAACAACAACAATCCTAAAGAGAGGCCCTAATAAAGGGATGTATAGATCTAGCTGGAGCCAGTGAAGAAGAGGCCTGGGTACTGCTTTTGTTTTGTTATTATTAGCCTCCCATGTGATTCTAATGGGTAGCCAGGGTGTATAGCCACTGGAAGGGACAAGATCAGCAAACTGGAGAACATGGAAGTGAAACAGAATAGAAGGTTCCTGCTGAAGAGAAAGGTTAAGATGGCTAATGGAGAGCTCTTTCGATTCAGGGACTTGAATGTCAAGCTGACATTTGCAGTAGGTTCTACTCTGTCCCTACAGGGTCACTATGAGTCAGAATCAACTCGATGGCAATGGGGGTTTTTTTTTTTTTGTTTGTTTAGCATCAACAAGTAGGTAAGTTTGGCGACTATATGCACATGGCATTATATTGGCAGTGATAGTAAGAAAAGACTTGCCAGTAAGGAAGTTGGTGTAGTAGTTATAGGTGAAAGGAAGTAAGGGTCTGAACTAGGGTGTTAGTAGTGGGAAGAGGTAAGAGGTGAACTTAAGGCACATGCAGATGTCACGTCTCTCAAAAACTAAGCCCAACTGCCAGCTTAGGGTTCTGCTAAGATTCGACTTTTCATCTGTTGTCCAGCTTCCAAAGTGTTGGTACAAATATTGAAATACACTGGCTTATGTACAGATATTTTAAGTTCACCCAAGTTGCCTGGGCCCCTTACTTCATAGCTGCCTGGGTTTGCTTCCTCCCAGTCAGGCCCACAAAGATGCCCTTCATCAGATGTCCCTTTCAGGTTCTCCCATACCCTTAATTAAACACACCTATTCCAAAGATGGATCCATTTGAGAATTAGCACATATTGGAAAAAATATGAGGAATATTTTGAACATTTTGGTTCTTCCTCTTCTCTCCCAATACACAGAAACAGATTCATCCTTCCGCTTCTCCTCAATGCTACCAGTCTCACCTTCCTGGACATGTTTGGCCCAACCCAGGACACTCCCCTAAACAAGACACAGGACATTTCCAGCACACCCTTTCCTGTCAATACCACCATCCTCTTCAAAGAGAATCACTATTCTAACTTCCATCATCATAGATCTGTTTTGAATGTTGTCCAACTTCATATAAATGGAATCATAATGTATTCTTCTGTGACTTTTTTTTTGTATAACAGTATCAGTGAGATTCATCCATGTCTTGCATGTAGCAGTAGGCCTTTTTATTTGCTATGTAGTATTTTTTGGTATGATACATCATAATTTATTTATTCATTCTTCTATTGATGGACATTTTAGTTGTTTCCAATTTTGGGTTATTATGAATAGTGCTATGATCATTCTGACACAGGTCTTTTGGTGGACAGAAGTACTCATTTCTCTTGGAATCCCACTTAGGAGTGAGATTACTAAGTCATAGGGTATGTTAACTTTATGTATAGTCAAACAGCTTTCCAAAACGTTTGTGCCAATTTCCACTCTCTCCAGCAATGTGTGCGAGTTCACATACATTGTTCTACATTCTCACCAGCACTTGGTATTGTCTAATTTTAGCCATTCTGGTGAGTGTGTAGCTACCCGTTAAGTAGTCAATTCTGACTCATAGTGACCCTAAAGGACAGAGCAGACCTGCCCCATGGAGATTCCAAGGGGCAGCTGGTGGATTCGATCTGCTGACCTTTTCGTTGACAACCAAGTTCTTAACCACTACACCCCCAGGGCTCTGGATGTGTAGCTAAGCACCTCTTAATAACTTAGAGACAGACCTCTTCACATTTGATAAATCTTGGGGCGATTTCTGGATAAAGAGCAAAGGAGTTCCAGAAAGAAAGAAAACCCACTAAAACTACAGTAATTTTTTTTTTTATTGTACTTCAGGTGAAGGCTTACGAACAAATAGTTTCTCATGAAAGAGTAGTACACATGTTGTTTTATGGCATTGGTTAACAACCCCACAACATATTAACCCTCTAAATTCTCAACCTTTTTTTTTTTTGGTGAAAATACACATAGCCAAAGATACACCATTTCAAAAATTTCTACATGCACAGTTCAGTGATATTGACTACGCTCTTCGAATTGTGCTGTTATTCTCACTTAAGATGAAGGCTTACAGAACAAAATAGTTTCTCATTTAACAGTTACTACAAATGTTTCCCTATGACAATGGTTAACAATCTCACAACACATCAACAATATCCTTACTCAACCTTGGGTTCCCTATCACCAGCTTCCTTGTCTCCTTCTGCCTTCTGGCCCTTGTCCCTGGACTCCTGTACCTCGTTAGTCTCATTTGGTTTTACGGGGCTGTCCACTCCCAGGCTGAACAGTGAACCTCGGAAGTAACTTCACCACTGAGCTAAAAGGGTGTCTGGGGGCCATACTCTTGAGGTTTCTCCAGTCTCCTTTAGGCCAGTAAATCTGGTCTTCTTTTTGTGAGTTACAATTATGCTCTACATCCTTCTCCAGCTCTGTCTAGAACCCTCTGTTGTGATCCTGGTCAGAGCAGTCAGTGGTGGTAGCCAGGCACCATCTAGCTGTACTGGCCTCAGTCCGGTGGAGGCCTTGGTAGCTGTGGACAATTAGTCCTTTGGACTAATCTTTTCCTTGTATCCTGTTCTCTTCATTCTCCCTTGCTCCTGAAGGGATGAGACCAGTGGAGTATCTTAGATGGCCGCTCACAGGCTTTTAAGACCCCAGACACTACTTACCAAGGTAGAATGTAGACCTTTGTCTTTATAAGCTGTGTCATGCCAATTGAGCTAGATGTACCCCGAGACCATGGTCCCCACAGCCCTCCGCCCAGCAATTCAGTGCCTCAGGGAGTTTGGATGTGTCTATGGGGCTTCCATGACCTTTCCTTGTACAGGTTGTGCTAGTTTCCCCTGTATTGTGTACTGTGTCACCCTTCACCCAAGATACCACTTATCTATTGCCTATTTAATATCCCCCCCCCACCCCTCCCATCCCTGGTAACCAACAAGTATTGTTACATTTTGTGTGTGAACTTTTTCATGGGTTTTTACAATAGAGGTCTCATACAATATTTGTCCTTTTGTTATTATTTCATTCAGCATAATGTCCTCCAGTTTCATCCATGTTATGAGATGCTTCACAGATTCATTGTTGTTCTTTCTTGTTGCATAGTACTCCATTGTGTGTATGTACCATAGTTTGTTTATCCATTCATCTGTTGATGGGCATCTAGGTTGTCTCCATCGTTTTGCTATTGTGAACAATGCTGCCATGAACATAGGTGTGCATATGTCTATTCGAGTGACGACTCTTACTTCTCTAGGATATATTCCTAGGAGTGGGATTGCTGGATCGAATGGGATGTCTATTTCTAGCTTTCTGAGGAAGCGCCATATCATTTTTCAAAATGGTTGTATCATTTTGCATTCCCACCAGCAGTGCATAAGTGTTCCCGATCTCCCCGCAGCCCCTCCAACATTTGTTATTTCCAGTGTTTTTGATTCATGCCAGTAATGCTGGGGTGAGATGGTATCTCACTGTGGTTTTAATTTGCATTTCTTTAATGGCTAGTGATTGCGAGCATTTCCTCAGGTGTCTGTAGGCCATTTGAATGTCTTCTTTGGTGAAGTGTCTGTTCATTTCCTTTGCCCATTTTTTAATAGGATTATTTGTCTTTTTGTTGTAGAGGTGTTGGATTTTCTTGTAGATTATGGAGATTAGACCTTTGTCTGACTTGTACTGTCCAAAAATGTTTTCCCAGTCTGTAGGTTCTCTTTTGACTCTTTTGGTGAAGTCTTTTGAAGAGCATAGGTGTTTGATTTTTAGAAGATCTCAGTTATCTAGCTTATCTATTGGGGTTGGTGCGTTGATAGTTATGGTTTTTATCCTGTTAATGCCATGTATTAAGGCCTGAAGTGTTGGTCCTATTTTTTCTTCTATGAACCTTATAGTTTTTGGCTTTATATTCAGGTCTTTGATCCATTTTGAAGTAGTTTTTGTATACGGCGTGAGGTATGGGTCCTGTTTCATTTTTTTGCAGATGGATATCCAGTTTTGCCAGCATCATTTGTTAAAAAGACTGTCTTTTCCCCATTTGATGGACTTTGGGCCCTTGTCGAAGATCAGGTGACCGTACGTAGGTGGATGGATTTACATCTGGGTTCTCAATTCAGTTCCATTGGTCAATGTATCTGTCATTGTACCAGTGTACCAGGCTGTTTTGACTACTGTAACTGTATAGTAGGTTCTGAAGTCAGGTAGTGTGAGTCCTCCAACTTTCTTCTTCTTCTTCAGTAGTGCTTTACTTATTCGGGGCTTCTTCCCTTTCCATATAAAGTTAATGATTAGTTTTTCCATCTCTTTGAAGAATGTTGTTGGTATTTGGATCGGGATTGCATTGTATTTGTAAATTGCTTTGGGTAGAATTGTCATTTTCACAATGTTGAGTCAACCTATCCATGAGCATGGACAGGTTGTTTGTGGCACTCACTACAGCCACCAGGGCGGGTTGGTAGTCAGTGCAGGGCAGGTTCCAGTAGGCTGTGCCTGTGCTGCTTGGTGGTGTGATGTTAAGCACACGGTGCAGGTAGGCAGGATGTAGCGGGGAGATTGTTATGTGTGGAGCTAAATGGATACGGGAGAGAGGAGAGAGGAACAGCAGCCGAAAACATACAAACAAATAAAAAAGAATGCTAGGGGAGCTTGCTGTTGGAGTGGAGAGTTGAGAAACTATGAAATGGAGAAAAACAGAAAGGGGAAGAGGAAGAAAAGAATGAATAAATAAAAATCGGAAAGGTTAAAGAACCGCAAAGTTCCCAGGGATCCCACTGGTGCAGCTATGAGGTCTGGGGAAGTCGCTCTCAGGTGTTGCAGCACAGCCTGGCTAGAAAGCGTAGAGGTATACAATGCCAGGTATTCAGTGAACAGAAAGAGAAGGAGGATACAGAGAGACGAGAAACTGAGCAATGAAGAAAGACAAAAAGGGAAAAAGAGGGAAAAGAAAACAAAACAAATTAAAAAAAAAAAAAAAACGAACAAGAAAGGCCCCCCAAAAAACAGAAAAAAAAACCAATGAAAAAAGAAATGCGCTCAGGGATCCCTCTGCACATCTGTGGAAGCCAAAGGGGAGTCTCCTTTCCACGCAGCTCCGCCTGGCCAGAAAGGGCTCCCAACTCAAGAAAAGGAAAAGAAAACAAACAATTCAAAACAAACAAATGAACAAAAGCCCCGGGATCCCACCAGTGCGGTAGCCCAGACCGGGAAGCAACTCCACACTCGAATGGAGCTCTGCAGCCCCTCAGGAAGAAGCAGAGATGTCGCACGGAGCTAGGTACTCGAGCGAAAGGAGGGGGAGGTGGCGACAGGCAAGTAAGAAATCAAAAGAAGCAGAAAAAAAAAAGCAACACTAGCAGCCAACAAATGGCACTCAGAGAGCCAGCTAGCGGGGGCTGGTGTTTCTGGACAAGAGACTGTGTCCGCAGGAAGCAGAGGGGGCCGAGTGTGGGTGAAGAAGGGTAGAGAGTGGGAAAGCGTATATCACAAATTACTGGCGCCCTGCAGCCCCTCAGGAAGAAGCAAAGCTTCTGCACGGAGAGAGGTACTCGAGCGAAAGGAGGGGGAGGTGGCAAGAGGTAAGGAAGTAATCAAAAGAAGCGGAAAAAAGCAACACCAGCAGCCAACAAATGGCACTCAGGGAGCCGCCTGTTCGGATGTGTGGAATCCAAGCAGCTGGTGTTTCCTAGTCAAGAGATTGTGGCTGCGGGAAGCAGAGGAGGCCGAGTTGGGGTGAAGAGGGGTGGGGGGGTGGGAAGGCGTATATCGCAAATTAGCGGTTGTTTTGTCTCCCGCTGGATGCTCCGTGAGTCTGCTTTCTCGTATCCCATTTGCTGGTCTCCGATAGGAGTCCAAGATGGTGGATCCGCACTGTGTTAGCTGGTAGGGGACCTCTGCATGAATCTCTCCTCACTCTCCATTCTCTGTCAGTTTTCTCACTCCATTTGGTGCTTGGCTGAGTTCTTTATCTCTTCATTTGATGTTTTAGGGTTTCAGGATTGTTGTATTCTCTGTTCGGCTTAGTTTTTCACATCTTTGCTGTGGAGGGACAGTGTGGTGCTTCTGCCTAGAGCGCCATTTTGCCAGAACTCCCTAATTTTTTTTTAAAGCTGTAAACCCACGAGAACAGAGAAAAAGAAGTGACAACAGTAATAACGCTTTGGAAGCTAGACAACAGATGAAAAGTCAAATCTTAACAGAATCCTAAGCTGGAAGTTGGGAAAACAGAACCAACCAAATTTATATTGTGTAAAATGTACAAAAGGCTCTATGGAAATGGCAGGGCCCTCTAAAAGTGGAGGTGAAGAAGTTGAAGCTAAAACAAGGATTGGTTGAAAGATGTTCAAAAAAAAGAAAACAGATCCATAGACCATCTCCCTCACCTTCACTGCTGAGGAGATGACTACTCCTCCTCCCACCCCAGCAGAAAACTGAAGTAGAAATGAGGGGATATTGGGCATAGGACAGGGGCAATGTACAGAAAACAAGGGAATTAAGCAAATGTATGCATGCTAAATAGAGTTAACCTTAATGATGTGGATGGATAAAGCTTTCTGGACCTTTATTTGCTGATGTGGCATGACTCAAAATAAGAAGAAAACAGCTGCAAACATCCATTAATAACTGGGACATGGAAAGTATGAATTATTAAAAAAAACCAAGTCCATCGCCGCCGACTCGATTCTGACATATAGCGACCCTATAGGACTGAGTAGAACTGCCCCACAGAGAAGGGTTTCTAAGGAGTGGCTGTTGGATTCAAAATGCCGACCTTTTGGTTAGCAGCTAAGCTCTTTAACCACTGCACCACCAGGGCTCCAGTATGAAGTATGAATCTAGCAAAATTGGAAGTCATCAAAAATGAAATAGAATGCATAAAGATCGATATCCTAGGCATTAGTGAGCTGAAATGGACTGCTACTGGCCATTTTGAACCAGACAATCATATGGTCTACTGTACTGAGAAGGAAAAATTGAAGAGGAATGGCGTTGCATTCATCGTCAAAAAGAATATTTCAAGATCTATTCTGAAGTACAATGCTGTCAGTGATAGGATAATAGCCATACGACTACAAGGAAGACCAGATAACACAACTACTATTTACATTTACGCACCAACTACTAATGCCAAAGATGAAGAAATTAAAGAATTTTACCAACTTCTGCAGTCTGAAACTGATCAAACATGTAATCAAGATGCATTGATAATTACTGGTGATTGGAATGTTAAATTGGAGAACAAAAAAGAAGGCTCGGCAGTTGGAAAATATGGTCTTGGTGACAGAAATGATGCTGGAGATTGCATGACAGAATTTTGCAAGATCAACGACCTATTCATTGTGAATACCTTTTTTTCAACAACATAAACGGTGACTGTACACATGGACCTCTCTGGATGGAAAACACAGGAATCAAATTGACTACATCTGTGGAAAGAGACAATGGGGAAGTTCAATATCATCAGTCAGTACAAGGCCAGGGGCTGACTGTGGAACAGACCATCAACTGCTCCTATGCAAGTTCAAGTTGAAGCTGAAGAAAATTAAAGCAAGTCCACGAAAGCCAAAATATGACCTTGAATTTACAGACTATCTCAAGAATAGATCTGATACACTGAACACTAATGAACAAAGACAAGACGAGTTGTGGATTAATATCAAGGACATCATACATGAAGAAAGCAAAAGGTCATTAAAAAAGAAAGAAAAGACCAAAATGATTGTCAGAAGAGACTTTGAAACTTGCTGTTGAATGTCGAGTAGCTAAAGCGAACATAAGATTTAAGTAAAATAGCTGAACAGAAGATTTCAAAGGGCAGCTCAGGAAGACAAAGTAAAGTATTTTGATGACATGTGCAAAGACCTGGAGATAGAAAATCAAAAGGGAAGAAGATGCTCAGCATTTCTCAAGCTGAAAGAATTGAAAAAAAATTGAAGCCTCGAGTTGCAATAGTGAAGGATTGTATGGGGAAATATTGAACGATGCAGGAAGCATCAAAAACAGATGGAAGGAATACAGAGTCACTGTACCAAAAAGAACTGGTTGATGTTCAACTATTTCAGGAGGTAGCATATGATCAAGAACCGATGGTATTGAAGGAAGAAGTCCAAGCTGCGCTGAAGGGAATGGCAAAAAAACAAGGTTCCAGGAATTAATGGGGTACTAACTGAGATATTTCAACAAACGTATGCAGTACTGGAGGTGCTCACTCGTCTGTCAAGAAATTTGGAAGAGAGCTTCCTGGCCAACCAACTAGAAGAGATCCATATTTGTGCCCATTCCAAAGAAAGCTGATCCAACAGGATGCAGAAATTGTCGAACAATATCATTACTGTTATGCGCAAGTAAAATTTTGCTGAAGATCATTCAAAAGAGGTTGCAGCAGTACATCGACAGGGAACTGCCACAAGTTCAAGCCGGATTCAGAAGAGGACATGAAACGAGGGATATCACTGCTGATCTCAGATGGATCTTGGCTGAAAGCAGAGAATACAAAATGTTTACCTGTGTTTTACTAACTATATAAAGGCATTTGACTGTGTGGACCATAACAAATTATGGAAAACACTGCAAAAAATGGGAATTCCAGAATACTTAATTGTGCTTATGAGGACCTGCTACATAGACCAAGAGACGGCCATTCAAACAGAACAAGGGCATGCCGCGTGGTTAAAAATCAGGAAAGGTGTGCATCAGGGGTGTATTCTTTCACTATACTTATTCAATCTGTATGCTGAGCAAATAATCCAAGAAGCTGGACTTTATGAAGAAGAATGCAGCATCAGGATTGAAGGAAGACTCATTAACAAACTGTGATATGCAGATGACACAGTCCTGCTTGCTGAAAGTGAAGAGAACTTGAAGCACTTACTGATGAAGATCAAAGATCACAGCCTTTGGTCTGGATTACACCTCAACATAAAGAAAACAAAAATCCTCACAACTGGACCAATAGGCAACATCATGATAAATGGAGAAAAGATTGAAGTTTTCAAGGATTTCATTTTACGTGGATCCACAATCAACACCCATGAAAGCAGCAGTCAAGAAATCAAATGACATATTGCACTGGGCGAATCTGCTGCAAAAGACCTCTTTAAAGTGTTGAAAAGCAAATATGTCACTTTGAAGGCTAAGGTGCACCTGACCCAAGCCATGATATTTTCAATCGCCTCATATGCATGTGAAAGCTGGGACAACAACTGAAGAATAATTTAGGCCTTTGAGTTATAGCGTTGGCAAAGATATTAAATATACCACAGGCTGCCAAAAAGATCGGACAAGTCTGTCTTGGAATAAGTACAGCCAGATTGTTCCTTGGAAGCGAGGACGGCGAGACTTCGTCTCACATACTTTGGACATGTTATCAGGAGGGACCAGTCCCTGGAGAAGGACATCATGCTTGGTAAAGTAGACGGTCAGCGAAATAGAGGAAGACCCTCAACAAGATGGACTGACACAGTGGCGACGATGGGCTCAAGCACAGCAACAATTGAGGATGGCGCAGGATCAGGCAGTGTTTTGTTCCGTTGTACACGGGATTGCTATGAACCAAAACTGACTCGATGGCACCTAACAACAACATGCATGCTGAATGCAGAAACAACCCCTGTCCCTAGCCCTCTTCTTCCATGTGGCTCCCAGAAGACTGGCAGTTATATATTTACCTTCCAAACAAGAGATCGGAAGAGTCTTCTCAGGGGAATCTGATAGAACCTAGAGGAAAAATCTAAAGATACTGACAAGGGCACTCAGCCAAAATCACCTTACAGGGAAGTTCATTTAACAAGTTCCACCCATATTCTTAGACCTTCCAGGCAGCTTTCTAGTACCTTCTTCTTAAATGAACAGACAGGGATTACTAAACCTTTGTAGAATCAGAGACCAAAATAAGAGAAAAAAAGGGCTGTGGTGGTAATTGGAGTAATTAAGACTATGCAGGATAAAGAAAGCTTAAAAAAAAAATACCATGGAACAACAGAAAACTACAAAAAAAACAGCCTTGGAAATTATAAACATGGACATAGCCATTTGAGATTAACTCCCAGAAAGTAGAAGATGAAAAACAGGAACAAAAGGATAAGAATATTAAAGGATCAGCCCAGAAGAGCCATCATTTGAATAATAGGAGTTCTAGAAAGCAAGATCAAAGAATATAGAGGGGAAGAAATCAATTGAACTATTCAAGAAAATTTCCCAGAACAGACGTATATGAGTTTCCAGACTGAAATGGCCTAGCACAATGAATGGAAATATACCAACGTCAACGCACATAATCGTGAACTTTCAGAGAACATACAGAAGATTCTATGAACTTCCAAGAGGAAAAACAAGTCCTATAGAAAAAAATCAGAGAAATAACAATGTCTTTCAACTGCCGAAAGCAATACCAAAAGCTAGATGACAATGGAATAATGCTTTTAACATTGAGGAGAAATTTTTAATTTAGAATTCTATATCCAGCCAAATTATTAAGGTCTCAAATTTACCTCCCATATATCCTTTCTCAGTTAGCTGCTATAGGATGTGTTCCATCAAAAAAGAGGTAATAATCCAAGTAAGAAAAAGATATGAGATATAGGAAACAAGAGATTCAACACATGACGAAGGTGAAGGGAAATCCCAGGATAACAGTGAATGGATACCTTAAGGTAACAGTCATGAATCAGGTATAAGAGGGCAAATAATCTAGAGTGGAACAGGTCAGAAGGCTCTAGGAGAAATGAAATTGCTAAAATTCTTGTCATCTGGATGTTTTGAGACATTTAGACAATTGCTGGAGAGTCTGGGGTTGAATCAGTCCTAAGTGCATAGAAAACAAAGCAAATTCCAGAAAGACCATTTTTAGCTCCAGAGGGTTAAAAGTACAAGAAAAGAAAATGAACCATAGTTTTCCTACTACACATTTCAGGTTGGAATGGCATACTTACTATAATGTAAACACAATATTGATCTTATGTGGATAGCAAGCCAACGAATCCTTTGGCAGACTGCGGCCCAACCAATCATTTTTGGAGAACTGAAAACCCAGGGCCAGAAAGGAAAATTAACAGAAACCCATAGCATCACACTCAGATAAGCTAATTTCTCCTTAAATTGTAATTAGCCTAAAAATAATAGTAATATTCATTAGAACCTACCAATAATCCACGTTTTGTCCCACACTATCAGTGTTACAAAGGGGTACCTCTATTAACTGTACTAAAGTAACAGCTTTGGGTTCAAATACTCCAAACTAATGGATGGAACTTACACAAGCCAGGTTAACTGCTTACTGCAATTCCATAAACCTAGAGATGAATAAACTATATATGTTTAAAAACTTGGCTAATATTCTTCCAACTTGCAGATTTTATCTTGACACATAATTAAACACAAATTAGCTTGATATCACATGGGTGGATTTATTTTTTAAGATTCAAGTGCAAACTTAAAAACAAAGCTTTCCATCCAGAATAAACACAAAAGTCTAGTTAACAACCCTGCAATCGTGCATTTAAAGAGAGAGTACAAATATGAATACACTCTAATTTTTAACTACATTTGAAAATTAAAACATTTCTCTCCAAATCCAAAATACCACACAATCTTTAACCTGTTCTCATTTAATTACCTTAGAAATATTTGTCATATGCTATCAGGAAAATATAGGCAAGGATTATTAATCAGTTTCTACGCTTGAAGAAACATTACTCTCCTTAACTTCTGACTTTTTGAACCATTCAGCTGTATTTCAGCTCTGATAAACCATACAATTTCACTTCTGCTCTAGAAAATAAAAATGAATAAAAATATCAAGGAGGTAAAAAGATACATTTCATGTAATTAAAGCAAAAGTCACAAGTGTTGGACTTACAAATGTACATATTTGTAGTAAATATTTTAGATACAACTTTATTTGATGGCTGACGTTGTAATAATATTTAACAGTGAACGATTTAAACAGGTATAAAAATGTGAGGTCAAAATCTTTATGCTCAAAAACTTGAAAAGTACGATGAATATGGAAAGATTTCTGTGTACATAAACATGTATTTTTTTAGATGAAAAATCAGGGGGTAGTGGCATCTCCCTGGTCCCTTAATAGTATTTGGATTTTCGCAAAGAATTAGCAGCACCCAACCTGAAGTGTTAGTTACGTGTTTCTAAAGGACCTATACAACAGATTAGTTGGCAGTGTTCTAGCTATTGGGAGATGGGGATAGGTGGGGTGTAGGATGTCTGGCGGTGGCTAGGGATGCAGACATCTGAGACAAGATAGTAATGCATGCACTCACACATTTAAAATCACCATTCCAAAACGAAAGAAAAATCACATATTGGAAAAGTCTAAGAAGATTATCCTGAAAGGATAAACAAACAGTGGGCCAGGAACAGTAGAAGCTTAATAGTAGTCTATTTGATAATAATGGTTTTTCACTCCTCAAAGGCAAGTTGGGAAGAATGAGAATACTCATAGACATAACTTCAGTGAAAACTTGCCTACAATTTTACATTGCAGAACACTGAACAGAAATCTTTACAAAAACCTTCATTCTTGTATATAATAATACCAGATGACTTTTTTCCTTTTTACCACCATATACATAACATTTAAATATTTTCTTTATAAATATTTTAGAGCAAAAAGAATTAATTTTGTTGCAGTGATGGCCCACATCTGTACAAAGAAAGGTAAGCAACACACACACACACACACACACACATATATGTATATATGTGTGTGTGTGTGTGTGTGTGTGTGTGTGTGTGTATATATATATAAAATGATTAAGAAAAAAGTGCAAAGAATGACAGTATTAAGAATTTTTGCTTTTTACAGTAACTATGATTTAAGTGTGACTATTTATCAGGGATATATAATCCCAGATTTTAAAGATTCAAAAAGAAAGGCACACTCCAAGTTACTGCACAAATATCAGTCCCTTATCAAGTAACTCTTCCCTTCTCCCAAATCTAACATTTCCAGTTTCTAAACTCTTCATAAACAGGAAAAAAGTGATAACACTGTTATCTACCCTTTAACTTCCCAAAACTCACTCAAATTAATCAATCACTCATAGGTTCAAACAAGATACTAGGGAAGTCATTCATCATAACCCGCTTTGCTAAAATTAAAGCAAAATAAAAGGATTTCTGAAATGCAAAGTACTGATTGAAAATCAAATCAGCAACAGCAAACAGACCTTAAATGCTACCTGTAATTTAATGCAAGTGCATTACAAAACCAATCCCTGCTACCAAAGACAAATTCAGAGTCTACATCTCTTTTCCAAGTTCAGTGCTTTGCAAGGGTCACAATTCCAAATACTTAAGATTTCATCACTTAACTAAAACAGAGAAAATTCTTCCTGTTTAATTTTGTTTAACTTTCTATCATTTTACTCTTGGTCTCAGGCTTTCATTTGGAACAAACAGAGAAAGACAATTTTCTCCATCAAAAAAAAAAAAAAGTACTTTTCTCTTTAAAATAATTATAGTTGCTGATTTTAGGCCCCAGAGTTTCAATAAAGCAGTTCAATTTTCCTTTAAATATATTACTAGGTATTATTTGGTGTGTATATGTTGTTTTATTCTTACTTTAGGCACTGTAATTATTCACAATATTGCAATGATTCTATGTCTAATTTATGCCACAATTATGACTTGTAAAGTGGTTTCCAAGGTATTATTTGATTCTGTATATTACAATACAACTGAATTTCCCTTTCAAGATAAATAGTTGGAAGAGAATTTTAAAGCCCTGTAGCACTCCTGCTTCGCATAGTGTTAATAAACCTTTTCTGTCATGCTTAATATGTAAGCTTCTTCTGAAATAGGAAGACAATAGATGTTGGAAGCTGCAAATTTCATCAAACTACATTCTACTCCAACTCCAATTTATTTTGCTCAACATTAAATATTTTTCTTTAAGGAAACAAGTATATCTTAGGCTAAATTTTAAAAACAGGACTGTTCTAAAATTAATAACACAGCTAACGGGAAATCACTTTTCAATTTCAGCATCACTAGAACTACACATAACTAAGTAGACTCAACAACTAATTTAATCAGTTTTGGTTTTTTGTTTTATTACCATATCTTTAGAACGATATACCTACATTCTAACAGAGAACTCAACAAAGGCTTAAAACTCTAGAACTGAAACCCACCAGGCCACCTCCTGCACAACCGTGAACAAGAGAGCTGCATTTCATTTGCCCCCATACATTCGCTCAATGTCTTTGAGGTAATGATTCTTCAGTTCCTTCCTTTTCAGCTTGAAAGCATCAGTTACCAAACCAGTTTCAGGGGTCCATGGTTCTGGGCTTAAGCGGACCTTGATTGGAATTTCAAATCGCTCCAATTTCACTGAAATGAAATGGAAAAAAAAAAGAGAGAGAGAGAAAGAAAAATGACTCATAAATTAAATGAATTTTGCAGGGCTTACCTAGATGATACAGGTGACGAGGCAAACTTATTTAATGATATATTAAATAGTTTATTAACGATACCATATTACTTTATAATTTCATTTTGTATCTCTTAAAGTATACATAAATTGGAGCCTGGGTGGCACAGTGGTTAAGTGATACAGCTGCTAACCAAACGGTCGGCAGTTCAGATCTACCAGCCACTCCTTGGAAACCCTATGGAGCAGTTCCACTCTGTCCTCTAGGGTCGCTATGAGCCGGAATTGACTACCCAGCAAGGATTCCCTGGCAATGGGTTTATATGGTTTCATTCTCAGTAGGGAACTTGTTAGAAATGCAGAGGTTTGAACCACAACAAACTGGTTCGAAGCCCTGCATATACAACTACCTGCTGGAGATTTTAACTTTGATTATCCAACAGGCATTTCAAATAACTTGTGTCCCAAATTGAACTCATCATCTTCTAGTATAAGTTTGCTCTTCCTCTTGCACTTTCTAGCTTAATTAAAATCTACCTTGTGGTTTAAGCTATAAATTTGGGGGTTCATCCTTGACACCTCCTTCTGCCTTACCTATACTGCCCAATTAATCATCAAAGCTTGCCAATTTTGCTTCCTAAATATTTCTTGAATCTACCACTTCCCTGGTTCAGGCTCTTATCACCCCATCTAAACTTCTACTACAGCCTCCTGCTTCAGTCCTGTCTCCCTCCAATGCATCTTCATCATGGCCTCCAAAGTGAATGGAGTGATCTGAAATGCAAATCTGACCCTATCAATAACTTGCTAAAACCTGTCAATGACTCCCCACTGCCTATAGGGTTAAGTCCAAATTTCTGAACATGGCACACAAGTCACTACATGGCTTGGCCTCTGCTTACCTCTACAGCCTCTTGCACTTTGCACTTCACTAATGACACCAAACTCCTTGTAGTTTCCTACACACACCATCTTTTCCACACCCTATTCTGTTGCTCCTCAACCTAGAATAGAATGCCCTCCCTAGTTTACTTCTAGTCAACCCTTAAAAAGGAGCTTAGGTGACAGCTCCAAAGGAAATCTCCCATGACCTCCCAGGTAGGGTTAGGTAACCTCCTCTGTGGTACCATGATTCTTTGATCATATCTTGATTGCCATCCCTGCGTGTATCCTTCTTACTAGACAATGAGCTCCCTGAAGGCAAGAAATGGGTCTTACTACCTTGTGTATTCCTAATGCCTAATATAGTGACTGGTACATAGTATATACTCAGATCTCCAATTGGCTGAATTAATTCACCATCTAAGACAGTCTATTTACAGAGCCAAAGTATATCCCGTTGCCGTCAAGTCGATTCCGACTCATAGCAACCCTACAGGACAGAGTATAACTGCTCCATAGGGTTTTCAAGGCTGTAATCTTCATTGAAGCAGAATGCCGCATCTCTCTCCCCTCGTAGTTGCTGAGGGCTCGAATCGCTGACCTTTCGGTTAGCAGCAAAATGCTTAGCCACTGCACCACCAGGGCTCCTCCCAAAGTATATACACAAAGTACAATCATAATTATGACATTATTCATTAAAGAGTTATTAGTTGCTACATTACAGATATAAGGTAGGACCTTCCTAACAGAGGAGCCCTGGTGGTGCAGCAGTTAAGAGCTCGGCTGCTAACCAAAGGGTCGGCGTTGAAATACACCAGCCACTCCTTGGAAACCCTATGGGGCAATCCTACTCTGTCCTATAGGGTCGCTATGAGTCGGAATCGACTCAACAGCACCTAACATCAACATAACTGAATTTCTTCTACGAATGACAGATCTATCTAAAGATGGGCCTTGGGGAGCTGTAAATTCCATTCAAAACACAGGCTAGATGACCACTTGGCAGGGATTTTGCAACATGGAATTAAGAACTTGATAGGTTATTCTACTATATGACACTTAAAGATATGTCCAACACGGAAATTCATGATATCTAGATAATATATATAACAGGTTTTTTTTTAAACCCTGTATTTTATTATTAAAATAACCAATCAACCAGCTAACCAAACACCTTGAAGAGCCTAATGCACAAGACATCATTAAATGACTTTCAGGGACTTCAACACAGAAGCAATTTTTTACTTACTGGTATTTGCAGCTTCTCTAATTTCTTTCAGTATTTCAGCTTCCATGGCAGGGTTATTGCAGATATCAACCCAAGTTCCTTCTACCCCTTTCTGTTGTGCTAAAAGAGTCAACCTTTTCTGATTAGGAACCACAAAACTGATCACATAGGACTGGTCACTAAATATTTAGAAAAGAAAACAAAATAGAAATTAAAACATGGAGAATAATTATTCATAAATTACTCATTGAAATAGTACATAAAGATAATTCCAAATATAGCTTGCTCTTATTTGTTAAAGGTAAAAAGTAATAAAGCCCATAAAAATAAAATATATTGATGTATAAAGAAATGAGTTCAATCTCTCAGGCCCTTAACTTAGAAAAACTTGTGTTCAAAACTCATCTGGCTGTGTTACCTTCTTGGGAAAATTACTTACGCTCAGTCTCAGTTATGGATATTAAATGAAATAATTTTTGTAGCACAACTAAGTATTTAAGGAGCCCTGGTGGCATGATGGTGAAGCACTTGGCTGCTAACCAAAAGGTCAGCAGTTCAAACTCACCAGTGCTCCACAGGAGAAAAGACCCATAAAGATTACAGCCTAGAAAACCCTATGGGGCAGTTCTACTCTGTCATATAGGGTTACTATGAGTCAGAATGGACTTGACTGCACACAGAAACAACAACAACAAGCTAAGTATTTAGCAAGACACAGTAGGTGTCCAATAAGTAGTAAGATGTCTGGATTATCCCAAATGATATTAAAGCTATTGAATTCAAGAACTTTCAGAAACGTACCACATTTCCCAACTCTGATGAAATTTCTAAGTAGAGTTTGATGTTACCCTTAAGATTATATATAATCAAACCATTTTCTAACTACCCTTTTACTGTTAAGTATATGAAATATAAAATGCAATTTTTGAAAGTTACCTTTTGGCAAAAGCACAGATATTGTCAATAAGTGGACAGTTCTTCAGTGCAGCCTCTACTTTTCCGAGAGATACATATTCTCCTGCTTGTAACTTAACCAGATCTTTCTTACGATCTATAAATCATGAAGAAGGTTGTCACCCATAGTCCATTTTATTAATGTGTACACAATTCTGATTTTCTTTGGATCTCTTTGCCTTTTTTTTTACAAAGACACTTATTTTGAAATCTTGTTCTACATAATGTTTGCTCACAAACATCAGTTAAAAAGAAAATACCTAGTTAAAGAAGTACTGGCTAAAATGATGCACCCTAAGGAGCCCTGGTAGCGCAGTGGTTAAAGTGAAAGGTAGACAGTTCAAACCCACCAGCTGCTCAGCAGGAGAAAGACATGGCAGTCTGCTTCTAAAAAAAATTTACAGCCTTGGAGACCCTATAGGGCAATTCTACTCTGTCCTACAGGATCACTATGAGTCGGAATCAACTGGATGGCAACAAGATACCCAAACCACTAACATCTTAAAATTATAATCTTAAACACTACATTGCAGTTAACAGAAGGAACAGAGACTTTTGGAGCATTAGAATTGAATGGTAGCTCTGCCTGCACAAACAACCCTTGATTGCAGGGCAATTAAGGATCAAGGAAAGGCTTATTGGTTCTTCCTAGAAATTTCTCCAGATCAAACTTCTAAATGGGCCTTAGAAACAACTTTCCCAGGGAATTGCTAACTATATTCAGATCAGATACTGTGAGGTCCAGTACTAGATTGAAATAGGTCACTAGAGATATGACGGAAGAAACGTTATGGCTTGAAAAGGACCTGACTGAGATCCTGCAGATAAGGACCTCATACCTTATCAGCGAGGCAGTTTTTAACTTTTGTCTGATTAACATGAACCACTTAAGGGCTGGTTTTGGAGTTGCTTTTTTTAACTTACTGGTAGACTCTACTTTAGTTGGCTCAATAAGGGTGATGCAAAGCAACTGACATTCTCAGAAGATCAGATTAGTGTAGAGGATTGATATCATCCTTTTCTACTGGTCAAGGCTAGTTAGAGCCATATAAGCAGCCATCAGAAACAAAATATGCCCATGCCGCCCCTTGGGTGGGAAGGTAAACTGACCATATGGGTTGTGTGAGACAAGAGTAACATGAAGAGGGTGAAGAAGGCCTAGAATAGAGTTTGTTACAGTAGACGATTACACAGAACCCCATGTAGTTGACTAAAAATACTTTTCTGAGCTCTTTCGCTTTTCTCATTATCAACTTGCTATTTTCCTGTCCATTCCCCCAATCCCAATGCTGCTGCTATTGTTGTTGCCACTGCTGCTACTACTTACTAAGGTTCAGGTGTTATTCTAAACATTTTAGATATAGCAACTCATTTAATTCTCAAAAGAATCTTCTGAGGTTGGTATTGCTATCTATATTTTACAGACGGGGAAGCTGAGATAATTAACTTGCCCAAAGTTTGAACCAATGGAACCGTCCACCCTATTAATGGCCTACTGAATATTACCTTTCATATGTGTTGAAGATGCAAGTTTAAAAAAACAAAAAAAAAAAAAAAGAATACACTGACCAATAATCTGTAAGCATCCATCAGGATGAAATTCTCCAATATCACCAGTGCAAAACCACCTTTGTCCATTTTCATCCACACAATAGTCCTCTGCTGTTTTCTCTTCATTTTTAAAATATCCCATGGAGATATTCTGTCCGCCAATTACGATTTCTCCTCTGGGATTTGGCTTGTCGTGAACTGTATAACCTCCTGGAAATCATAAAAGTAAACCAGTTATGGTTCTAAAACAAAATTGTCTTTCATTAATTCTTAAAGCTCCTTTGCTACTATCTTTCTGATGGTCAAATTTTATATCAATTTATCTGAGAATATTAGCTTATATTTACCCAGATTTACGTGAGGATAGTGGGTGGCTGCTTGTCTGGTGTGATTTCAGGAGTGTCAGGGAAGGTTCAACAATAATCATCACTACCAACCACCCGAGGAGCCCTGGTGGCACAGTGGTTAAAAACACTTGGCTGCTAACCTAAAGGTTGGCGGTTCAAACCCAAGAGCAGCTCTGTGGGAAAAAGATGTGGCAGTCTCCTTTTGTAAAGATTCACAGCCTTGAAAACCCTATGGTGCAGTTCTACTCTGTCCTATAGGTTTGCTATGAGTCGGAATCGATTCGACGGCGGTGGGTTTTTGGTTTACCAACCACCTATTCCAAATCTTCCCATGACCATGAGGCTGAGAAATAAAACTCACACTTAGAACACCATCAAGCATTGTTGTTGTTAGGTGCCGTTGAGTTGGTGCCGATTCATAGCCACCCTATAGGGGCTTTACATAACTCTTAAGGTACAATTACCCCCAACAAGGGGAATACTTGAAGCTGTTATAAGTAAATTACCAATATGTTGATATCAATGCATTTCAGATTATTTCTAGTAGTATGTGCCTGAAAACGGCAACACCATTAAGTGATAGAAAGAGACTAGGGGAAACAAGAGGGCCATTATATATTCTTAGTTTCTGCCTATGGCCTATCATGACTTTAAAACACTGAAATAATGGACCATAACTATTATGATATTTTATCATTTCCTCTTTATTACTGAATAAAGCTTACTTTATGGAAAATATACCAAAATATGAATTTCTAAATTGAGATATTGATTAGATCTTGTATCATAAAATGATTAAAAGAGCTCCTTCCAACTGTTAGCTGCTCTTATAAATTTAAAACCACTCAACATTTCAATGTAAAAAGTCCACTGTATGCAAAGTATTAAGATCATTCCTATTGCATGAAGCAAAAGATCCTTCATAGTAATTAAAAGGCCAAATACATGTCCAAAATGGACCTGCTCCCAAAAACTGACAGTAAAACACAACACCAGAAATTCTCATCATGTTTTACTATAAATGTCTCTGACTCCACTGCCCAAAAAATAACCCATATTATAAAACAATTCTGATGCTGATACCCAATACACAGAATTCTACCCATATTTTCTTTAGATTTTCATTATAAAATTAGAAAGACAGCACCATGGGTGAAAAGAGGAGGAAGATTTAGTCCCAAGATATAAAACTCTCAGGAATGCAATTGACTTTTAAATGTGACTTTTAAAAGAAATCGTAGTTTGCTCATAGAGTATTGGCAACAATGCATATAAAAAGAGTCACAAAGTAGATACACTTTTAGAAACTTAAAGTTTATGTCAAATAAAATCCATTCATTTTCTCGCAGTTTGAACAACCTAAGGGATAGGTCCTTTGAGGCAACTGGTCCTTTACACTTTCAGTCCATGGTTCTACCCCAAGGTAAATATTCTCTTTCAAATCTTAAGCTTTTTAACAACTCCTCCTTTATCTGGCATGGCTAGGCTGTTAATTATTTGTTTATTTAACAATATATTTTATTGCAGCAAATGTATTTACTTAGTAACTCTGATAAGTTCCTTATAGGAAGATTGGTTTATTTTGCCTTTCACTGATTTGTAAAAGGGATTATCACCACCACCAATTGCAATGTGAAATATGGGTTTTTTCTGAGTGGCTCATTTCTGCAGTAAAATATCAAAAGTCACCTATTTATACATATATATTTACCACAATTAAAAAAGAAAAAAAAGTCAACTATTTAAATAGCTGGACAGTTGAGTCTCAACTATGAAAATGTCTGTGAGGTCAAGATCGAAGAAGTTTGTGTGTGTCTGTGTGTGTGTGTGTGTGTGTTTAATCGATCACTCCATCCCTTGAAAATTCATTTCACTTCCCAACCCAAACGTCCACACTAGCAAAGTAGAGCTTGCAAGGATAGAGAAAAATATCTCATGTTCTGCAAACCTACGGAAAGCCCACCCACTAAGTTTTTCCTCTTTACCAAGTATTCCCAAGTTCAGAATCATTTTACCTAGATTTGATAGATTTTTCCTTTCCTCTTGGTAATGTAAAGACAGAGTTTTACTGAGGAAAAAGCAAGCACAGGAAACAAGCAATGGCAAAGAATCATTTGCTACCTCAGACAACCCAGCATTTTCAAGAAATGTTAGTCTTGAGACTCACAGTGGTTTTCAGTATATCTAGAATCACTAGAGCTTGTCATAAAATTCTTACCTTCCTGCCAGTCTTTCAGTTTAATTTCACAGCAAATAAGAGGGGCTCCAACTCGACCAGTAGTATAGTCAGTAACTATGAGGGAAAATGAAGCAAAGATATTAGCATACCACATTTAAAATGAGCACCAACGTCTCTGAGACCAAGAATATTGGCATGAGTCAGAGTGTGAAAGATGACAGAAAAAGAGGCGATAGCGAGACAGAGTGCAAAGTGTAATCATTTTTCAACTGATCAATGTTATATCATTTTTGCTTCTCATGATTATATTTTAGATAATTAAGTATGAAAATCTCTGTTAAAAAGAGAGCTGGCTCCACCATTATCTACCTAGGATTCTGACAAGACAGACTTTGACTGGAATTTCAGCTCTACCACTTATTGGCTGTGTAACTTAGGCAAGTTACTTAACCTGTGTAAGCCTCAATTTTCTCATGTACCAAATGGGGACAGTAACAGAACCTACTTCATATAGGCATATTCTGTGAGGATTAAATGAGATAATACATAGACAGTGCTTAACATTTCCTGGCACAAACTAAATGTTCAATCAACGTTAGCTGCTATTATTAAACATAATGATGATAATGATATTATCATTTTGAAATGTGATTATTGCCAGTACTAGTCAAGTATTTATCGATAGCTATTACATACCTAGCACCATATTAAATATTGTGAAAAAAATGTATAAAAGATAAGAAGGAGACCCTGCCTTCAATGAGCTTACACACAAACTACCTGGAAAGAAATGCACATGAAAATTACTTAGAGAACAGTTAAATATTAAATTACACAGTATGGTAAGCACAATAGTACCTTAAAAACAGAAAGATCAATGTAAAAAGTAGTTGGGAAAGACTTTATTAAAGAGCTGGGCCTTAAAGAATGGTTGTAAACAGTTAGCAAGGAGGGCCTTCCAGGGGAAGGGAACAAAAAATGCAGATTGAGGGCCTTCCAGCCAACATGGCGCTATAGGCAGAAGCACCATGCCATCCCTCCACAGCAAAGGTGCAAAACACTAAGCCAAACAGGAAAATGGCAATCCTGAAACCCTAAGCATCAAATGAAGAGATAAAGACCTCAGTCAAGCACCAAATGTAGTAAGAAACTGACAGAGAACAGAGAGTGAGGAGAGATACATGCAGAGGTCCCCTATCAGCTAATGCAGCACAGATCCGCTATCTTGGACTCCTATCAGAGACCAGCAAACAGGGGGTATGAGAAAGCAGCTTCACGGAGTTTCCAGCAGGAGACAGAACAATCGGTAACCAGCAATGTACGCTTTCCTACCCCCCACCCTTCTTCACTCCCACTTGGCCTCCTCTGCTTCCTGCGGCCAGTCTCTTGGCTGGGAAGCATTGGCTTCACCCCAGTGTCACTTGGATTCCACCCGCCCACACTGGCCGGCTCCCTAAGTGCTATTTGTTGGCTGCTGCTGTTGCTTTTTTCCGCTCTTTAGATTTCTTCCTTACCTGTCACCACCTCCCCCTCCTTTCTCTCAAATACCTGGCTCCGTGCGCCATCTTTATTTCTTCCTGAAAGCCTGTGAAATGTCCCTTGAATGTGAGACTGCTTCCCTGTACATGCTGCCACGCTGGTGGGATCCCGGGGCTTTTTTTTTCATTGTTTGTTTGTCTGTTTTCTTTTCCTATTTTCAAATTGGGAGCCAGTTCTAGCTGGGCAATACTGCGCAGCTTGGGACCTATCCCCTCAGTTTGTGCAGGCGTGCAGAGGGATCATTGAGGACATTTCTTTATTCATTTTTGGGGGGGTGGGTTCTTGTTCTTTCTTAAAAATTTGTTTGTTTTCTTTTCCCTCTTTTTTCCCTTTTTGTCTTTCTTCATTACTCAGTTTCTTGTCTCTCTATACTTTCCTTCACTTCCTGTCCCCTGAAAACCTGGCACTGAGTGACACCTCTACGCCTTCTAGCCAGGCTATACTTCACGGCTTGGGAGCAACTTCCCCAGACCTCGTACCCGCACCAGTGGGATCCCTGGGAGCTTTGCTCTTCTTTTTTCTTTCTAATTTTCATTTATTCATTTTTTCTTTTCTTTTCTATTTTTTCTTCTTCTCCTTTTTGTTTTTCTCCATTTCATAGTCTCTCATCTCTCCACTACCACAGCAAGCTCCCCTAGGACTCTTTTATGTTTGTTTCTATGTTTTTGACTCTGTTCCTTTCTCCTCTCTCCCATAACCATCTTAGCTCCACACATCAAAATCTGCCCCCTCCATCCTGCCTACCCCCTACCTGCACCATGTGCTGAAAATCACACCACCAAGCAACCCAGGCACAGCCTACTGGAACCCACCCTGCATTGATTACCAGCCTGCACTGGTGGCCGAAGTAAGTGCCACAAACCCATCCTAGCTAGACCTGCCCTGCTGTACCATATCTGAGTGAGTGACACTGCCAACTGGAGAAGGAGGCGAAAGGTATCGTACCCACAGATGAGCAAACAACAAAGAACACACAGCCCGCCTGCTCAGACATAGCCAAATAAAACAAAAAAACTGGACGAAACAAACAAATCTACCATCAATAAACGAGAAAAATAACTACCAAATGCCCCAAAGACAGCAGATATCAAAACATATACAAAAACAGGACAGGATGGTTCCAGCAGGCATCCAAAATAAAACACCAGATGACTTTCCAGTACAAGAAAAGGCGCCAGAACTACCTGATAGGGAATTTAAATCTCTAATATTCAGAGCTATCCAAGAGTTAAAGCAAAAATCAGACAATGAGGAAAAAATAGACAAATTCATGGAAAAGGCAGACAAATTCATGGAAAATACAGACAAAAAATGGAAGAATTCAGGAAAATAATACAGGAACAAAATGCCAAAATAAATTCACAACTAGAAATCATACAAAAATAACAACTAGATATCCAAAAGATAAACAACAAGATTTCAGAAATGGACAGTGTCATACAAGGGCTGAAGAGCAGATTTGAAAAGGTGGAAGACAGGATCAGCGGAATTGAATACGAACACTTGGATACAACTCTGTCTGAGGAAAAATCAGAAGAAAGAATGAAGAAAAATGTAGAGACCCTGAGAATTATGTGGGATACAATCAACAGCAAAAATTTTCGAGTGATTGGAGTTTCAGAACAGGGGGAGAAAACAGAAAACACAGAGAGGATCATTGAAGAACTGCTGACAGAAAACTTCCCCAATATCATGAAAGATGAAAAGCTGGCCATCCAAGAAGCTCAACAAACCCTGTTTAGGATAGATCCCAAAAGAAAATCACCAAGGCATAACATAATGACACTCACCAAAACCAAAGACAAACAAAGGATCCTGAGAGCAGCTTGACAAAAAACAAGAAGTCACATACAGAGGAGAAACAATAAGACTAAGCTCAGATTATTCAGCAGAAACCATGCAGGCAAGAAGGCAATGGGATGGTATATATAAAATCTTGAAAGAAAAAAATTGCCAGCCAAGAATAATATGTCCTGCAAAACTCTCATTCAAATATGATGGTGAAATTAGGTCATTTCCAGATAAACAGAAATTAAGGGAATATGTAAAAACCAAAACAAACTTACAAGAATATTAAAAGGAGTCCTTCGATCTGAGAACAAACAACTTCAGCTCACGGGCTGAATCTAGGAAGCAAGATCGTACCAGCCAGATACCAATCTAGGAAATGAACTCTCAAGGACTATCCAAAACGAAAAGAAATACAACAGGGAATCAGAGCAGTTAATCTATAAATGACAATAACATCAGAACAATAAAAGAGTTAATAAATGGTGTAGGTATATAACCTTCTAATGGAGAGAGAAAGGCAAGGCAATACCCAGTAATAATAGACTGCTTCAAACTTAGAAAGATAAGGGTAAAATTCATGGTAACCACAAAGAAAGTTAACAAACCTACTCATCAAAATAAAGAGCAAAAACATAAAGTCTCAGTAAAAACAAAAACAAAAGAAATGAAAAAAAAAATCCACAAACAAAAGGAATTCAGCACAGGAGAGTAAGAGGAATAAAGAAAACATCAGCACCACAAAACAAAGCACTACAAAATGACAGCAATAAACTCAGACCTATCAATAATTACACTGACTGCAAATGGCCTAAATGCACCCATAAAGAGACAGAGAGTGACAGAATGGATTAAAAAAAAACAGGATCCATCAATATGCTGTCTACAAGAGACACACCTTAGAAACAAAGACATAAATTTATGAAAAATCAAAGGTTGGAAAAAAATATATCAAGCAAACAACTACCAAAAAAGAGCAGGAGTGTCAACACTAATCTCAGATAAAATAGATTTTGAAACAAACTCCACCATAAAAGACAAAGAAGGATGCCATATAAAGATTAAGGGGATGATCCATAATGAAGACATAACCATAATAAATATCTATGCACCCAAAGACAGGGCTCCAAAATACATAAACTCTAACAGCAGCACTGAAAAGAGAAGTTGACAGTTCCACAATAATAGTAGGAGACTTCAACACACCACTCTTGGTAAAGGACAGAACATCTAAAAAGAAACTCAGCAAAGATACAGAAGACCTAAAGGGCACAATCAGCCAACTTGGCCTCACAGACATATATAGAACATTCCATCCTACAGCTGCAAAGTATACATTCTTTTCCAATGCACATGGAACGTTCTCCAGAATAGACCGCATCTTAGGCAACAGAGCAATCCTCAACAAGATCCAGAACGCTGAGATAATACAAAGTATCTTCTCTGACCACAATGCCATCAAGGTAGAAATTATCAACAGCAAGACCAAGGAAATAAAATCAATTACATGGAAACTGAATAACATCCTGCTTACACATTACTGGGTAATGTAAGAAATCAGAGATGGAATAAAAAAACTCCTAGAATCAAATGAGAATGAAAACACAGCATATCAAAACCTTTGGGACACAGCAAAGGCAGTCCTCAGAGGACAATTCATAGCAATAGATGCACACATCAAAAAGGAAGAAAGGAACAAAATCAAAACATTAACTACAGAAGTCAAACAAATAGAAAGAGAACAGCAGAAAAAAAATCCCACAGCCACCAGAAGAAAGGAAGTAATAAAGATCAGAGCAGAAATAAATGAAATAGAGAATAGAAAAACAATAGACAGAATCAACAAAAGGAAAAGTTGGTTCTTTGAAAGAATCAACAAAATTGACAAACCACTGGCCAGACTGACAAAAGAAAAACAGGAGAGGATGCAAATAAGCCAAATAAGAAATGAAATGGGGGACATTACAACAGACTCAACTGAAATAAAAAGGATCATAACAGAGTATTATGAAAAACTATACTCCAACAAATTTGAAAACCTAGAGGAAATGGATAAACTTCTAGAAACACACTACCTACCCAAACTATCACAAAGCGATGTTGAAAATCTGAACAGACCCATAACAAGAGTAGAGATTGAAAAGGTAATGAAAAAAACTCCCAACAAAAAAAAGTCCTGGCCCAGATGCCTTCACTTTTGAATTCTACCAAACATTCAGAGAAGAGCTTGTACCAGTACTACTCAAACTATTTCAGAACATAGAAAAGGAAGCGACACTTCTGAATTCGTTCTATGAAGCCAGCATAACCCTAATACAAAAACCAGGCAAAGACGTCACAAAAAAAGAAAATTACAGACCAATATCTCGCATGAATATAGATGCAAAAATTCTCAAGGAAATTGTAAACAACAGAATTCAGCATCATACCAAAAAATTAATACACCACGACCAAGTAGGATTCATACCAGGTATGCAAGGATGGTTCAACATTAGAAAATCAATCAATGTAATCCACCACATAAATAAAAGGAAAGAAAAGAATCACATGATCATCTCAATTGATGCAGAAAAGGCATTTGACAATGTCCAACACCCATTCCTGATAAAAGCTCTCAATAAAATAGGTATACAAGGGAAATTTCTCAACATTATAAAGGGCATCTATGCAAAACCAACGGCCAACATCATTCTTAATGGAGAGAGGCTGAAAACATTCCCTTTGAGAACAGCAAGAAGACAAGGATGCCATTTATCACCACTCCTATTTAACATTGTGCTGGAAGTTCTAGTTAGACCAATAAGGCAAGAAAAAGAAAAAAAGGGCATCAAAATTGGTAATGAAGAAGTTAAACTGTCCCTGTTTGTGGGTGATATGATACTATACATAGAAAACCCTAAAGACTCTACCAGAAAACTACTGGAACTAATAGAAAGATTCAGCAGAGCAGCAGGATAGAAGATAAACATACAAAAATTAGTTAGATTCCTATACACCAATAAATACAGGAAATAAATAAATAAATAAATAAAGGAAATCAGGAAAACAATACCCTTTATAATAGCCCCTAAAAAAATAAAATACTTAGGAATAAATCTTACTAGGGTTGTAAAATACCTATACAAAGAAAACTATAAAACACTACTGCGAGAAACCCAAAGGGATCTACATAAATGGAAAAACATCCCATGCTCATGGATAGGTAGACTCAACATTGTGAAAATCACAATTCTACACAAAGCTATTTACAAATACAATGCAATCCCTATCCAAATACCAACAACATTCTTTAAAGATGGAAAAACTAATCATTAACTTTATATGGAAAGGAAAGAAGCCCCGAATAAGTAAAGCACTACTGAAGAAGAAGAATGAAGTAGGAGGGCTCACACTACCTGATCTCAGAACCTATTATACAGCTACGGTAGTCAATACAACCTGGTACTGGTACAACAACAGATACATTGACCAATGGAACAGAATTGAGAACCCAGATGTAAATCCATCCACCTACGGTCACCTGATCTTCGACAACAGTCCAAAGTCCATCAAATGGGGAAAAGACAGTCTTTTTAACAAATGGTGCTGGAAAACCTGGATGCCCATCTGCAAAAACATGAAACAGGACCCATACTTCACACCATATACAAAAACTAATTTAATTCAAAATAGATCAAAGACCTACATATAAAGCCAAAAACTATAAAGTTCATAGAAGAAAAAATAGGATCAACGCTAGAGGCTGTAATGTACTGCATTAACAGGATACAAACCATAACAATCAAGACACAAACTCCAGAAGATAAGCTAGATAATTGGGATCTTCTAAAAATCAAACATCTATGCTCTTCAAAAGACTTCACCAAAAGAGTAAAGAGAGAACCTATAGACTGTGAAAAAAATTTTGGGCATTACAAGTCAGACAAAGGTCTTATCTCTATAATCTACAAGAAAATCCAACACCTCTACAACAAAAAGACAAATAATCCTATTAAAAAACGGGCAAAGGAAATGAACACACACTTCACCAAAGAAGACATTCAAGTGGCCAACAAACATATGAGGAAATGCTCGCGATCACTAGCCATTAAAGAAATGCAAACTAAAACCACAATGAGATACCATCTCACCCCAGCATTACTGGCATGAATCAAAAACACTGGAAATAACAAATGTTGGAGAGGCCGCAGGGAGATCGGAACTCTTATGCACTGCTGGTGGGAATGCATAATGATACAACCATTTTGGAACATGATATGGTGCTTCCTTAGAAAGCTAGAAATAGAAATAGCATACGATCCAGCATTCCCACTCCTAAGACTATATCCTAGATAAATAAGAGCTGTCACATGAATAGACATATGCACATCCATGTTCATTGCAGCTTTGTTCACAATAGCAAAAAGACGGAAACAACCTAGATACCTATCAACAGATGAATGGATAAACAAACTATGGTACATACACACAATGGAGTATTATGCAAAGGTAAAGAACAATGATGAATCTGTGAGGCATCTCATAACATGGATGAAACTGGAGGACATTATGCTGAGTGAAATAAGTCGATCACAAAAGGACAAATATTGTATGAGACCTCTATTGTAAAAACCCATGAAAAAGTTTACACATGAAAAGTAACAATCTTTGTTGGTTACGAGGGATGGGGGGAATATTAAATAGACAGTAGATAAGTGATAACTTTGATGAAGGGTAAGACAGTACACAGTACCGGGGAAGCCAGCACAACTTGTGCAAGGAAAGGTCATGGAAGCTCCATAGACACATCCAAACTCCCTGAGGGACTGAACTGCTGCGTGGAGGGTTGGGGGTCCATGGTCTCGGGGAAGATCTAACTCAATTGGTATAACACAGTTCATAAAGGCAATGTTCTACATTCTACCTTGGTGAGTAGCGTCTGGGGTCTTAGAAGCCTGTGAGCAGCCATCTAAGATACTCCACTGGTCTCATCCCTTCAGGAGCACGGGAGAATGAAGAGAACAGGATATAAGGAAAAGATCAGTCCAAAGGACTAATGGACCACAGCTACCAAGGCCTCCACCAGACTGAGTTCAATACAACTACATGGTGCCCAGCTACCACCACTGACTGCTCTGACTGGGATCACAACAGAGGGTCCTGGACAGAGCTAAAGAAGGATATAGAACAAAATTCTAACACACAAAAAAAACACCAAATTTACTGGCCTGACAGAGACTGGAGAAACCCCAAGCGTATGGCTCCCGGACACCCTTTTAGCTCAGTGGTGAAGTCACTCCCGAGGTTCACTGTTCAGCCGGGACTGGACAGCCCCATAAAAGAAAATGGGATTAATGAGGCACAGCAGTCCAGGGACAAGGACTAGAAGGCAGAAGGGGACAGGAAAGCCAGTGATAGGGAACCCAAGGTTGAGTAAGGACAGTGTTGACATGTAGTGTGGTTGTTAACCAGTGTCATAGTGCAATATGTGTACTGTTTAATGAGAAGCTATTTTGTTCTGTAAACCTTCATCTAAAGCGAGAATAGCAGCACAACTGGAAGAACGTAATCAATGTCACTGACTCGTACATGTAGAAATTCTTGAAATGGTGTATCTTTGGCTATGTAGATTTTTACCAAAAAAAAAAAAAAGGTCCTCCAAGGTCAAGAAGGGAGAGTGCTGACGTGTTGTGGCATTGTTAACCAATGTCATAAAACCATATGTGTACTGACTGTTTAATGAGAGACCATTTGTTCTGTAAACCTTCACCTAAAATACAATAAAAAAATTTAAAAAAAATGCAGATTGTTGAGACCAAGAATGCTTATATGAGAAAGAGTGAGAAGAATGGCTTGTCTGGAGAGGTGAGACAGGGGTGGGGCTTTTATGTGAAAGAGTGAGAAGAATGGCTTGTCTGGAGAGGTGAGTCAGGGGTGGGGCTTATATGAGAAAGAATGAGAAGAATGGCTTGTCTGGAGAGGTGAGTCAGGGTGTGTGTGTGTGTGTGAGTGTGAGTGTGAGTGTGTGTGTGCGTGTGCGTGTGCGTGAGTGTGAGTATGAGTGTGTGTGTGTGTGTGTGTGTGTGTGTGTGTGTGTGTGTAAAACAATGATGAATAGGTACAACGGTGCCAGATTAGAGAGGTCTCAAAAGCTAGGTAAAGGCAAGTTTAGATTTGATATACCAGGTATCAAGCAATGTTTGAGGTGACTGTGTCTACTAGAAGTATACAGGAGGAATTAGAAATGACAGAATATAGGCAGACACAGAACAGTGCGAGGTATTAAAAGGTTGGATGATAAATGCAGCATGGAGGGACAGGAGCCAACCTAATGAAGAAATGGCAAAACTTGATGAAAGTTAAAGATAATAAAAAATAAGCAATCAGATGACTTCAAAGCTAATACCCTGGATGACTTTAAGGATGGTAATACCCCTGACACAAACAAATAATTTGGAATAGCAACACTGATTTTAGATATAATAAGTTTAAGGTGAAAGTGAGATAATCCAAAAAAAAAAAAAATTCCTACAGCCCAGTGGTTCTCAAACCGGGGTGGTAATATCTGGAGATACGTTTCATTGTCACAACAGGCATCTGGCTGCTAAACATCCTATAATGCACAGGACAGCCCCCAATAACAAAGAACTATCTGGTTCAAAATTTCAAGACCGCCAGGGTTGCAGAAATCCTGCTATAGGTTATTGAGAATAAAAGAAGAGAAAGCAAGCAAGATGTAGATTCAAGAGGTTGCATAAAAGTGATACCTGATCCCAAGAGTGCAGTTTTTTAAGGAAGTGATCATTAAGAAAGAGAAGATTAAAGAACCAAGGAGACAGAATTTTGAGGACTGCCACTGTGGTATAAAGAATTACAAAGATTAAAAATAAAGAGCATGCATGATACTCTCATTTAAAGCCCACAAAACCAAAATTATGTAGGTGTGCATAGAATCTGATATTACTCAAGAGGCTGAATACAGAGTTACCGTGGTTTCCAAAGATCATGCAAAGGGATTTTAATAGTTGCAGCCAATGTAGATTATTTGCCACTTTAAAAATGCTTACCTTCAGTAACCGTCCCAGCACCGCATGATTCTGTCAATCCATAACCCTGGCCCACTGGGCAGCAGAAGCAGACATTCATGAACCGTTGTGTCTGAGGAGACAGTGGTGCTCCACCAGACAGCATCATACGGATATTCCCTCCTAGCAGAGCTTTCACCTTTTTAAACAGTATCCTTGATAAAAAGGGGAATAAATGATCTTAACGCATACACGCATTATTCTTGCCAACATGCTAATTTATAAGCTCTGGGAAGGATTTCTCAACTTTGTTTCAACATCTAAATTTCAGAATCATGCTGATAATGAGGTTAACAAAGCAACAACTAGTAACACCGTGAAAAATGCCAGAAAAGTTCTTAAAAATGCAGGAAATGTGCAGCGTCTGGAAATTGCTGTGACACACAATAAATGAAAGAAAATGACGTTAAAAAAAAAAGAAAATTTAAAGTTACCTTTGGAACATGTAATCACCTGTCTTATCTTCCTTCCAATGAAAAATACTTCCCCATCCCCCAGTACCACATTTAAAATAACATATCCATACACTTACTATGCTGTTTTGTGAATACGAAAAATCAGAAACCTTCATGTACAATAAATCGTGAAAACTCACTTTTTTTAAAGTTAGAAATAACACTGTTTTTTAACTCAAATGCCTTACTTCAACGATCTATTCTAGTTTCTCTTCCTGAGATCAAATTTTATAATCAAATCTTAAATATTTACTAATTTAGACTGCCATTTACTTATTCATCTTCTAGATTTAAAAACACATGAAGATTTAAAGGCTCAAACTACAGAGCCTATGAAATGTACTTACAGATTGCAAAGAGGTGCATCATATCCTTTTTTGATCTGTTCCAATTTGTAATCATACCCTATTTTGAACAGAGTTTTCTGAATATAGTTCATCTCTTGGACTTTGCTCATAACATTCTTATAAATTCGATCCATGATTTCCTAAAAGGTAAGCAAAATATTTAATAATCTGAAAATAACTATACCAGCACTGAGAGAGTCTTTACTTGAAGTTACCTTATTTTTTACAACATTTCAGGTAAAAGTTTTTATTATAATGGGCATAATTATTTCCTTTAGTATATAATTCATTTCACTAAATTTACTTGTTCACTATTTCAAAAAGACTTAAAAAAGTATAGATGTTTTTTCAGTTCTATATACTAAACTTATCTAAAATTTTATGAAATGTTCAACCAGAGTATATAAAATTTACTCAGCTCTCACAGAAAAAGAACTTTAAAATTTTTTTCTCTTACCTCAAATATATGTATCTCAAACACTACTGAACATTACTCAAATATGCTGATGTTTTTCTCTTTATTACTACTACCATGCGACTGTTTTAGTCTGGAAGCTCAGGAAGAAGGGCCCAGCAGTCTACTTCTGAAAAGAATTAGCCAATGAAAAACCTTATGAATAGCAGTGGAACATTGTCTGATATAGTGTCGGAAGATGAGTCCCTCAGGTTGGAAGGCACTCAAAATACGACTGGGGAAGAGCTGCCTCCTTAGAGTTGACCTTAACGACGTGGATGGAGTCAACCTTTTGGGACCTTCATTTGCTGATGTGGCATGACTCAAAATGAGAAGAAATAGCTGCAAACATCCATTAATAATTGGAATGTGGAATGTATGAAGTATGAATCTAGGAAAACTGGAAATAATCAAAAATGAAATGGAACGCATACACATCAAAATTCCAGGCATTAGTGAACTGAAATGGACTGGTATTGGACATTTTGAATGGGACAATCATATGGTCTACTATGCCGGGAATGACAACTTGAAGAGGGATGGCATTGCATTCATAGTCAAAGGAACATTTCAAGATCTATCCTAAAGTACAACACTATCAGTGACAGAATAATATCCATACACTACAAGGAAGGCCAGTTAATACGACTATTATTGAAATTTACGCACCAATCACTAAGGCCAAAGATGAAGAAACTGAAGATATTTACCAGCTATCTGCAGTCTGAAATTGATCGAACGTGCAATCAGGATACAATGATAATTACTGGTGATTGGAATGCGAAAGTTGGAAACAAAGAATTGGTAGTTGGAAAATAATGGCCTTGATGATAGAAACCATGCTGGACATCGCATGATAGAATTTTGTAAGACCAACAAATTCTTCATTGCAAATATCTTTTTTCACCAACATAAACAGCGACTATACACATGGAACTCACCAGATGGAATACACAGGAATCAAATCGACTACATCTGTGGAAACAGATAATGGAAAACCTCGATATCATCAGTCAGAATAAGGCCAGGGGCCAACTGTGGAACAGACCATCAATTGCTCACGTGCAAGTTCAAGCTGAAACTGAAGAAAATTAGAACAAGTCCACGAGAGCCAAAGTACGACCTTGAGTATATCTCACCTGAATTTAAAGACCATCTCAAGAATAGATTTGGCATGCTGAACACTAATGACCGAAGATCAGACGAGTTGTAGAATGACATCAAGGACATCATACACGAAGAAAGCAAGAGGTCATTAAAAAGACAGGAAAGAAAGAAAAGACCAGAATGGATGTTGGAAGAGACTCTGAAACTTGCTCTTGAACATCAAGTGCTAAAGGAAAGAAAGAAATGATGAAGTAAAAGAACTGAACAGAAAGTTTCAAAGGGTGGCTTGAGAAGACAAAGTAAAGTATTATAATGACACGTACAAAGAGCTGGAGATAGAAAACCAAAAGGGAAGAACACGCTGGGCATTTCTCAAGCTGAAAGAACTGAAGAAAAAACTGAAGCCTCGACTGCAATAGTGAAGGATTTTATGGGGAAAATATTAAATGATGCAGGAAGCATCAAAAGAAGATGGAAGGAATACACAGTCATTATACCAAAAAGAATTGATTGATGTTCAGCCATTTCAAGAGGCAGTAAATGATCAGGAACCGACGGTACTGAAGGAAGAAGTCCAAGCTGCACTGAAGGCATTGGTGAAAAACAAGGCTCCAGGAATTGATGGAATATGAATTGAGATGTTTCAACAAACTGATGCAGCGCTGGAAGTGCTCACTCGTCTATGCCAAGAAGTTTGGAAGACAGCTACCTGGCTGACTGACTGGAAGAGAGCCATATTTATGCCCATTCCAAAGAAAGGTGATCCAACACAGAAATTATCGAACAATATCATTAATATCACATGCAAGTAAAATTTTGCTGAAGATCATACAAAAGCGGCTACAGCAGGATATTGACAGGGAAATGCCAGAAATTCTGGCTGGATTCAGAAGAGGATGTGGAATCAGGGATATCACTGCTGATGTCAGATGGATTCTGGCTGAAAGCAGAGAATACCAGAAAGATGTTTACCTGTGTTTTGACTACGATAAGTCATTCGACTGTGTGGATCATAGCAAATTATGGATAACATTGCAAAGAATGGGAATTCCAGAACACTTAATTGTGCTCATGAGGAACTTGTATATAGATCAAGAGGAAGTTGTTCAGACAGAACAAGGGGATACTTCGTGGTTTAAAGTCAGGAAAGGTGTGCATCAGGGTTGTATCCTTTTACCATACCTATTCAATCTGTATGCTGAGCAGACAATCTGAGAAGCTGGACTATATGAGGAAGAAGGGGGCATCAGGTTGGAGGAAGATTCATTAACAACCTGCATTATGCAGATGACACAACCTTGCTTGCTGAAAGTGAAGAGGACTTGACACACTTACTGATGAAGATCAAAGAGCACAGCCTTCAGTATGGATTACACCTCAACATAAAGAAAACAAAAATCCTCACAACTGGATCAATAAGCAACATCATGATAAACGGAGAAAAGACTGAAGTTATCAAGGATTTCATTTTATTTGGATCCACAAACAACACTCATGGAAGCAGCAGTCAAGAAATCAAAAGACACATTTCACTGGGCAAATCTGCTGCAAATACCCTCTTTACAGTGTTGAAAGCAAAGATGTCACCTTGAGGACTAAGACGCACCTGACCCAAGCCATGGTGTTTTCATTCGCCTCATATGCATACGAAAGCTGGACAATTAACAAGGAAGACTGAAGAAGAATTGACGCCTTTGAATGTGGTGTTGGATAAGAATATTGAATATACCATGGACTCCCAAAAGAATGAACAGGTCTGTCTTGGGGGAAGTACAACCAGAATGCTCCACAGAAGCAAGGATGGCGAGACTACGTCTTACATACTTCGGACATGTTGTTAGGAGAGATCAGTCCCTGGAGAAGGACATCATGCTTGGTAATGTAAAAGGTCAGTGAAAATGAGGAAGACCCTCAATGAGATGGATTGACACAGTGGCTGCAGCAATGGGCTCAAGCATAACAACAATTGTGAGGATTGCACAGGACCGGGCAGTGTTTTTCGTTCTGCTGTTCATAGGTTCGCTATCAGTTGAACCGACTCGACGGCTCCTAACAACAACGTGACTCTCTTACACCATGGTAGAGAGCTTTACTGTTTCTAAAAAATAGTACATCCCTGTAATTTAGGTATTTATATTCCATTTTAATAGAAACAAAGATGAAAAAAATAGAATAGGAGTCTTGCTCATAGCTATGTGGGAAATCAGAAGTAGGATCAGGTTTGGGATTAGTCTTGACTCCCAGGCTAATACTTACAAAGCAAAAGTCAAACAAACAAACTCCAGATTATCATTATGTTTCCTTGAGGAGGAAAAACAGTTGCCATTGAGTCAGTTCAGATTCATGGCAACCCAATATGTTTCAGAATAGAACTGTGCTCCATAGCATTTTCAATGGCTGATTTTTTTGGAAGCAGATCACAGGCCTTTCTTCTGTGGTACCTCTGGGTGGGTTTGAAGTATCAACTTTTTGTTACTAGCTGAGTGCTTAACACTTTGCACCACCCAGGGACTCCTTATTTATAAATACTTAACTTGAAATATTTAAAATAGTAATTATCAGTTTACACTATTAAGTTCTGCTACAGTGTGTAAATTTAATATTAGAATAGAACCATTCACAAATAAGGACAGCATAACCATACCTTTAAAAGGTTATGGGAGACAGATGTGTGAGAACTACCCCCACTACTCCTCACAACACTAGATACTAATCTCCAGCATGGAAAGGGCTCAATGAATAAGGAACACAATACAGCTGCAACAAATTTGCAGGATTATTCAAGTCACCCTTTATCTCAACCTAACATTACTAGATGTTCAACTGAGTCACTGCTTATAAACAGTAGTTATTCTGAATTCTCACACTGTAGATATTACAGAACTAAATTGGGCAAGTTATTTAATCCGACTCTGTTACATCACCTGCAAAATGAGGGTACTACCTCAGAATGGTTTTGTGAGGGATTAAATGAGATAATGTATCTGGAGGATTTAGGGCAGTCCCTCAATAAATGGCTATTAATGTGATTCCCAAGGATCCCTGATGGTGCAGTGGTTAAGTGCTTGGCTGCTAACCAAAAGTTTGGTGGTTTGAATCCACCAGCTGCTCCACAGAAGAAAAATGTGACAGTCTGAGAAAAGATGTGGCAGTAAAAGATTACAGCCTTGGAAAGCCTATGGGGCAGTTCTACTCTGTCCTGTAGGGTTGGTATGAGTCAGAATTGACCCAAGTGCAACAGGAAATTGATCTTTCTTTCTGACCCAGGAAACTAACTCAGAAAATAGAATCTATCCAAAAATTCTGAATAAAAATATTTTTTTTTCATCTTTTGTTGATTTTGTGTTTGATAAGTCTTTATATTTTTTCCAGTTGTTTATTTTGACTTGTAGGATTGTTAGTTTCCTTTGTGGTTACCTTAATATTTACCTTTATTTTTCTAAGTTTATACCAGTCTTTTCTTTATATCGCCTTGACTTCCTCTCCATATGAAAAATCTATGTCTATATTTTTTAAGTCCCTCTCTTTTGTTTTAATGTTGTCGTCTTTTACATATTGACATCTGTTTCCCTATTTTCAGTGTTTTAGCTTTCATTTACTTTTGTGACTTCCCTATCTGCGTTGGTATCTGGTTGCTCTGTCCTGTGTTCTAGTCCTGGGTTGTTATCTGATGTTACTGATTTTCTAACCGGAGGACTCCCTTTAGTATTTCTTGTATATTTTGGTTTGGTTTTTGTGAATTCCCTAAACTTCTATTTATCTGGAAATGCCCTCATTTCGCCATAATATTTGAGAGACAGTTTTGCTGGATATATAATTCTTGGCTGGCATTTTTTTTCCTTCAAGGCTTTATATATGTCATCACATTGCCTTCTTGCCTTCATGGTTTCTGCTGAGTAGTCCAAGCTTATTCTTATTGACTCTCCTTTGTAGATGACTTTTCGTTTATCCCTAGCCGCTCTTAAAATTCTCTCTATCTTTGGTTTTGGCAAATTTGATTATAATATGTTTTGGTGACTTTCTTTTAGGATCTACCTTATGTGGGGTTTGATGAGCATCTTGGATAGATATCTTCTCATCTTTCATGATATCAGGGAAGTTTTATGCCAACAAATCTTCAACAATTCTGTTTCTTCTGGTATCCCCCTTGTTCTGGTACTTCAATCACTCGCCGGTTATTCCTCTTGATAGACTCCCACATAATTCTTAGGGTTTCTTCATTTTTTTAAATCCTTTTACCTGATTTTTCCTCAAATAAGTTGGTGTCAAGTGTTTTATCTTCAATCTCACTAATTTTGACTTCCATTGCCTCAATTCTACTCCTATGACCTTCTATTGAGTTGTCTAATTCTGAAATTTTATTGTTAATCTTCTGGATTTCTGATTACTCTATGGATTCTTGCAGCCTGTTAAATTTGTCATTATGCTCTTCTCTAATCTTTTTAAGTTCCTCTATTGTGTGTTTTGCATTTTGCTTAATTTCCTTCCTAAATTCTTGAAGAGTTCTGTATATTAATCTTTTGTATTCTGCCTCTGGTAATTCCAAGAAATTTTCCTCCTCTGGAAAATTTCTAGATTCTTTATTTTGGGAGCCTCCTGAAGCCATCATGGACTGCGTCTTTATGTGATTTGATATTGACTGTTGTCTCCGAGCCATCAATAAGTTGTTATATTTATTTATGTTTGCTTACTGTGTCCTAGCTTCTTGTTTTGTTTTGATATGCCCAAATAGGCTGCTCGTATGAGCTAGTTTGATTATTGGCACCTTTGAAGCTCTAATGTCCTGTCACCAGGTGGTTAGATCTGTTACTAGGTATGTGAGCTCAGGAGTCCACCCACTCCTCCTGTATGGATTCAGCTCAGGTGCTCAGGTAGCTAGCCACCAAGTGTGTGGTGTAGGCTCTCACCTACAGTCATAGAAAGACATGGGTGACTGGTGCAGGCACAGGCATCTAGCTGCAGCAGGGGGACACACTCTGAGCAAGGCAAGGGGCTGACGGCCGCCCCCAAGTGTCCAGGAGGAAGGCGTGTCCTTGTTCCCTAGAGCATGTAGGTGGGTGGGTTTTGCAGCCAGACTATGAGTCCCTAATGCTGTTGGCTGTAATGACTGGGCGGGGCACCTCTTATTCATGGGCCCCATCACAGGTGGTTAGGTGGCGTAGGTGGGTCCTCAGGGCCCTGATGTGGGTAGGTGAAGACCCTACTTAATGGGCAGAGCAGTGTCAAATGTCAAGAACCTGCCACTTCACAGCTGAAACAGTTGAAGTTAGACTTCCGGTATATACACTGTTGTACTGCAGTAATGAGGGCCTATGCTGTCGAGATGGGCCCACACAAGTATCTGTAAGGGGAAAGGCCTTCAAAGTCTGTGGATCCCTCATGCCTGTGCGTAGGTAAAGGAGCTGTGCCTACCCTTGGTCCCTGGCTTAGGGGAGCTGGCAGTTTTTCTCCTCTGTTTGTTAATTTGTTCACTCTCCCAGGCAGAGAGAATGGCTTCGGGCATGTGACAGATCCTACTTCTGGCCCAGGTGACTCGGCAATTGCTGAAGCTGGTCCGGGACCCAGTGCAGAGCAGAGAGTGGGGAGGTCAATGGGAAAGAGGTTTTTCCCTAAGTGGGGTATTTTCGATCCGCATGGTAAGCCGTATGCAAGTACTTATCTTTCATCAAGGGCTTCTTCCCACTGGTTCTGCGTAGCCACGTAGACGCTCAGTGGCTGGATCTCTCCTGGTGTGGAATAAGCCTCCCGAGCACCGACGCTTGCCTGCATCACCGCTCACCCGCAAGCTGATCAGGCCTGAAGGGCTCAGGCTCTCGCCAGGTCAGGTCTGGCAACTCCTCGCTGCTTCCGAACCATCTCTTCCTCCCCCTGCCACTCAGTCCGGTTCCTCAACTCTGCCTTTGATGTTCAGGGCTCCCAGATGGCCATATATAATTGAATCACTTGTTTTTTGGGTCTTTGTTATAAGAGAGTCCATCGGAAGCATCTGAATACTCCGCCATCTTGGCCCCACCCTCCAAAATATATATTTTTAAAAGGCCTATTTACAGAGATATGGGAGATGTTAAGGGAACCAGTGAGGTTTAACGAAGCAACCAAGGGACTAACAACATGGGACACCATTTACTAGCCCTCAACGTGAGAGAATAAGAGGAGGGGACAGTGTTACTGGAACCTGAATGAGGTCAGTAGCCATGGGAAAAAGACTGTCTAACAGGCACCATGGCAAGTGCCAAAAATTGCAGCCCTGCAGGAAGGAGCAAAGGTAGTAAGTTTGCAGACCTCTATTTTCCTGCTCTCTGGTCTCTTGTGAGTACTTCCAATTGGCTGAATCTAACCAAAAATATGAAGGAAAGGAAACCCTGGTGATTCTCTCATAGAAGTTAGCTTCCCAAGGCACAAAGTAGGGCAGAGAATGGACAGTGGGCAGACAAATGAAGGACAAACAGCACCTCTGCTAACTGCTGCTCATCCTTTAAGATGAAATTCAGACATGACTTGTTTGAGACCTTGGCCTTTCCCCCTTTCTAACTATGCTCTCTGATACAGTTTATCTGGAAGCCCTGTACTTTGGGTAGCAAAGCCTATATATTGTTTCAAAAAAAAAATTCTAAATAGAGTCAGTATACACTTGTTCCTCACTTATCGACTATCTCGTTATCCAACATTTCGCATTTATGACAATAGTAAAAAATCTACTGTCTATTCTGCACATTAATGAGGTGGCGGGCATGGCAGCAATGGCTGGGGAGTGTCCCCTCCCTCGAGGGGGGGGGTCTCCAGATGCCCTCTGCTCCCTCTTGCTGGTGGGGGGGTGGCGCTGCATCCAGCTGCCACTAGGGGCCAGCCTCCTCTGTGGCCACGACTTCCTGGCATATGAACAGGCAGCTCTGAGCCAGCGGGCACCTGTTCTGGGTTCCCAGGTCGTACGTGGCTTGAGACCTTGCAGTTCAGAATTGCTGTTTGCTGGGAAGGGAGGAAAGAAAGAGGCATCAGAGAGGGTGTTTGGAAGAAATATGTGCGAGTTTGATGACATCCCAAAGTGAGCCAAACTGGGCCTGAAGCCTCTGCCTCAGTGTGGTTAGGTGTGCAGCCAGGCTCCTAGCACACTGTCAGGGAGCCCCGAGCCTCAATGACTCACCAGGCCTGGAGGGCAGAGCAGGCTCTGGGATCAGGAACACAGGGCTTGCAGGGGTGGGAGTGGAGCCCCAAAGGCAGCTCCGCAAGGGAAGCTCTGACCCAGCACAGGAGGAAGGTGAAGTGGTTAGGCGTGGTCTCTCTAGTCACACAGCCCAGCTTTATCCAGCTTTGTCTCCTCCATGCCTCCTTCTCCACAGAGGAATAATCTATAACTGGACTGTCATGGTGATGAGCACATCAGTAAATCTTAGCTGTTATTATTTCTAAGATATTTTCTAAATAAACAAATCGGACAAATGGATGGTCTCAAAACAGAAAAAAGAATCCTCCATTTTTGCAGAACGCCGATTTTTGTATAATGACCTGATCTTTGGAAACTAACCACGTCAACAAGTGTCTTAGTTATCTAGTGCTGCTATAACAGAAATATCACAAGGGAGTGGCTTTAACAAAGAGAAATTTCTTCTCTCACAGTCTAGGAGGCTATAAGTCTGAATTTAGGGTGCCAGTTCCAGGGGAAGGCTTTCTCTCTCTATTGGCTCTGGGAGAAGGTCCTTGTCATCAATCTTCCCCTGGTCTAGGAGCTTCTCCGGCAGGGACCCCCGGTCCAAAGGACATGCTATTCTCCTGGTTCTTCACTCTTGGTGGTATGAGGGCCACCTGTCTCTCTTTTCACTTCTTTCTTTTATATCTCAAAAGAGACTGACTTAGGACACAACCTAATCTTGTAGATTGAGTCCTGCCTCATTAACATAACTGCTGCTAATCCCACCTCATTAGAGACAGGATTTACAACACATGGGAAAATCACATCAGATCACAAAATGGTGGACAACCACACAATACTGGAAATCATAGCCTAGCCAAGTTGACACATATTTTTGGGGGACACAGTTCAATCCATGACAAGTGAGGAGTGTGTGTACTACTAACCAAAAGGTTGGCAGTTCAAATCCACCCAGCAGTGCTGCAGAAGAAAGTTCTGGTGATCTACATAAGATTACAGCCATTGAAAACCCTATGGAACACAGTTCTACTCTGAAGCACATGGGGTCGCCATGAGCAGGAATTGTCTCCACAGCAACAGATTTTTCTGTTTGTTTGTTTATACCACAGTGGTTAAGAAGACTCTGGAATCAGATTGGCAGAGTTCAAGTTTTAGCTCTATCACCTATGGAATGTGTGATCAAATTTTCTTCTTTAAAAAATGGGGCTAACAGGACCCACCTACTAGAGTCTTAAGGAGGACTGAGTGAGCTGATCCACCTAAAGCACATACCACATAGTAAAAACTATGTAAGAACATAGTAAGAACTATGCTCACTATATTAGCATCATTTTATTATTTTTTAGTTAGAAGCCTTTCCTTTCAGCTTGTAAACTTTCTATTTCTTTCAGTTTCTACAGCATCTCTAAATAAAAAGGCAATGGCTACTCTGACCTATTCTAACTCTTTAGTCATTCGTTTGATTTTGTAATTAGCTAATGAAAAGGCCATAAACATCTTCCATCTGTAACTCTCAGAAAAACCTAGACTTAAAACTTCATGACCTCAAACATTCCACGTGTAAAAATAATTTTGTGAAAGATACTGGATTAAGATTTAAAGGGGACTGTAATATAAGCAGTAGTGATACAGTTCCACTGGGGTTTTTTAGAATTATAAAAGCGCTAGAATATACTTTATTATACAAGTTTGAAATACTGTTAAATATTTCAGAATCTATCATTGCAAGGTTATAAAATGTAATATCTTGTTTTTTTTTAAGGCAGTATTTCACATAAGGATTGCAAATATCTGGAATAAGACTTTTTCTTTGGGAGTTCTCTCAAACTGACAGTTATTCTCAGTCACCACAAGAGAGTCAAAAGGCTTGGATTCTAGACTCAGCTCTCTGCCACTAACCAGCTCTGGAACCTTAGGTACGCAGTCTCAGCTCTTTAAAATGGCCTACAATTTTCTCACTTTTAAAGTTAAGCGATTAAACAAGATGACCTTTCAAGTACATTCCACCTTAAAACAAAATGAACTATGTTATTTTCATCACCTAATTTCCAGGTGTCTGCAAATACTAGCAGGCATACGTTTCAGAAGTTTGTCATTTCATCTTTCCCAATACTCACCTAAGGTTTTAAGGAACACATCTGCCATAATTTTAACGAAGTAAAATTATTTTCAAACACACAAGCAAGTATCTAAGAGTGTTACTTTTTTTTTAAAGTCCAAGTGCATGCAATGGAATATTTAAACGGTCCTCTTCTGTTCATATTTATATCATTCTGTTCATATTTATATCATATACTCACTGGAACAGCTGCCATAAGTGTAGGCTTCAGAACAGTACAATCTCCTTTGCTTCCTTTTTTAATTTTGCTGGACTACATTAAAGAAAAAATAAACACATGGAAACCAACCTTAGCAAAAACATTATCATCCAAGAATGAACAATAATATATTCAGAAATGTACACTAACGTGACCTTTTCCACAAAGACAGAAAATATATATAAGATTTGATCTTCTACTGCTCTGTGAGTTATCTGTTACAACTACTATAATCCACAAGTCAGAAGTGTAGGTGCTTTGGTGGGATATTCTGGTGAATCAACATTCTTACTAATAACATTATCATCAAATAGAGCACAGACTACCCATTTCCAATTAAAAAAAGAAACCAACCAACCTTGAGTGAGGTAGACTGAACACTAAAACAAAACTGAAGATTTTAACTTTCTTTGATTAGCCAAGTATCAGAGATCAGTAAGTAGAAACACTGATAGTCATCCACTGGAAAAGGTAGATAAAAATAACAATCTACTGTCTATACTGTCATTAGTCTATAAATTCAGATATACCAAATTTCAAGCAACGATCCTCATGGCTTAGTCATGGTTAATACAGGAAAGAAAACCAGCTCTTAAGAAGGAGTGTAATCAACCAGAACTGCCAGCTTTGTCACATAAAATATTCTGCTGGTAGAACTAAACTGCTTTTACCCTATACTTTTCTTTACAAGGATATGTAAAGGAGATGAAATAATTACTTGTATTTTATGTATGTGTATGTGCACATCTGCGAATGTAAGCATACCTAGGCACACACACACCACATTTGGGAGGGCTGCTGTGTAGAAAGACAGGCTCTTATCTCCTTCAAATCGGAGCTACCCTCCAAGTACTGCTGACCAGTTTTTGCTACAGAGACCAGTTCCAGAGTAGCAGTAGCCACAAGGAACCCTTCCTTGTTTTCTTTATTACTCTTACTAATATTTTCAGTTCTTTTGTGTTCTTATTATGATTACAGTCACCACAGTTATAACAACAAATCTATGTGCTGGCTTCAAATATGGTGGCTCTGGTCTCCCATGTTTTTCTGATTTTCTGTGTGAGGGAGATTCCCGGGTTTTAGATTCCTACTTAGAGATTCCTTATAATAAAGTTAATTAAAAAGGTAGGTGTGACAGGCTTCCAATGTACTACTTAGCCTAGGAGACAGCAAGAATTAAGTCAGACTAGAAATGCAGTGAAAAAAAGCAGTACCAACTTCAGGCCTCTGAACTTTTCCAAAGGGGGAAAAAAAGCATACTCAAAGCTTATTAAAATGTTTTTCACATTTTGATAACACCTCTGAACATAACGAAAACCTACTAGAATGTATCAAAACATAATCATCACAGATTTTCTAAGGAAAAAAATCACAATTCGAATCTTAAGTCTTTTTGTAAGTCTACTTTGACTTTACTAGATCAAGTTCTATTCACTTGATAGTTTACTTTTTATTTCCATTATTATTCTACCAGATTTTAAATTTGAACTTTTAGCTGAGTGACATAGTTAAATATAGCAGCACCCCACCTTACAAAAAGGTTGTGTTCCTTAAAGTTCCAAAGTAGCCAGTTGTTTGGAACATAGAACATTTTCTCATAGAAAAGCCACTTCTCAAGGTAGTTGGATTATCCTTAAAAATCCGTTGCCCTCGAGTCGATTCCGACTTCTAGCGACCCTACTGGTTTCCAAGGAGTGGCTGGTGGATTCAAACTGCTGACCTTTTGGTTAGCTGCCTGAGCTCATAATCACTGCGCCACCAGGGCTCCAGATTACCTTCTGGGGTTCTGAAAATGTTCTTTTTCCTTTTCTTATTGTGCTTCAAGTGCAAGTTTACAATTCGAGTTAGTTTCTCATAAAAAATTTATACACATAATGTTATGTGACCCTAGTTGCTGTGCCTGTAATGTGACAGTACACTCCTCCTTTCCACCCCGGATTTCCTGTGCATATTCGACCAGCTCCTGTCCCTTTTTGCCTTCTCATCTCACCTCTGGACAGGAGCGGCCCATTTAGTCTCATGTATATACTTGAGCAAAGAAGCACTCTCTTCACGAGTATCATTTTATATCATATAGTCCAGTCTAATCTTTGTCTAAAGAGTTGGCTTTGGGAATGGTTTCAGTTCTGGGCTAACAGAGTGTCCAGGGACCATATCTTCCGGGGTCCTTCCAGTTTCAGTTCGACCATTAAGTCTGGTCTTCTTACTAGAATTTGAGTTCTGCACCCCACTTTTATCCTGCTCCGTCAAGGACTCTCTGTTGTGTTCCCTGTCAGGGCAGTCATTGGTGGCAGCCAGGCATGATCTAGTTCTGGTCTCAGGCTGATGGAGTCTCGGGTTTATGCGACCCTTTAGTCTCTTGGGCTAATATTTTCCTTGTGTCTTCGGTGTTCTTCATTCTCCTTTGCTCCATCTTAGATGGCTGCTCACTAGCTATTAAGACCCCAGATGCCACTCACCAAAATGGGGTGCAGAACATTTTCTTAATAAACTTCGTTATGCCAAATGACCTAGATGTCCCCTGAAAGCATGGTCCCCAGACCCCCATCCCTGCTACTCTGTCTCTCAAAGTGTTTGGTTGTATTCAGGAAATTTCTTAGCTTTGGTTTAGGCCAGTTGTGCTGACTTCCCCTGTAGTGTGTGCTGTCCTTCCCTTCACCTAAGGTAATACTTATCTACTATCTAGTTAGTAAGTACCCCTCTTCCTCCCTCCCCACCCTCGTAACCATCAAGGAATGTTTTCTGTGTTTAAACCTTTTCTTGAGTTCTTAGAATAGTAGTCTCATACAGTATTTGCCCTTTTGTGACTAATTTCACTCAGCATAATGTCTTCCAGATTCATCCATGTTATGAGATGTTTTGAACATTCCTCAGTAATCTTTATCGTTGTGTAGTATTCCATTCTGTGAATATACAATAGTTCGTTTATCCATTCATCTGCTGATGGGCACCGAGGTTGTTTCCATCTTTTTCCTATTGTGAACAGTGCTACAATGAACATGGCTGTGTATATATCTATTCATGTGACGGCTCTTATTTCTCTAGGATATATTCCAAGGAGTGGGATTGCTGGATGGTATGATACTTCCATTTCTAGCATTTTAAGGAAGCGCCAAATCAATTTCCACAGAGGCTGTACCATTTTACATTTTCACCAGCACTGTATTAAGTGTTCCAGTCTCTCCACAACCTCTCCAAGATTCATTATTTTGTGCTTTTTGGATTCATGCAAGCCTTGCTGGGCTGAGATGGTATCTCATTATAGTTTTCATTTGCATTTCTCTAATGGCTAATGATCATGAGCATTTCCTCATGTGTTTGTTAGCCACCTGACTGTCTTCTTTGGTGAAATGCCTGTTCATATCCCTAGCCCATTTTTTAACTGGGTTGTCTTTTCGTTGTTGAGGTTTTGCAGTACCTTGTAGTTTTTAGAGATTAGACCCTGATCAGATATGTTGTAGCCGATAATTGTTTCCCAGTCTGTAGGTTGTCTTTTTACTCTTTTGGTGAAGTCTTTTGATGAGCATAAGTGTTTGATTTTTAGAAGCTCCCAGTTATCTAGTCTCTCTTCTTGTGTTTATGCATTGTTACTTATGGTTTGTATGCTATCTATGCCATGTATTAGGGCCATGTATTGTACTTATTTTTTTGTCCATGATCTTTATCATTTTAGATTTTATATTGAGGTCTTTGATCCATTTTGAGTTAGTTTTTGTCCATGGTGTGAGGTATGGGTCTTGTTTCATTTTTTTGCAGATGAATATCCAGTTATGCCAGTACCATTTGTTAAAGAGACTGTCTTTTTCTCAATTAACAGACTTTGGGCCTTTGTCAAATATCAGCTGCTCATAAGTGGATGAATTTATGTCCGGATTCTCAATTCTGTTCCATTGGTCTATGTATCTGTTTTTGTACTAGTACCAGGCTCTTTTGAGTACCGTGGCAGTATAATAGGTTCTAAAATCAGGTAGTGTGAGGCCTCCCACTTTGTTCTTCTTGAGTAATGCTTTACTTATCCGGGGCCTCTTCCCTTTCCATACAAAGTTGGTGATATGTTTCTCCATCTCATTAAAAAATGTCACTGGAATTTGGATTGGGATTGCACTGTATCTGTAGATCGCTTTGGGTAGAATAGACATTTTCACAATGTTAAGTCTTCCTATCCATGAGCAAGGTATGTTTTTCCACTTATGTAGGTCTCTTTGGGTTTCTTGCCGTAGTGTCTTGTAGTTTTCTTTGTATAGGTCTTTTACGTCTCCGGTTAGATTTATTCGTAAGTATTTTATCTTCTTGGGGGCTACTGTAAATGGTATTGATTTGGTGATTTCCTCTTCAAACTTCTCTTTGTTGGTGTAGAGAAATCCAACTGATTTTTATATGTTTATCTTGTATCCTGATACTTTGCTGAAATCTTCTATTAGTTCCAGTAGTTTTGTTGTGGATTCTTTGGGGTTTTCTGTGTCTAAGATCATATCATCTGCAAATAGAGATATTTTACTTCTTTCTTACCAATTTGGATGCCCTTTTTTTCCTAGCCTAATTGCTCTGGCTACAACCTCCAGCACCTTGTTGAATAAGAGTGGTGATAAAGGGCATCCCTGTCTTTCCCGATCCCAAGGGGAACACTTTCCAACTCTCTCCATTTAGGATGATGTTGGCTGTTGGCTTTGTATAAAAGCCCTCAATTATGTTGAGGAATTTCCCTTCTATTTCTATTTTGCTGAGAGTTTTTATCATGAATGGGTGTTGGACTTTGTCTAATATCTTTTATGCATCAATTGATGAGAGATCATTTGGTTCCTATCTTTTATTTATGTGATGGATTACACTGATCGTTTTTCTAATATTGAACCATCTCTGCATACCTGGTATGAATCCCACTTGGTCATGGTGAATTATTTTTTTGATATGTTGTTGAATTCTATTGGCTAAAATTTTGTTGAGGAATTTTGTGTCCATGTTCATGAGGGGTATCGGTCTGTAATTTTCTTTTTCTGTGGTGTCTTTACCTGGTTTTGGTATCAGGGTTATGCTGGCTTCATAGAATGAGTTTGGGAGTATTCCATCCTTTTCTATGCTCTGAAATACCTTTAGTAGTAGTGGTGTTAACTCTTCTCTGAAAGTTTGGTAGAATTCTCCAGTGAAGCCATCTGGGCCAGGGCTTTTTTTTTGTTGTGAGATTTTTAATTACCTTTTCAATCTCTTCTTTTCTTATAGGTTTATTTAGTTGTTCTACTTCTGTTTACGTTAGTCTAGGTAGGTAGTGTGTTTCTAGAAATTTGTCCATTTTCTCTAGGTTTTCAAAATTGTTAGAGTACAATTTTTCATAGTATTCTGTTATGATTCCTTTAATTTTAGTTGGGTCTGTTGTGATATCGCCCATCTCATTTCTTATTTGGGTTATGTGTTTCCTCTCATGTTTTTCTCTCATCAGGTTGGCCAATAGTTTATCGATTTTGTTCATCTATTCAAAGAGCCAGCTTTTGGTCTTATTAACTCTTAAAATTGTTTTTCTAGTCTGTATTTCATTTAATTCTGCTCTAATTCTCATTATTTCCTTTCTTCTGGCACTCAAGAGCTTCTTTTACTGCTTACTTTCTACTTGTTCCAGTTGTAGTGTTAATGTTTTGATTTTGGCCCTTTCTTCTTTTTGGATGTGTGCATTTATCGCTATAAACTGACCTCTGAGCACTGCTTTTGTTGTGTCCCAAAGGTTCTGGTAGGATGTGTTTTCATTCTCATTTATTCTGTCAATTCCTTTATTCCATCCTTAATTTCTTCTATAACTTAGTAGTTTTTGAGCAAGGTGTTGTTTAGTTTCCATGTGTTTGATTTTTTTTCCTTGCTTTTTCTGTTATTGATTTCTACTTTTATGGTTTTATGGCCAGAAAAAGATGCTTTGTAATATTTCAATGCTTTGGATTCTGTTAAGGCTTGCTTTGTGGCCTAATATGTGGTATACTCTGGAGAATGTTCCATGTGCATCAGAAAAGAAAGTATACTTGGCTGCCATTGGGTGGAGTGTTTTGTAGATGCCTATGAGATCAAGTTGGTTGACTATGGCATTTAGATCTTCCGTGTCTTCACTGAGCTTCTTTCTGGATGTTCTGTCCTTCACTGAAAGTGGTGTGATGACGTCTCCTCCTATTACTGTGGAGCTGTCTATCTCTTTTCCAGTGCTCTTAGAGTTTGTTTTATGTATTTTGGACCCCTGTTGTTGGGTTCGTAAATATTTATTAGTTATGTCCTCCTGGTGTATTGACCCTTTAATCATTATATAGTGTCCCTTCTTATCCTCTGTGGTGGATTTTACTTTAAAGTCTATTTTGTCAGAGATTAATATTGCCACTCTTGCTCTTTTTTGAGTGTTGTTTGCTTGATATATTTTTTCCATCCTTTGAGTTTTAGTTTGTGTCTTTAAGTCTAAAGTGTTTATTTTGTAGGCAGCATATAGATGGATCGTGTTTTTTTAATCCATTCTGCCACTCTTTGTCTCTTTATTGGTCCATTCAGTCCATTTACATTCAGCGTGATTATTGATAGGTATGAGTTTAGTGCTGTCATTTTGATCTCTTTTTTGTGTGTGTTGTTGACAGTTTCTTTGTTCCACTTAATTTTCTGTGCTGAGTCATTCTTCTTTATGCATTTTCTTTTCATATTTTTGTTGTTGATTTTGTATTTGCTGAGTCTTCATGTTTTTCTTGTTTTCTTATTTTGATGGGTAGGATTGCTAGTTTTCTTTGTGTTTACCTTAATATTTACCCCTATTTTTCTAAGTTTAAACTAGTCTTTTATTTCTTTATATTGCCTTGACTTTCTCTCCATATGAAAAATCTATGTCTACATTTTTTGTCCCTCTTTTTTGTTTTAATGTTGTCATGTTTTACATATTGACATCTCTGTTTCCCTATTTTCAGCGTTTTAGTTTTATTTTTGTGACTTCCCTATCTGGATTGGTATCTGGTTGCTCTGTCCTGTGTTCTAGTCTTGGGTTGGTATCTGGTGTTACTAATTTTCTAACTGGATGACTCCCTTCAGTATTTCTTGTAATTTTGGTTTGGTTTTTGCAAATTCTCTAAACTTCTGTTATCTGGAAATGCCCTAATTTTGCCATCATATTTGAGAGACAATTTTGCTGGCTATATAATTCTTGGCTGGCAATTTTTTCCTTCAAGGCTTTACATATGTCATCCCGTTGCCTTCTTGCCTTCATGGTTTCTGCTGAGTAGTCCGAGCTTATTCTTATGGACTCTCCTTTGTAGATGACTTTTCGTTTATCCCTAGCCACTCTTAAAATTTTCTCTTTATCTTTGGCTTTGGCAAGTTTGATTACAATATGTCTTGGTGACTTTCTTTTGGGATCTACCTTTTGTGGGGTTTGATGAGCAACTTGGATAGATATCTTCTCACCTTTCATGATATCAGGGAAGCTTTCTGCCAACAAATCTTCAACAGTTCTCTCTGTTTATCTTCTGGTATCCCCCTCTGTTCTGGTACTCCAATCACTCATACGTTATTCCTCTTGATAGAGTCCCACATAATTCTTGGGGTTTCTTCATTTTTTAAAATCCTTTTATCCGATTTTTCCTCAAATAAGTTGGTGTCAAGTGCTTTATCTTCAATCTCACCAATTCTGACTTCCATTGCCTGAATTTTACTCCTATGACTTTCTATTGAGTTGTCTAATTCTGAAATTTTATTGTTAATCTTCTGGATTTCTGATTGCTGTCTCTCTATGGATACTTGCAGCCTGTTAAACTTGTCACTGTGCTCTTGTATAATCTTCTTAAGTTCCTCTATCGCTCCGTCTGTGTGTTCCTTGGCTTGTTCTGCATTTTGCATGATCTCCTTCCTGATCTCTTGAAGGGTTCTGTATATTAATCTTTTGAATTCTACCTCTGGAAATTCCAAGAAATTCTCTTCCTCCAGACGATTGCTTGACTCTTTGTTTTGGGAGCTTGCTGAAGCCATCATGGTCTGCCTCTTTTTGTGAGTTGATATTGACTGTTGTCTCGGAGCCATCAATAAATTATTGTATTTATTTATGTTTGCTTACTGTGTCCTAGCTTCTTGTTTTGTTTTGATATGTCCAAATAGGCTGCTCGTGTGAGCTAGTTTGATTTTTGGCACTTCTGAAGCTCTAACATCCTGTCACCAAGTGGTTGGAGCTGTTACTTAGTGTGTGAGCCCAGGAGTCTGTTTACTTTTCTTGTATGAATTCAGGTCAGGTGTCTAGGTAGTTGGTCACCGAGTGTATGGGGTGGCTGTCACCTACAGTCCTAGATGGGCAGGGGTGATTGGAGTAGGCACAGGTATATGGCTGCAGTAGTGGGTCCCATGCTGAGCAAGGCACGGGGCCAAGTATTGTCTGAGTGTCTGGGAGAAAAGTGTGTCTCTGTTCCCTGAAGTGCATAGGTGGGTAGGTTTTGCAACCAGACTATGGGCACCCAATGCGGTTGGTTGTAAGGACTGGGAGGCACCACTTATTCTTGGACCCCTGTTGCAGGTGGCTAGGTAGCATAGGTGGAGCCACAAGTCCTCAGGCCCCTAATGTGGGTAGGTGAGGACCCTGGTTAATGAGCAGAGCAGTGTCAAATGTCACGAAGCTGCCACTCTACCATATAGCTGACATAGTTGAAGTTAGGCCTTAGGTATATACCCTGTTGTACTGTGCTAATGAGGGCCTATGCTGTTGAAACGGGCCCACACAGGTCTATGCAGGGGTGAAAGGCATTGAAAGTTCGTGGACCCTTTATGCCTGTGCCTAGGCAAAGGAGCTGTGCCTGCCCTGAGTTCCCGGCTTAGGGGAGCTGGCAGATTATTTTTTCCTGTTTGTTAATTTGTTCCCTCTCCAAGGCTGGGAGAATGGTTCAGGGCACGTGAAGGGCCCTACTTCTGGCCCAGAGGACTTGGAAGTTGCCGAAGCCAGCCTGGGACCCAGTGCAGAGCGAGGAGGGAGAAGGTAAATGGCAGAGAGTTTCTTCCCAAATAAGGTATTTTTTCACCATGCAGTAGGTTAGATGCGTGTACTTATCTTTTGCCGATTGAGTGCCACTGCTCACTGGTTTTGGAGGCTTGAGTAGACTGTCAGCCGCTCAGTCTGCTGGTGTGGCAAATGTGTACCGAACGCCACTGCTTGCCTACCATGCACACCAGCTGATCTGGCCTGTAGGGAGCCAGTTCCTGCTGGGTCAGGTCTGGCAACCCCTCGCTGCTTCTGAACCATCTCTCCCTCCCTGGTCGCTCAGTCCAATTCCTCAACTTTGCCTTTGATGTTCAGGGATCCTAGACTGTCATATATAGTCGATTCACTTGTTTTTTTGGGTCTAAGAGGGACCACCAGAAGCATCTGACTACTCCACCATCTTGGCCTTGCCTCCCCTATTCTTTTTCCTTGATCTAGGTGGTGACGATCACAGAGGTACATAGATGTATGTGTATATGGGTGCATATATTAAATTTATCCAGCAGCATGCTTAAGATTTGTGCACTTTAAGTTAAAAAGGTGGTTGGAATCTCAAATAAACCCACAAAAATATACTCTACTTTTTTTTGTCTTAATACTACACAACCTAATTAATCTCTACCTAAAATGGTTTTTCTACACACACATCAAGAAAAATTACAGTTTTTGAGCACAAGGATACATTTTGTTGCCAACTGCACGCTCCATCAAGACTTCCATACAAAAGGCAGTACTGACTTGGGTTCTGCAAAAATAACAGCTGGTGATGGGAGTGGCAGAAACCACACATATCATCAGGTCATTCCTACCTACACTCAGCTTATTTTTCAGCATCCTGAATCTCACAGCTCCCTTAGTAGCTCTTCCCCCTCCCCCATGCCTGGTTTGGAGACCTGTTTGCCCAATGGTTAGGAGCTCAGCTGCTAACCAAAAGGCTGGCAGTTCGAATCCACTAGCTGCTCCTTGGAGACCCTATGGGGCACTTCTACTCTGTCCTATATGGTCGCTATGAGTCAGAATCGATTCTATGGCAACAGGTTTGGTTTTTGTGGTTTTTACGCCTGGTTCAGACTTTTCTGGAGCCACTATTCCAAAGAATAAATAAAACAGAATTTGGAAAATATGTATTAGATGTGTGATTTCAAATGGGCTTAAAATACATGGAGTAGCCTACCAATTGTTGGGCTTCCTGGTGTGAACGACAGAGAGAAGGGAGAACCCAGACTTTGTGTAGTAAGCTGAGAAATGCCTTTGGAGATCCTGCAGCACTGTCCAATGGAACTTTTTGCAATGATGGAAATGTTCTCTGTTTTTGCTGCCCAATATTGAAGCCACCAGTCATGTGTCTACTGAGAATTTTAAATGTGGTTAGAGTGACTGAGAAACCAAATTTTTAATTTTATTTCATTTTAATTAATTTAAATTAAATATGTGGTTAGTGGCTACTATATTGGACAGCAGTTCTAGAGAAAACTCAGAGATAAACTAGGACAAAACCCTACCTCCAATATCTCCTTCCAAAAAAAAAAATTAAAACCCACGCAATATTCATGAGTAATATATAAAAAAAGCTCAATGTATTTATTCTCTATCTTAATTCTCCAGGGTAAAAATATAATAGACAAAAATAAGATGAAGATAATTACTAGTTTCAAAATAATTTTTAAATACATAGATAAAGTAATGCTAACAAATCCACAAAGTTACTTATGACAACTACGTAGCACCCATAGAAGCTATTTTTGAAGTCAAGGAGAAAGTTTTAGCCAGATCAAAATATCTAATGAGTTTTAGTAATATGTTCTCAGCCAAACAAAGTAAATTAATATGATCATGTCAATGTAGTGAAAAGTTTGTCACCTGGTCTGAGAGTGTAAGTGGAGAAGAATATCCAATCCTACAGCCATAGGTAAAGCAAGATATCTCTGCTGTCAATTCTAGTACATGGGCCAAAGGCAAGTAGCCAATATATGTATCCTTTGGTCTAAAACAAGAGAGAAACATATTTTAAAATTTATTTTATTTTTTGTTGTTGTTGAGAATATACACAGCAGAACATATACTAATTCAACAATTTCTACATGTACATTTCAGTGACATAGATTATATTCTTCAAGTTGTGCGACCATTCTCACCCTCCTTTTCTGAGTTGTCCCTCCCCAATTAATATAAACTCACTGCCCCCTAAGTTTCCAATCTAATTTTTTGCGTTGCTGTTGTCAATCTGATCCCATATAGACAGTTCTTAAGAGAGCACAGTGCTCAAGGCAGACATTAAGAGAAACATTTTAATCATTCTTTCAAAGGCATTTTAAATTAAATACATCAATAACTTTTACATTTTAATGTACATTGAGTTTAGAGAATGACAAACATAAGCTCTGATTATAGACTTCTTAGAAAGTTGAAAAATTCTCTTACCCCAGTCCAGGTATTCTTTCGCATTGGCCTGTCATTCCAGCAATCAAATTGCTATGATGCATCATCACTCCCTTGGGTCGGCCAGTAGAACCACTAGTATACATTACAATAGCCATGTCTGAAGGAGTTGGTCTATTTGGAGGGATGCTTGCTAAATGAATGAAAAAGCACATTTTCTTTAGTTTAAAAGTTAAATTACTAAAGAAAGACAATATATTTAGATTTTGGCATAATGATAAACTATTTAAAACAAATACTCTCTCTTGATAATCAAAACAAAAATGGTTATCAAATTCTGGTTAATGGGAATGAGGATTTCAAACTAAATTTGGCCCATTTTCTGGATGTTTAGCCTACTCTGTCTGCCCACGTCTCTCCACAGTATTATACATAAAATCTCTCGGACTTTGGAGAATCAGGAGGATACTGTGTTGTGTGTAAGCTCCTCAGGCCTCAGTTTCCTCATCTCAGAAATGAGATGGTTGAACTAGATTGTGGTTCTTAACCAATGGTGGGCATCAGAATCACCTGCAGAGCTTAAATAAAATACCATTCCTGGACCCCGTTTCTAAAAATTCTGATTCAGTATGTCTGAGGATGGATCAAAGACTCCACAGATGACTCATGTACACCACTCCTGATTGAAAACAACTGGACTAGCTCTCTAAGATGGCTTCAACTTTAAAATTCTAAGATGCTAAGTTTTAAACAGCACACCAAAGCTTCCACTTTTGAGAGAGTGTATTACACTAACCTAGCAAATGCCTTTCCTTCCCAGGATACACCAAAATGGCTAAAAATCCACAGATGTATTATCAGAATGAAATAAGACCTCAACAAGATTACTGAGTAAAAACAGTTTACAAATTACATTTTTATATATAAAACAGTTAAAATAAATATTTTAAACAGCACTATTTACCAATGAAATAACCAAAGATGTCCACTGTCATAATTTATAAACCAGGCAAATAGGGATCGCATTCCTTCTCTGAGGACCAACCAAAGCAGTTACAGTAGATATGTTAAGCTCTTCCCAGTCTAAACTTACAATATGACATTTGGCTTCTGCTCATTTTTGGATAAATACATAAAAAAGTGTCATGATAATAATTGTCTACTCAAGTAAAGTACCACACATATATATATTTTCTCTACTGTAGAGATGAGTGGAACTAGGTGGACTACGTAGTTTACCATGTTATTGCTCACACAAAATCATGAGGGCTGCTACCCTCTTAGTTTTCTGCCAACACCCTTTGGTCAGTCATCAGAATTAGCAACAGATCCCTACCAAACAGGACCTCCCAGTCAGGTTTTCCCCAATCGTGTAGGGTCAATATGATATTAGGAGACAATTCTCCATGGGTCTCTTTCATTTCTGCACATTCTGCAAGCAGAGGCACTGACTGCCCTTTGTTCTGGACTATCTTTTCAAGGATGTTTGCACAGTAAACAGCTTTGGAAAAAAGAGAGTCTCCCTCCACAGCAAAGGGTAGGCATGCTTACTGCCCATCATAAGAGATTCAGATCCCCTCTCCTGTTACAGAACCCACTGTGTGCACAAGTGTCATCTGGCCCTCTTCACAAGGACCTGTAGAAACTGGGGTGCAGGGAGTCAACACAAATGCTGATGCTCTGGCTATTGCTATTGCTTTGAGTAAAAAATTGTCCTTTATCTCTGATCCAGGAGTCTTGTGTCTCACTGAAACTGTGGCAGGCTCACTTGTTAGCTTGGAAGCAGGGTAAAATCTCAGACTTTTTTTCCATTCTTGACACCCAGTTGAGAGCTATATCTATACCTGTTATTGTAAACAGATGTTCAGTCTCTAATGGTAAAATATTCAGAAGCCGAGCAGAGTTTCAACTAACATGTTCTCCTGCCAAGATTAATCCTTTCCTCATCTAGTAGGATATTGTGACCTTCACATTAACATGAGAAGGGAATTATTCAAATGGAGTATTATTTCCTCAACCCTCTGTCCTGATGACCATCAACTTTGCTGCAAGGTGCTTTTACTTGTATCAAATAAAATACCTTTTACCAAGTCAGTGGTAGAATAAATCCAAACATGAATCTTGGTAACCAGCTTTTCATCCTCTGAAACATCATTAAGATCATTAGCATAAAAAAAAAGTTGACTGAATAAAAGGCCTGAGATCTTTTCCCTACATGAGGCTCAAAATGTATGGATACAGTAGGTTATTTTAAAAAAGAAAAGTTTGGCAGCAACTACCATCAAGTCTGAACCACTTAGTAAAATTTAAACAGTGGTTACCTTATTGCAGAGAAAGAAGAGGAAAGAGGTCATCATACACAGTCTTAATAGTTTTATAAACATTTTTAAACTTTTTTTTAATCAAAAAACTTACAGTGTTCACTTGGGCCATTTTCTAACCTACCAAAATAATAAACTTTGAATAAATGAATAAACTTGTTTTAACTGCTTTACTTACCGTTTTCTGGCTTAGATCCCAACTCTTCTACTGATCGCATGCTGTGAATCTCAAATCCTTCAGGGTATTCTGCTTTATTGACAGTCTTATTGTCCACATAAATGATATGTTTAACACAGTTGATATCTAACAATGCAGTCTGTTGGCAGAATGAAAAGCCAGCTATTAAATTTGGGCCTATAATAAAAACTAAATTATTCAACATTTTTCTTTCCTGCCAGATAACACTACCATGAATTAAGAGAAGTACATTTCATATTTACCTTAAGTTTACTTTCTAGAAGTTCAACACTAGTAATCAGATAGGAAGCCTCAGATTCATTTAGCCCATGAACTACTGCATCTTTGCCAAGTGTGGCATATAAAGTCACAACTACATAAGAAAAAAGAAACACAAAAGTAAATGATATTTATTAGAATGACATTATTTAATACAGCTTTTAATGATAGGTACACTCACACAGACATTTTATAATTTAATTTTATTTCACTGTCTTTGCCATTTCCCTTCAAACTTGCCTCAAACTCTGCTAGCCCTAATTTTTCCTTAAAAATTCTCAGGATTCTAACTGTCTAAACCTGGAGAAACCAGAAATAGTGGAAATGCTAACTAGTCAGATGTCAGCCAATTAAGATTCCCAAGGTCAACAGGTTCTAGCTGAACTCCTGAGTCAGAGCTAGCAATTGTGGCACCTACTTTCATTGGTTATAGCCCCAAAGAATGGATAAGTCCTTGAAAAATCCTCAAATTTTGAGGATTTCAAGAAGACAAGCTGTGAATCATGTTCTCACTCCTTCCAAGAAGCTTTTTGTAAAAAAAATTGTGGTAAATATATATATATATAAAACAAAACATTTGCCATTTCAATATTTTTAGATGTATGATTCAGTGACATTAATTGCATTCATCACATTGTTTAACCATCTCTACTATCCATTTCTAAATTTCTCCATCACCTTTAACAGAAGCTCAGTGTCCCTAAGCAACAAGTCCCTGTTTCCCCCTCCCTACACCCACCCCTTGTAGCCACTAATAAACTTGGGCCTCTATACTCTTGCCACTAGATATATTAATATAATATTGATCATATAATATTTGCCAAGAAGATTTTTAGTGGGTCCACTGTTCAATCTGATTGGGGACTTCCATGCCTGAACTAGAGAGGCCAAGAAGATCTCCTTAGAAGCCACCAAAGATAAAAACTAAAACCAAGACCACTTAGAACCAAAGGACATCTGCTAAACTTAGAACAGACTTGCAAACTCACTCTAGGATGGTAACCAGAAACAACAACATGGTTAAGAACAGTCACTTTTCGTAAGCTGTTGATTGTTGAAGTTGAATGATGAGACTCACTTTCATATTGTCTATTTAAGTTTGTTTGAAATTTTCTATAATTAAAAAACTCCAGCTACTCATCTGCAATGTAAACTCTTGATTCCTACACTAAACCTATACTGCACTATTTCATTCAACAAATAAGTGAGTGCTTAGTATGTGAGAGGCACTGTTCTGGGGTCTTAATTTTTTATAAATTATTTCTTGCATAATTATAAAATGAGTGCTTAGGAATCAGAAATATACCAAATTTTACTTTCTCTCTACCATATCTAAATGCCAGCTCAAGCAGCCACATGCTTATTTCACATGTAAAATGGAATTAAGCCAAATAAGAGGCCTCAAAGTGAAGCAATGAACTAGAATTATCCTAAGCAATATTTTTTTTAATGTTTTAATCATTATTTTGTATATCACCTCCCAAGAAATACTCCCAAATCAAAATCTTTGAGGTATAATTCATTTCCAATTGAAAACAAAATTCTAAACTATATCCATTAAACTGCCAATTCCCATACTAGTATTAAGGAGCCCTGGTGGTGCCGTGGTTAAGTGCTCAGCTGCTAACCAAAAAGTCAGTGGTTTGAACTCACCAGCTGCTCCACGGGAGAAAGATGTGGCAGTCTGCTTCTGTATTAGAAGTTACTATCTTGACCAGGAGTTATTGGATATCTTTTAACCACAACATTACATACTGTTTTACAGACATAATTTATGCAGAAAAATGGCTAATGCCTACTTTGAAAGCAAGAGCAACTCAGGACAATTTTTATATGTATGAGCCCCTCCCCCACTCCTAAAACACAAAGGACTTACGAGGAAAGCTGTACTTAAAGCAGGTCTGTGCTGCGATCATCCATTCAGCCCTGGTCTCACAGAAAATGGCAATAGTGTTCTTTGGTTTCAGTCCCAATGCAGTGAGTCCACTACCAAAGTTATTCACTCTGCAGTTCACTTCGAGATAGCTCATCCATTTATAATTCCCAAGAATTAACTGTTGAAGTGAGATATCCTCTAATATTAGTACATTTATTCACACAATTAAAATACCATTCAAAGTACAGAACTCTAAAAATATCCTTAAGTGAACATACAGAAGCTATAAGCATCTTCTGAGCATTAATTACATAGCACTGTAATAGAATGCCAGCATATTTAAAATGTACTCAATTTATGATAAAGCAAAATGCACCTTTCTCTTGGAAAAAAAAAAAAACCACACACACACACACACACACACACACACACGAAAAAAAAAAAAAGGCTTTACCTTCTTAAAAACCTTTCCATTTGGCTGCATTTCATTTTCTTCATTTAGGATTTCCCTGGTCCCAAGGCTGTCCTTCTTCCCAAACTTGGATACAGCATAATCAAACAATTTATCCAAGGTGTCTGCTCCAGGGATGTCTATGACAGCTAGCGAGTCGAAGTGCGTGACAGAGCGATATGGACTTCCAGGTTTGTCTGAAGTGGGCTTAGCTTTTATTCTCTTTGCCATGGCGTTTTTCTTCTTGGCATTGGTAAGAAAATACCATGGAATAAATATAAGGGCACTGTACACTGTTATTAACAAGTAGATAGGCAGCAAAATAATGGTGAGCACATTTAGCTTAAGTTTCATAGTGGAAAGGCTTCTAAAAATGGTGTTTATTTCTTGTTATTCTTTGGCTTCTGAAAGCCTTATTTTGCTGAAGAAGGCAATAATGGAAGCAGCAGTAGTAAGAGTAGCAGTATAGCCAAGGCAGGTCAATTTTAAGGATATATATAAGTGTTAGTAATCTTTGGAAGCCGACAATAAAGTACACCTGTAGGTGAAGACAATGAACCAGGCAGAGGGCAGGGAAAAAAACAAAACAAAACAAGAGAGTGTTAACAAGCTGATAGCACCATTGATTTCAGTATTTAGGTCCTTACTAGTTTATATAATTGATTTGGTACAGAAAGTTGAAATAACTGGTCTGAAAGACTGGCATTTTCCATTTTTAACTGTTATTGCCATAAAGGTGTTTTAGTGCACCAACTTCTAAATTTTTCTTTCTGGATTTTTAGGTGTATGGTACTCTGCATATCATTCTGTAAGTCAGCTGAGTAACACTACTTTAATGATTAGGTGAGTGAATGAATATGATATTTAAGTTTGGCCAAACATTGATCATTTCTCTTAAATATGTGTATGAAAACCAAACACCTTTAAATTAGATTAGATTTTGTATCCAAATGGGAAGAAACCCCCACCAATTTATGTTTAGAAAAATATGTTTAGAAATACTATTCTGCATTCTTCATTAAGGTAAATTTCTGATGTAATGTTGTTCACTGCCTCCTACCCTCAAAATTGGAACAATGCAGTCACTAAAATCATTTCCTAAGTGTCCACTTTGTGCTCAAAATTGTACCAGTTGCCTGGGGAGTAATAGTAGAAGTCTGAAGTAGTGCTAAGTCATGGCCCTTGCCCATTAGGAGTAAACACTTAAACAGTAACCAGCGCACAAGATAGAGCCACTGTTTTTCAAACTTTCATTTTGCAGATTAACTATTTCTTCATATAAAAATTCATGCCGATTGCCAATAAAAAAAACTAAAGTGGAGCTACTCTGGCTGAAACAGGGATTGGGTGCTGTCCAGAGTCCCATCTCAGACTTCCTTCAACCACATTCCCCAGGTGACCACTGAAGCATTTCCAGTGAAAATCACCGAGTACATAACCTGTTGCCATCAAGTTGATTCCGACCCGTAGCGACCCTATAGGACAGAGTAGAACTGCCCCCATAGGGTTTCCAAGGAGCAACTGGTTGATCTGAACTGATGACCTTTGGTTAGCAGCAGTAGCTCCTAACCACGATGCCACCAGGGCTCCATAACAGGAGTTCAGAGGAAGAGCAAACTGGTCAAGAGTAACTAGGAGAGGCTTTGATAGAAGATAAGACTTAAATTGGACCTTATGTTGTGCATCTGGAAATGAAGAAGGATGAACAGAAGACATTCCAGGAGACAGAGGAACCATGTGAAAAAAGATACAGAGGTAGGAATGAAAGAACCTTGGGAGAGTAGGAAGTCTCAATAAAGAGGACACTAGCCTGACTGAGGCATAGGGTGCACGTTGGCTAAAGAGGCTACGGGAGTATAAGATCTGACAAATCAGGCAAAGTAATTTTCATCTGATTGGGCACAAAATTGGGGGGGGGGGGGCCGGTTCACTGAAGGTCAGAAAAACAGTGCCAACTGGAAAGGGAACTGCAAAAACAGCCTCAAGGATAATAATATCTCTAAGGGAGTTTGCCTTCAGCTGAGAAAGCAGGGCTCTGGCACTCTTTTGGTGAGTGGCAGCGTATTTCAACTGTAAAAATTAAAATATTAGTTCACATTGAAAAGAACTGAAACCCATCCTTCTACAGCTCTTGTGTAAATAGACTTAAGAGACTTAATTCAATTGATGCCACCTTACGCATCTAACCTCAGACTAGTTGTTTTTATAACATTTGCTACAAAATGGTAGTTTAAACATGCCTATGTCTTTGTTCATGTCCTTCAGCTGAGTATGGTGAAATGAGCAAGAAACTAGAAGTTAAAAGACCTGACTTTTAGTGCCCATTTCTGTCACTAATTGGTTGTATGACCTTGAGCAAACCATCTGCCTGAGCCTGGGATTAGATCAGTGGCCCTTAACTGTTTAGAGATGACAGACCCCTTTCAGAATCCAATGAGAACTAAGAACCCAATTCCCTTCAAAAATATGCAAAATTGTATATATAATTTCAGGGGATTCACGAGTACCCTAAAGTCCATCCACAAACCCCAAAGGGTGACATCAACCCTGAGTTAAGAATTTCTGGCCCAAATGATTTCTTAGGGCTCTTCCAACTCAAAGTTCTATGATTTACCATACTAGTCTCACTGACAAGTCTGGTCATTAGTTTCTTCAAGATAAGGTATGTCAAGTGCCAATAACAGTGCCCGGGCCTCAATATACAAGATTCCCTGTAACAAACCTTTCCTCAGTGGGACATTTCCTAACTATTTGAAGTCCACAAGAATCTTTCCTTTTTCTAATTTCCTACATCACTTGAAATATCTATCACTCATTCTGATACTTGATTATTATTACCATCATTTCCAAACATCTGAACACCAACTTATAGGTGTTACTTATAGAGTATAGACCAATAGTTCTCTACCCTATTAAACTCAATAACTCTGTTTTTCTTTCTTTTTTTTAATTGTGCTTTAAGTGAAAGTTTACAGCTCCAGTTAGTTTCTCATGCAAAAATTTATACACACATTGTTATGTGACCCTAGTTGTTCTCCCTATAATGTGACAGCACGCTCTTCCTTGCCACCCCGGATTTCCTATGTCCATTCAACCAGCTCCTGTCCCTTTCTGCCTTCTCATCTCACCTCCGGAAAGGAGCTGCCCAGTTAGTCTCATGTATCTACTTGAACTAAGAAGCACCCTCTTCATGAGTATTATTTTATGTCCCACAGTCCAGTCCAATCTTTGTCTGAAGAGTTGACCTCGGGAATTATTTTAGTTCTGGGTTGACAGAGAGTCTGGGGGCCATGCTTTCTGGGGTTCGTCCAGTCTCAGTCAGACCATTAAGTCTGGTCTTTTTACTAGAATTTGAGTTCTGCATCCCACTTTTCTCCTGCTCCATCAGGGACTCTCTGTTGTGTTCCCTGTCAGGATGGTCACTGGTGGTAGCCAGGCACCATCTAGTTCTTCCGGTCTCAGACCGATGGAGTCTCTGGTTTATGTGGCCCTTTCTGTCTCCGGGGCTAATATTTTCTTTTAGTCTTTGGTGTTCTTCATTCTCCTTTGCTCCAAGTGGGTTGGGACCAATTGATGCATCTTAGATGGCCGCTTGCCAGCTTTTAAGACCCTACACGCCACTCACCAAAGTGGGATGCAGAACATTTTCTTAATAAAATTTGTTATGCCAATTGACCTAGATGTCCCCTAAACCCATGGTCCCCAGACTCCTGCCTCTAATACTCTGTCCCTCGAAGTGTTTGAAAACCCAATACCTCTTATAACAAATGTTTTGTAATACCACATTATGAACCTTAAAGGAAAGACATAGGTGAAACCTTGCACACATACATTTTAAAAATAATAAAATGCCTTAATGGTAATATAAAGCCCAAGCCCATTGCCATTGAGTCGATTCTGACTCATAGCAATCCTACAGGACAGAGTAGAACTGCCCCCATAGGGTTTCCATGGAGCAGCTGGTGGATTTGAACTGCCAACCTTTTGGTTAGCAGATGAGCTCTTAACCACTGTGCCACCAGGGCTCCAATGGTAATATAAAGGAGTACCAAAAGGTAATTAATTAGAAAGAAAATACTTACTTCAATATATAAATTCTCAGGGACATTATTATTAGACAAAAAAAATGTCTTCCAATTCATAAATGCCGCTAAGAGGTAAGTACCACCCCACCCCTAATAGAGAAACTGTCAGACTTAGGGCTGAGGATACATAAAGAAGTAGAAGACAGCTTTAGAAGGGATAATAACCTAATTGGATTTAAACTGTGTTGTATTTTTTTAGTTACTCATGTCGTTATATACATTTAATCTTTTATACATATTTCCCATTTCACTAGGGAAATTCCTTCTACTTAATCCTCATAGTGCCCAGTACAAACATGCACACACACACAGCAAGAAATGGGTTGTTGTTTTGTTTTAAGTCTGACTTGATTTCTATCCTTTCCAATTAGCATTATCAACCTGTTTATCTTTTGTAGCTAAGGAGTGGACGCTGCAGAGGAAGGATACTATCAGAAAATGTAAAACTTCTAGAATCAAGTATGCAGTTGGGATAAATGCCAAAGACAGGATAAATCCCTATAGTCTGAGAAGGGTAGGGGTGAGGGAGTGGACATGGTAAAGAAGCACCGTGGAGAAGTCGGGAAAGGCACTAGCAGCAGGCAGACAGACGATTTCTGATGCACCACAGCAGGTGTAAAGAACACTCAGGTGAGAAGAGACTAAAGAGAACATTTAGTCCAGAGTGGAGATGGTGGTGGGGGCTGTATAAGAACTGGATGCACCTGTTCCAATTTACCTACAAATTTGACTTAAAGACACACTTACGAAAAGATCTTGTTCATAACCCAGGGACTGCCTGTACCTGCATGTGTTATTTGTTCAGCAAATTTGTTGCAGGAAATAAGAACGTACATGAAATTGCTCTGAAACTATAAAGTAAAAATGTATGCCAGTACGATAGCCTGAAGGCAAGCAACCTTCGTCATCTTAAAACAAACAAACTTGTCCAAGCCGACATTCTAGGAAATAGTATACTCTTAAAATCACTGGTAATTAAAATAAATTTGAATATGTTAGTTGCTTAATAGAAAATATGAAACTGGAAAAACTGCCTGCTGCACAGAGGGAAAATATGATGTTATAAAAGCATGAAGGTTACACAATTTGTGCTATGTGCTTTTTCACTGATGTCTTTTATACAAGTATGCTGTCCTTCCATGTATGAAGACTGATACTTCTGTCCCACCATTAGTAGGACATAAACTCCTTGAGATCAGTTTGTATGTCAGTCAGAAAAAGGTGGGGTATCATCTTTAGTTATGGAAGTTATTTGCTCCCATTGAAGTTTACTATTCCATATGGGAACCACAGTATGTTACCGTTGTGTGCCACTGAGTCAATTCCAACTCATAGTGACCGTACAGGACAGAGCAGAACTGCCCCAGTGGGTTTCGTAAGCTGTGATCTTTACAGGAACAGACTGCCACATCTTTCCCCCACAGAGTGGCTGGTGGGTTCGAACTGCCGACCTTTTGGTTAGCAGTCAAGTGCTTTAACCATTGCACCACCAAGGCTCCTTGCGAATCATATTAACAGCCATTTATTGAGGCACTGTGCTGAGTCTTTTAGATACATTATTTCATTTAATCCCTCACAAAACCACTCTGAGGTAGTACCCTCATTGTACAGAAGATAGAACAGACTCCAAGAGATTAAATAACTTTCCCAGTGATTTCTCAAAAAGCTAGCCACAGAATTAGCATATGACGAGCAATTCTACTCCTAGGTATATGTTCAAGAGAACTGAAAAAAGGTAAACAAATTTTTATATACGACTGCTCACAGCAGCACTATCCATAAAAGCCAAAAGGTAGAAACAACCCAAATGTCCATCAACGGATTAAGAGAGAAACAAAATGTGGTATACCCATACAATGGAATATTATTCAGCCATAAAAATGAATGAAATACTGATACATGCTACAATATGGATGAACCTTCAAAATATTATGCTAAGTTAAAGAAGTCAGACACAAAAGGTCACATATTGCATGATTCCATTATATGAAAGATCCAGAATAGGCAAATGCATAGACACAAAAAGCAGACTGGTGGTTGCCAGAAGCTGGGGGAAGGGGATATTGAGGAGTGACTACTTAATGGGTGTGGGGTTTCTTTTAGAGTAAAGAAAAGGTCTTGGAACTTGATATAGGTGGTGGTTGCACAACACTGTGAATGTACTAAATGCCACTGAAATGTACACTTTCAAAGGATGAATTTTATGCTGTATAATTTCACTTCATTTAAAAACAATGAAAAGAAAAAAAGTAAATAGCCTGCCCAAGGTAACACAGCTAAGCAGGGATTTGTACCCAGGCCTATCTGATTTTAAGGACTATGCTTTCACGTATATTTCTTTGACCCTGGTCATACTGGTATAATTGCAATAGATGAGAGTGGCAAACTTTGTGTATGAAGACATCCTGGTAACAATTTTGAGCACTCATCGCTGTCCTACATCCTAAGGCATTTTTACAAAAGGAAAAAACAAAAACAAAAAACCATTAGATATCTAGTAAATCTTAGAAGTTTAAGTAGAAATGAGGTGCAATTTCATTTTTAGGTAAAGTTTAATGATCAAGTATTTCATTCCAGTTACTTCAAGTACTCTGAGACAGTTAGGTTAAAGACAAAAAGCATTAGTGATACATGAAGCTCTAATATACAAAGTAAACAAATACTACATATTGATTAAGGTCTGAATTTAAAAAAAAGAAATTATTTCCCCAGAAGCATGTAACCCAACACCAATTTGAGAATGAAAGAGAAAAACTAATATACTGAACTTGGTTAATGTCAAGACATTTTTTTCAAAAGTTTCAGAAAATAAACTAAACCAAGCAAGGATCCATGCATTTGCCAAGTTGAAACACATAGTAGTGACAAATTAACTTCATCTGCCCTTGACATAGCTTATGAAAATGTAACAAATATCAATTTGAAAATCAACAATTAAATATATAAGTGCCGCTTTAAGAAATCACATTTTCAAGTCACACATTATTTAAGGGTAATTTAAACAGCAAATGAGGAGGAAACTTGCCTTCTCAAAAGGATTTTGTCTGTTAAATGAGAAACTATTTTGTTCTGTAAGCCTTCATCTTAAGTGAGAATAACAGCACAATTGGAAGAGCGTAGTCAATGTCACTGAACTGTGCATGTAGAAATTTTTGAAATGGTGTATCTTTGGCCATGTGTATTTTCACCAAAAAAAAAAAAAAGGTTGAGAAGTTAAGAGGGTTAATATGTTGTGGGATTGTTAACCAATGTCATAAAACAACATGTGTACTACTGTTTCATGAGAAACTATTTGTTCTGTAAGCCTTCACCTGAAGTACAATTTAAAAAAAAAGGATTTTCATCTGTATCCACTAAATATTCAATCAGAAAACAATTACAAAAAATTCCAAGGAAAAAAAAAGTGCCAAGAGATTCAAGAGGTAAGAATACCTCTTGTACTTTAAAAGATCATGTTTATAAATAGACGTTGTATCGCCAAGACTTTTGTAAAGGGGTGGAGTGCTTTTTTAAAAAATTTTACTTTCATTCATACACTACTAAAAACTTTCAAATGATTTTAAAACATACAGAGAAAGCTGAAATACTATGCTAAAAAAGAACAGTTGCACTTGGTTAATGAAATCCAACTTTACATGATATATTGAAACATAATTAACTTAGTATTCTAACATTGAAACTGACAAAATATTAATATTTCAAGAAAATAAAGGCATTAAGACTAGCAGGATCCTTTGCTATCTGACAGGCTGTAAGACTAAATGATGTGAAATATGTATCAATCTGTCCCTTGGAAGTCTCATCTGACTCAAATTATTATACTGCATGAATGATCAGTCTAATCAGCATGAAATATCTTGTACAAACTTTAAACCCAGGTATGCAGTAATTATAATAAATACATTTAAAAACTAAAAGAGCAAAACAAAAACCTAAGATGAATGTATCAAAACCCTACACGAACACATTACACCTGCACTTAGCTAGTCTGACTGAAAACATCCCACAGTTATGACTGATCTCTGGGTGCGTCTCTCACAAGATTAGCAGAACCTGTTTAGTTCATCACCTGAAGGGGTAGTGACGCCTGAAGTCGCCATCCTGCCAGCCTCTTGCCAGCTCTTCCCAGCAAAGAAAGCACCCCAGAAGCCATGTTGAAGATGCTCTTTCATGATCTAGCACTGAGTTCCCTCCCATAATGCCTTAAGAACATCCCCAGCATGCATCAGATAATGTTTTTTCTAGGTCATAGGATAGTATAATTGGGATCCTATACGTATATGTTGAAATGAGGATATCTGGCAGTCAGTGTTGCTGCCTACACACTTTAGAGACACCAGGTGTAATTATACATAGCTATTCTACATTGTAAGTGATCACAACACCCCTGATTTTTAAATATGTAGATTTCTAAAGTTGGAAATTCATTGTTCATAATTTAATCCAAATCTTACACTTAAGGACTTTTGAGGGTAAATTATGCTAGTAAGTAGTACCTACTGGCAAAGTATGACGTTACAATCCAACTTTATTAGACATCATGGAAAAGGAAAAAAAGAAAACTAAGTTCTGGGAGTTATATGTTTGGGGAGAAATATGGATGGTTCAGTGCTATGGGAGGGAAGCAGAATAATACAATGGCAACTTCAAAGTTCTACAAATGCTTCTAAACAGTAACTGCTACAGGTCCCTATAGATGAAATCCTGCTGCTAAATTAACTATTACACCATGGTGTAGACTCCAAATTCGTCTGTAAAGCCTTATATTTACTGGGTGTTTTTTTTCTCTGTGGGAATACACTTATGATTATAACACAAGTTAACTAAAAAAAATTGGGTTACAAAATTTAACTTCAAAGCTAACTTATAGCTACAATAAGTGTGCTTTGTTCAAGTGAGGAATACACATACTGTAAGTTACATATCTATCTTCTGTCATCTTACATGCTCGTTATAATGAAGTAATACAACTGAGGGCTGGCAACCATAAATGCTGCCAACCATGAGTATAATTTAAAAAAAATCTGTAATCTGGAGTAGTATTTCCCACAGGAATATCTTTGTTTTACAGGGAGAATTATTTCGCAACTATGCTTTTTTACTACATGACCTGCCTACCACATTTGCTGGAGGAGGAGACAGTTTAATAGGCTATTTCTTTGCTAATGCATCAATGTGGTCTTATACCATTTTCTCAGAAAATGGCTAAATAAGTCACCACAATGTAGCTACCTGGTCACCATAATGTGAAACTATATTGTGGCTAAAAAAAAAAAAAACTCACTCTGCTCTTCAGTATTAATTATAAGTGAGACTAATAAAAAAATTCAAAGACAGATAAATTTGTTGAAGAGTGAAATAAAATAATACCACTAGTTAAAAAGAACAGTGGCACAGATATTCCAAAGACAGCAGGTAATTCAAAATGTATTTTTATCTTTAACATTTCATTATGAGTGTGTCTGACATTTCAGAAATTAAAGAATTTGTAACTAAATAATGAAGCCACACAAAGGCCAACTACAAGAAGCCACAGAAAAGTACCTCTAGAGTTAACATCTTCATGATGTTCTATGTTCACTTGTTTACCCGACCCATACTTCGCTAAGGTGAGCAAGGCAAGGATGACAAGGGAATTAAGTATTTCTGTTTTGAAGTGTATTTTGGGATACCTGAGGCAAAGCTATGCCAGTTGAAAGGGAGTTTCTAAAATGCCACAGGGTACTGTCTGTACACTCCTGAACACAACTGGCTAGATGTTCCTGACAATGCTTCTGACTACCCCTACTACTCTTCACCCTTTCAAGTCCAGACAGGCTGTTCACCTTTGTAATTTTTTTCCCTTTCAAGTCTAGATAGGCTTCAGGTCTATTGCCCTCTCTCTCTCTGTGTGTGTGTGTGTGTGAGAGAGAGAGAGAGTGCATGCGAATGAGTGTGTGTGTGTAAACAGCATTCTGATGCCTGTAAGACATGAGGCAAATTAACCCCTGAAGGTCTGTTTCCTTACCTGTAAAATGAGAAAATTGGATCTAGGTTTTAAGATACCACAGACCAGTAAAATTTTTAAAAAGAAAAAAAGAAAAAAGGTGGGGGCATTGACACAGGGTTACCATTTTTTGTCAGGTATAGATAATCCCCCCAAAAAAACCAAACACAACAACAACAAACTCTACAATTTACTATCACCATCATTTCATAAAATAAAGGACATGCTTAACGCCCCGAAATTAGAAGGGTATATCTTACTATAAAAGCAAGCCTTTAAATGGAAAAAGTTTAGCTTATTTTCCTCACTTCACTACAGACCAGTATAAACTTCTTCACTGACCAGCACTGGTCTAAAAATCAATGTTTGGGAACCACTGAAGTAGTTAATATTCAAAGTCCAAGGCTCAAACACTATATTCTAATTTTAGGTGCTTTGTTGTATTTCTTTTAGTCTATGTTATGGTACAGAGTAGATGCTTCAATGAAGGATAGTGCTAATACTTAAATTTTTGAAGATCAGAAATATATTTAAATCAGTTTGAGAAATAATCACTAAATTAGAATAAGCTTCAATTTATTGTGGGAAGTATAAATTGCTACCGATTTAACTTCATCAAAAATAATGAACTATTTATTGCACACTTACTGTGCCAGGCACAATGCTAAACACTTACATACACTATCTCCCTTAATCCTTACAAAAATTCTGTACAGCACGTATTACTAAGCGCATTTTACATGAGGAAACTGAGGCGAAGGGGAGCTAAGTAGCCTGCCAAAGATCACACAGCTGTTAAGCCTCAGTAGCTGGAACTGGAATCACAATCTGCGATTCCATTTTTTGGTATAATTCAAAGAAAAGGATGACATTTAGATTTTAATTACTTCTTCTTTTATAAATGAGTGGCAAGTGATTGAAACTTTATAAGTTGCACAGGGTAAAAAGTTTTCCTATATTACTTTTCCATGTTTTGCCTTTTTAACACAAACATAACTGTTGGTGTGGGTTTTCTACTATAAAAAGAGTGAAGATGCCTGTTAATATGGTCAATGTGCTTAATTTTTTTTCCTAAAAAGCTGATAAAATGACAAATTTAGAATTTTTAAAGGACAAATACTTACAGATTTCTTCTGTTTCTCTTAAGAAGAACACGTATATCTTCCGTGATTTCAATCTGCAGAAAGAGACATTTATGAGTATACTGACATGAGAAACCAAACCCGTTGCTGTCGAGTTGATTCCAACTCACAGTGACCCTATAAGGCAGAGTAGAACTGCCCATAGGGTTTCCAAGGAGCAGATGGTGGATTCGAACTGCCGACCTTTTGGTTAGCAGCCATATCACTTAACCACCGCACCACCAGTGTTCCGACATGAGAAAAGAACCCCCTTAAAAAAACTCAAATGTGGTTTCATGTTACCTGTGCTCATGATAAGCTAGGCACTAAAGGAAAAACAAGAAGTGACTGGAGGTGAGTGTCTGACTAGAGGTAGTGCAATAGGATCTCAGAAAAGTAGCAAGACTCTAAGATACAGTAGTTGAAACTCAATGGGAAAATATCAAGAAGTAGCAGTCATGTTCTCAATGGTTTCATCCGTACCTTTTACCTCACCACTCCCCCACCGTCAGGATAGGAGCAAATTCAGAGACAATCAATGTCTGACCACAGCAAACTAGTCAATCTACCAAGACAGGCAACCCACCCCCAAATGCCTGCAGGCATCTAGCTATTTTCCCTTCAAAACCAAAAATCAATAATTTCGTTTCAACAATGCAAGGCTCTTCCCAAATTCAAATACAGCACTGGTCTAAGTAGAAACCTAAAGATATTTTCATCTTCCCTCAATTTATATACAGATCAGTTTTGTGAAATTCTTCACGATATATGTGCCCTTCAAGAAGGTTTAGGGTCAGTTTACAGTCAAGATTGACCTATGCAGGTGAACACTAGCTACAATCTAAATACTTGAAACAGTAAAATAAGGCCCTTCAGTAATGATATTGCTTTCTTACATTTCAATAGCACTGAGGGTATACTGGTGGCTCAGTGGTTAAGTGCTCAGCTGCTCACTGAAAGGTTGGTGGTTCGAACCCACCAGCTGCTCCTTGGAGAAAGATGTGAGAGTGTGCGTCTGTAAGGATTCACAGCACTAGAAACGCTATGGGGCAGTTCTATTCTATCCTATAGGGTTCTTATGAGTCAGAATTGACTAGACAGCAATGGGTTTGGTTTTGGTTTATTGAGGATAGACTGGACACAATGTCATGACTCCAAAGAAGAACTAAGGTTTTATTTCCATCCTGCAGTATTCAGTACTACTTACACATGATTGTTATGAAAAGAACACTTTGAGTTTTTAAAAAAAATCTAGACACCTCAATGGAAGACATAAAAACAAATATCAACATAACTGTAATCACCACATCAACTTTGTTGTTGTTGTTAGTTGCCATTGAGTCGACTCTGACTTATGGCAACTTTCTACACAACAGAACAAAATGTTGCCTGGTCCTGCGACATCTGCACGATCATTGGTATGTTTAACAGCTGGTGTTAATTTTCTTTTTGGTACTATTAGAAGGATGAAGGAAAGAACAATTTATACCCAGTTCTACCAGTAACAGAGTATGCCCTTTGCTTTTGTAATGGAACTACTTTTCTGCTTCAAGTTAATAACCTTTAACAGTCTATCTTTGGGGAGGAGGTACTGACGACTATCAGTATATGTCTAAACACAAACGGTTAAGACTACTTACAAATAGAAGGCATACGATAGTATTTTCCTACTCTTCTCCCAAAGGCCTAACATTTGATATTAACACAAAGAAGAGTGAAAAACTCTCCATCTGCATATTAATATAACATCCAAAGAGCTCACAAGGAGAATTCTGGGGAAGAAAAACTTATTTCTCTATACAAATACATATTTACATATATATACACACATATATTTTGCCCCAAAGATAATTCAGATAAATGAAAAACAACCTCCCATAAAATCATTTAAAGACCTATATGTGGCAGAGGGTGGGGAGAATACAAAACTACTCACTAATTTGCATAATTTGGAAAATAATTTCATCAATAAATATTTGCAAAGGATAGTCAATACTTGATTCTTTGCACTTGGGATGGAGAAGTTGGAAAGGATGATCAAAGGTGTCAGAGAATTCACTCAACTGGATAAGAATACCAGCTCCAATCTTCCATTCATCTCTGTTCTCATAGCTCCAAAACAGTTGGAAGCAACTCTCAGAGAAACTTTAATACAAAAGAAAGGTACAATTTTTCTCAGTGCCTATAATCTTAAAGGACATTTCTTTCATCATAAAAAAGACAGAAATGACTACCCAGCAGATAAAAGAAAACCAAATTACATTTTATAACCTAGCCTCATCGAGTTTTTTCACACAATAGAAAAATAGACCCTGCGCTCTTCTCTTGCCTAGCATCCTCCCTACAAAAATAGCACCCTTCTCCTAAGGTCATTCTATTAAAATAAATTGAAGAAATAATTCAATATAAAAGAACTAAGCAGACTACCACCACACAGGTTCTATTTACAGATGATCAGGAAGAGAGATGAATTTGTTAAAATTATAATGCCATCTTTAGCCATACTTTTCTCTTTCAGGGATATGCAAGATTTTGTAATACAAGGAAATTGAAAAGCCTTAGCTTGGCAGATTTTTAACAAACTGAGTATTATGGTTTCTTTCTACTGAACAGTAACCTGGTGGCATGAAAAAAGATAATGCAGGTTCAAGAGTTCATCATCTTACAGTTAGGGAGTAAAGCAGCACTGAGAAAGACTGACTCACAGAACGCAAGGGAGCAAAACAGTGTCCATGCAGCTAGCAGGAGATTAAGTCAAAAGTGACCCAAATACAACGCGCTGTCGTTCAACTTCAGACAACCCTCAGACTTGGGGACAGACTTAAAACAAATCATTAATATGTATATGTGTGTGTGTGTGTGTGTGTGTTTCCTTTTTGCCCTCTCTGCAAATAAGTTAGTCTGTTACCCAATATTTTGAAAACATTCTTCCAGAAATAAAGTCAATACTAGTGATAGCAATCTGTTGGAAATATTTCAAGCATGATGTATCTTTATCCAGTACTTAATGTCTCAAGGACCAATCTTAATAAGTTTAAAATAGAATGTTTCAGAAAAGAGTGGAAAATATTAGCAAAGTCCTTAGCATTTCATCTTCAAATCTAAATAAAAGTTAATTCCGGTGAGTACCTTTCAAAATAATTTCCTAAGCAATGGTCTTTTACAGGCTTTGTTTTAGATAAATAAATAATCATACATCACATATTGGAAAGCACTAGTAGATGTAACTGGAGCCCTAGTGGCGCAGTGTTTAAGAGCTTGGCTGCTAGCTAAAAGGTCAGCAGTTCAAATCCACCAGCTGCTCACTGGAAACCCTATGGGGAAGTTCTACTCTGCCTTATATACAGGGTCGCTATGAGTCAGAATCAACTCAACGGCAACTGGTTTGGTTTTTTGAGTATTATGTTGGTCATTGCTAGGTGGTAGGATTACAGGTGATTTATGTATTTTTAATTTTTTAAATTATTTTTGTATTCCTGTGCTGAGAAGTATTTTCAAAAATTCCCATAAAGAAAAAATGTACACTTAAAAATTTGACTAAAGAAATTATAAAGGAACAACAAAATGACTCATTTAAAACATGACTACGCATCTGTCATAAGCCAGTCAAGCTACTGGAAGTTACTGTTCAGAATCTAAAATCTGGTAAAATCTTTCTTCCCCTTCAAGAATGTATGAGTGAGTATGACTGGTACAGGAGACTTAAATGGTCATAAGATTTTAGGTGATTTGATTCAGAAATATTAAAGTATATTTAAAAATGTTACAACTTAAAAACACCACAAATCTATTGTGTACACTGTATACTATATGTGTGTTTCTGTATATACACACACACAGTATAGTACATACTGTAAAGAGTATAGAAATAATTCCATACTATCATAGACTAGAATACAGCTAAATAGAAAAGTTAGATAATTTTTAAAGAAGTGTTTTAAAAATAAGCAAGCATTACAGGATATATAACAAAAGAAGCCAAAGTACCCTTTCTAAATTATCCAATTCCCTAGAAATAACAGTTTTTAATAGTTTGGTGGGTACCTGTCCTGGACTGAATAGTGTCTCCCAAAAATGTGTGTCAACTTGGCTAGGCCATGATTCCCAGTATTATGTGGTTGTCCTCCATTTTGTGATCTAATTGCCCTATGTGTTATAAATCCTAATCTCTGCCTGTGGTTAATGAGGCAAGATTAGTTTATGTTAAAGAGGATTAGGGTGGGATGAAACACCCTTACTCAGGTCACAGCCCTAATCTGATGTAAGGGGAGTTTCCCTGGCCTGCATCACCTTCTATCTTACAAGAGATAAAAGGAGAGAGAAGCGAGCAGGGAGAGAGGGACCTCAGTACCACCAAGCAAGAGGAGCCAGGAGCGGAACACATCCTTTGGACCCAGTATCCCTGCACTGAGACGCTCCTAGACCAGGGGAAGAATGATGACAAGGACCTTCCCCCAGAGCTGACAGAGAGAGAAAGCCTTCCCCTGCAGCTGAATTTAGACTTTGAGCCTCCTAAACTGTGAGAGAATAAATTTCTGTTTGTTAAAGCCATCTACTTTCGGTATTTCTGTTATAGCAGCACTAGATAACTGAGACAGTATCCTTGTAAACTTTTTGTATAAGCATATTCTAATGTACACACACACACACACAACTGTTAAGCAGAAACTGGACCATACTATCTAAACTGTTTTGCAACTTGCTTTTTTTTTTTTTAATAAAGACTGACTCTCTTACATGTCTTTCCATGCCGGAACGCAAAGATCTATCCAATACTTTTTTAACAGTTCTGTGTTATTCCACTGTATGACCATATCACAGTTAAGTCTAACTAGCCCTGGTGGCACAACAGTTAAGTGCCCAGCTGCTAACAGAAAGCTGGCAGTTTGAACCCATTCAGCAACTCTACGGTAGAAAGACCTGGTGATCTGCTTCTGTAAAGATTACAGCCAAGGAAACCCTATGGGGCAGTTCTACTCTGTTACATGCGGTCTCTAAGAGTTGGAATCAACTTGATGGTATCCAGCAACGATAACGATCTTCCCTGCTAATGGAAATGATGGATTTTTAAAAAATTTTCACCATTAGAAATACAATAATAAACATCCTAATCAACATATTGGAGCCCTGGTGGCGCAATGGTTAAGAGCTCAGCTGCAAACCAAAAGGTCAGCAGTTTGAATCCACCAGCCGCTCCTCTGAAACTCTATGGTCCATCTTATAGGGTCGCTATGAGTCGGAATTGACTTGATGGCAATAGGTTTTTTTTTTTTAATCAATATATTTATGCCAGTGCTTCTACAGGATATATTTCTAGCAGATTTGCTAAGTCAAAAGAGTATCACCATTTTCGTTTTTAATCTACTAAAATTTGCCCTCCAGGCCTAGAGTGACATCCCAGTAGCAATGAGCACACCCAGCACCCCAATCTTGAGTTTCCAAATACTATTCTCCAATAAGAGGAACCAGGCTTCTTTGGAGTAGTGGTTGATTCTAGTGCTGGGATAGGAAAAATACAAGATGAGCCTGGTATTTTCTGGTGCCAGAAATTAAGGAAGTGCTTATAAAAAATTTTTTTTAAAAAGATGAAGGCACGTCAAAAGGACACAGGAACCAACCTGAAAGAACTCCCAATGGTCAAAGCTGGAACAATTGAGTAACAAAAAGAAATAACAAAGGTATTAGACTATATCCCAAAGAATAAAATAAATATCCAAGATTCCTTACTAATATAAATAAATCGTTGAAAAAACAAATAAATGGGGGAGAAAGGACAAATCTTCCTTATGGAAAAATTGTAATTAATAAATGTAGAAGGAATAAAGGGAATTTGTTGTTGTGGTGTGCCGGTGAGTCAATTGTGACTCATAGCATCCCTACTGGACAGAGGAGAATTGTCCCATAGGGCTTCCTAGGCTGTAAACTTTATGAGAGCAGATTGCCATGTCTTTTCTCCCATGGAGCTGCTGATGGGTTTGAACCACTGACCTTTTAGTTAGCAGCCAAGCACTTTAACCATTGTGCTACCAGAGCTCCTATGAGAGAAACGGAAAATCTCAATTAGAACACCCCAGTAATAACTGCTATAAACAAAATCCATCAGTGCATGCTAACATTAGTGGGAAAAAATTTAAGGTTTAAACTGTATATCTGCATGGTCTGAAAGTATCTCCTTTAAAACATTTATTAATCTAGTATTAGTAATATTTACTAATTACAAATGGAAAAGTAATAACATTAATATGGAGAAACATGGTTGAGACCACCTTAACCAAGTGATCAAAGTTAATATCACCAGTAATAAGGCATATGGCCATCATGTAACCCCTGATATGATGCACCAAGAAGGGCACAACATCACGACCATGGTATTCTTGCCAAAAACATATAACCTCAATCTAAACATAAGAAAACATAAGCTTAAATTAGGGACATTCTACAAAATAACTGGCCAATAAATACTCTTCAAAACTGTCAAGGTCAGGAAAGACAAAGACTGAGGAACTGTCACAGACTGAAGGAAACTAAGGAGACGTAACAACTAAAGCAATGTGCGATCCTGGATTGGATACTGGAACAGAAAAAGGACATTCGTGGAAAAGATGGTGAAATTTGAATAGTCTCTAGTTAATAGTATTGTGTCAATGTTAATTTGTTAGTTTTGATAGTTGTAATAATGTAAGACATCAACATTAAGGAAAACTAGATGAAGGGTCTATGGAAATGATGTACTATTTTTGCAAGTCTTTTCATAAAAGTCTAAAATTATTTCAAAATAAAAAGTTAAAAATGCCCTCTAAAAAAGAATGAATGTACCCATTTCACATTCCCACCAGGAATGTATTTATGTGCCTACTTCCCCACATCCTCTCCGACATTGGATTAAACTCTGCTTCATAGGTGTCAAAAAAAAAAAAAAAAACACACACCTGTTTCCATTTGAATTTTTTCACTATTAGCAATGGAGCCCTGCTGGTGTAGTGGTTAAAAGTTCGGCTGCTAACCAAAAGGTCGGCAGTCTAAATCCACTAGCCACCCCCTGGAAACCCTATGGGGAAGTTTTACTCTGTCCTAGAGTCACTATGAGTCAGAATCGACAAAATGGCACCTAACAACAACAGCAACATAACTGAATTTCTTCTATGAATGATCTGTTCAAGTCCTTTGCCTATTTTTTTCACTTGGTTATTCTTTTTTTTTAATTATTGATTTATAAAAGACCTTTGTATATTAGGGAAACAAGCACTTTATCTCATGTATTGCAAATATTTTCCCCGTATGCCTTTTCTCTTTGTTTTGGGTATTTCTTTTGGTCAAATATTGGTTTTTAAATTTTAAGTAGTAAAGTGTGTCTATATTCTCCTATGTGGTTTTTGGATCATTTTCCCACTTCAAGAATATAAATTATTCCCTCATATTTCCTAAAAGTGTGATTGTCAGGTCAAAGATACATCTTTTTGTTGGTGTGCATGGGGTAGAGGTGGGGGGAGCTCTTGACATATACTACAAAACTACTTTCAGGAAAGAATGTACCTATTTATACTCCCATCAGCAGCACTGAATATTTTACTATAAAATAACTTCATTAATTTAACAGGCAAAAATATCTGTTATCTGTACTCAACTCAAAATAAACCACTTAATATCTTAAATAAACACTATTTCATATTCACATTCTATCAAGTTTTCTTGCTTGAGAAACTTTACTCATGCCCTGCTTTCTACCCAGAATTCTGCTCAAAAGCCACCTTTTCTGGAATGCCTTCACAAATATTTCTAGCTAAAATGTCCTGCCTTCTTTTGCACTGCTATAGCATTTCCTTTGTACTTCTCTAATAGCTGTTATCCTGTATTGTTCATGAATTTCTCTTACTTATTTAAACTATAAGCTCATTCAGGGCAGGGATTGTGTCTTATTTACCTCTGTAAATAGCAGCCATCAAATACTTATTGGAATAGATAGAAATAAATTCACACTTGTCAAAGAACCAGCTGGTTTACGCAATTATTTTTTCTTCACAATTAATATTAGTCTTCATTTGCTTGTAACTATTTTTAAGCCAGGATTTTTTTAGGTATCACCTTCAATAGATATTTTGGGAAAGTACTTACGATACAAAGCTACCATTATTTTTTAAGAATTTTTAGAATGATGATAATCTATTTTAGCCAAACAGAAAATCCTTGGTTCTAATCATAGCCCCTAAATTATTCTCTTCAGTGCTAGGATAACATATCTTAAATTGTATATCAATGACAACAGTAGGCATAGTTAAATCTGCAGTATTCTGGGGGTAGATTTCTTTTAAGTTTTGCTTTACCATTTTGAAGCAATGCTTACTTATACTAGACCCATAGTCTTCACCAAAGCTCAAAGCAGGGCTTTGAACCTGTTCATTCTTGTTCGAACCCCTGCTGAGGATTTGTATTTCTAACAAGCTCCCTGCTGAGAATTTGCATTTCCACCCCAGATATACTGAATCAGAATCTACATTTTAACAAGATCCCCAAGTGATTATTATGCATAACTTCCTGGGAACTTGTTAGAAACACAAATTCTCAGCAGGGAACTTGTTAGAAATGCCAATTCTCACCAGGGGCTCAAACCTAAGGAACCAGGTTAGAAGCTATGGCTCAAAGACAGAGTCTATTTTGCATGCCAAGAGAAACATTCTGTTATGGATTGAACTGTGTCCCCCCCCCAAAAAAAAATCTATTAACTTGGCCATCATTTCCAGTAGTGTGTGATTGTCCACCATTTTGTCATCTGATCTGATTTTCCTATGTGTTGTAAATCCTACCTCTATGATGTTAATGAGGCAGAATTAGAGGCAGTTATGTTAATAAACAGGACTCAATCTACAAGATTAGGGTGTATCTTGAGTCAATCTCTTTTGAGATATAAAAGAGAGACCTAAGCAGAGAGACATGGGGGGCTTCCTACCACCAAGAAATTACTGCCATGACCAGAGCAAGTCCTTTGGACCCAGGATCCCTGTGCTGAGAAACTTCTAGACCAGGGGAAGATTGAAGACAAGGACCTTCCTTCAAAGCTGACAGAAAGAGAAGGCTTTTCCCTGGAGCTGATGCCCTGAATTTGGACTTCCAGCCTACTAGACTGTGAGAGAATAAACTTTTGTTTGTTAAAGCCATCCGCTTGTGGTATTTCTGCAGCGCTAGATAACTAAGACACACTGCAACCTAGCTAATAATTCTGTTATCATCTATTTGGTTACATAACTTCTCACAGGCTCTAGAAATAGTGTGATATATAGGAAAAATATGTAACAGGTGGACTAACCTACAATGTGAATACCAGACTTCACCAGGGGCAGGAAGATAAACTACATGCATAGAAATTCCACTCCTTACTTACAAAGTTGTAGACTTTCAGAGCCGAAATATGCTTTAAAATGAGGGTAGTGAACTAGTGTTACCAAAGAAGCTAAAATAAGGGCTGCTTTCTAGAACATTAAGAAAACACTCTATGTGCTTCCCTATACAGTAAAATTAAGAATTTCTTTCTAACAGGTTTTGATGATAGTTTTACTCTTGAAACCATCATGAGGGACTAGATAAAAGAAGAATATGAGAATATAATAAAACAAGAAGCACACTATTCCTAACCTACCTAGGGTGAAATTAACAAACAACAGTATCAAGAGTGAACAACACGTTCTCTTTAAAAGTTTCAATACATCCATTGCATTAAATAAGATTTAAGTCATAAGTATCAAGAGACCATACTTTTGAAGTCAGCTAAGATGTAGCTTGACTATTATGATACAACCACTGGGGGGAAACAAGTTTCAATGTATGAAAATTGCCATCACATTGATAATTCTTTACTCAGGGGATCAAGAATCTTACAATACTGATTTTAAATATTTTGGAAAAAGAGATTACATAATATCAAATAGTAAACTTACCAAATACTTCCCTTCCAAGTTTATTCAAGAACTGTGTTGATACATGGATGAATCTGAATTTACAAGGTTTTCATTAAAATACTAAAGACTTGAATAATATTTGAAGGAAGTGTTTGCTACTTCAAGTGATCTTGACGAGAAAGTACTGCTGAGTAACAATCAAAACTTTCCACAAAATTTGTGCAATTTTTACAAGTTACGTTTTGTTTTTAAAAACCACAAAAACATGAGTCCTGACAAATATACACAAAGAAATGACTAACACTGATTAATAAGCACTCATGGAACAACACCTTTAGGAGAAAGAATTAGCACTTTCTCCTACAATAAAATTGAGACTGAGAAAACCAGTTTTTTATATTTTTAGAAACATATTGACTCTTAGAGCTAAAATATTGCCTGTTCCAATGCTTGTCAAAGTATCTTCTGGGGCCACTGGTTCTTTATAGTACTAGTTTATAATATTACATTCATCCTTTCATTTCTTCCATGAATAATGTATATTTTATTAAAACAAATAGGAATGCATTGGGGTTCCATCAAAAGTAGTGTCAATTAAGAAAAAAAATTACTCAATGTTGCCAAAGGTATATAAAATACATTTTGTACCAGGTGTAAACTGGTACAAGCTTTATAGAAAGTAATTTGGCAATATGCATTGAGAGGCCCTAAGACATACTTAATGATCCAATAAATTCACTTTCTACTTCACCATACTTATTCAATCTGTATGCTGAGCAAACAATCCAAGAAGCTGGACTATATGAAGAACGCAGCATCAGGACTGGAGGAAGACTCATTAACAACCTGCAATATGCAGATGACACAACCTTGCTTGCTGAAAGAGAAGATGACTTGAAACACTTACTGATGAAGATCAATGACTACAGCCTTCAGTATGGATTACACCTCAACATAAAGAAAACAAAAATCCTCACATCTGGACCAATAAGCAACCTCATGATAAACGGAGAAAAGATTGAAGCTGTCAAGGATTTCATTTTACTGGGATCCACAATCAATACTCATGGAAGCAGCAATCAAGAAATCAAATGATGCATTGCATTGGGCAAATCTGCTGCAAAAGACCTCTTTAAAGCATTAAAAAGCAAAGATGTCACCTTGAAGACTAAGGTGCGCCTAACCCAAGCCATGGTATTTTGAATGGACTCATATGCATTGGAAAGCTGGACAATGAATAAGGAAGACCAAAGAAGAATTGACACCTTTGAATTGTGGTATTGGCGAAGAATGTTGAATACACCGTAGACTGCCAAAAGAACGAACAAATCTGTCTTGGAAGAAATGCAACCAGAATGCTCTTTAGAAGCAAGGATGGCGAGACTTCATCTCACATACTTTGGACATGTTATCAAGAGGAATCAGTCCCTGGAGAAGGACATCATGCTTGGTAAAGTAGAGGGTCAGCAAAAAAGAGGAAGACCCTCAACAGGATGGACTGATACAGTGGCTGCAACAATGGGCTCAAGCATAGCAATGATTGTGAGGATGGCGCAGAACCAGGCAATGTTTCATTCTGTTGTACATAAGGTCATTATGAGTTGAAACCGACTCGATGACACCTAGCAACAACAACTTCTAGGAATATCCTAAGTCAATAATAAGAGATGCACATAAAAAAACATAGAGGATAGTCATCATCGTGTTATAGATAACAGAGAAAAATCAGAAACAACTTCAAATGCCCAAAAACAGGAAACTGGTAAAATAATGCATCAGTATGATCAAATACTATACAGCCATCAAATGCAGCACTGTCAAAGAATATTTAAGGATATGGGAAAATGTTCAAGATAAAATGAAGTGAAACAGGTTATAAGATGAAATTTATATGAATACATGATATCAATACAATACCAACTTTTTGAAATCTAAGCAGTCTATAAGCCCAAAGGTTAACCTCAGAGTTGTGGAATTACAGGTAATTTTTAGTTTTATCCTTACAATTTTCCTGCATTTTCTAAAACTTCTACAGTAAATGTATTACTTTTGCCATATAAAAACAAAGCAGAACATATAGCACTAGTCTTTCAATTAATTCTAGTGTGTATCTGTGTATGTGTGTGTCGACAAGTGAAATGAATATGGCCCCTAAGGTGTTTGGCCCTACACAAGTGGCAAAGTGATACTGTAAAAAAGAGCCGAAAGTTGACTTTAACTGCACTAAGGACAGCAGATTAGACACTTCTGCTTTTGAACTAGACTCAAAAGTAAAATAAACTCTCATGTAATACAATCTACGGGCTAAATAAAATGAAGATTCTTTTTTCTCACCATTAACTACAATGTTAAATGTTTCCTAAAGCTAAGCATCTTTGTGGTCCCCTGTGACAAAAAATTGACTATTATTAGTAAGTGAATAAAACCCGGTGCCATTGAGTCAATTCCGAGTCATAGCGACCCTACAGGACAGAGTAGAATTTCCCCATAGAGTTTCCAAGGACTGGCCAGTGGATTCAAACTGATGATCTTTTGGTTAACAGCCGAGCTCTTAACCACTGTGCCACCAGGGCTCCAAAAACTCCAGGCACTTTTAAAAACACGATCTCAAACTCTACAATAGGCCTATAAGTTATTGTTGACCTTTACGGTTAGCAGCCGAGTTCTTAATTACTGCGCCACCAGGGCATAGGCAATATCAAAAAGGCAGACAATCACAAGGGGTTCCTCTCAGATGAAAATATAAATAATTTCTTTAAAGCCCACAGTTCCACTCACTTATCCTATTTAAACAAGCAGGAACTCAAATGCCAGATGATATTTGCATAAGATTTAATAGGCACCACTTTACACCACATTCCCCCTAAGGGCCGACCAGAATCAGCCCCGAGGAGGAATGATGCTTGCCCCCAGGAAAAGGTACCACACCAAAGGCACCAAAATGGGGATCACTTCTTCAATGTCTGTGATTAATATATCCAGGGTGCTGCTTTCCACACAGGTGATCAGAGGGATGGTGGAGAGAGGGGACTTCAGAAGTTAGTTCTCCATCAGTACCTGTCTTGTTTGCAACCTGAACTCTGGGACCAAATACTCAAACTTCAGAGGATATCCTTTTACCTACTGCTGTCCTGCTTCAGACATTCCAATCATCTGTGATATCACATTACAAATGTGTACTAGCAGACTTCAAAAAGATGTAGGAGGCAGAAAAGGCTGAATCATTTCTTTCCCTCCAAGTTTTTCATTCTAAAATGTTTTGGGCAGCAAGAAAGTATCCATTAAGTAATCTCACTTCCTGTAAGGCCCACATATCTACGAATACCCTATAATAACCTCTACTGGGGCCTAGCAGCACAAAGTTCACAATACTAAAAGTTATAAAAAGAATACAGCAGCCGCACATACCCTTCCACTACAATATACAATGTAATACATATACTCAAAAATAATGTTTTTACTCCAAAATAAAGGGCAATCTATCTGTGGTTGTTGGTTAACTGGGTGGAGCCAGGGCATCTAAAGCTAAGCTTATAAACTTGATCCCTATATGAATCGGTTAAAATGAGGATAATCACATTTTCCAGCTTGCCAAAGATTGTCCCATGGCTTATGCCTGGTGTCCCAGAATAATTATTAGTAGAGTCCTCTTTCTTTTGCAAAAACATCCCTAGTGATAACCTCTGTTATAACCCTAACTCTGGTTCTACGGAGAACAAGGCAAGAAGCCAACCTTAAACTTAAGTTTCTGTTCCCCTGCTAAGCAGTAAGCTTCTTAAAGGCAGAGGTCATGTCTCTTTTAATAACCTCTATAATCCCCAGTACTCGCACACAGTAGGTGTTCAATAAATATTTCCTGGATGAATATGGAATGAAATGATGAGCTACTGAGGAGAAAGGAAACCAAAGAATGATTGGCAAGTGTCTTAGTCATCTAGTGCTGCTATAACAGAAATACCAGAAGTGAATGGCTTTAACAAAGAGAAGTTTATTTTCTCACAGTCTAGTAGGCTAGAAGTCCAAATTCAGGGCACCAACTCCAGGGGAAGGCTTTCTTTCTCTGTAAGCTCTGGAGGAAGGTCCTTATCATCAGTCTTCTCCTGAACTAGGAGCTTCTCCACACAGGGACCCAGGGTCCAAAGGACAAGGTCTGCTCCTGGCACTGCTTTCTTGGTGGTATGAGGTCCCCATCCCTAGTTTCAGGATCCTGTTTCTTCCCAATCAATGTCCTTACTTTAACTTCAGACACCTCTCAAGGTTGGCAATTGTGTTGGCATTGTAATTCAGCCACTCTTACAATAAGACTCTGGGTTTGGTTTTCAGTAGTTTCAGCTCTATTACTACAAGAAATAAGGCTTTCCTTCAAAGCACAAGTAGAAGCCTTGAGGTCATTTATGCGGCACTTGAGCTTTGACTCTGAAGCCCTGAGCACATCTCTTTCTCTTATCAGTTTGTCTAGCAAAAGTAGGACCAACCAACTAGCTTCCTTATACTTTTCATTCTGACAAACTGTAGAAAGATATCACACACGTGTTCACCGAGAGCCTCGCCTTCCACCAATACCTGATCTACTGGTGGTGATATTTTACGTATTTGTATCGCCACCTCACGCCATGGATTAGCAGTGGCTTCTTTACTGCTGGAAGCAGAGTCATCAACATCTTCAAGACTAACCAGACTTGAGAACCAATTTAGAAAACTCAACCTTACAATTTTGTTTCTCTAGAACCACTCTCGGTACCAAATGTCGTAGGCTGGGTTCTCTAGAGAAGCAAAACCAGGAAAGCGTATAAATATATATATATAGAGAGAGATATTTATATTAAGGAAACAGCTCACGTGATTGTAGAAGCTAGAATGTCCCAAGTCCGTGGATCAGGGCAGAGGCCTCTCCCAATTCATGCAGCCACAGAAGCTGGCAACCCCAACATTGGCAGGTTGGAGAGCAGGGCTCCCGCTCACAGGCTGTGAAGGTCAACAAATTCCAAGATCAGCAGACAAGACTGCAAGGTTTCTCCTGATTCACGAAGCTGCAGGGGCTGGTGAACCCAAGATCAGCAGGTCAGGGAGCAGGACTCTTGCTCGTAGGCTGTGAAGATTGATGAATCCCAAGATCAACAGGTAAGCTGCTAGCTCAAGTCCCAAGAACCGGAGGTCAGACAACAAGAGGCAGATGCTGGGTGTGAAATAAGCCAAAAACCTTGGCAAGGCGAGCAGAGAGGAAGTAGCCAGTGGAGGGCGGAGAGATGAAGGCTAAGGGGAGAGTGAGCCACCACAGGCCCCGCCCCTGCCGGTACCACTCCGCAGATTCCATGATGGGGGTAATCACATACCAAATTTCAACAGGGAAGTGATCACAACATTATACAACTGTCAGAACATTGAGAATCATGGCCTAGCCAAGCTGACATACAATCTTAACAATTACAGCAAGTTAAATCTTTCACTAGAGGCAGAAGTTTAAACCAGAAAAAGCAAACTAATTGTTGTCGAGTAGATTCTGACTCATGACGACCCCATGTAGAAGTTTACGCCTCTTCATATCTGAGGTATAGAGGACTGCTTCCTCTCATAAATTGAGAGGCTTGAAAGTAAACATAGGAAGTGTCATGTTCTACTGGAGTACAACTTTAAGCCCACTTTGGGCAGGAACCATGACTTCATAAGCAGAGAGAATAACAGTCTGTTCAGTATGTTTATGCTTATTATTTCATGTCCCATATTCCAAAACCTTTATTAAAATAAGGACAGCACAGCAAAATTAAATGCCTAGTGTATATCCCTGAATATTACCAGCTGGGCTAAACAAAACCCTAAGTGCCACTGGCATAGATGGGGAGAAGAAAAGGAAGGTGAGGTCATGAACATGGAAGCACATAAAGAAAGAAAAAAAAAAAACACAGTTATTTGATATGGTTGAGAGCAGTGGAGTACCAGCAGCTTGTCTGTAAAATACCACTGGGTGGCATCAGTGCCACTGGCTAGCCAATGCAGATATGAAGCCAGGAGACTGTCAAAGGAATCAGGGTCTCTTACAGAGCTTAGGTTGAATGTTCAGGAGTCTATCTCCAATATATTGATGGGAAGGTACAATGCCACTGGACTTGAAGTTCCTGTGTATGTCAACACAGGGATAGGCCTTAAGGATGTGTTTATCAGAGACATCTGGAAGGCGAGTTTGTCAACATTTTTGTCTAGCCAGAAGTATTTCAGAGTCAGTTCACCATTCTAAATAGAGTATAGGTCAGGGGTTCTCAGTGGAGTGAGAGTGGGGTCAGAATAACCTGGACAGCTTTTTCAACTATTAGACCGAGCCACAGGAAATTGCCAAGAGTTGAACATTAAGAGAAGCTGGGTGAAGGGTATGGATTGGGTGAGGGAGGCTCTGAACAACCTTTGCAAATTTTCTACAAATCTAAAATTACTCCAAAATAAAATGTTTATTAGAAAAATAAACCACATATTAAGATCACATTTTTTAAAATTTTATTGTGCTTTAGGTAAAAGTTTACAGCTAAAGTTAATTTCTCACTCAAAAATTAATACACGTACTGTTTTGTGACATTGGTTGCAATCCCCACACTGTGACAGCACACTCTCCCTTTCCACCCTGGGTTCCTTGTGTCAGTTCAACCAGTTTCTGTCTCTTCCTGCCTTCTCATCCTGCCTCCAGACAGGAGCAGCCCATTTAGTCTCCTGTATATGACTGAACTAAGAAGCACGTTTCTCACATACGTCATTTTGTGTTTTATACGCCTGTCTAATCCTTGTCTGAAGAGTAGGCTTCGGGAATGATTTCAGTTCCGGGTTAGCAGAGTGTCCGGGGGCCATAGTCTCAAGGGTTCCTACAGTCTCTGTGAGACAAGTAAGTCTGGTCTTTTTTCATAAATTTGAATTCTGTTCTACATTTTTCTCCCACTCTGTCTAGGACTATCCATTACGATCCCTGTTAGAGCAGACAGATCACATTTAAAAAATGGGAAATAAATAATCCATTTGGGTAAGAGATCCCTACATAAAAAACAAGAATACACTGGAATAAAACTGTGGTAGTAAGCCACTACGCTGTCTAACATTACAACAGAAAGTTGTAAAGACAGTTACATAATATGGCCTTTCCTAAATATGAAAGTGATGCCATCCAATTGGGCACAGCCTCAATGAAGTAGAGAACAAATGGTTAAATCCCTATTTTATTTACTGGGCTTGGCAAATGCCATTGCTGAAGACTAACCACCACAAGAACATGCTTACTGGAGGAGAGAAGGAATAAAACATGAGTAGAGCCAGTAACAACCTTTCTCCTTCGCAATATTTTTAAAGGTCCAGTTTCCAAAATCCTGGGTAGTTACAGGTGTGTATGCATGTGTTCATTCAAGAAATATTCAGTGATCATATACCATGTACCAGGCATCAATGCCCTGTCCTCATTGAGCTTACTGTCACGCATGGGGCAACCGTCAATAGTATAACCCTAACCAGATGACTATATATTTTGTTTAAAATGTTAATAATAATAGCTATGCTCTGGGACTATCCAGTTATACCTGTCACTGCTTAGATAACAGCTGTCTTGCCTAAAAGAATGGATTTCATTTTAACTTCCTTCAAGTTCTGGAGAGAAAGAAATTGATTGGAGCAAAGAAATGTATGCAGAGCCAAAGTATTAAAGTGAGATTCTGAAAGAGAAGACTAGAGGAAAGGAAAATAGCCATAAAACACCAACAGAAAAATAAAATATCTTGATGAATGCCATCTGCAAACTAGCCAGTTGTCAATAACACTACTGTCTGGTTATAATACTAATGCAGAAAGTATAAAACACCCAACAGAGATTTCATTATTTACATGTTCAAAATGCTTCAATATAAGGTGCTTTTTTACATAGGATGGAACCCAAAATATGAACTGCATGAAGAGTCTTAAAGAGAAGCACCAGAGTTCTAAAAAAGCCCAAGCAGAGCAGAAGTCTTTTTCCCATCTCAATGAAATAATGTTTCAGGAAGGGAAGTTATGTGTCCCCATACAAAGGTCAGCTAATAAACTTGGAGCAATTTTAACAGCACTGATATTTCCTAGTAGTAGATACTGCCCACGTATCCCTAATGAATTTCACTTCTGCTGCATTCACTTTAAGACATCCCTTTGCAGTTTCTTCTGTGAATAGTTAATCTAAAATACATCATCTTTAAACTAGGATATAATTCAATCCTCCTTGAAGCATCCAAAAACAATTTGAACAAGACAAGAAGGTGGTTTGCTTTTTTCATGTATATGGAGCAATCTGTGGCTTACTCTTCTTCAGAAGCAAAATTAAGGTCAACACTGACAATAGTTTTGAAAACAATATTCTCTTACCACACATCTTGAACTCTGATGGTTATGTGTCAGTGTCTAGCCAGATTTTTTGTTTAAGAATAATATTTTCCTTGTGTCTTTGTTCTTATTATTCTTAAACAGAAAATCTGGCTGATACCAGAAGAACTAAATGGTGCCCGTCTACCACCAATGACCGCCCTAACAAAGAACACACCAGAGAGTCCCAAGCGGAGTGGGAGAAAAGTACGGAGTGGAACTCATATTCACATAAAAAGACCAGACTTTATGGTTTAACAGAGATGGAGGAACCCCCGAAACTACGGCCCCCGGACGATCTGTTAACCCAGAACCAAAACCATTCCCGAAGCCCACTCTTCCGACACAGAATAGACAAAACTATAAAACAAAAAATAATACTCGTGAGGAGTGTGCTTCTTAGCTCAATCAGATACACAAGACCAAAAGGGCGGCTCCTGTCTGGAGGCAGGATGAGAAGGCAGGAAGGGACAGGAACTGGTTGAATGGAACACAGGGAACCCGGGGTGAAAAGTGGGAGTGTGCTGTCACATTGTGGGGATTGCCAACTAATGTCACAAAACAATATGTGTATAAATATTTGTATGAGAATTAGCTGTAAACTTTCACCTAAAGCACAATAAATGAGAAAAAGAATAATAAGAAAAGGTATTATAAAATGGTTTCAACACCCCCATCTGATGGTTGCCAGGGCTGCTATGCCTAAAAGTAGAAGAGAAAGGCATTGAGGTTTACAGTCTGGTGGCAGGGCCAGGCAACATCCTGATCTTTCAGCAGCAATGAGGCAGTGCCAGTGAAAGCAAGGGAAAAGAAAGGTCTAACAATAGCAGAACAGAGCACCAGATCTGGCCAAGTACCAAACGCAACACAAATTCTAAACCTTTAGAGGAGAGTTCCACAGAACAATCTTATGCAACCCAAATAAGTAACTGTGAAACTGTGAAATATCATTGATTTTCTTTAATACAAGAAGTAAAGGTCATCAGAAGAGTCAACATACCTAAGAACTGCTGTTTCATCCTAAATAAATTCCTATTCACTCCTCCCAATGCAAAAGAAACATTTCATGACAAAATGTTACAACATCTAGAAAAGAATGGGCAAATAAAATGACCTCAGTGTTACATTAGCTGGGGATGATTCAAAATTAGAGAAACTGATTCTAGGTTGAAAAAAATATATATTTCAACAAAAATTAGCTGCTTCAAAAATGAGTTGCTTACATCTCATTGAAGTTATTAACATTTAAGTGTTTTAACAATGATCCCACTTTTGAAAAAGAAAGACAATTAGTTTTTACTCAATTTTGCAGATGTTTTGCTTAGACTGTGATGTTATCAAATTAAACACTACAGGGCTTCTTGGTATACTACTTAGCTTAAGGAATCTCATGGGCTACAATTTGTTTTTAAAATATATCTTTTAAACAGGGACTGGATTTGAGTCTTAGTTTTCAAAACTCAGGGCACACTGGCTATGCACCATAAATTCAACTGCCATTTCCCTTATCTTTGGTAATGTCATAATTTAGCATCCACCTCCTCTTTCCTGCTGGCAGTGCCCTAAGCAAGGGGAAGCTCAATTAAAGGAGGGGCAGGTTAGCAGTCTTCCTCAGTTGAAGACAATTAGAAATAATATTGTAAGCAAGCACTTTCTCCATATGAAGTTAAAAAACAAAACAAACAAACAAAAAACTAAGATCTGTAGGGTTAGTTAGGGGGATTTTGAGGAAAAGATCAGCTGTCTGAAACTGGTGTCAGGAACACATCTTCCATTTTACTAAATGTAATCCTTGCAATCACAGAACAATTACTTCACAGAAACATTTCATGTCACTGAACAATAATGACATAAATGTAAGCTTCCATAATGATGAGGCAGGGCTTGGGGAACTATCCTAGCACTGGGATGTTCTCCCAAGAGCACTTCTGCTTGCAGCAGCTCAAGGGTGACCCCACTGAGCTAGGATTCAAGCTTGCTGGCAGGGCTAGTGTGTCTTTTTTAAACCCACTGAATATTTTGTACTCCTGGGACCAAGGATCATTCCTCATTCAGTTCTACGCACCCAGTCCCAAAAGGAATGCAAAGATATGGCTGAGCTGTACAAGTGGGATTGGGGGACTCCATTTCAAAATAAAAAAGGAGAACGTGGATTCACCGTGAAGGTTTTCATTTTGCAGTTATCTCCTCTAAAACAATCTGTACGTCAGGGGATAGCACCTAGAATCGGTTTCTCTAATTTTGAATCATCCCCAGCTAATGTAACACTAAGGTCATTTTATTTGCCCATTCTTTTCTAGATGTTGTAACATTTTGTCATGAAATGTTTTTGATTTACTTGGGGGATATCTCCTAAAGAAAATTTCTTGCCTGTACCCCATTGCCGTTGAGTGGATTCTGATTCATAGCGACCCTACAGGACAGAGTAGAACTGCCCCATATAGGGGGTTTCCAAGGCTGTCAATCTTTAAGCAAGCAGACTGCCACATTTTTCTCCTGAGGAGAGGCTGGTGGGTTCCAACTGCTGACCTTTCAGTTAGAGGCTGAGTGCTTAACCTCTGCGCCACCAGGGCTCCTTTACTCTCCTATAAACATTTTAATACTTAATATCTTGATTATCAAAATTACTGTTAATACACACACACACATATACAGGACTATTAAAAACCTGTTTCCAAGTAAAATTACTGGCCTTTATACTTGACACTAAAAACAAAATCCAAGTAAAACAATCCAAAAAATTCTGGGGGGAATTTGAGTTGTATAACATCCTTAGGAGTTTTAGTCATTTTGCTTAAAAATGTGTAACATGAAACTATATTTGAATGAATATGCTAATGCTGATATTTCCATTTGAGGACATAAATACTACATAACACCCCATCTGCAGTTTGCTATAATTATTGACCAACATGGAACTCCACCTTAGTGGGTCTGAACTTTGCCTTTTCAAGCTTCCAGGTTAAGGAAACTACTTATGTCACAGAATTCTAATGTAGTGCAGTGAGGAACTGCCTGGGTACAGAGGGAACCCCGATGCTTTTGAAAGCCTTTCAGGTCTTGCCTTGGTTCCTAATACCTTCTGAACCCCAAATATTCCTCCAAAGACTTTAGACCATCCTAGACTATCCTTGGGGACATTGGTGAATCAGTGGTAGAGTTCTCACCTTCCATGCAGGAGACTTGAGTTCCAATTCCCAGCCAAGGCACCTCCTGCGCAGCTACCACCTGTCAGTGGAGGCTTGTGTGTTGCTATGATGCTGAACACGTTTCAGTGGAGCTTCCAGGCTAAGAGGACTAGGAAAAAAGGCCTAGCAATGAAAACCCTACGGATCACAACAGTCCGATCCCCAACTGGTCATGAGGATAATGGTGCAGGGCTGGGCAGCATTTCATTCTGTTTTGCATGGGGTCACCAGGAGTAGGGCCAACTGGACAGGAGCTAACAATAGACTAACCTTGCAACTGACCTTTGAAGAAACCCTAAAGGTCTCTATGATCCCAGGTGTAGAAACACCATTATCTCTGGTCCACTTTTCTCTCCTCTGCTCTATTTGTCTGAAATACATTCATCTGACAATTGTTATGGCTAGTTCCAGTTCTACAGTTCAGTAAAGTTGGGATTTTTCAACTATTCTTTTAAACTACCTTTTCCAACATAGTATCTTCAGTGGTCATGAGGAACATAGCACCCTTTACTTGGATTCATCCCATGTGATTTTTTTTTTTATTGTGCTTTAGGTGAAAGTTTACAGTTCAAATTAATTTCTCATACAAAAATTTATACACGTATTGTTTTGTGGCATTAGTTGCAATCCCCCACAATGTGACAGAACGCTCCCCCTTTCCATCCTGAGTTCCCTGTGTTCCATTCAACCAGTTCCTGTTCCTTCCTGCCTTCTCATCCTGCCTCCAGACAGGAGCTGCCCATTTGGTCTCGTATACCTGATTGAACTAAGAAGCACATTCCTCATGTGTATTATTTTTTATTTTATAGTCCTGTCTAATCTTTGTCTGAAGAGTGGGCTTTGGAATGGTTTCAGTTCTGGGTTAATAGTGCGTCCAGAGGCCATAGTTTCAGGGGTTCCTCCGGTCTCTGTCAGACCATTAAGTCTGGTCTTTTTACTAGAATTTGAGCTCTGTTCTACATTTTTCTCCTGCTCTGTCCAGGACTCTCTGTTGTGTTCCATGTTGTGTTCAGGGTGGTCACTGGTGATAGTCGGGCACCATCTAGTTCTTCTGGTCTCAGGCTGGTGGGAGTCTCTTGTTCATGTGGTCCTTTAGTCCTCTGGGCTAATATTTTCCTTATGTCTCTGGGTTTCTTCATTCTCCTTTGCTCCAAGTGGGATGGAACCAATTGATACATCTCAGATGGCTACTCACAAGCTTTTACCCCAGATGCCACTTACAAAGTGGGATGCAGAACATTTTCTTAATAAATTTTGTTATGCCAATTGACCTAGACGTCCCTCAAAACTATGGTCCCCAGGTCCCAGCCCCAGTTACTGTCCCTAAAAGTGTTTGGATGTGTCCAGGAAACTTCTTAGCTTTTGCTCTGGTTAAGTTGTGCTGACTTACCCTATACTATGTGTTGTCCTTCCCTTCACCGAAGTTGACCCCTGTCTACTATCTACTTTGTGATTTCCCCTCCCTTCCTTCCCCACCCTCGTATACATCAAAGGATGCTTTTTTCTGTTTAAACCTTTTCTGGAGTTCTTATAATAGTGGTCTCATACAATATTTGTCCTTTTGTGACTAATTTCACTCAGCATGAAATCTTCAGATTCGTCCATGTTGTGAGATGTTTCACAGATTCGTCATTGTTCTTTATCATTGCATAGTATTCCATTGTGTGTATGTACCCTAACTTGTTTATTCATTCGTCTGTTGATGTGCATGTAGGTTTTTTCCATCTTTTTGTTATTGTGAACAATGTTGCTGTGAACATGGGTGTGCATATGTCTATTCGAGTGACGACTCTTATTTCTCTAGGATATATTCCTAGGAGTGGGATTGCTGGATCCTATGGTATTTCTATTTCTAGCTTTCTAAGGAAGCGCCATTATCATTTTCCAAAACTGTTGTATCATTTTGAATTCCCACCAGCAGTGCATAAGAGTTCCAATCTCTCCAACATTTGTTATTTTGTGTTTTTCAGATTAGTGCCAGCCTTACGGGAGTGAGATGGTATCTCACCGTAGTTTTGATTTGCATTTCTCTAATGGCTAATGATCGTCAGCATTTCCTCATGCCATCAGTTAGGTGCCTGAATGTGTTCTTTGGTGAAGTGTCTGTTCATATCCTTTGCCCATTTTTTAATTGGGTTATTTGTCTTTTTGTTGTTGAAGTTTTGCACTATCTTGTAGATTTTACAGATTAGATGCTGACTGGATTTTTCGTAGCCAAAAATTTTTTCCCAATCTGTAGGCTGTCCTTTTACACTCTTACTGAAATCTTTTGATGAGCATAAGTGTTTGATTTTTAGGAGCTCCCAGTTATCCAGTTTATCTTCTGGTGTTTGAACATTGTTAGTTACAGTTTGCATACTATTTATGTCATGTATTAGGGCTCCTAGCGTTGTCCCTATTTTTTCTTCCATGATCTTTATCATTTTAGAGTTTATATATAGATCTTTGATCCATTGTTGAGTTAGTTTTTGTGCATATCCAATGTGATATTAGTGCTCATTTTCTTTTCAAAGCCATGACTGAATTTTCAGTTCATTCACCAAGTTCCTGTTTCCTGTCTAAGGGGAAGTTTTCAGCTTTCAGTTCATTTGAGAAGCAGAAATGACTAACATATTTTGAGTATAACGGATGATCACCATCTCAGCAGTACCACCTCTGACCATTTCTCCAGGTTTTCTTTGATGACTCCCCACTCAGGTACCCTCAGGAGAATGGGCCTTTAAAACCCTATCATTACTTTTTTTATAGTATTAAGAATACTTCAAGCACACACTAAAGGTAATAAATAGAATACTTAAAAGAAAACAGGGATTTTCCCATGCCTCCTCCCACTGCATTAACCTTATAACTACTTGAATCTATCATTAACATTATCAACACTTCTCTAATAGTCTTATCTCACATGCCCCTCTAATTAATCAAGTGAGAAATAGGGAATCTCTAGCCTAACTCACCTGTAAAATCTGCCAACTTGACAGCACCTATGAGAGAAACACTGGTGCTGTGAAATCAATTCCAAAAGGGCCAGGGACTCTGTTTAAATCACCATAACAAATACATGTACACCTACACATTTAAACCACTGTCTACAAAGTAGAATTGTCGTGTGTGTGTGTATATGCGTGTGTTTAAAATACTCTATTGGATTCATTAAATATAATTCAAGTATCAAAGAGTCTTTAGCAGAAAGTAAGGTACTTTTGCCCCTGAATCCCACAGCATATAAACCTGGAGGAGGTTGATACCATAGATGAAGATTTATGTTGCTACAGATACCACCACCCATCTGTCAGTTGGTCTCACTGTGGCTTGCATGTTGCTATGATGCTGGAAGCTATACCACTGGTATTTTGAATACTAGCAGGATCACTCATGGTGTACAGGTTTCAGCAGAGCTTCCAGACTAAGACAGACTAGGAAGAAAGGCCTGGCAATCTACTTTCAAAAATCAGTCTATGAATAACAAATTGCCACAACAATAGACTCTAACATACCAACAATAGTGAAGATAGCAGAGGACTGGGCATTATTCTGTTCTATTATTCATAAGGTTGCCATGAGTTGGAGCCAACTCAACGGCAATTAGTAACAACAGATACCTAGATTTTCTTTACTTTTTTAAGTTTTAAAAAATACAACTACACCCACACCTTTACCAAAAACTAGTCAGAGAAGTTGGTTTTTCTTTGAGCAAAAATAACTATTCAGGTTGTAAAAACGTGCGCCTCACCTAATTTCGGGAGGAGAGAGAATCACCATCAACATCAGCCTAAGGCTGATTCCTACGAGGTGGAGGTCAGACATACCTCCACCCTCCAGCCTTTTTTACCAATTCTGACACCAACTGTCCCTCCCAAAGCACTTTCTACTTCTCTTCTGGGTTCAATAATTCAATGGCTACACAGAACTCACAGACCATACTCACAATTATGGGGTTTATTAGGGAAGTAACAGCTTACAGCTCTGGATCAGGATCAACTAGGAAGTAACAGAAACTCAGGATACAGTTCTTTAATCAGGACAGCTTCTTCTGGGCCCTCACTCTTAGCCTCTGCCCTGCTCGAGCAAGTGTTACAAACCTCTTTAGCTCTACCAACAAGCGCCTGGAGGCACCCCACTCCACCAGCAAGCCTTCTGCCCAAAGGCACTCAAGCTCTCTCACCCTGTGAGTCAGCAATCCCACTGCAACCGCCTCGCTCCATGGACCAGGAAGCCCACCGTGCCAACTCATGCCAGTCTTCTGGTTCTGCTACTGCTGTTTCTCTGCCACTGGACTCTGCCATGCTTGCTGCCACTTCTTGCCATCTTGTGCTGTCTCCAGTGTTATAGCTCTTTCTGTCTCTTGGGTCTAGGAGGTTCTCAGTGCCGGGACCCTGGGTCCAAAGGATATGCTCCACTCCTGGTTCTTCTTGACAGTAGAGGGGTCCCCCCTGCACAACCTCTGGAATTGGCTCCCTTTAAGCCTAGTGGGATGGCAAAACTGACCAATCCCCTACAAGGATTCCATGTACACTATTTGCATTAGCAGGCTGTCCAATCACCTTGGTGGGCCACAAGCACCTTATTTGCATAGTCCCACCCAATCATTTTTTGGGTGTTTCAAGACCATGGCTAGAAGGGCCATATTATAGCAATTCACTGCACTGCACAGGTTCAGTTCTAAATCATCATTAAAACCAAATTTCACCCAAAACAATTCCTAATGGCATTTTAATACCCTGTACTTACACATCATCACTAGTAACTATAATTTAAATAATGTATTCACAGTTAAAGTCAAAGCAGAATTGAGTTGATTCAACATTACGAACTTAAAAATTCTTTGGTTATTTACTTTTGGTTACTGTGACTTTTTTTTAAAGATCATACTTTGTCCTAGAAGCCAGTTATTTTAACCAGAACACTATATTTACATGGTGCAGTGTTGTTCTTTTCCCACCAGATGTCTTTTTCACTTATTCAGAGTTACTGATCAAGAAAGATACTCACAATATGAACATTAAGTTAAAGAAAGCAAGTTGTAAATCAGTGTGTACCGTAAGATCCCACTTTTGTAAGAAGAAGATATATGTGCATGTGTGTGTACATGTACATGTAAATGTGTACAAAGGATACATACCAAAAGGTTGACAATAGATCTCTCTGGGTGTGGAAATATGCTGCTTTTATTCTTCTTTACGCTTATATTTTCAATATAGAAAATTTAGAAAATACAAAGAATACTTTGACAATGGGGGAAAAAGTTATTTAAAAAAAATCCTGAGTGCTTACTAGGCACAAGGCACTAGATTTCTAGCACAGTAACATTGTATAATACACAATGAAGAATTCCTATTGTAAGTATCTTCCAGTGTGCAAATGTTTCATGTTATTCTGCCTAATTACTATCAAAACAAAAATTATAAATTTTAAAATATACTATAAAATATTGTAGGGTAAAATCACTATACTCCCTTTCTTTAACACCAGTCAGTATTCCCCTAAAGATATCTACTCATGGTGTGTATCAATCAGACTTTTTTGTATTATTCATAAACACGGTACTGTTTTTTTTTTGTCTTTTAGATAAGTGGAATCATGATATACATACTATTCTGTGACTTCTCCCTCCCTCCACTTAACACTGTGCTTTGGAACTCTTATATCAGTATACATAAGTCAATTTGAAGTCTTTTCTTTTTTTATTTAATAGTGCCAAGGTATTCCATAATACAGCCTATTATTTAAATACTGATAGGTATTTAGGTTGCTGCCAATTTTTCACTACTATGAACAATGCTGCAGTGAAGCCTTGCATGTATCTTTATGCAAGTGTGCAGCTATTTCCCTAGGATAGTTTCCTAATAGAATTGCTGGGCCAAAATACATGCACATTTAAAAATAAGAGATCTGGTATTCTCTATCAAAAAGTTACATAGCAATTTACACTGTCATTAACGATGTATGAGAGTGCCTATCTCTTTGCTAACGTGGATATTACAAATATTTAGTTTTCACCAATATATTAGGTAAAATATGCATTTCCCTGATTACCAGAGTGAATTTGAATATCTTTTCATGTGAATTTACCATTTGCATTTCTTTTTCTGGAAAATACCAATTCATAACCCTTTGATACTTTTTTTTTCTAAATTGTGCTTTAGGTGAAAGTTTTCAGCTCAATTTCTCATATAAAAATTTATACACATATTGTTTTGTGTCATTAGTTGCAATCTCAACAATATGACAGTACACTCCCCCTTTCCACCCCGGGTTCCCTGTGTCTATTCAACCAGTTCCTGTCCCTTCCTGCCTTCTCTGGACAGGAGCCGCCCTTTTGGTCTTGTGTATCTGCTTGAACTAAGAAGCACGTTCCTCACAAGTATTATTTTTTGTTTTATAGTCCTGTCTGATCTTCGTCTGAAGAGTGGGCTTCGGGAATGGTTTCGGTTCTGGGTTAACAGCACATTCAAGGGCCATAGTTTCAGGGGTTCCTGAAACTATGTCTGTCAGACCATTAAGTCTGGTCTTTTTACTAGAATTTGAGTTCTGCTCCACTTTTCTCCCACTCTATCCGAGCCTCTGTTGTGTTCCCTGTCAGGGCGGTCATTGGTGGTAGCCAGGCACCATCTAGTTCTTCTGGTCTCAGGCTGGTGGAGTCTCTAGTTCGTATAGTCCTTTAGGCTAATATTTTCCTTATGTCTTTCGTTTTCTTCATTCTCCTTTGCTCCAAGTGGGATGGGACCAATTAATACATCTTAGATGGCCGCTAGCAAGCTTTTAAGAGGCCAGACACTACTCACCAAAGTGGGATGCAGAACATTTTCTTAATAAATTTTGTTATGCCAATTGACCTAGATATCCCTCAAAACTATGGTCCCCAGGCCCCAGCGCCAGCTACTGTCCTTCAAAGTGTTTGGATGTGTCCAGGAAACTTCTTAGGTTTTGCTTTGGTCCAGTTGTGCTGACTTCCCCTGTAGTGTGTGTTGCCCTTCCCTTCACTGAAGTTGATTTTTGTCTACTATCCAGTTAGTGAATTTCCCTTCCTCTCATCCCCAAACTCATAACCATCAAATAATGCTTTTTTTCTGTAATTAAACCTTTTCTTGAGTTCTATAATAGTGGTCTCATACAATATTTGTCCTTTTGTGACTAATTTCACTCAGCATAATATCTTCCAGATTTGTCCATGTTGTGAGACTGTTTTGCAGATTCATTGTTCTTCATCATTGCATAGTATTCCATTGTTTGTATGTACCATAATTTGTTTATCCATTCGTCTGTTGATGAACACCTAGATTGTTTCCATCTTTTTGCTATTGTGAACAATGCTTCAATGAACATGGGTGTGCATGTGTCTATTCGTGTGATGGCTCTTATTTCTCTCGGCTATATTCCTAGGAGTGGGATTGCTAGATCATGTGGTGCTTCCATTTCTAGCTTTTTAAGGAAGTGCCAAATCATTTTCCAAGGTGGTTGTACCATTTTACATTCCCACCAGCAGTGCATAAGTGCTCCAGCCTCTCCACAAACCTCTCCAACATTTATTATTTTGTGTTTTTTGGATTAGTGCCAGCCTTATTGGGGTGTGATCGTATCTCATTGTAGTTTTGATTTGCATTTCTCTAATGGCTAATGATCATCAGCATTTCCTCATGTGTCTGTTAGCCACCTGAATATGTTCTTTAGTGAAGTGTCTGTTCATATCCTTTGCCCATTTTTAAATTGGATTGTCTTTTTGTTGTTGAGGTGTTAATAGTATCTTGTAGATTTTAGAGATTAGACCCTTATTGGATATGTCATAGCCAAAATTTTTTTCCCAGTCTATAGGTTCTCTTTTTACTCTTTTGGTGAAGTCTTTTGATGAGCATAGGTGTTTGATTTTTAGACGCTCCAAATTATTTAGTTTATCTTCTGGTGTTTGTGCATTGTTAGTTATGGTTTGTATACTATTTATGCCATGTATTAGGGCTTCTAGCATTGCCCCTATTTTTTCTTTCATGATCTTTATCATTTTAGATTTTATATTTAGATCTTTGATCCATTTTGAGTTAGTTTCTATGTATGGTATGAGATATGGGTCCTGTTTCATTGTTTTGCAGATGGATACCCAGTTATGCTAGCACCATTTGTTAAAGAAACTGTCTTTTCCCTCATTTAACGGACTTTGGGCCTTTGTCAAATATCAGCTGCTCATACGTGGACTGATTTACATCCGGGTTCTCAATTCTATTCCATTGGTCTATATATCTGTTGTACCAGTACCGGGCTGTTTTGACTACCGTGGGGGTATAATAGGTTCTAAAATCAGGTAGGAGCCCTGGTGGTGTAGTGGTTAAGTGCTTGGCTGCTAACCAAAAAGTCAGCAGTTCAAATCCACCAGCCGTTTTCCTTGGAAACCCTATGGGGCAGTTCTACTTTGTCCTATAGGGTTGCTGTGAGTCAGAATTGACTCAACAGCAATGGGTTTGGTGTTTTTGGTTTTAAAATCATGTAGTGTTTACACTTTTTCTAATAAGTATCTTTTCCTTACTGATTTGTAGGAGCTCTTCATATATTATAGATATTAGTCTTTTTGGTTATACGGCAGAGCCCTTTTTTCTAATGTGATTTGGAACTGTTGGTTAATTGAAAAGGTCAATTAAGGTGAACAATCATAAAAAATATGTGCATGACTTAAACATTTCATTTGATCTTCAATTTTATAATTGTACACTCATTCACCAAACTTTTGGTATAGGGCCAACAGGTCATAACCTTTTTCTTTGACTCAAGGCCCACTGACTGTAAAGAAATTTACACTGAATTCTTAGGGTAGAACTTCAAAGTAGAGAAGAAATTAAAAGACCTTTGCAAAGCAATGTGAATGTAGAATCCTTCTAGATTTTTGTATTTCTTTTACACAAATCTTTCATAGTTGTCTTACCTACATCTAATTGGACAATACTAAATTTTTTAGCAACTAGCTTTCATCAAGTCTTTCTAAAACACTCACTTTGTTTTGTTACAATGAACCCAATGTATCTACCATCCAGCCTCTATAATTATCCATGCATGCTGAATTTTGTTTCTTCAGTATCCCTACTCACACCGTACCTCCATCCCCTTAGTATTATTTTGAAGCAAATCTCAGACATACTATTTCACCTGTAAATTTTCAGTAGAGAAGGACTCTAATTCTCCCCTACTCATATTTAATCAGGTTACAAAATATTAAAATAAATTACTTATTCACAAAGACAAGTATAACCAGCATATACATATAGGTTTAGTAATTGTTATGGATTGAATTGTGTTCCCCAAAAATATCTGACAACTTGGCTATGCCATGATTCCCAGTACTGTGTGGCTGTCCACCATTTTGTCACCTGATGTGATTTTCCTATGTGTTGTAAATTCCACTTCTATGATGTCGATGAGGCAGGATTAGAGGCAGTTATGTTAATGAGGCAGGACTCAATCTACAAGATTAGATAGTATCTTGAGCCAATCTCTTTTGAGATATAAAAGAGAAGCGAGCAGAGACAGGGGGATCTCATTACCACCAATCAAGAAGAGCCAGGAGCACGTGTCCTTTGGACCCGGGGTCCCTGCACTGAAAAGCTCCTAGACCAGGTGAAGATTGATGACAAGGACCTTCCTCCAGAGCTGACAGAGAGAAAAAGCCTTCCCCTGGAGCTGGCACCCTAAATTCGGACTTTTAGCTTCCTAGACTGTGAGAGAATAAATTTCTTTGTTAAAGCCATCCACTTGTGGTATTTCTGTTATAGAAGCACTAGATAACTAAGACAGTAATAAAAAAATCTGTTCTACTGGTGGGTACACAGGCACACTGGCATACTGGAGAACATTCTACTAATGGCAAGTGTTCAATACAAAGTGTATTTTTCAAAGAAAATGAAGAATATCATTCAATCAGGTGAGCCAGTTAAGTGGAAGTCAATTAAAGCTTCTACTGCATATGTAGAAGCTATTTTCCCCCAGTCTGTCACTTGCCTTTTTAACTTTATTGTGGTATCTTGTATTTTATAGACGTTGAAAAATACATGTATATAGATTTTAAAAACACATTGTAATTTATTTTTGTGTATAATGTGACTTTGGGGATCCATATCTTTCCAAATGTATAGCCAACTGTCCTAGCTCAATTTCCATTTAAACATTACACTTAGGGCATTCAAAAGAACCAAAGTGTCAACCTCTAACTTACAAAATAAGGAAGCTGTGCCAACAACATAATAAATCAACAATCTCAGTTCAGCTTGATAGGATCATACCACAACACTCCTCACTTCTGAAGGTATTAACTTTAGAAAAGGGTACCTGCCATCCTACCATGTATTTCAAGATCACATAGCAGTTCCAGGAGCAGGAACAATAACGTTGCTATGCTTGGCTCTCTTATCATTGAGGCTCAAAACTGGATCTCCAAAGAACTGTCATCACAACTGCACAGGCCTCCTTCCAAATCTCACTACTTGTCATAGCTGTAAATTTGCATTCACATTGAAATAACCCACACTCAAGCCAAAAAAAAAAAAAACCCAAAAAACAACATTCCAAATTCTCCATCCTTTCCTTAATACTGATTCTAGACTATAATCAGTGTCTTACAGACAATTACTGAACGAATGACTTAGGTAAGAATATGAATACAGTCTTCCAAAACAAACTATTCCATGGAAATGTAACTAAAAGGTACTAAAAGTCAAAGTAATGTTTAAGTTTCCTATGTCACATAGATTGCCTTATCTCATGGGTCAGTGAACTTTTTATAAAGAGCCAGGTAGTAAACAGGCTTTGCAGGCCATAAGGCCTGTCACACTGAGTAAACAAGAAAGAATTCAGTACCAGATTACATAAATGAATACTCTCAAAATTAATCACTAACCTTTGTCTGTAAGTTCTTCTCACGTTATAAGCACAGATGCTTCTCAAAATATAAAACTGTAAGTCGCCTTAATACTAATGTTTATTTTAAAAGATAGTTAAAATGAATATTAACTACTGTAAAAGAAAAACATGTCATCTACATAGTCAAATTCAACAATCTTCTATTCATTATTCCAATAATCAACAGCGAGTAGAAAAAGCCCACTAAATACATGGTCATGATATGTAACTTCATTATTCAAAATACAGAAGTAGACTTTTTAAAAGTATACTTAAATGAGAACACGAATTTGTACCTCGGATTAGTTACCAGAAATCTTGGTAAAACACTACACAGTTTTGCCAAAATATTGTTTAATTTAGAAAGTGAAACCAAAAACTTCCTTGGCACAGTATGTCTCTTTAATTTCAAAATATTAATTTGAATTTTCTATTCCGACAGCCTGCTAAGACAGACATTATATTTTAAAGACACAAAAGGATGGAAGCCATTTCAGTGTAGTTAGAGCATGTGTAAGTATGTACTCACACTCTAAACCATCAAGGTTACTTGTTCACAGAATACATTGAGGTCCAGGATTGTGGAAAGAGAAAATACTTCTGTGAGGGATGTTAACATTGCTTACAGAAACATTGGGTGTTATACGGAGCAGAAAGGAGTAAAATCAAATTTTAAAAAGTACATAAGACCCCTTGACACCAAAAGCATGATCCATTAAAAAATGGATAAACTGGACCTTATCAAAATTTAAACATTTTGCTCTGTGAAGGACCCTGTGAAGAGGACGTAAAGATAGGTAACAGACTGGGAGAAAGTATTTGCAAACCACATATCGAACAAAGGACTAATATCTAGGATTATATATAAAGAATTCTCAAAACTTATTAAAAGCAGCGACTCAGACACATGTACACCAATGTTCATGGCAGTATTACTCACAATAGCCAAAAGGTGGAAACAACCCAAGCACCCATCAACAGATGAATGGATAAACAAAATGTGATGAAGTCAGCCCTCCGTATCCACGGCTTTTGTACCTGCAAATTCAACCATACGTGGATTGAAAATATTCAGAAATTAAAAAATAAAAAGGAACGTGTAGGCATACCCTGCTGTAGCCTCCTGCCACTTCACAGATCCTCAGTCTCTCTCCAGCACTTGTTGTCTGAGTGTTGTTCGTCTTGCATCTGACATCTACGTAGTTAGGCCTACGGTGGTTGGATCTGTACTGAACATGTACAAACTTTTTTTTTTTGTCATTAGTCCCTAAACAATACAGTACAACTATTTACATAGCATTTACATTATCTTACATATTATAAGTAATCTAGAGATGATTTAAAGTATACAGGAGGATGTGTGTAGCTTACATGAAAACACTACACCATTTTATATAAGGGACTTGAGCATCTGCAGATAATCATATCCGTGGGGGTCCTGGAACCAATCCTCTGAAGATACCGAGGGATGACTGTATTTACTTACAGTGGAGTACTGTACAGCTATAAAGAGTAATGAAGTTCTGATACATGCCACTACATGGATGAACCTTGAAAACATTATGCTAAGTGAAGTAAGCCAGACACAAAAGGACAAATACCATACGATCCCACTTATGTGAAATATCTAGAATAAGTGAACCCATTGAGACAAAAGATTAGTAGTTACCAGTGGATGAGAGAGGCAAGGGAAAAAGGGAGTTAAAAAAATGCACACTGAAAATTGGTGAATTTTATTATATGTAACCGATACCACATCTTAAAAAAAAAATTGTCTTGGATGTGAAGGATAAAACTTCCGAATTTTCCATCACTAAAATTAACATTATTACCAAGTATAGAATAAAAACAGACATACTAAAAAAAAAAAAATTCTCAAAACTCAACTGTAAGAAAACCACCCAGTTAGAAAATAGGGTAAAGATAAAAGATACGAAGAGACATTTTACTGAAGAGGATATACAGATGGCAAATAAGCATGTGAAAAGATGTCCAACATCATTAGACATCAGGGAAATGCAAATTAAAACCACAAGGAGATATCACTATATACCTATCAGAATGAGTTAAAAAAAAAAAGTCACAACACCAATTGCTGGCAAGGATGAAGAGAAACGAGATCATTCATCCGTTGCAGCTGGGAATATAAAATGGTACAATCCACTCTGGAAAAGTTTGGTGGTCCCTTACATGCAACTATTATACATCCCAGCAGCTGCACTCTTGGGGATTTGCCCCAGAAGAATGGAAATTTATGTTCACACAAAAACCTGTACATAATTATTTGTAGAAGTTTTATTCACACTAGTCATAAACTGGAAAGAGCCCAGATGTCTTTCAAAGAGTGAAAAGTTAAAGAAACTGTGGTACATCCATACCATAGACTACTACTCAGCAATGTAAGGGAATAAACTATTGACACAGGACACATTCCCTGGACAAATCTCTAGGGAATTATGCTGAGTTTAAAAAGTTAGTTTCAAAAGGTTACATAGTATGATTCCATTTATATAACATTCTCAAAATGACAAAAATTGTAGAGATGGAAAATAGATTAATGGTTGTCAGGGGTCAGAAAGGGAGGGAGATAGCTGTGGCTATAAAAGGGCAACACCAGGGACCTTTGTGGTGATGAAACTGTTCTGTAACTTGGCTGTGGTGGTTGTCATATGAATCTGCACACTTGACAAAAATGCATCAAACTAAATACACAACATGCAAATGAGTGCATGTAAACCTGGTGAAATTTGAATAAGGTGGATGGATTGTATTTATTTCACTCTCCTGGTTGTGATATTGTACTACTGTTAAACAAGATATTACCATGGGGGAGGGGGCAGGAGGGTTAGGATCTACGATAATCTCAAAATAAAAAATTAAAGCAAAAAGAAAAAAAAAAAGTAGGTAAAACCAGCCAATGGCAGGAGTGGAAAAAATAAATCTTTTTATTTTTTGTTAAAGGCTCAGCAATTGAAAGTCAAGGAAGAAGAAAAAATAAAAAGAGAATCTACAGGCTATAATTAATAAAATCATCTCCCCCTCCCCTATGGAGCCTTAATCTCCCCAGGATTTTGTTTATATCCCTGATTTAATTGTTGTTGTTGTTAATAAAAATAAACTCTACATACATCTATCTCTCCACAACACCACCACCTCCACCACCACCATCCCAGACTATAAATTCATTGGGTAGGGATAGTCTTCGTAATGGTCATATCCCAAAGGTCTGGCACTTGGTAAAGGAACAAGATAAGTTGAATGAGTCAACGAATGAGTGATGCCTGCATATTCTTTTCAAGTGCCTAGCCAATCACAGTTATAAGGCCGTACATACATACTCTCTTACAAATTTCTAAAAGTCATGAACCTTAAAAACAGTGTGGTAATGCACAGATTTCACTTGCAAGCAAAAGTTAACAATATAAAAGCAGTATAAGAATATAACATTTTTAATTGGGGGAATTTCAGGATCATTCTGTCCAACCATCAAAACACTTATTTTACAGATTCAAAAGCTAAGACAGGTAGAGGGAATCCTTCAAGGTTATACAACTAGCTAGAGCTGGGACTGGAACCTGAGCCTCTCCAGAGTCCCAATTCATTTCTCTTCTCACTGAACTGGGCAAGACTCTTTTTTCTCCATCTATCCCACCCCTACTGAAATACTCAAGCAAACAAATATACATTTTAATCTAAATCACTTTCGTGTGTTTTTTTTTTTTAAGTAGAGTTTTTTTTTTTTTTTTAAACAAACTGAATTTACTCAAGCTTCCAATTGTGGCATTACCCCTTCCATGGATTTTTTTGTAGATGTTAAATTACTTCTCATAGCGGGACAATAAGATTGTTTATTCTATTGTGCAACTATACTGGCAGTTTACTGTTTCATCCCCATCTAAATGGCAGAAGAAAAAAAAAAAACATTGCCACTGAGTCAATTCTGACTCAAAGCAACCCTATAGGACAGAGTAGAACTGCCCCGTGGGGTTTCCAAAGAGCGCCTGGTGGATTCAAACTGCCAACCTTTTGGTTAGCAGCCGTAGCACTTCACCACCATACCACCAGGGTTTCCCTAAACAGCAGAGAAGGTTTTAATTCTAAGAGGATCTTACCCTTTAGCAGCTCAATCAAAAAGGAGCTATTCCATAATTCAAGCAGCCTTAGTCTATTGAAATCTTGAGCTGATATGCTCACTGAGGGTACTTTGAGTCGTTCTGTTCTTTACTTGCAAATCAAGAACAGCTAAAACTATTTCTTGTTAGAGGCAAAATTAAAGAAAATCTTCAAGTGACAAGCAACTATCTGGAAATAGAACTTCAATGAGGTTAAATCTCTGTTATGCAGCCGCATGTTACAAAGCGTGAATTTAAAAGTTCTAGAATTAAAACACTACACGGAATCTTAGTTGTGCTCTAGTCCAACATCCTTATTTTTGCAGGTGATGAAACTGAGGTGTTGATTAAACCATTAACTAATAAAGCAAACTGCTTACTTTTTCAAAGAGATTCATTTAAATGCCATCTTACTCTTATTTTGCATCTCACTGCCATTTCTTAGAGCAATAATTGACTTTAATGCCTTTGGAGGAGATGCTGGAGTGAAGAGGAGAAATGACGTCTTATTTAAAACATGTAACCCCTTGATGGGGTTAAGCAATGAATCATATTCTCCTAGATTTTTCTATGTGCTATAGACATTAGCCACAATTCTTGTCAGGCACTCAAATGAGAGGAAGAGGAAGTGAATAAAGGCTAATACCAAATACACAGCACACATTGAAAGCAAGGATGTAGATAGAAAGAACAGGAAAAAATAAGACCATGCTTCTGCTAGAACCCAGCCGTTTTCTAACATACCTAAACGTATGGAAGGGAAGATGATACTGGAAGCCCGAGCATCCTTCAAAGTCGAGAGGGCGGATGCTTCTAGGGCCAGAGAGGACTTCTTATCCCTCAGATACAGAGCGACTGGGAGGGGACAAAATGGAGTTGAGGTCTAGGGGCGTCCTAAAGGTCGTTTGGAGGTCTGGCAAGCACTTGAGGTGCTCCTCTCGAAAGGGTCCTGGCAAAGCAGAGTACCCCGATCAGGAAGATCAGGGAGCAGCAGGAAGAGGTAGGCCAGGGTCTCAAGAAGCCCAGACTCCAGCAAAGGAAAACACAGGGTGACCTCGGGGCTCTTCCCGGCTGGCTGAGGCAGGCGGGTTGACCGCCCTGGCTCAAGAAGCGAGCCGATTTGGGGAACAGGAATGCCCACTCAACCTCCTCCCAGCTCAGGTGTAGGACGGTGGCCCCACTGGAGACGGGGCCCCGAAAGGGACAGGGCAGGGATGCCGGCGCCACAGCCTCACCAGCTGGGGTTACTCACCGCAGACGCTGCCCACCACGTCTTCCCAGCCGGCCGGCGCCTCGCACTCGGGAAGCTGCCGAAAAAGACCCGGGTGCCCGCTAGCGCTGGGACGAGGAGGGGCGCGCCGCGGAGGCCGGAGAAAAAGCCGCAGCAGCGCGCGCGCACCCGGGCGGCGGGCGGAGGCGGGGCGAGGCGCGGCGCGAGCCCGGAAAAGACGGCCCGGAGGGGCGGGCGGAGCGGGGGCGTGCGGTGGTGTGGCTGAGCCCGCCGAATCGGGGGCGGCCTAGGACTCGGCCCACCCACGCGCCCCCCTCCCGTCCCGCTCACCCCTCTACGTCACCCCCAGAAAAGACCGGGCCCAGCCCCGGGGAGGGGCGTTGCGGTGGAGCCCAGGCGTCTAACAGCTCCCCCCGGGCTCGCTGCCGCAGGTTGTTGTCTCGCTTTGGGGCCTCCTCAGCTACTCTGCAATGTTACCAGGGGTGTTCTCGGAAGTCCTCTCGCCTATCTCTCACTTCAGTGAGGTGCAAAACGGCCTCAAACCCGCACCTATGCTTGGTTCCCAGGACTCCACCCCAGGATGAAAGTTACCCGCGGCTCATCCTCCAGCCGCCCTTTATAGATACTCATCTTTGGATTTAATTGCTCTTCCTTTAGAGAAAGATCTTAACACTCTTTGACCAAGGGCATCCTGCTTCTTGAAGACTGAGCTATATTGCCTCTCAGCCATTTATGTTGCCTCTCATTGCGTTAAAACCCCGATCCCTCCCACTAATGAAATATCACAGTGATGTAGGGTTTTTACTTGATGCCTTTCATTTCCACGGTGGTGGACTGGCAAAAGAGTCTACATATTAAAAGGAAAAGTCACAGCAGCAATGTGACGTCTTACTGGCCTGATTGTTGCTTGTGAGCCGGTCCTACAAATACTGTTCCCAAGATTCAAGAAATTGCTCTGTTAAAAATTAAATTCCAGCGAACTGCCTCAGGAGTTCAAAAGAGACCATAATTGCAAATGAGCCACTACAAGCTGCCAAGAATATATATTAGCAAAAGAAGTCACACTCCAGTGATCTTCCAGTGCCCTGTTGCATAATGATGGACTAGCTGCTGCTTCCTACTGGTAATGGACATTTCATTTCCCTTTACCTCAGGTGCCTCTTTTTTTCTGTGAAAAAATCATTATTATTGCATTATTTAATAACTTGCTATTTTCCATTTTCCCATAGAATTACCAGAGGAAACAACAATAGATATATGTATATACAGTATATGTGTGTGTGTATATATATATCCCGTTGCTGTCGAGTCAGTTCTGACTCATACCAACTATATATATATATATATATATATATATATATATATATATATATATATATATATATATATATATATATATATATGTGAAGAAGCCCTGGTGGCAATGGCTAAGCGTTTGGCCAGGTCGGTGGTTTGAACCCATGAAGCTCCTCTTGAAAAAAAGACCTGGTGATCTGCTGCCATAAAGATTACAGCCTGGGAAACGCCATGGAGCAGTTCTACTCTGTCCTATAGGGTCATTATGAGTCGGAATCAATTCAACGGCACACAACAACAATAATGTGTGTGTGTGTGTGTATATATATGTATATACACGCGTATACATGTGTATATATGCACATATGTATAGCATATGAATGAGCACTGGTGGCACAATGGTTAAGCGTTAGGTTGCTAACTGAAAGGTGGGCAGTTCAAACCCACCAGTGGCTCCTCAGGAGAAAAGGTCTGGCGATCTGCTTCCTTAAAGATAACAGCCTAGGAAGCCCTATGGGGAAGTTCTACTTTGTCACATGGGGTCACTCTGAGTCTTAATCCACTCGACAGCACACAACAATATATGTATTTGTGTGAGTGTTTGTGTGTACACCTCAGATTAAATTCTTAGATTAGTAAATTCTTAAACTTTAGTATGTGTCAGAATCATCTGGAATGTTTGTTATAATGTGGTTCCCTGGAGCTATAACCCCCAGATGTTTTGATTCTGATCTGAGTGAGGCTGAGAAATTTAGATTTTTAATAATCACCCCAGGTGACACTTTGATGGTTGGAACCCACAATTTAAGAGCACAGAGCTACAGCTTTTTGTGTGTTACTACTCTGAAGTTGGATTACTCAACCAATTTCCAACAGGGCCCACACACATGTATATAATATGTCTATAAATATTACTGTGGCAATCATGCAACTTCCTTTTTCGGGACTGACCTAGAAAGTTCAGGGCTTCAAACAACAAGTTTACTTGTTATACTTATTTTATGAGATCTTGTCATAATACCAGAAATAAGTAATCATTTGTCAGCTATAATTCATTGGGTACCTACCGTGTACAGAGCACCACTGCCCTCCGCCATGTGTAATAGGGTAATGAAAAAGAAATTGAAGGGATGATCTTCCCTGCCCTCAACAAATTTAGCTCTAGTTGTGGAATTAAAACACAGACACAAGTGACCAGTGTAGCACATAAATTAATCTTTTGGATCAAGATGAAAAAGAACTTGTAGATCAAGATTACTTCTGTCAGTTTCCTTTGCTATCAGTCTCTTAGCCCAAACCTTTTCAATTAGATAATTTCCTCTGAACACTGAGTCCTCAGCTTACTGAAGTTCCTCTAACTTTACAAAGTATAAAGGAAAGAAAAGGTCCCTGGGTGGTGCAGATGGTTCACACTTGGCAGTAACCCAAAGGTTGGCAGTTCAAACCCACCCAGCAGCACCAAGGAAGAAAAGGCCTGGCAATCTGCTTCTGTAAAGACTACAGTCAAGAAAACCCCATGGAGCAGTTCTACTCTGCACATATGGGGTCACCATGAGTCAGAACTGACTGGATGGCACAAGACAACAACGATAGCAAAAGAAAGAAATCACTAGAGCCTGAAGCTATCTGTTTTTGTTTGTATGTGTATTTTTAATCAGATAAGAAACTGCTTGAATTTTCAAGATCTTTATCACGTAAGCTATTCATTAATGCACACCTTTCTGGCTACCTTTATCACCTACCACATCTCACCTTTTCCTCCACATTTAACCACACCCAGGTAGAAGAGGAAAGAAGAACTACATCTTCAAAAAGGAAACCAGGTGTCTCTACACTATTTCCAGCTTCTCCTTTTTCTCTTTTTCAGGGTCAAAACAAACCTCGTTTAACTTCTCATTATCAGAAACCCTCCAGAACTACTAACCCAAACCCACTGCCGTCTAGTCGATTCCAACTCATAGCAACCATATAGGACAGAGTAGAACTGCCCCATAGGGTTTCCGAGGCTGTAAATCTTTACGGAAGCAGATTGCCACATCTTTCTCCAGCAGAACAGTTGGAGAGTTTGAACTGCTGACCTTTTGGTTAGCAGCCGAGCGCTTAACCACTGTACCACCAGGGCTCCTCCCAGAACTACTACCCAGGAGGAAAACATTCCCCAAGCCAGCTGTTGGACATTTTAGAGAGAATATTTGCACCATTGTTTACTGGTTAGGAAGACACGGGATTGTTGTCCCTTTTTTGCAGAAAACTAAACAGATGCAGGTTAAACGACTTGTCCACTCACAACTCACTAGTAGCAGAACCTGGATCTTCTACTACAGGTCTCATGACTCTTCCTAGACCAAGGCACTTGCCATGACATTCCCTTGGTAGTAAGTCCTACCCAGAACTACCAAACCAATTAGAAACAGAGTACTTAAACACATGGAAATGAATAAGTTAGGAAAATGTGCAGTGCAGTTGAAAAATTCAAAGTACAACCCAAAAAAGTACTGAAAGCATGACAATTAAATTATTCAAAGCTAAGTAGAATTTAACGAGACAGCTCTGTTAAGCAGGCGCTGATATTTAGGCCTCACCCCTTTTACTCTCCAGTAACTAGAAGCCGAAACAGATAGCCAGACTGGCTCTTGGCATTAGTTATTTATGGAAGGGCAGAAAACAACTGTTCATCATTGACTGTGTAACAAGCCTGTGCGTGTTAAACATACTTCATAGGTTTGTACAGTAATAATTTCCTCCTGTGGTCCAACTACAAGCAGCAGGAGTTTATCATAATATTTGCATAGACAAGTTATATTAGATTTTGTCATTAACAAAACTTTATTTTTTTGTAGACCCAGTAACCAGGCCAAATATTGTCTTCAGTGGTGTGTCTGAGACAACTGCTGAAATCAGAAACCTAGGCAGAAGATGATCTCACTGTGAACATAAATAATAACCTAAGCCAGTCCTTTGAAAAATGGTCAAAGGCATAGTCACTAGATCTAAATGTTATTTTTTGAGAAATGATTCTTTAATCTTTTCAAATCTTCATTTCTTTTAATTCCAGCACACCTTACAGGTCTTTTAAGTTAATTGAAAGACCAAAACAAATGGAAAGCACATAACACTTCTGGACGGGAAGGCACAGTTTTGTAATGAGTCGATTCTTCCCCGAATTATCTGTGAAGTCAGTGCAATCCAAATCAAAATCCCAGCAGGACTTTAATGGAACTTAATTTCAGCTTCTATCGTTAAACTCGTTCTTAGTCCTTTATGAAGCTAACTCCTTTCCCCTCTAAATAAAATCCTCCAACGTTATCGTTGTAAATTTTCTTAGCAACCTTCCCAAAATGGGGGAAAAAAAGAACAAAATATTCATATTATCTATAGGTCAGAGGCATGTAAAATGGGCTGTGGTTGTCATCAAATCTGCAAGAAAGTTATCTTTGGTACATTTTTTGCCCATGCTCTGTAGTAATTCCAGCTTGGTACTGTTAGGAAAGAGGATAGGTCACCAACAGCAAAACTCACCTTAAATCTCGTTTTATTACTCTTTTCCTTTGACATAGAAGGATATTCAGTTATTTCCCATTCTTAAAAGACAAGTAAAATAACAACAAAATTTTTAAATGCCACTTACTCAAAATCGTACATTATTCGAGCCGCTAGGAGGCCACTTGGTGCAGAGTAGCAGGATGGAAACCACATAAGCTTTGGACTTAGAAAACCATAGACAAAGTTACATCATCTCTTTCTGAGCCTCAGCCTCCTCATCTGTGAATTGGGGATAATGATGGTACCTCACTCATAGGGCTCTTCTGAGGGAGGATTAAATAAAATCACGCTCATTTTATGGATGAGAAAAAAAATGCAGCCAGAACCAGAACTCATATCCTTCCATTACACCACACTAGTCTTCATCAGATTCTCTAACTTATTGAGTGACTTTCTTTAAAGTCAAGGCCTGACTTCCTTGAGAATGTGGTCTACAACCACCACCTTTTCTTTTATTCACTAAATCATTCTCTAACCTCCAATCTAACTTCCATTCCCTTCAATCCTCCAAATATACCCGTTGCTAATGCCTTCTATGAAATGGACAAACCCCATAATTATACCTAAATATTCACTCTGCTTAAACTTTCAGACAGTTATTCAAAGCAGTCCTTCCAACTAAAATGTTGTAATAAAACTATTTTCTTCACTTGGACCATACATAGGAACCATCATGATGCAGTGGTTAAGCACTCGGCTACTAACTGACAAGTCGGCAGTTAGAACCTACCAGCTGCTCAGCGGGAGGAAGATGGGGCAGTCTGCTTCTGTAGAGATTTATAGCCTTGGAAACCCTATGGGGCAGCTCTATTCTGTCCTGCAGGGTCACTAGGAGTCGGAATTGACTCGACAGAAACGGGTTTGGTTTTTGTTTTTTTAATGGAGCCCTGGTGGCGCAGTGCATTTGGTTTGGACCATATATGGTACCTGGCACAGACCAAGTTATTATTATTCAAATGAAAAATATGTTTGAATAATAATAACCACCATTTATTGAGCATATAATATGTGCTAGCTACTGTCTAAGCACTCTACATGTATTGTTTCATTTAACCCTCAAAACAACCCTATGAGGCAGGTACTATCATTATTTCAGAGGAAAATATGCATATGGCTCAGTAAGTGAGGTTTCACATGTCTGTCTCATTATCACACAAACCCGTCTGCAAGAGAAGTAAAGACTTTGGAACATCCTACCTCTATATTAGACCCATAGGAAACCTCTTCCATAAGAGGACATTTACAGTCAATACCTTGAAAGGGAACCCATAGATTTTGATAAAGTCACTTTTAGCTAATAGTTTTAACTAAACAATGGCTTATTTTAGCTAATAGGGATCTAATCCAGACCATCTGTATTGGCAGCTTTTAGAATCAAGTGCTGACTTCAACTTTTCACAAGCTCATTTAGATGAAATTTATGAAATAGTTCAACAAACTTGATTTTGTTGCCAATGGGCAAGAATTTAGGTGTGGTAATATAGATCAGCTTATAAATCAGTTTTTCCCTGTAACTATACTCTTCTTAAAGCCATGGTACAAATTAGGCCCTGTGTGAAGGTGTCCAAACTCTGTAGTTATACATCACTGTATACAGACTAGATAATTCCTGAAAGGCTATTTGTAAAGCAAATTTTCATGCAGTAAGCCCTAGTTTCCCACTGCTTTTCTCCTAATTATTATTTTTAGTACAAAAGCAATGCATGTTCCTTGTAAAATTTCAGATGTTATTGTTGTTAGCTGACATCGAGTTGGCCTCTAACTCATGGTGACCCCATGTGCAACGCGATTGGATCATTGTGATCCATAGGCTTTTCACTGGCTCATTTTTAGAAGTAGATCCTTAGGCCTTTCTTCCTAATCTATCTTAATTTGGAAGCCCCACTGGAACCTGTTTCGCATCATAGCAACACGCAAGCCTCCACTAACAGATGGTTGGTGGCTGTGCATGAGGTGCGTTGGCCAGGAATCAAACCTGGGTCTCCTGCATGGAAGGTGAGAATTTTACCAATGAGCAACCACTGCCCCCATAAAATTCAAATAGAAGTATATAAAGTCAAAGAATCTCTGATTCTACTTACCAGAGATAACAAGTGGTAATCTGGTATATATCTTTCCATATGTCTGCCATGTACGTATATGATTACATATACAGGCATACCTCATTGTATTGTGCTTCACTTTATTGCGCTTTGCAGATAGTACGTTTTTTGCAAATTGAAGGTTTGTGGCAACCCTGCATTGAGCAAGTCTGTCAGCACCATTTTTCCAACAGCACGTGCTCACTTCATGTCTCTGTGTCACATTTTGGTAATTCTTGAAATATTTTTAGCTTTTTCATTATTATTATATCTGTTATGGTGATCTGTGATCAGTGATTTTGATATTACTACTGTAATTGTTTTGGGGCACCACGAACCACGCCCATGTAAGTCAGCAAACTTAATTGATAAATGTTGTGTGTGTTCAGATTGCTCCACCCACTGTCCATTGCCCCGGTCTCTCCCTCTCCTCGGGCCTCCTTATTCCCCCAGACATGACAATATTGAGATTAGGCCAATTAATAACCCTACAATGGCTTCTAAGTGTTCAAGTGAAAGGAGGAGTTGCACATCTCTCACTTTAAATCAAAAGCTAGAAATGATTAAGCTTAGTGAGGAAGGCATGCTGAAAGCCGAGATAGGCTAAAAGCTAGGCCTATTGCACCAGTTCGCCAACTTGTGAATGCAAAGGAAAAGTTCTTAAAAGAAATTAAAAGTGCCATTCCAGTGAACACACAAATGATAAGCAAAACAGACTTGTTGCTGATATGGAGAAAGTTTTAGTGGTCTGGATAGAAGATCAAACCAGCCACAACATTCCCTTAAGCCAAAGCCTAATCCAGAGCAAGGCCCTAACTCTTCAATTCTATGAAGGCTGAGAGGTGAGGAAGCTGCAGAAGAAAACTTTGAAGCTAGCAGAGGTTGGTTCATGAGGTTTAAGGAAAGAAGCCATCTCCATAATATAAAAGTGCAAGGTGAAGCAGCAGGTGTTGATGCAGAAGCTGCAGCAAGTTATCCAGAAGATCTAACTAAGATAATTGATGAAGGTGGTTACACTACACAACAGATTTTCAGTGTAGACAGAACAGCCCTGTATTGAAAGAAGATGCCATCTAGGACTTTCATAGCGAGAGAGGAGAAGTCAATGCCAGGCTTCAAAGCTTCAAAGGACAAGCTGACTCTCTTGTTAGGGGCTAATGCAACTGGTGACTTTCAGTTGAAGCCAATTCTCATTTACCATTCTGAAAATCCTAGGGCCCTTAATAATTATGCTAAATCTACTCTGCCTGTGCTCTATAAATGGAACAAGAAAGGCTGGATGACAGCACATCTATTTACAACATGGTTTACTGAATATTTTAAGCAGGGTTGACACCTACTGCTCAGAAAAAAAAGGTTCCTTTCAAAATATTACTGCTCGTTGACAATACACCTGGTCACCCATGAGCTCTGATGGAGATGTACAAGGTGATTAATGTTATTTTCATGCCTGCTAACACAACATCCATTCTGCAGCCCATGGATGAAGGAGTAATTTCAACTTTCAAGTCTTATTATTTAAGAAATACATTTTGTAAGGCTATAGCTGCCATAGATAGTGATTCCTCTGATGGATCTGGGCAAAGTAAACTGCAAACCTTCTGGAAAGGATTCACCATTCTAAATGCCATTAAGAACATTTGTGATTCATGGGAGGAAGTCAAAATATCAACATTAACAGGAGTTTGGAAGAAGCTGATTCCAACCCTCACGGATGACTTTGAGGGGTTCAAGGCTTCAGTGGAGGAAGTAACTGCAGATGTGGTGGAAATAGCAAGAGAACTAGAATTAGAATTGGAGCTTGAAAATGTAACTGAATGGCTGCAATCTCATGATAAAACTTTAACGAATGAGGAGTTGCTTCTTATGGATAAGCAAAGAAAGTGATCTCTTGAGATGGAATCTACTCCTGGTGAAGATGCTGTGAACATTGTTGAAATGACAGCAGAGGATTTAAAAAAAAAAAAAAAACCACTGCCATCGAGTCGATTCCAACTCATAGCAACCCTGTAGGACAGAGTAGAACTGCCCCATAGGTTTTCCAAGGAGCGGCTGGTGGATTTGAACTGCTGACCTTTTGGCTAGCAGCCGTAGCTCTTAACCACTGTGCCACCAGGGCTCCGCAAAGGATTTAGAATATTACGTAAACTTAGTTGATAAAGTAGGGGCAGGGTTTGAGAGGATTGACTCCAATTTTGAAAGAAGTTCTACTGTGAGTAAAATGCTATCAAACAGCATTGCATGCTACAGAGAAATTTTTCATGAAACGACGAGTCAATCCATGTGGCAACTTCATTGTTGTCTTATTTTAAGAAATTGCCACAGCCACCCCAACCTTCAGCAACCACCACCCTGATTAGTCAGCAGCCATCAATACTGAGGCAAGACACCAGTAAAAAGATTACGACTCACTGAAGGCTCAGATGATGATTAGCATTTTTTAGAAATAAAGCATTTTTTAATTGAGGTATGTACATTGTTTTTTTTCAAGACATAATGCTGTTGCACACTTAATAGTCTACAAAAAAAAAACAAATAACAACAACAAAAAAAAAAAAAAAACTGCTGCCATCAAGTTGATTCTGACTCCTAGCGATGCTATAGGGGTTCCAAGGCTGTAAATCTCTACAGAAGTAGACTGCCATATCTTTCTCCTTTGAAGACACTGGTGGTTTTCGAACCACCGACCTCTCGGTTAGCAGTCAATTGCTTTAACCACTGTACCACTAACTCTCCTTGTTAATACACTACAGTATAGTGTAAACATAACTTTTATATGCACTGGGAAACCAAAGAATTTGTATGACTCGCTTTATTGCTATATCTGCTTTATTGTGGTGGTCTAGAACTGAGCCCAAAATATCTCCGAGGTATGCCTGTAGTTATTTTTCAAAATGAGAATATATTCTACATATTGCTCTACAAAATTGCTTTATTCACTTAATAATATACCACAAACATCATCCCATGTCATTGTGTGTTTATGTAGCTATCTAAATAATTATACCTCATTCTTTTTTTTTCTTTTTACTACTACACAGTATTCCAGAAGTACCTCTAGCATCTTATGAGAAACAGGGTTTATAGTTCATAGTTTTAATATCTATTCACATATACCACCACACATCTGTCAGTTTGTCATACTATAGTGGCTTACATGTTGCTGTGATGCCGGAAGCTATGCCACTGGTATTTCAAATATCAGCAGGGTCATCCATGGTGGATAGGTTTCAGCTGAGCTTCCAGACTAAGAAAGACTAGAAAGAAGGATCTGGCAGTCTACTTCTGAAAAAATTGACCATTGAAAACCTTATGAATAACAGTGGGACCTGGTCTGATATAGTGCCAGAAGATGAGCCCCTCAGGTTGGAAGGCACTCAAAATGTAACTGGGGAAGAGTTGCCTCCTCAAAGTAGAGTTGACCTTAATGACATGGATGGAGAAGAAACAGCTGCAAACATCCACTAATAATTGGAACGTGGAATGTACAAAGTATGAATCTAGGAAAACTGGAAGTCATTAAAAATGAAATGGAACGCAAAAAGATTGATATCCTATGCGTTAGTGAGCTGAAATGGACTGGAATTGGCTGTTTTGATTTGGACAATCATGGTCTGCTATGCCAGGAATGACAAATTGAAGAGGAATGGCATAGCATTCACTGTGAAAAAGAACATTTCAAGTTCTATCCTGAAGTACTCCATCAGTGATAGGATAATATCCATATACCTACAAGGATGAACAGTTATTAAGACTATTATTCAAATTTACGCACCAACCACTAGTGCCAAAGATGAAGAAATTGAAGATTTTTACCAACTTCTGGAGTCTGAAATTGATCAAACACACAATCAAGATGCATTGATAATTACTGGTGAATTGAATGTGAAGGAAACCCTGGTGGCGTAGTGGTTAAGAGTTTCACTGCTAACCCAAACGATGGCATTTCTAATCTCCCAGGCACTCCTTGGAAACCCTATGGGGAAGTTCTACTCTTGTCATATAGGGTCGCTATGAGTTGGAATCGACTCGACAGCAACGGGTTTGGGTTTTTTTTTTTTTTTTTTTTTGGCTCTGGAATGCGAAAGTTGGAAACGAAGAAGGATAGGTAGTTGGAAAATACAGCCTTGGTGATAGAAACGACGCCGGGGATTCCATGACTGAATTTTGCAAGACCAACAACTTATTCATTGGAAATACCTTTTTCAACAACATAAATGGCGACTATATACTTGAACCTCACTGGATGGAATACGCTGGAATCGAATCGACTACATCTGTGGAAAGAGACAATGGAGAAGCTCCATATCATCAGTCAGACAAGGCCAGGGGCTGACTGCAGAACAGACCATCAATTGCTCATATGGAAGTTCAAGCTGAAGCTGAAAAAAATTAAAACAAGTCCACGAGGAACCAAAATACAACCTTGAGTATATCCTACCTGAATTTGGAGACCTTCTCAAGAACAGATTTGGTGCATTGAACCCTAATGACTGAAGACCAGAAGAGTTGTGGGAAGACATCAAGGACATCATACATGAAGAAAGCAAAATGTTTAAAAGACAGGAAAGAAAGAAAAGACCAAATGAATGTCAGAAGAGACTATGAAACTTGCTCTTAAATGTAAAATAGCTGAAGCAAATGGAAGAAATGATGAAGTAAAAGAGCTGAACAGAAGATTTCAAAAGGCAGCTTGAGAAGACAAAATGAAGTATTATAATGGAATGTGCAAGGACCTGGAGTTAGAAAACGAAAACAGAAGAACACACTTGGCATTTATCAAGCTGAAAGAACCGAAGAAAAAATTCAACCCTCAAGTGGCAATTTTGAAGGATTCTGTGGGCAAAATATGAACGACACATGAAGTATCAAAAGAAGATGGAAGGAATACACAGTCACTGTACCAAAAAGAATTGTCGATGTTCAGCCATTTCAGGAGGTAGCATATGGTCAAGAATCGATGGTATTGAAGGAAGAAGTTCAAACTGCACTGAAGGCACTGGAGAAAAACAAGGCTCCAGGAATTGACAGAATACCAACTGAGAGATTTCAACAAACAGATGCAATGCTGAAGCACTCACTCGCCTATACCAAGAAATTTAGAAGACAGCTACCTGGCCAACTGACTGGAAGAGATCCATATTTGTGCCCATTCCAAAGAAAGGTGATCCAACAGAATGCAGAAATTATCAAACAATATCATTAATACCACATGCAAGTAAAATTTTGCTGAAGATAACTCTAAAATGTTTGCAGCAGTACATCGACAGGGGACTGCCAGAAAGTCAAGCTGGATTCATTAGAGGACGTGGAATGCAGGATATCATTGCTGATGTCAGATGGATCTTGACTGAAAGCAGAGAATACCAGAAAGACGTTTACCTGTGTTCTATTGACTATGCCAAGGCATTCGACTGTGTGGATCATACCAAATTATGAATAACATTGCAAAGAATGAGAATTCCAGAACACTTGATTGTGCTCATATAGAACCTGTACAAAAACCAAGAGACAGTTGTTTGAATAGAAAAAGGGGATACTGTGTGGTTAAAATCAGGAAAGGTGTGGGTCCGAATTGTATCCTTTCACCATACTTATTCAATCTGTAATTGAGTTGGTGCTGACTCATAGCGACCCTATGTACAACAGAAGGAAACACTGCCCAGTCCAGTGCCATGCTTACAGTTGTTGCTATGTTTGAGCCCATGTTACAGCTGCTGTGTCAGTCTCTCGTTGAGGGTCTTCCTCTCTTTTGCAGACTCTCCACTTTACCAAGCATGATGTCCTTCTCCAGGGAATGGTCCCTCCTGATAAAATGTCCAAAGCATGTGAGATGAAGTCTCACCATCCTTGTGTCCAAGAAGCACTTTGGCAGTACTTCTTCAAAGACAGATTTGTTCATTCTTCTGGCAGTCCATGGTATATTCAGTATTCATCACCAACACCATAATTCAATGGCATCCATTCTTCTTTGGTCTTCCTTATTCATTGTCCAGCTTTCACATGCATATGAGGCGATTAAAAATACCATGGCTTGGGTCAGGTGCACCTTAGTCCTCAAAGTGACGTCTTTGCTTTTTAGCACTTTAAAGAGGTCTTTTGCAGCAGATTTGCCCAATGAAATATGTCGTTTGAGCTCTTGACTGCTTCTTCCATGGGTGTTGATTGTGGATCCCAGTAAAATGAAATCCTTGACAACTTCAGTCTTTTCTCCGTTTATCATGATGTTGCTTATTGGTCCAGTTGTGAGGATTTTTGTTTTCTTCATATTGAGGTGTAATCCATACTGAAGGCTGTAGTCTTTGATCTTCATCAGTAAGTGCTTCAAATCCTCTTCACTTTCAGCAGGCGAGGTTTTGTCATCTGCAAATCACAGGTTGTCATCGAGCCATCTACCAATCCTGCTGCCATGTTCATCTTCATACAGTCCAGCTTCTCGAATTATTTGCTCAGCATACGGACTGAATAAGTATAGGAAAAGATTACAACTCTGATGTACACCTTTCCTGAGATTAAAGCACACAGTATACCCTTGTTCTGTTCAAACAACTGTCTCTTGGTCTATGTATAGGTTCCACATGAGCACAATTAAGTGTTCTAGAATTCCCATTCTTTGCGATGTTATTCATAATTTGGTATGATCCACACAGTCGAATGCCTTGGCATAGTCAATAAAACACAGATGAACATCTTTCTGGTATTCTCTGCTTTCAGCCAAGATCCATCTGACATCAGCAATGATATACCTCATTCCATGTCCTCTTCTGAATCCAGCTTGACTTTCTGGCAGTCCCCCGTCAATGTACTGCTGCAAACATTTTAGAGTTATCTTCAGCAAAATTTTACTTGCATGTGGTATTGATGATATTGTTTGATAATTTCTGCATTCTGTTGGATCACCTTTCTTTGGAATGGGCACAAATATGGATCTCTTCCAGTCAGTTGGCCAGGTAGCTGTCTTCTAAATTTCTTGGTATAGGCGAGTGAGTGCTTCAGCATTGCATCTGTTTGTTGAAATCTCTCAGTTGGTATTCTGTCAATTCCTGGAGCCTTGTTTTTCTCCAGTGCCTTCAGTGCAGTTTGAACTTCTTCCTTCAATATCGATTCTTGATCATATGCTACCTCCTGAAGTGGTTGAACATCGACAGTTCTTTTTGGTACAGTGACTGTGTGTGTTCCTTCCATCTTCTTTTGATGCTTCATGCATCATTCAATATTTTGCCCACAGAATCCTTCAAAATTGCCACTTGAGGGTTGAACTTTTTCTTCAGTTCTTTCAGCTTGAGAAATACTGAGCATGTTCTTCCCTTTTCGTTTTCTAACTCCAGGTCTTTACACATTTCATTACAATACTTTACTTTGTCTTCTCAAGCTGCCCTTTGCAATCTTCTCTTCAGCTCTTTTACTTCATCATTTCTTCCATTTGCCTTCATTACTCTTCATTCAAGAGCAAGTTTCAGAGTCTCTTTTGACATCCATTTTGGTTTTTTATTTCTTTCCTGTCTTTTTAATGACCTTTTGCTTTCTTCATGTGTCATGTTCTTGATGTCATTCCACAACTTATCTGGTCTTCAGTCATTAGTGTTCAATACATCAAATCTATTTTTGAGATGGTCTCCAAATTCAGGTGGGATGTAATTTGTCTCTTGCTGACTTTTTTTAATCCACCATGTGTCTGTCAGTTTGTCATACTGTAGTAGCTTGTGTGTTGCTGTGATGCTATGCCACTGGTATTTTAAATTTCAGCAGGATCACCCATAATGGACAGACTTCAGCTGAGCTTCCAGACTAAGAACGACTGGGAAGAAGGACCTGGCAATCTACTTCTGAAAAAATTGGCCGGTGGAAACCTTATGAATAGCAAGGGAACATTGTCTGATATAGTGCCAGAAGATGAGCTGCTCAGGTTGGAAGGCACTCAAAATGCAACTGGGGAAGAGCTGCCTCCTCAAAATAGATTCAACCTTAATGACGTGGTTGGAATAAAGTTTTCAGGAACTTCATTTGCAGATGTAGCAAAACTCAAAAAGAGAAGAAACAGCTGCAAACATCCGTTAATATTCAGAATGTGGAATGTACAAAGTATTAATCTAGGAAAATTGGAAGTTGTCAGAAATGAAATGGAACGCATAAAGATCGATATCCTAGGCATTAGTGAACTGAAATGGGCTGGTATTGACCATCAGACAAAAAAATGATCCAAGGAGCTCTATTATATGAAGAGGAATGCAGCATTAGGATTGGACTAAGACTCATTAACAGACTTATGTTTGGAGGAAGACTCTAACAACTTGCAATATGCAGATAACACGACCTTTCTTGCTGAAAGCTAAGAAGACTTGAAGCACTTACTGATGAAGATCGAAGCGTTCAGTATGGATAACACCTCAACATAAAGAAAAGAAAAATCCTCACAACTGGACCAATAAGCAACATCATGGTAAATGAAGAAAAGATTGAGGTTGTCAAGGATTTCCTTTTACTTGGTTCCACAGTCAACACCCATGGACTCAGCAGTCAAAAAATCAGATGACATATTGCATTGAGCAGATCTGCAAAAGACCTCTTCAAAGTGTTGAAAAGGAAAGATGTTACTTTGAGGACTAAAGTGCACTTTACCCAAGTCATGGTATTTTCAGTTTCCTTGTATGCAGGTGAAAGCTGGACAATGAATAAAGAAGACCAAAGAATAATTGATCCCTTTGAATTACGGTGTTGGTGAAGAGTATTGAATACATCATGGACTGTCAGAAGAACGAACAGATCTGTCTTGGAAGAAGTACAGCCAGAATGCTCCTTAGAAGAGAGGATGGCAAGACTTCGTTTCACATACTTTGGGCATGTTATCATAAGGGACCAGTCCCTGAAGAAAGACATCATGCTTGGTAAAGTGGAGGGTCAGCAAAAAGAGGAAGACCCTCCATGAGATAGATTAGCACAGTGGCTGCAACAATGGCTCAAACATAGCAATGATTGTGAGGATGGTGTAGAACTAGGTAGTGTTTCATTCTGTTGTATATAGGGTCTCTATGAGTCAGAACTGATTCGACAGCACCTTACAACAACAACAACAACACAGTATTCCATAGTATGGGTATACCATAATGTATTTACCATATCTCTATTGATGAACATTCAGGATTTTCCCTCAATTTTTCACTTTTTCAAACAGTGTTCCAATTAATATCCCTATATCTTTGTGTATTTTGTTCAAGCATTCCTCTACAGCAGAGCCCTGTAAGTGGAAAAGATGCTGGGACAGTCTGTGCATTTTAAAATTTAAAAGATACTGCCAAATTGTCTTTTAAGAGGGCCAAACCAATTTACACTCCTACTCAGAGTGTATAATAGTGCCAGTTTCCTCACATCCTTGCCAACATTGAATATTATTAATCTTTTATAATCTTTCCAATCTGACAAGCAAAAATGCTATCTCATTTTGTTTGATTTGCTTTCATTTAAAAAGTTTAATGACCTTTGATATCTTTTTCTAAATGTGACAACTATTCATTGCAGAAAATATAAAAGACAACAAAAATATATAAAGAATGTTTTTAAATCCATAGTTCTTCCCAGGGATGAATTAGCCAGTAAGCAAGGTACGCACGGGTTTACATTAAGCAAGGTACATATAGGCTTACCAGTTTTTTCCTATGTATATTTTTTCCCAAATTGGGAACATTTTATGTAATAGTTTTGTGTGGTTTTTTAACTTAACATTTTATCATGTGCTCTCCCCCATGTTATTAAATATTCTTTAAAAACATAATATTTAAGGCTTCATAATATTCTAGCATGTAGATATCATGTAATCTATTTAACCAGTCCCCTATTGTTTGAACCAGCTCTATGACAACTAACAACAACCTATTGGTTGTGGGTCATTCAGGTTGGTTCCTAAATATTTCTAGTATTATAAACGATGCTGTTATAAAGATCCTTGAACATAAATCTGCGTGTACTAGTGCAAAGTATACCTATAAATTAACAGAAAATAGATAGCCAAGAGGTAATAAAAATATCAAAACAGGTCTTCAGGTAATGATCAGATCAGTTCCCTGATCAAGTTCTACAGCAGTGAATTTCAATAGAGCTTTTATCCGCTACAGTTCTTAAAATGAGAAAACCTCTAAAATTGGGAATAAATAATAGGGTGACGGCCATGTCAGCTACACTCAACTGAGATGACCAGCCTCACCCTTTTTATTTGCTTTTTATTTAAATCCCATGATTAATCCCAGAAACTGATGCTGTGCTATACATAAATGTAATACAACCCTTCCCAGGTAGATTTTGTGGTCTTAACGACTCCTCATTAAAGACAAATGAGATGACTCAGAGCTAGTTGGGGGCCTAGGTTAGAAGGCCTAGAGGGACATTCCTATGGTAGCAGGCCAGAATCACCTCACCATTAATTACAACTTATCTATTCCTCCAAGTGAAAGGTTAGAAAGGAAGAGACATTTCAAAATCCAGTATTTTCCCACGGAAAAGGAAATGCATCATCAGAATAAGTGAGAATCAAAGTTGCCTCATTTGAGGTCACAGAAGTTATGGGGTGGAAGACTGGAAAAGTTTAGGAGAAGAAAAATGTTTTAGCCATTGAGTAGAAAATAGTGCTGTGTCCTGTATGAGTCAATTGTGCTATGTTTGATAAACAAACATCTGTGACACATGTTGCAAAACGTAGATTAAGAAACCTCAGGGCAGAGGGCAGATCATCACACATACAAGTGGACTGAGGCACTTAGCCAGTACACATAGAGGAACATGGCTTCAGCACTTTGAAGCATATGTCCGTGGGCCTTTTTTTTTTTTTAAACTGATTCTGTTGATCCAGGTTTGAACTGAGACAACAGTTTTAATTTCTACACGTTCAGCAAAGAAAGAATATGTATTTCCCTTTGAAATTTAAAGTACATAACACATGAACTTCTCAAATAGAATTTTAGAGCTGTAAGGGACTTGGACTTTAAAGATCACTTAGAGTCCAACTATTTATTTACAAATGAGGAAATTGGGCCTCCAAGAAGTTAAGTCATTTGTCCAAGGTTACAAAACAAATTATTTTAGAACTGGGACTAAAATACAGATTTCCTGACCTCTGGTTCAACACTCATCCTATTTTGCCACATTGCCTACCTCATGCTAACTTCCCAGGGGTTTTATAATCTAACTGTAAGTTCATAACCACAATTATGAAAGTGCTTTGAATTGTTTGGATAAAAAAATATCAGGAGTATCTAAGGAAAACAGGAAAATATGGTCTACTCAATTTATGTGGAATGTGCCCGAGGAAGCAAGTGGATTTTTTGAGGAGAAAGATGATTTCTTCTCTTTTACATAATTCTTAAAAGGGGACGGGGGAAGGAAACTTTTCCAGTGTATTTTTGGTTATCTGCATGTGCTCAATCCACCTGTCCACTAAGGTCCGCTCCAGGATGCAACCTCCTCCCTACTCAGGGAATGTATGAAATTGATAGTAGTCTTGCTTCATCTACCAGTGTGTCCCTTACTTCCCATCTGCCGTTTTTTTCTGTCTGCCACTTTTGACATTGCTGCTAATTCATTTGACTGTATTAGAAAATAATCAAGGCCCTGATTCAAGGAAGCAATTAGTCCAAAGCACTAATGGCCCACATGAACTATAGCCTCCTCTAGCCTGAGAACAGAACTAGATGGTGCCCAGCTACCACTACCTACTTCCCTGACTTGGAACACAGTAGAAGTTCAGTTAGAATGAGTGAGTATCCTGAATACAATCAAACACTTTGAGGGACAGAGTAGCAGGGGTAGGGGTCTGGGGACCATGCTTTCAGGGCACATCTAGGTCAATTGGCATAAGATAGTTTATTAAGAAAATGTTCTGCATCCTACTTTGGTGAATGGCGTCTGGGGTCTTAAAACCTAGAAAGTGGCCATCTAAGATGCATCAATTGGCCCCAACCACCTGGAGTAAAAGAGAATGAAGAACACCAAAGACACGAGGAAAGTATTAGCCCAAGAGACAGAATGGGCCACGTAAACCAGAGACTTCATCAGCCTGAGACCAGAAAAACTAGATGGTGCCCAGCTACCACCAATGACCGCCCTGACAGGAAACACAACAGAGAGTCCCTGATGGAGCAGGAGAAAGTTGGGGTGCAGAACTCAAATTCTAGTAAAAAGACCAGACTTAATGGTCTGACTGAGACTGGAGGAACCCCAGAAAGCATGGCCCCTGGATTCTGTATCAGCCCAGAACTAAAACAATTTCTGAGGCCAACTCTTCAGACAGGGATTGGACTGGACTGTGGGACATAAAGTGATACTCATGATGAGTGTGCCTCTTAGCTCAAGTAGATACAAGAGACTAAACAGGCAGCATCTGTCCAGAGGTGAGATGGGAAGGCGGAGAGGGTTAGAAGCTGGTTGAGTGGACTTGGGAATCAGGGGTTGAAAGGAGAAGTGTGCTGTCATGGTATGGGGAGAGCAATTAGGGTCACATGACAATGTGTGTGTAAATTTTTGTATGGGAGACTAACTTGAAATGTAAACTTCATTTAAACTACAGCAATAAAAAAAGAATGAGTGAATAACGTACAACAAAATTCAAATTCAGACATAGGGGCAACATGGCAATACAGACAGAAGCACCACACCATCCCTCCACAGCAAAGATCTGAAAAACTAAGTCAAACAGAGACACGCTTCAATCCTGAAACCCTAAGCATCAGATGAATAAAGAACTCAGCCAAGCACTGAATGGAGCAAGAAACTGACTGAAACAGAGAGTGAGGAGAGATACGTGCAGAGGCCCCCCTGTCAGCTAATGCAGCATGGATCCGCCATCTTGTACTCCTATCAGAGATTGGCGAACAGGGGGTACGAGAAAGCAGCTTCACAGAGCTTCCAGCAGGAGACAGAACAACTGGTAACCAGCGATATATGCTTTCCCACACCTCCACCCTTCTTCACCCCCACTCGGCCTCCTCTGCTTCCTGTAGCCACAGTCTCTTGGCCAGGAAGCACCAACTTCAACCTGGTGATGCTTGGATTCCACCCGCCCACACTGGCCGGCTCCCTGAGTGCCATTTGTTGGCTGCTGGTGTTGCTTTTTTCTGCTTCTTCAGATTTCTTCCTTACCTCTCACCTCCTTTCTTTGAAATACCTGGCTCTGTGTGCCAACTTTGCTTCTTCCTGAAAGGCTGCAAAACACTGCTCAACTGTGAAACTGCTTCCTGGCCCATGCTGCCACGCTGGTGCCCACCCCCCCCCCCACCGCGCTTTTTGTTTGTTTGTTCTGATTTGTTCTGTTTTGATTTGTTTGTTTTCTTTTTCTTTTCTTGGCTTGGGACCCACTTCTAGCCAGGCAGTACTGCATGATGTTGGAGCTACTACCTTAGTCTGCACAGACGCACATGGACATCCTTAGGGGCATTTCTTTTTTCTTGGTTTTTTTTTTGTTTTGTTTTGTGTTTGTTTGTTTTGTTTTCTTATCTCTCTTTCTCCCAATTTGTCTTTCTTCATTTCTCAATTTCTCGTCTCTATATTTACCTTCTTGTCTCCTGAATGCCTGGTGCTGTGTGACACCTCTACCCCTTCTAGCCAAGCTGTGCTTCAGGGCCTGGGTGCAATTTTCCCAGTCCTCGCAGCTGCACTGGTGGGATCCCTGGGGGCTTTTCTTTTCTAATTTTTATTTATTCATTTTACTCTTTTTGTTTTTCTCCATTTCTAAATCTCTCTTCTCTCCATTTCAAAGGCAACCTCGTTAGCACTCTTTTTTGTTTGTGTGTTTGTATGTATGTTTTTGGCTCCTGTTCCTCTCCTCTTTCCCATACCCATTTTAACCTCACACATCACAATCTCCCCCCTCCTTCCTGCCTACCTGCACCATGCACTGAACAGCACACCCCCAAGCAGTATAGGCACAGCCTACAGGAACCTGCCATGCACTGATTCCTGGCCCACCCTGTCGGCCCTAGTACGTTCCACAAACAACCAATCCCAGCAATTCAACTTTAACTGGACCTGCCCTGCTGTAACATACCTGAGCGACTGACCCTACCCATAGGGGAAGGAGGTGAAAAGTATCATGCTTACAGACAAGCAAAAAACAAAGAATGCACAGCCCACTTGCTCATACATAACCAAATAAAACAAAAAAGCAGGACAAAACAAACAAATCTACAGTCAATAAATGAGGAAAATAACTACTGAATGCCCTGAAGACAGCAGGCAATATCAAAACATATACAAAAACAGGACAGGATGGTTCCAGTAGGCATCCAAAATAAAACACCAGATGACTTTCCAGTAGAAGAAAAGGCACTAGAACTACCTGATAGGGAATTCAAATCTCTAATATTCAGAGCTATCCAAGAGTTGAAGCAAAAAGCAGACAAAAATGAGGAAAAAACAGAGAAATTCATGGAAAAGGCAGACAAATTCATGGAAAATACAGACAAAAAAATGGAAGAATTCAGGAAAATAATACATGAACAAAATGCTAAAATAAACTCACAACTCAGAATCATACAAGAACAATTTAGAAATCCAAAAGATAAGCAACAAGGATTCAGAAATAGTGTCATAGAAGAGCTGAGGAGCAGATATGAAACAGTGGAAGACAGGATCAGCGAAATTGAAGACAAACACTTGGCTACAACTCTGTTTTAGGAAAACTCAGAAAACAGAATGAAGAAAAATGAAGAAACCCTGAGAATTATGTGGGATACAATCAAAAGCGCTATTGTCCAGGGACAAGGACTAGAAGGCAAGAGGGGACAGGTAAGCTGGTGATAGGGAACCCAAAGTTGAGAAGAGACAGTGTTGACATGTTGTGGGGTTAACTGTTGTCATAGAGCAATATGTGTACTGTTTAATGAGAAACTGTTTGTTCTGCAGACCTTCATCTAAGGTACAAAAAAAAAAAAGAATTATCTATGTGAGATCAGATTGACAACAGCAACTCAAAAGGTTTGATGGGAAGCCTAGGGGGCAGTGAGTTAAAGATAATGGTGATGGAATAGTTTGGAAAAGGATAGTGAGAATAGCAGCACAACTGGAAGAATGTAATCAATGTCACTAAATTGTACATGTAGAGCTTTTGAAATGGTGTAACTTTGGCTACGTATATTTTCACGAAAAAAAAAGTTCCTCCAAGGTCGAGAAGGGAGAGTGTAGACATGTCATGGGATTTTTAACCAATGTTGTAAAACGACATGTGTACTGACTGTTTCATGAGAAACTATTTGTTCTGTAAACCTTCGTCTAAAGTACAATAAAAAAGTTAAAAAAAAACAACCTGTGAGCAGCCATCTAAGATACTCCACTGGTCTCACCCCTTCGGGAGCAAGGGAGAAGGAAGAAAACAAGATACAAAGGAAAGATTAGTCCAGTAGACTAATGGATCACAACTACCATGGCCTCCACCAGACCGAGTGCAGTACAACTAGATGGCTACCACCACTAACTTCTCTGACTGGGATCACAACAGACAGTCCCGGACAGAGCTGGAGAAAAATGTAGAGCAAAATTCTAACTCACAAGAAAAGATCAGACTTACTGGCCTGACAGAGACTGGAGAAACCCAGAGAGTATGGCCCCCGGACGCTCTTTCAGCTCAGTGGTGAAGTCCCTCCTGAGTTTCACCATTCAGCCGGTGATTGGACAGCCCCATAAAACAAAACAGGACGAATGAGGCACAACCGTTCAGGGAGAAGGACTAGAAGGCAGGAGGGGAGGGGAAAGCTGGTAATAGGAAACCCAAGGTTGAGAAGGGCCAGTGTTCACATGTCATGGGGTTGTTAACCATTGTCATAAAACAATATGTGTACTGTTTAATGAGAAGCTATTTGTTCTGTAAACCTTAATCTAAAGTACAATAAAAAATATATTAAAAATTCAAATTCATAAAAAAGATCAGACTTACTGGTCTAATAGAGATTGGAGGAATACCCTTCAAAGTTGGAAATGAAGCCATTCCCAGAGTCCACGTTTCAGCCAAATAATAGACTGGCTTATAAAATAAACAATAACACCCGAGAAGAATATGCTCTGTAGAACAATCAACTAGACCCAAACCTGTTGCTGTCCAGTCAATTCCGACTCATAGTGACCCTGTAGGACAGAGTAGAACTGCCCCGTAGGGTTTTCAAGGAGCAGCTGGTGGATTCAAACTGCCAGACTTTTGGTTAGCAGCAGTAGCTCTTAACCAGTGCACCACCAAGGCTTGAACAATCAACTATATGAGACCAAAAGGGCAACATTTTTCGAAAAGCAAAGATGAGAAGGCATAGAGGGACAGGGAAATAGGAGGAAGGGATATGGGGAACCCAAGGTGGAAATGGGGAGAGTGTTGATACATTGCGAGGATTGCAACCAACGTCATGGAAATATTTGTGTATGAATTATTGTATGGAAAACTAATTTGCTGTGTAAACTTTCACCTAAAGCCCAATAAAATGTTTTTTTTTTTTTTAAAAAGAAAATAATCAAGGCCCTTAAGGCTTGATATCAGAAAAGTATTTTCTAGTGTTGCATAATATGCAACACCCTCAGGGGTTGGGGCCAGGAAGACATTTGGGGCATCTGCCAAATATAATTTTGTAAGAATAGCTCAGCTTCTCATTCTTATTTGCTTCTGATCCTTCCAGCTTCTGCCCTATGTAAAAGAAACTCTGAAAGTTTACAAATATCCTAAAATAAGAAATAATCTACATTGAAAGTTCAAAACAAAAGTTTATAAACTTTCAATTTTCAGGAGCTGGTGAAACACAGCGTCAAAGATGACACTGCTGATAATAATCTCTCAGAAAATAAAACTGAGTAGACTAAGTTCCCTTGGGGTAAGATTTATGTTCAGTAAGTTTCTCATGCTCATTTCTCTTCGCTCATTTTCTAAGAATGTATTTTTTCTGTATCTTCTTGTGACCCTACGTCTTAAAACCTAAGAGCTTCATTTCTTTTACCATAGCAGTGATGCTTTCATCTCTCCTCAAGGGTTTTCCTGCTTTTCTTAAATGGGAAAAAACTAGGAGCAAGATTTTCATTATTTTAAAAGAAAATCTAATAATAAATTACTAATTACTTGAATAAATTATCCATTTACATGCACTATAACAAATATGATCATTTTATGATGTAACCAAATTTATATAATACATAGCACACTCCTAGGAGTCCCTGGATGGTGTACAAAATTAATGCACCGAGCTGCTAATTGAAAAATTGGTGGTTCGAGTCAGATATGCTTTAGAAGAAAGGCCTGGTGATCTACTTCCAAAAAATCAGCCATTGAAAACTATGGAGCACAGTTCTACTCTGACATACATAGGGTCAACATGAGTCAAAATTGACAGTAACTGGTAGTGTGCTCCTAAATGTTGTAGCATTAAAACAACAAGAGGTTCCTTAAAAAGAAATTTTGTTCCTAAATTTCCATTTATCCTTAAGAGGCTAAAGAAGCAAAAAATGTTTCCTACAAATTCAGCATTTCCAGAATTTAAAAAGCATTACTCTAAACACATTTATCCATCCATTCATTCATTCAACAAACATTTATTTAGCTCTGACTCTGTGCCAGACTAGGTGTGAGACACTACAGATAGAGAGTTCAGCTAAAGAGACATGGTTGCTGCTCTCAGGGACTTTTATGTTAATGTAGAATACAAATAAATAAGATAACTCCAGAAAGGGATACGTGATATGGACAACGTAAGATCTCAAAAGTGTATTTCGTGTGGAGGTTTACTTTAGATAGGGTGATCAGGAAGGGCCTTTCTGAGAAGCTGACGTTTGAGCTGAGATGTGAATGATGAAAGAAAGCCAGTGATACCCAGATTTAGGGGAAGAGTGGTCCAGGCAGAAGAATAATCAAGTTTGAAAGTCATAAAGCCAGTCTGGGCTTGGACCTTGTGGGACTGGAAGCATCATAGAGAACCAAGGGTGGAGAGGTATGGAAAGAAGTCAGACGTGGAGTGGTGTGGAAAGAAGTCAGAGAGGTGGAGAGGGTCCAGTTTTTCAGAACTGTAGAGGCCATGTTAAGGAGTTTGATTTTATTCGAAGTGTACCTATGTGCTGAAATGTCTTTGAAGACCAACAATAATCTGGCCAAAGCAGTAGATTAAAAGGGTTGGTGAAACACACACACACACACACACACACACACACACACACATTTAAAAGGGGATATACAAGACTGGTTTTCTGATTTCATCTAGAAATTAATTTGGTTGTGAGAAATTAATTTGGTCAACCCAGAAGATTGTTTTCCTTCCCTCTAAGTCCAAGGTTTCTCAACCTCAGCACTACTGACAGTTTGGGGAAGATAATTCTTTATCATGGGCAACTGTCCTATACATCTGTAGGGTGTTTAACAGCAACCCTGGCCTCTAACCACTAAATACCAATAGTAGCCCATCCACCCCCAGTTGTGACAACCACAAATATGTCCAGACATTTCTAAACATCTTTTTGGTTGAGAATCACTATTGTAATACAAGGCAAGGAAGTGAAAGGGCACGACGTAGAGGAGGTAGACCTTGGAGGAAATGGCATTTTCTTTTTACGTTTCTCTTTCCCACCTCCGTGCTCATTCCAAAGCCTGTCTTGATTTCTGTGCCACTGGAACTCATACATTGGTGCTAAGTAAATATTCAGTAAATTCATTCACTGCAGAATGCCAATCTGTACACATTGAGCCAAAATTTGCTTCAATAACAGGGTTGTGGGTGGAGGATACCACTGCATTAGAATTGTCTGGGTAGCTGCCTCAACTTTCCAGCTCATTTTGTTTATACAAAGCATTAGAGAGACTAAACCTCCTACGGTATGTCTACAGAACACCAAAGGAATTATTCATTCCAACAAAGTTTTCTGAAAACATGACTTTTATTCACTTACTTCAATTATAAAATTAGAGCTGCATTTCCAGATGCAATATCTCCTAAAAGCATACAACATCAGAGGCTGTAGAACAGGGTTTCTCCGTCTTGGCACTATTGACATTTTGGGCAGGCTAATTCTTTGTTGTGGGGGGCTGTGTGGGCTTTGTTGTAGGATGTTGAGCAGCATCCCTGGTCTCTGTCCACTAGATGCCAGTAGTGCCCTCCCCCGCCCCCTCATGACAATCAAAAATGTCTGCAATAAATATCCATGAGTCCATACTGATGTGGATAAATGATTGGATAAATAAATGGGGGAGAAGAGACAAATGTCCCATACAAAAGAATTCCAAATAATTTATGTAGATACTCCCCACTCAAGGGACTGGAGCATAGCTCCCCATCCTTCAAATGAGGGCTGTGCATAGTGACTTGCTTCCAGAGAGTAGAGTATGGAAGGGGAGGGGAAGTAACTTTACAGTGAAGCCTTACAAACACTATCTTGGAAAGATGATCAAGGTTAACATCAGTGATAAGTCATGTTGGTTACATGTACCCTTGATATGATACAATGAGAATGGCACTTGGCCTCTATGGTCTTCCCCATTATACCAAAAAACATATAACTCCAATCTAATCATGAGAATAACATCAGACAAATCCCAACTGAGAGACATTCTACAAAATACCAACCAGTACTCCTCAAAAGTGTCAAGGTTGTCAAAAACAAGAGAAGTCTGAGAAACTGTCACAGCCCAGAGGAGCCTAAAGAGATGTGATGACTAAATGAAATGTGATATCCTCGATGGATCCTGGAACAGAAAAAGGACGTTAGGTAAAGACTAAGGAATTCTGAATAACATATAAACTTTGGCTAACAATAGTGTATCAATATTGGTGCCTTAATTGTAACAAGTGTATTGCACGAATGTAAGATGTTAACAATAGGGGATACTAAGTAGAGGCATATGAAACTCTCTTACTATGTTTGCAACTTTTTCTGTTAACTCTCAAATGTGATTCTAAGATAAAAAGTTTATTTCAGAAAAAATATCTGCAGACATTGCCAAATGTACCCTAGGTGGCAAAATCTCCCTCAATTGAGAACCTTTGCTTTTGATCAATCTAGTCATTTGCTTTTTCATTATAGCACTTTCCACCCTTTACAATATTTTCACATCTCCAGGTTCTCCTTTGTGTTGTCAGCAATTCTGGTGTTCAAGAATACTTCTTATGACTTTAAGATCTCCTGAGTCCTCACCCACAGCCTCTAGAACTTTCCTCCTCTCCACTTTTGTCTGAGTATTCACAGCATACCAATAGAGTGGGGTTCAATATCATTTCCCCTGTGGGCAACACTATCAAACAAATCAAGTCTATAAATTCTTCAAGACTTGGGGTAGTAATTTGACCATTTTTTGGTTTGAAAATCTACACACTTGAGATGACTGAGGCTTACTTGCACTTCATCACTGTTGCAATAACAATAGTCTGAAAGTGATACTGTCTCCATATTAAGGCTGTTGTGCCCTGGAAAGATATTCCACTGATTTATGGAACAGAAGACTTCAGCTGCAGATATGGAATAGAATTAATTTAAGGCAAAGAGGTTTGCCAAACTCAACATCATCAATCATTTTCCATATCTTGTGATGAAAAACCATCTTACCTAGTGGTTGTTCAGCCATGAATACTAATTTCTGTCCTCTTCTGGGTCTTAAAAAGGAAAGAACAAAAGAGGTTGACTCAGTATTGAAATTAAACCTGAAAAAAATGAAACATAGCAGTAAGAAAGAAAGATAAAGGCAGTCATTGACTCTTTGGAGGTTTAATTCTCTTTATAAAATGGAGGTTCTTTTTTGTACCATTGTTTCATTACTCTGATAGGCTTTTCCTATTCTCACCCCAGACCCTAATAGAAATACAGCCTATGTGTTTATTATATGTGTACCAGGGTGTCTCAGCTGGGCTGGAGCTAGTGCTAAAACTGTGTCTGAGAGAAGCTAAGTGACAATTTCCTCCATCCCTTCCTCTACATATTTGCATAAGTCTATATGCAAGGAGACTTTGGGATCTGGGCTGAAGAAGGAGTGATAATTCAGTTTTAGTTTGTTGAGAGAGAACTGACTGGCCGTTTCCATTTGAGTCGCAGTGGGGAGCAGGATAGAACTGAAAGCTGAAGGAACCGTTTTCATGAAGGACTTTCTGGGATTCTGAGCTCAAAGAACGCTGTTGGGGACCTAAGTGACAAAATTATCATAGAGTTGGTTGAGGGGCCATATCTAGTACCTTAAGGATTGGCAGGTTTTGGAAATTTGGAAGCCAGAATCTGACATAGACAATGCTGTTTTCATGGAGGGAATCCACAGCCGAGACAGTGATGAGGTGCTTGACTTGCAGGCGGGAGCATAAGAACGTGAGTAGGCTTGTTATAAGCACATGTGGTAACTACCCTGCTGAGGATGGCCAGAAATAACTGGAGAGTTTTTGGAAGGGTGTTAAATTCCTTTGTGAGCAGGTGGGGGCTTGCAGCTGATAAAATTTGAATGTTAGTGTTAATGTGATCTCATTTCAGCAGCTGGCAAAGCCTGGGATATTTGGATTACATATTTCTTATATTCTAGGCCTCACATCTAATAAAAATGAGGACTTCTTAAACATAACTCTATCTTAAAAGAAAACAGGCTCAACCCTAAACCATCATTACCCTTTCAGATCTGAAGAGACCCTACTGCAATTTCCAATGAGAGTCCTTTGAGCTATCTTCTCTGATATCATAGTAACTGGCTACAGCGTTAGTCCTTTTGCAAGTTCCCTAGAGTTTGTGTTCCTTACATGGTCTCCTAAATCAACAATGACAGTCCTCCTTCAGCAGTCACCTAACTTATTTTTACTTTATCCCTCCATCTTAGTTATCTAGTGCTGCTGTAACAGAAATACCACAAGTGGATGGCTTTAACAAAGAGAAATTTATTCTCTCACAGTCTAGGAGGCTAGAAGTCCGAATTCAGGGTGCCAGTTCCAGGGGAAAGCTTTCTCTCTCTGTTGGCTCTGGGGGAAGGTCCTTGTCATCAATCTTCCCCTGGTCTAGGAGCTTCTCCGGCAGGGACCCCAGGTCCAAAGGACGTGCTTTTCTCCTGGCTCTTGTTTCTTGCTGGTATGAGGTCCCCCATCTCTCTGCTGGCTTCTCTCTTTTATATCTCAAAAGAGATTGATTTAAGATACAACCTAATCTTGTAGATTGAATCCTGCCTCATTAACATAACTGCCACAAATCCCACCTCATTAACGTCATAGAGGTAGGATTTACAACACACAGAAAAGTCACATCAGATGACAAAATTGTAGCCAATCACACAATACTGGGAATCATGGCCTAGCCAAGTTGACACACATTTTTGGGGGACACAATTCAATCTGTAACACCCCCTTAGTAAACTCTAAATATCCTTTTGTAAACACTTCCCACAGGAGCCGCTTGCTTCTTTCAATGATCAGTGTTTCTTTTTATAAAAGTGGGTCTCCTTAATCCATTAATTTGCTGAAAATTCAGAGTTTTGTCACTCTTGGATAACTACAATCATTATTTTTCTCCTTGTCTCATTTTATTTGAACTCTTTAGTCAACATGGAATAGTATGCATTTATGCTCTTTTCACTGTGGCAGATACAGAAAAAAATTGAGTGAACACCAAGACTTCTTGACTATATTAACACCTCACAAAAGATTTAGAAGGCACAAATGTCCCTGGACCCTAGCTACATGTCTTGTTGCCTAAGAATTTCTTTAAAGTATAGAGGTATTCCATAATAGTATGGTTAGTTGTATTGTAGATGTTAGTGTCCTGACCATTCTCCCCTATCAATTAAGGGGGTGAACAAAAGTTGTGCAGTAGGTTCATTTTTATCTTTGGCAGACAGAGCTAACGACCCAAAAATAAACTTGGAAACTAGTCGTTAGAGTAAACTTCTAATCAGTTTTTCCATTAATATGTATTTCATACAAGATCCAGAAGCTCATGTATTCTCAGTGTGTACTATGGAGAATATTCACAAGATGATGTGCAAAAGATCAAGAAAATGAATATGAAGACTACTGAGATTATGTACAGTCTGTATCATGAAAATCTTACATAAGATCCTAAGATATTGGTAGAGATAGGCAGCTGAAAACTAGTGCCAAATTCCACTATATAGACAAAGCAGAAAACCAAAATTATAAAACTAGCATCCCAGGAGATTTAAGTAAGCAGAAAGAGTGTTAAAGCAACATCAATTTTTAGATCGATCCAAAGGTATTCAGAATTGAATCTTGGGTTTCTTTAATAATAATATCATCATTGTCTTTAAGAAATCCTTAAAATCAATGATAAACCAGGATCACCAAAATTGAGGTATTAGAACGAAGATAATTATAGGAATTATACTAGATCTGATGCATATTCTAACAGTTTCTACATAGCAAGTACAAGTTGTATGACTATAAACAGTTACCCCCACCCCCACCCCCCACCACACAAAATGCCGTGATGTCAAAGTAAAGCAAAGCTTTGAGCATTTTCCCATATGTATAAAATTTCGGATGTCCATAGCAGTAGACACACCAATGTGGCAGACATCAATCAGGCAAGCTGCTTTATGTCCACCACTCTACTAGATGCTGTGGGGGATATGAAGAAGACATAAGATGAAATCTCTTATTGAGAAGACAAGACTTGAATACATAAAGCAGGGGAAACTATAAAACAGAGTAAATGGGCTAGATGCTGTGGTGCACACTAGAAGTGTAAGAACAAGTCCAGAAAGGCCAGAGTGGTGGAGGGTGTCATAGAGAAGGCTGGATTTGAGCTGGACAGACACTGAAGGATGGCAGAGAGGATGAGACAGCACTTCCTTTAAAGAAGAAACAGTATGAGCGAAGACAGACTGGGAATAAACAGGGCATGTTGGGGAGAGTCAAGGAGACTGGCTCTCATGTTGGAGAAGAGTGAGAAGGAAGTTTGGGAGAGAGTCTGCAACTAGGAGTTTTTTCAAGCTGTAAATGTGAAAGACCACACAAATGGCAGCTAGATCTCTTTACACACATCAGTGTAGAGATCATTTCATTACTAATGTGACTCTCTAGTCACTCTCCCACATGTGGAGCGCTCTGCTAACAGTGTCATCTTTTAATAATGCAGTGGGAGGTGATGATGCAGATATGGAGCAAAGTAAACATAGAAAAGAATGGCTTGGGGGTAGACATTTTACAAATGTCTTTGTAAAAGCAAACTCTTATTGCTTCACCTAACGAGGTTTTTTACAGTTTATAGTTAACTTACAGAAGTCAATTTCTTACAGAAAACTTAAGCTTTGCCCAGGGAGAATAATAGCTATTTGATCAATTATACAGTTAATACTCAATTAAGTGCCTGTCTTTCTAGCCTGCCAATATTTCAGTGAGCAATTTGCTCTTTAACACAAATTGGATTACTTTATTTTGTTTTTTAATTTTTATCTAAGAGTTGCAGAGATAACATCTACACTGAAAGGTGGCATTAAAAGCACAATGGACAAAATGTTAAAAAAATTAAATTATTGTAATGATACTAATAAGGTGACATTCCCTAAATGCCCATCAACAGATGAATGCATTAACAAGATTGGTGCATACATACAATTTAATAATATGCAGCCAGTAGGAGAAACGATGTCTTGATGCATGCAACAATATAGACGAGCTTGCAGATATTGTGCTGAGTGAAATAAGTCAATCACAAATGAACAAATATTGTATGACCTCACTTAAATAAAAAGATAAGAAAAGGCAAATGTATACAGACTGAAATTTATTAGTGGTTACTAGGGATGGGAGGGAGGAGGAGAGGGGGGTTAACAGTGATGGAAACATTGTATTGATTAAGGGTAGGATTGCGCAGCCGATTATTGTAATTGCTTCAATAGGTTGTACACCTGTAAAAAGTTGAATTGGCAAAAGTTGTGTAATATATATTCTCAACAACAACAACAAAAATTGTATGATAGATATATTTACAATGGTGACCAAAAGAAGTAGCTGCTGAGGCTGCTTATGTACAATTAAAAACCTCATGGAATTTGGTTCCTTGGTTTGGAGGTTTAGGGTCACGGTTTCATGGGACATCCCAATCAATTGGCCTAAGAACTTGTTTAGTGCTTCTGTTCTACCTCCTAGTTCCTTGCATAGTGCCTGCGGTCTTAAAAGCTTGCAAGCAGACAGCCAAGGCACAACAATTGGTTTCTATTTGCCTGGAGCAACAGAAGAAAAGGAGACTCAGGAATAGGAGGAGGATATGGAATGTGTGGCTAATTGCATCCATGAACTGCCTCCTTTGCCATGAGACTAGAAGAACTGAATGGTGCCTGGCTGCCATTACTGAACATTTTGATCAAAGATTTCATAGAAGAATCCTGATCAAAATAGAGGAAATGCAGAACAGAATTTCAGAATCTCATGGATTCCAGACTTTCTGGAGCCATGAAAGCTTGATGAACCCCTGAAACTATTGTTCTGAGATAATCTTTAAACCTTAAACCAAAAATATTTTCTTAAAGAAATTTTCTTAAAACCAAACAATAGTTTAGCTTAACTAGCAAAAAAGGTCTGCCTTGAGCATTATGCTCTATTAAGAACTATCTATATGGGATCAAAACTGACAGCAGCAACTGGAAAGATTAGATAGGAACCTTAGGGGGGCAGTGAGTTTATGCCAATGACGGAGGCAAAATTCAGAAAATGAGGACGAAAATGGTTGTACAACTCAAAGAATGTAATCAATGTCACTGAATTGTACACGTAAAAACATTTGAATCGGTGTATGTTTTGCTGTGTATATTCTCAACAGCAAAAAATAAATGAAAAAAATGAAAAAAAATAAGGTGACATTCTTTACAATGATTTACATCAGAAATTACTGTTGCAAAACCCTATTTCTTTCATTACAGTAGTATTAAAATTTATAAGAGCCATAACTAGGTCTATTTTTTTTTCCAACCCTAGAACATACTGTTATAAAATATAGACAACTGTTTGAACTTGGGCATGGTTATGGAAAGGTCAAAAACTGAAAAAGCCCAGTTTTTTTCCCCCCCAATGGAAAAAAAGGTGCTGACTCAATGTATTTAAATATATTCAGTCATTCATTCACTCAAGAAGTACTTATTAAGAGTTGACCATGTGCTGGGCTCTGTGGTAGTCACTAGGGACACTGTGGTGAGTTCTTGCTCTCATGGAACTCACTAGTGGGGGAGGGAAAGACAGGTGATAATCAAGTAATCACACTAATTTAAAAAGCAACTGTGACAAGTGCTACAAAGAAGAGTCCACAGTGCTATGACACCTTTTAATAGCAGGAGTTGACCTCCTCAGGGGGGGATCAAGGAAGGCTATTCCTAGGGAATGACTCAAAAACAAGACCCAAAGGATGAATAAGAGTTAGGGGAGAAAGGAAGGATCAAGTGTTCATGCAGACAGAGAAACCAAAATATGCAAAGGCCCCATGGCAGGAGGGAGCATGATGACATGAAGAACTTAAAGAAGACAAATGTGGCTGTAGTGCAAAGAGTGAGGAGATTTGAGATTAGGCTGGAAAAATAAGTACATGCCACAAGATGCAGGACCTTGTAGGCCGCATTAAGACATTTTGTGTTTATCCTAAGAGTAATGGGAAACCATAAAGGTTTTAAGCATGAGGATGATATGGCATTCATTATGAAAAGACCATTTTGGCTGTAGTCAGGGGAACAGATTGTGGGAGAGCCAGAGCAGATGTGGATAGATTAGGAACTACTGCAGTAGTCTAGGAGAGAGGTAATGGTAGGATGGTGGTAATGGAGATGGAAAGAAGTGGATGGATTCTGGACATTTTTAGGAAGTAATATAAACAGAATTTGACAAAAGATAGGCTAGACGGAATGGGAAGGAACACAGAAGTATCAAAATACACCTAAGTACAAATGGATAGAATGGTAGGGTAGGCCACTGAAAGAGGACCAAGTCTGGGGAGCAAGGTGATTTTGAGGGAGAACTTTGAGACATCCTAGAGAAGAGGTCAAGTAGGCAGTTGGATATATCTGCCTGTAGGTCAAATGATGACAGTTCTGAACTGGAAATAGAGACTGGGGAATTCATCTGTGTGCAAGGGGTAATTAAGCTGTGGATGTGAGTGAGTTGCCTAGGGAGATAGTGTAGATTGAGTTGAGGAGAAGACTGAGGACTGGGCCTCGAGAAAAGCCAACATTTGTAATGAAAAAGAGGCAATGACAATACGTGGTTTATTTCCCCACTTCTGAAAGTCAGAAATCCTGAATTCTTTCTTTTGCTTTACCACCCAATTACTTGGTAACACTCATAAAAAAGAGCTCTCCCTCCTTTAAGTCAGCATTACGTTTTCTGAAGGAGACCGTGCCATTTTTATGAGTGGGTACTGTTGCTTTTTATCAAGTATTATTAGGAAGATGCTAGCAAATGATGCTTTAAATTTGGAATATGGAGGTAGAAATTTAACTTGTTTTAAAACATTGAGCCTTATTCTTAGAAATGTGGGACCCAGAGAGAGAGCTGCTAAACTCTTTTCAGAGTGGTTTCTGCTGGGGTGGGAAAAGGAATAGCCCCTCTACTATTGTGATCTTCAAGGTTCTCAGAGTCCTACGTGCCCAGCCACTCTCTGGGAGTAGAGCTGTACTTTCAAGGTATGTAGACTTCCGGTCAATGACTCTGCTTTGGGAGAGAGGGGGGAAAAAAGGCAAAGGTTTTTCCTTCCTTTGTTAGCTCAATTAAGTAACATGTATTTTTATGTCCTTGGGAACTGGAAGGAAGGAACAAGCTGATAATTTGGTCGATTCACCATTTTGACCTTAGTCAAAAAGTTACTCAGTAATCTTTTTAGCAGGCAATGTGGGGGTAGTACATTTAGAGTCAGCATCTCTGGTTCTGGTACTGACTCATATGCTGGGTTATCTTGGGGTAAATCATATAAACTTCTTCCATTTCAATATCAGTAATACCACTTGTCCCCCCTATCTCTTGGGGTTTTATGAGGGTCTTGATGAGATCACAGATCTAAAGCATTTTGAAAGTGTCAGCTATTATCATGCAAAAAAGTAAACCAACCCCCGGAAGCTAGTCTGTCTTGAATATGATACAACATTGTTATACCATACATGTATCAATTCCTGTTCTCATTTCTTATTTCCAAATCATGCTTCTTTCCTTTGAGAATAAATGCTTCTAAGTGACTGAGATGTATGCTCACTGCTTCTACCACAGCAACTAAATATCAGAGTATAACATTATTGTTATATTAATCAATGGTTTAGTTTACAAAAAGAAACTCTAAAACTAAAAAAAAAGTAAAACTAAGATTAGTTTTTTATCATAATATGAGTTCTAAGGCCTTGACTTAGTCCACTAGGCCCTACATTATCTAATTCTCAACTATTTCTTTGACCTTATCTTGTAGCATTCCCCGCTTCCCTCACTCTGTTTCAGTCATATTGGCCTCCTTGCTGTTCCTTGAATAATCCAAGCACTGTCTTGCCCCAAGGCCTTGGCATTGCTGCTACTCACTCGGAATGCAATTCCCTCTGACATACCTCACTTCATTCAGGCCTCCGTGGATGGGGAAGACTTCCCTAACTAACTACCCTAATTACCCTATCTAAAATAACACACACCTCTGGGCTTTGTCACCCTTATCTCTCTCCCTCCTTTTAACTTGCATGTTAGTCTTCATAGCACTTATCACCACTTGACACCCTATACAGTATTTGTCTGTTTTCCTCTCATCAAGAATATAAGCTCCATGAGGGCAGGGACTTTGGGTCTAGTTTGTTCCACTGTTGCATCCTTGGCACTTAGATCAGTGCCTGGCACATAGTAGGCACACAATAAATAGCTTTTGAGTAAAAGAATGAAGGAACATATTCTTATTGCTCCTCTGACTGGCAAAATCCTTCCTAACACAGCACCCTGCAACCATGCCCTCAAGGAATTAGAATGGGACACTAAGCAACGAGATGCTTCTATGGCCGCAATCATTTGGCAGACTTTGCAAAAATGCGGGCAGGAACATCAAGATCGCACATGGTATTTTGACCTAAGAGAAGTCCTGAATGCCGTCAGCAAAACTGGGCTGTGGCAACTTTTGAATAAATCTGGCTGCCTTGAAAATTCCTACAGATTCACGAGTTCCCCTATCGCCATGGGGCTGTTGGTGGGAATTGGACATCTCATCTAGTTGTTCCATAAACTTGCTACCTTACCAAATTTAATGTGTTGGGGTCATCAGTGAGATGTAATTAACATTGTCAGGATAAATTCACCAATAACCAAGTCCTGGATATAACTAAAGAGCCCTGGTGGCACAGAGGTTAAGTGCTCAGCTGCTAACCGAAAGGTTGGCAGTTCGAACCCACCAGCTGCTCTGCAGGAGAGCGATGTGGCAATCTCCTCTCGTAAAGATTACAGCCTTGGAAACCCTAGGGGGCAGTTCTACTCCGTCCTATAGGGTGGCTATGAGTTGGAATCAACTCAATGGCAATAGGTTTGGTTTTGGGCTTGGGATATAACCAGATTACTGGCACTATCAGGAGTCCCCGAGTGGCACAAACGGTTAAGCACTTGACAGCAAGTCAAAAGGCTGGTGGTTCAAATGCACTCACCGAGGAGCACCTCAGAAGAAAAACCTGGCAATCGGCTTTTGAAAGGTCACAGCCTTGAAAACCCCATGGAGCACAGTTCTGTTCTGCAACACATGGGGTCACCATGAGTCAGAATAGACTCTCCGCAAATTGTTTTTTTTTTTTTTGTCACTAGCAGTGTAACAATGTTAGTTCATAGCAATAGCAACACAGACCAGAGAATAGAGAACACAAAAATGTACTACTGCCAAATGCTGACCCCAAATGGCAGTTACCGTCACAGAAGGAAGACGCAAAGCTTTGCGCACAAACTGAAGCACAATATGGCTTATCTGTTGATTGGAAGAATCTCAATTCTATTGGAATTGGGTGTCTATTTTTTAAATGATCCTTTGACTGAGATCATATGACCACTTTATGGAAGGAGGTGATGGTCTATCAGAGTACATTACTTGAACTAACAGAACCCAAAAGAAGAATGAACAAAATATAGAAAGCAAAACAGAGCTAAGCATTAGCTGTGGATGTAGTCATGATAGAACTGGTTGGATGCAGTCTATTAAATCACATCAGGAAACTGAAAGAAATAGGTTAGATTTCGCAGTCACACATTTTATTTAGTGAAATGTGTTCTCATTATTTTTGAACTTTATCGAGTATGGCTTATTGATTTAGTACTATATAGTTAATTAAATACTAATTGCTTATAGCTTCCAGTTTTCTTACAAGGAAGAAGTAACCCAAGTATTGAGAGATTTCCACTTCCTCTTACATGCTCAGAGGTAGGCAGAATCCTAAGCAGTGAGTACCAATACCTGGAACTATTTTCTCAGTCACTGGCAATGACCTGGGATGAGGCGAAAACTCCCAGCAGAGAATTCTTTGTCTTCATCCTCTTCCTCCTCAACGTCATCTCAGATGTGATACTCCTAGAAGAGAATTCTTTGTGTTCATCCTTTTCCTCCTCTACATCATCCCACCACCACCGACAATAAAGACATTTATTGATTAAATTTTATGTGTCTGGCACTCTGCCAAGTGCTGACATTTTAAAAGCCCTTCTACATCTTGCCTCTAAATCTCAAAACTCTAAGTGGTCCCAGTTGGAAATAACAGCACATAAACTGACTTGGTATTTAGAAACCCGGAATGGAGTGGCTCTTTTGGAGTAAAAGCTTCAGGCACGCAGGGTAGTGGAGTGGTTAAGAACACATGTTCTGTCTGGAGTCAGAGTCTGCCAATTCAAATTTCTGCTCAGGCACTTTCACAAGCTGTGTGACATTGGATAAGCTGCATAACCTCGCTGATCCTTACTGTCCCCATCTGTAAAGCAGGAATAATAATAGTCTGTACACTATAAAATTGTGAGGAATAAATGAGATAATCTATGTAAAGTTCTTAGAACTGAGCCTGATACATAGAAAGTGCTCAGTAAATATTAGCTATTATTATGCAAGAAACACAAACAAGTGCAGGCTCTACAAAGAGCAACTCTGGCTACAAATTTAGAAAATAAACTTCTTTTGTGTAGAAAGACTGTCAATCACCCAATGTCTTTTTGGTGTCCAACTCTCATACACAGTGATCATTATAAGTGTGTAACTAGAAGTCCAGCAATATATTGGAAGTTAAACACACATTCAGAGCTTTAAAAAAAAAAAAACTCATACATTTCTCTAAATAAGAGGTTGGAAATTGTTTCTTTAAAAGGCCAGATAGGAAATATTTTAGAGCTTTGCAGGACGTAAGGTCTTGTTGCAATTACCCAACTCTGCTGTTCTGCTACAAAAGCAGCCATGTTGTTGTCAGGTGCTGTTGAGTTGATTTTGACTCACAGGGACCACATGTAACAGTGTAGAACTGCCCCCATAGGGTTTTCTAGGTTGTAATCTTTCCAGGAGTAGATTGCCAGGTCTTTCTCCCAGTGGAGCTGCTGGGTGGATTTGAACCATGAATCTTTCAGCTAGCAACCGAGCACTTAACCATTGTGTCACCAGGGCTCCTGGGTGCTACGTCCTAGGAAAGCATATAAGAAGGAGGATTTGACCGGATAGTCAGGGAGCTCAAGGTAGGCTTCCCTGAGGAACCTAAACATAAAACTTGAACTGAGATCTGACAAGTGAGTAGTAGTTAATCAGGCATTAAGGTAGGTGACCATTCCGAGCAAAGGGAATAGCATAGCTCTTTGATTGTAGAAAGTATGGTGAATTCAAGGGATGAAAATAAGGTTACCATGCCAGACTCACTGGCCTGACAGAGACTGGAGAAACCCCAAGAGTATGGCCCCTGGACACCCTTTTAGCTCAGTAATGAAGTCACTCCTGAGGTTCACCCTTCAGCCAAAGATTAAACAGGCCCATAAAACAAAACGAGACTAAATGGGCACACCAGCCCAGGGGCAAGGACGAGAAGGCAGGAGGGGACAGGAAAGCCGGTAATGGGGAACCCAAGGTAGAGAAGGGGAGAGTGTTGACATGTCATGGGGTTGTTTACCAATGTCATAAAACAATATGTGTACAAACAGTTTAATGAGAAACTATTTGTTCTGTAAACCTTCATCTAAAGTACAATTTAAAAAATTAAAAAAAGAAAATAAGGTCACTATGTTTGGAGTTCTGAAAGCCAGGTGGAGCATGGTGGGAGATGGGACTGGAAAGTTAGATAGGAGTCAGACCATGCAGGGCTTTGTAGTAGCAATCAGTTATTCATTTATTCAGCAAATATTTATTGAACACCTATTCTATGTCAGGCTCTGGATACTGTGGTAAAGAAGAAAGGCAAACATTAAACAAGTAAACACTAAAATAAATCTATAATTACAAAACTATCTGTAGAAGTTCAATGCCCTGAAACTCTGTCCAGTGAGTGGCCTGATTGCTTTAAAAAAAAAAAAAAATTGCCTGGCCTATTCCCAAGATGCAATTTAACCAGGTGCCACTAACGGCTCCACAGCCAAATTAGTGCTACATGCAAATGTATTACCCCATCAATTTCTTTTTGGAATCATCGGTAGGTTTAATATCCCATCCCCAGGACTTAGCCTTGTGAGTCACCATGTCAGGCTTCACTTCCAGGTTCATAGTGAGCCCCTGATGGTCCCTCTCATGTTGTTCACAGCAAGTGTTTAAGACTTGCTATTGAGGACAGTATCACGGACAAGACTGTCACAATAAACTGCATCTTTCTGAGTATTTGACAAACTAATTTATCGTTTAAACCTGAGCTTTTTCATTTTGTTTTCCTACCTGCTTTTCTTACATATTTATTTCTGTGGTGAAATCTGTCAATGTATTCTTGCTTACATTAGAAGAGACAGGGACCTGTTCCAAGGAATTGCAACTTTAACAAATGCTTTTTGATGTCGATGACTGTGAAAACCTAACAAGGCTTTTAAACAGTTTCAAAGTGATTTCATTACAATCACACTGTTACATTCTTAACTCTTTGGCCTATTTTTCTACCAAAGAAGGAAATTGAAATCTCGTGGAATGATCTGCTTTGTATAAAGCTGGGCTGATTGCTATCCAGTACTTGATGCCAGTCTAGATAGGTAAATGGATTAATTGATGATTTCCCCTACTGTAGCAGTTCTAATTCTCAAAATGTAGTCTGGAGACTCATGGGGTCCTCTAAACCTTTTCAGGGGCTTGGAGAGGTCAAAACTATTTTCATAATAATACTAAAATGTTATTTGCCTTTTTCTGGGTGCTGGAAATTGTACTCATGGTTGCCAAAGCAAAGGTGGATAAAACCACTGGTGCCTTAGCATGAATCAAGGCAAGGGCACCAAACTGTCCTCGTAGTCATTGTATTCTTTACCGTCATGCACTTACAGAAAAAAATAATGCCATTTTATTTAAGAATGCCCTTGAGGAAACAGTAGAAATTATATTTTTCATTAAAAATGAAATTGTTAATAAGCAATGGGTTTATTATTTTCATTTTTTAATGAATTAATAAATAGTTTACAATTTCTTAGTTTTAATTTCTAATTCAATAAATATCAATAGCTATAACCGATATAAACAAAAGATCTTTGGGGTACTCGATAATTTTTAAGAATGTAAAGGGCTTCTCAGACGGAAATGTTTGAGAACTGCTGCTCTATTAGCTTTCCAACCATCACTCTTACCAAGACATACTTTTCTTCTTTTCAGTTGTGGTCTATATGCAGACTTTTCATAAATCCAGGTCTATCTCTTCTTCATGACTTCTCAAAAATAGTGGCTCAGAGCTCTAAAATAACCTTCTAAATATTCTTAAATATTCTCCTGTGTGTTCAGTTTGTTTCTCCTCCGTCTCCTAGCATATTTTGGAAAGAGCTGTGTAGCACTGGACCTGGCTTTCCCAGAATCTTGGCATAGTGGGCTGTGGTAGTTGTTCTTTTGGTCTATCCCACACACTTTCCCATTCTTCTTTGCCCAGTAACATTATGATCTTTCCTTTGGAGAAGTTTCTCCCCATTCCTTGTTTTCCTAGTGAAGGTGGTAATCACAGTGCTCTACCCCCATCCTCACCCTAACTAAAAGGGTGGGGGCATGATCCAGGACTGGACCAATCATAGCACTGCATCTCCCTGGAAACAGTGATTGTTCCAAGGGAGAGGGCATGTGAGCTAAGCTAAAGGAGTTGGAATACTTCCCCAAAATTGTCTGAAGTCAAGTCAGCCCTCATTTTGATGATGAGCTGTAAGGGTATATGGTTGGGGCTACCACCAGTCATCTTTCCTATGATATAGAGAGATCTTGTCTACAAAATGAATCCAAGCAGAGACAAGAAGAAATAAAGATGAGTGGAAAGAAAGTTCTGACAATGTCGAGCTCTTATTCCAGTCTCTGAGGGCCCTGGTTCCTGCCTGCTTTTCCTTCCTTTGATTCTGCCAGCTATGTGAATGAATAAATTCCCCTTTGTGCTAAGGTTACTTTTCCAGTTGAAAGAGTTTGGAATAATACATTTGAGGAAGTTACTTAACCTTCTGACCTAAGTTTCCTTATGGGTATATATATTCCCTCACCTCACAGGTTGGAAGGATTTAATGAGGAAATGTTAAAACACATTGAAAACTGTAAAGCATTAGACAAATGTTGCATGCAATAAATATTTTTTCTCTACACTCATGTAGCAAGGTAGCTAGTCTCTACTTGCCCAGTAACTGTTTTTAGACTACTGAATATACTCATCCCAAATCCATGGGTCCAAAGTTGGCTTAGGAGGCCCTTGAATTTCCTCTGGAATTCAAGTAAGGTTTAAGAAACCCTTTTTAGCACAGTTACCCTACCTGGAGGGTTCTCCCTACATGTAGGCCAGTTCAAGAATCATGAAGACCCCAGGAAAACAATGACTGTTCAAGGACCTGGTTGGAGGTCTGGATCAGCAATCAGATGACTTTAGGAGGTCCAGACCAAAAAGAGGAAAAAGAGAGAGAATATTAAAGCCATTGACTCTTCCTTGCTGAGAAGGTTCACTCAGCCAAAAATAAAGAAATAAAGACTAGAAAGTCTTCAGGGGATTGTCACATGGTAACCAAAAAGAACTCCCACACAACTAAATGCCATTTACTATAAAGCATAAGTGAATGAAAAAAAAAAAAAACTCAAACGGTGGGAGGAACAAAGTCAGGTGAATCATCTATGGCATATGGAATTTGGGGTATAGCTGGGGGCTAAATGCCAGAGGAATATTAGTGGTATCTATGGCTTGCTCAGCAGCTCTAGGTTGTGAGGCTATTCTAGCTAAGTATTCTTTCACTGTGATCTGAGCTTTCCAAGGACTGTACTGGGTCAGAACCAAGACCTTCTAATTCATTAGTAACCGCTATGTACTGTTTCATTTTAGAAAATGACATTAAAAAAAAAAAAAGGATGCCTCCTGGGGGACACTCTTTAGTTCTGTCTTCTCAAAAGACTGACTTCACCTTAAATGACTCTTCTAATATATCCATTGCCCCTGTAACTCAATTTGGATATATGCTACAGAGAGCACAATTTCCTAGGTGAAGCTTCCCACCAGAAAGTGAATCATTTCAACTCGAATGCATGACAAACCACCTAGCAAGGAAGTGAGAGCAGCAAAAGAATAATTTTACTTCAGTTGTTAAAATAACAGAACTCCCGACTCATCTCAAAAAAATTCAAGAACGGGGAGACTAGCATTTGTAGTTTAGATTCCGGGTAACCATACACCATTTTTGCTCATTAGATGAGGAATAAGAATGGCTTTTAATTTTGAACAAGGGCTTGCTGTTAATATTCTTTGTTTCATTTTCAATTCTGCCGGATAGCCTTGTTTCTGGGGGGAAAATGTCTTACTCATTGCTCAGTTTCCTTTTTAATATAACAATGTAACAAATCTTCCTTTCTCATAGTCTTTTGACTCTCTTTCCCCCACTGGTGAAAAATCATGAGGATTCATAACCATTAAATCCAGAGATGAATGTAACATACCACTTGTAGAAGCCCTGAATTTACAACACCCCACCACCACCAAAATGTCATTGAACCTATACCTCTGTTACAAAACAAATTTAATCTCTGAGAAATTTTGGTTTGCCTGTCGCAATAGATAGTGTTCCCTTTTATAACCACACAGGAATCGATTTTGCCTTGCCTAGAAGTAAATTTGGAACATGAAACTTGTAGTTTACCCGACCAAACTGAAAAAAATTTTAAAAAGTCAGTTCAATTCACCACAGATGAGGAAATTCTACACCAGTGAGGCCAGAGGCATGCTCTAAACAGTCCTCGTGACCCAAACTGCCTCAGTTTTGGCCTACATACTGAACAAACTAGAACAGTGAAAGCAAATCAGACTTTTATTAGCTCTGCGTTATTGAAAAGCATGTTTGTTTGATACGAGGAAACAATCATTCTATGGCATTCAGGTGTAGCTTTAAAAAAAAGAAATGGATTTCGCTGGCACTGGAAAATTGTAGAATAGAAAATACCAAGGATGGGGGTGAGGGGGGCAGTCAGCTGCTTCTCTGACAAGTATAACTCTCTGCTTAACTCTGTTACAAGACCATTTGGCATACATTGCTTCCTGACCCAACTCAGTCAGGTACATTCTAGGCTCCAGGGCACCTCCAACCTACCCTGCCTGACTCCAAGTTGTTCCAGTACCTTGAATGCCTTCTAGGCCTTCTTTTCTTTAAGGAAATAGATTCAGTATTTTAGAAGACAATATTAAGCAGGACTAACAAACACTGCAGATGTCCACAAGAGGGATTCACAGTGATCCACTCAGGCTAGACCTTTGACTATGATTATTTTAGCCCATGTGGGATCTAGAACTTACTCAGGAGGATCACATTTATATTTCAAGGATGAACGAATGCAGCCATAAGAGTGAAGGCTTCAGGCCCGGTAGCTCACTTGCACAGATTTAGTCAGCCTCTGGGTGAAAGAAAACACAGTGACCAAAGTACAACAATTATTAGGAGATAATTCAATGTGACTCATTCAAAGAATGAATTGCAGAAGTATTTATTTGTTCCCATTTATGCCTCTTCCAGAACATTAAGCAGAAGGCTCCCACCCAACGTGGGTATTGGTCTAGAATAATAATAACATTTATTGAACACATACGAGAGGCTCGGCACAGTACTAGCCAAGTGCGCTACATAAATCATCTCGTTTCATCCTCATACCCAGCCTATCCAAAAAACCAAACCAAACCCATTGCCGTCAAGTCAATTCTGACCCATAGTGACCCTACAGAACAGAGTAGAACTGCCCCATAGGGTTTCCAAGGAGTGGCTGGTGGATTCAAACTGCTGACCTTTTGGTTAGCAGCCGACCTCTTAACCACTGCACCACAAGGACTCCACACATCCTATCAGGAAGGTGTTAATATTAACTCCACTGCTCATTAGCTGGGAATTAGGGTCTGTTGCCAGACCCTGCACTCTTAACCACTGCACTACCCTGCATCCCATTTTTACAGGAGGATGTTGAGGATTCTGTCGATTAGATCAAAAGTGTGGGCTACAGACCAGTGCCGGTCCATGAATTGTTTGTTACCAGTCTGTGTCAATGGAGCCCTGGTGGTGCTGTGGTTAAGAGCTCAGCTGCTAACCAAAAGGTCAGCAGTTCGAATCCACCAGCTGCTCCTTGGAAACCCTGTGTGTTTCTCTGTCCTACAGGGTCGCTATGAGTCAGAATTGACTCGATGGCAATGGGTTTGATTTTTTGGTCTGTGTCAAGATAAGTCAGAAATTTCAAGTAAGCTTTTAGAAACATTTATAGTAATTTAACAATATTTTTATGTCTAATGAACCTAATTTTGTTAATCTCTGAGAAATTTTGGTTTGCTTGTCTCTGTAGATACTGTTTCCTTTTATAACCACACGGAATCGAGTTTTTTGTTTAATATCATTTTTTAAAAAAATTTTTATTGTGCTTTAGGTGAAGGTTTACAGAGCAAAATAGTTTCTCGTTCAACAGTTTGTACACAGATGTTCCAAGAAATCGGTTGCAGTACCCTCAAAGTGTCAGCACTTTCCACATTTCCGCCCTGGGTTGTCTGTTATCTTTCATCCAGATTTCCTACCCCTTCCTGCCTTCTCGTCTTTGCTTTGGGGCGGATTTTGTTCTTTTGGTCTCATAATTAACTGTTCTGAGAAGTTCATTCCTGTTGGGTGTTATTGTTTATTTTGTAGGCCTGTCTATTGTTTGGCTGAAAGGTAGTCTCTGGTAATATCTAAAGTTCCATGTTAGAAGGGTGTCTTAGGGCCATAGTTTCAGGGGTTCCTCCAGTCTCTATCAGACCGGTAAGGTCTGGTCTTTTTTATGTGTTTGATTTTTGTTCTACATTTTTCTCCTGCTCTGCCTGGGACCCTCTATTGTGATCCCGGTCACAGCAGTTGAGTTTAATATCATTTTATAGTAATTCATTTTTATTGCATTGTACAAAAATATCAGTGAATGATGGATTGGAATTTTAACAGAAAGAAAGAAAAACTGGTCCTTCACTATAGATAGTTTGAGAAGCACTGGACTAAATAGAACAGCAGCAAATCTTAGCGACAACCATCGTAGAAGGGAAAATGGAAGCAAGAGACATTGTAGTGCTGTCAGAGGCTTCTTCTTTATGAGGTTTGTGAGGGTTTTCTGTCTGTCTTTCTTATCAGCCCTCACCACTCCTCCCTGATAAATTTACCCATGGCTCTGTTGGGTTTTAGGAGAACAATTAATAACACTCCTTTTCTTCTCCCTAATTTGAAAACAACTGAGACATGGACACCAAAGCCGGATAGACGAGATCAAATAGTTATAAAACTGGACTGAAAGATATAGCTGAGATGTGCACCCTCAGTTGTCTTTCTAATATCTCCTTTCCCCCCACACCCTGAACTAGGAAGCCTCACCCACCTAGTCACTGGCACAGTGGGACAAGTTCAGGCCTTCACCACAAGCTAAGAGCAGACACAATACAATCCTTAGGAAGAAGGCATGGAAATGGCAGAGCATTCTCAGTTACTTCTCACAAACTCATTACTTAGATAAATCTTTCTTCATTTGTTAGGGAAGAAGGGAGGGACAGGGTCTCTAGGTGGTACAAACAAGCATTTGACTACTAACAGAAAGGTTGGTGGTTCAAACTCACCCAAAGGTGGTTCAAGCCCACCCAGAGGCACCTTGGAAGAAAGGCCTGGCAGGCCTGGCAGAACTGGCAATTTGCTTCTGAAAACCCTATGGAGTGCAGTTCTACTCTGATACACATGGGGTCATAGTAAATTGGAATCGACTCGATGGCAACTAGTTTGGTTTTTTGGTTTTAAGAGGGGGACAGGGAGAGAAACCATGAGTGTCCCTCTCGTGTATGTTTCCTCAAGAAAATGTGAGGCTGAAGGAATGGAGTTTCCCTTAACATGTATCGTTTATCCTTTCATTTAATTCCCACCTGGAATATTCTCCTAAAATGCACCCAATCCAATCTACGAGCTCATTTTTTTCCACATCATTTAAACAGCTCCTGAAAGTCTGTCTCCACCAGAAAGCCTTGAGAAAGTGGTGGTAATTCCTCATTCTAGCTCCTTTGCTCAATCCTGTGATAAATGCACCTACCATATGAGTTGGAATTGACTCAACAGCAACGGGGATTTTTTTGTTTGTTTCTCTTATTTGCACTTAATTAAAATATGTAATGTACTAAATTAATGTAAGTTATTAATTTTTCAAGTTACCCATTTGTTTAATGTACTTCCACCATGGAATTGTCTACAGCATTATAAATCTGATGAGGGCAAAGGATGGTGCATATGTTCACTAATTTGCAGCAGCTCGGTATACTAATAGGTATTTAATGACTGTCTTGATCCCAGGGATGATGAGAATACAAATGATGTTAAAGATGTTTCCCTTGGCTATTTGCTTTTAAGTCCTTACTTAACCTTGCATGATAAACCGGTTTTTCCGCTTCTACTCTTGTTTCCCAGTAATACTTGATTTGCAACTTTGATTCCCTTGTATCAGTTCTCAAACAAATACTTTTCAACAACCTATTAATATTAGGAAAATTCAATGCCTCTTATATAATATGTGACCTGACTTTCTGAAACTCAATTCTTCTGTGGAGTAATTGTGTGTTTGTATTGTTGGATGCCATCACAGCCTGTGACCAAGTTTATTGTCTAATGCTTCCAGTCTCCCTTTCCTGCCCTCCTTGTCATGGCTCCTCCTTCCAGGTACCTAAGGCTTCCCTGAGCTGTCCACGTGGCATCCTTCTCAGACCTGACATCTCTGCCTGCACTCTAGACCTTTTCATCCCACGCTTTTGTTGCTATTGTTGTTAGCTGCCATTGAGTGGGCCCCCAACTCATGGTGACCCCGTGCACGATGGGGTCGGACCATTGTGATCCACAGGGTTTTCACTGGATGATTTTTGGAAGTAGATCACCAGGCCTTTCTTCCTAGTCCGTCTTAGTCTGGAAGATTCCCTGAAACCTGTTCAGCATCATAGCAACATACAAGCCTCCACTGACAGATAGGTGATGGCTGCGCTTGAGGTGCATTGGCTGGGAATCAAACCTAGTCTCCCACATGGAAGGTGAGAATTCTATCACTGAACCACCACTGCCTCCACTCTTTTGTTAGTCCTCTTTATAAGTTTCTGTTGCATTTTAACAAGTGCCTTCGGAGCTAACTCTTTCCCCTAAAGAAATAACACTAATGATGGGAATGTCACACACTACAAAATATCACTAGGAGGACATCAAGGAACAGGGAGGCTTTTGATCACCCTTCAGATCTCCATGTAGGTGACTATCTACATGTGAGGCCAAGTCTATGTATTAATATTTATATCACCTTATATATGCACGTAATTACATTTTAAAGGATGAGCTATATATTCATATATATGGATACGAATGTAATTTTCATAAATGCATGTCTGTACAAACCATTCATTAGGACATCAATAAAAACCTCTTCTCATCTATTATCCCTAGTTGCTGGCAGTAAGCGTATCCACGGTGATCTCATAAAATTAATTGCTACTTTCTTAAAAAAAAAAAAGAAAGCTGTGCTAGATATAGGCTTAATTAAATGGTGATCTGAATCTCTGCATCTGAGTGTTGGAAAATTGTTCAGCCTGGAATTGCACCCACCACTGTCTACCACTTAGCAACTTGAAAACCCTCCTTCAAGCTTCTCTTGAACTCCAGACTGGCTTGGCTTAGAGCAGACTGCTCTGAATGGCTCTTCATAGCATAAAATCTGCTTCCCCCACCCTTGATTAGGTTCCTGGTCTCTTAAGACCCGAGGTATGGTATCAGGTATCCCTAACCCCCATCTCCAGCTCTGTGGCCTTGTACTATTTTCTATTACTTCATTTGTATTCTCTTTCTGTCTCTAACTCAGGTGTATAAGGAAATTTGGAATAGGCAAAAAAGAGTGCTGGGTGTCTCCAATGGAAACCATGAATTGTTTGAAGCAGATTCTTCCGGGTTATGGATTCTAGCCTTTTATTGTCTTTGAGCTATTTTAAAACTGTTTGTTGTAGGTAATGATAGCAATGCAAAATAATTCTTGTCCATAGACATGCAAATAAATTCTGCCTGGTGGAGGTTCAATTGACTTGCTTCTCCCCCTTCCCCACCATGGAAAAAGCCAGTTGCCCATCCATTTGTAAATTCATTTCAACATTCCTTTACTCATATAAATGTGTGCTTCTTTGACTACTGCTTTGAATTGGTTGTAACATCTTACCAGTTCTCTCATTAATAACGTGTTAAATAAAATTTTTAACGCATGTTCATTTTATACCTGTATGAGAGTCATGATTAACAACTGTAAGCTCCTTGAAGGCAGAAGTCCTGCAGGAGCTGAAGTGGTCAGCGGCTTCCACTTACTGGCTACAGACCTTGAGCAAGATACTTAACCACTCTGCATCAGAATCCGCCTATGGGCTAGGATAAGACTGCCTTCTCTGTCTGCATTAAGGGCTTGCTATGAGGATAAAGGAGCCCTGGTGGCTCAGTGGTTAAGAGCTCGGCTGCTAACCAAAAGGTTGACAGTTCGAATCCAACAGCTGCTCCTTGGAAATCCTATGGAGCAGTTCTACTCTGTCCTATAGGGTCGTTATGAGTCAGAATCGATTAGATGGCAACGGGTTTGGTTTAGTTTTGGTATGAGGATAAAAAGGAGCCCTGGTGGCAGCACGTTAAGTGCTGGGCTGCTAACCAGAAGGTCGGCAGTTCAAACCCACCCAGAGGCTCCGAAGGAGAAAGATGTGACAGTCTGCTTCCATAAAGATTTACAGTCTTCTCCACCAGACTGAGTCCAGCAAAACTAGATGGTGCCAGGCTACCACCACTGACTGCTCTGACAGGGATCACAGTAGAGGGTCCCGGACAGAGCTGGAGAAAAATGTAGCACAAAATTCTAACTCACAAAAAAAGACCACACTTACTGGTCTAACAGAGACTGGAGAAACCCCGAGAGTATGGCCCCCAGACACCCTTATAGCTCAGTAATGAAGTCACTCCTGAGGTTCACCCTTCAGCCAAAGATTAAACAGGCCCATAAAACAAAATGAGACTAAATGGGCACACCAGCCCAGGGGCAAAGACGAGAAGGCAGGAGGGGACAGGAAAGCCGGTAACGGGGAACCCAAGGTAGAGAAGGGGAGAGTGTTGATATGTCGTGGGGTTGGCAACCAATGTCACAAAACAATATGTGTACTAACTGTTTAACGAGAAGCTAGTTTGTTCTGTAAACCTTCATCTAAATTACAATAATAAAAAGATAATAATAATAATTACAAAAAAAAGCATTATAGTCTTGGAAACCCTATGGGGCAGTTCTACTCTGTCCTAGAGGGTTGCTTTGAGTCTGATTTGACTCGATGGCAATGGATTATGAGGATAAAATCAGTCTATCTGTGAAAAAGGATCATACAAACTAGAAAGTGTTAAAGACATGTAGAATCTTTACCTTTCTCGCCTCTGCCCATCTAAATGTTGCCTATACTTTAAGACTCAGCGATGACTTAAACTTGCTTTGCACTCCCTGTTACATATAGCAGTGTTAGATTCCTGGTAGGATGGATTCTTTGACCGAAATGAGTATCATTCTGATATAAACACAGTACCTACCTTGCAAGTGATGTGCACTCAACTGAAGATGATGATGATGATAAAGTTGAAGGTGATTGGTACAATCACCATCAATCAGAAGTGTATATGGGAGGAAAAGATGACTCAGGAATATTCTGCCTTCAGAAAAGTGAGAAGAATAAGAATAGCTAATTCTTATGGAACTATGACTATGTGTTTGGCACTGTTTTAAACCTATTACATATATTAACCCATTTAAGCCTCACAACAACCCTATGAGGTAGGTACTGTTATTATCCCCCATTTTACAGATGAGGAAACTGAGACACAGATTAAATAACTTGCTCTAAGGTCACTCAGGAGTGAACGGAGGCTGGCTGCAGAGTCTGGGCTATTAACTACTATGCTGAGAAGAAGACAAGTGAGATACAAAAGAGTGTTTTGTGGAAGTAAGTTTTTCATTATTTTTTAAAAGGAATTATTACTATTAATTGTGAGTACAAGGAATTACAGTAAGAAGATAACAATAAGGGATAAAGGAAAATGTTGGCAAGGAAGAGAGAACGGTAATGATAATGGACAGCTTGAGACTACGTGACCTTGGGCAAGTCATTTAACTTCTTAGTAAGATAGATGTGACTATTACATGAGATAATTTGTGTAAAGTGCATAAAGCAGTGCCTGGTACATAGTAAGCCTTTAATAATGCTATTATTATTATCTACTACTGTTATGAACCAAAGTAGATGAAGACAACATGTCTTCTTATTGTCAGGATCTGGGATTTGACTCTACTTGCAATTAACAAGTTAGCCTGCCACAGTTTCATGGATGCTGTCAGAAGACAGGAGACTCGTGGCTCAGGGACAAAGGACTTTATTACTCACAGCACAACAAGCAGCATGAGCATCAGCATATTTGCATTGGTTTCTGTTGCTCCCAAGTCTGACAGGAATGATGTGGAGGGGCCAGGTGGCTCTGCACACACAGTGGGTTTGCATCAGAGTTGAGAACACTGAGCTTGGAGGATTCATTTCTTTTATAGTAAGCAGTACCAAGCCTGCTCTTTGTCTGGAGAGAGACGTTGCCTCATCTTTCATGGTTGCTTGGTGCAAACACAACTCTGAGAAATGGCAGTTAAGGACTTGCATTCTTGGTATACCCAGCAAGAACTTGCAGGATTGCTCAGGGACCAAGGCAGAGTGCCTCTCATAACAGTTATTACTATTATTATTAGTTACTGTTATGAACCAGATAAGGAGCCTTGGTGGTGCAGTGGGTAAGAGCTTGGCTGCTAACCGAAAGGTTGGTGGTGGGAATCCACCAGCCACTCCGCAGATGTGGCAGTCTGCTTCTGTAAAGATTACCGCCTTGAAAACCCTATGAGGCAGTTCTACTCTATCCTATAGGGTCGCTATGAGTCAGAATTGAGTCAATGGCAGTGGGTTTTTTTTTTTTTTTATTATGAACCAGAGTAGAGGAAGATGACTTATCTTTTTTCCCTTTTTGTCTCTACAAACATTCCCTACTACATCTTCATCTTCTCACTATGGGCTCTGAATTTTTGTCTTTCGAGGGATGACATAATGAATTAAATAAAAAAAGAGCCTGTTCTCTGAGTTCCTTTGATTTCCTTTTCCTGACTACAGACTTAGTCTCCTCTCACTCTTGCTTCCTATTTTTCTTTAGCATGAGACCTCATACTTACCTTTAGTCTTCTCCCCCACCCCCTACACACCCACAATAGGCATTTTGAAAAAGCATTAATTTTGTGGAGCCAGAGAGGGCATATTATCTTCCAATATAACATCTCAGCCTGGAAGCACTGCTTTTTCTATATGGATCTGAATAAAGCTTCACTTTCTAGGCAAGACGTGGCTTTCTCCAAAATGAGCTTTGAAGATGTATGATCAAGATAAATTTTATTTGGTTGCCCGGAATAGTCATCTACATTTCACTTGATCTTAAACATGCCTGGAACTGTTAAAGTACAATATCTTCCAGAAATGCTTTCCTAAATCAGAGTCAATAAATGTTAGTGTGGAAAGAGAACTTAGATGTTGACTAATTCTTTTCTTTTACAGATGATAAAATAGAGGCACAAAAAGGTTATGAGGTACCCATGGTCACTGTTCTTCAAAGTCCATGTCTTTTTAGATTTAGAACCTTTCCTCATCTTTAAGAACTGCCTGCGCCCTCACACTTTGCCTAACTCCTTATACTTCTAACCCATTCTCTGTGTTGACTTTTTAAAATAATAATATTTTATTGTGTTTTTGGTGAAGGTTTACCCAGCAGTTTAGGTTCCCATTCAACAATTTCTGCACAAGTTGTTCAGTGACACTGTTACATTCTTTACAATGCATAAACATTCTCATTATTTCTGTTCTGGTTGTTTTGTTTCCATTAACCTAGTTTCCCTGCCCCCTTACATTCTCATTTTTACTTTAAAGTAATTGTTGACCATTCAGTCTCATATAGGTGATTTTTTAAAGGAGCACAGTACTTTGGGTGATATTCATTATTTTTTGAGCCAATTTGTTATTTAGCTACAAGGTGACCTCAGGGATTAGTTTTGGTTTGTGGCTTAAAGAGTATTTCAGGACAATAGTCTCGGGGAGTCCTCCAGTCTCAACCAGTCCAGTAGGTTTGTTTTGTTTTTTTAGGAATTTGAGGTTCTGTTCTACATTTTTCTCCCATTCTGTTAGGGTACACCTATTCTGCCCCTGATTAGAATGGTCGATTGTGGTAGCCAGGGACCATCTAGTTAGTTCTTCTGGTCTCAGGGTAGATGAGGCCAAGGTTCGTGTAGACTATTTGTCCTGTAGACTAGTTTTCTTCTTTGAGTCTTTGAGCTCTTTCTTTCCCTTTTGCTCTGGATGAGTAGAAACCAACAGTTGTATCTTAGATGGCCTCTTGCAAGCTTTTAAGATCCCAGACACTACTCACCAAACTAGGATGTACAACATACTTTTATGAACTGTATTATGCCAGTTGACCAAGATGTCCCAGGAGACTATGGTTCTAATCCTTCAAACCCAGAAATGCAATCCTGTGAGGTGTTTGGTTATGTCTATTTCTGTGTTGACTTTTAATATTTGATTTCTCATCCCTTCCTGAATTGTTGCTCTGCTGAATGATTCCTGCCCTGAGGCCACCCATACTCCAAAGTATAGGCAGTGGGAGGCAGTTCCCGAATTCCCCAGGGTGAAGAGACAATAGGCATTTGAGGCCATTTGTGACTTTGCTTCAGAAGATTGAGTCAGCATGAGCCTCTTAGGGAACATGTCAGCCAGTAGAAAATTAATATAGACAGTATTCATATATGGGAGAGTTTACTGTTGAAATTCTTCTTGGAATGGTAGGCAAGTCATAGCCATATAATTAAAAGTAATACAAAACAAAGCCAACCTATCTGACAGAGATTTTTTTTCAGAATATCATAGGGCAAGTATTAGCAAGTATAAACTTTGGACTATTCTTATTTTAAAACCTTTTTCTTGCCCTAGGGATTTGCTCAGGTTCCTTTGTGATTGTAAAGCATAAAGTTGATTCAGAGCTTCCTTCAGTGGATTAATGGCTCCAAAGCCAAACCCTCTGGGCAGGCAAACTTTCCTCCAGTCTTCTTGGGATTTTTTTCTTTACTTAATGCTGAAGGCATTTCATGTACTAATTAGGCACTATTTATCTGCTCATCTTAATTAAACTTCAAAATACCTATACAAAGACTATATCAAGTTCATGCCTATCACTGAATGGACTTAATGGTGTTCTTTTATATTATTGAAATTTGCTTAGCACCTTAAAACCTCTCTTGTTCCTTTTATATTCTGAAAATGTCAATTACAAAGGGAAGGGAGGAAAGACATAGGATTGATAATTAGGTGAATTCCTGTGACTTAGAGAAAGATCATAGCACTTTCAAGATGTAAGGAAATTAAAAAAATAATAATAAGGGAGCCTTCCACAGCACTCATTTTTGCCTCTAGGGCTCATCAAATTTCAATACCAGGGTCCCATGGAAGGGTTACTTTGGTTGCTTCCACCTGTTGGTTTCTCAACTCTACCATAACCCCCATCCATCATTTTGGGCCAAACAGAAAAACAGAGTTGTGGCATAGTGGTTAAGAGTTTGGCTGCTGACCAAAAGGTCAGCAGTTTGAATCCACTAGGCACTCCTTGGAAACCTTATGGGGCAGTTCTACTCTGTCCTACAGGGTTGCTATGAGTCGGAATCCACTTGTCATGGTTTGAATTATGTCCCCCAAAAAATGAGTATATCAGTTTGGCTGGGCCATGATTCTTGGTACTGTGTGATTTTCCTATATGTTGTAAATCCTGCCTCTATGATGTTAATGAGGGAGGATGGGTGGCAGTTGTGTTAGTAAGGCAGGACTGGATCTACAAGACTGGATTGTGTCCTGAGGCAATCTCTTGAGATATAAGACAGAAGTGAGCAGAGAGACAGGGGGACCTCATACCATCAAGAAAGCAGTGCCGGGAGCAGAGCGAGTCCTTTGGACTGGGGTCCCTGTGCAGAGAAGCTCCTAGTCTGGGGGAACACTGGAGAAGAAGGCCGACGGAGAGAAAAAGGCTTCCCCTGGAGCTGATGCCCTGAATTTGGACTTTTAGCCTACTTTAACTGTGAGGAAATAAACTTCTCTTCATTAAAACCATCCACTTGTGGTGTTTCTGTTATAGCAGCACTAGATAACTAAGACACCACTCCGATGGCAACCAGTTTGGTTTGGTTTTTTGTTTATTTAGATTAAGGCTGTTATGAGTAGGGGCCAACCCCATTCAAATGTAGATATGCTATTGTGATTGAATAGGAGCCCCAAAGCCTCAGCTATCCATAAGTCTCTCCCCAATGGCCTACTTTAGTACCTAACAATCCCCACTCCAATTAGAGTCCCTCTTTCAAGTAAAAGCATTTTCTAGATAAGGTCCCCATTTAAAGTGCCTATAATTTATAGGAGGAGGGAGAGGAAAGGGAGAATCAGATAACTATTAACATGAACTAGTTTATAAAAAATGTATATGTAAGAAATTAGGACATAAAGCTAGATAATACTTGTTAGAGGGGAAGAATCTAGAAAATTCAGAAACATGTGATACCCTGAAAGTACAGACAAAGAAAAGATAAGTGAGGTGGGAGTCCCTGGGATAGGAGTCAAGGTCATCGATATGAATGCCAAAAAAGGCTGCACAATCAAATCCAAGTTGGCCCTGTATCAAAACCAACAACATGGATGCTGACAATATTAACTACTGGGGCAAGGATCCAGAACAGTAAAACAGAAACCAAGGCTAAATGTCCAAGAAAGCTAGGTATACAAGCAGGCCATGTCTGGAAAAGATCTCAGAAATGAACAGTTATAGCAAAGCTGGAAATCTGTAACCAGGTCAAGATACCAAAGTTCAACAGAGCCAGATGGTAGCCAGAATAAGACGCCCAGACAAGAGTGAAGATTTAGGAAAGTATAAGGTTAGAACAGAGAGTGGTGCTGGGATACCACTGGATAGAAGGGACTTGGAATTCAGGTGAAGAGTAGGTTACAAGGGTTAGAAACCAGATTAGGAGTCTTGGTGTCAAAGATGAGAACAGAGGCAAGAAATCCTGGCAAAAGGTAAAAGGGACAAATAAGGCTTGACATTGGGCCTGTTTCGTGACCAAAATTCGGAGCTTAATATCATTCTTGTTAAGGCAAATACCAATCTTGGAAAACTTCATCAAAGCCCTGTAGGTGAGAGTACCTGTTTGGAACTCCCTGGCTAAGATGTGGGGTACATGGGCAAGAAAAAGCATAGTGTCTGGCAGGAAAATTCTGACACTTTGGTGCTGAGGGAACATGGCAAGGAAGGTGATTCTAAAAGCATAGACTTTTAATTATTTACCTTTCACTGCTTCTTAGACATCCATGTTGCTCTTTTGCTGCCCCTAATTAACGCACCACCCACTATTCCCCTTGTTCTGTTCAAACGACTGCCTCTTGGGCTATGTACAGGTTCCAAATGAACACAATTAAGTGTTCGGGAATTCCCATTCTTCACAATGTTATCCATAATTTGTTATGATCCACAGTCAAATGCCTTTGCGTAGTCAATAAAACACAGGTAAACATCTTTCTGGTATTCCCTGCTTTCAGCCAAGATCCATCTGACATCAGCAATGATATCCCTTGTTCCACGTCTGCTTCTGAATCTGGCTTGACTTTCTGGCAGTTCTTTGCCAATGTACTGCTGCAACTGCTTTTGAATGAATTTCAGCAAAATTTTACTTGTGTGTGATATTAATGATATTGTTTGGTAATTTCCGCATTCTGTTGGATCACCTTTCTTTGGAATGGGCACAAATATGGATCTCTTCCAGTCGGTTGGCCAGGTAGCTGTCTTTCAAATTTCCTGGCATAGACGAGTGAGCGCTTCCAGTGTTGCATCTGTTTGTTGAAACATCTCAGTTGATATTCTGTCAATTCCTGCAGCCTTGTTTTTTGCCAATGCCTTCAGTGCCACTTGGTCTTCTTCCTTCAGTACCATCAGTTTTTGATCATGTGCTGCCGCCTGAAATGGTTGAACATAAACCAATTATTTTTGGTACAGTGACTCTGTGTATTCCTTCCATCTTCTTTTGATGCTTTGTGCATCATTTAGTATTTTCCCCATAGAATCCTTCACTATTGCAACTCGAGGTTTGAATTATTTCCTCAGTTCTTTCAGCTTGGGAGATGCTGCGCATGTTCTTCCCTTGTGGATTTCTAACTCTAGGTCTTTGCACATTTCATTATAGTACTTTACTTTGTCTTCATGAGCCGCCCTTTGAAATCTTCTGTTCAGGCCTTTTACTTCATCTTTTCTTCCTTTCGATTTAGCTACTCTGCGTTCAAGAGCAAGTTTCAGAGTCTCTTCTGACATCCGTTTTGGTCTTTTCTTTCTTTCCTGTCTTTTTAATGACCTCTTGCTTTCTTCATGTATGATGTCCTTGATGTCATTCCACAACTCGTATGGTCTTTGGTCATTAGTTTTCAACGCGTCAAAATCTATTCTTGAAATGGTCTCTAAATTCAGGTGGGATATTCCCAAGGTCATAGTTTGGCTCTCATGGAATTGTTCTAATTTTCTTCAGCTTCAACTTGAACTTGCATATGAGTAATTGGTGGTCTGTTCTGCAGTTGGCCCCTGGCCATGTTCTGACTGATGATATTGAGCATTTCTATCATCTGGTTCCACACATGTAGTTAATTTGATTCCTGTGTATTCCATTTGGCGAGGTCCACGTGTATAGTTGCCATTTATGTTGGTTGAAAAAGGTATTTGCAGTGAAGAAATTGTTGAGCTTGCAAAATTCTATCGTGCAATCTCTGGCATCATTTCTATGACCAAGGCCATATTTTCCAACTACTGTTCCTTCTTTGTTTCCCACTCTCACGTTCCAATCACCAGGAATTAATCAATGTATCTTGATTGCATGTTTGATCAATTTTGGACTGCAGAAGTTGGTAAAAATCTTTAATTTCCTCATCTTTGGCATTAGTGGTTGGCACATAAATTTGAATAATGGTCGTATTAACTGGTCTTCCTTGTAGGCATATGGATATTATCCTATCACCGACAGCGTAGTACTCCAGGGTAGATCTTGAAATGTTCTTTTTGATGATGAATGCAACACAATTCCTCTTCAATTTGTCATTCCCACATAGTAGACCATATGATTGTCTGATTCAAAATGGCCAATACCAGTCCAATTCAGCTCACTGATGCCTAAAATATCGATCTTTATACATTCCATTTCATTTTTGATGACTTCCAATTTTTCTAGATTCACACTCCATACATTCCATGTTCTGATTATTAATGGATGTTTACAGCTGTTTCTTCTCATTTTGAGTCATGCCACATCAGCAAATGAAGGTCCCAAAAGCTTGACTCCATCCACGTCATTAAGGTCGAATCTACTTTGAAGAGGCAGCTCTTCCAGCTCTACTTTGAGGAGGCAGCTCTTCCGGCACTGTATCCGACAATGTTCCACTGCTATTCATAAGGTTTTCACAGGCAGAGCTTCTGGACATAGATGGACTAAGAAGAAAGGCCTGGCCATAAACTTCCAAAAATTAGACAATGAAAACCCTATGGATCACAGTGGTTCCATCCTGTCGTGCATGGGTTCACCATGAGTCGGTGAATGACTCGAAGGCAGCTAAGAACAATGACAGCAACAATGATAACAACACAATATGAAAAGTCAGAGAGCACTACCAGGATTTCCAGGTGTCCTGGAGGATGCCAAGGATCAAAGCCAAGACAGTATGTACAGTTACAGAGGCAGCATTCTAATGGGGTAAATAGATCATAAGAGTTGAAGTCTGGAAACAGACTAGGGGCAAAACAAAACAAATACAAACAACAACAAACTAAGAAGCAAAGGATAGTTGAGTGAGTGGAATCAAACCTGGAGAAATTCTAGAGGTAAAGTGAGTGCAGAAGCCTCTTACTTTTTAAAACCCCAGCACAGCACAGGCTTAAGTAGGTTAGTATACCAAGTTCATATAAAGTGGCTTGAGTAGAGGGAAGAGTCTGGCTTCTTTTTACCAGGATTTTGATAATTGGATTCTCATCTTGTTTCTTATGACCACATACCTATTTTGTAATTTGGTGTTCATCTTGATCCTTGATTTCTGCATACCTGGTTTGGTAATCTCAGAGTTCTAGTTCTTCTAAACCTGAGGCCCTACCATCCCTTTCCTGTGTCTCTTCTTGAACTTCGGTCTCCATTACTTATATCTTGATACTCATATCCACCCTACTGCTTTGATTATCTCCAAATTCTACTATCAGTGACCTCTACCAGGCTACTGGGAAACCCACCTACAGTCCCTAGCAAGATTCCCCTGATGCCAATTGTCTGCTTACGTGTTGCCTGTTGTCAGACTCTACCAGCATGCTATACACTGATCCATATGTCCCATCGTTGTGCAACAAATGCTTATTGAATTAACTTCCTGGAAATTTTGCAGATTGCCTGCCCTGCTCCAGTGGATCTAGCCCTCCCTGGTCAGGTTCCAGGGTTGCCGGGTGTCTGGTTTTGACACAAACAGTCTGGCATTTGAGCTTGTTGCCCAATAAAAAATACCACACACGACTGTCCCTTTTTTCCAATTAAATAAATCATATTATTATGTTATAACAGAACTTGTATACAGTCAGTCCCTGGGTTAGTCAGACTTATGGACAACTCACACTTGCCATTTAATGTTATGTAAATATGCCCTCAGTGTGACACGATTGAACCAACCCCTACTCGCAACAAATTCTTCATCACAATCAACCTTCACTTGCTGCATGTGCAGCTTCTAAATCATTGAAAAGGCTTTGAGCCTTTTCTTACACTAAACCAACCAAACCAAACCCACTGCCGTCGAGTCGATCCCGACTCATAGCAACACTATAGGAGAGAGTAGAACTGCTCCATAAGGATCCCAAGGCTGTAAATCTTTACGGAAGCAGACTGCCACATCTTTCTCCCGCAGAGCAGCTGATGGGTTTGAACCGCTGACCTTTCAGTTAGCAGCCGAATGCTTTAACCACTGCACTACCAGGGCTCCGTTCTTGCACTAAAGTAAGGCTAAACGAGAACCATATGCATTTATTCCGACTTACCTACAAATTCGATTTAAAGACACAGGAATGGATCTCGTTCATAACCCAGGGACTGCCTAGACACATATGCAGTGCAATCTAATAAAAGCTAGAGATTATTATCAGTGAATTTTCTATATTTTTAAATTAGGACTTCTGATTTTTATCAAGGAGCTCTGATGGTGCAGTAGTTAAGAGATCAGCTGCTAACCCCGACAGTCGGCAGTTCAAATCCACCAGATGCTCCCTTGGAAACCCTATGGGGCAGTTCTACTCTGTCCTACAGGGTCACTATGAGTCAGAATCAACTCGACAGCAATGGGTTTAGGAACCCTGGTGACATCCAGTGACTATGATTTAACAACCATATCTAGGCTATTTTTCCTCCAACTACATCTTATAATAGGAGATAATATAAAACCAAAAAGAAACTCTTAGGGGCCAGTTCTACTCTGTCCTACAGGGTCCCTATGAGGAGAGAATATAGAGGAGAAATATTGGTCAGCTCATACCTTAGAAATTAAGTTTAAAGATAGGAATACCATAATTATCAACAAAGATAAATTGAGCACTTGCTTTAGTAATTTGAGCACAACTTTAGAGTAAATGCAATGATTGCTAATATCTCCACTTTCTAAAGAGGGAAAAAGACTTTAGCTGTACCTTCCTTAGATGATTTTCTCAATAGATCCAAACCTAAACCAAACCTGTTGCCATTGAGTTGATTCTGACTCATAGCGACCCTATAGGACAGAGTGGAATTGCCCCCATGGGGTTTCCAAGGCTGTAATCTTTATGGAAACAGACTGCCACATCTTTCTCCTGTAGAGCAGATGGTGAGTTCAAACCTCCAACCTTTTGGTTAGGAGCTGAGTGCTTTAACCACTGCACCACCAGGGCTCCTTTTCTTGATAGGAAGATATATCAAAATAAGCATGGACACGGTTAAAAAGATAAAATAGGGGACTTCTGCTTCTTGGAAGATGGAGTAGAACCAAAATCCATTGCTGTTGAGTCAATTCTGACTCATAGTGACCCTATAAGACAGAGTAGAACTGCCCCCTAGAGTTTCCAAGGAGTGACTGGTGGGTTCAAACTGCCAACCTTTTGGTTAACAGCTGAGCTCTTAACCACTGAACCACCAGGGCTCCGGAAGATGGAGTGGATGTACTTTTCTCTATTCCCCCTGCTATGTACAACCAAAATCCCTGGATATTTCATATAAGCAAACATAAGAAGATTCTGAAAGGTGGCGAGAAGAAGGCAGACCATCTAGGGACTTTGGGACTCAAGGAACAACACAGTGGTGAGTTCCCTGGGTTTTCTTTTTGCCTCATATATCCCAGACTTGGAGCTGAAGAAGCTGGCAACCCAGAAATGCCAACAGATGCAGGAAAAAAAAGTCTAAACATTAAAGCCAAAAGACAAGGAAAGGGGCAGCCTATCAAGCCAGAAAACTTTTAGACAATGACCATTCTACTCCAGACAAACGTCACATAAAACCTGTGGCCCCACTCATACCCATGCCAACAAAGGCCATGTGGGGAGCCTAGACTTCCCCCCTTACTAGAATGTAATGAAGTACCCAACATCTCCAATTGGGTGTTGTCAAAAAGTGCAAATAGAAAGCCCAGACTTTCATTCCAGCTGGCCAGTAATGAGTCTTCTCCCTCACCTGCCTGTGATGTCAATGGACACCATGTGGGAAGCTGGAATGCCCACTCTGTCTTAGTTTCCTAGTGCTGCTGTAACATAAATACCACAAGTAGGTGACTTTAAAGAACACATTTATTTTCTCACAGTTCTGGAGGCTAAAAGTCCAAAAATCAGGGTCTTTGCTGTGTCCATTCCATCTTTGTAGGTTTGTTGTTGTTGTTAGGTGCCGTTGAGTCAGTACCAATTCATAGCGACCCTAAGTACAACAAAAGGAAACACTGCCTGGTCCTGCACCATCCTCACAATCATTGCTATGTTTGAGCCCATTGTTGCAGCTGCTGTGTCAATCCATCTTGTCGAGGGTCTTCCTCTCATTTGCTGACCCTCCACTTTAACAAACATGATGTCCTTCTCCAGGGACTGATACCTCCTGATAACATGTCTTTGTAGGTAGTTCCAGGCATTTCTTGGCTCCTTAACTTATAGACAGTCCTCACATAGCATCTGTCTTCCCCTTGTGTGTGCCTCAGTGTCTAATCTGTTCTTTTATAACTCAGAAGTAATTAGATTTAGAACCTTCCCTACTTGAGTGTGATATAATTAACATAATAAAGAAAACCCCATTTCCAAACAGGATTACATCCACAGGTATAAGGGTTAAGATTCCAATACATATTTTGGGGGGACACAATTCAATCCATAAGCCCGTCTTGCAGTAATGAGGAACCCCTGCCTTCAGGCGTCAATGGAGGCCAAGTGGGAAATCTGGACTTCTACCTCTGCCTGGCAGTAACAAGGCAACACTCCCTGCTTATCTTGCCAGAGAGATGTCAGAGAAAGCCTGCGAAAGCAGAAGGCGAGCTTGAATTATTTCTTCAGTTCTTTCAGCTTGAGAAATGCCAAGTGCGTTCTTCCCTTTTGGTTTTCTGACTCCAGGTCTTTGCACATTTCATTATAATACTTTGCTTTGTCTTCTCCAGCCGCTGTTTGAATCTTCTGTTCATCTCTTTTACTTCATCATTTCTTCCATTCGCTTTAACTACTTTACATTCAAGAACAAGCTTCAGAGTCTCTTCTGACATCCATTTTGGTCTTTTCTTTCTTTCCTGTCTTTTTAATGACCTCTAGCTTTCTTCATGTATGATGTCCTTGATGTCATCCCACAACTTGCCTGGTCTTCGGTCATAAGTGTTCAATGTGTCAAATCTATTCTTGAAATGGTTTCTAACTTCTGGTGGATATACTCAGTATCATACTTTGGACTTGTTTTAACTTTCTCCAGCTTCAACTTGAACTTGCATGTGAACAATGATGGTCTGTTCTGCAGTTGGCCCCCTGGCCTTGGTCTGACTGATGATATTGAGCTTTTCCATCGTCTCTTCCCACAAATGTAGTCAGTTTGATTCCTGTGTATTCCAATTGGCGAGGTCCATGTGTATATTTGCAATTTGTGTTGTTGAAAAAAAGATATTTCCAACGAATAAGTTGTTGGTCTTGCAAAATTCTATCATGGTATCTCTGGCATCATTTATCTATCATCAAGGCCATTTATTCCAACTGGTGGTCCTTCTTCTTTGTTTCCAACTTTCACATTCCAATCACCAGTAATTATCAATGCATCTTAATTACATGTTTGATCAATTTCAGACTGCAGAAGTTTGTGAAACTCTTTAATTTCTTCATCTGTGTCATTAGTGGTTGGCGTGTAAATTTGAATAATAGTCATATTAACTGGTCTTCCTTGTAGGCATGTAGATATTATCCTATCACTTCAGGATAGATCTTGAAATGTTCTTTTTGACGATGAATGCAATGCCTCTTTAATTTGTCATTCCTGGCATAACATACCATATGAGTGTCTGATTCTAAATGGCCAATACCCATCCGTTTCAGCTAACTAATGCCTAATGCCTAGGATATCAATCTTTATATATATAGTAAGACCTAGAACAGCCATACACACACACACACACACACACACACACACACACACACACACACATGCACGCACACCTGAAAACACTGTAGATAATCTAAATGGAATTCTAATAAATGTACAAGTAACCGATAGGAAATGAAAAACAGAGAGAACAAACAGAAAACAAAAATTAAATGGCATCCTTCAGCTCTAACATATAAATAATTAAGTGTAAAGGGTCTAAATACACCAATTAAAAGACAGAGATTGGCAGAGTGGATTAATAAACTGGACCCAACTATATGTTGTCTAAAAGAAACTCACCTCAAATACAACGATATAGGCAGATCAAAAATAAAAGGGTGGAAAAATTATTTCATACAAGTATTAATCAAAGGAATGCAAGAGTTGCTATATTAATATCAGATAATGTATACCTCAGAGGAAAGAAAATTATCAGATACCTGAAGTGGAGTTATATAATGATATGAATTATGCTGAATGAAAAAAGCTAATACTCAAAGGTTACATACTGTATGATTCCATTTATATAACATTCTTGATATGACAAAATTATAGAAATGAAGAACGGTTTTGTAGTTGCCAAGGTTTAAAGAGAGAGTTGGGGGTGGGAGGGAAGCAAATGCGTCTGTAAAAGGACAGCAAGAAGAATCTCCATGATGATGGAAATATTTTGTACCTTGACAATCAGTGTCATTATCCTGGTTGTAATAGTGCACTAGAGTTTTGCACTGGGGGAAACTGGGTAAAAGGTGCAAGGGATCTCTATTATTTCCTGCAACTGCATGCAGATGTTTAATTATCTCAATATTAAAAGGTTTATTTAAAAAAAATATAGTAAGAAATTAGAACCCACTGACTAAACTAGGAGTCCATGCATCCATACTGATATAAATAAATAGACAAATCTAAAGAATTGAAATAGTACTAAAATAGCTTATAATGCAAAGTGTTAGTCTATTCTCCCCCTCTTACCTCCCAGTCACACTCCCCAGGAACAACCACTTTCAATGCTCTTCCCTGGGCTCTTCTGATATTTACCTACATGTTTCTACATATGATCTGTAAATTTATATTGCTGTTTATCAGTTTTATGCATTACCCATTGGCTTCCTATTCTGATACATGAGCATTTCTCCCACCCTCCCAACATAGTGATGTAACTAATTTTTATTAAATCAGTAGTCAATATTTACCTTATTACGGCTATGTAAATATCTTTCATTGTTGAACAAAGTACAGTCTATGATTGTGTTTCCTTGCTTGTACAACCTTTTGTTTCTCCCAGAGTTCCTAGAATTGTTTTTTCTTCGTTTGCTTAAGTTTTATGCATCTATCAAAATACTTCATCAAATCAGTCTAATGTCTACCAAAATGTTTTTCTGGTCCCTTAAGTATATCTGGTAATCCAGCAATTCCATTTCATTTATTGAAAATGTCCTTCTCAGAGCTACCTCTCTTCTCATTTGCCTGCTCTAAACTGGATTAATTGTGCCCTAGGTCTTCGGCACAGTTGTCATCCTGGGATTTCCCTCCACTTGCGTTGTTGGAACCTTTGTTTCCTGGATCCCATGTCTTTTTCTTAATTTTATTATCTCATTTTTCTTAAGAAAATCCTCTATTGCCTCAAATGAGAGGGTGGATGGGAGGCAATTTTTTTAAGTCCTTTCATATCTTTGCATGATGGAAAATGACGTTAGTCTAACCTCACTGGGTATTCGAATTATAGATTTGAAGGTAATGCTGCATTGTCTCCAGGCTTCAAGTATTGATGCTGTAAAGTTCAATACAGTTCTGATTTCTGTCCTTTGTGTGAAAAAGAGGGGACATAGCTACATATGCATAAATTACAGAGATTTAAAAAGCAGGAAGGAATAATATAAACAACTTTGTACAAATAAGTATGAAGACAGATGAATGGCCTCCTTTATAGAAAACCGTAAATTACCAAAATTGACCTAAGAATAAATAGAGACATTTAAATAAACCAATAACCACTAAATAAGCGGAATCATTGTTAAAGGGCTCCTCACCAAATATACCACAGGCTTCGATTGTTTAGAGGTAAGTTTTACCATAACGGTTTAAGAAAAGATGGGAAGCTTCCTGAACTCATTTCATGAATCTATTATATCTTTGATACCAAAACAATATAAGAACACTATAAGAAAAACACCCACATATAATTTTAGCATGTCTATTTCCGTAGAATATTTTAAAAAATATATCATGAGCAAGTATGGTTCATTCCAAAAATGTAAGGATGTTTCAATGTTTTAAAAACTCAGTCAATGCAATCAGTACATTAACAGATTAAAGGAGAAAAATAACCATTTTAGTAGATGTAGAAAAAATTTAATAAGATGCAACACTCATTTATGATTAGAAAAAAACAACAACAACTTTTAGCAATCTAGAAATAGAAGGGAGACTTTGCCGAGCACGATATAGGGTATCCATCCAGAACCTACAGAAAACATACTTAATGGTAAAACTTTAAAGGCCATTCCATTAAAACCAGTAACGAGACAAGGACACCTGCTAATCTTGATTCTATTCCACAGGGTGCTGGAAGTCCAGGTGAATGCAATAAGACAGGCAAAGAAATACAGTACAAAAATTGGTAAAGGAGCTACAAAACTGTTATTATTTGCACATGATATGATTGGTTACATAGAAAATCCAAGAAATCTACAGACAGTTAGAATAACAGAATTCAACAAATTGCTGGATATATGGTCAATATATTCAAACTAGAAATACAGCTTTACATAAGCAATAAAAAATTAGAAATTATTAGAAAAAAAGATATGCATGACCTTTATGATGAAAAGTATAAAGCATTAGTAAAGTACATAAAAGGAGACCTGAATAAATGGGAAATATATTGTGTTCATGGATATGGGAAAGCTTACTATTATAAAAATGTCAAATTCCAGATGGATTAAAGAACTACATGTGAAAAAACAAAACTTTGAAACTTTTAGTAGAATATACAGGAGCATACCTTTATTATCTCAAAGTAGGGAAGGATTTCTTAAACCAAACACACACACACACAGAAAAACCCCACAAACCATAAAGGAATTATTGACACATTTTAATTCATTCTATTTAAAAACTATCATTTAGCAAAAGATATCAAAATATGAAAAGACAGTTCACACATGGGGAGAAGATATTTGCAATGCATATAACTAACAAAGGACTGTATCTGTAAACTAATCAGTAAAGGAGAAAAACAACCCCAAAGAAGGAAAAGAAAGGGCAAGCATACAAACAGGCAGTTCACAGTAATGGAAAATTGAATAGACGATAAACATGCGAAAAAATGCTCATCGTTACTAACCAGGGAAATGCAAATTAAAATAATGAGATACCATTTCGCACCGATCAGATTGGCTAAAAACTGAAAAGCCGCACAGCACCAGTGGAAATTTGTAAAACTACTTCGGAGAGTAATGTGATAATGTCTAGTAAAGTTGAAGACTTGCATGAACTCCTCTTACTCATACCATTGAGTTGATAGATATTGTCTAAAACTGATACATCAAGAAATCGGGTTAGATATACACAGATCCTCTAGTTCAGTGATTCTCAGGCTTTCATGTGCACACAAATCACCTGGGGTCTTGTTAAAATGCAGGTGTGAGGTAGGGCCCACGTTTCTACATTTCTAAGATGTTCCGGTGTCTATGCTCATAGGAAAACTTTATTTTGAGTAACAAGGAGATAGAACATAAGGTTGCAAGCTTAAATGCCTGAAAAGACCAGGCAAATAGCAAAGATGTGAAGCTGACTAGTTGCGGACTGTGGTAAATTGGACTGTGCTCACTCTGTATGGAGAGGGCAGTGGCTACTCAGCTCAAGCTGCAGAATGCAGGTTCAGATTTCCCAGTTTCTCAAGAGAAGCTGGAAATTTGGGCTTTATATGAAATCTTCAATTTTAAAATGTCGACAACTATTTAGAAGGGAATTAACCTATGTGAGGTAAACAAAATCGGGCTAGATGTAACTTTCTGGCCTTCAGTGTGCAACCTCTGATCTGGAGTTGAGGTGGTAACCAACAGAAATCAAACCGTTAGGAGGTTGCCTCCCGTATGTGGGCCCAAGGTGGGGAGGGCAGGAGCAGGAGGCAGTTGTTTCTCATCATAAGATCTATACCATTTGATTTGTAACCACGTATACATTACTTTGATTTTTTAAAAATGTTTTTATGTAAACTAAAATTACAAGGGAAAGATTAGTCCAAAGGACTAATGGACCACAACTATCACGACCTCCACCAGACTGAGTCCAGTACAACTAAATGGTGCCTGGCTACCACCACCGACTGCTCTGACAGGGATCACAATAGAGGGTCCTGGACAGAGCTAGAGAAAAATGTAGAACAAAATTCTAACTCACAAAAAATAACCAGACTTATTGGCCTGACAGAGACTGGAGAAACCCCGAGAGTATGGCCCTGGACACCCTTTTATCTCAGTAATGAAGTCACTTCTGAGGTTCACCCTTCAGCCGAAGATTAGATAGGCCCATAAAACATAACAAGACTAAAGGGGCACATCAGCCCAGGGGTAAGGACTAGAAGGCAGAAGGGGACAGGAAAGCTGGTAATAGGGAACCCAAGGTCGATAAGGGACAGTGTTGACATGTTGTGGGGTTGTTATCCAATGTCATAAAACAATATGTGTACTAACTGTTTAATGAGAAGCTAGTTTGTTCTGTAAACCTTCATCTAAAGTACAATTAAAATAAATAAATGAATTTAAGTGGTGAGATACTGCAAAAAAAGTTTTTATGTAAAAAAAATCATGACTGAGTTTATAGTAGTTTCATATTTGCTTTGCTAGCCATAGCTATGATGTAGTTCAAGCTTAATCAGGAACATAACATCTAATTATTATGTTGATCTTATAGTAACCCATTAACTTACTTTACAATGATCTTTCTATGATGTGATTTCTAGGAACCCACCATAGTGAAAAATAAAGATGGCCTGACGTGAGGGTGTAAAATTAATTAAATTGCATCAACACCTTTCTCAAGGGTCTTGTAATTAGCCAGTAGTGCATGATACATAAAGAATCTAAGATTTCAAGGCTAGAAGATTACAGAGATCATCTTGTCCAACATATCACTGAGTCCTTGAACTATTTCCTTAATTTATATTGTTCTATGTTCCTAACTTCTGTTTTCATATTGCATAAGGTGTAGAGTAGCACTAGGTCCAGGTTCTAAAATATTTTAGATTAACAATAACAATGCTAGTAGTAGGAATAATAATAAAGATGATGTCTAACATTTTTTTGCAAACTTACTATGTGCCAGGCACTGTGTTCAATACTTCACATATGCCATCTTATTTGATCCTAAGAAAACCAGTTGATATCCCCCTGTAAATTACTTATTAATTACAAAAGGAAAATAGTAATTATACTGTGGGGAAATATGATGGACATCACCTTAGTCAAGTGATCAAAGTTACCACTGCCAATACTGGGACAATTTGACATCATGTGCCTCCTGATATGATGCACTGAGAAGGGCACAATATCACTTCTGTGATATATTTGCCAAAAATACATATCTCAATCTAACTACAATAAAACATCAAACGAACTCAAATTGAGAGACAGTCTACAAAGTAACTGACCCGTACTCTTCAAACATGTCAATGTTATGAAACACAAATATTGAGAACTATTACAGATTAAATTAAAGGAAACTGTGATGGTTAAGGTTGTGTGTCAACTTGGCTGGGCCATAATTCTCAGTGGCTTGGCAGTTATAATGTAGTTTGGCAGCTATGTAATGAACCAATCACTTTCATAATGAGATCTGATATAATGTAAATCACCCCCACGATGAGATCTGTTATGAGCAGCCAACCAGTTGAAAGGGAGTTTTCTTGGGGGTGTGGCCTGCATCCGATACAAGTGGAATTTCTGGCAAAGCTTGCTGGCTTTTGCTCGCTCTGGATTCTGCAGCTGGTTCCTTCTCATCTGACCTCCAGTTCTTGGGACTTGAGCTAGCAGCTTACCTGCCAGACTTGAGATTCGTCGGCCTCCACAGCCTGTGAGCCAGCGGCCTGCCGTGTTACCTGCCAATCTTGGGATTCATTGACTTCCACAGCCTATGAGCCAGAGGCCTGCTTTCTGACCTGCTGATCTTGGGTTCACCAGCCCCTGCAACTATGTGAATGAGGAGAAGCCTCTATCCTGATCCACAGACTTGGGACTTCCCAACCTCTACCACTGCGTGAGCCATTTCCTTGATATAAATCCCTCTCTATATATATTTATATGCTTCACTGGTTTTGCTTTTCTAGAAAACCCAGCCTAAGACAGAGACTAAAGACACAGGACAACTAAATTCAATGTATGATCTTGCTTTGGATCCTGAATTGGGAAAAAAGTGCTATGAAGGACAATATTAAGAAAAATGAAAAATTCGAATATGGACTATAGATTAGCTAACAGGATTGTATCAATATTAAAATTTCTGATTTAGATAAATGTACTATGGTTATGTAAGAGAATGTTCTTAAAAAATATACACTGAGCTATATAGGGATAAAGGGACATGATGTCTCCAACTTGCTCTCAAATGGTTCAGAAAAAAATAATGTCCATGTATATGAAAATATATACAGATAAAGAATGATAAAGTGGAGTAAAATATGGACAAAAGTAACTCTGAAACTATATCAAAACAACAAAGCAACAAAAATTGGGAAAGTTACTGTCGTTATGCTACATTGCGGACGAGGAGAGTGAGGATTAGAAAGTTAAGTAATTTGCCCTTGGTTATACAATTTGCAAGTGATGGAGTCTGAATTCAAACCTATCGCTGTCTGATTCCAGTGTCCATGCTCTTAACTATTAGAGTATATTGCCTCAAACTAGAGTGATTTTTTTGTGATCAGAATGCATCTAAGTCAGTACTATCTTTGAAAGTAGTCATCTTGGGTGGCTATATGATTATTCCATTGATGCTCTTGCCACTTAGAGTTCTCTCTTTGGAAATACCATCTCAGGCCAGTTTGCTAGCCATATACTTAGAGTTCACCTTAAATTTTTTATTCCTCGAATCTTGGTGTTACTCCCGAAATGACTGTTTTGAAGGAAATGCATGAAGTATGTTATGTCTGTTTTAAAAGTTGTCACATAGTTTTATAGATACTTCTGTTTAATCTTTTCCAGCCCTTTTAAATACATCAAGCTCAAGAACTGCTTTAAATACCAATGTGGAGTGACAAGACAATTCAATGAGGAAAGAATACTCTTTTAACAAATGGTACTGGGGTGACCGGATATCCACATGCAAAAGAATGAAGTTGGACCCCTACCTCACACCATATGGAACAATTAAAATGGGTAAAAGACCTAAATGTAAGAGCTAAGACTATAAAACTCTTAGAAGAAAGCAACAGTATAAATCTGAGTGACCTTGCATTGGGCAATGGTTTTTTAGATATGACACCAAAAGCACAAGCAATGAAAGAAAATATGTATAAATTGGACTTCATCAAAATTAAAAACTCTTTTGTTTCAAAGGACACCATTGAGAAAGTAGAAAGACAACCCACAGGATGGGAGAAAATATTTGCAAATCTTATATCTGATAAAGGTCTAGTAACCAAAATATATTAATTACTCTTACAAATCAACAGTAAAAAGAGAAATTTACCCACTTAGAAACTGGGTAAAGGATTTGAGTAGTCTTTTCTCCTAAGAAGCTATAGAAATGACCGATAAACTCATGAGAGGATGCTCAACATCATTAGTTGTTAGAGAAATGCAAATCAAAACAACAGTGAGATACCACTTCACACCCACTAGGTTGGCATTAATAAAAAAGACAGACAGTAACAAGTGTTGGTGAAGATGGGGAGAAATTGGAACCCTCATGTATTGCTGGTGGGAATGTAAAATGGTGAAGTTACTGTGGAAAACAGTCTAGCAGTTCCTCAAATGGTTAAGCATAGAATTACCATATGACCCAGCAATTCTACTCCCAAGAGGTATACATATACCCAAGAGAAATGAAAACATATATCCACACAAAATCTTGTACACAAATGTTAATAGCAGCATTACTCATAATAGCCAAAAGATGGAAACAACGCAAATGCCCACCAACTGGTGAACAGATAAACAAAATGTAGTATATCCATTCAATGGAAAATTAGTCAGCCATAAAAAGGAATAAAATTCTGATACATACTACAGCATAAACAAACTTTGAAAACATTATGCTAAGTGAAAGAAGCCAGTCACAATAGACTATATATTATGATTCCATTTATATGAAATGTCCAGAATAGGCAAATCAATGGAGACAGAAAGTAGATTAGTGGTTTCCAGGGGCTGGGGGTAAGGGAGGGAATTGAGAGTGACTCCTAATGTATATGAAGTTTCTTTTTGGGGTGGTGAGAATGGTCTAGAATTAGATAGTGTTGATCAATGCGCAACTTTGTGAATAATACTAAAAATCACTGAACTGTACACTTAAATATGGTGAACTTTATGGTATGTGAATTACATCTCAATAAAGTTATTATTTTCAAAAAGCCAATGTGGGTGCCTTTATTCCTACTCAGGAATTGCTCAAGGCTTCTTTCCATTCCACATGCCTCATTCCTTACCTTCCCTGTCTTTGCAACCCTCTCTGGTTATATACCTTGGTTCTTACTTTTCAGCTTCCCTCTTGGATTTGAAGAGACCCAGTGTTTGGACTATGTAGTGAATATTTGTTGTTTGGGGTTACCAGCATCCACTCCCCCTTCTTGAACAGGTTTCCAGTTTTTCTCTGGGGGAGTTGCCCCTCCTTTACTCTCAGCTCATGTGCTGTGGGTAAAACTTACTGCACCTCCATACTCCAGAGGTGGAGCACATGGCCTAAGCTAAGCTATTCAGTACATTCTGTCCATCTTGTCACAACAGTTGGTTCGGTAATAGACACGGGACCCATACCAGGCCAGTTAGTACCAAAAAGACTCACTTTAGGAAGTTCCAGTTGCTCTGCCAGGGAAACAAACTCCACTGCTAGTATTAGGTATTGTGAGACTGAAGCTACCAGGGGTCTCCTCTTAAGAGCCTGAAAATGGAAACCAACCCAGGGAAATATCTCTGATGGCACCTGGTGAAATAATTTGCAACCTGGATTAAGCCATACATGAAGTTGGCTTTACCCATGAACATTTAAGTATAGAGTGAGCAATAAATTGCCTTTTTTGCTTAAGCCAATCTGTGTCTTTCTTTTTTTTTTTTTTGTTATTTGCAGTGAAAGAATCCTAAATGACATGGACTGTTTTCCTGGCTCCCAACTCACTTCAGGACATGATTTCACTTCTGTGCCCTTCATAGGACCTTGCTTGTCAGGCCCACCATTCGCTTTGTTCCTGCTTATCAAAGGAGGGATGTAAAACAATCCTTATAGGGACACTCCCTATATCTACAGCAGCATATAAAGTAGACTCCCAAGTAACACACACACAAAAATGGGCATTAAACAGTTGCTACCTGTATACAAAGAAGGTAGAAAGGAATTGGTGATGGTACAATGTACGACGATGCTACTGGACTCGGGAGTTCTTCACTGGTTCGAGCTCACCCATCAGCTCTGTGGGCAAAAGACCTGGTGACCTGCTTCTGTAAAGACTGCGGCCAAGAAAACCCTATGGTACAGTTCTCCTCTGTCACATGGGGTCACTATGAGTCGAAATTGACTCAACGGCACCCAACAATAACAACTCAAAAGCTGGAGAGGTTTATTGCTAGTTCATGGGGTCAAACAGTGGGCAAGACTCAATAACACGAGGAAAAAATAAATAAGGTTGGCCTCTGAGAATTAAAGTAGTAGAATCTCCACATAAAAAATGTCATTAGCCAACTGTGAGACCCAACCAAGAGAGTGCCTATAAACATGTGACTTGAGATTTGGAAACATCGGAACTCCAATCAAGGTAGTCATCTCAGAGAAACCAAAATGTAACATGACAGTAATTAAGTAATCTGAAACCTAGTTATATGCTCTGCTGCACCTAGCCTCATGCCTGGCACATAGCAGTGTCACTGACTATTTGTTGAATGAACGAGTGAATCCGTATGAACAAAAGGGCCAGCACAGCAAAGGGAAATCTAGGGAGCCTGAAGCAGGCAATCATCCTCCATGTGCAATCTGGGGGACAGAGTATCTTACATAGGCATAGACATAGTTATGGACATGGATATGGATGTGGATATCGATAGAGATGACAGAGATAGAGACATAGAGACCTGGCTCTGTATGCTTGGTTAATGTACATCTACCACTGGACTACAGACCCACTCTCAATGTGAAGGCCAGGCCTTGGACCCTACTGCATCGACCAAGGTAAATTTCACCTTCTGCGGCCTTTTGGCAGCCAGCTAGCTGGTTATCATCCAGTGATAACCTCTGCATTTGCCATGGGCTGAGACAGCCTTAGCACTGCAACGACTTTACTTTTTGCAAAACTCTACCCAGGGTTTTACAACTATAGCATCAGGGAAGATGTATAAGAAATTAGAAACCATTCTAGATAATCAGTGTATGTCGGTCTTGTTGTTGTATACTTCCTCTTTCTACAATCTTACATTGGGAGTGCTTGAAAGAGGATTGGGTGAGAATACTTCTTGTGCAGAAATAGTCCTAGACCCTTTGTGGCAGCAAGAGAAGATCCAGAGCCCCCTCACCCCATCTTCACTGAGGGCACTGCATTCACATAGGCACTGCTGCATCTTGTGTTCTAGATAAAAGCACGTTCCAGATAAAAAGCAAAAACAAGTTCTCCATTTCTAACACCACTAGGTCAATGCCAAGCCTTGCTTTGCTCTGTTGTGTGGTTACACTTTCTTATCAGAGGAAAACATAGGGGCCTCATTGAGTTCTCTGTGTCAGTCGTAACTAGAGAAAGAGAGTTTGAGCCTTCCTTAATCTATTCTTTCTTTCTTTTTGTTCAAAAGGTCAACAAAATATGTTTACTCAGAGAGAAAGTATATTATGTAAATAATTAGCCCATTCCTAGATTATGTTGCACATATATAGTACAGTGGAAAGCTTAAAGAAAGGATTCCAATTTGCAGTAGGACGGGACAGTTCCTGAATTTAGGGAACAGGACTGTGTCTATAGTTCTTATCTAGAATGTATGAAGAATGGATTGGGCTGGTTAATGGAATGGTTCCCCAGCCCAGATATGGACTGCCAACTAGCAAAGAGTCAGAAATCATTAAGACCTAAATGCAATACCGTATTGAACTGAATGGAATCTCTTCCTTGATTGATAATGTGTAACAGAATTAAGTAGAGTCTATGGGTCATTGGTATGTACATCAGTTTCTCCACAATGGATCAAAAAGAGAGAGCTTAAGAGGAAATTTTGACAGTGTATCTCTAGTATGGGAAACCTTGGTGGTGTAGTGGTTAAGTGCTATGGCTGCTAACCAAAAGGTCAGCAGTTCGAATCCACCAGACGCTCCTTGGAAACTCTATGGGGCTGTTCTACTCTGTCCTATAGGGTCGCTATGAGTCGGAATCGACTTGACAGCAATGGGTTTTTTTTTTTTTTTTTTTTATCTCTAGTATAGTCAGGTAAGCATCTGCTCGGACTGGCACCCAGAAGCACCTGGTCTGGCTCATCTTGATGATACTTTCTTTCTCTCATTTTACAGGCTCAACCAGAGCTTTCTCATCTACGATTTTGTCTACAGAGGCTGAACTCAAAGCATCAAAAGGTAACAATACTAAAGCCTTTACCTGATCATTAACTGATGCCTTTATACCCCTTAGGAGTCCCTGGGTGGCAGAAATGATTAAGTACTCAACTACTAACTGAAACGTTGGTGATTTGAACCCACTTACAGGTGCCTCGGAAGAAAGGCCTGGTGATCTGCTTCTGAAAGTTCACAGCTTTGAAAACCCTACTGGGCACAGTTCTACTCTGCAGCACATGGGGTCTCCATGAGTCAAAATTGACTCAATGGCAACTGGTTTGGTTTTGGTTTCCTATACCCCTTAGGTGCAAATGGGACTATTTATCCAAATGTCTCTATGTTCTTGTTGTCGTTGTTGTTTTTTCCGGTGCTGTCCTCTACCTTCAAAGAAGACAATGCTATATAGTAAAAGCTAATGAAGTCTGAAAATCGTGCCACCCATCAGTATTATGAGGGCACCCAAGGTCCTGAGTAGATGCACTGCACTGGGAGTGTGGAAGGTTATGAATGGCCTAGCGTTACATTGAAGAGCCAGCTGCCAACGAAAACAGGTGCCTGACACTCTCACTCTGTCAATGGCCTCCTCGACCTGCTCTGCATTCCTATTCCTCACTTGTTTCAGGTCTCGTTTACTTGGGGCCTAATCTCAATTTCAGTCCTCAGATCTGTTGCTTAATATTCTTCCGGAAAGAACTTTTGCCAGTCATGACTACCGCTCACATTTGTACCCTGGGTTACTTCTGCTCTCTCTGCTCCAGGTAAACATTCCACCTGATCCAGAAACAAAAGCAAAGCAAAGTTTGAGGGTGGAGAAACACATGAAAAAAAACATTGGAGCTCACAGGCCGACTCTGAGGACCCAAACAAGGGACACAGATCCAGCCACGATAGCAGCAGCACCAGCAGCGGCAGCTCCTCCAGTTCAGAACCCACTTGCAGATGCCGCTGCTGGTGCAAGTAGTGGGGCCAACATGGGGCAGAAATGCAGGGATCCAAAAGACAATGGCGAGGTGGAAAAAACGCCAGCTCTTACTTTGTGTCAGGAGGCACAGGCGGGTGCCCTGCACCCAGATGCAGCTCCGGTTCATGATGTATTTGAGGGGGCTTCCCCTGCTGCTAGCAGTAGGGTAAACACAGAGAAGAAAAGCCGTCGGAAAGGGAGGAAGAGAAAGGAGAATAAGAATGTGTATCTTCCTTGGCCTCTGGCATTACAGACTTGGGCATCTTTCGCAGCCCAAGTTCTGAGTCAGACTTCCGTTGTGAGGACTTTGCCAGCTGCTAACGGTGGAGTAAATGAAAGCAGGGATCACAGGGGAAACGGGGAGAAAAAGATTTCGATTCTCACACGGCCCAGGAAGGCACCGCCTGGCACCCTTTGCCCAGCACCAAGTGCAGTTCAGCCCTCTCTTGAGGGGGCCTCTCTGGCAGCAAATGGAGATATAAAAAAATGGGGCAGAAAAGCAGCTGTGAAGGGACACTGAAAAAGAGCAGAGATATCATGGCTAATCCTTGGCCGCTGACAGTACAGGCTTGGGCTTCTTTCACAGCCCCAGATCCGGCACAGACCACTTGTGCAGGGGCTTCCCCAGTTGCTCACAGTGGGGTCATTGTGGAGCATAGAAGCAGGAGTCTAGAGGGTGAGATGGATCAAACGTCAGTTTTTACTTTGTGTCAGAGTACACCGGCTGGTGCCCCATGCCCAGCAGCAGCGCCGGGGCAGACTTCCTTTGAGGGGTCTTCCTGTGCTGCTAACAGTAGGGTAAACGTATGGAAGAAAAACAGGCGTAAGAGGAGGAATAGAAAAGAAAAGAGTGTCTTCGCTTGTCCTTGGCCTCTAACAGTAAAAGTTTGGGCATCATTCCCAGCAGCAGATCCAGTTGACTCCTTTTCAGGAGGAGTCTCCTGTTGCAAGTGCAGGGGTGAATGTGGGGCAGCAAAGCAGGCATCAACAGAAGAACAGTAAGGAAGAAACAAAGTCTGTTCGTCCTTGGCCTGTGAGGGTAGAAGCTGGTACCTCCCTCTCATTAACAGCTCCTGACAAGATTTCATTTGAGGGGGTCTCTTAATCAGGAAGACATAACGCTCAAAATTTAACAAACCCAGGAGAAGCAGGAAAAAGAGAGGAGATGGGAAACAACTACAGAGCAGTGTGGAGCAAACCCTGGAATCCTGTCAAGGTTGGAGAAACCCTGAGAGATTTCCAGGAGATCAGAACTTCTGGAAATGCACAGTGATGAATTTTGCTAGGCAAGTTGACTTTTATTATTGTGGGGCGCTCTGCTCACAAGAGGGGATGGAGGCTTTGACCCTGATCAAAGCCCACACCCACATCCGTACTTCGGTGATGGGAATGCAGGGATCAGAGGGTTTGGAAAGAGCAGCATCTCAGGTAGCCCAGCCAGGGAATTGGGGAGGTTTGTAAGAAAGGAAAGAGGAAAGAACTGGACCTACAGAGCGCTCTGGGTCCTGGTAGTGAAGCTGTCTACATTTGGTTGAGAGAGAGAAGTGTTTAAAATGCCACTCTGAGGAAAGGGAGGCTCACTACACAAATAGTAAATTTCTCCTTGGTATATGGTAGTAGCACAGTTGCTCTCTTGATGGGCGATTTCTTCTCAAGGTTTAAGCTGGTAAAAAACAAAGCCAAATCGATTGCTGTGGAGTCGATTCCAACCTGTGGCGACCCCATGTGTGTCAGAGTAGAGTTGTGCTCCATAGGGTTTTCAAGGATTGTGATCTTTCGGAAGTAGATTGCCAGGCATTTCTTCCAAGGCACCTCTGGGTGGATTTGGACTGAGCTCTTAACTGTTTGCACCAACTGTATAACTAGCACCTGCAGAGTAACACTTCAGAGAAGCAAAAACGCCTTTCTGTCTATCCTCTTGCCCTTAAGTTTCCTAACAGCTTTGGGTCAGGTTTGTTATTTTTGGCTGATAAACAGTATTGTGAGTCTAGATTGTAAACCAGTGATCCTGAGAACACTTCCATTTGACTGGAAAATATTATTGTATGTTGTAAATTAGATGGTAAGCTGCCTCAGTGACCACATTCAGTTCTGGGACTGGCCAGATTACACAGCCAAGAGCCCAGACACTAGAGCCACAAGGCCTGAGTTCAAAGCCTCACTTTGCCACTCACTTCCTGTGTTACCCTGAGCAAGTTACTCAACTCTTCTGTGCCCCAATATCCCCCTCTATAAATGGGGAAGATAATAGAGTTGGTGTGAGGATAAATGAGTTAATACATGTGAAGCACTTAGAAGAGTTGTTGTCAGGTTGTTGTTAGGTGTCATTGGGTCGATTCCGACTCCTAGCAACCCTATAGGACAGAGTAGAACTGCCCCATAGGGTTTCCAAGGAGTGGGTGGTGGAATCGAACTGCTGACCTTTTGGTTAACAGCTGAGCTCTTAACCACTACGCCACGCCCAAACAGTGTCATCTATTATTACCTTATATTTCAGCACTCAATCTAATGGAAGAGTCTTGTGCTGTGGGATTATGTGTCCTGAAATTTACATAAATGACAGGGTATCCATAAGATGGAATATGATGCCTCCACTTAAAATTATGGTAAGAAAGATTCTTAAAGGGATGGAAAAATGTTTTGTGATAAAATGCTTAAGGGGAAAAAGCAGGAGATAAAATTGTAGCTACCATTTTGCGGTAGTATGACCTGAACCATGGCCAAAAAAAAAAAAAAAAAAAAATGTGTAGCAGTAAAGACTGGGAGAGGCATACACTACTATGTTAACATTGGTTAATTTTGGAAGATGGGATCCTGGGTGATGTTTTTTTCTGCTTCTTAACCCTTTTCTGTAACTTCCAAATTTCTACCTTACCGCGTAACACTTTATAATCAACAAATAATTAAGAAAACATGAATGAGGGAAAATGTTAAAAAAAAAGACAACCTTTCCACGGTGAACTTAGTGGAGGAGAGTAACCCAGCGTTGGAGGAGCTGAGGGGACAGGATTTTTCCTAGTGAAAGACTCCTCAGCCTGTAGCTGCTGACAAAGAGATCCAGCACCTTTGACGGGGACTGAACAGAACACAGACAACTACACTGGGAAGGAGGCCAGGGACTTGAGTTTTTCTCAAACAACCTGGGGCAACCTGTGAGGGGAGGTTACTTTGCTTCCGCTGTAACCAACTATTGCCTGGTTTTGCAGGGACTGTGCTGCTCTGGCTATATTGTCACTGTCACCTGTTACGCTTTTTGAAATCTTGTCTGGGAAGCTTGCCTGGACAAGGTAGCTGGGTAGAGTTTGCGATTAAAAAGTAAATTTTTGTTTTGGCCTTTTGTGTAGCCTGGCTTTGGGATCACTTTGGTTCAAACGATGCCCTGACACATTCCCTGGCAACACTGAAGAGACAGAGATTCATGGGAGGCTCTGAGGGGGTGAGTGCTCCTTTTATGTGTCCCAGGTGCTCTTGCAGGGGCTTTGGGAAATTTTGGAGAAGTGTCTTCACGAAGGTGCAGGCAGGGCTTTTCTGATGGACCACTCATCTCCTGCCCCAAGCGATGCACACAGGGATGGATTACCCAATAAACGAGGTACACACAGGCTTACATGTGCTTACTTACTAATCTGTAGGGCACAGTTTCACCTGTTTTTCACCACGTCAGTGATGTGTTGAAAACCATGCGAAATTGTGCACTACAGACTGGTAAGTAAACACAACTGAGCCCATGCATATCTTTCTCACTGTAGGGCATTTCATATTGTGCTTACCTGTTAAGTTATTCTGAAATAATTGTAGACTCACAAGAAGTTGCAAAAATAGTGCAGAGAGGTCCCTTGTACCCACCCAAATTCCCGTAATGGTGGCATCTTACATAACTATAGTTCATTACCAAATCCAGGAAATTGATTGCCTCATTATAACTAACTAGACTATAAAACACTACAATGAATTCCATGTGTCCAAGGCTCCAATTCAAATATCTGTGTCTGTGAGTCCAGTACAATTAGGTGGTGCCCGGCTACCACCACTGACTGCTCTGACAGGGATTGCAACACAGGGTCCGGGACAGAGCAGGAGAAAAATGTAGAACAAAATTCTAACTCACAAAAAAAGAGCAGACTTACAGGCCTGACAGAGAATGGAGAAACCCCGAGAGTATGGCCCCCGGACACCCTTTTAGCTCAGTAATGAATCACTCCCGAGGTTTACCCTCCAGCCAAAGATTAGACAGGCCCATTAAACAAAACGAGACTAATGGGGGTGCAACAATCCAGGGACAAGGACTAGAAGGCAGGAGGGGACAGGAAAGCTGGTAATAGGAAACCCAAGGTCAAGAAGGGACAGTGTTGACATGTCTTGGGGTCGTTAACCATTGTCACAGAACAATATGTGTACAAACTGTTTAATGAGAAACTATTTGTTCTGTAAAACTTCATCTAAAGTACTATTAAAAAAACACAAATATCCGTGTTTGCTGTTCAAGTCCCTCTGTGGTCAGACAGTTCAACTGCTTGGTGGTGCTCAATGAGTTCTTCTGCTTCAAGAATCCCTCTGCCCTATCTCCATTCTGAGTGCACAGTTTTGAGAGTAAAGAGCGATTTTTTTTAGCCTCATGTAAGCCTAGCCTTGAGGTAAATATTCTGCTCTGCAGGACCACTGATGTAGGACAAGCCAAAGATTGTTTTCAGCCACTGGCTCAGGAATAGAACTTTGGAGTTGATGAAGGAAGGTGTCTTAGTTATCTAGTGCTGCTATAACAAATACCACAAGTGGTTGGCTTTAACAAAGAGAAATTTATTCTCTCACAGGGTAGGAGGCTAGAAGTCCAAATTTAGGGCTTCAGCTCCAGGGGAAGGTTTCTCTCTCTGTCAGCTCTGGAGGAAGGTCCTTGTCATCAATCTTCCCCTGGTCTAGGAGCTTCTCAAGCACAGGGACCCCAGGTCCAAAGGACACACTCTGCTCCCAGCACTGCCTTCTTGGTGGTGTGAGAGCCCCATGTCTCTCTGCTAGCTTCTCTCTTTTATATCTCAAAAGAGATTGGCTCAAGACAATCCAATTTTGTAGATTGAGCCCTGCCTCATTAACATAACTGCTGCCTATCCCACCTCATTAACGTCATAGAGGTAGGACTTACAACACATAGGAAAATCACATCAATCACAAAATGGAGGACAACCACACAATACTGGGAATCATGGCCTAATCAAGTTGACACATATTTTGGGGGGACACAATTCAATCCATGACTGAAGGCATTAAAATTTTGAATCCCCTTGGCAAATTCACTCTTTTCTCTCACTGGAACCACACAGGAGTGGTGGGAAAGATTAGAACCTAGCTACCTGCCCAGGTGAATATAGATACAATTACAAAGAAATCATGCAAATACCTTCGGAAGGAGCCTTGTAGGACACTAGTCTGAAGGGATATGCAAAAGCCAAAAGTACACAGCTTGCTTCTGGAAGTCCAAAACAGAGTCCCTTCTGTTTTCCTGTCACCCTGCCATGTCCCTCACCTCACCCTAAACAGTGCTTCCCAACCTTAAGGCCAGAAAGGCAAAACACAAGCCATCCTTTCAACAGAGTGGAAACTTAAGGAATACACAGGAAGCAAATAGCCATTTTCTACTCTAGCCCTCTTTGAGCATTCTTTATTTTGAGTTCATTTTGTTCTGAAATTACTTACAGCATGGGTTACATAATTTCGCTTTTTTCTTTTTAACAGTCTTACGTTATTTTAAACAGTTGGTTCAAGGCTTTTGCTAGACTGGAAACTCTTCAAGGTCTCTGTCTTTGTGTCTCTCTCTCTATATATATATCATAGTACCCTTGCACAATTCTGAGAGGGATTAATAGATGTAGATTTCCCTCACCTTGTCAGGAAACCAGACCAAAAAAAATTTTTTTAAACCAGGAATGTCTTAGAAGACAATTTCTAGACCCTTTGTGGCTTTCTCACCTTTGAGTTAAAAGCATACTCTGTGGCTGGGCCTGAGCCAGCCTAGGCCCACTGGGTTTGGTCTGTGCTCACTGTGATGTGGTATGCTGTTGAAGTTGCCCTCTTTTTGGCCTGTCTCTTTAGGTACATGTTGAGCTCCCTGAGGGCACAGACAATATTTCTTTGGTGTTTCCTCACAGCACCTATTGCAATGTCAGCTCAAAAAAAAAAAAAAAAAAAAAGCACTTGAGTAATGTTGTCAGGATGGACAGGTTTGAGGGCTGAAAGTAGATGTTGCATAGTTTTCAAGGAATCTAGGTTAATAACCAGAGGAAGCTGAGGAAGAAGTTGGCCCTGGCTTATAGGACAAACCAAAGCTTGCATGGCAAGATGCTTTAGCTCTCAGTTTCTTCAATGGGGAAGAATGAATAATAGTAATAGCCAACATTAATTGAGCACTTACATTCATGCCAGGTACAACACAAAAAGATTAACAAAAGAAAAAAATAGATATATAGGACTTCATCAAAATTAAGAACTTTTTGAGCCTCAAAGGGCATTATTAAGAAAGTGAAAAGACAACCTACAGAGTGGGAGAAAATATTTGGGAACCATATATCTGATGATGGTTTAATATCCAGAATGTATAAAGAACTCCTACAACTCAGCAACAAAAAGACAAACAACCCAATTTAAAAATGGGTGAAGGAGTTGAATAGATATTTCTCCGAAGAAGATATATAAATGGCCAATAAGCACCTGAAAAGATGTTCAAGGTCATTAGTCATTAACTAAACGCAAATGCAAATCGAAATCACACTGAGATACCACTTCACCTCCACTAGGATGATTATTATCGGAAAAAAAATGGAAAATAACAAGTGTTGGCGAGTATGTGGAGAAGTTGGAATAATCATACATTGTTGGTGCAGTCACTGTGGAAAACAGTTTGGTGATTCCTCAAAAAGTTAAACATAGAATTACCATATGATCAGCAGTTAAACTTAGAACAGGGACTCAAACAGATACTTGTACACCAACATTTATTGCAGCATTATTCACAGTAGCCAAAAAATGGAAACAACCCAAGTGCCCAATAACAGATGAATGGACAACAAAAGGTGGCATATACATGCAATGCAATATTGCTCAACCATAAAGAGAAATGAAGTTCTGATACATACTATGATGTAGATGAACCTTGAAAACATTACGCTGAGTGAAATAGGCCAGACACAAAAGGACTAGTATTGTATGATCCCACTTATATGGAATATCTAGAATAGTCAAATGCATAGAGACAGAAAATATATTAGTGGTTACCAGGGACTGGGAGGAGGGGAGGAGAGGAGGAATACTTAGCTTCTAGTTGGAATAATGAAAAATTTTCAGAAGTAGATAGTGGTGATAGTTGTACCACATTATGAATATATTTAATGATAAATATATTTAATTATGAATATATTTAATGCCACTCAAAAATGGTTAAAATGGCAAATTTTATGTCATATATTTTACTACAATAAAAAAATACAAGGCAGGCACTGCTCTAAGGACTTTACACAGATTGTCTCTCTAACTTCACAGCAATCTTAAGTGGTAGGTACTATTATTACCTCCATTTTATAGAAGAAGAAACTGAGGGATAGAAGGATTAAGTAATTTACCCAAGCTAGTATGGAGAAGGAAACCCTGGTGGTGTAGTGGTTAAGAGCTACAGCTGCTAACCGAAAGGTTTGCAGTTCAAATCTGCCAGCTGCTCCTTGCAAACCGTATAGAACAGTTCTACTCTGTCCTATAGGGTCTCTATGAGTCGGAATTGACTTGATGGCAACAGGTTTTGTTTTGGTTTTAGTGCGGAGAAGTCAGGATTTGAATTCAGATCATCAGACTCCAGAGCTCACACTCCTAAAAGTCGTGTGAGGAATCAACGAACATAAAAGCCTTGAGAGACTGAAGCATGTATGTCTGAGTAGCTGAGGTGGTTAGAGGTCAGGTCCAGGGGAGTGGACATTATGTATCAGTTAGCTTTGCTTCCTTCCCAGGCCTGACCCTGGCTGGAAAATGGCTGCAAAAGGAACCTTGAGTAAGAGACTGAAAGACTTAGTGCAGCCTCATCCCTGCTGCAGGCAAAACAACTCGAAGCCTGCATCCTACTGCGAATGGGTCAGCAATGTCGTGTTCATATACTAAGGACAGCATGTTTTGATGTTACAGAGCACTGTGAACTCCTTGGAAGCTAAGGACTATATAAACTCTGGGTACTGCAGGATTGTTATTTAAGGCAGATCCCAAGAAAGAACCATTGTGTTTCACAGGGCTCCCCACTACCTCCCCACGGGGCCCGTTTATTTTACTGCAGGAAATGAATGATGTTCAGCAATTTCTTTGCCTTGCTGTGCAATTAAAGTATTCCCTTGGGTACCCAGCCCAGCTCACGTATACAGGAAGTGGCCCCCAAGTGGCTGACTCGGTTTTAGAACAATATATACCCTGCAGGAATACTTCCTGTCACCAAACTTCACTAAGCCCCTGAAGCAACAGAGTAAACAGTTTTGGTTCAGGAGAAAAAGAAAGACCTGGATGAAGCAATGGACATGCATCACTGGGTTGAGAGGAAGGCCTGGTGGGGCTTTGCAGGCTGGAAAGGGAGAATAGGCTGGTCTTCTAAGAGAGAAAGACAGGCCATCCATAGGGGAGAATTTGAGCAGAGCCCTGGCGGTGGGATGTTCATGGTATATTTGGGGGACACTAAGGCGAGCAGCTTGGTTGAAGCAGGTGGTTCCTGTTGGCAAGCAGTGGTAGATAGAACTGGAAATGTTATTCGTCAGAATGGAAGGCAGGCAGAAAGATTTAGATTTGAAATAGGAGGAAATAGTGTGTTCCGACTAGAAATTCCAGTTTAAAAGGCTTGCCCCATGATTCATCACGTTTCCTTTGTAAACAGAGGACAGTTCGCCATGGGATGCTCAGGCCACTCTTCTCTCTCCTGGCCCCTACCTCTTTTAAGTGCAAGCTATGGCAGTAGTAGGGTAAAGAAAGGGTATCCTCAGAACCAGTCATGCTTCTCAGGTGCTTGGGTTCCCTCTACAGTACTGTACCCAGACCCCTGTCAGTGGCCTGCTGTTGTACTTGAAGGTTCCGAAGACCAATGTGACACAGGAAATACGTTTGGCAAATGCAATCTTTATTCGTGGTTATAGGTATCTGCCTGAAATCCATTTTGACTATCCCGGTAAAGTGAGCTGAACAATGAAGATACCCCAGACCCCCTTTACCCTTTTAGCTTCAAGCTCAAACCAGACCAAGACCTGGGCAACCAGTCACTCCTTATCTCTTTTCCTTTGCTCCTCGCCTTGTTCTGCTTAGCTCTCCTGTGTTGAGTTTCCCAAGGTAAAGGCGCACGCAGCCAAAGCTTTACTGCTGACATGGGAGACAGAAGAGGAAAGAACTGACCAGGGAGAAAGAAAGCATTGACCCTGTTGTTTTTGTCCCCCCGAACCCCACTCCACTGAAAGTCTTCCATGCCTCATATTCTAACCTTGATGCATAACAGACAGCCCCTCACTGTGGTTAGAGTGAGGGGCAGTGAGGCTATGTGGCCAGGCCTTCAACTCCCACATACACACAGTCACTCTTCTAGGTAAGATTCTGGGTTGAACAGCAAGGCATGTGGACAACTAGGGGTACTGCTGTCCCCCCTTGAGGAAGATCTGAGTGTAGCTGGACCCTTTGGGGCAGGAGATGACTGGTCCATCAGAAAAGCCCTGCCTGCACCTTCGTGAAGACACTTCTCCAAAATTTCCCAAAGCCCCTGCAAGAGCACCTGGGACACATAAAAGGAGCACTCACCCCCTCAGAGCCTCCCATGAATCTCTGTCTCTTCAGTGTTGCCAGGGAATGTGTCAGGGCATCGTTTGAACCAAAGTGATCCCAAAGCCAGGCTACACAAAAGGCCAAAACAAAAATTTACTTTTTAATCGCAAACTCTACCCAGCTACCTTGTCCAGGCAAGCTTCCCAGACAAGATTTCAAAAAGCGTAACAGGTGACAGTGACAATATAGCCAGAGCAGCACAGTCCCTGCAAAACCAGGCAATAGTTGGTTACAGCGGAAGCAAAGTAACCTCCCCTCACAGGTTGCCCCAGGTTGTTTGAGAAAAACTCAAGTCCCTGGCCTCCTTCCCAGTGTAGTTGTCTGTGTTCTGTTCAGTCCCCGTCAAAGGTGCTGGATCTCTTTGTCAGCAGCTACAGGCTGGGGAGTCTTTCACTAGGAAAAATCCTGTCCCCTCAGCTCCTCCAACGCTGGGTTACTCTCCTCCACTAAGTTCACCGTGGAAAGGTTGTCTTCTTTTTTACATTTTCCCTCATTCATGTTTTCTTAATTGTTTGTTGATTATAAAGTGTTACGCGGTAAGGTAGAAATTTGGAAGTTACAGAAAAGGGTTAAGAAGCAGAAAAAAACATCACCCAGGATCCCATCTTCCAGAATTAACCAATGTTAACATAGTGGCATATGTGTCTCCCAGTCTTTATTGTAACAGCTTTATTGAGATATAATTCACATACCATACAATTCACCCACTTAAAGGGTACAATTTATGGCTTTTAGTATATTCACAGTTATGCAACCATCACCACGATCACTTTTAGAACATTTTCATCACCCCAAAAAGAAACCCTACATCCTTTAGCTATCACTCCCTATTCACCCATCCCCCTCAGCCCTAAGGAACCGCTAATCTGCTGTCTGTCTCTATGGATTTGCCTATTCTGGACATTTCACATAAGTGGAATCCTGTAATATGTGGTCTTTTCGTCTGGCTTCTTTCACTTAGCATAATGTTTTCAAGGTTCATCCACCTTGTAGCATGAATCAGTATTTCATTCCTTTTTATGGCCGAATAATATTACTTTTTTAATCCATTCATTAGTTGTTGAACATTTGGGTTGTTTCCACTTTTGGTGCTTATGAATAATGCTGCTATGAACATCCATGTACAAGTTTTTGTGTAGACATATGTTTTTATTTCTCTTGGGTATATTCCAGGACTGGGATTGCTGGGTCATATTATAAAGCTATGTTTAACTTTTGAGGAACTGCCAGGCCATTTTCTAAAGTGGTCGCATCATTTTACAATCCCACCAGCAGTGTGTAAGGTTTCCAATTTCTCCATATATCTCACCAACACTTGTTATTATATGTCTTTTTGAGTATAGCCATCCTAATGGGTATGAAGTGGTACTCCCAGACTTTATTGCTGCACATTTTCTTGATACCATTTAGGTCTCCTTAAGGCTGCTTATGAACAATCAAACACCTTGGTTTGGAGGCTTAGGGTCATGGTTTCATGGGACATCGCAATTAATTGGCCTAATATCATTTTTAGTGCTTCTGTTCTACCTCGTAGTTCATTTCTTAGTGCCTAGGTTCTTAAAATCTAGCAAACAAGTTAAAAGGGTGTCTGGGGACCATACTCTCAACGTTTCTCCAGTCTCTGTCAGGCCAGTAAGTCTGGTCTTTTTTTGTGAGTTAGAATTTTGTTCTACATTTTTCTCCAGCTCTGTCCGGGGCCCTCTATTGTGATCCCTGTCAGAGCAGTTGGTGGTGGTAGCCGGACATCATCTAGTTGTGCTGGACTCAGTCTGGTGGAGGCTGTGGTAGTTGTGGTCCATTAGTCTTTTGGACTAATCTTTCCCTTGTGTCTTTGGTTTTCTTCATTCTCTCTTGCTCCAGATGGGGTGGGACCAGTGGAGTATCTTAGATGGCCACTCACAAGCTTTTAAGACCCCACACACTACTCACCAAAGTAGAATGTAGAACATTTTCTTTATAAACTATGTTATGCCAGTTGAGCTAGATGTGCTCCAAGACCATGATCCCCAGCCCCAGAGAGGAATTCTTAACCCTTTACTTTTCAACACTACATTTCATGGAAGAGTCTGGTGCTGGGTTATTATGTGCCCTAGTAGGCCTTTGGGACTTTGTTGGATATAAAAGCTGAAGCTGGGAAAACCTGGCCCTGAGAAAATTTCCTGTCAACCTCATATCTAAAGTAGGGCGCCTTTAGCTGCATAGTTTCCAAGCCCTCTCCATGATCTAACATGCAGCTCTGTCCTCTGTGTATCGGGTGACCAACTCCTCCAGGTTTGCCTAGAACTTTCCCAGTTTTAGCACTGAAAGTCCCCTCTACCAGGAACAGCCTCAGTTCTGGGAAGATGTGAATGATTGGTCACTGGGTTAGTCTGGTTCTGTCCCTGTTTTAGTACTGAAGGTCCTGCATCCCAAGAAACCACTCAGTCTGGAGCAAACTGCAATGATAAGTCAGTTTCCATAAAGATTTCATGGCTGATAATTGGTTTGAGGCATTTCTCATGCTAAGGGTATTTGCATTTTAATAAAGACTTCTTAAAAATCATGAAGCTTTCACAACCCAAAGGAATGAATGGCTAATTATGAAATCTCAGGCACTGGGAAGAGTTTCTGGGAAGTGAATTTCTGGATAAGTGGGCCACTGCTCCCCCCTCCACCCCGCCACATGCCTCTCAGTTCTCATTCAAGTGACTGCATATGCTGCCAGCTCTAATCAGCAGACAACCTGAAGTGCTCTATTATAATGGTTGAGAGATGATATCCCTTAGGACAGTGGTTCTCAAACTGGAGCTTGCATCGAAGTCACTTGGCATGCTTGTTAAAACACAGATGGTAGGACCCCACTCCCAGAATCTTCAAGTTAGGTGTCTGGGGTGGGGGGCTGATAATTTGTATTTTTAACAAGTTCCCAGGTAATGCTAATGCTGCTGGTTCTGGGCCCACACTTTGAGAACCATTGGTGTAGTAATTAGGAGCACAGATTCTGCCAACTGCCTGAGTTAGAATTCTTGCTGTATCACTAATTCACTTGACAACCTTGAGCTAATTATTTAACCATTCATGCCTCAGTTTCCTCATCAGTATAGGGGAAATAATAACAGGACCTCCTTCTTAGGGGTATTGTGAGTCAATACAACAGTGCCTGGCCCCGTAGCAAGCTGTGTAAGTATTATCACTCCTCAAGTTCATAACAACCGATCTGCTATTTCTTCTTTAGGCTTAAAGCAAACTGCACACACTTGATGCAGATGTACTCCTACAAACATCCCTGCGATGCCTGGCCACTGGGCAAGGTTTCAGGGTTTGCAGTTGCCCTGGTTTCCCCCAGATGCTGACAACCCTTCTGGAGAAGCTTGGCTAGTCACCACTCAGTATTCACTTTACTCTCACCCTATAGACTCTTAGAGAGCTTCCAGAATGTTTTTTTTTTTTCCAGGAGAATATGCATCAGTGTAGCCCTGAAGCAGCCCAAGGAATTTGAATAACAGATGGCCTCATAAACTCTGTAGACAAAGCCTTGGCTGTTTGGAAAGAAAGGCAGCTTAAATGAAATGGACACATGTAGACTTCCTTGTCTGCGGGAAGATTAGTTTGTAGCAGGATGCAAGCATTCAGCATTTTATATATATACAAAAAAACCAAACCTGTTACCGTTGAGTCGATTTCGACTCATAATGACCCTACAGGACAGAGTAGAACTGCCCCATAGAGTTCCCAAGGAGCAGCTGGTAGATTCTAACTGCCAAACTTTTGGTTAGCAGCCAAGGTCTTAACCACTGCACCACCAGGGCTCATATATATATAAATACGTAAAAAATATATATGCATATGTATATATATTTTACATGTACATCATCTCATTTTATATTCACAACATGAATGAGAGGTAGATATTATTCTCCCTATTTCATAAATGAGGATACCAAGACTCAGATAAATTAGGCAATAATAATATTTATTGAGTGCTAACCATGCGACAAGGACCCCTGGTGGCTAAGTGGTTAAAGTGATTGACTGCTAAACGAAAGGCCAGTCATTCGAAACCACCAGCGGCTCAGTGGGAGAAAGATGTGGCCGTCTGCTTCTGTGGAGATTTACAGCCTTAGAAACCCTATGGGGTCGCTATGAGTTGGAATCAATGGCAGTGGGTGGTGGGTAACCATATGACAGGAATCCCTGGGGGTGTAAACAGTTAAGCTCCTGACCACTAGCCAAAAGTTTGGTGGTTTGAACCCACCCAGAGGCTCCTCTGAAGACAAGCCTAGTGATCTGCTTCCAAAAAGTTCACAGCCTCGAAAACCTATGGAGCAGTTCTACTCTGTACATATGGAGTTGCCATGAGTCAGAATTGATTCCATGGCAACTAACAGCAACAACAAATACATCTCTGTCTTATTCTGTATTTTTCATTTCTGCATTCCCATTGCTATCAAGTCAATTCCGACTCATAGTGACCCTGTAGGACAGAGTAGAACTGCCCCATAGGGTTTCCAAGGAGTGGCTGGTAGATTTGAACTGCCAACTGTTTGGTTAGCAGTTGAGCTCTTAACCACTACACCACCAGGCTTCCCTATTTCTGCATTAGGATGGGGTCACTTGGCCCATTGTCCATCGAAGGACAACCTTCCCTAAGATAAAAGAAACATCTTCTCTTCCCTCCAGGAAGTAGAGATAGACAACTGGGTTTTGTATATACTGAGCCAGGGGTGGATTATCCAATATGCAAGGTAAGCACAGTGCTGATCTTCCTTACCAGATCATCTGTAGTGAACAATTTCACATTTTTATTTACCACATCAAAGACTCTGCTTCTAGGTATGGCTGGCATCTGTCTCTCTCCCAACCTCACAGCACCTTCCTAAAGAATCAAAGCCTCTTTTCAAATTTACAATCCCTGACAAGGGCAGATGATCCAGTAAGCAAGGTAAGCACAGGCTTACTAGTGCTTAGTTACTAATCTGTAGCGAACAATTTCATCATGTGGTGAAACCCATGTGAAATTGTTCACAACAGATGATCTGGTAAGCTAGGTAAGCACTGTGCTTACCTTGCCTATTGGATAATACACCCCTGACTGAGCCCTTTCCCTAATGTCCAGGAAAGATAAGCCTGTTTTCTGTTACTATTGATTTGGATTCCAGTTTTAGTAAGTCATTGAGGCTCTTCCTGGTGGGCCCTGAGGAACTATTGTTAGTAAAAGTAAAGGAGAGAAGTGGACCAGCTAGAGTCAGTGGCAAACCAGAGAGTGCATGGCTGATTTAAAGGGGGCAGGCACCACCCAAAAGCAATGGATTTTTGCCAACTGGGGTTTCAGGCTGTGTTGCTGGATCTTAAGAGTTTTTTTAAATAATGAAGCCAAAATCCCAAGTTTTTTTACAGGAAATCCTCTGATTTTTAAATGTTGTCAACCAATTAAAAAAAAAAAAAAGCCATGTGTGCCAAACAAAACATATCCACAGCACATACTTGCTGCTAGTGTCCAACCTCTGAGGAAAAAGAAGAGACTTGGGCTTTTAGTGTGGATGGAAAGGAGCTTGGCAGCAGGCAGGCAGGAGAGGCTGGGTAGGTGGGGAAAAGAAGGGAGCAGGAGTTCCAAGTACAGTCCTTGAGCAGGGGCAGGCACTGCTCAGGAGGGACTGCATGAGTGGACTCCAAAAGATGAGCACTGTGAGAGATACCATTTGTACTCAGGGGCTGTGTTGAATCAGAATCCTTGCCACCTAGCCACCCAGTCTTCAATGGGTGGAAATAACAACAACAACTAACACTAGTTGGATACTTATTCTGCTCAGTTAATTCAACTGGTGCAAGCCTCGGGTACAAGTTTACATGTAATGCTTTGTTTAATCATCACAATATCTGTAGGAGGTTGATATTATTATTATCCCCACTTTATATCATTTCATCTGCACCCAGGCTTGCTCCAGTTGAATTCACTGAGTAGGAGCGTTGATCTATCTGAACAAAGCACTCCCACAAACCAACTTACCAATGCAGGCAGAATGCCCAGTTGGTACCTATCATGGGTTTCATGCAGCAACCCCTACCTCTACACTAGGAAACTTCCAGACTTCTGGCAGGTGTCATAGAGGTGCTCCTGAACCTCTTCTTTGGTACAATGAACTGAGTGCATGAAAGTGCCAGAACTGGGACAGTGAGAAGTAGACACAATTACAGTTTTATCACCTGTCAGCTTAGGAACCAATAAGCAGAACCCTGAGGGACTGACCTCAGGTCAGCTTTGATGGGAGGGAGGGGAAAGGGGCAGCCCAGGTCATGGGTTATCTATCTGTGCTTCAGAAAGCTACTTCACACAGAACATTCCAAGGAAGGATTTTGGGGAATGAGGGAAGAGCATGAAGATACTGGAGACCCAGAGGAGAGAGGAGTAGAAAGGGAGGCTGGGAGGAGGCCAGAGACAACCTTGGCCTGCTACTTAACTTTACTGAGGGCCAGTTTTGTATAGAGGCCATTAGCCTGACTGGGAAAAAGCCACGGAAGGAAGTGGGGTTAGAGATTCAATCAGTCCAAATGTTAGACTGGGGCGCCTGGTCTCTTTAAACTTTTTTTTCCCTTTCCTTGCATAACTACAGCTACCGAAGCAGGGGAGGAGACGGTAAATCTGGCCTAAGGCCTTGGTTTATCATTATCTAAATATGTATATTTACCAAAGGCTTACCAAACGGGGCTTTTTAAAGTTCTGAGTGATGTCCTGTCTGGTATTTTCTTAGGGAAATGAGCTTGTTGCTTCATCAAATTATAGGTTATTTATTGATGGAAAAGTAACCAGAAGGGCCATTTCCCCATATTGCTTAGTAACTTTTTACACACACTCATAAGTCATATTGACATATCAGCTTAGGACTAGAAGTTACAGAATAACAGGAAATTCTGAAAGGTTTGAATATACATAAGATATCAAGACTTTTCAGCTAGAAATAGTTTCATGTCCTGTTTATAATGTCAAAACTGAGGTTAGTGGGTTTTCCTCTCTCAACTACTGAATATGAATACTTTGGACCCACTGGGGAGTTGCTCATTCACCAATATTCATTGGGCACTCACTGTTGCCATCGTTTTCCTAATAACAGTAGCTACCATTTATTGAGCACTTACTACCTGCCAGACTTTGGGCTAAGTGGATGATATCATTTAATCCTGATAACCACCCTCCTAAGGAACCTGGGTGGCACAGTGTTTAAGAGCTTGGCTGCTAATCAAAAAGGTTGGCAGTTCGAATCCACCAGTCACTCGTTGGAAACCCTGTGGGGCAGTTCTACTCTGTCCCATAGGGTTCCTAAGAGTCAGAATCGACTCGACGGCAACGGGTTTGGTTTTGGGTTTTGGAAGGAGCCCTGGTGGCTGCTAACCAGAAGGTTGGCACTTTGAACCCACCAGTAACTTCACAGGAAAAAGATGTGACAGTCTGCTTGGCTCCTTCTGTAAAATACTACTGCCTTGGAAACCCTATGGGGCAGTTCTGCTCTGTCCTATGGGGTCGCTATGAGCTGGAATTGACTCGACAACAACGGGTTTTTTGGTAACCACCCTCTTGGTTAAATGTTACTGCCCTCATTTTACAGATGAGGAAACTGAGACTTAGAGGAGTTAAGTAACTTGCCTAAGGTCAGTCACACAGCTAGTTGTTGTTGTTAGGTGCCATCGAGTTGGCTACAACTCATAGCAACCCTACGTATAAGAACGAAACACTGCTGGGTCCTGCACCATCCTCACAATTGATGCTATGTTTGAGCCCATTTTTGCAGCCACTGTGTCAATCCATCTCTTCGAGGGTCTTTCTCTTTTTCGATGACTGTCTACTTTACCAGTCATGATGTCCTTCTCCAGGGATTGGTCCCTCCTGATAATATGTCCAAAATACATGAGACAAAGTCTCGCCATCCTCGCTTCCAAGGAACACTCTGGCCGTACTTCCTTCCAAGACACACTTGTTCGTTCTTCTGGCTGAAACCAAAAAACCCGTTGCCATCGAACCAATTCCGACTCATAGCAACCCTGTAGGACAGAGTAGAACTGCCCCATAGGGTTTCCAAGGAGCACCTGGTGGATTTGAACTGCCAACCTTTTGGTTAGCACTGAACTCTTAACCAGTAAGCCACCAGGGTTTCAGTCCATAGTATATTCAGTATTCTTCGCCAACACCATAATTCAAATGCATTAATTCTTCTTCAGTTTTCCTTACTCATTGTCCAGCTTTCACATGCATATGAGGCAACTGAACATACCATGACTTGGGTCAGGCGCACCTTAGTCCTCAAAGTGACATCTTTGCTTTTTAACACTTTAAAGAGGTCTTTTGCAGCAGATTTGCCCAATGCAATACGTCCGTTGATTTCTTTTTTCTTATTGTGCTTTAGATGAAGGTTACAGAACAAACTAGCTTCTCATTAAACAATTAGTACGCGTATTGTTTTGTGACATAGGTTGCCAACCCCACAACACGTCAACGCTCTCCTCTTCTTGAGCTTGGGTCCCCTATTACCCAAGACTTCCTGTCACCTCCTGCCTTCTTATACTTGCCCCTGGGCTGGTGTCTAGTTTTGTTTTATGGGCCTATCTAATCTTTGGCTGAAGGGTGAACCTCAGGAGTGACTTCAGTACCGAGCTAAAAGGGAGTCCAGGGGCTATACTCTCAGGGTTTCTCCAGTCTCTGTCAGATCAGTAAGTCTGGTCTTTTTTTTTTTTTTTTTTTTTGTGAGTTAGAATTTTGTTCTACATTTTTCTCCAGCTCTGTCTGGGACACTCTATTGTGATCTCTGTCAGAGCAGTCGGTGGTGGTAGCTGGGCACCATCTAGTTGTGCTGGACTCACTCTGGTGGAGGCTGTGGTAGTTGTGGTCCATTAGTCCTTTGGACTAATCTTTCCCGTGTGTCTTTGGTTTTCTTCATTCTCCCTTGCTCCAGACAGGGTGAAACCAGTGGAGTATCTTAGATGGCCATTCAGAAGCTTTTAAGACCGCAGACGCTACTCACCAAAGTAGAATGTAGAACATTTTCTTTATAAACTATGTTATGCCAGTTGAGCTAGATGTTCCCCGAGACCATGGTCTCCACAGCCCTCAGCCCAGTAATTCAGTCCCTCAGGGAGTTTGGATGTGTCTACGGAGCTTCCAGGACCTTGCCATGGACAAGTTGTTCTGGCTTCCCCAGTATTTTGTACTGTCTTACCTGTCACCAAATTTACCACTTATCTATTGTTTATTTACTGTTTTTTCATCCCCACGCCCCACCTCGTAACCATCAAAGATTGTTTCTTTTTGTGTGTAAACCTTTTCATGAGTTTTTATAGTAGTGGTCTCATATAATATTTGTCCTTTTGTGATTGATTTACTTCACTCAGCGTCCTTTGATTTCTTGACTGCTGCTTCCATGGGTGTCGATTGTAGATCCAAGTAAAATGAAATCCTTGACAACTTCTATCAGTTCTCCATTTATCATTGTCATGGATTGAACCGTGTCCCCCAAAAATGTGTGTCAACTTGGCTAGTACATGTTTCCCAGTATTGTATGATTGTCCACCATTTTGTCATCTGACATGATTTTCCTATGTATTGTAAATCCTACCTTTATGATGTTAAGGATGTGGGATTAGCAGCACTTATGTTAATGAGGCAGGACTCAATCTACAAGATCATGTTGTATCTTAAGTCAATCTCTTTTGAGATATAAAAGAGAGAAGCAAGCAGAGAGACATGGGGACCACATACCACCAAGAAATAGGAGCCAGGAGAATAGCGTATCCTTTGGACCTGGGGTTCCTGCACTGAGAAGCTTCTCAACCAGGGAAGATAGATGACAAAGACCTTCCCCCAGAGCTGACACAGAGAGAAAGCCTTCCCCTGGAGCTGGCACCCTGAATTCGGACTTCTAGCCTCCTAGACTGTGAGACAAGAAATTTCTCTTTGTGAAAGCCATCCACTTGTGGTATTTCTGTTATAGCAGCACTAGATGAATAAGACAATCATGATGTTGCTTATTGGTCCAGTTGTGAGAATTTTTGTTTTCTTTATGTTTGTGTGTAATCCATACTGAAGGCTGTAGTCTTTGATCTTCATCAGTAAGTGCTTCGAGTCCTCTTCACTTTCAGCAAGCAAGGTTGTGTCATCTGCATATCGCAGGTTGTTAATGAGTCTTCCTTCAATCCTGATACTGCATTCTTCTTCATATAGTCCAGTTTCTCGGATTATTTGCTCAGTATGCAGATCGAATAAGTGTGGTGAAAGGGTACAATCCTGATGCACACCTTTCTGGATTTTAAACCATGCAGTATCCCCTTGTTCTGATCGAACTACTGCCTCTTGGTCTATGTACAGGTTTCGCCTGAGAACAATTAATTGTTCTGGAATTCCCATTCTTCTCAATGTTATCCATAATTTGTTATGATCCACACAGCTAGTAAGTAGCCAGAATTCAAGCCCACGTATCTTTATCTCCAAAGTCTGTGTCCTAAACTATAAAAACAACCACAACAATAATGACAACAACTGACTTTTATTAACTACTTCCAAAATTAAACCCATCACCATCAAATTGATTTCTACTCATGACAACCCCAGACTAGAATGTACAGAATAGAACTGCTCCATAGGGTTTTCTTGACTGTGATTTTTATGGAAGCAAATCACCAGGCCTTTCTTCTGGGGCATCACTGGGTGAGTTTGAACTCACAACCTGAGGGCAAATTGTTTGCACCACCCAGGGACCTTATTCAATACTTACCATGTGCCAAATATAACACTAAGTGTTGTATATGTGTCACCTCATTTAATCCCCATAAGGACTCTGTGAGCTCAGCACTATTGTTATTATTACCCATATTTTACAAAAGAGGAAAATGAGACTCTAAATGGTAAAGTATCAGCCCAGGATCACACAGCTGATAAGTAAAAGAACTGCTATTTAAAATAAGTCCAGAGAGGCAGAGCCAATGTGGCCCTATAGACAGAAGCACCACATCGTCCCTTCACAGCGAAGACCCAAAAAACTAAGTAAAACACAGACAAACGTTAATCCTGGAACCCTAAGCATCAAATGAAGAGATAAACAACTCAGCCAAGCACTGAATGGAATAAGAAACTGACAGAGAACAGAGAGTGAGGTGAGACACGAGCAGAGGTCCCCTATCAGCTAACGCAGCATGGATTTGCCATTTAGGACTCCTGTTGGAGATTGGTGGACAGGGAGTACAGGAAAGCAGCTTCATGGAGCTCCCAGCAAGAGACAAAGCACCCAGTAACCAGTGATATATGCTTTCTCACCTCCCACCCTTCTCCCCCCTGCTCAGCCACCGCCACTTCCTAGCTGGCTGTGGTCACTCGGCCAGCCGGGAGGTGCCAGCTACATGGTGCTTGGATTCACCCCACACACATTGGTTATCGATGGGCAGGGCGTGTGGGAAAGCAGCTTCATGGAACTCCCAGTAGGAGACAGAGGACCTGATAACCAGTGATATACGCTTTCCCATCCCCCACCCTTCTTCCCCCTGCATGGCCTCTGCCACTTCCCAGCCAGCCGAAGTCTCTCAGCCAGGAGATGCAGGCTCCGTGCCACTTTGATTCACCCCACCCACACCTGCCGGCTCCCTCAGTGACATTTCTTTGTTGCTGGTGTTGCTTTTTTCTGCATCTTTTGGTTTCTTCTCTGCCTCTCATCTCCTCCCCCTCCTTTCTTTGGAACACCTGGCTCCGTGTGCCACCTTTGTTTCTTCTTGACAGGCTGTGAAGCACTGCTTGGCTGGGGAACTGCTTCCTGGTCTGCGCCACCACACTGCTGGGATTCCTGGGGCCATTTTGTTTTGCTTTGTTTGTTTCCTTTTTCTTTTCTCAGCTTGGGGGCCCCTTCTAGCCGGGCTGTACTGCATGGCTTGGGAACCATATCCCTGGTCTGCACAGCCGCACTGGTGGGATCCCTCAGAGAATGTCTTTTTTTTTCTTTTTTCCTTTCTGTCTTTCTTCATTTCTTAGTTTCTTGTCTCTCTATACTTACCTTCTTTTCCTGTCTCCTGAATACCTGGCATTGTGTGCCATCTCTACACCTTCTAGCCAGGATGTATTGTGCAGCTTGGGAGCTACTCTGGTCTGTGCAGCCATGCCAGTGGGATTCCTGGAGGCTTTTCTTTTTTATTTATTTATTTTTATTTTCTCTTTTCCTTTTTGTTTTTCTTCATTTCTCAGTTTCTCATCTCTCTCTGCTTTTCTTCCCTTCCTGTCTCCTGAATACCTGGCACTGTGTTCCATCTCTGCCTCTTCTAGATAGGCTGTGCCCCGAGGCCTGGGAGCCACTTCCTTGGTCACCGGTGGAATCCCCATGGGCATTTCTTTTTCAAAAAATTATTTATTTATTTATTGCTCTTTTTCTTTTAATTTTTCTCCATTTCTCAGTTTCTCATTTCTCCACTTCAATGGCAAGCTCCTTAAGCACTTTTTGGTTTGCTTGTTTCTTTGTTTTTTTTTTTTTTTTTTTTTTGGCTCCTGTTTCTCTCTTTTCTTTCCCATACCCATCTTAGCTCCACACTTCACAACCTCCTGCCTCCTTCCTGCCTACTTGTACTGTGCGCCGAACATCACACCCACAAGCAGCACAGGCATGGCCTACTGGAACCTGCCCTGCACTGATTCCTGGCCCACCCTGTCAGCCCTAGTATGTGCCACAAACAACCCATCCCAGCAACTCCCCTTCAGCTGAACCTGCCCTTCTGCACCATACCTGAGTGACTGACCCTGCCCATTGGAGAAGGAGGTGAAAAGTATCATGCCCACAGACGAGCAAACAGCAAAGAATGCACAGCTCACCTGCAAAAAATCACCTACAGAGGGGAAACAATAAGACTAAGCACTGAGTACTCAGAAGAAACCATGTAGGCAAGAAGGCAATGGGATGACATATATAAAAACTTGAAAGAAAAAAAATTGCTGACCAAGAATAATATATCCTGCAAAACTCTCATTCAAATATGATGGTGATTAGGACATTTCCAGATAAACAAAAATAAGACTATGTAAAAACCAAACCAAACTTATAAGAATTATTAAAGGGAGTCCTTCAGTTTGAGAACAAACAACATCAGACCACAGCCTGAATCTAGGATGCAAGATCACACCAACCAGATATCCACCTAAGAAATGAACTCTCAAGGACTATTCAAAACCAAAAGATTTACAACAAGGAACCATAAAGGTTAATCTGTAAATGACAACAGCATCAGAACAATAAAAGAGGGGATAAATGGTATAGGTATAGAACTTTCTAATGGAGAGGAAGGCAAGGCGATACCAAGTAATAATAGACTGGTTCAAATCTAGGAAGATAAGGGTAAATTTCAAGGTAACCACGAAGAAAGTTAACAAACCTACTCATCAAAACAAAGAAGAAAAACATAAAGTCTCAGAAAAACAAAATCTACAAAAACAAAAGAAATGAAAAAAAAATCCACAAACAAAAGGAGTTCAGCACAGCAGAGTAAGAAGAACAAAGAAAATGACAGCACCACAAAAAAAGCACTACAAAATGACAGCAGTAAACTCACACCTATCAATAATTATATGAACGTAAAAGGCCTAAATACACCCATAAAGAGACAGAGAGTGACAGAATGGATTAAAAAAACAGAATCCATCAATATGCTGTCTACAAGAGACACACCTTAGAAACAAAGACATAAATTTATTAAAAATCAAAGGATGGGAAAAAAATATATCAAGCAAATAGCTACCAAAAAAGAGCAGGAGTGGCAATACTAATCTCAGATAAAATAGACTTTAAAACAAAATCCACCATAAAAGACAAAGAAGGGCACTATATAATGATTAAAGGGATGATCTATCATGAAGATGTAACCATAATAAATATCTATGCACACAATGACAGGGCTCCAAAATACATTTAAAAAACTCTAATAGCACTGAAAAAAGAAACTGGCACTTCCAAAATAATAGTAGGAGACTTCAACACACCACTCTCAGTAAAGGACAGAACATCTAGAAAGAAACTCAACAAAGATACAGAAGATCTAAAGAGCACAGTCAGCCAACTTGACCTCATAGATATATATAGAACACTCCACCCAACAGCTGCAAAGTACTCATTCTTTTCCAATGCACATGGAACTTTCTCCAGAATAGACCACATCTTAGGCCATAGAGTAACCCTCAACAAAATCCAAAACACTGAGATGATACAAAGTGTCTTCTCTGACCACAATGCCATCAAAGTAGAAATTAACAATGGAAAGAGCAAGGAAAAAAAAATCAGTTTCATGAAACTGAATAACACCCTGCTTAAAAACCACTGGGTAATAGAAGAAATCAGAGATGGAATAAAAAAATTCCTAGAATCAAACGAAAATGAAAACACATCATATCAAAACCTTAGGGACACGGGAAAGGCAGTGCTCGGAGGTCAATTTATAGCAATAGATACATCAAAAAAGAAGAAAGGGGAAAAAATCAAAGCATTAGCTACACAACTCGAACAAATAGAAAGATAACAGCAAAAGGAGCCCACAGCCACCAGAAGAAAGGAAATAATAAAGATCAGAGCAGATATAAATGAAATAGAGAATAGAAAAACAATAGAAAGAATCAACAGGACCAAAAATTGGTTCTTTGAAAGGATCAACAAAATCGACAAACCACTGGCCAAATTGACAAAAGAAAAACAGCAGAGGATGCAAATAACCCAAATAAGAAATGAAATGGGGGACATTAAAACAGACCCAACTGAAATAAAAAGGATCATAACAGAGTCTTATGAAAAACTATACTCCAAAAAATTTGAAAATATAGACAGAATGGACAAATTTCTAGAAACACACTACCTACCCAAACTTACACAAAATGATGCTGAAAATCTGAACAGACCCATAACAAGAGAAGAGATTGAAAAGGTAATTAAAAAAAAAAAAAAAAACTCCCAACAAAAAAAAACCCTGGCCCAGATGGCTTCACCGGAGAATTCTACCCAACATTCAGAGAAGAGCTTACATCAGTACTGCTCAAACTATTTCAGAACATAGAAAAATAAGGGATACTTCTTAATTCATTCTATGAAACCAGCATAACCCTGATACCAAAACCAGGTAGACACCACAAAAAAAGAACATTACAGGCCAATATCTCTCATGAATATAGATGCAAAAATTCTCAACAAAATTCTAGCCAATAGAATTCAGCATCATATCAAAATAATAATACACCATGACCAAGCAGGATTGATACCAGGTATGCAAGGATGGTTCAACATTAGAAAATCAATCAATGTAATACACCACATAAATAAAAGGAAAGAAAAGAATGACAGGATCATCTCAACTGATGCAGAAAAGACAGACAAAATCCAACACCCATTCCTGATGAAAACTCTCAATAACATAGGTATAGAAGGGAAATTTCTCAACATAAAGGGCATCTATGCAAAACCAACGGCCAACATCTTTCTTAATGGAGAGAGGCTGAAAAAATTCCCCTTGAGAACAGGAACAAGACAAGGATGCCCTTTATCACCACTACTATTTAACATTGTGCTTGAAGTGCTAGCTCGAGCAATAAGGCAAGAAAAATAAATAAAGGGCATCCAAACTGGTAATGAAAAAATAAAACTGTCCCTATTTGCAGATGATATGATACTATACATAGAAAATCCAAAAGACTCCATGAGAAAACTATTGGAACTAATAAAAAGATTCAGCAGAGTAACAGGATACAAGATAAACATACAAAAATCAGTTGGATTCCCATACACCAATAAAGAGAATGATGAAAAGGAAATCAGGAAAACAATACCATTTATAATACCCCTAAAAAAATAAAATACTTAGGAATAAATCTAACCAGGGATGTAAAAGGCCTATACAAAGAAAACACCAAAACACTATTGCAAGACACTGAAAGTGATCTATGTAAATAGGAAAATATACCATGCTCATGGATAGGTAGACTCAACATTGTGAAAATGACAATTCTACCCAAAGCAATCTACAAATACAATGCAGTCCTGATCCACATACCAACAACATTCTTTAAAGAGATGTAAAAAACTATCATCAACTTTATATGGAAAGGGAAGAGGCCTCAGATAAGTAAAGCATTACTGAAGAAAAAGAATAAAGTATGAGGACTCACACTACCTGACCTCAGAACATACTATACAGCTACGGTAGTCAAAACAGCCTGGTACTGGTACAATGACAGATACATTGACACATTGACCAATGGAACAGAATGGAGAACCCAGATGTAAATCCATCCACCTACGGTCACCTGATCTTCGACAAGGGCCCAAATTCCATCAAACGGGGAACAGACAATCTTTTTAACAAATCGTGCTGGCAAAACTGGATGTCCATCTGCCAAAAAATTAAACAGGACTCATACCTAACAGCATACACAAAAACTCATTCAAAATGGATCAAAGACCTAAATATAAAGCCAAAAACTATAAAGATCATAGAAGAAAAAATAGGATCAACACTAGAGGCCCTAATACATGGCATTAACAGGATACAAACCATAACTGACAACACACAAACTCCAGAAGATAAGCTAGATAACTGGGATCTTCTAAATACTAAACACTTATGTTCATCAAAAGACTTCACTAAAAAAAAAGAGTAAAAATAGAAACTACAGATTGGGAAAAATTTTTTGGCTATTACAAACCCAACAAAGATCAAATCTCTAAAATCTACAAGATACTGCAAAACCTCAACAAGAAAAATAGAAATAATCCAATTAAAAAATGGGCAAAGGAAATGAACAGGCACTTCACTAAAAAAGACATTCAAGCAGCTAACAGACACATGAGGGAATGCTCGCGATCGCTAGCCATTAGAGAAATGCAAATTAAAACCATCAGGAGATATCTTACCCCGGCATTACTGGCACGAATCAAAAAAACAGAAAATAACAAGTGTTGGAGAGGCTGCGGGGAGATTGGAACTCTTATGCACTGCTGGTGGGAATGCAAAATGATACAACCATTTTGGAAAATGATGATACTTCCTTAGAAAGCTAGAAATAGAAATACCATGTGATCAGTAATCCCACTCCTAGGAATATATCCTAAAGAATTAAGAACTGTCACACGAATAGCCGTATGCACACCCATGTTCATTGCAGCATTATTCAAAATAGCAAAAAGATGGAAACAACCTAGATGCCCATCAGCAGATGAATAGATAAACAAACTATGGTACATACACACAGTGCGGTATTGCACAACGATAAAGAACAATGATGAATCTTCAAAGCATCTCATAACATGGATGAATACGGAGGGCATTATGCTGAGTGAAATACGTCAATCACAAAAGGACAAGTATTGTATGAGACCACTCTTGTAAAAACTCATGATAAGATTTAAACACAAAAAGAAACAATCTTTGATGGTTACGAGGGTGCGGAGGGATGGGGATGGAAAAACACTAAATAGACAATAGATAAGTGGTAACTTTGGTGAAAGGTAAGATAGTACACAATACTGGGGAAGCCAGCACAGCTTGTCCATGGCAAGGTCATGGAAGCTCCGTAGACACATCCAAACTCCCTGAGGGACTGAATTACTGGGCTGAGGGCTGTGGAGACCATGGTCTCGGGGAACATCTAGCTCAACTGGCATAACATAGTTTATAAAGAAAATGTTCTACATTCTACTTTGGTGAGTAGCATCTGGGGTCTTAGAAACCTGTGAGTGGCCATCTAAGATGCTCCACTGGTATCACCCCTTCAGGAGCAAGGGAGAATGAATAAAACAAGTTACAAGGGAAAGATTAGTCCAAAGGACTAAGGGACCACAACTACCATGGCCTCCACCAGACTGAGTTCAGTAAAACTAGATGATGCTCCGCTACCACCACTGACTGCTCTGGCAGAGATCATAAAAGAGGGTCCCGGACAGAGCTGTAGAAAATTGTAGAACAAAATTCTAACCCACAAAAAAGAAAGACTAGACTTACTGGCCTGACAGAGACTGGAGAATCCCTGAGAGTATGGTCCCTGGACACACTTTTAGCTCAGTAATGAAGTCACTCCTGAGGTTCACCCTTCATCCAAAGGTTAGACAGGCCCATAAAACAAAACGAGGCTCAGCCCAGGGGCAAGGAGTAGAAGGCAGGAGGGGACAGGAAAGCTGGTAAGAGGGAACCCAGGGTCGAGAAGGGAGAGTGTTGACATGTCATGGGGTTGTTAACCAATGTCATAGAAAAATATGTGTGCTAAATATTGGATGAGAAGCTAGTTTGTTCTGTAAACCTTCATCTAAAGTACAATAAAAAATAAAAATAAAATAAGTCCGTCTGACCCCAGAGGCCAACTCAATGGTCACTGCCTCCAGGAGACTTTCCATAAACCCTCTAAACTGTTTTGGTGTCCATTCACCATGTTCACATTGCACCTTGCCTCCTCCATCATAGGATATTATTAACATTATTATTATTGCTGGCAATATCATTTTTTTAGTGTTTTGTGCAAAACACTATTTATACATTATCTAGACTTGCTGGGTCGTGCAGTTAATGTGCTCAGCTACTAACTGAAAGTTTGGCAGTTTGAGTTCACCTAGAGATGCCTCAGAAGAAAGGCCTGGTGATTTACTTCCAAAAAAATCAGCCATTGAAAATCTTATGGAGCACAGTTCTACTCTGACACACGGGATCACCAAGAATTGAAATCAACTTAGCAGCAAATGGGTGAAAAAAAGTCCTCACAAAGCTCAGTGAAAATAGCATCATTAGCCTTAGTATCTGGGAAACAAATCAAGAGAGGCTAAGGAACATGCTCAAGGTTATAGAGCTGGTAGAAATGGAGCTGGGATTCAAATCTTAAGTCTGTTGGCTTCCACTGAGCCAAAGCCCACACTTTCTCCACCAAACAACACTGCCTCCTCTACCATTTTGTTAAAATTATGTTATGTATCTAAACGACCCAATAGAGCAGGGGTTAGCAGACTTTTTATGTAAAGGGGCAGATAGTAAATATTCAAGTCATTGAGTGCCACAGGTTCTCAGTTGCAACTACTCAGCCCTGCCATTATAGCATGAAAGCAGCCATAGACAATGTATAAACAAATGAGCGTGGCTGTGTTCCAATAAATCTTTGTTTATGGACACTGAAATTTGAATTTCATGTAATTTTCATGTGTCTTGATATTCTTTTCAACCATTCCAAAATATAAAATTCATTCTTAGCTTACAGGCCACAAAGAAATAGGCAGACAGTTGAATTTGACCAGTGGGCCCCTGCAATAGACAGATAGCTCTTTAAGGGTAGAAGTACATCTTTTTCATCACTTTCGTTATGACTTAGACCAGTACCTATAGTTGGTGCCCAGGAAGTATTTGCTGAGAGGCAGTGTAGAATGATGTATGTTGAGAGGCAACAAAAACATGGCCTCTAGAGGTAGTTTTGTTTTGGTTCAAATTCCAACTAACTGTGTGACCTTAGGTAAGTCACTGTGAGTTTACTCTCTCAGTTTCCTCATCTAAAGCATTAGTATAATAATAGTATGAACCACATGGGTTGTCATAGAGACTTAATAGGTAAATAAAGCACTTAGAGTAGTGCGTGGGATTTTCATCGTTCTCATTACTATTGAAATGAAAGAAGACAATCACGTTCTTGTCTACAAGGAACTTGCAGTCTTACCAGCCAGTTAACTGAACACGTGGCAGAAAGCAAGTGTGAAACCCTTTGCAAACCAGCATGTTGACAACAGTAGAATTGGAAACAAAATCTTGTTTCTGAAATCTTTCTATCTCCTGTTTTAGACCTGAACTCCTTGGTGACTGTTTGAACTACCTTTAAACCTTATTTGTTTGTTTATTTTGTTGTTGTTGTTGAGAATATACAGAGCAAAATGTACACCAACGCAGCCATTTCTACATGTACAGTTCTGTGACATCGATTACATTCTTCAAGTTGTGCAACAATTCTCACTCTCCTTTTCTGAGTTGTCCCTCCCTCATTAATGTAACCTCACTGCCCCCTGAGTTTCCGATCTAATCTTTGGAGTTGCTGTTGTCAGTTTGATCCCATATGTTGTTGTTGTTATGTTGTTACATGCCATCAAGTACATTCTGATTCATAGTGACCCTACGTACAACATAACGAAACAGTGACTGGTCCTGTGCCATCCACACAATCGTTGCTATGCTTGAGCCCGTTGTTGCAGCCATGATGCCAATCCATCTCATTGAGGGTCTTCCTCTTTTTTGCTGACCTTCTACTTTACAAAGCATGATGTCCTTCTGTAGGGACTGGTCCCTCCTGATAACATGTCCAAAGTATGTGAGACGAAGCCTTGCCATCCTTGCTTCTCAGGAGCATTCTGGCTGTACTTCTTCCAAGACAGATTTGTTCCTTCTTCTGGCAGTCCATGGCATATTCAATGTTTTTCGCCAGCACCATAACTCAAAGGCATCAATTCTTCATTCTTCCTTGTTAATTGCCCAGCTTTAACATGCATATGAGGAGATTGAAAACACCATGGCTTGGGCCAGGCACACCTTAGTCTTCAGGGTAACATCTTTGCTTTTTAACACTTTGAAGAGGTATTTTGCAGCAGACTTGCCCAATGCAATGCGTCGTTTGATTTCTTGACTGCTGCTTTCCATGGGTGTTGATTGTGGATCCAAGTAAAATGAAATATTTGACAACTTCAGACTTTTCTCTGTTTATCATGATGTTGTTTATTGGTCTGGTTGTGAGGATTTTTGCTTTCTTTATATTGAGGTGTAATCCATACTGAAGGCTGTGGTCTTTGATCTTCATCAGTAAGTGTTTCAAGTCCTCTTCACTTTCAGCAAGCAAGGTTGTGTCATCTGACTGATGCAGGTTGTTAATGAGTCTTCCTCCAACCCTGATGCCCTGTTCTTCTTCATATAGTCCAGCTTCTCAGATTATTTGCTCAGCATACAGATTGAATAAGTATGGTGAAAGGATGCAACCCTGACACACACTTTTCCTGACTTTAAACCACGCAGTATCCCCTTGTTCTGTTGGAACAACTGCCCCTTGTTCTATGTACAGGTTCCTCATAAGCACAATTAAGTGTTCTGGAATTCCTATTCTTTGCAATGTTACCCATAATTTGTTATGATCCACACAGTCGAATGCCTTTGCAAAGTCAAGAAAACACAGGTAAACATCTTTCTGGTATTCTCTTCTTTAAGCCAAGATCCTTCTGACATCAGCAATGATATCCCTTGTTCCACGTCCTCTTCTGAATCTGGCTTGAATTTCTGGCTGTTCTCTGTTGATAGACTGCTGCAGCTGCTTGTGAATGATCTTCAGCAAAGTTTTACTTGCTTGTGATATTAATGATATTGTTTGATAATTTCCACATTCCATTGGATCACCTTTCTTTGGAATAGGCATAAATATGAATCTCTTCCTGTCGGTTGGCCAGGTAGCTGTCTTCCAAACTTCTTGGCATAGACGAGTGAGCACTTCCAGCGCTGCATCCGTTTGTTGAAACATCTCAATTGGTATTCCATGAATTCCTGGAGCCTTGTTTTTCACTAATGCCTTCAGTGCAGCTTAGACCTCTTCCTTCAGTGCTGTTCGTTCCTGATCACATGCTACCTCCTGAAACACTTGAACGTCGACAAATTCTTTTTGGTATTGTGACTCTGTGTATTCCTTCCATCTGTTTTTGATGCTTCTGGCCTTGTTTAATATTTCCCACATAGAATCCTTCAGTGTTGCAACTTGAGGCTAGAATTTTTTCTTCAGTTCTTTCAGATTGAGAAATGCTGAGTGTGTTGTTAGCTTTTGGTTTTTCTAACTCCAGGTCTTTGCACATGTCATTATAATAGTTTACTTTGTCTTCTTGAGCTTCCCTTTGAAATCTTCTGTTCAGCTCTTTTATTTCATCATTTCTTCCATATAGATAGTTCTTAATAGAGCATAATGCTCAAGGCAGTTTACTAGTTAAGCTAAACTATTATTTGGTTTTAAGAAGACTTCAGGGGATATTTTTGGTTTAAGGTTTAAAGATTATCTCAGGACAATAATTTTGGGGGTTCTTCCAGCCTTCATGGCTCCAGAAAGTCTGAAGTCCATGAGCATTTAAAATTTGTTCTGCATTTTCCCCCTTTTGATCAGGATTCTTCTATGGAATCTTTTATCAAAATGTTCAGTAATGGTAGCTGGGCACTATCCAGTTCTTCTGGTCTCATAGCAAAGAAGGCAGTTGTTTATGGTGACAATTAAACACACATTCCATTTCCTCCTCCTATTCCTGACTCTCCTTCTTCCTCTGTAGCTCCAGGCAAGTAGAGATCAATTGTTGTGCCTTAGAGGGCCACTAGCAAGCTTTTGAGATCCCAGGCCCTAAGCAATGAACTAGGAGGTAGAACAGAAGCAATAAACATGTTATTGGGCCAATTAACTGGGATGCCCCATGAATCTATGACCCTAAATCTTCAAACCAAGGAACCAAATTCCATGAGATGTGTGGTTGTACATAAGCAGTCTCAGCAGCTTCTCTTTTTTTGTTCATTGTTATAACTATATCCATCATGCTATTTTTTCCAATTCAACTTTTTTTAGAGTTTCTTTTTCATTTTTTATTGTTGTAGATTAAATGAAGTTTACATTTCAAGTTAGTCTCCTATACAAAAGTTTATACATACATTGTTATGTGACCCCAATTGCTCTCCCTTTACTGTGACAGCACACTCCTCCTTTCTACCCCTGATTCCCCATGTCGATTCAACCAGCTCCTAACGCTCTCTGCCTTCCCATCTCACCTCCGGACAGAAGCTGCCCGTTTAGTCTCTCGTATCTACTTGACCTAAGAGGCACACTCCTCAGGAGTATCACTTTATGTCCCACTGTCCAGTCCAATCCCTGTCTGAACAGTTGGCCTCAGAAATTGTTTTAGTTCTGGGTTGATAGAGAATCCAGGGGCCATGCTTTCCAGGTTCCTCCAGTCTCAGTCAGACCATTAAGTCTGGTCTTCTTACTAGAATTTGAGTTCTGCACCCCAACTTTCTCCTGCTCCATCAGGGACTCTCTGTTATGTTTTCTGTCAGGGAGGTCATTGGTGGTATCCAGGCACCATCTAGTTCTTCTGGTCTCAGGCTGATGAAGTCTCTGGTTTATGTGGCCCTTTCTGTCTCTTGGGCTACTACTTTTCTTTTGTCTTTGATGTTCTTCATTCTCTTTTACTCCAGGTGGTTGGGACTGATTGATGCATCTTAGATGGCTGCTTGCAAGCTTTTAAGACCCCAGACGCCACTCACTGAAGTAGGATGCAGAAGATTTTCTTAATAAGCTTTGTTATGCCAATTGACCTAGATGTGCCCTGAAAGCATGGTCCCCAGACCCCTACCGCTGTTGCTCTGGCCCTCAAAGTGCTTGATTGTATTCAGGAAACTTCTTAGCTTTGGTTTAGTCCAGTTGTGCTGACTTCCCCTGTAGTGTATGCTGTCCTTCCCTTCACTTAAGATAATTCTTGTCTACTATCTAGTTAGTGAATAAATGTCACCCTACCTCCCCACACTCGTAACCATCAAAGAATGTTGTCTTCTGTGTTTAAACCTTTTCTTGAGTCTTATAATAGTGGTCTTATACAATATTTGTTCTTCTGTGACTGACTAAATTCACTCAGCATAATGCCCTCCAGATTCCTCCATGTTATGTTTCACGGCTTCATCATTGTTCTTTATCATTGTGTAGTATTCCATTGTTTGGATATACCATAATTTGTTTATCCATCCGTCCTTTGATGGGCACCTAGGTTGTTTCTATCTTTTTGCTATTTTGAACAGTGCTTCAATGAACATGGGTGTGCATATATCTATTTGTGTGACAGCTCTTATTTCTCTAGGATATATTCCTAGATTTGCTGGATTGTTTGGTACTTCTATTTCTAGCTTTTTAAGGAAGCACCAAATCCATTTCCAAAGTGGTTGTACCATTTTACATTCCCACCAATAGTGTATAAGTGTTCCAGTCTCTCCACAACCTCTCCAACATTTATTATTTTCTGTTTTTTGGATTAATGCTAGCCTTGTTGGGGTGAGATGGTATCTCATTGTAGTTTTGATCTGTATTTCTCTAATAGCTAATGATCATGAGCATTTCTTCGTGTGTCTGTTAGCCACCTGAATATCTTCTTTGGTAAAGTGCCTGTTCATATCCTTTGCCCATTTTTTAATTGGGTTATTTGTCTTTTTGTTGTTGAGGTTTTGCAGTATCTTGTAGATTTTAGAGATTAGTCACTGATCGGATTCGTCATAGCCAAAAATTTTTTCCCAGTCTGTAGGTTGTCTTTTGACTCTTTCGATGAAGTCTTTTGATGAGCATTTAAGTGTTTGATTTTTAGGAGTTCCCAGTTATCTAGTTTCTCTTCTGCTGTTTGTGCATTGTTACTTATGGTTCGTATTGTGTTTATGCCGTGTATTAGGGCTCCGAGCATTGTCCCTATTTTTTCTTCCATGATCTTTATCATTTTAGATTTTATATTTAAGTCTTCGATCCATTTTGTGTTAGTTTTTGTGCATAGTGTGAGGTATGGATCTTGTTTCAGTTTTCTGCAGATGGATATCCAGTTATGCCAGCACTATTTGTTAAAGAGACGGTCTTTTCCACAATTAATAGACTTTGGTCCTTTGTCAAATATCAGGGGCTCATAGGTGAATGACTTTATGTCTGGATTCTCAGTTCTGTTCCATTGGTCTGTGTATCTGTTGTACCAGTACCAGCCTGTTTTGACTACTGTGGTGGTATAATAGGTCCAAAAATCAGGTAGTGTGAGGCCTCCCACTTTGTTCTTCTTCTTCAGTGTCATGGTTTGAATTATGTCCCCCAAAAAATGTGTATATCAATTTGGCTAGGCCATGATTCCTGGTATTCTGTGGTTTTCCTATAAATTGTAAATCCTGCCTCTTTGATGTTAATGAGGGAGGATGGATGGCAGTTGTGTTAGTAAGGCGGGACTCAGTCTATAAGATTGGATTATATCCTGAGGCAATGTCTTGAGATATAAAAGACAGAAGTGAGCAGTGAGACAGGGGGACCTCATACCATCAAGAAAGCAGTGCCGGGAGCACAGCGCGTCCTTTGGACTGGGGTCCCTGCGACGAGAAGCTCCTAGTCTAGGGAAACACAGAAGAGAAGGCTGACAGAGAGGAAAAAGCCTTCCCCTGGAGCTGACGCCCTGAATTTGGACTTTTAGCCTACTTTACTGTAAGTAAATAAACTTCTCTTCGTTAAAACCATCCACTTGTGGTATTTCTGTTATAGCAGCACCAGATGACTAAGACATTCAGTAATGCTTTACTTATCTGGGGCCTCTTCCCTTTCCATATGAAGCTGGTGATTTGTTTCTCCATCTTATTAAAAAATACCATTGGAATTTGGATCAGGATTGCATTGTATCTGTAGATTCCTTTGGGTAGAATTGACATTTTCACAATGTTGAGTCTTCCTATCCATGAGCAAGGTATGTTTTTCAGCTTATGTAGCTCTCTTTGGGTTTCTTGCAGTAGTGTCTTGTAGTTTTCATTGTATAGGTCTTTTACGTCTCTGGTTAGATTTATTCCTAAGTATTTTATCTTCTTAGGGGCTATTGTAACTGGTATTGATTTGGTGATTTCCTGTTTGAGGTTCTCTTTGTTGGTGTAAAGGAATCCAACTGATTTTTGTATGTTTATCTTGTATCCTGAAACTTTGCTGAATCTTCTATTAGTTCCAGTCGTTTTCTTGTGGATTCATTGGGGTTTTCTGTGTATAAGATCATATCATCTGCAAATAGAGATACTTTGACTTCTTCCCTACCAATTTGGATGCCCTTTATTTCTTTTTCTAGCTTAATTGCTCTGGCTAGGACTTCCAGCACAATGTTGAATAAGAGTGGTGATAAAGGGTATCCTTGTCTGGTTCCCGTTCTCAAGGGGAATGCTTTCAAGGTCTCTCCATTTAGGATGGTGTTGGCTGTTGGCTTTGTATAAATGCCCTTAATTATATTGAGGAATTTCTCTTCTATTCCTATTTTATTGAGAGTTTTTATCATGAATGGGTGTTGGACTTTGTCAAATGCCTTTTCTGCATCGGTTGATAAGATCATGTGGTTGTTGTCTTTTGTTTTATTTATGTGATGGATTCCATTGACTGTTTTTCTAATGTTGAACCATCCCTGCATACCTGGTATAAATCCCACTTGATGATGGTGAATTCTTTTTTTCAATATGTTGCTGAATTCTATTGGCTAGAATTTTGTTGAAGTGTTTTGCGTCAATGTTCATGAGGGATATTGGTCTGTAATTTTCTTTTTTTGTGGTGTCTTTGCCTGGTTTTGGTATCAGGGTTATGCTGTATTCATGGAATGAGTTTAGGACTATTCCATCTTTTTCTATGCCCTACAATAGCTTTAGTAGTAGTGGTGTTAACTCTTCTCTGAAAGTTTGGTAGAATTCTCCATTGAAGCCATCCGGGCTAGGGCTTTTTTTGTTCGGAGTTTTTTAATTACCTTTTCAATCTCTTGTTCTGTTATGGGTTTCATTAGTTCTTCTACCTCTGTTGGTGTTAGTTTAAGTAGGTAGTGAGTCTCTAGAAATTATTCCATTCCTGCTAGGTTTTCAAATTTGTTAGAGTACAATTTTTCATAGTATTCTGTTATGATTCTTTTAATTTCAGTTGGGTCTGTTGTGATATCACCCATCTCATTTTTTATACGGATTAATTTGCTTCCTCTCCTGTTTTTCTTTTGTCATTTTGGCCAATGGTTTATCAATTTTTGTGATCTTTTCAAAGAACCAGCTTTTGGTCTTGTTAACGCCTTCAGTTGTTTTACTATTCTCTATTTCATTTAATTCTTCCCTAATTCTTATTATTTCCTTCATTCTGATGTCTGAGGGCTTCTCTTGCTCCTCTCTTTCTACTTGTTCCAGTTGTAGGGTTAATGTTTTGATCATGGCCTTTTCTTCTTTTTGGATGTGTGCATTTATTGCTATAAATTGACCTCTGGGCACGGTTTTTGCTGTATCCCAAAGGTTCTGATAGGATGTGTTTTCATTCTCATTTGATTCTATGAATTTCTTTATTCCATCCTTAATTTTTTCTATAACCCAGTAGTTTTTGAGCAAGGTGTTGTTCAGTTTCCATGTGTTTGATTTTTTTCCTTGCTTTTTCTGTTGTTGCTTTCTACTTTTATGGCTTTACGGTTGGAAAAGGTGCTTTGTAATATTTCGATGATTTGGATTTTGTTAAGTCTTGCTTTATGGCCTAATATGTGGTCTATTCTGGAGTATGTTCCATGTACATTGGAAAAGAAAGTATACTTGGCTGCCATTGGGTGGAGTGTTCGGTACATGTCTATAAGATCAAGTTGGTTGATTTTTACATTTAGATCTTCTGTGAGCTTCTTTCTGGGATGTTCTGTTGTGGTGTGTGGAGCTGTCTATCTCTCTTTTCAGTGCTGTTTGAGTTTGTTTTATGTATTTTGGACCCCTGTCATTGGGTGCGTAAATATTTATTATAGTTATGTCCACCTGGTGTACTGACCCTTTAATCATTATATTGTGTCCTTCCTTATCCTTTGTGGTAGATTTTACTTTAAAGTCTATTTTGTCGGAGATTAATATTGCCACTCCTGCTCTTTTCTGAGTGCTGTTTTCTTGATATATTTTTTTCCATCCTTTGAGTTTTATTTTGTTTGTGTCTTTAAGTCTAAGGTGTGTCTCTTGTAGGCAGCATATAGATGGATCATGTTTTTTTATCCAATCTGCCAATCTCTGTCTCTTTATTGGGGCACACTGATTGTAGTAGCTGATTTACTTGGCTTTATTAGTACTAAAAAGTAAACTCCACCAGAGATGTAAGTTTTGTCTGGTCTGTTCTGTGCTATATTACCAGCATCTAGAATGCCTTGCAATTCATTAATTGCCCAATAAATATTTGCTAAACCAATAAACGAATGAGCATTTTGTTCTTTTTAAAACCTATCTTGAAAGAGCGGAAGAAATCATGCTATGTCATTGGGGCCATACCATTCCGTGCTGCCTGAGGGAGTAGTTGCCTTGGAGACTGTCAAACCACCAAGTGATTATTTTCTGGAACTGACCTCCCAGGGCTAATCCCATCATGCCTCATATCTCTGTTAACTTTGGCCACTGCCAGTCTAGCCTTTCTACTCCACCAACATCTCTTGCCAAGGTCACTTAAGACCTCCATGTTGCCAAATCTAATAGTCTCCTTTTTGTCCTCATCTAACTTGATCTTCCAGCAGTGTTCAGCACAGTTGACTGCTTTCTCTTCCAACAGTCTCCTTTCCCAGCTTCTGTGACACCACTCATCATTTCAATTCTTCTATACCTTTGACTGTTCCCTTTCAGTGCATTTTGAAGGTTCCTCCTCTTCCCAATACCTAAATGATGGAATGCCCAAGCACTAGTTCCTAGGGCCTCTCTGCTTCTCTATCTGCACTCTCTCTCTAGGTTATCTCCTCTATTGCCATGGTGTTAAATATCATCTGTATGTTGATTTCGCCCATATTCATATCCTCAACCCCAAACTCTCCTCTAAATGCTAGACTCCCATGACCCACTACTTGGAGATCTACTTGGAGATCTCAGAAACATCTTAAACTTAGCCTATCCAAAACAGAACTCTTTATCAGAGCCCTCTTCTCTACCTCCCCCCTACAAATATAACTGCTCCTCTTCTAGTCTTTTCCATCTCATTGAAAGGAATCACCATCTACCAAGTTATTGAAGCCAGAAACCAGAAAATCATTCTTTTACAAAAAATTGTTTTATTGTATAAAAATATATGTTACAAAACATTTGGCGGTTCAACATTTTTTACATGTACAATTCAGTGATACTGATTATGTTCATGATATTGTGCAAACATCATCACTGTTTCCAAATTATTCCACCACCATTAACAGAAAGTGCTACCCAAGCCATGACTCCCCCTTCCCCCTCCCTCTCACCTCTGATAACCACTAACAAACTTTTGCCTCTATATACTTGCCTATTCTAGATGTTTCATATAAGTGACATCATACAATATTTGTCTTTCCATCAAATCATTCTTGATTCCACTCACTCCCTCACCTTCAGCATCTAATCAGCATGTTCTACAGTTTCTCACTCCAAAAAACATCTTACACTTGTGCAGTCCACATTATTTTCATGATCAACACCCTAGTTTAAGCCACCATAACTTCTTGCTTCTACTACTTTAGTAAACGGTTAATTGATCATCCAATCTGTACTCTCTCTTCTCCTCCAACCTACTCTCCACACCGTAGCCATAGTAACTTTTAAATGGGCTTTGTCTTGCATTTTAAAGGAAGTCCACACTCCTTTCAATGGACTACAAGGCTCTATGTAGTCTGCCCTTTGCCTATTTCTCCTACCTCCTCTTGGGCTGATTTCCTCCAATCCGACTAGTTATACTGCCTCCTTTCAAGTCTGTGAACAAGGGAAGCTCTCTCCTGTCTCAGGGCCTTAACAGATGCTGGTTCAGGAATGCACTTTTTTTCCCTTACTCCTGGCTGCTCTTCACCAGGCTAATTCCTTAAAAAAAAACCTTTACATACAGGTCCTCCTTCTCTGACCACAATGTCTAAGTATGCCCCCTCTTCATTCCCTGTAACTGCACTTCTGTGTTTTCTTCATACACCTATCACAATTTCAGATTATATATTGATTGTCTATTGTCTGTCCCTCCCATTCATTCAGCATGTCCTACCAGTGTCTGGACATACTAAGACAGGAACACATACGCAGTCTTACGTCCATCTTGGGCATTCTGTTAGAAAGTTTTGTAATTCTGCATTGTTGTTGTTGTTAGCTGCCGTCGAGTTGGCCCCCAACTCATGGCAATCCCATGCATAACAGGATTGGACCATTGTGACCCATAGGGTTTTCATTGGCTGATTTTTGGAATAGGTCTCCAGGTCTTTTTCCTACACTGTCTTAGTCTGAAAGCTCCACTGAAATCTGTTCAGCATCACAGCAGCATGCAAGCCTCCGTTGACAGATGCATTGGCTGGGAACTGAACCCAGGCCTCCTACATGGAAGGCGCGATGTCTACCACTGAACTACCACTACCCTCTATATAAGGGCACAGGCAACATCTATTTTATTCTATCAATGTATTACAAAGTACCTAGCACAGTGCTTGGTACATAGTACTTACTCAATAATGTGATGAATGAAATAGCAAATATGCAACAGTTCATCTGGTTTGTGTAATTTGAAAAGAATGTTAAGTTTATCCCAAATCTCATGCTAAACTCTCTTTCTCCATCTCATTCAACTTATAATATCATCTGAAACTCCCATATGAATCACTCCTTTGGTCTAAAGCAGGAAGTGGCCAACTACAGCCCATGGGCCAAGTCCAGCCCACCATCTGTTTTTGTATGTCCCACAATCTAAGAGTGGCTTTTACATTTTTAAATGGTTGAAAAAAAATCAAATGGAAAATAACATCCTGGGACATGTGAAAATTATCTGAAATTCAAATTTATGTATGTATTGGAACACAGACCTGCCCATTTGTTTACATATTGCCTATTGCTGCTTTCATGCTACAAAGGCATAGCTAAATAGTTGCAACAGAGACCATATAGACCCCAAAGCCTAAAATATTTACTATCTGGCCCTTTACAGAAAAAGTATGCCAACCCCTGGGCTATCATATTGAAAGATCTTATTAAAATGCTTAAGTTGGCTGAGAAGAGCAGCAGAGTGAGCCATTATCTATCTGCCATCAGCATTCAAACCTGGATTTGATTATTTGATCTGTTTCAGTCACCCAGAAGGGCCCTACAAAAATGAGCTATAAATCAAGAGAAATGCATTAGGGGAAGAAAGTAAGACAGGTCCAAAGTAAGTATCTCTGATCTTTTCTGGGGAGAAGAGCTACATTTAAGTTGTCCCAAACTTTGAAGTCACAAGTAGGGCCCTAGGGGAGGGGACAGTGGTGCTTATGGAGGAGACTAGTGAATGGACAGTGTGAAATGTGGGGGGTCTACCCATTCACTGTGGGAAAGAAGAAAAAGAGTAGCTTCCTGCCCACATGTCTCTTCATGGCTTGCCACTGAAAGTGCCTGGGGGCCACAGAAAAGGCACCCTGCAGAGGCTATGGCCCTGCCATGGAGTGAATCAGGCTTCCCATTCATCTTTTTTATTGTGAATGTATTTGGGAATGCCTGGCAACACTTGGGCTGGGGCACAGCCTGCCTGAGATGGGCCACTGGATTGAGAGTGGTTCTGAAGAACACTGAGCGTCACGAAAACCCTGAGTCCCTGAAAGACAAGAGAAGGGAAAGGACTGAAAACCAGTATCACTTCATTCACTATTTTGCTCCTTGCTCACCTTCACACAAATCCTCCAGATTTAGATTTGTCATCATTAAGACATGAACAAATCTCATTGCTATGAAGTCCTCTGTGACTCCCCCAAATTTATGTCTTGATGGTCAAGATTAGAGCAGAAGTTTTCTGTACTCTCCCAGCTCCTTTATCACACCACAGGGATGCCCTGCCCCTGGGTCTCTGGGGGATCTTCTCCGAAAAGCTGACTCAGCTACTGCTTTAGTCTGCTTCCCACCCCAGCAATTGCCCTGCATGCCCACACACAGATGCAACTCCTTTTCCCTCCCCCGTCAGACAAATTATTCCTGCTTCTCAGCGTGAGTCACCACCCAGGAAGAGCTACCACAAGCCGATTTCTGCTTCAGCAGTTTCAGTGTGCTGGGTTTTATTTTTTTAACACAAAGGGTGTAGAAAAAAGAGGACGGGGAGGTGGGCAGACAGAAGTGGGGGAAAAGAACAAAGTGAGTAGACCACAAACCAAAAGGGGTGACTCTGGTCTTCTATTTCAACTGGCGTCAAGGGCCTTTGATGTGTCAGGCAGCCTTCCCCTGGCCACTCAGTTTCATTTCCCTCACTCTTTGTATTCAGTTTAATTCCCTTGTTGATCAAGGAGCTTATTTTCTGCTGTGATGTTAGGGCCCCAAGGGGACCACCAGAACCACTGCAAAGGGGATTTAGGACAGGAGCTCTATCAACATTCTACAGACCTAGACAGGTGTGGCCTGATCCTATGAAGTTAAAGGTATTGTTGGAACAACACACTCGGTGTTGAATTCAAGGGCAATATAGAGAACCCATGAGGGTAATAGGACAAGGCAGGCTGAAGGAGTCCCAGCCCTGGTAAAAATAATAAATGACCAAAACACTGTTTTAAGACATACATACATATATATACCCACACACAATATGTTTAATATAATTCACATAATACCACAATGAGGTAGGTATCATTATTAACGCCACTTTCCAGATGGAAAAATCAAGGGATCTCCAGTAAAGTAATTGCCCCAAAGTTCCAAGCTACTAAGACAAAGAGCCAGAATTTGAGCCTATGGGTATGGCCACTATTCTGCTGATCAAAGAAAGTATTAACATTTAATATGAGCAACTGTTATGACTATAGACCTGAGAGAGTCATTTGATCAATCCTTTGCTTCAGCAGCAGACATTCTGACATGTAGGCTTCAGGAGAGGGAGGGAAGAAGAGAAGAAAGGAAGATATGAGATTCTATGCATTGCCACCTGTCCCTTGCCCTACCTCTTATGCTCAGGCATATGCTTGGCTGGGATTCACATAGTCTGGCAGAAGTCTTGGAGGCTAGTACAACAGCTTTCCAAAGCTTTCAAAAGTTTGAAATTGCCTGTGCATTTCCTTGTGCCAGTACCATGGATTTGTTGCTCATAGTCTCCTTTCTACCCATTATCATCTCTCAGACATAACAGGGTTTCATAGAACCACTCTTACTTTTGGAGGAGAGTATACAAGTTTTGAGCTTAGGAAGGAGGTTTTTTCGTTAGAGACAAGGAAGGAGGAAGTGACTCACAAATAAAAGTTTTCAGCTGATCAGAACATTCTGTCTGAGACATTTGACCACTGATATAAGTAAGGACTATATCAAGAAGAACACAGCATCAGGATTGGAGGAAGGCTCATTAACAACCTGCAATATACAGATCACACAACCTTGCTTTCTGAAAGTGAGGAGGACTTGAAGCACTTACTGATGAAGATCAAAGACTACGGCCTTCAGTATGGATTACACCTTAACATAAAGAAAACAAAAATCCTCCCAATTGGACCAATAAGCAACATCATGATAAACAGACAAAACACTGAAGTTGTCAAGGGTTTCCTTTTACTTGGATCCACAATTAAAACCCATGGAAGTAGCAGTCAAGAAATCAGATGACGTATTGCATTGGGAAAATCTGCTGCAAAAGACCTATTTAAAGTATTAAAAAGCAAAGACTAAGATGCACCTGACCCAAGCCATGGTATATTCAGTTGCCTCATATGCATGTGAAAGCTGGACAATGAGTAAGGAAGACTGAAGGGGAGTTGATGCCCTTGAAATATGGTGTTGACAAAGAATTTGAATATACCATAGACTGCCAGAAGAATGAACAAATCTGTCGTGGAAGAAGTATGGCCAGAATGCTCCTTAGAAGCGAGGATGGTGAGACTTCATCTCATGTACTTTGGACATGCTATCGGGGGGACCAGTCCTTGGAAAAGGACATCATGCTTGATGTCTTAAGCTGGGTTCTCTAGAGAAGCAAAACCAGTAAAGTGTACAAATATATAGAGAGATTTATATTAAGGAAATGGTTCACATGGTTGTAAAGGCTGGAACTTGGATTAGGCTGGAGGCTTCTCCTGATTCATATAGCCGCAGGGGCTGGCAAACCCAAGATTGGCAAGTCAGATGGCAGGACTCTGGCTCACAGGCTGCGAAGATCGACCAATACCAAGATTGGTAGGCAAGACGGCAGGTAAGCTGCTAGCAAGTCCCAAGAACCAGAAGTCAGATGAACAGGATCCAGTGCGAGAAAAAGCCCATGAGCCTTGCCAGAAAGTCCAATTATATTGGATGCAGGCCACACCCCCAAGGAAACTCTCCTTCAACTTACTGGCTACTCACAGCAAATCCCATCATGAGGGTGATCACATTATATCAGATCTCGTCATGGAGGTGATCACATCATTATACGACTGCCAAACTACATCATAACTGCCAAACCACTGAGACTCATGGCCCAGCCAAGTTGGCACACAACATTTTAACCATCACACTTGGTAAAGTAGAGGGTCAGCAAAAAAGAGGAAGACCCTCAATGAGATGGATTTATACAGTGGCTGCAACAATGGGCTCAAACATAGCAATGATTGTGAGGATGGCACAGGACAGGGCAGTGTTTCATTCTGTTATGTATAGGGTCTCTTTGAGTTGGAACTGACTCGACAGCACCTAACAACAACAACAATAACATAAGTAAGGAAGGTGTCTGCTATCATCCCCATCTTCGAAACTTAAGTTGCCTGGGATAATGATCATGCTTTCCACTGAAACAAAGGTCACCATCAGAAATCTTCTGGAAGTGACTCCTGGACAAAATTGTAACCATGTGTGCCTAGAATCACATCGAAGATTTAGGCTGTAATGCAGGACCATTGCTTTACAACCAGGAGCTGTACTAAACAGACAATGACAGAACAGGTTCTGAAACATGGCCAGTCTATTTGCAAAGAAACAATAATCATTGAAACAGCCTCACTAGGATGGAAAATGGATGACTATTCCATATCCAAACAGTTGTAATATGATAAATTGAGGTGGGACAAACACAAGCTGGTGGACAGAAGAAATGTTGTAAAAATGTGCCAAGGCATAACTTTCAAAACATAGACTGCAGTTGTTAGGGGGAAACTGCAGCAGGCAGAATACTAGATGTGGCACAGTTAGGACCAGAGGACTAAGAGCTTCAAGTAGAAACTATAGATCAAAGGACAACCTTTATATATGGAGTGTGGATAATACTAATGGTCATGGGCATAAATCTGCATATATAATTATATAGGGATATAGACGATAGCTAGAGACCAAATGACAATTAAAGTGTAGAATATTAATGGTTAACATATGCAGTAATGCAATTAAATGACTAACAATTAAATTAAAATGCTTACGGACCAGGAACTATAGACCTTGCTAACTTCAACAGGGCAAGGTCTATAGCTTATGGTCTGTCAGCATTTTAACTTAAACTTTTTTTTTTTTTTAACTTCAACTTAGGAAAGTGAGGACAGACAGAAATGTTACAAACAGCTAAGATTTGCATTTTCCCAGGAAAAATCTATGACAAAGAGAAGAGAAGGAGGCAGGAAAAAGATGGGAATGAAAAATGTGAAACAAGCTTCTTTTAGAATGAAGTTTTAAAAAAAGGTAACGTTATTTTTTGATCTACATCCACCTAAAATTTTCTGCAAAGAATTTTATGGGGTTATTAAGATAACCACCTGACAATTGCCCTATCTTTCCAGATTTGTGTACCAGAGATTCTTAACCTGTGGTTTTAGAGGGCCTGTAAACCCCTTGAAATTATATACAGAACTCTTTGTGTTTATGTGTACGTGTTTATGGAACATGTGCATATTTTTCCAGAAAGAGGAATTTTTCCTATTACTGATGTTAGCTGGGTAATCTTGACATTAATTAGTATTTTTGCCTTTAACCATGACATATTTCCTTTCAGTGTAATTGAGATATACATTTCTGGCCAGAATAGTACCCATGGTGGGGGGGACAACGTAGAAGATGTAGACTTAACATATTCTAGGGTATTAGACTGATATCTGGAGCCTGTGGAATACAAACAACGTATATCACTATATGGTTCCATATCATATCTCTTTGGAGAAGAAAGATGAATTTACACCTAAAAATCACCCATGATGTGCCAAGCACTCATTCATTTATTGATTGAACAAATATTTACTGAATGCCTACTATATTCAAGGAACTAGACATACATCATTTTATTTTGTAAGCCCCACATGAAAAATATTATTTTCCCACATTTTGTGGATGAGGAACTGAAAGTTCAAAAAGGTTCAGAGAGGTTAATTAATTGCCAAAGGCCAGACATGAAATGTTAGTGTGGGGATTTGAACCCTAGTCTCTTCTGACTTAAAGCATGAGTTGCTACCCTTAATCCATTTTCAAATGAAAAAAAAAAAAAAAGATTGAGGCCTAAGGACACAAAATGGCTGACTCAATGTCACAAGTAACAAGGTGATGGGAAGTACCTAGGGCTGCCTCAGGCTTCTGTTCTCTAGGTGAGACCATCTGAGGAGCCAGCAGCACTTACGGCCTGTATTTGGGGCTGTGCCAAAGTACCCTGGCACTGCTCAGGTCGTATTCTCCAGAGCCGCCATGCCCCTATGCTCTTGTTTCCAGCAGAACCTAAGCTATTAGATTACAGGCTTCCCTGGTGAAGCAACAGATGGGTTCTCCAACCTGCCAGCCACCTTACTGAATCCTCCAAGACAGACTTTCCTAACGGAGCAAACTTGAAAAGGTCAGCTGTTTGTGACACTATTGTTTGACTTTACATTTTGGCCCTCCACCAGCTTGTGGTTGAGGAGGTTGACTTTTGACTAGCCATTCCTGATTTGTAATTGATCGGTCTCCTCCCTTTAGCTACCCTGTGTGGAAACCTAAGACAGTGTTTGATGTCTGTTTCTTAAATTAGAGTTGCTTATGGTCCCAGTCATTTCGCCTCACACCACATCTGTTGAGGCTATGGTGATAAAAGTTCCAGTGAGTATCATAGTGACTCAGGAGGGGCTCATGCAGAGGAAATGGGACCAAACGCCTCAGGCTCTGCCTGAGAATATAGACACTTTATGCTACTTACAAGCAGCCCCAGGGGTGCAATGGTTAAGTGCTCCGCTACTAGCTGAAAGGGTGGCAGTTCAAATCCACCCAACAGCCCCACAGGAGAAAGAACTGGTGATCTGTTTTTTTAAAGATTACAGCCTAGGAAACCCTATGGTGCAGTTCTACTCTGTCTCATGGGGTCACTATGAGTTGGAATTGACTGGATGGAATCTAACAACAACATGTGACTTAGGAGTCCCTGGGTGACACAAATGGTTAAGTGCTCGACTGCTAGCCAAAACATTGGTGGTTTGAACCCGCCCAGAGGTGCCTTGGAAGACAGGCCTGGTGATGTTCCAAAAGGTCACAACGTTTAAAACTCTATGAAGCATTTCTACTCTGGCAACACATTGCGTCGCTAAGAGTTGGAATCAATTCAACGGCAACTAACAACAACAACAACATGCCACTTCAGTAGTCCCTGGATGATGGAAACAGCTAAGTGCTAGACTACTAACTGAAAGTTTGGCGGCTCGAACCAACCCAGCGCCACCTTGGAAGACAGTGCCGACAATCAGTTTCCAAAAGATCTCAGCCTAGAAAACTCTATGGAGTACAGTTCTACTCTGCCCACATGAGGTTGTCATGAGTCTGAATCAACTCCACGGCAACTGGTTTGTTTTATTTATTTTTTATTTATTTATTTTAACGCTGCTTCAGGGAGTCCCTGGGTGGTGCAAATGGTTAATGTGCTCAGCTGCTAACAAAAAGGTTGTGGTTTGAGGTCTTCTGGGCAACATGGCACTATAGTCAGAAGCATCACGTCGTCCCTCTGCAGCAAAGATCTGAAAAACTAAGTCAAACATAGTCACACGTCAATCCTGAAACCTTAAGCATCAACTGAAGAGATAAATAACTCAGCCAAGCAACAAATGGAATAAGAAACTGACCGAAAACAGAGAGCGAGGAGAGATACATGCAGAGTTTCCCTTTCAGCTACCAAAGCACAGATACGCCATCTTGGACTCCTATCAGAGATCAGCGAACGGGATGTGAGAAAGTAGCTTCACAGAGTTTCCAGCAGAAGACAGAACAACAGGTAACCAGCGATATAGCCTTTTCCACCCCCCACCCTTCTTCAGCCCTACTTGGCCTCTTCTGCTTCCTCCAGCCACAGTCTCTTAGCCGGGAAGCACAAGCTTCACCCCGGTGTCACTTGGATTCCACCCACCCGCACTGGCCAGTTCCCTGAGTGCCATTTGTTGGCTGCTGGTGTTGCTTTTTTCCGCTTCTTTAGATTTCTTCCTTACCTCTCACCACCTCCCCCTCCTTTCTCTCAGATACCTGGTGCCATGTGCCATCTTTGCTTCTTCCTGAAAGGCTTCGAAACACAGCTCAACTGTGAAACTGCTTCCCGGCCCATGCTGCCACGCTGGTGGGACCCCCAGGGCTTTTTGTTTGTTCGTTTGCTCTGATTTGTTCTGTTTTGATTGGTTTGATTGTTTGTTTTCTTTTTCTTTTCTCAGCTTGGGAACCCCTTCTAGCCAGGCAGTACCATGTGGCTTGGAAGCTAGCCCCTTACTCTGCGCAGATGCACAGGGACATCCCTGGGGGCATTTCTTTTTTCTTGATTTTTTTTCTTTTTTTTTTTGTTTCATTGTTTTGTTTTCTTCTCTTTCTTATTCTTTTTGTCTTTCTTCATTTCCAGTTTCTCAATTTATTCATTTTTTTCTTTTGCCCTTTTTCTTTTTTTTATTTTTCCCCCATTTCTCAGTCTCTCATCTCTCCACTCCAATAGGAAGCTACCTTATCAGTCTTTTTTGTTTGCATGTATGTTTTTGCCTCCTGTTCCTCTCTCCTCTCTCTCATCATTCCCATGCCCATCTTAGCTCCACACATCAGAATCTACCATCTCCTTCCTGCCTACCTGCACTGTGTGCTGAACATCACACTCCTAAGCAGCACAGGCATGGCCTACTGGAACCTGCCCTGCACTGATTCCCAGTCCGCACTGTCAGCCCTAGTATGTGCCACAAACAACCCATCCTAGCAACTCCCTTTCAGCTGGACCTGCCCTGTTGTATCATACCTGAGTGACTGACCTTGCCTATTGGAGAAGGAGGTGAAAAGTATCGTACCCACAGATGAGCAAAAGAATGCACAGCCCACCTACTCAGACATAACCAAATAAAACAAAAAAAGCAGGATGAAACAAACAAATCTACAATCAATAAATGAGGAAAATAACTACTGAATGCCCGAAAGACAGCAGACAATATCAAAACATATACAAAAACAGGACAGGATGGTTCCAGTAGGAGTCCAAAATAAAACATCAGATGACTTTCAAGTAGTAGAAAAGAAAGGCACTAGAACTACCTAATAGGGAATTCAAATCTCTAATATTCAGAATTATCCAAGAGTTGAAGCAAAAAGCAGACAAAAATGAGGAAAAAAGAGACAAATTCATGGAAAATACAGACATAAAATGGAAGAATTCAGGAAAATAATACAGGAAACAAATGCTAAAACAAATTCACAGCTAGAAATCATACAAAAACAATAATTAGAAATCCAAAAGATAAACAAGATTTCAGAAATGGACAGTGTCATAGAAGGGCTGAGGAGCAGGTTGGAACAATGGAAGATAGGATCAGTGAAATTGAAGACAAACACTTGGATACAACTCTGTTTGAGGGGAAAAAAAAAGATTGAAAAGAAATGAAGAAACCCTGAGAGTTACGTGGGATACAATCAAAAGCAAAAATCTGCAAGTGATCGGAGTTCCAGAACGGGGAGAAAACACAGAAAGGATCATTGAAGAATTGCTGACAGAAGACTTCCCCAATATCATGAAAGATGTAAAGCTGACCATCCAAGAAGCTCAACAAACCCCATATAGGATAGACACCAAAAGAAAAGCACCAAGGCATATCATAATCACACTCGCTAAAACCAAAGACAAACAAAGAATCCTGACAGCAGCTCGAGAAAAACAAAAAGTCACATACAGAGGAGAAACAATAAGTCTAAGCTCAGATTATTTGGCAGAAACCATGCAGGCAAGAAAGCAATGGGATGACATATATAAAACCTTGAAAGAAAAAAAACGCCAGCCAAGAATAATATATCCTGCAAAACTCTCGTTCAAATATGATGGTGAAATTAGGTCATTTCCAGATAAACAGAAAATAAGGGAATATGTAAAACCCAAACCAAACTTACAAGAGTTATTAAAGGGAGTCCTTCGATCTGAGAACAAACAACATCAGACCACAGACTGAATGTAGGACACAGGATTGTACTAGCCAGATACCAACCTAGGAAACGAACTCTTAAGGACTACCCAAAACCAAAAGAATTACAACAGGGACCCAGAGAGGTTAATCTGTAAATGACAACAACATCAGAACAATGAAAGAGGGAATAAATGGTGTAGGTATAAAACCTTCTAATGGAGAGAAAGGCAAAACGATACCAAGTAATAATAGACTGCTTCAAACCTAGGAAGATAGGGTAAATTTCAAGGTAACCACAAAGAAAGTTAACAAACCTACTCATCAAAATAAAGAAGAAAAACATAAAGTCTCAGTAAAAACAAAACCTACAAAAACAAAAAATGAAAAAAAATCCACAAACAAAAGTAACTAAGCACAGGAGAGTAAGAGGAACAAAGAAAACGTCAGCACCACAAAAAAAGCACTACAAAATGACAGCAATAAACTCACACTTATCAATAATTACACTGAATGTAAATGGCCTAAATGAACCCATAAAGAGATGGAGAGTGACAGAATGGATAAAAAGACAGGATCCATCCATATGCTGTCTACAAGAGACACACCTTAGAAACAAAAACATAAATTTATTTTAAAATGTTGGGGTTGGAGTCCACATAGAGGCTCCTTGGAGGAAAGGCCTATTGATCTACTTCTGAAAGGTCACAGCCATTGAAAACCCTATGGAGCACAGTTCTACTCTGGCACACATGGGGTTGCCATGAGTAGGAATCCACTCCATGGCAATAAGGTTTTATTGCTGTTGTTGTTTCATGGTGCTTCAGAGATCAAGCAGAGGAGACAGCCCCAACTTCTAGAGGCTAATGGTGAAAGCACTCATATACTGTTAGGGTCAGAGTCACGTACCCACACTCACTGCTCTTCTGGCCTTACATACAATGGCAGCCCCGATTTGTCCAGGGCTAGTTCTTTGCTGGAGCCTGGTAGCTCAGTGGTTAAGAGCTTGTCTGCTAACCAAAAGGTGGACAGTTTGAATCCACCAGCTGCTCCCTGAAAACCCTAAGGGACAGTTCTACTGTGTCCTATAGGGTTGCTGTGAGTCAGAATCGACTCTAGGGCAATGGGTTTAGGTCTTTGCTTGTGTAGTTCCTGCAGTCACCTACCTCCTTCTCCAAACAGGGCTCCAGGGAAATGTAGAAAAAGGAATGCTTGCTTTTCCATGCCTTAATATGAAATGAACTGTGAGGGTTGTTAAGCGAGACTTACATATAATTTTCCCAGGGCACTGTACCTCCAGAAGGATGACCTTGGGCTGCAGGAGGGTTCTAAATCACATGGCAAGTAACAAAAAAGGCAGGAATCAGACATTTCCTGGGCTGAAGACATCACTGGCACCCTTTGAGATGCTTGCCAGTTACAATCTCATTGTCAACAAGGTAAGAATACCTTGTTTACCATATCTTCTTAGACTCCAGGATTTCTCAGGATCACCACTATACTCATGGAACTGTGAGTGTACTTCCTTGGAAGCCTGAAAATTTCAAGTACAGCCTCTGCTAAGATAACCACCTTGAAAAATTCAGGGTCACCTATTTATAGAAACCTAGGAGTCTTGGTGGTGAGGTGGTTAAGCACTCACTGTTAACGGAAAGGTCAGTGGTTTGAACCCACCAGCTGCTCCATGGGATAAAAATGCAGCAGTCTGCTTCTGTAAAGATTACAGCCTTGGAAATCATATGGGGCAGTTATACTCTGTCCTGTAGGGTTGCTATGAGTCAGAATTGACTCAACGGCAACGGGTTTTGGTATTCTACTGGAGAAGAAGACAGTGGTGGTTCAGTGGTAGAATTCTTGCCTTCCATGTGGGAAACCTGTGATTGATTCCTAGCCAATGCACCTCTTGTGCAGCCACCACCTGTCTGTCGGTTGAGGCTTGCGTGTTGATATTGATGCTGAACACACAGTCCAATCCACAGCTGATCAAGGGGATGGCACAGGACCGAGCAGCATTTTGTTCCATTGAGCATGGTGTCACCATGAGTCAGAGACAAACTCGATGGCAGCTAATAACATTCTACCAGAAGGTTACACTCTGGATGTGGTCAGAGCTCCAAGTAACAGATTCCAATCCCCACTATCCTAGCCCTATGGTTATGTTCATTGCTAAGAGTAGCTGGTTGACAAACTAATATGCACATCATTAGACCAGGCTCTCACTTTTAAAATCAGATGTTTGAACAACTTCACAGAAAAATGAAACCCAAGTCTCATTTTTGAGAGGAGGAAGTCAACCAGTCTTTCAACCTCTACTTCTCCAGAGCAGAATTTGGGGAAGGCGAATAAAATTTAGAAATGATATCTTGAAAGGTCTGGAGATTTTTCAGTATCTCTGAGGGAATGGACTTAGTGGTAATTGGAGTGTTGCATCTCATCCTGGGGGCCACCTGAAGATTCCAATGGCTAGTAAATAAAATCAAGTTTCATCATCTGTCTAGACTCCATTTCTCAAGTCAACATACACTTATTGTGTTTAGACTCCATTTTTCAAGTCAATGTACACTTATTGTGTGTCTTCTGGGTACAAGACACTTTACTGAATATATGTCTGCAAACATATTTGTTCTCACTTTTTTTTTTTGTGCAGTCTCTGTTCCTTCACTTGCTCTTTCTTTCAAATAAGCACCAACAGATAAACAGGGTAATTTCTACTATGGGAAAACCCATTTCAACTTTCTACTCAGTAAGTTGGAGCCCTGGTGGCGCAGTGGTTAAGGTCTTCAGCTGCTAACCTAAATGTTGGCAGTTACAATCCACCAGCTGCTCCTTGGAAACCCTATGGGGCAGTTCTACTCCGTCCTATAGGGTCACTGTGAATCGGAATCGACTCAACGGCAATGGGTTACTCAGTATGTGACTTACCCAGTCCACATTCTAGCAGAGGTGATACTAGGTCTGGTTCATAGAGGCTTTTCAGCCGACTTGTACAGTAAGTGCAACAGGTATTTTTAGCGTGAAAAGCTAGTTTTTTTCAAACCCATATAGGTGAGAGAATTTTTATCTATGGTTCTGATATCTCTATATATATGTCACTATATATATCTATATATACAACTACATATATGTATCTCACTTAAGAACAGTGAATTTTTTTCCCTCAGATAATTACATTTCTGAACATTAAGTGTATGTAATAATAAATCCTACATTGATGTGTACTTACCAAAGGCTTTAGGGACATTTCACTAGAAAATTTGAACCTTAAAGTTGCACTTCACATCGTTTACTCAGTTGACAAGCAGAACTTAAAAATGAAAGCTAGGAGTCAAGAAGTCTTAATATGCCAGCGACTGAAAGTGTCTTTTAAATAGAAGGGCCTTGTGGGATAGAAAGGTATCCACCTTGCTCCATCCTACTATTTTGCCAAGAAAATAATTTCTTTTAAAAACCAAGGGAAAGTTCAAATGACATTGAGATGAGGTTCTTTTAAGAGTTCATTCCTTGGCCACTCTCCTTGCTTTTTGTAAACTCATTGTGCAATCCCATAATTCATGAGAGGCAGCCGTTGGAGAAATGTCACAGGCCTCACTGAGTGTGTATGTGTGGGGGTCTACTTGGAGGATCTATCCCAATTCCAGGAAGGAAAGATGCTTTTATGTAAAGGAATTCCATTAAAATGTAAGCCCAGATTTCAGGTTCAGAGAAAAAAGTGAGTCATAAAACAGCCTAGACTAGATGTTACTGTGGGGCTTCCCCCACAGCCCACTCCATTTTGACTCACTGGTATGAGGACTAGGGAGCAGGCAGGAAGTGATGTCCTCGAAAGGTGTCATTGGTGTGTATTTATGAAGCGCCTCACTTTCTGCTTTACCTTCTTCATTCTCACTCACCCTCACTTCTAAGCCTAACCCAGACAATCCTTTAATGAATAAAATGGTGAGTCACTTTGGAAAATGGTCCTTTAGGGGATCCTTAATGCAGTCTGCGGCTCAGAACCATTATCCCTGGAATCCCAGTGGTTGAAAACACTTCACTAGGTTTTCTGAGTCATATTTTCCACAGTAGCTCCTAAGCAAATAATAGTACTCATGGCACAAGGCACCGAAGCTCAGGTCCATGGGGCTGTCTGGGCACAAAGTAGTCAAGAGAACGTTCATCTTCATTATCGATCGGGACCCAGGAACCAGTCTCCTCTTTTTGTCCAAAACAACCGACATCTGTGGCAAGATATTTCCTCATTGCCATAACCACCCCTAGTGAGCTTCGGAGCTTAGAGCAGATCACACTGTGGACCCACATACACCTCCCCAGAAGGAAGTATGTTTATCCTAATTGAATGTGGCAAATAAACATGATGGGGAGCCTTGGAGTCCAAAGAAAGTGGAGGTAAGGGTAGGACAGGACAGACTCAAAGGAAGGGGAGGGTGTGGGTGCCATATCTAAGCAGCCACTAATTTTAATGTATATGAGCACATTGATCTTTTTCCTCTTGTTTGTGAAGCCTCTTACTTCTCTGCCCTCCCCCATTCCCCTCCTCCCCCTCCAACCACCTGGTCTCTGCTGCTGGGCAGGAACCCCTAGAGTGCAGGGTCATGGCAATCACTCCCATTAGCCTTACCGTAGGGAGAGTTTGGGTCACTGCTCTTACAGAAAGACATACCTAACAAAAGGGCGAGGTGTTGGAGGAGGGGCTAGAGAAGGATGTAGAAAAGGATTAAGGGCACAGGAGGGGGAGGGCCTGCCATATGGCAGGAAAGAGGCATGATTAGAAAGATTAACTGCTCTTCAATCAGAAAGGCTCAGGGGGATGGAGAATGCATTAGAAACCTGCAAAATCACAAAGAGCCTCATGGAGTGACCAATGAATTCCAAAAGAAAAAAAAGGAAGAATCCCCTTTAAGTTTATGAGGTGAGTTTTGGCCAAATCAAAGGAAGTCTGATTTTACACAGTAGGGAGGAAACTTACAGAATCCATTACCGTGAGAAGCAACACAAACTGGCAATATGAATAGCTTCCTTGAAAAGGTATAGAAAGATTCACTATAAAAAAAAACCCCATGTCAACAACAACAAAATAAAATTTAAAAAATGATTATTTATAATAGCCAAAATGTGGAAATAATCCAAATGTCCATCAACTGATGAATGGATGAATGAAATGTAGTATATCTATACAATGGAATATTTTTCAGCAATATAAAGGAATAAAGTACTGATACATGCTACAACAAGGATGAACCTTGAAACCTTATGCGAAATGAAAGAGGCCGGTCACAAAAGGAAAAAAAATTATAGCTGTGCCTCTTTTCAGAAAACTTATATTATGAAAATGTACATTTAAAAAAGAAATATGACTATGAATGTGTGTGGAGATATATGAACAACAGTAAAAAAGATTCTTCCATATGAAATATGCCTAAAATATGCTTCTATTTACAAAGATTACTTACCCTTTTTTGACGGAGTTCAGAAACTGCTGACTTGCACCATCAGAATAACTTCTGACATCATCATTGACTGTGAATCCATTTTTTATACTTGCATCTACCTGCAAAGCAGTTTGTTGTTGTTGTTGTTAGGTGCCATTGAGTCAGTTCCAACTGATAGTGACCCCATAGGACAGAGTAGAACTGCCCCGTTGGGTTTCCAAGGAGCAGCTGGTGTGTTTGAATTGCTGACTTTTTGGTTAGTAGCTGAACTCTTAACCACTATGCCATTACAGCTCCACCTGCAAAGCAGTAAGAAACAAAATACATCATGCTAATATAATATAATGTAGTAGATTAAAAACCCTTTTTAAAAATTAAAAAAAACCACCAAATTACTAAAGGAAAGGGAGCTGACATCAGAGAGGGTAATGTTAGGTCTAAGGAGCCCTGGTGGCACAATGGTTAAGTGCTCAGCTGCTAACTGAAAGCTTGACAGTTCAAACCCACCAGCAGTTCTGCAGGAGAAAAGACCTGGCTATCTGCTCCCATAAAGATTACAGCCTAGGAAACCCTCTGGGGCAGTTCTACTCTGTCATATAGGGATAATATGAGTCAGAATTGATCCAATGGCACCCAACAACATTTTTAGGTCTCCCCAAACCCATCCCTTGAGCTAAAGAAACTGAGGGGCTGATTCAGCCTTTTCCATTCTTAGGTTCCTATGCAATGTAGTCACAATCTGTTTGCATTTGGTCTCTAGATCTTCCAACTAGAGAAGAATAAACTTGCTGATAATTATATCCTCTAGATGTCTTCTAAAGAATTTCCCACTCTATCTGCTAATCAAATTTCTACAATCTACCATGTCATCAATAAATAACTTTGAATAAATGAAATAGAGATTAGAAAAAAAAAAGAATCAACAAAATCAAAAGTTGGTTCCTTGAAAGGATGAACAAAATCAACAAACCATTGGCCAAATTGAAAAAAGAAAAACAGGAAAAGAAGCAAATAACCCAAATAAGAAATGAAATTGGGGATATTACAACAAACCCAACTGAAATAAAAAGAATCATAACAGAATACTATGAAAAACTGTACTACAAAGATTTGAAAATCTAGAGGAAATGGACACAATTCTAGAAACACACTACCTACCTAAACGAACACAAACTGAAGTAAAAAATCTAAACAGACCCGTAACAAGAAAAGAGATTGAAAAGGTAATAATAAAAAAAAAAAAACTCCCAAACAAAAAAACAAAAAAACCCTGGTCCAGATGGCTTCACTGGAGAAATCTACTAAACATTCAGAGAAGAGCTTACACCAGTACTACCCAAACTATTTCAGCACATAGAAAAGGAAGGGATCCTTCCAAATTCAGTCTATGAAGCCAGAATAACCCTGATACCAAAACCAGGCAAAGACACCACAAAAAAAGAACATTACAGACAATATATCTCATGAATATAGATGCAAAAATTCTCAACAAAATTCTAGCCAATAGAATTCAGCATCATATCAAAAAAATAATACACCACAACCAAGCAGGATTCATACCAGGTATGCAAGGATAGTTCAACATTAGAAAATCAATCAATGTAATCCACCACATAAATAAAGGAAAGAAAAGAATCACATGATCATCTCAATTGATGCAGAAAAGGCATTTGACAAAGTCCAACGCCTATTCCTGATAAAAACTCTCAATAAAATAGGTATAGAAGGGAAATTTCTCAACATAATAAAGGGCATCTATGCAAAACCAACAGCCAACATCATTCTTAATGGAGAGAGGCTGAAAACATTCCTCCTGAGACAGGAACAAGACAAGGCTACCCTTTATCACCACTCTTATTTAACATTGTGCTGGAAGTTCTAGCTAGAGCAATAAGGCAAAAAAGAAATAAAGGACATCAAAATTGGTAATGAAGAAGTTAAACTGTCTCTGTTTGCAGATGATATGATACTATACATAGAAAACCCTAAAGACTCCACAAGAAAACTACTAGAACTAATAGAAAGATTCAGCAGAGTAACAGGATACAAGATAAACATACAAAAATCGGTTGGATTCCTATACACCAATAAAAAGAACGATGAAAAGGAAATCAGGAAAACAATACCATTTATGATAGCCCCTAAAAAAATAAAATACTTAGGAATAAATCTAACCAGGGATGTAAAAGACCTATAAAAAGAAAATTACTACAAAACACTACTGCAAGAAACCCAAAGGGATCTACATAAATGGAAAAACATACCGTGCTCATGGATAGGTAGACTCAACATTGTGAAAATGACAATTCTACCCAAAGCAATTTACAAATACAATGCAATCCCGATCCAAATACCAACATCATTCTTCAAAGAGATGGAAAAACTAATCATTAACTTCTTAAGGAAAGGGAAGAAGCCCCGGGTAAGTAAAGCACTATTGAAGAAGAAGAGTAGAGTAGGAGGACTCCCACTACCTGACCTCAGAACCTTCTATACAGCTATGGTAGTCAAAACAGCCTGGTACAGTGACAGATACATTGACCAGTGGAACAGAATTGAGAACCCAGATGTAAATCCATCCACCTACAGTCACCTGATCTTCAACAAGGGCCTGAAGACCATCAGATGAGGAACAGACAATCTTTTTAATAAATAGTGCTGGCAAAACTGGATGTCCATCTGCAAAAAAAAGAAACAGGACCTATACTTCACACCATATAGAAAAACTAATTCAAAAAATGGATCAAAGACCTCAATATAAAGCCAAAAACTATAAAGTTCATAGAAGAAAATATAGGATCAACACTAGAGGCCCTAATACACAGCATTAACAGGATACAAACCATAACCAAGAACACACAAACTCCAGAAGATAAGCTAGATAACTGGGATCTTCTAAAAATTAAACACTTATGCTCATCAAAAGACTTCACCAAAAGAGTTAAAAGAGAACCTACAGACTGGGGAAAAAAATTTTGGACATTACAAGTCAGACTAAGGTCTAATCTCTAAAATCTACAAAAAAATCCAACACCTCTACAACATAAAGACAAATAATCCAATTAAAAAATGGGCAAAGGAAATGAACAGTCACTTCATCAAAGAAGACATTTAAGCAGCCAACAGACATATGAGGAAATGTTCCTGATCACTAGCCATTAGAGAAATGCAAATTAAAACCATCCCGGCATTACTGGCACGAATGAAAAAAACTGGAAATAACAAATGTTGGAGAGGCTGCGGGGAGATCAGAACTCTTATGCACTGCTGGTGGGAATGCAAAATGATACAACCATTTTGGAAAATGATATGGCACTTCCTTAGAAAGCTAGAAATAGAAATACCATAGGATCCAGCAATCCCACTCCTAGGAATATATCCTAGAGAAATAAGAGCCATCACAAGAATAGACATATGCACACTCATGTTCATTGCAGTATTGTTCACAATAGCTAAAAGATGGAAACAACCTAGATGCCCTTCGACAGATGAATGGATAAACAAACTACGGTACATACACTCAATGGAGTATAATGCAATGATAAAGAACAATGATGAATCTTCAAAGCATCTCATAACATAGTTCGCAGAAGAGCACTTAACCATTGCATCACCAGGGCTCCTGGGTAATGTATAAATTACAGGGGAAAAAAACATCATTTACTCTTGGAAATACCTGACCAAATGTTGCCTGTCCGGTGATGTTTAACAGTCAACAGCTCATGAAGGCCTTTGTTATCTTACTTTAAACTACTTTAAATTGTGCATTTAAAGACTTAATTACCGTACTTATCAGAGACATCTTCTCTGAATTCCTCAAAGAAAGAGTAGGAGACAGAATCCCCACCCTTGGATTAGAGCTGTAAAGGAGCTGCCTTCTTGTGTCGCAGGCACTTTCTCTTTCAAGAAGGGGGTTGTTGCACTTCGTGAATGCCATCCTGGGAATTCTTGAAGTCAGTTTTCTTCCCACTGTCTCACATTACCAGGAACTCTATGTGAACCAAAAAATGCAATTCTGTTAACTTCATATCTTCATATCTGTTCCTCCTCAGTAAGATGTGTTCCTCCATATCTTTGTCCTCTTCAGTAACATGGATCCCTAATTTAAAAAATGTATATTCTACACGTTAGTTGTACAAAAGTAAACAGAAAACCATGAAGAAGTAAATGCTAAGTACCTGTAAATTCACCACATCACGATTACCACCATGTACCTGATATACATGTAGTGATTTTAATTTTTCCAGAACAACCAGCTACACCCTTTCCCACCCTCTCACCCCATGCGGTGGCAAGCTCCCTAATGCCATCTCGGTTTGATTCATAATATTGCAGTATCTTTTGGTTATTGTAACAGACCCATTCTGGTTCTTCAGACTTCTGTTTCTTTTGAAACTTTAATCTCCTATTTGATTTAAAGCTCTCCTCCTCCCTTACTCCCTCTCTGTGCTCCTCATTCCTTCCCCCTACTCTTTCTGGTGCTTACCCTTCTGCTATTCAAGTGAAGAGAAGAAAGAAAGAACAGTTCATCACTGTGGAGGCTACCACTTGTCACCTCCCCATCAAGCCTACAGACAGGCCGTGCTACTGAGGGGCTCAGTGCTAGGCAGCACCCCCACCCCAGGCACTGGCTGTCCCTTGCATCTTCCATAGCTGGTGGCCTCTCTCTGCATTCCTCTGATCCACATGTCTCTTGATTCCACGAGGAAGAGAAGGGAAGGCAGTTGGAAAACCTGTACCTCCTGATTTCCTCCGAGGCCCTAGCTTCCATTAAAGAAAAAAGAAATCCCATTGCCCTCGAGTTGATTCTGACTCATAGCAACCCTGTAGGGCAGAGTAGAACTGCCCCATAGTTTCCAAGGCTGTAATCTTTACGGAAGCAGACTGCCACATCTTTATCCTGTGGAGCTGCTGGTGGATTTGAACCACTGACCTTTTGGTTAGCAGCCGATTGCTTAACCACTGCACCACCAGGGCCCCTTCCTACCTTCCATACCTATTGGAAACTAGAAATTCAAAAGTGTTCTTGTTCCCTCTTTAGCCCCATAAGCCCCTCAATTCTAAAGTTCTAGTCCATTTTCCAGGGGCACTAGGCCTGGTCCTCAAAGCAGGACTGATGGCTAAGCAGATGTCTAATCACTGGGAGAATCTGAGCCCTCCCTCCCGTGAAGTGTGGATCTAGCTTATCCTGGCTCACAAAAGCTGACTGTTAAACTTTCAGAAAATGAGTGAGCTGGTTGATGTCACACTGATCGCTTAAATTCGCCATGGTTGGAGTGTTTACATGACACTGAGGAGATATCTCCAGTGGGTTGTTAAACATTTACCAACACACCATTGCTTCCCTTCCTCCAAGGGGAGGGGAGTTGTGGATGAGACCATCTCTCTTCACCATCATTGCAGTTCCCGAAAAGACAACCTCTACTTTCCTTCTACCCAACTCTGGGGTGGAGGTGAGGGTCGGTCCAGTTCAGCTGAAATGGGACCTCTATTAGGTAGCCATATGGGGGGCAGTTCATCCAAATAGCTGGGGCTATTAGATTGTTTTTAATGGCCGCCTACCTTTCATTGTGGAGTCTCCGGGTGGCACAAATGTGTTAAGTACTTGGCTACTAACCAAAAAGTTGGCAGTTTGAATCCACCCAGAGGTGCCGCAGAAGAAAGGCCTGGTGATTTATTTCCAAAAGATTACAGCCATGGGGTTGCCATGAATCAGAATTGATTCAATGGCAACTCGGAAGAAGAAAAAAAAAAAACCTTTTGTTGTTCCAATGCACCATGATTTTTGTAACCAATTGCTCATTTTGGACATTGAGATTATTTCCAAGTTTTTACTGTTAAACAATGGTGTAAAGAACATACTTATACATAAATCTTTGTGCTTGATGAAGTAAACCCTTAGTAAATGTTGGCTATTGTTATTATTATTATTATTTTTAAGTGGGGTTACCAGGCTTAGCTGAGGGCAGGAGTGATACTAAACAGCTCCCTCTCCCTTAGCCTTTCCCAGCAACAACCATAGTGCTGGCACTCAGGCTTATATCTCCCAGGCAGGAACTCTTTAGTGAATTTGATTGGCCTAAGAGAAAAGACCCACAAATACTGACAATCTGTAGGATCTGCCAATGAAATGGCCATGTCCCTGCCTAATCACCTTAAGGATGTGAGACCCACCAGTGAACAATTGCCTCATCTCTCGCTCTCTTTCTCTATCTCTCTCACACACGCCCACACACACACACACACACACACACACACACACACACACACATAGCTTTTTATTTACTTCACTCCTAAATATAAGTGAATAATTAAGGATAATCAGACATTGGAGGAAAATCTTTAACATAAGAGACTAAAACGAACATTGGAAACAGAAAATTGGAAGGAATAGAAACAATGCAGAGAGTAGAAGAAACCATACAACGAAATCTATAATTAATATTGTCAAAGAAATGCATGGATGTATTGCATCCATGAAACATGCACCGATGCTGGAAATGAAAAAAGAAACATTCTGAGAACAAGAATGAGCTCTTGAAAAATTAAAACTATTAGAGCAGAAGATTTTTTTTTTTTAGTTCAGTAGAGAGAAGATAAAGTTAAATAAGTCTACCAGAATGTAGAACAAGAATGCAAAGAAATGGAAAATAGAGAAAAGAGATGAAAATTTGAGAATCAATTCATTAGGAGCTCCCAGGGAGATAACAGAAAAAAATAGAGGAGAAAAATGATCAAAGACATAGTACAAGATTTCTTCCAATTGAAGGAAATGCGTTTCCATATTAAAAGGGCCAATTAAGTAACCAGTACAATGACTGTAAGGCACATACCGAAGCACATTATCATGAAATTTCAGAATACCACAGAGAAGATCTCATGAATCCTTTTTTCAGCAAGCTACTGGAATATGTGCTCCACCAAGACAAGGGAGTGGTCAGAAGAAGACATGGGATCCAGGAAACAGAGGGTCCAACTCAAGAGAAGGATGAAGAAAATTTCCAGGATGAGGGTGGAAAAAAGCCCAGGAAGACAGCCATGCAACAGGCTAGAGCCAAGTAGATGGAGGATTCTGGAAAGATGTCTCTAGGAAAAAGTTGGAATCATCAGATTACCTGATGTATTGATCACATTGAGAAGAGTTTGAGAGTCCTTTTGGAAAGTCTGGGGTTGGATTAGTAGTGATAGGAACATGGAAAACTAAGCAAATGAAACAAACAAACCACTATTAATTCCAAGAAAAACAGGAGAAGCATATCTATCCAAGGAGAGGGGAGCTAAACCATCATATTCCATCATATTCTATATAGTCCATCTATTCCAAGTGAACAGATAAAGCTCAAAAGTGAAAAATCTAAAAATAGCAATATAAGCTTGTAATTCAGGAATTTAGTGGTAAATACCAAAACAAAAACTAGCCAAGAGAGAAGAGGGTGGTCGCCTCTTAGAAGCGGGACACAGGGACTGAAAGTCTTGGAGATTGTTTCCATATAGGACTCCTGATACTATCCATTCAACTATGTGCATGTATTACTTTGATAATAATAGTAACTTCCCAAAATGGCTGTTGTAGAATTTAAATAATCTAATGCAGGTAAAGCTCTTACCACCTGTTACGGATTAAATTGTGTCCCTCAAAAAATATGTGTTGGAATCCTAATCCCTATACCTGTGTATGTAATCCCATTTGGGAATAGAATTCCCTTTGTTATGTTAATGAGGTCCTATCAAGAAAGAACCCTGTGACTTTGTCCCTTTGACATTTATCCCCAGAAGTGAAATGGACTGCAGCATAAAGGCTTTGTTCAGTAAAGCACATGTGACCTTGATTCCTTAAAGTAGATGTCTCCGACTGGATGGAGTTTTCTCCATCGTTGCAAAGGTGCCCTATCCCCAGGGCTGAAGACACTGGCTCTCCCTGATAGCTGAGCAACCAAACTCTGAAGTCTCAGGCTAAGGAAATGGAATCTGAATGAACAGCTTAAAGGTACGCTATGATCTTCTGCACATCTGAGAATCCTCCCACCCCAGGATTTTTTAACTCTTGTTTGTTTGTTTTTATCTTCCCATTTGACTACAAACTAGAACCAATCTGATTTTAATTAATGGTCTTGTACCATAATTGTGATAACCTTTCTTATATCCCAACCTAACAGAAAGTTTACAGAATAAAGGGAGCATATAGGTCTTGTGGTATCCAATAAAAGCCCAGACTCTGGAGTCAGATAGGCCTGGGTTCAAGTCTCAGTTCTACCACTTACTGTCACCTTAAGCGAGTTACTTAATCTCTCTATGCCTCAGTTTCATCATCTGGGAAATAGAGATAGTAACAGCATTTACTGTCTAAGATTCTTGTGAAGATGAAATGGATTACAGCATGTAAGCTGCTTCACACGGTGCCTGGTGCATAGTACGCACTGTGAAAATGATAAGCGGTTGTCTTTACTCCTCATGGCTATTTGGGAAGTGAAGCAGTCCCTTTCCATTGGCGATATGAGAATTGAAAGGTACCTAATTGAGCCCTGATGGCACAGTGGTTAAAGAGATCAACTGCTAACCGAAAGGTCAGTGGTTTGAAACCACCAGTGGCTCCGTGGGAGAAAGATGTGGCAGTCTGCTTCCATAGAGATTTACAGCCTTGGAAACCCTATGGGGTTGCTATGAGTTAGAATCAACTTGACGGCAGTAGGGTTTGTTTTTTGTTTGTTTGTTAGTTTTTTTGTTTTTTATTTTTGGTTTAATCAAGCCTAAAATCTCTTTGCTTACCATCCAAACTAGAAAAACACAAAAGCTGAAGGAAGCCCAATATCAAAATTAATACTTTTCATTTCTTCAAGCTGATAAAAGGCAAGCTGCTTTCTTAAACTCATCTGGGTCCTCACTGCGCCTCTGGTACCCACTAGTGGCCAAATACATGAAATTTCTCCAAGTTTCTTTCAGGGCATTTTGAAAATACAGTTCTAAGTCTGAAGTGGAGATAATTATTTTTTAATTTTTGCTGTTTGTTTTTTAAAATTATGGCTCAAATCAAGGTGCTACATGTTTTAGATGCTTTTGTCCACAAAACTCTAGCCTGTGCCAGAGGACGCACACCCATACACACACACTCACAAATTCCCCTGGTCAATAACAGGTCAAACCCCTGAGAGAAAACAGTTCCTTCTTTAGACTGAGATTCTGTCCTTAGACAGAGATGAAAATACAGGCTGAACTAATAAAGAACTTACAAAATACCAATAGTTACAACCTCAGAGAATGCCAGGCCTGATCAATAGGAACCATACAAAATCTGCTAAACTCAGACTGCAGATTGACACTGGCACCTCATGGATGACTTTGATGCAGAAAATAACATTTTATAGCCGGCACATAGGAGCTTCTGACAAAAGTCATTCCATGTTGTATTAATTATTCAGCAAATTACTTTCATACTTACTTTACAACTGAGTCACTTAGACTGGCTCTTCTAACTGAATGCTTGAGAAATGTTTCAAAGAGGTCAAGACAGCTAATTTTTCAATTAAGAGACAACTGTAAAATCTTCTAATCTGGATCATGGTGCAGCATCCCACCTGGGGGAAAAGGAAAGGACACTTTCCATTCCAGTGGCTTAAGTGATTTCTGGTGTAAAAATTCTGTTAACATTTAATTAAAAAGTATAACATTCATGTTGCTTCATATACGTCACTATTTCTTCCTTCTTTTACTGTTTCTCTTCGTTTCTTTTACTATATCTGTTGCCACTCCCTTTTCATACACCTCCCTCACGTCAGTTCAGCTTTATCCTTCCTGCAAGGGTTAGGTTTAAAAGTCAGATTCCAAGTTTCCTGAGACACCACCCCACACAGCTATTTAATTAACATCATAATTAAATAGTGTAGTATTCCAGAAAATGTGACTAAATAACCGGAGTTGCCATAGTTTCAAAACTTCTAGAAAGGGAATCACCTGTCTTGGCTCGGATCTGAAATAAGCTCCCAAACCTGCCCGATTTTGCTTTCTCTTTGCCTGTTGGCCAATGCAGCCCACACAACAGTTGATACTTGCTATACCTGTCACATTGCCTAATACCTTAACCATCTAGATCGTTTCTATATTTCTGCATATTTGACAAGTGACTATAAGAACCTATTGTACCCCATAAAGAATATCCTGTACCCATTGTGTGCCAAGCACAGAACACCCTGGAGATTTTTAATGGGCTACAGAGAAAAAAGTTTAGCAATGGAGATCATCTAAGAAAAGCTGCAACTAATGAGCTGAGTAACTTTTGTCATGGCAGTTTTTGGAACTGGTTTTGTCACGTAAAATATGAGCCTCTCAAGCTCTGCCAAAATGTGCTGCTCCTATGCCTGCCATGGAACATAATGATGACAAACACAACTAAATAAGGAAAACCAACATAGAAATAGATCCTGTTGTTGTTGTTGTTAGTCGCCATTGAGGCGGCTCTGACTCATGGAGACCTTATGTATAGCAGAACAAAACGTTGCCCAATACTTCGCCACTCCCACAACTGTTGATATGTTTGAGCCCATTTTTGCAACTACTGTGTCAATCCATCCCTTGAAGGGTTTTCCTCATTTTCGCTCACCCTCTACTTTACCAAACATGGTGTTCTTTTCTATAGACTGATCTTTCCTGATGTGTCCAAAGTAAGCAAGCCAAAGTCTCACTATCCTCGCTTCTAAGGAGCATTCTGGTTGTACTGCCTCCAAAACTGATTTGTTTGTTTTTCTTGCAGTCCGTGGTATATTCAGTATGCTTTGCCAAGTCAAATGCTTCAATTCTTCTTTTTCACTGTCCAGATTTCTCCTCCATATGAGGCAATTGAAAAGACCATGGATTGAATCAGGTACACTTTAGTCATCAAACTGACAGATCTTAGGCCTTACAAACTCCAACTGAAAAAAGCTAGAGAACATAAAGATATAAAGCTTTCCTATTTTAAAATCTAAGCTTTCTTACAATAGATATGATCTTGAGCAGAAGTTATGTCTTCACTATGTCGTCTGGTCCTCTGGTATGTTCTCACATAGCCAGAGAAGTGCTCCCAGTGAACTTGATGGTCCCTCTCTTGGCTTGAGGAGAAGTAGCAGTTACTGGGAGTCCCTGGGTGGTGCAAACGGTTAATGTGATTGGCCCCTAACTGAAAGGCTGGAAGTTTGAGTCCACCCAGAGATGCCTCAGAAGAAAGGCTTGGCAATCTACTTCCAAAAAATTGGCCATCGAAAACTCTGTGGAGCTTAGTTCTACTCTGACACACATGGAGTGGAAATCGTCCTGAGGGCAACTGGTTAGCAGTTATTGAAATGGTTGTGGGATTCTGGGACCAGCGTTAACCCATTTCAGAAAGAGTGCTTAACCACTTCTAGAAATGTGCTGAGATCAGTCCAGTTTCCTATGACTTCCTTATAGGCACTCCTGTACCACCTTGATCAGTGTTTATAATGAGAGCAAAATTCTGAAGGACTTTCTAAACCCCAAAAAATGAATGAAGCTTAGAATGTTAGTGTTAAGTATGTTTTATTACCTTTCTATTCTTTTAAATTGGTAATTCTCATATAAGACACAAGCTGTGCCAAGCTTACAAATAGAGTTGGTTCCAAAAATGTGTTTGTAAAGTCTTGTTTTGAACTCAAACTCCTTTTCCAAAAAAACCAATCATATAAATAATAACTAGGTTTCAAGTCCAGCCCACAAAAGCTTATTTAATCTTTAGTGTTGGTAAATGTTGAATCTTAGCCAAAAAATGGCAGAAAATTGTTGTAGCAATGCCAATAATTAAATGAAGCAGAAAGAGAATTGAATAATTATTTTAAATTTTTCCCAAATATTAATGCTTGAAGAAAAGCAAGTTTAATTACAGGAAGATGAAAAAGTAGGTGGAGATTTTTGTGACCATTCGGAGGCCTCTGGGCTCCCTGAAGGGCTATGGCAGTTGCTAACATGGATGCCTTATTATGATTTATTGTTAAACTTACTTTAGTATTTCAGAGTTAGATTTCCAGTACTCAAGAGCTGACCTGACTTCTTTTTAGAGGAGCTAAATGAGATAACGTAATTGAAAGCCTATTGTCTCTTGCACTGTATCAAACCCAGAGCCTGGGCATGAGGAAAACAATTAATGAAAACTAGGTTTATCATGATGAGCTATGGCAGCCAATGTTAAGTCTGGTTTTGGGCATCATTTCTCAAACACTGGTTCAGGAATCCCAGGATTTTCATGTCATTAAAGGCAGTAATGACGTTTTTTTCAATTTCTGTTTGCAAAGTTAATATTTAGAATTATTCATTTTAAAAGAAAGCAGTTTGAGAACTTCTAGGGTGTAGCTATTGAGCCCATGTGGCAGTTAGTGGATCCTGGACAATGATGCTTAAGCTCTCATCACTCAGCTAGTTTGTCATTTAACTACTCACCACAGGTGCAGTGCAGTGAATTGTTTTTGTGTGGCCTTACTAGCCATGATCTTATAACTCCCACAGAATGATCGGCTGGTTCGTGGTCCTGTTGGGAGGACCATGCCTTGAAATTGACGAGGAGTAGGCTGATATAAAGAACAAGGGGATACTGCATGGTTTAAAGTCAGGAAATGTGTGCGTCAGGGTTGGATCCTTTCACCATACTTGTTCAATCTCTATGCTGAGCAAATATTCCAAGAAGCTGGACAATATGAAAAAGCAGAAGGCATCAGGATTGGAGGAAGACTCATTAACAACCTTTGAAAGCAGATGACATAACCTTGCTTGCTGAAAGTGAAGAGGACTCGAAGCACTTGCTGATGAAGATCAAAGACCACAGCCTTTAGTATAGATTACACCTCAACATAAAGAAAACAAAAATACTCACAACTGGACCTATAAGTAACATCATGATGAACAGAGAAAATATTGAAGTTGTCAAGGATTTCATTTTGCTTGGATCCACAATCAACACCCATGGAAGCAGCGGTCAAAAAATCAAACGACGCATTGCATCGGGCAAATCTGCTGCAAAAGATCTCTTTTAAAGTGTTAAAAAGCAAAGATGACACTTTAAGGACTAAAGTGCATCTGACCCAAGCCATGGTGTTTTCAATCACCTCATATGCATGGGAAAGCTGGACAATGAATAAGGAAAATGGAAGAAGACTCAATGCCTTTGAATTATGATGTTGGTGAAGAATATTGACTATACCATGGACTCCCAGAAGAACAAACAAATTTGTCTTGGAAGAAGTACAGCCAGAATGCTCCTTAGAAGAGAGGATGGTGAGACTTCGTCTCACATACTTTGGACGTGTTATCAGAAAGGATCAGTCCCTGGAGAAGGACATCATGCTTGGCAGAGTAGAGGGTCATCGAAAAAGAGGAAGACCTTCACTGAGATCGATTGACACAGTGGCTGCAACAATGCGCTCTAGCGTAACAACGATTGTGAGGATGGCAAGGAACTGGGCAGTGTTTCGTTCTGTTGTACATAGGGTCGCTGTGAGTTGGAACCTACTCGATGGCACCTAAAAACTAAAAACAACAAAAATATTTCTTGGACAAGTGTGCATTAAAAAAAAAAGGTTATCAGACATCTACTTTACAGAACTCAGAGATCATGAAGTCTGACTCATAGTGAAACCTCATTACCATCAAGAAGAGTCTGGAGTGGAGTATGTCCTTTGGATCAAAGACCTGGTGTCCCAACACTGAGGACCTCCTAGATCCAGAAGAAAGAGTGAATGCTGAAGACACCTCGAGATGGCAAGAGACAGCCATGCTGGGCTTGCCAGCCCATGGAGCGAGGTGGCTGTGGTAGGATAAAATGAAAACAGAGTGCCTTAGAGCAGGAGGTTTGCCAGCAGAGCTAAAAGAGCTGTAATACTTGTCCGTGCAAGGTAGAGGACTGAGTGTGCCCTGTGCAGGGGTTGGGTTGCATGCCTCCTGCCCTGGGCAGCAGATGCCTGGGTAGCATGGTGGCAAAAAAGCCCTGCAGGCCAGGGTAGCATGGTGCGAGCCGGCAGCAGAGGTCAGTGAGCCCCAGCAGCATCTGTTGTTATTGTTTACTGTTTGCTTTCTATAAATAATAATAATTGCTTTCACTTTGCCAACACTGTGTAAGTGTCTGGTGTGCCCAGCTTGATCACAGATGAACATAGCACCCATAGAATGATTGATGCCAGAGGGTGTATGTATCTCATTCCTAGCAGTCTTACGGCTGCCTGGAAGTTTGAGGAACAGCCTGTCTGCATGTGCAATGCAGATAGACAGACATGTACATACAGCAGGCCAGATTGGAGGTTTGATTATTATGCAGTTTTAAGTTGTTTGTATTTATAGTCTTATAGTATTCCTTTTATGCTCACAGTGGGTTATTGCCTAAAGATGAGAAGCATAAGAAAGACAGCTGTTGAAACATAAGTGAATAAGGATGATAAGAATTGCCATAATTCTGGAAATTTGTCTGATTTTTACCAGATTCTTAAGTGCTACTTAAGATTCTTTTTTTTTTTTTAATGAAGGTTTACAGAACAAATAGTTTCTCATTAAACAGTCAATCCACATATTGTTTTATGACATTGGTTAACAACCCCATGACATGCCAACATTCTCCCTTCTCAACCTTGGAGGACTTTTTTTTTTTTTTTGGTGAAAATATACATAGCCAAAATTACACCATTTCAAAATTTTCTACGTGTACAATTCAGTGACATCGATTACATTCTTCCAGTTGTGCTGCTATTCTCACTGTCCTTTTCCAAATTATTCCATCACCATTATCTTCAACTCACTGCCCCCTAGGCTTCCCATCAAACCTTTTGAGTTGCTGTTGTCAATTTGATCTCACATAGATAATTCTTTTCTTTTTGTACTTTAGATGAAGATTTACAGAACAAATAGTTTCTCATTAAACAGTTAGTATACATATTGCCCTATGACAATGGTTAACAACCCCACGACATGTCAACACTGTCACTTCTCAACCTTGGGTTCCCTATCACCAGCTTTCCTGTCCCCTCTTGCCTTCTAGTCCTTGTCCCTGGACTGCTGTGCCTCATTAGTACTATTTTGTTTTATGAGGCTGTCCAGTCCCCGGCTGAAAGGTGAACCTCGGGAGTGACTTCACCACTGAGGTAAGAGGATGTCTGGGGGCCATACTCTCGGGGTTTCTCCAGTCTCTGTCAGGCTAGTAAGTCTGATCTTTTTTGGTGAGTTAGAATTTTGTTCTACAACCTTCTCCAGCTCTGTCCAGGACCTTCTGTTGTGATCCTGCTCAGAGCAGCCAGTGGTGGCAGCCGGGCACCATGTAGCTGTACTGGACTCAGTCCGGTGGAGGCCGTGGTAGCTGTGGTCCATTAGTCCTTTGGACTAATCTTTTCCTTGTATCCTGTTCTCTTCATTCTCCCTTGCTCTCGAAGGGGTGAGACCAGTGGAGTATCTTAGATGGCTGCTCACAGGCTTTTAAGACCCCAGATGCTACTCACCAAGGTAGAATGTAGAACATTTTCTTTATAAACTGTTATGCCAATTGAGCTAGATGTTCCCTGAGAGCATGGTCCCCACGGCCCTCTGTCCAGCAACTCAGTCCCTCAGGGAGTTTGGATGTGTCTCTGGAGCTTCCATGACCTTTCCTTGTACAAGTTGTGCTGGCTTCCCAGTATTGTACTGTCTTACCCTTCACCAAAGATACCACTTATCTGTTGCCTATTTAGTATCTCCCCCACCCCTCCCATCCCTCGTAACCAACAAAGATTGTTACTTTTTGTATGTAAACTTTTTCATGAGTTTTTACAGTAGAGGTCTAATACAATATTTGTCCTTTTGTAATTGACTTATTTCACTCAGCATAATGTCCTCCAGTTTCATCCATGTTATGAGATACTTCACAGATTCATCATTGTTCTTTATCATTTCATAATACTCCATTGTGTGTATGTACCATAGTTTGTTTATCCATTCATCTGTTGATGGGCATCTAGGTTGTTTCCATCTCTTTGCTACTGTGAACAATGCTGCAATGAACAAGGGTGTGCATATGTCTATTTGTGTGATGGCTCTTAGTTCTCTAGGCTATATTCCTAGGAGTGGATCCATGGAGCCTATGATATTTCTATTTCTAGCTTTCTAAGGAAGCGCCATATATTTTCCAAAATGGTTATATCATTATGCAGTCCCACCAGCAATGCATAAGTGTTCTGATCTCCCCGCAGCCTCTCCAACATTTGCTACTTCCACTTTTTTGATGCGTGCCAGTAATGCTGAGGTTAGATGATATCTCATTGTGGTTTTAATTTGCATTTCTCTAATGGCTAGTGATCGTGAGGGTTTCCTCATGTGTCTGTTGGCCGTTTGAATGTCTTCTTTGATGAAGTGACTGTTCATTTCCTTTACCTATTTTTTAATTGGATTATTTGTCTTTTTGTTGTAGAGGTGTTGGATTTTCTTGTAGATTTTAGAGATTAGACCTTAGTCTGACTTGTAATGTCCAAAATTTTTTTCCCAGTCTGTAGGTTCTCTTTTAACTCTTTTGGTGAAGTCTTTTGATGAGCATAAGTGTTTAATTTTTAGAAGATCCCAGTTAACTAGCTTATCTTCTGGAGTTTGTGTGTTCTTGATTATGGTTTGTAACCTGCTAATGCTGTGTATTAGGCCTCTAGTGTTGATCCTATTTTTTCTTCTACGAACTTTATAGTTTTTGGCTTCATGTTTAGGTCTTTGATCCATTTTGAGTTAGTTTTTCTATATGGTGTGAGGTATGGGTCCTCTTTCATTTTTTTGCGGATGGATATCCAGTTTTGCCAGCACTATTTGTTAAAAAGACTGTCTTTCCCCCATTTGATGGACTTTGGGCCCTTGTCGAAGATCAGGTGACCATAGGTGGATGGATTTACATCTGGGTTCTCAATTCTGTTCCATCGGTCAATGTATCTGTCATTGTGCCGGTACCAGGCTGCTCTGACCACTGTAGCTGTATAGTAGGTTCTGAGGTCAGTTAGTGGGAGTCCTCCTACTTTGTTCTTCTTCAGTAGTGCTTTACTTATCTGAGGCTTCTTCCATTTCCATATGAAGTTAATGATTAGTTTCTCCATCTCTTTGAAGAATGTTGTTGGTATTTGGATCAGGATTGCATTGTATTTGTAAATTGCTTTGGGTAGAATTGTCATTTTCACAATGTTGAGTCTACCTATCCATGAGCATGATATGTTTTTCCATTTATGTAGATCCCTTTGGGTTTCTTGCAGTAGTGCTTTGTAGTAATTTTCTTTGTATAGGTCTTTTATATCCCTGGTTAGATTTATTCCAAAGTATTTTATTTTTTTAGGGGTATTATAAATGGCATTGCTTTCCTGATTTCCTCTTCATCGTTCTTTCGATTGGTGTATAGGAATCCAAATGTTTTTTTGTATGTTTAGCTTGTATCCTGCTACTCTGCTGAATCTTTCTAATAGTTCCAGTAGTTTTCTTGTGAAGTCTTTAGGGTTTTCTATGTGTAGTATCACATCATCCACAAACAGGGACAGTTTAACTTTTCATTACCAATTTTGATGTCCTTTATTTCTTTTTCTTGCATTATTGCTCTAGCTAGGACTTCCAGCACAATGTTTAATAGGAGTGGAGAAAAAGAGCATCCTTGTCTTGTTCCTGTTCTCAAGGGGAATGTTTTCAGCCTCTCTCCATTAAGAACAATGTTGGTCGTTGGTTTTGCATAAATGCCCTTTATTATGTTGAGAAATTTCCCTTCTCTACCTATGTTATCGAGAGTTTTTATCAGGAATGGGTGTTGGACTTTGTTGATGCCTTTTCTGCATCGATTGAGATGATCATGTGATCCTTTTCTTTCCTTTTATTTATGTGGTGGATTATGTTGATTGATTTTCTAATGTTGAACCATCCTTGCATCCCTGGTATGAATCCTACTTGGTCATGGTGTATTTTTTTTTTTTTTTGATATGATGCTGAATTCTATTAGCTAGAATTTTGTTGAGAATTTTTGCATCTATATTCAGGAGAGATATTGGTCTGTAATGTTCTTTTTTGTGGCATCTTTTCCTGGTTTTGGTATCAGGGTTATGCTGGCTTCATAGAATGAATTCGGAAGTACCCCTTCCTTTTCTATGTTCTGAAATAGTTTGGGTAGTACTGGTATAAGCTCTTCTCTGAATGTTTGGTAGAATTCTCCAGTGAAGCCATCTGGGCCGGGGATTTTTTTTATTGGAAGTTTTTTTTAACTACCTTTTCAATCTCTTTTGTTGTTATTGGTCTGTTCAGACTTTCAACATCACTTTGTGGTAGTTTGGATACGTGGTCTGTTTCTAGAAATTTATCCATTTCCTCTAGGTTTTCAAATTTGTTGGAGTATAATTTTCCATAGTACTCTGTTATGATCCTTTTTATTTCAGTTGGGTCTGTTGCAAAGTCCCCGTTTCATTTCTTATTTGGCTTATTTGTGTTCTCTGCTGTTTTTCTTTTGTCAGTCTGGCCAGTGGTTTGTCAATTTTGTTGATTCTTTCAAAGAACCAGCTTTTCCTTTTGTTGATTCTGTCTATTGTTTTTCTAGTCTCTATTCCATTTATTTCTGCTCTGATCTTTCTTACTTCCTTTCTTCTGGTGGCTGTGGGATTTTTTTTCTGCTGTTCTCTTTCTATTTGTTTGACTTCTGTAGTTAATGTTTTGATTTTGTCCCTTTCTTCCTTTTTGATGTGTGCATCTATTGCTATGAATTGTCCTCTGAGGACTGCCTTTGCTGTGTCCCAAAGGTTTTGATATGCTGTGTTTTCATTCTCATTTGATTCTAGGAGTTTTTTTATTCCATCTCTGATTTCTTATATTACCCAGTAATGTGTAAGCAGGATGTTATTCAGTTTCCATGTAATTTATTTTATTTCTTTGGTCTTGCTGTTGTTAATTTCTACCTTGATGGCGTTGTGGTCAGAGAAGATACTTTGTATTATCTCAACGTTCTGGATCCTGTTGAGGATTGCTCTGTTGCCTAAGATGTGGTCTATTCTGGAGAACGTTCCATGTGCATTGGAAAAGAATGTGTGCTTTGCAGCTGTTGGGCGGAGTGTTCTATAAATGTTTAGGAGGTCAAGTTGGCTGATTGTGTCCTTCAGGTCTTCTGTATCTTTGTTGAGTTTCTTTCTAGCTGTTGTGTCCTTTACCGAGAGTGGTGTGTTGAAGTCTCCTACTATTATTGTGGAACTGTCAGTTTCTCTTTTCAGTGCTGTTAGAGGTTTTTAACGTATTTGGGAGCCCTGTCATTGGGTGCGTAGATGTTTATTATGGTTATGTCTTTGTGATGGATCGTCCCCTTAATCATTATATAGTGTCCTTCTTTGTCTTTTATGCTGGATTTTGCTTTAAAGTCTATTTTATCTGAGATTAGTATTGCCACTCCTGCTCTTTTTTGGTAGCTGTTTGCCTGATATATTTTTTCCATCCTTTGATTTTTAATAAATTTACACCTTTGTTTCTAAGGTGTGTGTCTTGTAGACAGCATATGGATGGATCCTGTCTTTTTATCCATTCTGTCACTCTCCATCTCTTTATGGGTTCATTTAGGCCATTTACAGTCAGTGTAATTACTGATAGGTGTGAGTTTATTGCTGTCATTTTGTACTGCTTTTTTTTTTGTGGTGCTGACATTTTCTTTGTTCCTCTTACTCTGCTGTGCTGAATTCCTTCTGTTTGTGGATTTTTTTTTTCAGTTTTTGTTTTTGTAGATTTTGTTTTTACTGTGACTTTATGTTTTTCTTCTTTATTTTGATGAGTAGGTTTGTTAACTTTCTTTGTGGTTACCTTGAAATTTACCTTTATCTTCCTAGGTTTGAAGCAGTCTATTGTTGCTTGGTATTGCCTTGCCTTCCTCTCCATTAGAAAGTTCTATAGCTACGCCATTTATTCCATATTTTACTGTTCTGATGCTGTTGTCATTTACAGAGTAATCTCTCTGGGTCCCTGTTGTAATTCTTTTGGTTTTGGATAGTCCTAGATAGTTCATTTCCTAGGTTAGTATCTGGCTATCCATTGTCCTAGATTCAGCCTGTGGTCTGATGTTGTTTGTTCCCAGATTGAAGGACTCCATTTAATAATTCTTTTAAGTTTGGTTTGGTTTTCACATGTTCCCTTAGTTTCTGTTTATCTGGAAATGACCTAATTTCACCATCATATTTGAACGAGAGTTTTGCAGGATATATTATTCTTGGCTGGCAATTTTTTATTTCAGGGTTTTATATGTCATCCCATTGCCTTCTTGCCTGCATGGTTTCTTCCAAATAATCCAAGCTTAGTCTTATTCTTTCTCCTCTGTGTGTGACTTTTTGTTTTTCTCAAGCTGCTCTCAGGATTCTTTGTTTGTCTCTGGTTTTAGCGAGTGTGATTATGATATGCCTTGGTGATTTTCTTTTGAGGTCTTTTCTGTATGGGGTTTATTGAGCTTCTTGGATGGTCAGCTTTTCATCTTTCATGATATTTGCAAAGTTTTCTGTCAGCAATTCTTCAATGATTCTGCCTGTGTTTTCTGTTTTCTCCCTCTGTTCTGGAAATCCGATCACTTGCAGATTTTTGCTTTTGATTGTATCCCACATAATTCTCAGGGTTTCTTCATTTTTCTTTGTTCTTTTTTCTTATTTTTCCTCGAACAGAGTTGTAGCCAGTGTTTGTCTTCAATTTCGCTGATCCTGTCTTCCATCATTTCAAACCTGCTCCTCAGCCCTTCTATGACACTGTCCATTTTTGAAATCTTGTTATTTATCTTTTGGTTTTCTAATTATTGTTTTTGTATGATTTCTAGTTGTGAATTTATTTTAGCATTTTGTTCCTGTATTATTTTTTTGAATTCTCCCATTTTTTGTCTGTATATTCCATGAATTTGTCTGCCTTTTCCATGAATTTCTCTGTTTTTTCCTCATTTTTGTCTGCTTTTTGCTTCAACTCTTGGATAGCTCTGAATATTAGAGATTTGAATTCCCTATCAGATAGTTCTAGTGCCTTTTCTTCTGCTTGAAAGTCATGTGGTGTTTTATTTTGGATGCCTACTGGAACCATCCTGTCCTGTTTTTGTATATGTTTTGATATTGTCTGCTGTCTTTGGGGCATTCAGTAGTTATTTTCCTTGTTTATTGATTGTAGATTTGTTTCATCCTGCTTTTTTGTTTTATTTGGTTGCGACTGAGCAGGCGGGCTGTGTGTTCTTTGTTGTTTGCTCGTCTGTGGGCATGACACTTCTCACCTCCTCCAATGGGCAGAGTTAGTCACTCAGGTATGGTATAGCAAGGCAGGTCCAGCTGAAGGGGAGTTGCTGGGATAGGTTGTTTGTGGCATGTAATAGGGCCGACAGGGCTGGCTGGGAATCAGTGCAGGGCAGTTTCCAGCAGGCCTGTGCCTGTGCTGCTTGTGGGTCTGATGTTCAGTACACAGTGCAGGTAGACAAAACTGAAAATATAGTGACAATTATATCCGATCTGGCTCTACAACTATTGGGGGAAAAAAGACTAAATACATTTGCTATGTTATTTGTGTAGAAAGTGTGGAAAAATATCAGCATTTTCTTCTAATGTCAACATTTAGAAGTAAAATATTAAAATTATACAAATAATTTTATTTTCTAGTACAAAATGCAAGAATTTCAAACATCACAATATGAATGCAGTCTGTCTATTTTTGATGCCATAACACACATTTAAATTGCTTTCTACATTTTAATGTACATTCAGTCTCCAAACAAAACACACTCTAACGTCATGTTTAAATGTATTTGTCAATGAGTCGTGTTTAGTCTTCCATACTTTAAAATGAGTGCTTCACTTGTTAAAATGAGATAAACTGATTTTTTCTATTTTTGAATATTTTTAAAGATTGCATTAAAATGTACTTTATAATATGATCTTTGTGGTAGGCAGCCTCTAAGATGGCACCTAATGATCCCCACCTTCTGTTATTCAGGCTGTTGTGTAATTGCCTCTCCTTGAGTGTGGGCTGGACATAGTGACTTGCTTCTAACTAACAGAATATGAAAAAGTGGTGGTATTTCACCTCCAAGATTATATTACAAAAAAACTATGACTTCTTTTTTGCCCTCCCCTGTCTTTCTTTCTCTCTCTCTTTCCTTCTCACTCTCTCCCTTGCTCATCCTGAAGAAAACCAGCTGCGATGTTGGAAGATGTGAGCTGTCCTATGGAAAGGACCAGGTAGCAAGGAACTGAAATCTCTGGTCAATAGCCAGAGAGCAACTGAATCCTTCTAACAAACACGTGAATGAATTTGGAAGCAGATCCTCCCCTACTTGAGACTTCAGATGAAACCACAGCCCCTGGCTGACACCTTGATTACAGCTTTGTGAGAGACCCTGCAGCAGACTCACCGAGCTAAGTTGTGCCTACATTCTAACCCACAGACATAGTGAGATAACAAATGCTATTTTAAGCTGCCAATTTTGTGGTAATTTGTTTCTCATTGATGTTGTTGTTGTTAGGTGCCGTCGAGTCGGTTCTGACTCATAGTGACCCTACGTACAACAGAATGAAATACTGCCTGGTCCCACGTCATCCTCATTGTCGTTGTTATGCTTGAGTCCATTGTTGCAGCCACTGTGTCAATCCATCTCACTAAGGGTCCTCTTCTCTTTTGCTGACCCTCCATATGCTTGGTAACAAGCATGATGTCCTTCTTGAGAGACTGTTCCCTCCTGATAACATGTCCAAAGTATGTGAGATGAAGTCTCGCCGTCCTTGCTTTTAAGGAGCATTCTGACTGTTCTTCTTCCAAGGCAGATTTGTTTGTTCTTTTGGCAGTCCATAGTATATTCAAAATTCTTCACCAACACAATAAATCAAAGGCGTCAATTCTTCTTTGGTCTTCCTTATTCATTGCCCAGCTTTTGCATGCATATGAGGCAATTGAAAATACCATGGCTTGGGTCAGGTACACCTTAGACTTCAGGGTGACATCTTTGCTTTTTAACATTTTAAAGAGATCTTTTGCAACAGATTTGCCCAATCAAATGCGTTTAATTTCTTGACTGCTGTTTCCATGGGTGTTGATTGTGGATCCAAGTAAAATGAAATCCTTGACAACTTCAGTCTTTTCTCCGTTCATCATGATGTTGCTTATTGTTCCAGTTGTGAGGACTTTTCTTTTCTTTATGTTAAGGTGTAATCCCTACTGAAGGCTGTGGTCTTTGATCTTCATCAGCAAGTGCTTCAAGTCCTCTTCACTTTCAGCAAGCAAGGGTGTGTCATCTGCATAAGGCAAGTTGTTAATGAGTCTTCCTCCAATCCTGATTCCAGGATTGGAAGGTCCCATAACCATGGGACATGTTCTTCATGTAGTCCAGCTTGTTCAGATTACTTGCTCAGCATACAGATTGAACGAGTATAATGAAAGGATACCACCCTGACGCACACCTTTCCTTACTTTAAACCTCGCAATATCCCCTTGTTCAGTTCAAACGACTATCTCTTGGTGTATGTACAGGTTTTTCATGAGCACAGTTAAGTATTCTGCAATTCCCATTCTTCACAATGTTATCCATTACTTGTTATGATCCACACAGTCGAATGCTTTTGCATAGTCAATAAAACACAGGTAAACATCTTTCTGGTGTTCTCTGCTTTCAGCCAAGATCCATCTCACATCAGCAATGATATCCCTCATTCCATATCCTCTTCTGAATCTGGACTGAATTTCTGGCAGTTACCTGTCGATGTACTGCTGCAACTGTTTTTGAATGACCTTCAGCAAAATTTTACTTTCGGCACTATATCAGACAATGTTCCGCTGCTGTTCTTAAGGTTTTCACTGGCCAATTTTTTTCAGAAGTAGACCATCAGGTCCTTCTTCCTAGTCTGTTTTAGTCTGGAAGCTCAGCTGAAATCTGTCCACCATGGGTGACCCTGCTGGCACTTGAATAACGGTGGCGTAGCTTCCAGCATCACAGCAACACGCAAGCCCCCACAGTATGACAAATCGACAGACACATGGGGGAACTTGTTGCTATAGATGTATGTATTTATGGGATTTGGTTATGGGACCTGCTAGGTCTAATGATAGCTTTAGGACTACTAGGAGACTGGCTGTGTTTTGAACATGTGAATATAATCACAGCTCTGTTACACTGAAGACTCAGCTACTTGCCCTGAATGAGCCAGCTGCAGTATTTGTCCTTTTTGTCCCAAATCCCCAGTGGTTAACTTGGTGGCTCTCATTAGAACACATTCCTCCCTTAAAAACTCAAAAGTGAGGTGGGGCCAAGAAGGCAGTGTAGTCAGAAGCTTCCTTTGGTCCCTCTTACAACAAAGACCCCAAAAAACAAGTGAATCAATTATATATGACAGTCTAGGTGCCCTGAACATCAAAGACAAAGTTAAAGAGTCAGACAGAGTGGCAATGGGAGGGAGAGACAGTTCAGAAGTAGAGAGGATTTGCCAGACCTGACCTGGCCGGCACCCTGCAGCCTGGATCAGCCACTGCTCATGGGCTGAGGCAAGCAGATGTGCTCAGGATGTGTTTTCCACACCGGGAGAAACCAAGTGGCAGAGAGTCTGCTCAATCCCCCAGAGCCAGGGAGAAGTGGTGCTGAATCTGTGAAAGTTAAGTGCAAGTGTCTAACCTACTTCACTGGATCAAAAAAACCCTTCCCCCTTCTGGGAAGTACCTCTGTCCCATTTACCAACCCCCTCCCAGATCTGCTGTGGTCCTCGTGTGACTTCAACGATCGCCTTGCCCCCTGGGCTGGAAGTGGGACCTATCTGGTGCTCTGAGTCATTCTCCTGGCTTTGGAAAGGGAACAAATTAAAAAACAGGAAAAAAATAATTGGCCAGCTCCACTAAGCTGGGATCTCCGGCAGGCACAGGCCCTTTGCTTAGGCACAGTCATAAGGGGTTTGCAGACTCTGAATGCCTTTCACCGCGCCTAAACCTGTGATACTGCAAATCCTCAACAACAAAAAGACAAATAACTCAATTAAAAAATAGGCAAAGGATATGAACAGGCACTTCACCACAGAAGACATTCAGGCGGTTAACAGTCTCCTTTAGGCCAGTAAATCTGGTCTTTTTTGTGTGTGTTAGAATTTTGTTCTACATCCTTCTCCAGCTCTGTCCAGAACCCTCTGTTGTGATCCTGGTCAGAGCAGTCAGTGGTGGTAGCCGGGCACCATCTGGCTGTACTGGACTCAGTCTGGTGGAGGCCTTGATAGCTGTGGTCCATTAGTCCTTCGGACTAATCTTTTCCTTGTATCCTGTTCTCTTCATTCTCCCTTGCTCCCGAAGGGATGAGACCAGTGGAGTATCTTAGATGGCTGCTCACAGGCTTTTAAGACCCCAGACGCTACTCACCAAAGTAGAATGTAGAACATTGTCTTTATAAACTGTGTTATGCCAATTGAGCTAGATGTTCCCTGAGACCATGGTCCCCACAGCCCTCTGCCCAGCAATTCAGTCCCTCAGGGAGTTTGGATGTGTCTATGGAGCTTCCATGACCTTTCCTTGTACAAGTTGTGCTGGTTTCCCCAGTACTGTGTACTGTCTCACCCTTCACACAAGATACCACTTATCTACTGCCTAATTAGTATTTCCCCCCACCCTTCCCATCCCTGGTAACCAACAAAATTGTTACTTTTTGTGTGTAAACTTTTTCATGGGTTTTTACAATAGAGGTCTCATACAATATTTGTCCTTTTGTGATTGACTTATTTCACTCAGCATGATGTCCTCCAGTTTCATCCATGTTATGAGATGCTTCACAGATTCATCATTGTTCTTTCTCGTTGCACAGTACTCCATTGTGTGTATGTACCATAGTTTGTTTATCCATTCATCTGTTGATCGGCATCTAGGTTGTTTCCATTGTTCTGCTATTGTGAACAATGCTGCCATGAACATAGGTGTGCATATGTCTATTCGAGTGACGACTCTTATTTCTCTAGGATATATTCCTAGGAGTGGGATTTCTGGATCGAATGGGATGTCTATTTCTAGCTTTCTGAGGAAACGCCATATCATTTTCCAAAATGGTTGTATCATTTTGCATTCCCACCAGCAGTGCATAAGAGTTCTGATCTCCCCGCAGCCTCTCCAACAGCTGTTATTTCCAGTGTTTTTGATTGGTGCCAGTAATGCTGGGGTGAGATGATATCTCATTGTGGTTTTAATTTGCATTTCTCTAATGGCTAGTGATCGTGAGCATTTCCTCATGTGTCTGCTGGCCGCTTGAATATCTTCTTTGGTGAAGTGTCTGTTCATTTCCTTTGCCCATTTTTTAATAGGATTATTTGTCTTTTTGTTGTAGAGGTGTTGGATTTTCTTGTAGATTATGGAGATTAGATCTTTGTCTGACTTGTACTGTCCAAAAATTTTTTCCCAGTCTGTAGGTTCTCTTTTGACTCTTTTGGTGAAGTCTTTTGAAGAGCATAGGTGTTTGATTTTTAGAAGATCCCAGTTATCTAGCTTTTCTTCTGGGGTTTGTGTGTTGTTGGTTATAGTTTGTATCCTGTTAATGCCGTGTATTAGGGCCTGTAGCATTGGTCCTATTTTTTCTTTTATGAACTTTATAGTTTTTGGCTTTATATTTAGGTCTTTGATTCATTTTGAATTAGTTTTTGCATATGGCATGAGGTATGGGTCCTGTTTCAATTTTTTGCAGTTGGCTATCCAGTTTTGCCAGCACCATTTGTTCAAAAGACTGTCTTTTCCCCATTTGTTGGACTTTGGGCCCTTGTTGAAGATCAGGTGACCATAGGTGGATGAATTTACATCTGGGTTCTCAATTTTGTTCCACTGGTCAGTGTATCTGTCGTTGTACCAGTACCAGGCTGTTTTGACTACCGTGGCTGTATAGTAGGTTCTGAGGTCAGGTAGTGCGAGTCCTCATACTTTATTCTTCTTCTTCAGTAATGCTTTACTTATCTGAGGCCTCTTCCCTTTCCATATAAAGTTAATGATTAGTTTTTCCATCTCTTTGAAGAATGTTGTTGGTATTTAGATCAGGATCGCATTGTATTTGTAAATTGCTTTGGGTAGAATTGTCATTTTCACAATGTTGAGTCTACCTATCCATGAGCATGGTATGTTTTTCCATTTATGTAGATCCCTTTGGGTTTTTTGCAGTAGTGCTTTGTAGTAATTTTCTTTGTATAGGTCTTTTATATCCCTGGTTAGATTTATTCCAAAGTATTTTATTTTTTTAGGGGTATTATAAATGGCATTGCTTTCCTGATTTCCTTTTCATCGTTCTCCTTATTGGTGTATAGGAATCCAACTGATTTTGGTATGTTTATCTTGTATCCTGTTACTCTGCTGAATCTTTCTGTTAGTTCCAGTAGATTTCTCCTGGACTCTTTAGGGTTTTCTCTGCATAGTATCATATCATCTGCAAACAGGGACAGTTTAACTTCTTCATTACCTATTTGGATGCACTTTATTTCTTTTTCTTGCCTTATTGCTCTAGCTAGAACTTCCAGCACAATGTTAAATAGGAGTGGTGTTAAAGGGCATCCTTGTGTTGTTCCTGTTTTCAAGGGGAATGTTTTCAGCCTCTCTCCATTAAGAATAATGTTGGTCGTTGGTTTTGCATAGATGCCCTTTATTATGTCGAGGAATTTCCCTTCTATACCTATTTTATTGAGAGTTTTTATCAGGAATGGGTGTTGGACTTTGTCAAATGCCTTTTCTGTGTTAATTGAGATGATCATGTGATTGTTTTCTTTCCTTTTATTTATGTGGTGGATTATGTTGATTGATTTTCTAATGTTGAACCATCCTTGCATAACTGGTATGAATCCTACTTGGTCGTGGTGTATTTTTTTTTTTTATATGATGCTGAATTCTATTGGCTAGAATTTTGTTGAGAATTTTTGCATCTGTATTCATGAGAGATATTGGTCTTTAATTTTCTTTTTTTGTGGCATCTTTGCCTGGTTTTGATATCAGCGTTATGCTGGTTTCAAAGAATGAATTTGGAAGTGTTGCTTCCTTTTCTATGCTCTGAAATAGCTTGAGTAGGACTGGTAGAAACTCTTCTGTGAATTTTTTGTAGAATTCTCCAGTGAAGACATCTGGGCCAGGGCTTTTTCTTTGTTGGGAGTTTTTTTTTTTTTATTATTACCTTTTCAATCTCTTCTCTTGTTATAGGTCTGTTCAGATTTTCAACGTCACTTTGTCGTAGTTTGGGTAGATAATGTGTTTCTAGAAATTTATCCCTTTCCTCTAGGTTTTCAAATTTGTTGGAGTATAGTTTTTCATAATATTCTGTTATGATCCTTTTTATTTCAGTTGGGTCTTTGTAATGTCCCCCATTTCATTTCTTATTTGGGTTATTTTTGTCCTCTCCTGTTTTTCTTTTGTCAGTCCGGCCAGTGGTTTGTCGATTTTGTTGATTCTTTCAAAGAACCAACTTCTGGTTTTGTTGATTCTTTCTGTTGTTTTTCTGTTCTCTAGTTCATTTATTTCTGCTCTGATCTTTATTATTTCCTTTCTTCTGGTGGCTGTGGGCTTTTTTTTTTGTTGTTCTCTTTCTATTTGTTTGACTTGTGTCATTAATGTTTTGATTTTGTCCCTTTCTTCTTTTATGATGTGTGCATCTATTGGTATAAATTGTCCTCTGAGGACTGCCTTTGCTGTGTCCCAAAGGTTTTGGCATGCTGTGTTTTCATTCTCATTTGATTCTAGGAATTTTTTGATTCCATCTGTGATTTCTTCTATTACCCAGTGATGTGTAAGCAGGATGTTATTCAGTTTCCATGTAGTTGATTTTTTTCCTTTGCTCTTTCTGTTGTTAATTTCTACCTTGATGGCATTGTGGTCAGAGAAGATACTTTGAATTATCTCAACGTTTTGGATCTTGTTGAGGATTGCTCTGTGGCCTAAGATGTGGTCTATTCTGGAAAACGTTCCATGTGCATTGGAAAAGAATGTGTACTTTGCAGCTGTTGGATGGAGTTTTCTATATATGTCTATGAGGTCAAGTTGGCTGATTGTGCCCTTTAGGTCTTCTGTATCTTTGCTGAGTTTCTTTTTAGTTGTTCTGTCCTTTACTGAGAGTAGTGTGTTGAAGTCTCCTGCTATTGTTTTGGAACTGTCAATTTCCCTTTTCAGTATTGTTAGAGTTTGTTTTATGTATTTTGGAGCCCTATCATTGGGTGCATAGATGTTTTTTATGGTTATTTCTTCATGATGGATCATCCCCTTACTCATTATATAGTGTCCTTCTTTGTCTTTTATGGTGGATTTCGTTTTAAAGTCTGTTTTATCTGAGATTAGTATTGCCACTCCTGCTCTTTTTTTGTAGTTGTTAGCTTTATATCTTTTTTCCAGCCTTTGACTTTTAATAAGTTCACATCTTTGTTTCTAAGGTGTGTCTCTTGTAGACAGCATATTGATGGATCCTGTCTTCTTATCCATTCTGTCACTCTCTGTCTCTTTATGGGTGCATTGAATCCATTTACATTCAGTGTAATTATTGATAGATGTGAGTTTGTTGCTGTCGTTTTGTAGTGCTTTCTTTTTTGTGGTGCTGATGTTTTCTTTCTTCTTCTTACTCTCCTGCACTGAATTACTTTTTTTGTGGATTTTTTTTTCATTTCTTTTGTTTTTGTAGGTTTTGTTTTTGCTGAGACTTTATGTTTTTCCTCTTTATTTGTATGAGTATGTTTGTTAACTTTCTTTGTGGTTACCTTGAAATTTACCCTTATCTTTCTATGTTTGAAGCAGTCTATTATTACTTGGTATCACCTAGCCTTCCTCTCCATTAGAAGGCTCTATAGCAACACTGTTTATTCCCTTTTTTATTGTTCTGATGTTGTTGTCATTTACAGATTAACCTCTCTGGGTCCCTGTTGTATTTCTTTTGGTTTTGGATAGTCCTTGCGAGTTCATTTCCTAAATTGGTATCTGGCTGGTACGATCCTGCATCCTAAATTCAGCCTGTGAGCTGAAGTTTTTTTTCTCAGATCAAAGAACTCCCTTTTATAATTCTTGTAAGTTTGGTTTGGTTTTTACATTGTCCCTTAATTTCTGTTTATCTGGAAGTGTCCTAATTTCACCATCATATCTGAACGAGAGTTTTACAGGATATATTATTCTTTTCTGGCAATGTTTTTCTTTCAAGATTTTATATATGTCATCCCATTGCCTTCTTGCCTGCATGGTTTCTGCCAAATAATCTGAGCTTATTCTTATTGTTTCTCCTGTGTATGTGACTTCTTGTTTTTCACGAGGTGCTCTCAGGATTCTTTGTTTGTTTTTGGTTTTGGCGAGTGTGATTATGATATGCCTTGGTGATTTTATTTTGGGTCTATCCTATATGGGGTTCGTTGAGCTTCTTGGATGGCCAGCTTTTTATCTTTCATGATATTGGGGAAGTTTTCTGTCAGTAGTTATTCAATGATCCTCTCTGTGTTTTCTGTTTTCTCCCCCTGTTCTGGAACTCCGATCACTTGAAAATTTTTGCTTTTGATTGTATCCCACATAACACTCAGTGTCTCTCCATTTTTCTTTGTTCTTTTTTCTGAGTTTTCCTCAGAGTTGTAACCAAGTGTTTGTCTTCAATTCCACTGATCCTGTCTTACACTGTTTCAAATCTGCTCCTCAGCCCTTCTATGACACTGTCCATTTCTGAAATCTTGTTGTTTATCTTTTGGATTTCTAATTGTTGTTTTTGTATAATTTCTAGTTGTGAATTTATTTTGGCATTTTGTTCCTGCATTATATTCCTGAATTCTTCCAATTTTTTTGTCTGTATATTCCATGAATTTGTCTGCCTTTTCCATTAATTTGTCTATTTTTTCCTCATTTTTGTCTGCTTTTTGCTTCAACTCTCGGATAATTGTGAGTATTAGATATTTGAATTCCCTATCAGGTAGTTCTAGTGTCTTTTCTTCTGCTGGAAAGTCATCTGGTGTTTTATTTTGGACGCCTACTGGAATCATCGTGTCCTGTTTTTGTAAATGTTTTGATATTGTCTGCTGTCTTCGGGGCATTCAGTAGTTATTTTTCTCTTTTACTGATTGTAGATTTGTTTGTTTCATCCTTTTTTTTAAATTTGGCTATTCTGAGCAGGCGGGCTGTGTGTCCTTTGTTGTTTGCTCATCTGTGGGCATGATACTTTTTGCCTCCTTCCTCAGTTGGCAGGGTGAGTCACTCAGATATGGTATAGCAGGGCAGGTCTAGCTGAAGAGGAGTTACTGGGACGGGTTGCTTGTGGCACTTACTACAGCCACCAGGCCAGGTTGGTAATCAGTGCAGGGGAGTTTCCGGTAGGTCATGCCTGTGCTGCTTCATGGTGTGATGTTAAGCGCACGGTGCAGGTAGGCAGGATGGAGGGGGGAGATTGTTATGCGTGGAACTAAGATGGATATGGGAGAGAGGAGAGAGGATCAGGGGCCAAAAACATACAAGCAAAAAAGAGTGCTAGGGGAGCTTGCCGTTGGAGTGGAGAGATGAGAGACTACGAAATGGAGAAAAACTAAAAGGGGAAGAAGAAGAAGAAAAAAAGAAAAGAATGAATAAATAAAAAATCAGAAAGGAAAAAGATCAGCAAAGCTCCCAGCAATCCCACCGGTGCAGCTATGAGGTCTGGGGAAATTGTTTTCATGTGTTGCAGTACAGCCTGGCTAGAAGGCATAGAAGTATTCAGCACCAAGTATTCAGGGAACAGGAAGAGAAGGAAGGTATAGAGAGACGAGAAACTGAGTAATGAAGAAAGACAAAAAGGGAAAAAGAGGGAAAGGAAAACAAAACAAATTTCAAAAAAAGAAAAAAAGAACAAGAAATGCCCCCCCAAAAAACAGGAAAAAAAACCATGAAAAAAGAAATGCCCTCAGCGATCCCTCTGTGAGTCTGGGCAAGCCGAGGGGATAAGTCCCAAGCCGTGCAGCACCGCCCGGCCAGAACGGGCTCCCAACTCGAGAAAAGGAAAAGAAAACAAACAAACAATTCAAAACAAACAAACAAAAGCCCCGGGATCCCACCAGCGTGGCAGTCCAGAGTGGGAAGCAGTTCCACACTCAAACGGAGCTCCACAGCCCCTCAGGAAGAAGCAAAGATATTGCTCAGAGCCAGGTATTTGAGCGAAAGGAGGGGGAGGTGGTGAGAGGTAAGGAAGAAATCAAAAGAAGCAGAAAAATGCAACACCAGCAGCCAACAAATGGCACTCAGGGAGCCGGCCAGTGTGGGCAGGTGGAATCCAAGCAGCTGGTGCTTCCCAGCCAAGAGAATGTGGCCGCGGGAAGCAGAGGAGGCTGACTGGGGGTGAAGAAGGGTGGGGGGTGGGAAAGCATATATCGCAAATTAGCAGTTGTTTTGTCTCCCGCTGGAAGCTCCGTGAAGCTGCTTTCTTGTACCCTCTATTTGCTGGTCTCTGATAGGAGTTCAAGATGGCGGATCCACACTGCGTTAGCTGATAGGGGACCTCTGCATGAACCTCTCCTCACTCTCCTTCCTCTGTCAGTTTTCTCACTCCATTTGGTGCTTGGCTGAATTCTTTATCTCTTCATTTGTTGTTTTAGGGTTTCAGGATTGCTGTTTTCTCTGTTTGGCTTAGTTTTTCGGATCTTTGCTGTGGAGGGACGGCATGGTGCTTCTGCCTAGAGTGCCATTTTGCTGGAAGTCAAAAAGAACAAATATTGTATGAGACCACTATTATAAGAACTGAAGAAAAGTTTTAAACACAGAAGAAAACATTCTTTGATGCTTACGAGGGTGGGGAAGGAGAGAGAGAGAAATTCACTAACTAGATAGTAGACGAGAATTATCTTAGGTGAAGGGAAGGACAATGCACACCACAGGGGAAGTCATCACAACTGGACTAAACCAAAAGCTAAGAAGTTTCCTGAACACAACCAAACACTTTGAGGGGGTGGGGGATCATGTTTTCAGGGGAAGTCTAGGTCAACGGGCATAACAAAGTTTGTTAAGAAAATGTTCTGCATCCCACTTTTGTGAGTGGCGTCTGGGATCTTAAAAGCTTGAGAGCAGCCATCTAACATGCATCAATTGGTTCCAACCCACCCGGAGCAAAGGAGAATGAAGAACACCAAAGACACAAGGAAAACATTAGCCCAAGAGACAGAAAGGGTCACATAAACCAGAGACTCCATCAGCCTGAGACCAGAAGAACTAGATGGTTCCTGGCTACCACCAATGACTGCCCTGACAGAGAACACAACAGAGAGTCCCGGACAGTGCAGGAGAAAAATGTAGAACAGAATTCATATTCACATAAAAAATACCAGACTTAATGGTCTGACTGAGACTAGAAGAACCCAGAAGACATGACCACTGGACTCTCTGTTAACCTAGAACAAAAACTATTCCCGAAGCCAGCTCTTCAGACAAAGATTAGACTGGAGTATAAAACATAATACTCGTGAAGAGTGTGCTTCTTAGTTCAAGTAGATGCATGAGACCAAATGGGCAGCTCCTGTCCAGAGGTGGGATGAGAAAGCAGAAAGGGATAGGAGCTGGTTGAATGGACACAGGAAACCCAGGGTGAAAAGGGAGAGTGTGCTGTCACATTATAGGGATTGCAACTAGGGTCACATAACAGTATGTGTATAAATTTTTATATGAGAAATTAACTTGAGCTGTAAACTTTCGCCTAAAGCACAATTTTAAAAAAATTAGGCAAAAAAAAACCTCAAAAGTTGAAGTCCTTGTCCTTTCCTTCCTCATGGCCCCTGTGTGGGCCTGGGTCCCACACTCAGAGCACATCCCTGATCCTGAGGGGAAGGGGATGTGGTTTCTGGGAGGGGCCAAAAGACGGGCATCTTTCCCCCACCCCCAGGCCGGTGTCCCCCACCACTCACCCCTGAAGTACTGGGGCTAGCTGGGCCCTGTCCCCAGCCCTTGCCCTGGACGAGTATAATGGGAAAGAGAAACCCCACCCAGTCCCATGGGAACAACTAATACCACTTGGGCCCTTGTGGCTTCTCAGACCTCATCTCTCACCTGGCCTCTAAGCTCAGATTTCCAGATTCCTGCTGGACGTGCCCACTTGGGTGTCCCACTGACACCCCAAACCAACATGTCCCGACTGAACTTGTCACCTGTCTCCACTCATTCCCCCTCCATACTAACAGTCTTGTGGCCTCTTCCCCCCACTGTCTTGGATAACAGTATCACCACTTACCCAAGCTGAAGCCTTAGAGTCTTCATCACCTTTTCCTTCTCCTTGACCCCCACCATAACACCCAGCCCTGTGGCTTCTACCAGTTGACATGTACCTGGAGTCACCTCCCTCTCTGCACTTAGTGCTACTTGCCTTGACACTTGAGATGGCCTTCTAACTCATCTCCCTGCTTTTAACCTCTTTCCCCTCCAGCCCTTCCTTATCCTGGTGCTGTAGGAATTGTCTTCCTAAACCTAATCCTGGCCTGTCACTCCTCTGTTTTAATTTTAAAAACCTTGGGTGACTCCCTATTGCTTACATAACAAGTGCAAACTCTCAGCTTGGCCAACAAAGCCCTAAATAAGCTGACCTGACCATCTTTTCCACTCCCCTTCTGGTGCCGCCAACCATGCAGCCCACCAAACATGCATCCTCCTTCCTTCCAGAACCGGCACCATGCACTGTCACTCAATGCACTTCCCTCTGCCTGGAATGCCCTTTCCTCACCTCCTCCACTGCTCCTCCAGGCAAAGCCCTCCACCCATCAGATCCAGCTCAAACTTGTCCTTCAGCTGCCAAGTCTTCCCTACTTCCCCAGATATGTGATCACTCAGTCCTCAGTGGTGCTGGTACAGTCCTCTGTTACAGTACCATTGGACCTGAGTATTTATGGATGCCTTGGTCCCTCCCACTAGATAGGGAGATCCCCAAAAGTGGCCTGGGGCCATATTGGGTTCTGCTTTGTGTTCTCAGTGCCTAACACAGTTCCTGATATACAGTAGGTGTTCAATAAATGTTTGTTGTTTAATCTCTTCTTATTCTACAATTTAGCCAAATATGCCAGACTAATCTCCAAAACACAGCTCTACACCTTTGCATATACCATTCTCCTCATCTTGATCTCACATTTCTATCTTTTAATTTTTGTTTGTTGTTTTCTTCAATATTTCACTTAAGTCACCTCTTCCAGGAAGATTTTCCTGATAAGTTTCACCTAACTAGGCTCCTTTTTTTTTTTTACTCAACATTCTCTGAACAATTATGTAGTTGTAACTTCTAAAACACCATCTACATTCTACCTTGGTCTTAAAACCTGTGAGCGACCATCTAAGATACTCCACTGATCTCACCACTTCGGGAGTAAGAGAGAAAGAAGAAAACTAAAGATACAAGGGAAAGATTAGTCCAAAGGACTAATGGACCACAACTACCACAGCCTCCACCAGACTGAGTCCAGAACAACTAGATGGTGCCCAGCTACCACCACTGACTACTCTGACAGGGATCACAATAGAGGGTCCTGGATAGAGCAGGAGAAAAATGCAGGACAAAATTCAAACTCACAAAAAAAGACCAGACTTACTGGTCTGACAGAGACTGTAGAAACCCTGAGAGTATGGCCACCCGACACCCTTTTACCTCAGTTCTGAAGTTCCTCCTGAAGTTCACCCTTCAGCCAAAGATTAGACAGGCGTGTAAAACAATAACACATGTGAGGAATGTGCTTTGTAGTTCAACCACGTGTATGAAACTAAACGGGCACACCAGCCCAAAAGCAAAGACGAGAAGGCAGGAAGGGACAGAAAAACTGGATGAATGGAAATGGGGAAACCGGGGTGGAGAAGGGGAGAGTGGTGACACATTGAGGGGTTGGTAACCAATGTAACAAAACAGTTCATGTATTAATTGTTTAATGAGAAACTAATTTGCTCTGTAAAATCTCACCTAAAGCACAATTTTTTTTGTTTGCTTATTGTTGTAGTTTAAGTGAAAGTTTACATTTCAAGTTAGTTTCTCATGCAAAAATTTATACATACATTGTTAAGTGACCCTAGTTGCTCTCCCTATACTGTGACAGCATCCTCCTCCTTTCCACCTCCGATTTCCCATGTCCATTCAACCAGCTCCTAACCCTGCCTTCTCATCTCACCTCCGGACAGAAGCTGCCCGTTTAGTCTCATGTATCTACTTCATAAGTATCATTTTATGTCCCACAGTCCCGTCCAATCTTTGCTGAAGAGTTGGCCTCAGGAATTGTTTTAGATCTGGGTTGACAGAGAGTCCAAAGGGTCATGCTTTCCCAGGTTCCTCCAGTTTCAGTCAGACCATTAAGTCTGGTCTTTTTACTAGAATTTGAGTTCTGCACCCCACTTTTCTCCTGCTCCATCAGGGACTATCTGTTCTGTTCCCTGTCAGGGCAGTCATTGGTGGTAGCTGGGCACCATCTTGTTCTTCTGATCTCAGGCTCACGGACTCTCTGGTGTATGTGACCTCTTTGTCTCTTGGGCTAATATTTTCCTTGTGTCTTTGGGGTTCTTCATTCTCCTTTCCTCCAGGTGGTTGGGACCAATTGATGCATCTTAGAAGGACACTTGCAAGCTTTTAAGACCCCAGACGCCACTCACCAAAGTAGGATGCAGAACATTTTATTAATAAAGCTTTGTTATGCCAATTGACCTAGATGTGCCCTGAAAGCATGGTCCCCAGAACTTTACCCCTGCTACTCTGTCCCTTGAAGTGTTTGATTGTATTCAGGAAACTTCTTAGCTTTGGCTTAGTCCAGTTGTGCTGACTTCCCCTGTAGTGTGTGCTGTCCTTACCTTCAACTAAGATAATTCTTGTCTACTATCTAGTTAGTGAATAACCCTAACCCTCCTGCCCCACCCACCTAACCATTAAAGAATGTTTCCTTCTGTGTTTAAACGATTTCTTGAGTTCTTATAATAGTGGTCTTATACCATATTTGTCCTTCTGTTACTGATTAAATTTACTCAGCATAATGCCCTCCAGACTCCTCCACGTTATAAGATGTTACACAGCTTCATCGTTGTACTTTATTGTTGCATAGTATTCCATTGTGTGAATATACCATAATTTGTTTATCCATTTGTCTGTTGATGGACACCTAGGTTGTTTCCATCTTTTTGCTATCGTGAACACTGCTGCAATGAACATGGGTGTGCATATATCTATTTGTGTGACAGCTCTTATTTCTCTAGGATATATTCCAAGGAGCGGGATTGCTGGATTGTATGGTACTTCTATTTCTAGCTTTTTAAGGAAGTGCAAAATCGTTTTCCAAAGTGGTTGTACCATTTTACATTCCCACCAACAGTGTATAAGTGTTCCAGTCTCTCCACAACCTCTCCAACATTTATTATTTTGTGTTTTTTGGATTAATGCTAGCCTTGTTGGGGTGAGATGGTATCTCATTGTAGTTTTGATTTATATTTCTCTAATGACTAATGATCGTGAGCATTTCTTCATATATTTGTTAGCCACCTGAATGTCTTCTTTGGCAAAGTGCCTGTTCATATCCTTTGCCCATTTTTTAATTGGGTTATTTGTCTTTTTGTTGTTGAGGGTTTGCAGTATCTTGTAGATTTCAGAGATTAGACCCTTATTGGATATGTTGTAGCCAAATTTTTTTCCCAGTCTGTAGATTATCTTTTTACTCTTTTGGTGAAGTCTTTTGATGAGCATAACTGTTTGATTTTTAGGAGCCCCGAGTTATCTAGTTTCTCTTCTTGTGCTTGTGCATTGTTACTTATGGTTCGTATTCTGTTTATGCCATGTATTAGGGCTCCTAGCATTGTCTCTATTTTTTCTTCCATGATCTTTATCATTTTAGATTTTATATTTAGGTCTTTGACCCATTTTGAGTTAGTTTTTGTACATGGTTTGAATTATGGGTCTTGTTTCAGTTTTTTGCAGGTGGACATCCAGTTATCCCAGCACCGTTTGTTAAAGAGACTGTCTTTTCCCCAATTAACGGACTTTGGGCCTTTGTCAAATATCAGCTGCTCATAGGTGGATGACTTTTTGTCTGAATTCTCAATTCTGTTCCATTGGTCTATGTATCTGTTGTTGTACCAGTACCAGGCTGTTTTGACTGCCATGGTGGTATAATAGGTTCTAAAATCAGGTAGTGTGAGGTATCCCACTTTGTTCTTCTTCTTCTGTAACGCTTTACTTATCCGGGGCCTCTTCCCTTTCCATATGAAGTTGGTGACTGGTTTCTCCATCTCATTAGAAAATGCTGTTGGAATTTGGATCAGGATCACACTGTATCCATAGATGACTTTGGGTAGAATAGACATTTTCACAATGTTGAGTCTTCCTATCCATGAGCAAAGTATGTTTTTCCACCTATGCGGGTATCTTTTGATTTCTTGCAGTAGTGCCTTGTAATTTTCATTTTATAGGTCTTTTATGTCTCTGGTTAGATTTATTCCTAAGTATTTTATCTTCTTGGGGGCTATTGCAAATGGTTTTGATTTGGTGATTTCCTCTTTGAAGTTCTCTTTGTTGGTGTAGAGGAATCCAACTCATTTTTGTATGTTTATCTTGTATCCTGATACTTTGCTGAAATCTTCTATTAGTTCCAGTAGTTTTCTTGTGGATTCTTTGTGGTTTTCTGCATACAAGATCATATCATCTGCAAATAGAGATACTTTGACTTCTTCCTTAGCAATTTGGATGCCCTTTATTTCTTTTTTGAGCCTAATTGTTCTGGCTAGGACCTCCAGCACAATGTTGAATAAGAGTGGTGATAAAGGGCATCCTTGTCTGGTTCCTGTTCTCAAGGGGAATGCTTTCATACTCTCTCCATTTATGATGATGTTGGCTGTTGGCTTTGTATAAATGCTCTTAATTATGTTGAGGAATTTCCCTCCTATTTCTATTTCGCTAAGAGTTTTTATCATGAATTTGTGTTGGACTTTGTCAAATGCCTTTTCTGCATCGATTGATAAGATCATGTGGTTCTTGTCTTTTGTTTTATTTATGTGAAAAATAATAATTACTAATATTCATCAGGCATTGACTCTGCAAAGAATTGATTCATAGCATCCTCAGAAGCCTGATAAGTAGGAACTACTGTTATTCCTATTCTACCGATAAGGAAAGGGAGGCTTAGAGAGCATAAGTGATGTGGCTAATGTTACCCAAGCTGTAGTGATGTGGCTAATGCTCATAAACTGTAGAACCAGGATTTGAATTCAGGTCTATTTGATGCCTGAGCCAATGCTTTTAACCACTTTGTTATATATTGCCCTCTGTAAGTGTGCCCACTGAGCTCTTATTTATTTATTTTTCTCCTCATTCCCTCACAGATAATAAGCCATATATTTCCCCTATTATGCTAAGTCATAGTGACTTCTGAAGGGAATCTGGCTTGGGGAAGCTGGGGGCTCACAGAATGAGACTTGGGACACCTAGGTACCATAAGCCAAGAGAGGTAGGAGTAAGCAAGAGGACCGGGATGCCAGATCAAGCTAGCCATTAAGAGGCCTACTGGAACAGCTGCAGGACACAATGGCAAGGAAAGAACATGTGACTGAGTCAGCCTGCTAACCCAGTTTCACCGGTCTCCTTCTTCCCATCCCCCAAACCCAATCTCAAGCAAGCCTGGCCAGGAGGCAGCAGGCAGTATCATCTAACCTTTAGCCAAAGCGAGTGCAGGGGCAGGAAACCAACACAGCTCTTGCCAGTATAGGCAATTTCCGGATGCATCCGTGCAAAGGTGTAAGATTTGCTCATCACAAACGCTGAAAGTTTATGATTTCAGGCTTGAGTTTTCAAACTTGCAACATTTCTAATAAACCTGAGTGGGAGATTGAGTCACACATTTATTTTGTAATAAATAACCTCATGGACAAATCGTATCCTTTCATTGCTCAATTTCTATCTCTGACTCAATAATAACATAGCCTTAAGGTCCCTGTGGTGACTTTCAATCAACTTTGTGGTTTGACATTCTTCATTCCAGTGGGCTTACACTGCTAAAATGGATGATGTCATTCTTTAAGTGGAAAACAGCTGTGTCCAGGCTCTGGCCTGGCCAGGAGGTAAAGCAATGTTGTTGCCGGGTAAAAGGAAGTTATGCCTAGATGGTATGTAAAAAGTATCAGCACTTTTGACTCATGGCCTCCAAATAAAATATGTGCAAAAGCATATTTTAGTAATCTAATAGTTGTCTTCATATATTGGGCATAAGGCTAATTTGATGGCTGAAAATAAACACAGGATGATTACATATAAGTCTTATGCTAACTAATTTTATACCCCTGCCCCTTCACGCATTTTCAAAGTTCTGCCTCCTCTTCCTTTGTAACAGACAATCTCTTACCATTTTTAATTTAACATTTTATTACTGAAAATTCCAAACATATATAGAAGTTAGAGACTCGTATAACAAGCCTCCATGTACCCACTGCCTAGTTTTAACAATTGTCAATATTTTGTCATTCTTGTTTCATCTATCGACCCCTCTCCCTAACTTAAAATTGTTTTTTCCCTTTGGCATGAGGGGAAGGGGTGTTTTAAAGCAAATGACATTATGTCATTTCACCCATAAATATATCAGTATATATCTCTGAGTGTTTTTTTAAAAAAACATAATCACACTACTATTACCACTTCTAACAAAATTAACTGTCCTTTAGTAATATTAGTTAATACTTAGTCCAGTTTCAATTTTCCCTGATATACAAGCTCTCCTCCAGAAAAGACTTTTGAAATGAGTAACTGGAGGCTCTGAGGCGTGGCATGACTTGCCGAAGGTCACAGAGCAAGTTGATGAAAGAGCTGTGACTAGAACCCAGGTCTCCTGACCCACTGTCTAGTGCAATATATTGTCAGTAACTTTCCCCCTAATTTTCTTTGCTTTCTACTCTCCATTTACCACTTCTGATTGTCTTTCCTAACTTTCCCCCCTTCCATCTAACAAAACAGTCACAAGTTTTTATTTCAGGGTGAAAAAAGTCAACAATAAGAAATAAGATCATGATTACTCTGAGTGTTCTCTTCTGAGGATTCGACAGCAAGTCAATGCCAGGGCTAATTGCTAACTGGCTTAGATGACTTTGGCAACCTCCCGTTCATATATTAAAGCCAATGATACTCCCATTTCTCTGTCTGTACGTGTTTGCTCTTCTTCTGGACACACTGCTTCAGCATTAAAGCACTTGGGAACTTTGCAAATACTTGCCTAGAATTCCAGCACTTCTTGAATCAGTGGCACATCTTGGCATATGCAAACAAGAGGAACATGGCAAGCGGCAGACCAAGTGTACTACAGAAGTGCAGAGGGGATTAACAGCTAAAGCTCTTATTTAAAAAACCAGTTGTCATTGAGTCGGACTCATGGTGACCCCATGTGTTTCAGAATAGAATTGCATTCCATAGGGTTTTCAATAGCTGTGACCTTTCAGAAGTAGATCACCAAGACTTTCTTCCAAGGCGATCTGAACTGACAACCTTTCAATTAGAGTTGAGTACTTAATGGTTTACATCACCTAGAGACTTCCGCGCTCTTAGGGAGTGTAGCAGGGTGGGCGGGGGAGCCTTAAGGGTCAGGGGAATGATCCAGGAAAAGTGGGGCTGAACATATCGTGCAGGAGTTCTGTGTAATCACTAGAGCTTGAGCACAGGATCCATGTTGGAGATTTTGTGACTTTAGGAGTGAATGGACTGTGGAGTAGCAGATATGTTTGGCAGAGGAATTTGGCTTTTTATACTAACTCCAAATAAGCAAATAAGCAAACCAACAAATCGTCAAGCCAACCTATGATTAAATAGTTAGAAGTGTAAGTCAAAGTCCTTGTAAATATTAGGTTTCTATATTTTTTCTATATCTCCATTAAATGTTTGCAAGATTTCAGCTTTTTGCTTCATTATGGTACAACACATTTAACCTAAAAGAATGCAGCTGCCATGTTGGCCTGAAATCAAACTTGGGCCAATTGCTTACAAAGCAGACCAACCTCCAAGGATACCCCTCAAGTCAGGCTGTGTAGTGAGCTCCAGCCAGCCTGGGGTGATGACAGGTGGGATTTAGGCAATACTTAAGTTCTTAGACTTTTGGTAGCAGCTGAAAATTGTTAACTGTAGGAGAAGAAGGCAGACTGCACCCTTAACTAGTGGAACATGAACACTAGACAGGACAATTCAAAATTGCATTCAAATAACTGTGTTGTCCTACAATTCCAAAGTCAAGCCATCTCTCAGATCAGTTGTTTCCTATCATTTCCAGCTGTGTGATATTTAATTCAGTCCAGCCTGATTATGATGCATAATCAGAGAGAAATTGAGGCTTAAAGATCTTAAGCCACTTACCCCAAATAGTTGTTAGTCTAATTCCTACTGGGGTCCAGAACTCAAATTTCTTGATTCCTCATTCTTTTCACTATATAGTCAATAACCTCCTTAAGCCTTAGTTTGCTCATCTGTTAAACAGGATACTGAGAGTTCCTTCCTCATAGAATTTACGTGAGGCTTCAATAAGTTAAAACATATAAGTACTCAGTAAATATAATTATTCATTCATTCATCCATCCATTTAAGTATTTGTTTACTACCTACCACATATGTACACAGGAAGGAGCCAGGCACTATGGGAGAACACAAGAGTAAAGGCTGGTTCCTTCCTTCAAGAAACACAATCTCACTGGAAAGGCAAGACATACTTCTTCATGAATTTGTGACACAGTCTGCATCAAGAGATGACTTCTAGCTAACTTTTCCTCTTCTTTAACACACTTCAGGTATCACTTTCCCCACGAAGACTTCCTTCCTTGACACCTCTCTCCATCTCACCCCTTAGCTCTGCTACTTGTCTCTCCTCTGTATTCCCATAACATCTTAGGGACACTACTCTCATTTATGCTCCACACTGCTGTAACTTGTCTATTTCTCTGTATCCCCCAGTAGACTATGAGTGCTTTAAGATCCAAAACCATGGCTTATTCATCTCTGTACCACAGAATATTGCACAATGTCTGACACACAACAGGTTGTCAGTTCTGTCTGTTGAATGAATAAGAGTTTGCTGTAAAGAAAAGTTTACTGGAAAGAGTACCACAAAACTTGAGTTCTGGTCCCAGCTCTGCCGCTAACCAGAGCTCTCTGGGCCTACTTTCCTCATCTATGATTCATGAGGATTGAACCAAATGACCAAGATTGTTACTAGCCCTAATAATCGTTAGTTAGTTCTTCTTTTAACGTTATGAAATATCTGGTGGCTGAACTAGTATTGCACATTTCTCCCCTGTATTGAATGAGGGTAAGAAGTCATAGTGGAACCTCTATAAGCTTCAGGGACTTTTAGCTTCTTTCCCAAAGTTCCTTGGATGAAAAAGCAATCTTTCCAGATTATGTTAGCAGGAAGAGGAGCTACTAGAACAATAAACATGTGTAGGTTTGCTTGTGGTGTGGATTTCTTTTGGGCTATGTGAAAACATATGACTCTATCTAGATGTAACTCAGAAAAGCGATGTGTATCTCAATATGAGCTCATCTTCCTTTCTCTTTCCTAGAAAGCCTATCTCAGAGTTGCTTTCCTCTATCAGCAGCTTCAGCTCAATAGGTATCATGTTTCACTTTTTGAGAAACAATTAACTAAGAATAGGAAAGCTATCTTAAACCAGGGAAACCCCAAACCTGCCTCTGCTCATCCCTCTGTCTTCTGCAATTTCCTTCCCTTCCCATCCCCAATCCAACCTCTGTGTCTCAGCTTCTCACACTCTCTGATGCCCTGGAGTCCTCACAGTCCTCATTTCTGACTTTTTTGCCCATATTACCCACTCTTGGCCCCATGGGAGTCCCTGGGTGTGCAAACGGTTAACCGAAATGTTGGAGGTATAAATCCACCAAGAGGCTTCTTGGAAGAAAGACCTGGATATTTACTTCTGAAAAATCAGCCATCGAAAACCCGATGGAGCACAGTTTTACTCTGACACACATGGGATTGCCATGAGTTGGAACTGACTCCAAGCAACCGGTATAGAGAATATGCCTACTTTTGCTCACTCACCAGTGCCTTCTTTGTGTAGAGCAGGTATCAGCAACTGGTTTCTAGGTTGGCCTCATGAACTACCTTTCATCCATTCATGCATGTACCTATTCAGCAGCATTCATTAAGTGCTACTGTCTATCAGGAACAAGAAGTGGATCTCAGAATGGTTCAGAGAGAAGATGATTGCACTAGCTCTTAAAGGAAAATAGGAGTTTGCTGAGGGGTGGGGTGGAAATGAAGGGATAAGAAAGAATTAGTCCAGGCAGAGGAACATGTACTAAAGTCAGAGGGCTATAAAAGTCATGATGTGTTTAGGAGCCCTACAAGTAACTCAGTATACCTAGAGCATAGGTCAGGGGTTGGAGGTAAAATGGGCAAAGAATAGATCATGGATGGCCTTGCATGCTGTGCAAAGGGTTTGGATTTCATCCAACAGGCTATGGGGAGCCATGATAAGTTTTTAGCAGGAGATTAAAAATCAGGTTTACATTTAGAAAAATCATCATGGCAGTAAAGGAAAGGATGGCTTGGAGAGAAATGCAACTGATATGGGGAAGACTTTCGAGGACACTGTGCGATATTTCTCAAAAAGAGCATTTCAAGATCTATCCTGAAGTACAACACTGGCAGTGATAGGATAATAATCCATACGCTTACAAGGAAGACCAGTTAATATGACTATTACTCAAATTTACACACCAACCACTAAAGCCAAAGATGAAGAAACTGAAGATTTTTTACCAACTTCTGCAGTCTGAAATTGATCAAACATGCAATCAAGATGAATTGATAATTACTGGCGATTGGAATGCAAAAGTTAGAAACAAAGAAGAAGGATCAGTAGTTGGAAAATATGGCCTTGGTGATAGAAATGACGCTGGAGATCGCATGATAGAATTTTGCAGAACCAACGACTTCTTCATTGCAAATACCTTTTTTCAACAACATAAACAGTGACTATACATGTGAACCTCACCAGATGGAATACACAGGAATAAAATCGATTACATCTGTGGAAAGAAACGATGGAAAAGCTCGATATCATCAGTCAGAACAAGGCCAGGGGCCGACTCTGTGGGACAGACCATCAGTTGCTCATATGCAAGTTGAAGTTGAAGAGAATTAGAACAAGTCCACGAGAGCCAAAGTATGACCTTGAGTATATCCCACCTGAATTTAAAGACCAACTCAAGAATAGATTTGACACACTGAACACTAACGACCGAAGACCAGACGAGTTGTGGAATGACATCAAGGACATCTTACATGAAGACAGCAAGAGGTCATTAAAAAGACAGGCAATAAAGAAAAGACCAAAATGGATGTCAGAAGAGACTCTGAAACTTGCTCTTGAAAGTAAAGTAGCTAAAGTGAAAGGAAGAAACGATGAAGTAAAAGAGCTAAACAGAAGATTTCAAAGGGCGGCTAGAGAAGACAAAGTAAAGTATTATAATAAAGTGTGCAAAGAACTGGAGATAGAAAACCAAAAGGAAGAACACGCTCTCTGCATTTCTCAAGCTGAAAGAACTGAAGAAAAAAATTCAAGCCTCAAGTTGCAATATTGAAGGATTCTATGGGAAAAATACTAAATGACACAGGAAGCATCAAAAAAATGGAAAGAATAAGCAGTCACTGTACCAAAAAGAGGAGTCCTGGTAGTGCAGTGGTTAAGAGCTTGGCTGCTAACCAAAAGGTTGGCAGTTTGAATCCACCAGCCACTCCTTGGAAACCCTATAGGGCAGTTCCACTGTGTTCTCTAGGGTCACTATGGGTTGGAGTCGACCTGACGGCAATGGGTTTGGAACGGGGTACCAAAAAGAATTGGTCGACATTCAAACATTTCAGGAGGTAGCATATGATCCAGAACCAATGGTACTGACGGAAGAAGTCCAACCTGCACTGAAGGCATTGGCAAAAAACAAGGCTCCAGGAATTGACTGAACATCAACTGAGATGTTTCAACAAAAGGATGCAGTGCTGGAAGTGTTCACTCGTCTATGCCAAGAAATTTGGAAGACAGCTACCTGGCCAACCAACTGGAAGACATCCGTAGTTGTACCCATTCCAAAGAAAGGTGATCCAACAGAATATGGAAATTATCGAAGAATATCACTAATATCACACACAAGTAAAATTTTGCTGAAGATCATTCAAAAGCAGTTGCAGCAGTACATTGACAGGGAACTGCCAGAAATTCAAGCCAGATTCAGAAGCAGACGTGGAACAAGGGATATCATTGCTGATGTCAGATGGAACATAGCTAAAAGCAGAGAATACCAGAAAGATGTTTACCTGTGTTTTATCGACTATGCAAAGACATTCAACTGTGTGGATCATAACAAATTGGAAATTCCAGAACGCTTAATTGTGCTCATGAGGAACCCGTACATAGACCAAGAGGCAGTCGTTCGAACAGAACAAGGGGATACTGCGTGGTTTAAAGTCAAGAAAGGTGTGCATCAGGGTTGTATCCTTTCACCATACTTGTTCAATCTGCATGCTGAGCAAATAATCTGAGAAGCTGGACTATATGAAGAACGGGGCATCAGGATTGGAGGAAGATGCGTTAACAACCTGTGATATGCAGATGACACAACCTTGCTTGCTGAAAGTGAAGAGGACTTGAAGCACTTACTGACGAAGATCGAAGATGACAGCCTTCAAAATGAATTACACCTCAACACAGAGAAAACAAAAATCCTCACAACTAGACCAGTAAGCGACATCATGATAAACGGAGAAAATATTGAAGTTGTGAAGAATTTCATTTTACTCGTATTCACAATCAGCGCCCACAGAAACAGCAGTCAAGAAATCAAACGACGTATTGCACTGGGCAAATCTGCTGCAAAAGATCTCTTTAAAGTGTTAAAAAGCAAAGATGTCACTTTAAAGACTAAGGTGCGCCTGACCCAAGCTATGGTGTTTTCAATCGCCTCATATACATGTGAAAGCTGGACAGTGAATAAGGAAGACTGAAGAAGAATCATTGCCTTTGAATTATGGTGTTGGTGAAGAATACTGAATATACATACCATAGACTGCCAGAAAAACGAACAAATTTGTCTTGGAAGAAGTACAGCCAGAATGCTGATTAGAAGTGAGGATGGCGAGACTTCCTCTCACATACTTCGGACATGTTATCAGGAGGGACCAGTCCCTGGAGAGGGACATCATGCTTGGTAGAGTAGAGAGGGTCAGCGAAAAAGAGGAAGACCCTCAAGGAGATGGACTGACACAGTGGCTTCCACAATGGACTCAATCATAGCAACAATTGTGAGAATGGTGCAGGACCGGGCACTGTTTCGTTCTGTTGTACATAGGGTCGCTATGAGTCGGAACTGGCTCGACAGCACCTAACAGCAACAACATGCGCTATTCCAAGTGAAAGAGAGAGGCGTAAGCCAAGCACTGGCAACAGGGATGAACAGAAATGAACAGCTGGGCACATGAATGGATATTTAAGAAGCAAGGGACGGGTCTTAGTAACTGATTAATTGAAGGAGATGAGGGAGAAGGTTTCTGACTCAGCTGACTGTTTGCAAGGCAATGCCGTTTATTAGAACAGGGGATACAAGAGAAATAAGGCTCGAAGGAAAAGTAATAAGACACATTTTGGAAGTGTTGAGTGCAAAAGAGTCTCTCAAGTTTGGTTAGATAAACAGCACCTGAAAGAAGGGTGAACACCTTCTAAGTAGTTTAATAACAAATCTCATAATTCTGTACATCTAATAAAATTGAAGATTAAGTTAATACTGATTACTTGATTTCTTAGTGAGACGTTTATTGTAGTTAGAAATCTGCATTAATTTAAAAACTAATTTTAGAAACCAAAGTTATATAAAACTGGAATGCACACAAGAGAAAAAAAAAATACATTATGGTGACCTTATTAAGTTACTTGTGTAGAGCTTTCTAGCTGAGTCGTGTGAAATAAGTTGGCCAGCTCTTCACTCTTCATTATAAATCCTTTTTTTTTTCCTGAGACTTAGACCCAACTCAATTAGCTATGCTGATGGAAAGAGGAATAGCACAAGTAATTGAAAACCACAGAGGATTTAAAGCTCCAGGGGCAACTTCTAGGAAAAACATGGCCTCACATAGTTCTTTGGATCCCTGAGTTGACCTCACTGGCAGACATAAGTGGTCAGGCAGTGGGCAGTGACCTTTATGGAAAGTTTACATTCTAGAAAGTCTAAGTTTACAAGTAGACAGTAAGAGAAAACAGTGGAAGGAAGTAATAACCTAATATCAATAAACAGGAACATTAATATAAAAAGGCTGTTCATTGTTATTATCACACAGCTGTCAATGGGAGTTGAGTTATTTGAGAAAGCAAAGGGTGGAAATTGAAATATAATGTAAATTCATGGCTAAAGAAATGGTCTGAAACAAGGGCAATTACTTATTTGTAACTCAGACCAAAAATCTAGACGTTATACCTGATTTCTCTTTTTCCCTTACACCCTACACTCTGTCCATCAGTATGTCCTGATAGTTCTACCTCCAAAATATATCCCGAAACCAGCCAATTCTCGTAATCATCTCTGTTACCACCCCACTCCACACCACTGCCATCTCTCACCCAGACTACTGCAGTAGCCTCCTAACTGGTCTCCCTCCCTCCACTCTCACTCCACAAACTATTCTCCCTCTGGCAGCCAGAGGAATCTTTGAAAAATTCTCACCAAATCCTGTAATTCCCTTGCTTCAAACCCTCCAACGGTTTCTCACTATGCTTCAAAAAAAAAAAAAAAAAAAAAAAAGAAACACCCAAATTTATTAAAATGACCTCAAAAGCCCTGCACTATCTGGTCCCTACCTACTTCCTCCCATCTTATCCCTCATCACTCTCTTCCTCTTTGGCTAAACCGCAGCCCTACTGCTTTCTGTTCCTCAAGTAAGGCAAGCTTTCCTCATCTTCAGGGCCTCTGCACTTGCCCTTCATTATGTCTGACAACTTTTTTACTCAGATAACCGTATGACTGACTGACTCACTTGCTCTTTTTTTCCTTTTTAATATTTTAACCGTCACTCTGAAATGAGTGGTGAAGTATTGTTTCTCAGGTACTCATGATCCAATTTTTACCTTTTTTTCAATTGACATAAAATTCACGTACCAAAAAATACACTCATTTTAAAGTGTACAATTCCATGGTTTGTAGTAGATTCACAGAGCTGTGCAACCATCACCACTATCTAATTTCAGAACATTTTCATCACCCCAAAAAGAAACCCTGTACCCTTCAGCTATTACCCTACACTTCCATCCCTCCCACCCTCAGCCCCTGGCAACCACTAATCTACTTCCCATCTCTATAGATTTGCTTGTTCTAGATATTTCATATAATTGGGGTCATACTGGCTTCTTTCGCTCAGCATGTTTTTGAGGTACATCCATGATGTAGCATATATAAGTACTTCCTTCTTAGGTCTGAATAATATTCCGTTGTATGGATAGACTACATTTTATTTATTTATTCATCAGTTGATGGACATTTGGATTCTTTCCACTTTTTGGTTCTTATGAATAATGCTGCTGTGAGCATTCTTGTACAAGCTTATGTGGTCATATATTTTCAGTTCTCTTGGAGTGAAATTACTGGGTCATATAGTAACTCTGAAAGGATCCCTGGTGACACAGTGGTTAAGTGCTTGGCTGCTAACCAAAACTGTTGGTGGTTCGAACCCACCAAACACTCTGCGGGAGAAAGATGCGGCCGTCTGCTTCTGTGAAGATTACAGCCTCGGAAACCCCATGGGGCAGTTCTACCCTGTCCTATAATGTCACTATGCGTCAGAATCGACTCGATGGCAATGAGTGGGTACGGTTACTCTGTAGTTAACTTTTTGCTGACTGACTCACTCTTATTCAGGGCTCTGATCAGATATCACCTTCTCTGAGAGGACTTCCCTGATCACGCCACCTAAAATAATCACCCCACCCTCAACATCACTCTCCACCCCCTTATCCCATTTTGTTTTCTACATAGCACTTACCACTGCTTAAAAATAATCTGTTTTTTAAAATTAGTTTACTTATTTACTATCTGTCTCTCCCTGTTAGAACATCAACTCTGCAAGGACAGGGACTTTGTCAGTCTCGCTCACTGTTGTACCCTCAGTACCAGGACAATGATTAGCACACAGTAAGAACTCAAAAAATATTTACTGATTACAGAAATGAACCTGTGGCAAAACATTTAGTTCTTTTTGCCACTACTAAGTATATCCACAAATCTACTGATGACTAACTATTTTAGTGCTTTTCTAGTCCCTGAATTGTTCTTCGGGAAAAGTCAAAAAAAAAAAAAAAAAAAAAAGGCCCATTTAAATCGTAGGAAAATACGACCGTAGCAAAGAATGTGTGAATAATTTGATTTGGTTTTGCTCCTCATCCCTGCCCTAGGAGTTGCAAAAACGCAACCAAAGCCATATATATGCCTTTAGTGGCAACTCTCTACATTTGTAATAGGCAGGGGTGTTAAAGGAAGGCAAGCTCTAGTGAGTAAAATGAGATGCCCCACTTTGCAAAGCTGTAAATTGAAAATTTCTCCTTTGAAAAATGAGGTACTCTTCAAAAATGCCTAGACTTCCACTCTTTAAATAAATTTAAAACACATTTTTTTCCTGGCAACACTGACATGTTTCTAACTTAGAAAAAGAAATAGTCCCTTATGTCTCTATCAAGGAAGCGCCGGAGAAGTTGTGTGACAACCTGGTTTTCACCCTAATAAGCAGTTATTTGCATAAAATAAATTGTTCATGTGTTGAAGAGAAGAGGAGAGAGGGTGTTATCTGTGGGGGTTTTCTCTTGCACCTTAAAGGAAAATTAGATCAAGATTTCTATGCAAAATGTTTTACTCACTTGAGTCAATTTGCCTTCCTATGCCCCTGTTTGAGGGTGGAGGCTTTTTTAAAAAATACATCTAGATGCAGAACAGAAAAGGTGAGAATTCCAAGATGATAACTCAACATTCCATGTGAAATCAGAGTTGCCCTGTGCAACATTTTCATTTGCATCCCAGCAGCTTACTGCACAACTTTACATTTCAGAGATGTTAAGGATGTCTTTTAGGAAGAAGTGTTTGTTGTTTGAAATTGCTGGCTGAATAATTGTAAACTCCGAAAAAGCCAGTTTTGAGTACAGTCTTGGGTAGAAAAAAAAGGGCTTGGCAGGAGTAGTAGGGGCTGTTTTCTAGCAATTCCTCCAAAATGAGTAATTCCCCAAATCTAGTCACCTCCTCAAAAGTTTTAAGTAGACATTCTCAAAGAGAAAAAGAAAAGCAATCGCAGGTGTAAATGTAGGTAAATTCCTCACAATCCTATCTTTTGTAATGCATGCCCATGCCATCAAGTTGATTCTGACTCATAGCGACCCCACGTGACAGAGTAGAACTGTGCGTAGAGTTTCCCAGGAGTAAAACATTTTGCATACAAATCTTTACTGAAGCAGACAGGCAGGTCTTTTCTCCCACAGAGCCACTGGGTGGGTTTGAACCTCCAGCCTTTCAGTTAGCAGTTGAGCGCTTAACCGTTGCACCACCAGGGCTCCTTTAATGTATCCCTAGTGACTCTAATAATAAAACAAAGCAGTGTGGAGCAAAGTAAACCTGTTGAAGAAGGATATACTCAAGTCAGCATTTATATAAAGTTTAAAAACTTGCAAAAGGACACCGTATCTTATTTATGGAAGCACATATATGTAGTAAAAGTATAAAAACATTGCATTGGAAAGATAATTACCACGTTCAGGACTCTGGGCATAGTAAGAGGATGACACTAGGAGGATACACAGAAACGTCTCTTGTATCTGTCAGTTGTTTGGGGTAAATGTTATTGAATGTAATATATGTACAGAAAAGAGCACAAATTAAAAGTGTACAGTTCAAGAAATTTTCTTAGTGAATACACCTGTACAACTAGCACCATATCTGTACTGTTTTGATTCTAAGTTGGATGGCGGTATGTGGCTGTTGATATACTATCCATACTTTTTCTATGCCTGCAGTATTTAATTTTTTTAATTCTTCAAGGACCCCAAGTGGTTAGACTAGCAATCCTTTAAATCCCCTTCCAGTTGTAAAAATTCTAGGAAAATCTGATCAAAGGTAGGATCATGGGGAAAAATGAGTTAAAAAATCATAATTGCTACAAGTTATACTATGTAATTTGTTGTTTTAATATATAGTATAATATCAAAATGTATACGATTGCATCAGTGGAAGGGAATTTAACGTATACTGCCTTTTTTCTTCCGCAGCTACTTCCCAGCCCAACTCTGAATTTCCACAAAGCTGATAGGGGGTTCTGTTACCTATCGCCAGATAATCCTGTCTCCTCACATTGACCTGATTGGGACGAGGAACCTGGGCTCAAGGTCGTTTCAGCTTTGGTGCTACCAATGCTTCCCTCTGCGGAGGGAAGACTCACCTTGTAGATGACCAGCTGCTACATTCTTTTCCTGCTATAAACCTAGGCCAGTCCCAACTTATAAACATGGTGTGCATGTTGAAATCCATTGTTTAAACCTTGCCTGCACTTTTCCATAAACAGAAGCAATGTTTCACACAGGGTTGGGCCCCTAGGGTCACATCAAAATCCGTAAAGTAATCAAAACCTACCCATGTTTCTAAAAAAAATGTTTTCAGTTTGAATTAAGTAGTCACCAAATGTCTCCTATGCGCGAAGCAGTGCAAGGGCTATAGATATGATTTAGACAGAGTCCTTGCCTCTAAGTTGTTGTTTTTAGGTGCCATCAAGTTGGTCCCAACTCATAGGGAGCGACCCTATGTAAAACAGAACGGAACACTTCATAATAGCATCTGTTTGTTGAAAAATCTCCATTGGTATTCCGTCAATTCCTGGAGCCTTGTTTTTCTGCCAATGCGTTCAGTGCAGCTTGGATTTCTTCCTTTAGTATCATTGGCTCCTGATCATATGCTGCCTCCTGAAATGGTTGAACATCGACCAATTCTTTTTGGTAGAGTGACTGTGTATTCCTTCCATCTTCTTTTGATGCTTTCTGTGGCCTTCAGTATTTTCCCAACTGGAGGCTTGAATTTTTTCTTCAGTTCTTTCAGTTTGAGAAATGCCGAGCGTGCACTTCCCTTTTGGTTTTCTAACTCCAGGTCTTTGCATACTTCATTATAATATACTTTACTTTGTCTTCTGGAGCCCGCCCTTTGAAATCTTCTGTTTAACTCTTTTACTTCATCATTTCTTCCATTCGTTTTAGCTACTCTACATTTAAGAGCAAGTTTCAGTCTTTTCTGACATCCTTTTTGGTCTTTTCTTTCTTTCCTGTCTTTTTAATGATCTCTTATTTTCTTCATGTAAGATGTCCTTGATGTCATTCCACATCTAGTCTGATCTTCGTTCATTAGTGTTCAATGCACCAAATCTATTCTTTAGATGGTCTCAAAATTCAGGTGGGGTATACTCAATGTCGTACGTTGGCTCTCATGGACTTGTTCTAATTTTCTTCAACTTCAGCTTGAACTTGCATAAGAGCAATTGATGGTCTGTCCCATAGTCGGCTACTGGCCTTGTTCTGACTGATGATATCGAGCTTTTCCATCGTCTCTTTCCACAGATGTAGTCGATTTGATTCCTGTGTATTCCAGCTGGTGAGGTCCATGTATACAGTCACCACTTACGTTGGTGAAAAAAGGTATTTGTAATGAAGAAGTTGTTCGCTGGTCTTGCAAAAGTCTATCATGCGATCTCAGGCAAGTTTCTATCACTAAGGCCATATTTTCCAACTACCGATTCTTCTTCTTTGTTTCCAACTTTCACATTCCAATCGCCAGTAATTATCAATGCATCTTGTTTGCATGTTCGATCAATTTCAGACTGCAGAAGTTGGTAAAAATCTTGAATTTCTTCATCTTTGGCATTAGTGGTTGGTGTGTAAATTTGAATAATAATCATATTAACCGGTATTCCTTGTAGGCATATGGATTATTATCCTATCACTGACAGCATTGTACTTCAGGATAGATCTTGAAATGTTCTTTTTGACGATGAATTTGTCATTCCCGGCATAGTAAACCATATGACTGTCTGATTCAGAATGGCCAATACCAGTCAATTTCAGCTCACTAATGCCTAGGATATCAATGTTTATGAGTTCCATTTCATTTTTGACAATTTCCAATTTTTCTAGATTCATGCTTCGTACATTCCATGTTCTGATTATTAATGGATGTTTGCAGCTGTTTCTTTTCATCTTGAGTCCTACAAAATCAGCAAATGAAGGTCCCAAAAGCTTGACTCCATCCACGTCATTAACGTCATTAAGGTCGACTCTACTTTGAGAGGCAGCTCTTCCCTAGTCATCTTTTGAGTGCCTTCCAACTTGAGGGCCTCATCTTCCAGCACTATATCAGACATTGTTCCACTGCTATTCATAAGGTTTTCACTGGTTAATTCTTCTCAGAAGTAGACTGCCAGCTCCTTCTACCTAGTCTGTCTTCATCTGGAAGCTCAACTGAAACCTGTCCACCATGGGTGACCCTGCTGGTATTTGAATACCAATGGCATAGCTTCCAGCATGACAGCAACATGCAAGCCACCACAGTACGACAAACTGACAGACTCGCAGGATGCCTCTAAGAAGGTGGTTTATCTTGTGAGGAAAGATAAGACATTAATATAAGTGACTATAAAAGGCCAACTATGTGAAGTGTCATTTGGAGGGGTACACACAGAGAACAGTAAGGAACAAAAAGAGGAGGACACATCTGGGGAGGAGAAATGAGGGAAGGTCTTAAGAAAGTAGCAGAACTTGTGATGAATGATGGCATTAAAGGGGGGAGAGTGTTTCAAGGAGAAGGAACGACAGAAGCAAAGGCATGGAAGTGGGAAAATATGGGATGTGGTCCAGAAATGGCAAATAATCCCTCCTGCTGCCAGAGTATCAGGGGAGTATCTTGTTTTGTAACTTGAGCATCCCAGGCTATGCTTGACAGCAGGAGCAGGGGCAATCGCGTTCTCCTACATTGTGCTTGGATCTGGACAATGACTCTTCTAGTTTAGGTGGGGCAAGGTGAGGGGGTGAAGCTGGGGACCCCAGGGGGTTGAAGGCTGTGAGTTGCTGGGGAAAGGAATCTGGGATATAGAATAAGCTTATGGATTTGGATGAGAGGCCTAGATGAGATCTGGGGAAATGAGCAAGAGGTAGGGAACAGAGCCCGGAGTTCCCTACTTTCTCATACTCTGCCTCCCTTCCCTTTTTTCCTCTCCCTCAGCTCTGGCCAGCCCAAGAGACTGACACTGAAGGGTGCAAGAGGGTGAGGTGGGGAACTTCCGAGGAAGCAGAGTTGGCAGAGTAGGACAGGGTTCTCTTTCTTCTCTTCCTTCACCTTGACTCTACCATCTACTGCTGGGAGGGGTTGTGGTGGCCTTGGTGGTTGTATGGGAGGAGTGGTGGTAAGGTGAGTGTAGCTAGTGGAAAACAGCGACTGAAAGGGATTTTCCCTTAATTATTCTTCCCCTTTTGGAAGTTGTCCTCTGTCATTGCTGGCCCTGCCAGGCCCCAGGCCTTGGGCTTGGCACAGGGGAAAAATGGAGAAGGTGAGCATCCTCCAGCCACACAGCTAGGGTAGCAGTTCCTAGGTTGCAGGCAGATGTAGTTAGTCAGACATCAACTAGAGGCTCCCTACCTCTTTCTTCTACCTAAGAGTAGGGGAAAATTTATTGCTACATTTGTAACATTCCTCGTGTAGAAGGAGAGAGCAACTTACAGTCATCAGAGAGGCTGGGAGGCATGGGTTTTCAAACTTAGTAACTCAATTCAGTAACAGTAACGGTAATGATAAAGTAGCTAGCATTTATTGTGTAACTGCTATCAATTGATTGGTTAATTGATTAATATTTATTCAGTATTGATTGAGTTCTTACTCTTCATCAAGCACTGAGCTTGAGCTAGTAAGTGGCAGAGCTAAGACTCAAGATCAGGTTGGCTTGACCTCAGGGCTTGCATCTGTCCTGTTTATACTGTAAGGATCAAATGAGATGATGAATGCTCAGTGCCTGCAACATAGATTGCCTCAACAAATGCTAGCTACTTTATCATTATCATTACTGTTACTGAACTGAGTTACTCAGTTTGAAAATCCGTGTCTCCCAGCCTCTCTGGTGACTGTAGATTGTTCTCCCCTCCTACATAAGGAATGTCACAATAAATTTTCGCCTACTCTTAGGTAGATGAAAGAGGCAGGGAGCCTCTAGCTGATGTCTGACTAACTACATCTGCCTGCCACTTAGGAACTGCATGGCTGGAGGATGTTGTTTGAACAGGACAAGGGGATACTGCATGGTTTAAAGTCAGGAAAGGTGCGCATCAGGGTTGCATCTGTTCACCATACTTATTCAGTCTGTACGCTGAGCAAATAATCCGAGAAGCTGGACTATATGAAGAAGAACATGGCATCAGGATTGAAGGAAGACTCATTAACAACCTTCATTACGCAGATGACACAACCTGCTTGCTGAAATCGAAAAGGACTTGAAGCACTTATTGATGAAGATCAAAAACCACAGCCTTCAATATGGATTACACCTCAACATAAAGAAAACGTAACTCCTCACAACTGGACCAATAAGCAACATCATGATAAACAGAGAAAAGACTGAAGTTGTTGACAATTTCATTTTACTTGGATCCACAATCAACGCCCATGGAAGCAGCAGGCAAGAAATCAAATACGTATTGCATCAGACAAATCTGCTGCAGAAGACCTCTTTAAAGTGTTGAAAAGCAAAGATGTCACTTTAAGGACTAAGGTGCACCTGACCCAAGTGATATTTTCAATTGCCTCATATGCATGCAAAAGCTGGGCAATCAATAAAGAAGACTGAAGAAGAATTGATGCCTTTGAATTATGGTGTTGTGAAGAGTATTGAATATGCCATGGACTGCCAAAAGAACAAACAAATCTGTCTTGGAAGAAATACTGCCAGAGTGTTCCTTAGAAGCAAGGATGTCAAGACTTCGTCTCATGTACTTTGGACATGTTATCAAGAGGGACCTGTCCCAGGAGAAGGGCATCATGCTTGGTAAACTAGAGGGTCAGTGAAAAAGAGGAAGACCCTCAACGAGATGAATTGATAAAGTGGCTGCAACAGTGGGCTCAAGCATAGCAACGATTGTGAGGATGGCACAGGACTGAACAGCGTTTTGTTCTGCTGTACATAGGGTCGCTATGAGTCGGAACTGACTCAGAGCACCTAACAACATGTGTGTATGTATATGTATATATATATATATATATATATATATATATATATATACACATACATACATACATGCATATATATATATATGGAGCCCTGATGATGTAGTGGTTAAGAACTTGGAAACCCTATGGGGCAGTTCTACTGTAGCCCATAGGGTCTTATGAGTTGGAACCAACTTGACTGCACCTAACAACAACAACATATATATAGGCATGTTGTATATATATTGCATATGTTGTATATGTGTGTGTGTATATATATACACATATATATATATAGAGAGAGAAGGAGCCCTGGTGGTTAAGCACTTAACCACATAAGTGCTTAACAAAAGTTAAACACTCAGCTGCTAACTCAAAGGCCAGCAGTTGAAACCCACCCAATGGCTCCGGAAGAGAAAGACCTAGCAATCTTGTGCGGTAAACATTACAGCCTAGAAAACCTTATGGGGAAGTTGTACTTTGTCACAAGTGGTCACTATTAGTTGAAATAGACTCAATGACACCTAACAACAGCTTTATATATAGACGTATATATATATATATATATATATATATACACACACACACACACACACAAGATGAGGCGATTGAAGCTCAAAGAAACTAAGTATTTTGTACAAGTTTATACAGCTATCAAGTGGCAGAATCTGAATTGAAAACCAGTTGTCCGAAGCTGGGATCTTAACTACTATGTTATATATACTGCCTCTTCATAAACATTCATTCAGCATCTATTTTCATAAGGCTCTCCAATGTCTTAGAACAAGGACTAGATTACCATTCAGGAAAAAAAAAAAAAAAAAAACCTCTGTTAAAAAAACCACATCTGCTTCTTGTTAATTGTGTTTCCACTGAGTGACTAACACTTGTCTGGGTTTTCCTGGACTAAAACGGGAAGCAAGTCCCATGCAAGCCCCTATCCAAGAGCTTACATCAGTTGTAGACACATAGGTCCTGATTATGTTGCTGACTGTCCTTGAGGAGAGAAGGCCCAGGCAACTCTGAGCCCCTGACAAGGGGGGCAAGCGAGTTCTGAGCCAGTTTACCTAATCTCAGTGGTGCCTTTTACTGACATTAAACGTGGCTACTACTGGGTGGGAACTTCTAAAAGGAAGCGAGACAGCTGCTGATAGGGGAACTTGAGGAAGGCCTCCTTGGAAAGAGGAAGGAAGATGAGCTCATACTGAGATAAACAATTTTCAGAGGGTTAAAATTAAATAAAGCTAGAGTTTTCCTACACTACATAAAAGAAACCCACATCACAAGCAATCCCAGTAGCTACTTTCCCTGCAAAAATGATCACTCTTTTCTTCAAGGTTCTTTGCAAAGGAAAGCTGATAATCCTGCTGGCCTCTTTGGTCCCTCTATGACTTTTCATCACACTCAATGGTAAGAAGAGATACTCAATAATAACCAAGTCCCCAAATATCCCATGACACTGTAAAAGAAGAGAGAACATGAAGAAGTTGACTCTCATTCGCATTTTCCAGACCACCCATTAAACACGTTGCTGTTGAGGTGACTCTGACTCATGGTGACCCATATGTTACACAGTAGAACTGATCCATAGTGTTTTCTCTTAACAGAAGCAGATTGCCAGGCTTTTCTTCCACAATGCTGTTGGGTGGGTTCGAACCACCAGCCTTTAGTAGTCAAGCACAAACCGATTGCACCACCTAGGGATCTTTTCCAGACTACATGCTCCCTCAATATCCCTAAAGCTGTCACTAGACTTGTTGGAAATGGAAAAATATAACCAGCAGATGCTACCCCTGTTGGAGCCAGACCTCACCAGAAGCTGCACAGCCAAACTGGGCTTTGAAAAGGCCTTTTGTGTGTTAATGGTTTAAAGCTCATAACACATTTATTCTCATAAAAACAATTCAGGATGCCAGGCTACCTGGAGAATGACATCATGCTTGATAAAGTAAAGGGCCAGCGAAAAAGAGGAAGACCCTCAATTAGACAGATTGACACAGTGGCTGCAACAATGGGCTCAAGTATAGCAACGGTTGTGAGGACGGTGCAGGACCGGGCAGTGTTTCATTCTGTTGTACATAGGGTCAGTATGAGTCAGAAGCGACTCAATGGCACCCAGCAACCAACAGGCTACCCGTTAAAGTGCATTTATACTAATAGGAGGGTGTGCTGAATACCTTGGCAGGACACAAGGTAAGGCAAATCCTCTATCACCATTACAGAGGACTGAGTGTCTATTACACCATACAGGAAAAGAAGTACACAATGCCCCATCCAGGTGTCATTAACTAGGCTCAGTTTGTCCAGATAAATGCAAGCATGTAACAACCCAGCTGGGGGCATTGGATGCCTGTGTTCTTGGTTTGCCTCCTTCACCTTTGCTTCAGGAATCTTATTTCCATGCACCCTGGTTTTCTGAGGAGTTCCTGGGTGGTGCAAGCAGTTAATGCACTCAGCTGCTAACTGAAAGGTTGGAGTCCACCCAGAGGCACCTTGGAAGAAAGGCCTGGTGATCTACTTCTGAAAAATAAGCTATTGACCCTATGGAGTGTAGTTCTACCCTGACACCCATGGGGTCACCATGAGTCAGAGTCCACTTGACAGCAACCGGTTTTGGTTTTTTGAGCCTGGAATGACTCTGCGCACTGGCTCCTAATGCTCCCTTCTGTCTCCTGTTTTCATGCCCTATTTTGGCCATGTCCATCCATCTGGATCTCAACAAGCGCTCTCAAATGTTATTCTGTTAGTTGTCCTACAGCCCAACACACACGTTCTGCCCATCCCCTTGGACAAGGTGACCTGGTCCCCAAGGCTGGGGATCCCGGACACCACATATCATCTACTCAGAAGCAATGCTTATGCTCCCTGCCCTGTGCTTCAGTGCCAGGCAAGGAGGCTGTGGAACTATTCTCACAATCACCATAACCTGTCCCATTACCCTCACTGCAGCTGCCATCTGAGAAATTAACAAGGAAACCCACTAGACTAACCAGCTTTTTACTCAGATACAATTATAACTGGAGAGACACTGGGCTGTAAGGACTATAAGGGGATACTGCATAAATCATGTTCCTTGTTCCCTACTGACAAAGGACAGTGCAGTGGGACCCTTTTTGTAAACAAGAATACGTTGGACTCCACCAGACTGAGTGCAGTACAGCTAGATGGTGCCCGGCTACCACCACTGACTGCTCTGACCGGCATCACAATAGAGGGTCCTGGACAGAGCTGGAAAAGGATGTAGAACAAAATTTTAACTCACAAAAAAAAAAAAAAAAAGACCAGATTTACTAGCCTGACAGACTGGAGAAACCCCAAAAGTATGGCCCCCGGACACTCTTAGCTCAGTGGTGAAGTCACTCCCGAAGTTCACCGCTCAGCCAGGGATTAGACAGCCTCATAAAACAAAACAGGACTAATGAGGCACAGCAGTCCAGGGACAAGGACTAGAAGGCAGGAGGGGACAGCAAAGTTCCTGATAGGGAACCCAAGGTTGAGAAGTGACAGTGTTGACATGTCGTGGGGTTGTTAACCATTGTCATAGGGGAATATGTGTACTGTTTAATGAGAAACTATTTGTTCTGCAAACCTTCATCTAAAGTACAAAAAAAAAGAAGAATCATCTATGTGAGATCAAATTAACAACAGCAGCTCAAAAGGTTTGATGGGAAGCCTAGGGGCCAGTGAGCTGAAGATAATGGTGATGGAATAATTTGGAAAAGGATAGTGAGAATAGCAGCACAACTGGAAGAATGTAATCGATGTCACTGAATTTTACTGTAGAAATTTTTGAAATGGTGTAACTCTGGCTATGTATATTTTCACCAAAAAGAAAAAAAAGGTCCTCCAAGTTCGAGAAGGGAGAGTGTTGACATGTTGTGGGGTTGTTAACCAATGTCTTAAAACAGTATGTGTACTGACAAAAAAAAAAATGTAGGAATTATGCTGGAGTGATGTATGCAATGCTGGAATTTTTCAGATTTCCAAACTCCTTTAAGAAACATATTCCACGGCTCTATCTGCCAAGATGAATGAACTCTGCCGGAAACTGAGTTAGTTTTGCCACCTTTGGCAACAGGTACAACAGGTGGAGTGAAATGAACTGGGAGTCCAATTCTTCAAAGGTCTCAGAGGGATCAATGCGCAAGTAATTGCCTAGATCAGCTAAGCCATGAAGACTCTGGGAGCTAACAGATTTTACCTGAAGCTGAAGGTCGACCTGCATGTCCTGGCCACCATATCAGATCCTCCCATAGGGGAACCAAGGGAAGGTAGGACGTATGTAGTTGGCTGCCCCCTGGTGTCCTCAGAGCAGCAATAACAGCAGGCAGAACAGTTAAGCCTCTATTAGGTATGGCAGCAGGGCTGCAAGGTTATGCCCTACACAAAGGTACCTGGCTAAGTGGGTGTGTGGCTGAAACTCAGCCCATGCTCTCCTCACCAAGCCTTGTGCCCTGCACAGGGCTGTGTCCACCTGGAGGTTGATCCCCTTGCAATTTTGTTTGTCAAAATTTTTCTATTTCCTATTTAGAAATTTCCAAATTGTTTGAAATTGCTAATTTCTAAAGGTACTATGTAGGCTTTTTACCTGCTCCAATTGAGTTGATTCTGACTCATGGCCACCCCATATGTTACAGAGTAGAACTGCTCCACTGGGTTTTCTTGGCAGTAATCTTTTTTTATTTTTCTAACTTTTATTTATTTTGATGTTGTTGAAAATATACACAGCAAAATGTACATCAATTCAACAGTTTCTACATGTACAGTTTAGTGACTTGATTACATTCTTCAAGTTGGGCAATCATTCTCATCCTCCTTTTCGGAGTTATTCTTCCCTCATTCATATAAATGCACTGCCCCCTAGGGTTCCTAGCTAATCTTTCGATTTGCTATTGTCAATTTGTTCCCATATCGGTAGCCTTAAAAGAACATAATGCTCAAGGCAGAACTTTTTTTTTACTAGTTAAGCTAAACTATTGTTTGGTTTTAAGATGACTTTAGGGGATATTTTTGGTTTAAGGTTTAAAGATTATCTCAGGGCAATAGTTTCAGGGGTTCACCCACCCTCCATGGCTCCAGAAAGTCTAGAGTCTATGAGAATGAAAAGATAAGCTACATACGGGGAGTAAATATTTGCATATCATATATCTGACAAAAGACTGGTATATAGAATATATGAAGAATTCTTAAAACTCAACATTTTTTAAAAACTCAGGAAATTGGCAAAGACGTTAACAGGTATTTCACTGAAGAAAATATATAGATGGCAGAGGAGGAGCCAAGATGGTGGACTAGTCAGACACATAAGCCATCCCGCTGCAACAAAGACCAAAAAACCAAGTAAAACAGATGCAGACGTCAGTCCTGGAACCCTGAACCTTAAATGTGGGAATAAAGTATTAGACTGGAAGCCACTGCACAGAAGAAGATAATGATAACATCTATCCATAGGGTTAGGATAAGGATCAAATGGGATTCTGCATGGAAAGAATTGAGCCCAGTACCTGGCACCTGGTAAATGCTCAGTAAATTTAAGCTGATGTCTTTATCCCTTGCCTGACACCAACCTTGAATAATGCAAGCCCCCTCTCAGAAGCTCCCTAATTAGTCACAGTGAAAACCGGAGTGTTCATGGCTGTTTAGAAGTTACAAAACCTCATTCCAGGGAAAGTTCTCATCAATATTCTTACCACCATTTCTTACAGACAGCACCAGAGGCTGAGATTTAGCTGATGTGAACAATTTAATATAATAATTCCTGTGAGCATACACATAGCCAGCTTTCAATTACTCTAATGGAGAAGATCAAAGTCATGGGTAATCCAAAACTGTACTAGGTCCAAAGTCATCTCTATTTGGTTTGAGAATGGACTGGATAACCTTCTTTTGCAGCACATATACCTTTTGGATTCTTTTCTGATGTAGCTAATTGTAAAACGAATTTACAATCTCTAAGCATACCAGCTAATAGCAAGTGAAAGTGGCACAGAAATATTGTTAGGGAAAGGGGGAAGTTGAGATCATGATATCAAATTTGTTGTGGTGAAGAGAGGATTTACTATCCATTTTTGTCAGTGGCTCTCAAAATTTAGAAGAAATAAAAATCATGTGGGGAACTCATGAAAAATGCACATTCACAGTCCCAACCCTTCCGATTCTGATTCAGTTGCTCTGTGGTAGGGCTCAGAACTGTGCTTTTCTGATAAACACCCCAGGTGATTGTTACTGCTGGACCTCACACACTGAGAATAATGACGTAGAGCACAGACTTCAAGCCTGAAAGGGCCTTTACATGAAGATCAGGTATGATGTTCAATTTTACAGGTGAGAAAGAAGAGGCCCAGAAAGTGGAACTGATCTCAATATCATAAAATTAATAGAAGGGATACAATGAGAAGTAAGACCTAAGTCTCCCAGATCCTTACACACTGTACTGGGCAGATGTGATAATGGAGCCCTCTGAGAAAGAGAGTAGAGAGAGAGAAGGCCAAACAGAAGACAGGATAATGAAACTTGGGATGTGTTCACATTTGGTGGGGGGAGAGAGGAAAGAGAAGACACCAAGAATAGAGAAAGTGGATGAAATGAATTTCTTGGATCTTGGCTGATCTCTTCAGAACCTTCTAGTCCAGCAGTTCTCAAACTATTATGCATCTGGATCAATTCGGACACTAGTTAAAAAGGTAGATCCCTCAGACATTTTGATTTAGTAGGTCTGAGATAGGGCTTAGGTTTCTGCATTTTTTTTTTTTAAGTAGGCATCCCAGGTGATTAATTATCAATCGATAGAAAACCACACTTTGAAAAACACTTGTCTAACCTTCTAAGATCTTGAAGCTTTGTAGCCAAAATGTTTTAAGAAAATATCAAGATCTTTAATAACTCCAGGTTCCCTTTGTTGAATGACCTGTGGCCAGTGGTTGAGTCCCACAGTCCATAAGCTGCTGTGACTGAACACTCGGAGTAGGGAAAGTATGGCATGCTGATTAAGGACATAGGTTTTAGCACTGAACTGGTCTGGGTCCAAATCCAGTCTCTGCCACTTACTAACTAAGTAATTTCAGGCAAATTTTTTGCCTCTCTGTGCCTCAGTCTCCTCATTTGTTAAGTGGGGATAATAATAATATCTGCCTCATAAAGTTAATACATGAGAAGCTTTTAGCAACCACTCAAATGGCAGCTTAGATTATTACTGCTCTCTTTTTCTGGATTGCTTAGGAGATGGTTCCCTTTGCTCAAGATCAATCCTCTAAAGATTTTAAAGCAACCAGAGTGACCAACTGTCCCTGTTTGCCTGGGACTGGGTAGATTTCCCAGGACGCAGGACTTACAGTGCTAAAACAGGGACAATCCCAGACAAGCCAGGACGGTTGTTCCCTCTAAAGGCAGATCTCTCTGAAGCTCAAGTACTTACTTACATACATGATTTTTACTGGTAAACAGCAGCTATAAGCCTCAGCTAATTCATCAAGGAATATTTGCTACAGGGTATCTGAGAGGCTCCATGTCTATCAGCCACTCCAGCTATAATTGGAGAGAAACGTATGGGACAGAGCACATTTCTAGGCTCCCTGGAATTTCGTATGTCTGGATTGTGCCTAGTTCTACTGTATATATTTCTTCATTAGGTGATACGTTTCTTTTTGAAAATATGCAAGTGCATAAACAACAACAAAAATAAAACAAATATGCAGGTGCATATTAACAGGACTGTAGCAGTCTTAAAATGCTATTTGGTGGCTCAGTAAATGTTGGCTGAATGAATAAATGACTACAAAGTGAAATGTCTTGATTTGGATGTTTCAGAGACTTGATTTATTAAATCGAGAGATATATTTTGAAAGCCATATCCTTCCCAGACAGCAATTTCTTCCCTTGCACAGCACTAATTCTCTTTTAATGCAGCTTCCCAGAATATAAGGCAATCACATTACCCTGGTAAGAAGGCTTTTGAGATACTTATATAAAGAGTATTCATGGAGTTTTTGAATCTGGCCATCAAGTCATCTGAGATACATATACATAAACATAATCATATACATCTATATGTATGTTGTTGTTATTAGTTGCTGTAGAGTCGATTCTGACTCATGGTGATCCCACGTGTGCAGAGCAGAGCTACTCCATAGGGTTTTCAAGGTTATGACCTTTCAGAAGCAGATTGCCAGGGCTGTCTTCTGAATTGCCTCTGGATGAGTTCAAACCACCAGCCATTCATCGAATAGCGGAGTGCTTAACTGTTTGCGCCACCCAGGGACTCCAAGTACATGTATACATATGCATATATATCCTTCGACAACAGAGCAATACCAGGCTAAAGTCATACATTGCACCCAGCTATGTTCCAGATGGAACTTGACCTTTGCTCCGTACGCACTTTGTGGGATAGTGCTTTGGACCTGTTAGAAGGTTGGGGTTGAGGGTCTAATCGGCCTTTCTTAAAGTTCCACTGTGTTTTCTGAGACTGTTAGGATTGTCATCCTCCATTCGCCACTAGATGGCCTATCACTCAAAAAAAAAAAAAAAATTCCTTCATTCAAAAAAGGTTTATTGAACAAGGTTCTCACAGTCATCTGAGTATTGCCATCATGATTTTTAGCTATTTCATAGCATGCTACCATATAATTTCTTCACATGTTTCTTTAAAGTGGTTTATTTTTAAACTTAAGTATGCCAATTTTAGAAGTAAACTGGAAGATGAGAAAATAGAAGGGCCCCAGAGAGGAAGAGCTGCAGCCAGGGTTAATGGGAAAGGATAATGGATCTGGATCTGGTGATCCAGGGCTGGGGCGGGGGGTGGACAAGATCAATAGTAGGCAGCAAGACAGAGGGGACAGATCTCAAAACTATAAGGCAGAAGCTGAGCCGGAGATAGGGTGGAGGACAGCATGGAACCTAGGGCATGGGGAGGGAATAATAATAAAGACAGAGGGACTAATATAGAAATGTTGACTTAAGAAGTTGTGTATAAGATGAGGCTGCAATTGAGGTAAGTGAGTTAGGGGCTGAAAGAAAGGTGAGGGGTTGAGGGCTGAGAGGATGAGAAGGATAAAGAAGTCTATGAGATACTCTTGGTTGCTTGCTTAGTTCCCATCCCTGCTTCCCTTTCTTCCTTCCTTTGGGCCACATTGGGAAATACTGTCCTGTAACCAAGTCCCAAATTGTGGCCCAATAGACCACAGACTTACCATGCATTACCTACAAACTTTGTGATCATATGTGTTTTGGAATTCAGCATGTGCCAGACATTGGGTAACATACCAGTGTGATCTGGGGCAACACCCCATAATCAAGCACATTAATATATCTGCAGTGAAACATATGATTTGTTATACTTAATGGGATAAGTGAAGATTATGAAATAGTTTGAGGTCAGTTCAGATCAAGTTCTGCAACTGTATCAGTCAGGGTTTTCCAGAGAATTGTTCACATGATTGTGGGGCTAGCCAGCCTAAAATCTGGAGGGCAGGCTGGCAGGCTGGAAACTCAGGTAGGATTTGCTGCTACAGTCTTGAGGCAGAATTCCTTCTTCTCAGGGAAACCTCAGGTTTTGCTCTTAAGGCCTTCAATGGATTGGATGAAGCCAACCCACAGTATCAAGAGTAATCACCTTTACTTAAAGTCAACTGATTATAATGTTAACCACATCTACAAAATACTTTCACAGCAACACCTAGATCAGTGTTTGATTAAATAACTGGGTACTATAGCCTAACTTGATACAAAGGACTAACCATCACAACCACCAAACGAATTTTGTTGCCAAACTTAAAAAACAGAAAACTCGCCTCTTCATTTTCAGAACCTTTGGGCTGCACATACTGTTTACGTCTTACTTTTGAAGCTAGGTCATGGGTACATGAGTGTTTGTCGTGTCAATGAGTAAGAATGCGTACTCTGTTAAAAATAAAAGCAAAGAGATTTACTGAAGGTTCAAGACAGTTCCAACTGGGGACCCGTCTGGTCTCAAAACTGAAACCAAAAGCTCCAAAATGGTGGAGCCACAGAGGCATCAAGATTAGGTAAGCAGGAGGCGCAGACAACTCGAAGCTTGGGCCTTATGGTGACTGGTTGGAAACATGAATGTGGGCTCTTTACAGTGGTTGGTTGCAAACACCAATGTGGGCTATTTAGATTGGTTAGTTTAAATACATGACTAAGGGGGGTTTTATAGGATGGTCACAAGGTAAGTATCTTAAAACATTTCCTGAGGGCTACTGAGGCGATTCCTGATAAGCGTCTTGTGTGAAGATCCTCCCTTACGAACATTCTTTCCGTATCTTTAGTTTAAACACAGAGAAAAACGTTTCTTTTGTTATGTATACTTAAGTCACTCTGAGGGTTTGACAGTTGCAGGGGAAATCCTTTGCTATGTGCTTAAGTCTGACTAACGGTTTGACAGTTGCAGGGGAAATAAGCAAAAGCTAAGATGAAGTCAGGGCTCAGACCTGGGCCAATCATTCTGATACAAGTCAGGCACCTCAGTTCTGGAACTCTCACACAGTCATATTACTGTTTGTATCTTTTTGTATGTCTGAAATATTATTTTTTAAAAAATAATATTCTATTGTGTCTTTGGTGAAAGTTTACACAGCAAATTAGGTTCCCATTTGACAATTCCAACACCTATTATTCAGTGACGTTAGTTACATCTTCCACGATGTGTCAACATTCTCTCTAATTGTGTTTTGGTTGTTCCATTTCCAGTACTCTAGTTTCCCTCCCCCTTTATCTTCTCATCTTTGCTTTAGAGCAATTGTTGACCTTTCGATCTCATACTGATAGTTTTTTAATGGAGCACCGTACTCACGGGTAATATCCTTTATTTTGTGTGCCAATCTGTTGTTTCACTAAAAGGTACCTCAAAGGATAGTTTTGGTTCAAGGTTTAAAGAGTATCTCCGGGCAATACTCTCAGGAAATCCTCTAGTCTCAACTGGTCCAGTAAGTCTTGACTTTTTAAGAATTTGAGTTCTGCTTCATATTTTTTCCCAATTGTACATGTATAAATTTTTGAAATGGTGTATCTTTGGCTATGTATATTTTCACCAAAAAAAAAAAAAAAAAAGAGTCCTCCAAGGCCGAGAAGGGAGAGTGTTGACATGTTGTGGTGTTGTTAACCAATGTCATAAAACAATATGTGTGCTGTTTAATGAGAAAATATTTGTTCTGTAAACCTTCACCTAAAGTACAATTAAAAAAATAAATAAATTAAACCTTAAAAAAAAAAAAAAAGAATTTGAGTTCTGTTTCATATTTTCTCCCAATCTATCAGAGTCTATCTATTGTGGCCCTGATTAGAACAGTTGATAGTGGTATCCTGGCACCATCTTATTCTTCTGGTCGCAGGGCAGATGAGGCTGTGGCTTGTGCAGGCTATTAGCCCTGTAGACTACTTTCTTCTCTGAGACTTTGGTTTCCTTTGAAATATTAATTTTTTAAAGCTTTGAATTACATAGGCCTGTGTATGTTCTGAGAGGGCACATGATACAGTAGTAGGTTCACTGTTGTTGTGAGCTGCTGTGGAGTCGACCCGTCTTCCTAGTCTGTCTGTTCAACATCATAGCAACACACAAGCCTCCACTGACAGGCGGGTGGTGGCTGCACATGAGATGCATTGGCCGGGAATCAAACCCGGGTCTCTCGCATAGAAGGTGAGAATTCTACCACTGAGCTACCAATGCCCCTCTACTAGATTCATAGTAGGCTTAATAAATACTTGTTGAATTGAATCAGCTTGATTTAGCCCTCCCACACTCGTTGTTTGTTATCCCTGCCTTAAAAAAAAAACAACAGACGCTCTGCTTGTTAGGGAGGTTAGTTTGGTTATAAATATAAACACTAAGAGCTAAGCTGGAACAAGGGCTGGCCCTAGGCAGCATTCATTCATTTCTTTAATCATTAATTCAACAAATATTTATTAAGGACTACTATGAACCTAGCACTGCACTAGAAGCTGAGAAGCCGTGAAAGGCACCAGGTAAATAAAATTCCGTACCTGGCATTAAGAAATTCAGAGTCTGTTGGAGGGGATGAGCTGCATACACCTTCCTGTGATTTAATGGGCCAAGTGCCACAGGAAAGGCAATGAGAGCTCCAAGCAGATGTGCTCTCTGCCAGGCATATGGACGCCAGTACGTGCCTAGAAATCTTAATAGAGGAACTAGGATTGCCATGTTCTCCACACTGCTACCATCTAAAATGGCAATCCACAGTCACTACTCCCTAATCTATGGAGACTTCAGTCTTCATAAAATTAGATATTTGGGTACCTACAGCTGCCTATGTACCCAAGAAGGAGAGCAATGGAAGAATGGTTAGCTACCTTCCAGCGCTTAATGAGTATCATCTTGGATGGTCCCCTGGAGCAAGGAGTCACAGTCTCCTGGATGATATTCTAAAACATTTCCCGACCCAGTAGTCCCTGTCCTAGATAGTCCTATCCCCGTAATCTACCTCCTCAAAAAGAGGAGCTTTTCAATTGGCATGACACAGCTTATAAAGACAATGCTCTACATTCTACCTTGGTGAGTAGTGTCTGGGGTCTTAAAAGCCTGTGAGCAGCCATCTAAGATACTCCACTGGTCTCATCCTTTCGGGAGCAAGGGAGAATGAAGAGAACAGGATACAAGGAAAAGATTAGTCCAAAGGACTAATTGTCCACAGCTACCAAGGCCTCCACCGGATTGAGTCCAGTACAGCTAGATGGTGCCCGGCTACCACCACTGACTGCTCTGACCAGGATCACAACAGAGGGTTCTGGACAGAGCTGGAGAAGGATGTAGAGCATAATTCTAACTCACAAAAAAAAGACCAGATTTACTGGCCTAAAGGAGACTCGAGAAACCTCGAGAGTATGGCCCCCCAGACACCCTTTTAGCTCAGTGGTGAAGTTACCTCCAAGGTTCACTGTTCAGCCTGGGAGTGGACAGCCCCGTAAAACCAAATGAGACTAACGAGGTACAGGAGTCCAGTGACAAGGGCCAGAAGGCAGAAGGGACAAGGAAGCTGGTGATAAGGAACCCAAGGTGGAGTAAGGATATTGTTGATGTGTTGTGAGATTGCTAACCATTGTCATAGGGCAACATTTGTAGTAACTGTTTAATGAGAAACTATTTTGTTCTGTAAGCCTTCATCTTAAGTGAGAATAACAGCACAATTGGAAGAGCGTAGTCAATATCATTGAACTGTGTATGTAGACATTTTTGAAACGGTGTATCTTTGGCTATGTGTATTTTCACCAAAAAAAAAAAAAAAAGGTTGAGGATTTAGAGGGTTAATATGTTGTGGGGTTGTTAACCAATGTCATAAAACAACATGTGTGCTACTGTTTCATGAGAAACTATTTGTTCTGTAAGCCTTCACCTGAAGTACAATGAAATATAAAAAAAAAAAAAAAAAAAAAAAAAGAGGAGCTTTTCCAGGAGCCGTGGAACAACTGAAGCTTTCCAATGGCTGAAGCTCTTGGTATACCTCTTCCTTGATCCTGGCCTATCTCAGCTCAGCCTGGGTCTATACTAGGATGTAAGCCAATAGATTCTTCATCTGTAAAATAGGGATAATATATGAGTTGATGGAAACTCTGGTGGCATAGTGGTTAAGTGCTACAGCTGCTAACTAAAAACGTCAACAGTTCGAATCCACCAGGCGCTCCTTGTAAACTCTATGGGGCAATTCTACTCTGTCCTATAGGGTCGCTGAGTTGGAATTGACTTGACGGCAACCATTTTTTTTTTTTTTTAATGTGAGTTGACATACGTAAGGTACTTAAAACACTAATTGGCAAGTAATAGGTGCTGTAGCAGTGCACCTGCCTCATAGCGTTGATGTCAGGATTAAATCAGACTATCCATGTAAATTTCTTAGTGCTCGAGAAATGTTAGCAGTTACTATTTATTGTTATTATCCTGGTCAAGGAGTGCCCAACTTCTAGTGAATTCCAACCCTGAATATACATCTCCAAGAAGCTGACCCCAGTGACGATCAACTATTCTGTTTGGAAAAGGGAGGTAGCACTCAACACTAAATCCGTAAATCCCATGAAGGTACACTTATAGCCTAGAGAATGAGGTTGGGGCAGGGATGCCCCATCCATTCCATTGACGTTATTCTCATGATGATCAACAATGGCCTCCTTGCTGGTAAATTCAACAGACAATTTTCAGCCCTTATCTTTGGTGACCTTTTTCTTTTAGCAGGTAGCACTGGCACTGTTGAGCCATCTCTCCTTCATGAAACACTCACTTGACTTACATGACACCATACCCTCTAGATAGTTCTCTTTTTTCTGACTTTCTTTTGAAGACACTTCTTCCTCTTAACTGCTAGTGATCAGGGTTCTTTCTCAAGCAGCCTTCTTTTCTCACTGACATATTATCCCCTGGGCAATCTTACCCTATCCATGGCTTCAATGACCTATATGGTGATGACTCCTAAATCTCTAGCCCCGATCTCTCTTCTGAACTCTACACTCATATATCTGACTGCCAACTGGATAATTCCACTTGGATACCTTTACACATTACAACTCACTGTCATCCAGTCAATTCCAATTCATAGCTACTCTATAGGACAGATTAGAACTTCCCCATAGAGAAGGCTATAATCTTTATGGAAGCAGATTGCCACATCTTTCTCCCATGGAGTGGCTGATGTGTTCGAACCACTAACCTTTCGATTAGCAGCTGAGTTCTTAACCTCGGTTGTTTTACCTCAAACTCCACATGTTTCTAACTCAGATTTCTTATACCCACCCCCACAAACAAATGAACCTTATTCCTCCTTCTATGTTACCTATCTCCCTCATCACCTACATCTAATTGATGTGTGGATAGTTCTATTTCTAGAATATACCCTGCATGTATCCACTTCTCTCTGTTTCCATTGTCATTACCCTAATCAAGGCCACCCTAATCTTTCATCTGTAACTGTTTTCTAAGGGGTCTCTTCCCTCTTGCTTTTTTCCCTTCCTGTCTACTCCCCACACTGAAGTTGTAGTAAGTTTTCCAAAACAGCAGGTCACTCCCCTGCTTAAAATTTTTTGATGACTCCTCACAGTGTTTAGCTAATAATAATTAAAGCTTGCCTTTGTTATCTAGTGCTGCTATAACAGTAATACTACAAGTGGATGGTTTTAACAAACAGAAATTAATTTTCTCACAGTTTAGGAGGCTAGGAGTCCAAATTCAGAGCGCCGGCTCTAGGGGAAGGCTTTTTCTCTTTGTCAGCTCTGGAGGAAGGTCATTGTCTCGATAGTTTCTGCTTCCTGGTTCCTTGGAGATCGCCATGTGTCTTAGCATTTATCTTACCCCATCTCTCCTCTGCTCACTTGTTTAATCTCTTTTAGAGCTTATATTTATATGTATAGAGTCACTATGAGTCTGCAATGAGTTTGGTTTATATGTTTGTGTGTGTGTGTGTGTGTGTGTGTATATATATATATATGTATATATATATATATATGTATGTATGTATATATATATATATATATATATATATGATCAGGCATTCCTCTGAGATAAATAAGTAAATGAACAAACACTCATTTAATCTTTATGATGATTTCTTGAGGTAAGTATTATTATTCCCATTTGATAGATGAGAAAACTGAGGTTAAGTAATTTGCCCAAGATCACACAACTAGTAAGTGGCAGAGCTAGGATTTGAAACTAGGCTGTCTGACCCGAGTCTCTGCTCTTTACCACATGTAGTATCCAGCCTCCAAAATGGCCCCTAATGACCCCTACCTTCTGGTATTCACACCCTGGGGCAGTAACCTCCAACATTGTGCTATGGTTATTTGGTGGGACCAATAGCATACGGCAGAAGTAATAGTAAGTCACTTTTGAGATTAGGTTGTAAAACACAGTGGCTTCCCTCTTGGGCTCTGGCTCTCTTTTTCTCTTGGATCACTTGCTCTGGGGGAAGCAAGCTGACATGTTGTGAGCAGCCCTATGGAGAAGTCCATGTGGCAGGGAATTGAAGTATCTGACCAACAACCAGTGAGTAAGTGAGGCCTGCCAACAACTATGTGCGTGAGCTTGGAACTGCGTTATCCAGTCCCAGTTGAACCTTGAGATGACTGCCCCAGCCAACAGCTTGATTGCAACCTAAGCCAGAACCACCCAGCTAAGCTTCTCCTGGATTCCTGACCTTTAGATACTGTGTGAGACAATAAATGTTTGCTGTTTTAAGTTTTGGGTAAATTTGTTACTCAGTAATAGTTGACTAATACACAACTCTAGTATACAGTTGGCCATCAGTATCTGCAGGTTCTGCATCTGCAGATTCAGCCAACCATGGATTGAAAATATTCAGAAAAAAAGAAAGTTCTAAAAAGCAAAACTTGAATTTGCCTGCGCAGAGCACTATGCTGAATCCAGGCGAATGAAATGATGTGTAGGCACACCCTACTGTAGCCTCCTGCCATTTCACGGATCCTCAATCTCTTTCCAGCACTCATTGTTTGAGCCTTGTTCACCTCTCATCTTGTAATTACTCCCTAAACAATACAGTACTGTATAACAACTATTTACATAGCATTTACATTTTATTAGGTATTATAAGTAATCTAGAGATGATTCATCATTCAGAACAAGAACAGGGAACAACTGCAGAACAGGCCATAAATTGCCTATATGCAAATTCAAGTTGAAGATGAAAAAAATTAGAACAAGTCCAGGAGAGCCAAAGTATGACCTTGAGTATATCCCACCTGAATTTAGAGAATAGGTTTGACTCATTGAACACTAATGACTGAAGACCAGATGAGTTGTGGAATGACACCAAGGACATCATACTTGAAGAAAGAAAGAGGTCATCAAAAAGACAGGAAAGAAAGAAAAGACCAAAATGGATGTCAGTAGAGACTCTGAAACTTGCTCTTGAACGTCAAGTAGCAAAAGCAAATGGAAGAAATGATGAAGTAAAAGAGTTGAACAGAAGATTTCAAAGAGCAGCTCGAGAAGACAAAGTAAAGTATTATAATGACATGTGCAAAGATCTGGAGTTAGAAAACCAAAAGGGAAGAACACGCTCAGCATTTCTCAAGTTGAAAGAACTGAAGAAAACATTCAAGCCTCGAGTTGCAATATTGAAGGATTCTATGGGCAAGATACTGAACAACACGGGAAGCATCAAAAGAATATGGAAGAAATAAACAGAGTCACTGAACCAAAAAGAACTGGTCAACATTTAATCATTTCAGGAGGTAGCATATGCTCAAGAACTGATGGTACTGAAGGAAGATGTCCAAGCTGCACTGAAGGCAGTAGAGAAAAACAAGGCTCCAAGAATTGACGGAATAAAAATTGAGATGTTTCAACAAACAGATGCAGCACTGGAAGTGCTCATTTATCTTTGCTAAGAAATTTGGAAGACAGTTACCTGGCCAACCAACTGGAAGAGATCCATATTTATGCCTATTCCAAAGAAAGCTGATCGAACCAAATGTGGAAATTACCAAACAATATCATTAATATCACACACAAGTAAATTTTTGCTGAAGATCATTCAAAAGCAGTTGCAGCAGTACATTGACAGGGAACTTCCAGAAATTCAAGCCAGATTCAGAAGAGGACATGGAACCAGGGATATCATTACTGATGTCAGATCAATCCTGGCTGAAAGCAGAGAATAGCAGAAAGATATTTACCTGTGTTTTGTTGACTATGCAAAGGCACTCGACTGTGGGGATCATAACAAATTATGGATAGCATTGTGAAGAATGGGAATTCCAGAACACTTAGTTGTGCTTATAGATCAAGAGGAGTCATTTGAACAGAACAAGGGGATACTGTGTGGTTTAAAGTCAGAAAAGATGTGCATCAGGGTTGTATCCTTTCACCATACTTATTCGATCTGTATGCTGAGCAAATACTCCAAGAAGCTGAACTAGACAAAGCAGAATCTGGCATCAGGATTGGAGAAGGACTCATTAACAACCTTCATTATGCAGATGACACAACCTTGCTTGCTGAAAGTGAAGAGGCCTTGAAGCACTTTCTGATGAAGATCAGAGACTACAGCCTGCAGTATGGATTACACCTCAACAAAAAGAAGACAAAAATCCTCACAACTGGACCAAAAAGCAATATCATAATAAACAGAGAAAAGATTGAAGTTGTCAAGGGTTTCATTTTACTTGGATCCACAATCAACACCCATGGAAGCATCAGTCAAAAAATCAAAGGGCGCATTGCATTGGGCAAATCTGCTGCAAATGACCTCTTTAAAGTGTTAAAAAGCAAAGACGTCACTTTGAGGACTAAGTTGAGCCTGATTCAAGCCATGGTGTTTTCAATTGCCTCATATGCATGTGGAAGCTGGACAATGAATAAGGAAGACTGAAGAAGAAATGATGCATGTGAATTACGTTGTTGGCGAAGAATATTGAATATACCATGGATTGCCAGAAACACGAACAAATCTGTCTTGGAAAACGTACAGCCAGAATGCTCCTTAGAAGCACGTACTTTGGACATGTTATCAGGAGGGATCAGTCCCTGGAGAAGGACATCATGTTTGGTAAAGTAGAGGGTCAGTGAAAAAGAGGAAGACCCTCAACGAGATGGATTGACCCAGTGGCTGCAACAATGGGCTCAAGCATAACCGATCATGAGGATGGTGCAGGACCAGACAGTGTCTCATTCTTTTGTACCTAGGGTTGCTATGAGTCGGAACCAACTCAATAGCACCTAACAACAACAACAACAGAGATGATTTAAAGTATAAGGGAGGATGTACATAGATTATATGCAAATACTATGCCATTTTTTATATAAGGGACTTGAGCATCTGAGGATTTTGGTATCCCCGGGGTGAGGGGTGGTGGTGGTGGTTCCTGAACCAATCCCCTGCGGATACCATGGGATGACTGTATTACCACAAACTTCTTTTATTCACTCATTTAACCAACCAATAACTATTTAATGAGCATCAGATATATGCCAGGCACTATGTTAAGTGCTGAAAACTACTTCTCTGTCCACCCTCCCTTAGTTTTGTCTCCCCCCATGACTGTGATAAGGAACTATCTTTCCGTTCCAAAAGATGACATGAGTTTTCGTGCTTTATGATGCCTGAGCTAACCTTTGCTCTTTCTTAGCCTGGCAACCTCTTGCTCTTCCTTAAAATCGGGTTCCTGTATTGCCCCCAGTCTGAGTTTCACGCCCTCTCCTTGTGTTCTAGCACTCTGTGCACACCTCTCTCATAAAAATTTACCTCATCATTTACCTCACCATTTACCTTACCTCAGACTCTTTCCTTGTCCAACCAAACTGAACTCCTTGAGGGAGGAAGTATGTCTTATTTATCTACTCATCCCCAGGATCTGCTTAAGGGTTTGTAGAATGAATGAACTCCCATAAACCCATTGCCGTCAAGTCAATTCCAACTCATAGCGACCTTATAGGACAGAGTAGAACTGCCCCCATAGACTTTCCAAGGCTGTAATCTTTACAGAAGCGGACTGCCACGTCTTTCTCCCACAGAGAACACCTTGTGGGTTCAAACCGCTGCTGACCTTTAAGTGAGCAGCGAAGCACTTAACCACTGTGCCACCAGCACTCCTATGAATGAACTAGTTGGTGAAAGAATGTTAAGCTCTATGGAGGGCAGAGATCTTTTTCTTCTTTGTTCACTGATATATTCCAAATACCTAGCACAGTGCCTGGTACATAGTAGCTACTCAGTAAGTACCTGTTGAATGTTATAGAAGATTGAATGTAGAACCAAATAAATGAATACAAAAGAAGTCACCTGGTGATGTCTTCCAGCTACCTCCCCCAAGCCTATCTCTCTTTAAGAAGTGCCCAGTGTTCTAGGACTATTCATCCCATCCTCCCTCCTTTTGAAAAATGTGTTCTTTACATAGGGTAGCTACGAGTCGGAATCGACTCGAAGGCAATGGGTTTGTTTTTTTGGGTTTTTTTTTTTTTTACAGACAAAGGACTAATCTTAATATGTAAAGAGCTCTGATAAATCAAGAAGGAAATGATCAACAACACAATGGAAAAATGGGCAAAGGACACGACCAGAGTATCGGTAGAAAATGAAATTAAAACAGTTCTTGAACATATGAAAAGGTGCTCAAGCTCACTCATAGTAAATGTAAATGAAAGCTAAACTTACATATTATTTCCCTCGTATTCTATATGCAAAAATCTGAAAGTTTGACAACACTCTTGTAAAGTAGTGGGGGAAATGAGCATTCTCATGCATTGCTGTGGGAATGCAAAATGGTATAACCCTGTAAAGGGCAATTGGACTATATGTGTCATGGATTGAATTGTGTCCCCCCAAAGTATCTGTCAACTTGGCTAGGTCATGATTCCCCGTATTGTATGATTGTGTAATCTGATGTGATTTCCTTATGTGTTGTAAACTCTATCACTATGATGAGGTTATACTGATGACATCTACAAGATTGGATAGTGTCTTAAGCCAATCTCTTTTGAGATATAAAAGAGAGAAGCGAGCAGAGACACATGGGAACCTCATACCACCAAGAAAGCAGTTCTGGGAGCAGAGCGTGTCCTATGGACCTGAGATTCCTGCGCTGAGATGCTCCCAGACCAAAGGAAGACTGATGCATCACAAGGACCTTCCTCCAGAGCTGACAGAGAAAGCCATCTCCTGGAGCTGACACCCTGAATTTGGACTTGTAGCCTACTGGGCTGTGAGAGAATAAACTTCTCTTCATTAAAGTCATCCACTTGTGGTATTTCTGTTAGAGCAGCGCTAGATGACTAAGACAATATTTTAAACTTATTTACCCCTCTGGGTATTTATCTTATAGACATAGGCCTTCACACTTATGAAACAACTCGTGTATGGGATTACTCCTTGCAGTATTGCTTAAAATAGTAAAAAGCTAGAAACAACCGAAGCGTCCACCTACAGGGAACTGGATAACTATGGTACTTCTGCAAGACGTAGTCTTATGCAGTTGTTAAAAAAACAATGATAGAGGAAGCTGCCTCTGTATTGATATTGAAATATCTCCATGATATATACTACAGTGAAGAAGGCAAAGTGCAGAAAAGGATGTATTTGTAGGCTACCTTTATGGAAGAAAGGAAGAAAATATGAAAACTACACACACACACATTTGTACAAATACTAAAAGGTTATACAAAAAGCTAATAAAAAGGAGGCAAGTAGGAGTGGCTGAAGAATGGGATAAATGAGGACATGGTCAAAGGAAGACTTCTTAATGTAGCCCTTTTAAATAGTTTCGATTTTTTTCGTGTTTTTGTTGTGCTAAATACCTATGTAACAAAACACTTGCCATTTCAACATTTTTACATGTACAGTTTTTTTACATGTACAGTTCAGTGACATTAATCATGTTCATCCTGTCGTTCAACCATTACCCTTATCCATTTCCAAATGTTTCCATCACCCTTAACAAAAGCTCAGTGTCCCCTATGCAATGAGCCTCCCTTACCCACTACCTCCCTTCTACCCCTTATAACCACGAATAAATTTTGGTCTCTATACACTTGCCTATTCTAGGTGTTTCATGTAAGTGAGATCATACAATATTTATCCTTTTGTGAGTGCCTTATTTCACCCTGCCTGGTGTTTGCAACGTTCATCCATGTGGTACCATGTATCTAGTTTTGATTTTTGAATCATGTAAATGTATTACCTATTTGAAAACTTTAAATTAAAAGAAAAACAGCCTGCTTTTAGCTAGTTATATATTTGAAAAGACAAACTCATACCCTGAAACCTGTTAATGTTCTTCTTCTCCCAAGGGCATTTGCATTCAAGAAAAGAATCGAACCTTCAGCCCAAGAAATCAAACACGAATGGTGTAATTTCACGCAGCAGCGGTGGTCCAGTAAGGGAGAGGAGAGGGAGCCTCCTCAGTCCCTCCGCAATCTGCCCCCTATTCTGCATCTACGTAGACTTCGCACTTTCTAAGCACAGTCGCTGCTTGGATTGCATTTGTCACCCTTCCCACACATTCAGCAAACAGAGCTGAAAAGTAAGGCTTTTGCACTCAGGGCTAATACCACGCCCCTGGTTGCCCCAGTATCTGCAAATGCTAGCCCTGGGTGGTACAAATGAAGTCCTTTTGCTGATGGAGACTCAAGGCTTTTTGTAGAAATATATGTGGAATAAAAATGTAGAACAGTGCCCTTGACCTTACTCGAACAGGAAAAAAAAAAAAAAGATAGGAAAAGAAAAAGCTACAGCCATTGATATCAAAGGCTGAGCAGTTTATTTGGTGCAAATCCTGTATCATGAATGTCTCAGAGCTGTAATTCTATCTGAATTACCTTATTCTGTCAGGAAGGCAGAAAAACTCAGAAGATTAATGTTTTGTGTGGCAACAAGGTGGCAGGTCTGCAACTCTGAGCTTATCTCCCATGAATCAGGAGCCAGGCTGAGAGGCTTCAAGACACAGCGACATTTTATAATGACTTTTTTTATGGAAAGAAACTTGTCAAGTCCAGATTCATTAGTTTCTGCCATTCTTGACTTCTTCAGTAGACAGGCCAAATCTCCCTGCATGCAACCCCCCTTCCCTAGTTTGTTTTGTGGCATCAGGGTATCTGGGAGCCGGTGGTATGGGTATGTGAGGGACAGGGCTGTAGATAGGGGAGAAGCCTGGTTTGGATATGAGCTCTAGTTTCTAACTTTCTGGTTAGATTCCTGATGCCTCAGGAATCACTGTAAAGTTGTTGCAATGGGAAGCCAATTTGCTTTCGTATAACTGGTTTTGCAGGACACACTAGGAGAGGGTGGCTCATCTAAAATCACAAGTACTACCGTTCTGTTGGCCTAAAGCATTTAAACTATACCGTTGTGTGCCGTGGAGTTGATTCTGACTCATAGTGACCCTACATGAGAGTAGAACTGCCACATAGGGTTTCCTAGACTATAATCTTTACAGGAGCAGATTGCCAGGTTTTTCTCCTGTGGAGTTGCTGGGTGGGTTCTAACCATCGAACTTTCGGTTAACAGCAGATCATTTAACCATTGCATCACCAGGGCTCCTTCTATGCAGGAGACCTGGGTTCAATTTCCTACCAAAGCACCTCAAGCACAGCCACCACCCATCTGTCAGCGGAGGCTTGCATGTTTCTATGATGCTGAACAGGTTTCAGTGGAACTTCTAGACTAAGTAGACTAGGAAGAAAGGCCTGGCAATCTACTTCTGAAAAATCAGCCAATGAAAACTCTGTGGATTACAATGGTTTGATCCCATTGTGCACGCAGTCATCATGAGTCGGGACCGACTCTATGGCAGCTAACAACAACAACAACAAATAAGATTTAAAAAAAAATTCACCCCTCCACTTTTAAGAGAAGCTCAATTTTTTTGTTTTCTGGGGTTTGAGAGAAATGTCTTCTGAGGGTTCTCAAAAGAAGAAGCGTACTGTAAAATATAGTGGATGGCATCCTCCCGCAACAGTCCTGCAATGAATATGATAGCAAACTGCTTCTTTTAATATTCCTCATTGCAAAACAATGGCTTACTCCTAGAAACCTTTTCTGGCTACCACACCCAGTCTTTCAGGCTGGAATAGGCCCCTTCTGTGTCCTTTATCCTTTCTTGTATCAGTTTGCTTTATAGCAATTTATACATCTATCTTCCTCACCAGAATGAGAACTTTCTGAGGACAGGAAGGATGTCTTGGTTATCTCTATACCTGTGCCTCCATTTCCTCATCTGTAAAATGGAGATAATAATGGTACTTATCTCCTGGAGTTGTTGCCATGAGTAACTGAGGTAACGCATGCAAAATGCTTACACCAGTGCTGGTGCATGGTAAGCACACAGTAACTATTAGCTATTATTATAGCCTCAGCAGGCGCAGGCTTGGCACTAGGCGCTCAATCAATAGGCACTGGATGAATGCATAAATGGATGAATGAGTGAGTCCTAGGATAGAAGCTTCTGGATTCACTTTGCCTAAAGAGCTCTCGATCCATGGAGGACAATCATTCGTTGTAATTTATTGACCTTCCTTTAGGTCTTTACTCAAAGGTGACTTCTCCATCAAGCGTTCTCTGTCCCTACTATCTAAAATTGCAGCTCACCTCAAAATATTTCCTATCCTCTCCCCTGCTTTATGTTTTTATAGCACTTCTTGCTGTCTAATATCTAATATCTTATATATTTAATTATTCATCATGTTTATTCCTGCCCCTCCCCCTTAGAATGTAAACTCCGTAAAGCCAGGACAAGAATATGGCAAATAGTAGGTGATCAGGAAATACTGATCGAATGAATAATTGTATGATAGCAGGGCAGGGCTGGACTATGATGAGGTAAAAGAGGTGCCTGGTGGCACAGTGGTTAAACATTTGGCTGCTAACAAAAAGGTGGGCAGTTCAAATCCACCAGTCGCTCCTTGGAAACCCTATGGGGCAGTTCTACTCTGTCCAGTAGGGTCTCTATGAGTGGGAATCAATGGCAGTGGGCTTTTTTTTTTTTTTTTAGGGCACAAAATTTAAGGAGGCACTCACTCTCAGGATTGTGTGCTGACCCTGTACAACCTTCAGAGTAAGGGCCTCCTTAAATTTTGCAAGCTAGGCACCACGGTTGCCTTACCCTAGTGCCAGCCCTGAAGCAAGGAATGGACCAGATGTCTTAGTGAGGTTCCATCCAGTCCCAGTCAGTGGTATGCTGGTAAATGTTTATCAACTAGCTCTTTGGGAAAAACCAAAAGGCCCTGATTTGTAGTGGTTGCCAATTTTTGTTGTGTAGATACTCCCACCATGGCCCATTTCACCTATGAACGTGATGTCTCTGAATGCATAGTTGGGAAAAGAAGTGCCCAATCTGCTCTTGTGAGCTGGTGCAAGTTGGCGCCAGCATACCCCTAGCCAGGATTCTTGGACTTTTACTAAATGAACCAGGGGCCAGAATAAAAGACTGCAAAGAGGAATTAAGAACATTACTCATCTCCATCATTAGGGAAAAAAAAAAAAAAAAACCAGCCCAGAAGTACATATCCTGAATGGAGGACTAGTGACATCACTTTCAGATTATGAGGGATGAAAGGAGGGAATGTACTGTTTTCTGAGGACTCTGCTGCAGACCCTCTGCAAAGCACACAACTCTATAAAGTAGGTACTACTATTAACTCCATTTTACAGATAAGGAAACTGAAGCATAAAGATGATAAGTAACTTACTATCTTAGTTATCTGGTGCTGCTATAACAGAAATATCACAAGTGGGGGCTTTAACAAAACAGAAATGTATTTTCTCGTGGGTTAGGAGGCTAGAAGTTTGAATTCAGGGTGCAGGCTCTAGGAGAAGGCCTCTTTCTCTGTTGGCTCTGAGGGAAGTTCCTTGTCTCTTTGAGCTTCTGCTCCTGGTGATCTTCATGTGACTTGGCATCTCTCTTCCCCCAAATCTGCTTCTTTCACTGAAAGAGCCCTGAAGTTTAGCCAGTATCTAAATTCAGTCACTATTCAATCATCTACAGAAGGATTGCCTGCCTGCTCTAGGAGTTAGCCATGGGGATTTTGAAGCCTGAGCCCATTTCCTCTGACAGTCAAGACATCCCTGAATGCTGCCTGCCATTCACTCACACCGGAGTGAGCACAGAGAATAGCAACTGATGGGACTTACAGCCAAAGCATTCAACAGTTAAGAAGGTAAATCTACAGTCAAGATAATCCCGGAATCCACCTCCACATTCCATGCTCTTGCAAATCTCTAGCAGAACCGATAAGGGAAAATCCACTGCTGGCTTTAACTCCATCTAATTAACAGAAGTTGGAAACGAAAATTTGCGTAGCGTATCAATGCAAATTTCTTGTCCAAAGTCTTCTCAAGTGATCCACAAACACAAACAGTATCCATGGGACAAAAATTCCTTCCTTTTCCCCCTTTCCTTTCTTTCTTCTTTTTTTTTTTTATTCCTTTCATCTTTAGATACATATTTTTTAAATGCCTGCTGTGTGCCAGGCACTGTGCTAAACACTGAGCATAGAACAGTGAACAAGGCAGCTGTGACCCCATCCCTGGAGCTGGCAATCTAGTGGAAGCTTGGACAGATCCAGAGAAGGGAATTCACTGGGATGCAGCCTATGACACATGCCGGGGTCTACAGAAGCTTCCCTACATACCTGTGGGGATTTCACCATATTCTGAGGCCACAGCACAATATTATGTTATATAAGAGAAAGCACATGGGCCTTGGAAATAAAGCAAGCCTCAGTTTGAACCCTGGCTCTGCCACTTGCTATGGGTGTGACCTTGGGAAAGTGTTATGTATTGAATTATGTCCCCCAAAAATATGCGTTGTAAATCCTAACCTCTGTGCCTGTGTTTATAATCGCATTTGGGAATGGGTTGTCTTCATTATGTTAATGAGGCAGGATTAGTGTAAGATGTGTCTTGAGTCAATCTCTTTTGAGATATAAAAGAGATTAAACAAGCTGGCAGAGAAGGGATTCGGTAAGATTCATGCCAAGCCACATGAATATCACCCAGGAACAGAAGCTCAAAGGAAACGAGGACCTTCCTTCAAAGCCAACAGAGAAAGAAAGCCTTCCCCTAGAGACAGCACCCTGAACTCGGACTTCTAGTCTCCTAAACTGTGAGAAAATAAATTTCTGTTTGTTAACGCCATCCACTTGTGGTATTTCTGTTATAGCAGCACTAGATAAATAAAACACTGTTAGTTCTCAGGAAATCATGAAATTGCTATTGTCATCCACATTAGAAACTGCAGAAAATACTAACAGTGGTCACAGCTGACTGTGATAATTTAAATCTCACACCTCACACCTCCCAAAGGCCTAAATTTTACCACTACCAAGAAAGGAATAATGACTTCCTCCTAGATTGCCTTGAAGAGACTGTTGGTAGAATTATGGATGTCAAAGGCGATTATGGTGAGGACTCAAGAGGAAAGCCATAGAGAAAGTCTCAACCATCTCAGAGAATACATATAGCGCCAGCAACAGAATGTTGCTAGAAATGTGGACGTTAAATGTGCCTCTGGTGAGGCTTTAAAAGAAAACAATGAACATGTGATTGGACAATGGGGGAAGGGTGATGCTTTTTATGCAGTGGCAAAGAACTTGTCTGAATTATGTTCAAATGCTTGGTGGAAGGTAGAACTTGTAAATGATGGACCGGGATACCTAGATGATGAGATTTCTAAGCAAGATCTTAAAGGGGCCATGTGGTTTCTCCTTGCCACTTATAGTAAAATGCAAGAGGAAGGGGATGGACTTAAAAATGAACTGAGAAAAATGAAAACAGAACTTAAAGATTTGGAAAATTCTATTGTACGAACTAAGGACACATGTCTTAGAATGTTCACCAAGGATATGGCTACACAATCTTTTGTTAAAGAGATTAAGCCTGTGACTGATGGATCTAACCAACTACCACAACAGAAAACCCATCAGCTTAGACTGAAGGAGACAGAGAAAGAATGAAAGGAAAGAACGCTGTCTGCCACTTGGAATTCTACAGGCAGGAAACAGGCCAAAGGAGCTACATCTGTTGTCCTCCAAGAAAAGAAAAGAACCATCCCTGGAGCAGCTCAGAGATCAGCAGAACTGTTGGAAGGAGCTTGGGAAGCAGGGCCTTCTCAGTTTCAAAGGGTGGGGCCACGGTCTCATGGATCTCAAAGAGCGGAGCCACAGCCTCCTAGGTTTTAAAGAGCTGGATCTTCGCCAACTTGGTTCTGGAGTGTCGGGCTGCTGTTAAGGTGTGCCGGGGGATTAGGCTGCCACCCAAAGCTGAGGGGGCGGGGCTGCCATGCCCAAGGGGCAGAAGAACAAGCCTGCCAGGCTGAGGGTGTGGGGTCGCCTCTCAGATTAAGACAATGGGGCTGCCTATTGAATATACCATGGACTGCAAGAAGAACCAACAAGTCTGTCTTGGAAGAAATACAGCCAGAATGCTTCTTAGAGGCTAGGATGATGAGACTTCGTCTCATGTACTTTGGACAAGTTATCAGGAGGAGCTAGTCCCTGGAGAAGGACATTATGCTTGGTAAAGTAGAGGGTCAGCAAAAAAGAGGAAGACCCTCAACAAGATGGATTGACACAGTGGCTGCAACAGTGGGCTCAAACATGGCAATCATTGTGAGGATGGTGCAGAACTGGGCAGTGTTTCGTTCTGTTGTACACAGAGTTGCTACGAGTGGGAACCGACTCCACAGCACCTAACAACAACAAAGCCAAGAGAGCAGAGCTGCTGTCCCAGAGGCAGAGGAATAACTAAGATATGGCAGGTAGGGTGTGTGCCCTGGGCATCGCTTGAGGAGGGGTGCTAATGAGCAGTTTTTATTGGCCATCCAGTTTCCATGGCCAACTGTGAGAGATCATTCAGCAATTTAAAACTAATTGCCCTAGGTGTTATTTTCAGTAGATAGGCCCCTGCCCAGAGGGCCTGGAAGGTGGAACAGAAGCCCAGAATCCAGAGGGCGTGGCCAACACACAGAGTCTGGAGGGCAGGACCATTACCCAGATGGTCTCAGGGAAGAGAGGATTATTTTTGAGTCTTGAGAGCTAATGTAATTTGTTCTGTTGGGTTTTTGACTTGTTTGGTACCTGTTATCCCTTATTTCCCTCCAGTTTCTCCCATTTGTAAAGAAATATTTACTTGTTCTGTTCCATCATTGTACCTTGGAAACAGATAACTTATAGTCTAGATTTCACAGTTCCCAGATGAAGAGGAATTTTGCCCAGGATGGAATACACCTAAAGTCTCACTCATATTTGATTTAGATGATTCAGAAGATGAGATTTTGGACTTGGAGTGGATTTAAGACTTTTGGGATGACGTGATGGGGTGAATGTGTTTTGCATGTGGCAAGGACATGAATTTTTTTAAGCCAAAGGGTGGAATGTTATATGTACTGTAAATCCTAACCTCTATGCCTGTGGTTATAATCCAGTTTGGAAATGATTGTCTTTGTTATGCTAATGAGGCCAGACTGGTGTAGGGTGTATCTTGAGTCAATCTCTTTTAAGATATAAAAGAGATTAAACAAACCAGCAGAGAAGAGATGGGGTAAGACCGATGCCAAGACACATGGATATCTCCAAGGAACCAGGAAGCAGAAGCTGAAGAGACAAGGACCTTCCATCAGAGCTGACACAGAGAGAAACACTTCCCTAGAGATGGCACCCTGAATTCGAAATCTAGCCTCTTAAACTGTGAGAAAATAAATTTCTGTTTGTTAAAGCCATCAACTTGTGGTATACCTGTTATAGCAGCACTAGATAACTAAGACAGGTGGCTTGCAAGCTGGATGCATCTCAAAGATGTGTTTTGCTTGGCATGCTCCATCTTTGAAAATGATTTTTCTGTTAATTGCCAATATTAAAAAATCAAGGAGATGTTGTACTAAAAACATCAGTTCTTTTGGTTTCTCTTGAAAATTCAGACGACCTGCCAGCTCTCGGTCTGTAGTCTGATGTACAGCACCATTGGACTGGAGCTGAGTGGTGGCTGTTCCATGTGAACAGAGCATGCGCTCCCCAGTTCACCTCTGTCCTTCCACTTTGTCCTGTCTGCTTGGCACTGAGGCAGGCTGTCAATTGCAGTCAGGGCTTCCAACGGGTTCCTTCAGGTTTGAACCCCTGCTGAGAATTTGCATTTCTAACAAATTCCCAGGCAATGCTAATGATGCTGGTTAGAGACCAGTTCTGAGAACCACTAAGTAGAGCGAACCAAAACCCAAACCCACTGCCTTTGAGTGGATTCCAACTCATAGTGACCCTGTAGGATAGAGTAGAACTGCCCCACAGGGTTTTCAAGGCTGTAATCTTTACGGAAGCCAACTGCGACATCTTTCTCCCTTGGACAAATTGCCCACAGAAAGCCCTCGTGCCTCAAAAATAGCTTCCCGGTGGCCTGCCTGACTGAAATCCACACTATCAGTCGCACTTTTTAGTGAAGAACTTTGTGTCTCCCTTTCAAAAGGAAAACATGTTACCTGGGAGGGGCAACGCATTATCCTGTTATGCTAGTTCCAAGGAACATGAAGAGGAGAATGTCTGCAATAGCATTTGGAAGGCATTAGGACTGCTAACATGCTCAGGTTACTTAGCTAGTCTGAATTGGAATTGACTTGATGGGAACTGCAAGACTACCTGTGTGGCACAGGCAGTTTGCACTCAATTACTAACCCAAAGGTCGGTGGTGAGAACCCACCAGCGGCTCCTCAGAGAAAAGATCTGGCAGCCTGCTTCCTTGAAGATTACAGCCTAGGAAACCCTATGGGGCAGTTCTACTCTGTCATATGGGGTCACAATTGGTCAAAATCAACTCGACGGCACCTAACAACACTAACCTAAAGGTTGGCTGTTCGAACCCACCCAGAGGCACTATGGAAGAAAGTCCTGGCAATCTACTTCCCTAAAGATTACAGCCAAGAAAATCCTATGGAGCCGTGCTACTCTGTAACACATGGGGTTGTCCTGAGTTGGAGTCCACTCCATGGCAACAGATCTGGGGGAGGGGGGGTTGGTAGCAAAAGAGAGAGAATGGGGCACAGAACAAGCAAGCTTTGCTGAGCAGAGGGAATAGAGAAGTGCTCAGAGCCTGTGGGCACACCCAGGGAAGGGCTGGCCCTGGTAGGCAGCATGAGGGTCCCATGGGAAAGGGAGGGATGGAAGGGATTGCTCCAAAGGAGGAGAGAGAAATGCAGAAAACCATCAGCCTTTTGGGGCCAGTGGGCCCTTCAGAGAAAGAACTAATTAGCTCCTTAGAAAAGATTGCTTGGTTGGGTGTAACTCACAGGTGGTGTGAAGGCCGGAACTCTATAAACAGATCCTCTTGCAGTTACCAGAGGCTATTTTTGCTCCTTGCAACATCATGTGCCCGGCAGACAGTGCCCTGTTGGAATGCACAGAAAGCCAAGCCACACAGCAATTGGTAGCTCCCTGAGGAGAGGGCTTTTTGCTGTTGTTGCTTTTTCTATTCCCAGCACATTCCACACTGCCCCTTCACCATTCCCACCTCACAAGCCTGGCGTTTATTAGGTATAATCCCTCCCCAGCACCCTGGGGCACTGAACGTTCTGTATAAACTTGTGTAAGCGAAGCCCCCCAAGCGGCCAGGCAGCTGCCCAAACTAGTCTGTCCACTGGTCCCTACCCTACTTCTCCTGATACCAGCTGGATTCTAGCACTCTCCTCCTGTCTTCACCCCCGCCCTTCACAGGCCCCACACTGAGGCAGCTCTCTCTTGCTTTTTAGACCTGGGCTTGCTCTAGGGGCTTCAATGAGAGGATGGACTCAACTCTCCAGGGAAATGACTGTTCTGACTATATGGGGGAGGGGGACAGCTGAAGGGGGTTATTATTTTGGTGTTTGGGGAGTGTCTTAGTTTCTTAGTGCTGCTATAACAGAAATAACACAAGTGGGTGGCTTTAATGAACAGAAATTATTTTCTCAAGTCTAGGAAGCTAGAAGTTCAAATTCAAGGGGCCGGCTCTAGGGGAAGTCTTTCTCTGTCTGCTCTAGGGGAAGGCCCTTGTCTCTTTTCAGCCTCTCTTCCTAGGCGGGGCATCTCTCCCCCATCTCTGCTTGCTTGCTTCCTTGCCTAATCTGCTCTTTTATATCTCAAAAGAGATTGATTTAAGACACATCCTATATGAACACTACTCCTTAACATAACAAAGAAAACCCATTCCCAAATGGGATTACATCCACAGGTATAAAGTTTAAGATTTACAATACACGTTTTTGGGGTGTACAAAATTCAATCCATACATAACCGGGAGCATCACCCAGAGTAGGTCTGTGCCATCAGCAGGGACGGATTAACCAGAAAGTGAGGTACACACGGGTTTACTAGTGCTTATTTACTAATCTGTAGTGCACAATTTCACATGAGTTTCAGGATTAATCCGTCCCCGCCATCAGGGCAGAGGTGGGTGGGGAGAGCCTGCATGGCAAGAAGAAAATGACAGGAGTGCATGCAGATCCTCTGTGCCTCACCGAGTCCCCAACCTCCCCTTGCACCATCGTTCAGGGTCCCAGCTCTTTCCTCCAAGTTGCCTCCTACTACCTGTGCCCAGGCTGCATCATGCTGATCTACAGATGAGTCAGACGAACACTTAACACCCACCTCTCCTCAGCCTTGGCAGCTTGCATTTCCATGAGAGTGACGAGCAGGGTGGAAATGCTCATTATCTATTGTTTACATTGAAGCCAATCCTCCCAGGGCCCACACTATCCACCCCCCAACAGTGGTAGGGACTTCGAGAGGCCACACGGACTTTTCAGGCCACTGAGAGAGAGTGCTTGGGAAGCAGTACTTTACTTAAGTCAACCCTTGATTCCGCCGGGGAATTAGCCACTTTGCAGATTATCTGCAGGTGATGCCTTTCTCTAAATTGGCCTCCTCTGCTTCCCAGGGAGTTTCTGAGCTGTCTTTTTCGCCTGCTCCCTTGACAGCCTGTGAATGAGTGCTTAAGGAATGCAAACTTGAGCATTTGCCTACGCAAAATGAAAGTTCAGAGGAAAATTGAAAGGGGAGCAATCCCCTAATTCTTTCCTCTGCCAGCCAGAAATGATTTGGGGCCTTCAATTAAATCCAAAAAATCTGAATGCATACTATGTGCAAAGGCCCTAGGCTGGTAGCTGGGAGGCATTACTTCTATTTTTCCTACTTGGTTTCTTTTTTGCTCTTCAGGGAACCCAGGGATAGAATAGAGTGAATGTGAATTAAACAGACAGATCCATAATGTAAATTATGCATCATCATTATCGTAATCATCACAACAATAGCTACCACTTACATAGCACTTATTCTGTGCTAGGCAGAGCTCAAAGGGCTTTAAATGCATGAACTCACTTACTTGTCACAACTCTAATTTGAGATATTTCTAAGTCTGTTTTAGAGGCAAGGAAACTGAAGCAAAGACAATTTCAATGACTTGCCTAAAGTCATGCAGCTGGTACACAGACAACATTTTTCCAAGGTTCACATGCTTGACACTACACTATACTGTCTTTCCCTACACACATTCTGTTGTTTCAGTTTTCCATTGTTACAGAACCACTCCCAAACTTAATGGTTTAAAACAACAACCAGTTTACTTGCTCATGATTCTGTGGGTCAAGAATTCCAATGGCACAGCATGAATGGCTTGTCTCTGCTCCATGATATCTGGAGCCTCAGCTGGGAAGGCTCCAACAGCTGGAGGCTAATCAGGATTGCGTGACTGGGATCCTGTGTCTGGGGCCCCAGTTTTCACTGTCAATTGGGTTCCTGGATTCTCCTCCACGTGACCTTTCCATATGGCTAGCTTGGACTTCCTCACAGCATGGTGGCCTCAGAGTAGTCAGACTTCTTACATAGTAGCTGGCTCCCCAGAGAAAAGCAGAAGTTTCCTAGCTTCTTAATAGCTAGGCCTGAGACAAGATCAACACACAAAAATCAGTTGTGATTCTATACACCAGCAATGAACAATCTGCAAATGAAGTTAAGAAAACTATTCCTTTTATAATAGCATCTAAAAAAATAAAATACCCAGGGAGGTGGAAGATTTGTACACTGAAAAGTATAAAACTTTGCTGAAAGAAATTAAAGACCTAAATAAATGGCACGATGTCCCATGATCATAGATTGGAAAACTTAATATTGTTAAGATGGCAATAATACTCAAAATAATCTACAGATTCAGTGCAATCCCCATCAAAATTCCAACAATCTTTTCTGCAGAAATGGAAAAGTCAATTCTCAAATTCATATGGAATTGCAAGAGGCCCCAAATAGCCAAAACAATACTGAAAAAGAACAAAGTAGGAGTACTCACACTTCCTAATTTCAAAATATACTATAAAGCTACAGTGATCCAAACGCTATGATATTGGTGTGAGGATAGACATATAGACCAATGGAATAAAACTGATAGTCCATAAATAAAATCATACATCTATGGCAAATTATTTTCAATAAAAATCCCAAGTCTATTCAATGGGGAAAGAATAATCTTTTCAGCAAATGGTTCTGGGACAACTGGATGTCCCTATGAAAAAGAATGAAGTTGGACCCATATCTCACACTGTATATGAACATTTACTCAAAATGGATCAACGACCTAAATAGAAGTAAAACCATAATATTCTTAGAAGAAAACATAGGGATAAATCTTCAAGACCTTGATTTTTATGATAGATTCCTAGATATGACACCAAAAGCAAAACAGATAAATTGAACTTCATCAAAATTACAAACTTATGCATCAAAGGACTCTATCAAGAAAGTGAAAAGACACGGTACAACGACAGATACATTGACCAATGGAACAGAATTGAGAACCCAGATGTAAATCCACCCACCTACGGTCCCCTGATCTTCGACAAGGGCCCAAAGTCCATCAAACGGGGAAAAGACAGTCTTTTTAACAAATGGTGCTGGCAAAACTGGATATCCATCTGCAAAAAAATGAAACAGGACCCATACCTCACACCGTATACAAAAACTAATTCAAAATGGATCAAAGACCTAAATATAAAGCCCAAAACTATAAAGTTCATAGAAGACAAAATAGGACCGACGCTACAGGCCCTAATACACGGCATTAACAGGATACAAAACATAACCATCAACACACAAACTCTAGAAGATAAGCTAGATAACTGGGATCTTCTAAAAATCAAACATCTATGCTCTTCAAAAGAATTCACCAAAAGAGTAAAAAGAGAACCTACAGACTGGGAAAAAAAATTTGGACATCACAAGTCAGACAAAGGTCTAATCTCCGTAATCTACAAGAAAATCCAACACCTCTACAACAAAAAGACAAATAATCCTATTAAAAAATGGGCAAAGGAAATGAACAGACACTTCACCAAAGAAGACATTCAAGCAGCCAACAGACACATGAGGAAATGCTCGCGATCACTAGCCATTAGAGAAATGCAAATTAAAACCACAATGAGATACCATGTCACCCCAGCATTACTGGCACGAATCAAAAACGCTGGAAATAACAAATGTTGGAGAGACTGCGGGGAGATCGGAACGCTTATGCACTGCTGGTGGGAATGCATAATGATACAACCATTTTGGAAAATGATATGGTGCTTCCTTACAAAGCTAGAAATAGAAATACCATACTATCCAGCAATCCCACTCCTAGGAATATACCTGAGAGAAATAAGAGTCGTCACACGAATAGACATATGCACACCCGTGTTCATGGCAGCGTTGTTCACAATAGCAAAAAGATGGAAACAACCTAGAAACCCATCAACAGATGAATGGACAAACTATGGTACATACACACAATGGAGTATTGTGCAACGATAAAGAATAGTGATGAATCTGTGAAGCATCTCATAACATGGATGAAACTGGAGGACATTATGCTGAGTGAAATAAGTCAATCACAAAAGGACAAATATTGTATGAGACCTCTACTGCAAAAACTCATGAAAAAGTTTACACACAAAAAGTAACGATCTTTGTTGGTTACGAGGGTTGGGAGGGGTGGGGGGAAATACTAGATAGACAATAGATAAGTGGTAACTTTTGTGAAGGGTAAGACAGTACACCATACTGGGGAAGCCAGCACAACTTGTACAAGGAAAGGTCATAGAAGCTCCATAGACACTTCCAAACTCCCTGAGGGACTGAATTGCTGGGCGGAGGGCTGTGAGGACCATGGTCTCAGGGAACATCTAGCTCAATTGGCATAACACAGTTTATAAGGACAATGTTCTACATTCTACCTTGGTGAGTAGCGTCTGGGGTCTTAAAAGCCTGGAGCAGCCATCGAGGATACTCCACTGGTCTCACCCCTTCAGGAGCAAAGGAGAATGATGAGAACAGGAAACAAGGAAAAGATTAGTCCAAAGGACTAGTGGACCACAGCTACCACGGCCTCCACCAAACTGAGTCCAGCACAGCTAATGGTGCCTGGCTACCACCACTGACTGCTCTGACCAGGATCACAACAGAGGGTTCTGGATAGAGCTGGAAAAGGATGTAGAACAAAATTTTAACTCAAAAAAAAAAAAAAAAAAAAGGACCAGATTTGCTGGCCTGACAGACTGGAGAAACCCCAAAAGTATGGCCCCCAGACACCCTTTTAGCTCCGTGGCAAAGTCACTCCCGAGGTTCACCATTCAGCCAGGGATTAGACAGCCCCATAAAACAAAACAGGACTAATGAGTCACAGCAGTCCAGGGACGAGGACTAGAAGGCAGAAGGGGACAGGAAAGCTGCTGATAGAGAACCCAAGGTTGAGTAAGGACAGTGTTGACATGTAGTGGGGTTCTTAACCATTGTCATAGGGCAATATGTGTACTGTTTAATGAGAAACTAGTTTGTTCTGTAAACCTTCATCTAAAGTGAGAATAGCAGCACAACTAGAAGAACGTAATCGACGTCACTGAATTGTACATGTAGAAATTTTTGAAATGGTATATCTTTGGCTATGTATATTTTCACCCTCAAAAAAAAAGTTCCTCCAAGGCCGAGAAGGTAGCGTGTTAACATGTCGTGGGGTTGTTAACCAGTGTCATAAAACAATATGTATACTGACTGTTTAATGAGAAAATATTTGTTCTGTAAACCTTCACCTAAAGTACAATTTAAAAAATTTTTTTAGAAAAGTGAAAAGACAACCTACAGAATGGGAGAAAATATTCGGGAAACATATATATGATTAAAGGTTTAATATCCAGGCTATAAAAAGAACTCCTATAACTCAACAACAAAAAGGCAAACAGCCCAATTTAAATAAAATGGGCAAAGGACTTGAATAGATACTTCTCCAAAGAAGATACACAAATGACCAATAAGCACATGAAAAGATGCTCAATGTTATTACTTATTAACCAAAAATCCCCAAACCAGTTACCGTCAATTCCGACTCATAGTGACCCTAGAGGACAGAGTAGAACTGCCCCATAGGGTTTCCAAGGAGTGACTGGTGGATTCGAACTGCTGACCTTCTGGTTAGGAGCTGAACTCTTAACCACTGTGCCACCAGGGTTTCTATTAGTCATTAGGGAAATGCAAATCAAATCCATAATGAGGTACCACTTCACATCTACTGTTATGTTGTCGGGTGCCGTGGAGTCAATTTCGACTCATTGCAACCCGATACGACAGAGTAGAACTGCTCCATAGTTTTCTAGGCAGTAGTCTTTATGGGACCAGATCGCCAGGTCTTTTTCCCTTGGGGCTACTTGGTGAGTTTGAAATGCCAACCTTTCAGTTAGCAGCTGAGTGCTTAACCATTGCTCCACAAGGGCTCCTTTAGCATATGTTAAGATGGCTGTAATCAAGAAAACAGAAAATAACATGTGTTGGCAAGGATTTGGAGAAATTGGAAGTCTCATCCATTGCTGATGAGAATATAAAATGGTATAGCCACTGTGCAAAATAGTTTGGTGGTTCCCCAAAAAGTTCAATATAGAATTACCATAAAAAAAAAAAGAAAAAGAAAACCAAACCCACTGCCGTCGAGTCAATTCTTATTCATAGCAACCCTATAGGACAGAGTAGAACTGCCCCACAGGGTTTCCATGGAGCAACTGGTGGATCTGAACTGCTTACTTTTTGGTTAACAGCCGAGCTCTTAACCACTGTGCCACCAGTAATTCCATTCCTAGGCATATACCCAAAAGTATTGAAAGCAGGGACTCAAATAGATACTTGCGCACCACAACCCAAGTGTCCATCAACAGAGGAATGGATAAACAAAATGTGGTATATACATACAATGGAATACTGTTCAACCATAAAGAGAAATGAAGTTCTGATACATCCTACATGCTACAATGTGGGAAATATGCCAAATGTCTTAGGCTGCGTTCTCTAGAGAAGCAAAACCAGTAAAGTGTATAAATATATAGAGAGATTTATAGCAAGGAAACAGCTCACGCAGTTGTAGAGGCTTGAATGTCCCAAGTCCGTGGATCAGGGTATAGGCCTCTCCCAATTCACCCAGCCACAGAAGCTGGCAAACCCAAGATCAGCAGGTTGGAGAGCAGGGCTCCGCTCACAGGCTGTGAAGATCGACAAATCCCAAGTTCGGCAGATAAGCTGACAGCTTAAGTCCCACGAACCGGAGGTCAGACAAACAGGAGACAGCTGCAGGATCCAGAGTGAGCAAAAAGCCAGAACGTCTGCTTATATTCAGATGCAGGCCACACCCCCAGGGAAACTCCCTTTCCCCTGATTGGCTACTCACAGCATATTCAATCATGGGAGTGATCACATATAAACACTGAGAATCATGGCCCAGCCAAGTTTGCACACAAGCTTAACCATCACACCAAGTGAAATTAATCAGACACGAAAGGACAAATATTACACGATCCTACTTATATGAAATATATAGAATAGGCAAATGCATAGAGAGCAAAGTTTATTAGTGGGTGCCAAAGGTAGGTGGGAGGGGAAAGGAGGGAGTTAAGGAGCGTCTTAAGCTTAGGGAGCACTGAATTTCTATTAAGGGTGATAAAAACTTTTGGAAATATGATAGTGGTGATGGCTGCAAAATATGATGAATGCAGTTCATGGCACTGAATTGCACTCTTCTTTTAAACGATATTTTATTGTGTTTTTGGTGAAAGTTCACACAGCAAATTAGGTTTCCATTTAACAATTTCTGTGCATATTGTTTAGTGACATTGGTTACAAGTTTTGCAATGTGTCAACATTCTCATTATTTCCATCTGGTTGTTCTGTTTCCATTAATCTAACTTCCCTGCCTCCCCTTATCTTCTCATCTTTGCTTTAGGGTAAATGGTGGTCTCATTTAGTTGATTTTTTTTTAAGAGCACAGTACTCACAGGTGATGTTGTTTATTTTATGAGCTGATCTGCTATTTAACTGAAAGGTGACTTCTAGGTGTGGTTTCAGTTCCAGGTTTAAAGGGTGTCTCAGTGTAGTAGTCTTGGGGATTCCTCTGGTCTCTTACCGGTCCAGTAAGTCTGGCCTTTTTAAAAATTTTGAGTTTTGTTCACATTTTTCTCCCACTCTATTCGGGACCATCTATTGTGTCCCTGGTCAGAACAGTTGGTAGTGGTAGCCGGGCACCGTCTAGTTCTTCTGGTCTCAGGATAGATGAGGCCATGGTTCGTGTGGGCTATTAATCCTGTTTGAATTGCACTCTTAAAATGGTTAAAACAACAATTTTTAGTATGTATATATATATATATATTTTTTAACCATAATAAATTAAAAAAATAACTAGACCTGAAACTGGGACAACATTACTTCCACTGCATTCTATTGCTCAAAGTAAGTCATGAGACCAGACCAGATTTAAGAGGAGAAGAAATAGATTTCACTTCTTGATGAATGGATTAGAATGCATGTACACTGAAGGAAGGAATTAATATTAATGCCAGCCATCTGCAGAGACTACCACACTATATATAGAATGTGCATATATATGTATATGTAGATGCATATGTATATGTATATATCCCCACGAGTCCCTGGGTAGCAGAAACGGTTCAGTGCTAGACTGCTAGCCGAAAGTTTGGATGTTTGAACCCACTCAGAGGCTCCTTGAACGACAGACCTCGAAATCAGCTTCCAAAAGGTCACAGCCTTGAAAATCCTGTGGAGCAGTTCTATTCTGCACACATGGGGTCACCCTAAGTCAGAATCTACTCGAGGTCAAATAACAACAACAACGTAACCTCATATATGTGTTTCAACACATACACATACATATGCACACACAAATGCACACACATTGATGAAAAAACCCAAAAATTGCAGCCATTTTTGACCAGCACTCGTCAACCATTGACTCCACTGCAAGATACTCAATGAGTCTTGAAATTCATTCCCAGACTTGAATCCTGCTAAGTGTCTCCATGCCCCCTCTAGTAAATCAACCAGGTCTTCCAGATCCGAATAACTTAGAGGATCGTGATTCTGGGGCTAATCCTGGGCCATATCTACATGGAATTGCTTCATTCTTCTCAGACAGGAACTGGCAAGGCTCCTTAAATAGGATTCTGTCACACTGGGGCTCACACAGGGAAACTCAGCCAGCCTGGCAGACCCTACTGCCTCAAGTGAAGCTTCAGCCATTGATGATTGTAGCTGTGTGGTGCCAAGGGAGGAGAGTGAATAAAGATAACTCAGGAAACCTGATTTGTAGTCCTGGTTCTGCTTCTTTGAGTGTGAATGAGGGGCAGACAGGAAGGTGGTAGGATTACCCCCCAATCCATCCGTCTAAGTATGGCAAGTATTTAATCCTGAGTTATTATGTCACCCCACTGTCTATAGATACCAAATAACATAAATAAAAATATGCTTTATTATTCTCCTCTGTTTTCTATTCTCCTTTCCCTTCCTCATAAATGGCAGGGCCTTTGGTGTAAAGTGCCATACTCCCTGCCATGTTCAACCCCTTCCTACCTCAGTCTAGCCAGTTCCCTGTTCCTACCACTGATTGCTCATTCATTCATTCGGTCAATATTTATTGAGGGCTACTATGTGTCAGACACTGTTTTCAGCCCTCAGGATACAGAATTGAACAAATTAGATTAAAATACCTGTCCCTACAGAGCTTACATTCTACTGAAACAGACAATAATAAACTACATACGTAAAACACACAGTATGTCAGAGATGATAAGTGTTATGGAGAAAAATAAAATAGAAAAGAGGGATAGAGTAGCTGAGATGGCTGGGGGTTACAATTTTAAATTGTGTGCACAGGGAAGGCCTCTCTGAGAAAGTGACATCTGAATAAAGACCTGAGAGGCGAAGGAGGGAGCTGTTGAGAATAAACTAGAAAGAGAAGGACAGAAGCAAGGAGAACAGTTAGAGGGCATGTTATATTGGATTATTGTTCCTAATTTTTCACTCCCTTCCTGTTATAGAAGTTTATGTTCACTCCCTTTGTAATGTTATTTTGCAGTACTTCCTTTGAGAGCAGGCGGAATATATTTCCCCACCACACTGATGCTGAACATGAGTACGCCACTTACTCTGTCCGATGGACTCTCAGTAGACGTGATGCAAGCAGATGTTTAAAACATGCTTGTATGATTTAGCTTGGCCTCTTGTGCACATGCCATCTGCCATGAGAAGAACATGCCCTAGCTGGCAGTTGGTCCCAGAATAGAGAGATACATGGAGACCTGAACCTGATTCTCAGCCTGAAGTGGAGCCCTCTCAGCTGACTCACAGGCCCATGAGCAAGCAAAATAAATGTTTTTTGAAAGCAATTGGCATTTTGAGGTTGTTTGGCAATAATATCCTAGCAATAGCTGACAGATAGAGGAGGCCATGAAATAATCCAGCCCAGAGATGATGATGTCTTAGACCAAGGTGATAGCAGTGGAGATGATAAAAAAAATGGCCAGATTCTGGATATATTTTGAAGGCAGAACTGACAGGGTTCTGATGGGTGGGATTGGGGTATGAGAGACACAGATACACACACACACACACACACACACACACACACACACACACACACACACACACACAGGAAGACAGAGAGAGAAAACATTCAAGAATGACACCAGAATTTTTGGTCTGAGCAACAGAAAGGAAAGAGTTGCCGTTTAATAAACTGGAAAAGACTGAAGGTGGGGCAGATTTAGGAGGGATCTAAGAAGGCTATCTCTGGGCATGATGAGTTTGAGTGCCTACTAGACATCTCATAGTTCCGTGTTTCTCCCCTAGACTGTCCTAGATTCTAGACATCAAAAGAGTAACAATATCTTCACCTCCCTGAATTGTTTAGAAAATCTCAGAAGCACCCATCCTGGCCTGACCCAGCTCTCCATTTCCCCACCTAATGGTGGCTTTGACATTTCTTCATTGAAGGTGTTTGAAGAAAGTAATCTGGTCAGAAGGGGGCTAGAAACTTTTCTTGAAACTGCCTTTGCATAAAAAGTACATAGTTTTCACTTGGATTGAGTGTTATAAAGCAATAAAAAAGCTTTTTTTTGGTAAAAATGCTTTTGTTTACATATTACGTAAGAATGAGAAAATATCAATTTTCTTTATCATATAATATGAACCTGGAAGAAGTTCTTGGGGCCAATCTCAGAGTACACATTAGAACAAAGCTTCCCAATAAGCCAAGGGCCACAGATACCACTGATAGGACAATCTACTTTGTTCCAGGACTCTGCTAGGGCTGAGATTGCAATGGTGTAAGAGACTGTATTTGTTCAAATTTTTTCATCACCCATCCAACCTCATTCTGTTAAATTCAGGAGTAGCCATGTGGCTTGCTTTGGCCAATGAATTGTTAATGGAAGTGACTATGCCACTTCCAAGTAGATGTTGTAAGAGCCATAGAGTAATACTGCTGTGATCAGTCTTCTCTCCATCATGAGAACACCAATATCCCAGATAGAGGCTACTCTGTGAGCATGGGTCCCAGAATGAAGACACGTGGAGCAGAGCCATAACCAACCCACAACCAACATGTAGCACGAGTGAGAAATAAACCTTTGTTTTGAGGGTCATTTGTTATTGCAGCATAACTTAGCCTAAACTAACAGTTGCAAGTTTTAAATGAGGCAGATGTGGTCATTCCCTTTACAGAACATACAATTCAACGAAGGAGGCAGTAAATAGGTTAGGAAAATAAAAGAGGGGGGTTTATTGCAGGAAATAGTCTACTGTGTGTATGTGTGTGTGTGTGTGTAGACCTACTTTAGATAAGAAATCAGGTAAGATAAGTTGCTGGCTCTTGACCCATAGAACAAAAAGTCAGCCTTCCATCTCTCCTTCTCTATTCCCTATTTTCTCCCTTTTCCTCTTTTCTTATTATTCCCCACCATCAAGTCTCATTTTTCTCACCTTCTCCCTAGTCCCCTTTCTCTCCATGATTCCTTCTCTTGATTCCATCTTTCTTTTCTTTCTGTTCTGTACATTTGTGTACATATATATCCAGGTACATAAACAAATATATGTGTGCACGTACTTGCATACTTGTATACACACACACACACAGAAGCAGTGCTTCTGAGACTGAAGTGTGTAATCATAACCCTGGGAGCCCTGCTTATCCTACCAGAATTGCACACTGCTTTAATTACAGCCATTATTCACAACACCTCACACATTTTCTGTCTTGTTGACAGTATTTGGGAAGCAGCAGCTGCTCCCTTACTTTCACATTGATTGCTACTGTTTTGCCTTGCAAAGGAATATTAAATATCACAGTTAAACACAAATCTTCCTCAAGACAGCTTTTGCTCTCAGCCGTTCAGATTCTGTCTCTCTCACTCAGCTTAGCTCTGCAGTGCACTTGCAAATTGGCTCCTCAGCTCGAGAATTTGATTCCAGCCTCTCTTCATAACTCCCAGCATCTCTGCTGCCGCCTTCATCCCCACTTCTTTGAGCTCATCTCAAGATTCCTATCTCTCCAAAGCCAACTTTCTGTGACTTTATTCATGAACTTCATGTGGTTTTTAAGGGCTCTGGGAAGATTCCTGAGAAGCCCTTGTGGCACAGTGGTTAAGTGCTGGGCTGCTAAATAAAAGGTCGGTGGTTCTGACCTACCAGCGGCTCCGTGGGAGAAAGATGTGGTAGTCGGCTTCTGTAAAGATTACAGCCTTGGAAACCATATGGGGCAGTTCTACTACGTTCTATAGGATCACTATGAGTCAGAATCGACTCAATGGCAACGAGTTTGGTTGGGAAGATCCCTGCCCTCCACCCTAGCTCATGGCTCCTGAAATGACACAATTAGAAGTGAATTCTTTCACCTTAAGGTTTCTAAGCCAGTGTTTTGTACATTTTATTTAGATAGTGGAACCGTTAATGATCTAATAAGAACTGTGATCACTCTCCCTAGAAAAATGCACATACCCACAACATTTTGCATATAATTTCAGAGGATCCTTGGATTTTCTAAATCCCACTCATGGATCACGTCTCTAGGGGTGCAGGGGTCCTAGGTTAGATTAACTGGGGAGAAAATTAGTCTCCCTGGGAAGGGTCAGTACATATCAATGGGAGTGAGTATAACAAGTCCATTCCAGAGGTTTTAACCAAGAGGGTAACATGAGAAAGCAGGCAAACTTAGGTGACTTAAAGGGTTGCCTAACTCCAATTCTGCTTTGCCCCTCTCTCTGCCTTCTATGCCTATGCAAACTCAGGCTCTTAATTCTCAACTATCCTCTTTCTGAGGAGCCCTGGTAGCACAATGGTTAAGCACTCTGTTGCTAACTGAAAGGTTGGCTGTCTGAACCTACCCAGTAGCTCTGTGGGAAGAAAGACCAGGCAATCTGCTCCCATAAGGATTACAGCCAAGAAAACCCTATGGAGCAGTTCTACTCTGTAACACATGGGGTTGCCAAGAGTCGGAATCACTTCAACGGCACTTGACAACAATAACATCTTCTCTCCAAGGGTCTGATGCCCCAGGGCATTAGCCTAAAGAACGCAGGATGGACCACCAAAACCACAAACAACCCACTGCCATCAAGTCGACTCCAACTCATGGTGAACCAGTATGACAGAGTAGAACTGCCCCATAGGCCTTCCTAGGCCATAAATCTTTATGGAAGCAGACTGCCACATCTTTTCTCCCACGGAGCAGCTGGTGGGTTCGAACTGTCTACCTTCGGGTTAGTAGCTGAGCGCTTTAACCACTGCATCACCAGGGCTCCTTGTATCGACCACCAGGCCTGCATATTTTGAAGTCCCATCCCAGTTGTCTAGGATGGCCCAAGCACCCAGCACCTCCTTTAAACCCATTCTTTTCATGTCTAAGCTCTGCAGGAAGTGTGTGCTCTCAACCTAAGGCTAGCCTAAAGGTGTGGCAAGGGTGACAGTGGGCACTGGCCTCTGGAGTTTTACCTTTGACTACTTATTACACACAGTTGTGGACCTATCCTGGCCTGTATTGGAAAGATGCTGTTTTTTCTCAATGACTGGTGAGCTCTGACAAACAGAAAAAGAGTAAGGCAGATGACAATGGTTGGTTTCCTGCCCTGGAAGCCATTCTAAGGCTTCCCTTGATTTTCATAAATCAACAGGCAGATCTGGGATGAAAGGGTAGATATGCAGAACTGTAGTAAAGAGGCTGACATTGAATGAAAAAAAATGGAGTACTTTATAACCCCATTGCCATCGAATCGATTCTGACTCATAGCGACCCTATAGGACAGAGTAGAACTGCCCCGTAGGGTTTCCAAGGAGAGGCTGGTGGGTTCGAACTGCTGACCTTTTGGTTAGGAACCGAGCTCTTAGCTACGGTGCCACCAGGGCTCCTTTATGGAACTCCACAAATATAAATGAATATTGGGACAGACTGACTTAAAATGGGAGGCTGTGGTAGAAAGGAAAGGAGTTTGTAGGGCTCCCAACCTGATGTTAGCTCTGTGACCTTGGAAAGCCTCTTTCTCAACTTAAGACTCAGTTTCCTGGATGTCCGAACCTGTGGGCCTTCATTCCTATCTCAACCAAGCAAGCGGGGTTGCTTCCTAGTTCATAATTCCCCCTTCTCTTAGGGAGGCATCATAGTGAAGTGGTAAGGGACATAGGTTTAAGGGGCAAAAACTGCCTGAGTCACACATCGGCTTTCCCACGCCTAGCTGTGCAACCTCAAGCAAATCCCTTCACCTCTCTGAGCCTTAATTTCCTTACTTGTAATACCAGAATGAGAGCATCAGCCACCTTAGGTTGTTGTGAGGCTTTCTTGAGATTAAAAAAATAAAAAAATTTCTGTCAAGTCAATTCCGACTAAAACGACAGAGTAGTACTGTCCCATAGGATTTCCAAGGTTGTAATCTGTACTGAAGCAGACTGCCACATCTTTCTCCAGTGGAGCAGCTGGTGGGTTCAAACTGCTGACCTTTCAGTTAGCAGCTGAAAGTTAGCCACTGTGCCACCAGGGCTCCTTTACTTGAGGTAACATGCATGAAATACTTAGATCAGCTCCTGGCACGTGGTGAGTATTCAATATGTACTAGCTAAATTTATTATTCCCAGGGAATGACCCCTCTTATACGTAAGAATAGACTCCCCAGTAGCCATGCCTGTGATGAATGACTCTACCTTACAATCATAGCTGAATAAGTCTGGGGTAGATCCTTAGCTTATATTGGGCCAATCAAATTCTCTTTCCAGGGAATGTGAACTTTGAATGGAGCACAGCAGAGAAGACATGCTGTTGGAGCTGAGTCACTTTAATGGCAGCACTTTGGAGCACAGGTTGCAGACATGTTTTATTTGGCCTTTACAGTGTTTTTTAAAAAATTTGAATTAGTAGCCAATGTTTAAAAACCAGGGAAAGTCATAAAAATCCACAATTCTGGCTTTGCTGGATCTGACAACACTGAGCCACATTCCCATATGGCAACAATTGGCTAGCGAGAAGGAGCAACTGCTCCAGCTCACATTAGCCTTCTTCACACCTGCTTTACCCCAGAGTTTGTGATCCCTATTCCTTGGTTGCACAGTGGTTAAAGCACTCCACTGCTAAGCCAAAGGTCAGCAGTTCAAATCCACCAGTGGCTCCATGGGAAAAAGATGCAGCAGTCTGCTTCTGTAAAGGTTTACTGCCTTGGAAACACTGTGGGGTCACTAAGAGTAGGAATCGACTGGACAGCAGTGGGATTTTCTTGGACTCCTGGAGGATGAATTACAAACTTCAACATAAAGAAAACAAAAATCCTCACAACTGGACCAATAAGCAACATCATGATAAATAAAGATTGACTCTGTCAAGGATTTCATTTTACTTGGATCCACAATCAACACCCATGGAAGCAGCAGTCAAGAAATCAAATGATGTATTGCATTGGGCAAATCTGCTGGAAAAGACCCCTTTAAAGTGTTGAAAAGCAAAGATGTCACCTTGAAGACTAAGGTGCGCCTGACCCAAGCTGTGGTGTTTTCAATCTCCTCATATGCATGTGAAACCTGGATGATGAATAAGGAAGACCGAAGAAGAACTGATGCCTTTGCATTACGGTGTTAGTGAAGAGTATTGAATATACCACGGACTGCCAGAAGAACGAACAAATCTGTCTTGGAAGAAGTACAGCCAGAATGCTCCTTAGAAGGGGAGAATGGCGAGGCTTCGTCTCACGTGATTTGGACATGTTATCAGGAGGGACCAATCCCTGGAGAAGGACATCATGTTTGGTAAACCAGAGGATCAGTGACAAAAAGGAAGATCCTCAACAAGATGGATTAACACAGTGGCTTCAACAATGGGCTCGAGCATAGCAAAGATTGTGAAGATGGTCTGGGAAACATTTTGTTCTGTTGCACATGGGGTTGTTATGAGTCCTAATCAACTAGACAGCACCTACCAACAACACTCCTAGAGCACATGCTACCGAGGTGCACTTGTTTCTGCTATTTCTGAACCTTGATCATGTTACTCTTCCTTTGGTTCTCTGAGATATCCCAGAAACCCACAAAGAAATTCCTCCCAACGCTTTTTACTCCCCTGAGTTATCTAGGAGCCCTGGTGGCATAATGGTTAAGAGCTCAGCTGCTAACTGAAAGGTCAGCGATTTGAACCCACCAGCCGCTCCACAGGTGAAAGATGTGGCAGTCTGCTCCCGTAAAGATTACAGCCTTGGAAACCCTATGGGGCAGTTTACTCTGTCCTACAGGGTCATTATGAGTCAGAATCAACTCGATGCCAATGGGTTTTTTGGAGCTATCTAGAGTCTCTGTGGTTTCTGTTACTTACAGCCAAAAGATACAAAGAATATCCAAATGGCTGGCCTCCCATGCTAGAACTGCCAAATGAGCTCTCAATGTGGCTTGTTCAAGAGAGCCCCCAAACCCATGAAGGAGTTCTCAGACATACTGATTTATTTATTCTCTGATGGTCAAAGGTTGTAATTATAAATTTCTATACATGGAGTTTCTATATACTAATATCTAAGAGAACATGCATTCTGACTTGATTAGACCCAAATTCAAATAGTTTGTTCTATTACCCCCCAAATTACAGTTGTACATTTCAGATCATGTGTCCTAATCTGAGGGTTGAAAAATATACTCACCATCTACTTCAAATCCTAACATATTTTATCATTTGAAGTAGCTCTGAAACATGAAGAGAGGGTATAATCAAACCATTTGAAATTAATTTTAAAACATTTTTAAGCTCTATTTAAAAGTGATTTTTTAATGGATAGCTTCTTGGACATGCAAAGAAATGCACAGTAATATATTCTTTTTCTGCCTGGAATGTCCTAATGCTCTTCTATACCAGCAAAAATCCTACTCAGGTTTCAAGACTTATCTCAAAATTACCTTCTAGATAAAATCTCTCCTACCCACCCAGGGAGATTATTCACTTTCTCCTGTGTGCCCCCATAGCCCTTTGTGTACACTTTTTATTATAGCACTTATCATATGGCGTTACAAATATTGGTTTACTTGTCTGTCTCCGCTACTTGACATGACCTCCTTGGAGGCAAAATTCATGTCTTAGTCATCTTTGTATCCTGGCACCTAACTCATTTTAGTAGTTGCACCACCAATACTTGGTGTATGAACGTTCATTGTTGAATGAATTGAAGTTAGACTAGAAAAAATTCCTGAAAAATGTTTCTATAGGGTTTTTATAGAGATGATGAACATGGATTCCAAATACTGATTGACAATGAATAGCTGAATATTTGGCATCATCTAGGTGTGAAAATTGAAGCCCTGGTGGTACAGTGGTTAAGAGCTTGGCTGCTAACAAAAAGATTGGCAGTTCAAATCTACCAGCTGCTCCTTGGAAACCCTATGGGGCAGTTCTACTCTGTCCTATAGGGTCGCTATGAGTTGGAATTGACTGGACGGCGATGGGTTTTGGTTTAGACTTGAAAAACAAATGTCATATATCTCAAATAACTTTGAGGACTTTTTTTGCACTGTGAAGATATACTAAGTGAAATGGCATTGCTATTAGAAGAGATAGAAAAAATGTTAACATATCAAAAATAACTATCTTTCCAAAGTACAGAGTTTTATGAAAAATGTTAAATTAAAAAAATTATTTTCTATGGAAATGTATATGTGCCTTCAATTGAGGGTGACTGGTTGACAACGTTGAAGGTTGCTAAAGCTGTACTGCAGGAGAAAGATGTGGCAGTCTGCTTCCGTAAAGATCACAGCCTTGGAAACCCTATGAGGCAGCTTTACTCTGTCCCATAGGGTCACTAGGGGTCAAATGGACTTGACAGCACACAACAACAACAACAAAAGCTATACTAAAGGAATTTAGTATATGGGGAAAACACACACACACACACACACACACACATTGATCAGAAATAAAGCCAGGCTTGGGGAAGAGCATAGAGGTTTTCAGAAATACTTTTATATTAGGAAAACTTAGCCCAGAGGAAGAATGGAAGCATAGGTACATTGAGAGATGCAGAGTGGGATCCTGTTTCCTAGAGGCTGGAAAGTTAAAATTAACACCAAAATATTTCTATGAGCTGAAGCCAACTGAATAAACCAGTTGGGGCTGTGAGAGAAGCATCTGAGCAGCTAGAAAGACTTCAAAATTGACCTTCTTTGGAGCCTCAGAGCCCCACACAACTTTACAAGAATCTTAACACCAAGGTAAATTAGAAATAAGTCAGGAGATAAATCTAGAGTGAAATTAATCTGTGCCGAACAACAGGTAAGGGAATGATATAAGCTTATATCTGATTATTTATTTGTCCAGGTTGCAGCCCAAAATAAGATGCTTGCATTCTGTGATTGAAGAAGTAGTGGGCTAATGATCTCTGCAGGCACTTATTTGTATAAATTGATGTGCATGGAGGAAATTAGGGGGTGGAGGAGGCAGGGGCCTGAGATGTAGAGATGAAGACAATGGAGGAAATATTGAATGAGTAATCTATTGTTGCATAACAAACTACCATAAACTTAGCACCTGAAAAACATACACATTTATTATCTCATAGCTTCTGTGGGTCAGGAATCTGGGTATGACTTAGCTGGGTGCCTCTGATTCTGGGTCTCTCACAAGGTTGCAATCAAGGTGTCAGCCAGGGCTGGGGTCTCATTGGAAGGTTCAACTGGGGAAGGATCCACTTCCAAGCTCACTTGGTTATTGGTGGGATTCAGCTCCTTGCAGGTTGTTGCACTGAGAGTCTCCGTTCCTTCTTGGTTGTTGACTGAAGGCCTCTCTCAGTTCCTTGCCACATGGATCTTTCCAGGGTCTTTCCAATATGAATCCTTGCTTCTTCAAAGTATACAAGCTGTGAAGGCAATAGAAAGAGTTGGCTAGCAAGATGGAAGTTAAAATCTTTTGTAATGTAATTACAGAAGTGACTTCCCATCAACTTTGCCATATTCTATTGGTTAGAAGCAAGGGGGAAAATATAAGGAGACAGGGATCATCAAGGGCTGTCTTAGAGTCTGCCCACCACAGTTATTGGGTCTGTGTGTTAGTACTTCTTGAGAAATTGGTTTTTAGTCCATTTAGAACCAGATGCTGGAAAAGCTGTGTATTTTGAGTGACTCTGGGTATAAGACAGGCTGCTTCATGGTTCAGGTGACAAAGTGAATCACAAAGTTGGGGAAAGACCAATCCTCCACCTGCTTGCCATTCTGCTACAGACAACAGCGGCTTTCAGGATGGTTATCAGCAGAGGACAGTTGTGCATGGCCCACAGTGTTCTCATGGGGGACAAAAGCAATGACAAGGGGCCTTGATAAGGAAGTTGGAATGAAAGGACATGAGAAGACTTGTTTCTAAGCATAAAGTGAGACGTCCATGGAGACTCACAAAAGTAACCAGAATGTCCTTGAGGGAAGGTTGAGTTCCTATGTATGAAGGTGGTTCTAAGAGCCATTATCATTTGGGCATTAAATGTTAATGTGATCTCATGATGAGGCCTCCAGTTATATCTAAAACCAAATTCGTTATCTTTCCTCTCAAAGAAGCTCTTCCTCCAACTTCCCTATTTCTGATAATGGTCATCCAGGCTCAGATATTGGAATCATCTTCAACTCACTTGTGCTTTCCTGTAATCACTGCTAGTAACCTATACATAGTTCAGGCTCTCAATCCCATTTGGCGATATCAGTTATTTCCTGTATCAGTTAGAATATAGGTTCTACTGCAAGTGACAGAACACCCAACACCACAGTGGCTTAAACAATATAAAAGTTTAGGTCTAATATTACTATGTTTACTAATGTAAACATAGGCAGTTCGGAGTGGTGTGATAGCTCCACAATCATCAAGATCCAGAGTTCTTCTACTCTTTTGCTCTGCACTTCTCAGCACACAGTTTCTAGCTCACAGGCCAATGTCACATCATGATTCAAGATGGTTATTTCAGCTTCAGCCATCATATCTGCATTCCTGCCAGCAAGAAGGAAAAGACAGGAGAAGAGTATGCCCCCTCCTTTGAAAGATACTTCCTGAAAATTGGTGAAAGTATCTGCCACCAAAACATAGCTTATCCCATTGGCCAGAACTTCTTCACATAGTCACTCACAGCTCCAAGGGAGTCTGGAAATATAAAGTTTATTCTAGCAGCCATGTTCCCAGCTAAAAATTATGAGCTTCATACTAAGGAAGAAGAACTGATATTGGGACCAACTATCATTCTGTCTTAATATCCAACTGAACTGATTCCAAACTTTTTCAACTCTAATTTAATTCTAATTTTAGAGCTGGAAAAGAGGTTTTAGAGATCATGTAGCTCAACCTTCATTTTACAGAAGTGGAAACTGTGATTTAGAGACGAAGTAAAACTTGCCCGTAGCAAAAATAGTGGCAAGCTTGACACTTCCAAAACCCCAAACCCACTTGCTGTCGAGTCGATTTCAACTCACAGCGCCCTATAGGAGGAAGCAGAACTGCCCCATAGGGTTTCCAAGGAGCAGCTGGTGGATTTGAACTGCCAACCTTTTGGTTAGCAGCCATAGCTCTTAACCACTGCACCACCAAACCCAAAAAAACCAAACAAACTCACTGCCGTTGAGTCAATTCCAATTCCTAGCGACCCTATAGGAGAGGGTAGAACTGCCCCATAGGGTTGCCAAGGAGAGGCTGGTGGATTCAAACTGCCGACCTTCTGGTTAGCAGCCAAGCTCTTATCCGCTAGGTCTCCAATATGTATATGCTTCACTGGTATTGCTTCTCTAGAGACACCAGCCTAAGACACCAACTCCTTTGTTTGGTTAATAATCCTCCCCATGTGTCAAAGTCTGTTTTTAAAACAAACAGATAATTAAATAACATATATTAAGCATGTACGATGACCCTGCTCTGAGAGTTTTATGTGTATTAATTCATTTAATACTTACAATAAGACTTTGAGAAACATGTTATTATTATCATCCCCATTCTACAGAAGAACAGACTGAAGTACAGGGAGATAAGTCACTCGCTATGGCATGAAACGTGCTATTTTTATACTAACTGAATCTGCTTCTTTTTCCTCTTCCTGGGCATACATTTCCCATCAAACCTTGCAATTAGGCTAAGATCATATGTCTGGCTTCTGATCAACAGAATATGGACAGAAATACAAAATATATACAAAAGTGGTATAAACCATTCCTAGGCCTAGTGCTTAAAAACATCCCACATTCAAATTCTCATAGTTTGTTCATAGTTTGTTTGAATCAGGAAAAAGAAGATCCACACATTGCAATTGGCAGATAAGTCTCTTAAATATCTTCTAATCTATAGATTCCTCCTCTTCCTCTTCTTTTATTCTTTGCACTTGATTTGTTGAAGAAAACAAGTAGTTTGTTCTGTAGAGTCTCCCCTAGTTTAAATTAATGGCATCTTTTTGTGTTTTTCCTGGTTTCCTCAATTCCATGTGTACTCTTCCTTCTGTGAACTCTGTTCCCCAGAGTAATTTATAGCCCTTTCATGTCACTAATTGTAGCCTACCTAGTTTTTAAATTATGACTGTTATACTTGTCTTTCTCTCCTAAAGGAAGGAATAACGTTTTTTGTCTTTGCGTGTCCTTCCACCCCTACCCCAAGAACCTAGACTTGGTTTTTCAGAATAGCAACTCCATGCTTCTTGTCAAATTGTTGGATCAAATCAAGGATCTGCTGATGTCTTGGAGACAAGTTGGGGTTATAAGCTTGCCGACAGAGCAGGGAGCCTTGTTGGCTGGAGAGAAAGTCTTGACCAGGAAGGAAGGGGGGTGGGAAGGGTTAGGAGTCTAAGTCCTGGAGTCAGACATACCTGAGTTTGAGGCAAAACTTCGTTATTTGCTGTGTGAGTGACTTTGGGCAAGTTATGCAACTTCTCAGTATTAATCAGTGTTCTTAGTTGCAAGCAACAGAAACCGACTCTAGCTGACTTAAGCAGAGAATGGGTTTATTAAGGTAGCTTGAAGAATAATTGGGAAGGATGGATAACAAGGCTTGAGGCAAAGACACCAAGAAGAGTATCCCAAACCACATCCCTGAACTAGTCTGGTGAGCAAATCACTGCCAACACTACCGACAAAAACCCCAAGCACTAGGTGCTGCAGTTCTGTTGGGATTCCTGATGATGCCTACCTTCAGGCAGAGGTCTGGAAGCATAGCTAATATCTGGATATTGTTTAGACACTGCATTTGGTGAAGACTAAAGGACATCTAACTATTGTCTATCTCTTGGTATCCTGACAAATCTGTCTCATTGTGATCTAATGAATTAGAACATGGCCAGTTCCAGAAAGGGGAATTTGGTAAGTCCTAGAATGAAAGCCCAAGTCTTGGTTCTACCATTTATCGCCCTAGTAGAAGGAAGGCAAAAGGGAACCCCAACCTCCCTTTGTGGCTCTTTAGGAACTAGTACCAAGGCTCAGGATCCTCATAGAACAACTTCTCAGCAGTGGATACAGGACTAGCACTGCCTCCAGCCAAGGCTTTTATTCTTGTCACATAAACCTTCCCCCAATTGAACCTTGTTCTTGCAAAAGCTAATCTGATAAATTAAATGCACTTAAAAGGTTAATGGTTCATAAAACATTGTTTATAATGTCTCCTACCCCATTCTAATTCAATTCAGTAATTCATTCATTCATTTCTTCACTCAGCAAACATTTATGGAACTTCCACTATGCCCTGGGCATTGTACTAGATGTTGGAGACACAGTAGATAGACATACATGGCCCCTGCACTAATGGAGCTTACAGTCTGGTGAAGATATATATATAAGAAAAATGCAATTATACAGAGGGATGTGGTGGTTTTGAAATATGTCTAACAAATTCTTTGGTACTCTTCCCTTCAAGAAGTGGAACTTAATTCCCCTCTTCTTGAGTGTGAGTTGGACTTAGTGACTCTTTTCTAACAAATAGAATATGACAGAAGTAACGACGTATGATTTCCAAGACTTGATCATAGAGGTATTGCAGCTTCTTCCTTTCTCCCTTTCTTGGATCACTTGCTCTGGAGGAAATCAGCTCCTATGTTATGAGGACTCTCAACTAGCCCTATAAAAAAGGATCATGTAGCAAGGAACTGAGGCCTCCTGCCAACAGCCATGTGAATGAGCCATCTTGGAAACAGATCCTCCAGGCCCAGTCAAACCTTCATATTTTTGCAGTTTCAGTTGAAGTTTTGTCTACAACCTCATGTGAGATCCTAAGTCAGAACCACTCAGCTAAGCCATTCCTGACCCACAGATACTATGAGGTAGTAAGTGTTTATTGTTTCAAGCCACAAAGTTTTGGGGTTATTTGTTACACAGCAATAGATAACTAATACAAGGTGTATAAGTGCTATGAAAGATGATATAAAAACACATATAAGATGAGTTTCAAAAATTTTATTGTGCTTTAGGTTAAAGTTTACAACTCAAGTTAGTTTCTCATTCAAAAATTTATACACATATTGATTTGTGACATTGGTTGCAATCCCTGCAGTGTGACAGCACTCTTCCCCTTTCCACCCTGGGTTCCTCATGTCCGTTCGTCCAGTTTTCCTGTCCCTTCCTGACCTTTCATCTTGCTTTTGGTGAGGAGTTGCCCACTGAGTCTCATATACTTGACTGAATTGAGAAGGATGTCCCTTATATGTGTTATTATTTGTTTTATAGGCCTGTCTAATCTTGGTCTGAAAAGTGAGCTTTGGGGGTGGCTTCAGTTCTGAGTTAGCAGGGTTTTCAGGGGTCATAGTCTGGGGGATTCCCTTAATGTGTATCAGAGAAGTAAGTCTGGTCTTTTTTTGTGAATTTGAATTTGTTCTACATTTTTCTCCCGCTCTATCAGGGACTCTCTATTGTGATCCCTGTCAGTGGGGTCAGTGGTGGTAGCCGGGCACCATCTAGTTCTTCTGGGCTCAGGCTGGTGAGACTGTGGTTCATGTGGTCCTTTAGTCTTTTGGGCTAATATTTTCCTTGCATGTTTGGTTTTCTTCGTTCTCCTTTGCTCTGGATGGGATGGGATCAATAGATGCATCTTAGATGGCCGATCGCAAGCTTTAAGACCCCGGCGACTACTCACCAAAGTAGGATGTAGAACATTTTCTTTATGGACTATGTTATGCCAGTTGACCTAGATGTCTCCCAAGACTGTGGTCCACAGCCCTCAGCCCCAGTAACTTGGTCTCTCAAGGTGTTTGGATGTGTCTAGGGAACTTCTATGACTGCCTTGGTCAAGTTGTGCTGACTTCCCCCATATTGTGTGTTGTCTTTCCTTTCAGCAAAGTTGACACTTGTCTACTATTTAGTTAGTGGTTTCCCCTCCCCACCCTTGTAATCATCAAAGAAATGTTTTTTTCTGTGTGTAAACCTTTTTTTATAGTAGTAGTCTCATACAATATTTGTCCTTTTGTGATTGAATTATTTCACTCAGCATAATGCCCTCCAGATTCATCCATGTGGTAAGATGTTTCACAGATTCATCATTGTTCTTTATTGCTGTGTAGTATTTCATTGCATGTATATACCATAACTGTTTATCCATTCATCTGTTGATGGGAACTTAGGCTATTTCCATTTTTGCTATTGTGAATAGTGCTGCAATGAACATGGGTGTGCATATGTCTATTTGTGTGATGACTCTTATTTCTCTAGGATATATTCCTAAGAGTGGGAATGCTGGATGGTATGGTATTTCTATTTCTAGCTTTTTAAGGAGGCATCATATCATTTTCCATAGTGATTATACCATTTTACATCCCACCAGCAGTGCATAGGAGTTCCAATCTCCCTGATATCCTCTCCAACATTTATTATTTTCAGTTTTTTGATTAGTACCAATATTGTCTAGTACAAAAGGATTTTAATCTAGTTCAGGGCATCAAATAAGTCCTCACTGTGGAGTTCTTGGGTGGCGCAAATGATTAGGTGCTCAGTTATTAACCTAAAGGTTGGCAGTTCGAGTCCACCCAGAGGTGCCTTGGAAGAAAGACCTGGTGAACTACTTCCAAAAGATCCCAGCCATTGAAAACCCTATGAAGCTCAGTTCTACTCTGAAACACATGGAGTAGCCATGAGTCAAAATCAACTCAATGGCAACTGGTTTTTCTTTAGAGGGGTCAATTTAGCTGGAACCTGAAAAGAAAGGAGGAGTTAGCCAGGATGTAGGGGTCAATTTACAAGGAAATTTATTCTGGGCATAGGGAAAATTATGTGTGAAGGCATAAAAGAGAAAGTAAGCATAGTGCCTAACTCCAATGAAAGTGAAGAAAAATCTAGAGGCAAGAAGATCAGTTGGAAGATAGCTGCAGCCATTCAAAATATAAGAGGATAGTGACATGAACTAGGAAAGTGGCTGCAGAGGTATTAAGAAGTGAATGAATTTGAGAGTTATTTGAGGGATAGACTCAATAGATCTAACATATCAAAAAAATTCACCATGATCAAGTGGGATTTATACCAGGAATGCAGGGACGGTTCAACATTAGAAAAACAATCAGTGGAGTCGATTACATAAATAAAACAAAAGACAAGAACCACATGATCTTATCAATCAATGTAGAAAAGGCATTCGACAAAATCCAACATCCATTCATGATAAAAACTCTCAACAAAATAAGATTAGAAGGGAAATTCCTCAATATAATTAAGGGCATTTATACAAAGCCAACAGCCAACATCATCCTGAATGGAGAGAGTTTGAAAGCATTCCCCTTGAGAACGGGAACCAGACAAGGATGTCCTTCATCACCATTCTTATTCAATACAGTGCTAGAGGTCCTAGCCCGAGCAATTAGGCTAGAAAAAGAAATAAAGGGCATCCAAATTGGTAAGGAAAAAGTAAAAGTATCTCTATTTGCAGATGATATGATCTTATACACAGAAAACCCCAAAGAATCCACAAGAAAACTACTGGAACTAATAGAAGATTTCAGTAAAGTATCAGGCTACAAGATAAACATACAAAAATCAGTTGGATTTCTCTACACCAACAAAGAGAAGTTCGAAGAGTAAATCACCAAATCAATACCATTTACAGTAGCCCCTAAAAAAATAAAATACTTAGGAATAAATCTAACCAGAGACATAAAAGACCCGTACAATGAAAACTACAAGACACTACTGCAAGAAACCAAAAGAGACCTGCATACATGGAAAAACACACCTTGCTCATGGATAGGAAGACTCAACATTGTGAAAATGTCTATTCTACCCAAAGTGATCTACAGATACATTGCAATCCCGATCCAAATTCCAACGGCATTTTTTAATGAGATGGAGAAACAAATCACCAAATTCATATGGAAAGGGAAGAGGCCCCAGATAAGTAAAGCATTACTCAAGCAGAAGAATAAAATGGGAGGCCTCACACTACCTGATTTTAGAACCTATTATACAGCCACAGCAGTCAAAACAGCCTGATACTGGTACAACAACAGACACATAGACCAATAGAACAGAATTGAGAATCCAGATGTAAATTCATCCACCTATGAGCAGCATATATTTGACAAAGACCCAAAGTCCATTAATTGGGGAAAAGACAGTCTCTTTAACAAATGGTGCTGGCATAACTGGATATCCATCTACAAAAAAATGAAACAAGACCAATACCTCACACCATGCACAAAAACTAACTCAAAATCGATCAAAGATCTAAATATAAACTCTAAAACCATAAAGGTCATGGAAGGAAAAATAGGGACAATGCTAGGAGCCCTAATACATGGCACAAACAGAATACAAAACATTACTAACAATGCACAAACACCAGAAGAGAAACTAGATAACGGGGAACTGCTAAAAATCAAACACTTATGCTCATCAAAAGACTTCACCAGAAGAGTAGAAAGACAACGTACAGACTAGAAAAAATATTTGGCTACAAGAAATCCAATTGACATCTAATCTCTAAAATCTACAAGATACTGCAAAACCTCAACAACAAAAAGACAAATAACCCAGTTAAAATTGGGCAAAGTATATGAACAGGAACTTTGCCAAAGAAGACATTTAGGCAGCTAGCAGACACATGAGGAAATGCTCACTATCATTGCCATTCGAGAAATGCAAATCAAAACTATAATGAGATAGCATCTTACCCCAACAAGGCTAGCATTAATCCAAAAAACACCGAATAATAAATGTTAGAGAGATTGTGGAGAGACTGGAACACTTATACACTGTTGGTGGGGAGGTAAAATGGTACAACCACTCTGGAAATCGATTTGGTGCTTCCTTAAAAGGCTAGAAATAGAAGTACCATACGATCCAGCAATCCCGCTCCTTGGAATATATCCTAGAGAAATAGGAGCCATCACACAAGTGGATATATGCACACTCATGTTCACTGCAGCACTGTTCGCAATAGCAAAAGATAGAAACAACCTAGGTGCCCATCAACAGACGAATGGATAAACAAATTATGGTATATTCACACAATGGAATACTACCCAATGATAAAGAACAACGATGAATCTGTGAAACATCTTATAACATGGAGGAATCTGGAAGGTGTTATGCTGAGTGAGTTTCGTCAGTCACAAAAGGAAAAATATTGTATTAAGACCACTATTATAATAACTCAAGAAAAGGTTTAAATAAGAAAACATTCTTTGATGGTTGTGAGGGTGGGGAGAGAGGGAGAGGGGTATTCACTAGCTAGATAGCAGAGAAGATTTATCTTAGGTGAAGAGAAGGACAACACACACTACAGGGGAAGTCAGCACAACTGGACTAAACCAAAGCTAAGAAGTTTCCTGAATACAACCAAACACTTCTAGGGACAGAGTAGCAGGGGCAAAGGCCTGGAGACCATGGTTTCAGGTGACATGTTGATCAACTGGCATAACAAAGTTTATTAAGAAAATGTTCTGCATCTCACTTTGGTGAGTGATGTCTGGGGTCTTAAAATCTAGCAAGTGGCCATCTAAGATGCATCAATTGGTCCCAACCCACCTAGAGCAAAGGAGAATGAAGAACACCAAAGACACAAGGAAAATATTAGCCCAAGAGACAGAAAGGGCCACATAAACCAGAGACTTCATCAACCTGAGACCAGAAGAACTAGATGGTGCCTGGCTACCACCAATGACCACCCTGACAGGCAACACAACAGAGAGTCCCTGATGGAGCAGGGGAAAAGTGGGGTGCAGAACTCAAATTCTAGTAAAAATACCAGACTTAATGGTTTGCTTGAGACTGGAGGGACTCCAGAAGACATGGCCCCCAGACTCACTGTTAGCCCAAAACTAAAACCATTCCCGAGGCCAACTCTTCAGACAAAGATTAGACTGGACTATGGGACATAAAATGATACTTGTGAGGAGTGTGCTTCTTAGATCAAGTAGGTACATGAGACTAAATGGGCAGCTCCTGTCCAGAGGTGAGATGAGAAGGCAGAGAGGGTTAGGAGCTGGTTGGACGGACATGGGAAATCTGAGGTGGAAAGGAGTGTGCTTTCACAGTATAGGGAGAGCAACTGGGGTCATGTAACAATGTATGTATAAAACTTTGTAAGAGAGACTAACTTGAATTGTAAACTTTCTCTTAAAGCACAACAATTAAAAAAAAAAAAAGAATGAATACATCTTGCCTATCTAGAGATTTGTTGGCAAGAAATTATGAAAACTTTCTTCTGATAAAGATTTTCTTTTTGAAGAGCAGTAAAAGTCATCTGTTCAGATGAGGACGAGAGAGGTAGGGAATTCAGTGCTTTGAGGAATATGGAGAAGGTTTGAAATAGCTGGAGTTGTGAGTGGAAGAATGCTGACAAGGGAAGCATTGTAGACATAGACAGCACCCAGGACCCCAGTTAGTGTGGAAACAACAAATGTGTGGAAACATCAATGTGTGCGGTTATTAAATTTTTCTCTATGTGCAGCAGCCCAGGTGCAGAAATGGGGAAAAAGATTACTTGAATTCATTCAAAGTTGGAGATTTTGCCGGGGCAGGTAACACAGAAAGACAATAGAACAAGAATTTGAGGGTACTTGAGTATACTGTCATTGGAGGGATGACTAGGTAAAGAAATGAGGACAGGAAAGAGGCTGATAGACTGAGGTGCTGTGGACACTGTGCTGCCCAGATCTTCATTCAGTGAAAGACTTATTGCCCCATTTGCTGGGAAAACTGTTGGCAGGCTGCCTTCAGCTGTGCTGCCAGGCCCTCCAGGGATTACCTCATAGCTGCAGAGGGCTGCCTTACCCAAAGTTCACCTCCCTTCCCTGGTGACCCACATCCATCCAATGACTGATCAACACAGGGGTATAAAGCCCTGGCCATCTTGGCTCTTGGCTCAACTCAGAACAATTCTTAAGGCCATTGTAGCTTCAGAGTTTCCCATGGTGGAATAACCAATGTTGTTGCTAGGCCTGTGTTGCATCTCACCTTCCCCTTCTGCCTAATTCTGCTTCCTTCTCCTCCTTTCCATAGTATTGATCCCAAGGGCAGTTTTTAATAAACATCCTGAACAGAAACTCCCTCTCAGGGTTTGCTTCCTGGGAAAACCGACCTGTAACATGGTGTCTATGGACTGTAAGTCCCAGTGAGGTTGAAGGACTAGTGTACTGGGGGTAACTGAATAAGCCGGAAGGATGGAAGGGTGTGGTCACAGAGAGGGATGTCTTAGTTTATAATTTTATAGGTGGAACAATTCTGGATGATAACAAGGACAAGACTGTATCCAGGAAAGTGGGTGGCTGAGTGTAATGAAGGACAGGGTCGTTGAGGATAAGGAGGTCAAGTGGATGTTGAAGTCACCAAGAATCCACTCATTCAACAGATATTTATTGAAGACATACTGTACTAGTTATCTATTTCTGCATGACAAATTACTCCAAAAGAGAGGCTTAAAACATTTATTATCTCACATGTCTGTGAGTCAGGAATCTGAGTCTGGCTTCATTGGGTTCCTCTGTCTCAAGGTTTCTCACAAGGTGGCAATCAAGTTGTTAGCCAGGACTGCATCTTAAGGCTTGACTGTCCACTTCCAAGTTCACTCACATGGCCACTGGCAGGCCTCAGGGCCTCTCTGGCTGTTGACCAGAGACATCAGTTCCTTGCCACACGGAACTTTACATGGAGCAGCTCACAACATGGCAGCTGGTTTCTTTCAGAGTGAGAGAATAAGAGAGTGAAAGAGGGAACCTAAGAAAGAACCTAACCCAGATTTGTAACTTAATCTCCAAAGTGACATCCATCACCTCTGCTGCATGCTATTTGCTAGAAGCAAGTCAGTGAACCCAACTCACACTCAAGGGGAGTGGATTACACAAGAGTGTGTATACTAGGAGGTAGGAATCATTCGGAGTCATCTTAAATGCTGCCTACCACACTTACTATGTGCAGGGCAATATTCTAGGTGCTAGGAATATAGCAGTGAACAAGACAGACAAAAGCCTTCATTCTTAGCACTTTCAAATTGGAAAGAGTCAGACAATAAACAAGTAAACAGACAAGATCATTTAAGAACATGATATGTGCTATGAAAATAATAAAATAAGATAATGTGAAAGAAAGTGACTGGGTGGGGTAGAAGTAGGAGATTATTTTATATAAGGGAGCCAAGGAACGTCCCTGGGTGGTACGAATTGTTAATGTGCTCACTGCTAACTGAAAGGCTGGTGGTTCGAGTCACTCAGAGACACCTCAAAAGAAAGGCCTGGTGATCTACTTCTGAAAAATCAGCCATTGAAAACTGTATAGAGTTCAACAGATGACTGGATAAGCAAAATGTGGTACATACATACAATGGAATACTACTCAACCAATAAGAGAAATGAAGTCTTTGTACGTGCTACAATATGGAGGGAGCTTGAAGACACTGTGTTGAGTGAAATAAGTCAATTACAAAAGAACAAATATTGTATGACCTCACTTATATAAAAAGTCAAGACCAGACAAATGTATAGAGAACAAAATTTATTAGTGATTACCGGCGTGGGAGGAAGGGGGGAAAGGGAGTTTATTACTTATGAAATTTTGAGTTTCGGTTTATGGTGATGGAAAAATCACATTAATTAAGGGTAAGGTAGCAAAGCTGAATATTGTAAGTGCTGTCAATAAGTTGTACACATGTAAAAATTTGATTTGGCAAAAGTTGTGCAATAGGACTTCCAGGAAACATGGCGCTACAGACAGAAGCACCATGCCGTCCCCCCAAAGTAAAGACCTGAAAAATTAAGTCAAACAGAGACAAACGTCAATCCTGAAACCCTAAGCATCAAATGAAGAGATAAAGAACTGAACCAAGCATCAAATGGAGTAAGAAACTGATAGAGAACAGAGAGCAAGGAGAGACACGTGCAGAGGTCCCCTATCAGCTAACGCAGCACGGATTCACCATCCTGGACTCCTGTCGGCGATCGGCGCAAGTGGAGTACAGGAAAGCAACTTCACAGAGTTCCCAGCAGAAGACAGAACAACCAGTAACCAATGATATACGCTTTCCCACTCCCTATCCTTCTTCACCCCCACTTGGCCTCCTCTGCTTCCTGCGGCCACAGTCTCTTGGCCAGGAGGCACAAGCTTCAGCCCTGTGCAGCTTGAACTCCACTCACCCACACCAGCCAGCTCCTGGAATGTCATTTTTTTGTTGCTGGTGTTGCTTTTTTCTGCTTCTTTTGGTTTCTTCCATACCTCTCACCAGCTCCCCCTCCATTTTCTCAAATACCTGGCTTCATGTGCCATCTTTGCTTCTTCCTGAAAGGCTGTGAAATGCCACTCAACTGTGGAACTGCTTCCTGGCCCGCTCTGCCACACTGGTGGGGTCACCGGGCTTTTTTTTTTTTGTTTTGATTTGTTCTGTTTTGATTTTTAGTTTGTTTGATTTGTTTTTCTTTTCTTGGCTTGGGAGCCTCTTCTAGCCGGGCTGTATGGCGTGGCTTGGGAGCTACTTCCTTAGTCTGGGCAGCCACACAGTGGGATCTCTGGGGGCATTTCCTCTTCTGGTTTTTTTTTTTTTTGTCTTTTTTGTTTTCTTTTCTCTCTTTTGCCCTTTTTGTCTTTCTTCATTTTTCAGTTTGTCATCTCTCTATACTTACCTTCTCTCTCTGTCTCCTGAATACCTGCTGCTGGATGACAGACACCTCTACCCCTTCTAGCTAGGCTGTACATTGCAGCCTGGGAGCCACTTCCCCGGTCTTTGCACCTGCACCAGTGGGATCCCTGGGGAGATTTCTATTCATTTTTTTCTAATTTCTATTTATTTACTTTTTCTTTTTTTCTTTTCCTCTTTGTTTTTCTGCATTTCTTGGTCTCTCATCTCTCCACTTCAATGACAAGCTCTCCTAGTACTCTTTTTTGTTTTTGGCTCCTGTTTCTCTCTCCTCTCCCTCCTCTTCACTATACCCATCTTAGTTCCACACATCCCAATCTCCTCCCTCCTTCCTGCCTACCTGCACCGTGCACTAAACATCACACCCTCAAGCATCAGAGGAACCTGCCCTGCACTGATTCCTGGTCCACCCTGTTGGACCTAGTACGCATCACAAACAACCCATCCCGGCAACTCCTCTTCAGCTGGACCTGCCCTGCTGTAACATACCTGAGCAACTGACCCTGCTCACTGGACAAGGAGCCGAAAAGTATCATGCCCACAGACGAGCAAACAACAAAGAACACACAGCCCCCCTGCTCAGACATAACCAAATAAAGCAAAAAAGCAAGAGGAAGTAAATAAATCTACAATCAATAAATGAGGAAAATAACTACTGAATGTCCCAAAGACAGCAGACAATATCAAAACATATATAAAAAAAAGACAGGATGGTTCCAGTAGGTGTCCAAAATAAAACACCAGATTACCCAGTAGAAGAAAAGACACTAGAACTACCTGATAGGGAATTCAAATCTCTAATATTCAGAGTTATCCAAGAGATGAATCAAAAATCAGACAAAAGTAAGGAAAAAATAGACAAATTCCTGGAAAATACAGACCAAAAAATGGAAGAATTAAGGAAAATAATATAGGAAAAAATTACAACTAGAAATCATACAAAAACAACAATTGGAAATACAAAAGATAAACAATAAGATTTCAGAAATGGACAGTGTCATAGAATGGCTGAGGAGCAGGACTGAAATGATGGAAGACAGGATCAGCAAATTGAAGATAAAAACTTGGATACAACTTTGTTAGAGGAAAAATCAGGAAAAAGAACAAAGAAAAATGAAGAAACCCTGAGAATTATGTGGGATACAATCAAAAGCAAAAATTTGCAAGTGATCGGAGTTCCAGAACAGGGGAAGAAAACAGAAAACACAGAGAGGATCATTGAAGAACTGCTGACAGAAAACTTCCCCAATGCCATGAAAGATGAAAAGTTGACCATCCAAGAATCACAACCAACTCCAAACAGGATAGACCCCAAAAGAAAATCACCAAGGCATATCATAATCACACTTGCTAAAACCAAAGACAAACAAAGAATCCTGAGAGCAGCTTGAGAAAAACAAAAAGTCAATACAGAGGAGAAACAATAAGACTAACCTCGGATTATTTGGCAGAAACCATGCAGGCAAGTAGGAAATGGGATGACATATATAAAACCTTGAAAGAAAAAAATTGTCAACCAAGAATAATATATCCTGCAAAACTCTCATTAAAATATGATGGTGAAATTAGGACATTTCCAGATTAACAGAAATTAAGGGGTTATATAAAAGCCAAACCAAACCTACAAGAATTACTAAAGGGAGTCCTTCAATCTGAGAACAAACAACATCAGACCACAGGCTGAATCTAGGAGGCAGGATTGCACCAGCCAGATACTAACCTAGGAAATGAACTCAAGGACTATCCAGAATAAAAAAAAAATTACAACAGGGAATCAGAGAGGATAATCTGTAAATGACAATAACATCAGAACAATAAAAGAGGGAATAAATGGTGTAGGTATAAAACCCTCGAATGGAGAGGAACTCAAAGTGAAGCCAAGTAATAATAGACTGGTTGAAACCTAGGAAGATAAGGATAAATTTCCAGGTAACCACAAACAAAGTTAACAAATATACTCATCAAAATAAAGAAGAAAAACATAAAGATGGAGTAAAAACAAAAGAAATGAAAAAAATCCACAAACAAAAGGAATTCAGCACAGCAGAGTAAGAGGAACAAAGAAAACGTCACACCACAAAAAAAGCACTACAAAATGACAGCAATAAACTCACACCTATAAATAATTACACTGAATGTAAATGGACTCAATGCACCCATAAAGAGATGGAGAGTGACAGAATGGATTAAAAAAACAGGAACCATCAATATGCTGTCTACAAGAGACACAATTTAGAAACAATGATGTAAATTTATTAAAAATCAAAGGATGGAAAAAATATATCAAGCAAACAGCTACCAAAAAAGAGCGGGAATAGTAATCCTAATCTTAGACAAAATAGACTTTAAAACAAAATCCACCATAAAAGACAAAGAAGGACACTATATAATGATTAAGGGGACAATTCATCATCAAGACATAACCATAATAAACATCTACGCACCCAATGATAGGGCTCCAAAATACATAAAACAAAATCTAACAGCACTGAAAAGAGAAATTGACAGTTCCACAATAATAGTAGGAGACTTCAACACACCACTCTCGGTAAAGGAGAGAACATCTAGAAAGAAACTCAACAAAGATACAGAAGACCTAAAGGGCATAATCAGCCAACTTGACCTCATAGACATATATAGAAGGCTCCACCCAACAGCTGCAAAATACACATTCTTTTCCAATGCACATGGAACGTTCTCCAGAATAGACCATATCTTAGGCCACAGAGCAACCTTCAGTGAACTCCAAAACATTGAGAGAATACAAAGTATCTTCTCTGACCACAACACCATCAAGGTAGAAATTAACAACAGGAAGAGTAAGGAAACAAAATCAGTTACATGGAAACTGAATAACAACCTGCTTACAAACCCCTGGGTAATAGAAGAAATCAGAGATGGAATCAAAAAATTCCTAGAATTAAACGAGAATGAAAACACATCATACCAAAACCTCTGGGACATAGCAAAGGCAATCTTCAGAGGACAATATATAGCAATACATGCACACATAAAAAAGAAGAAAGGGACAAAATCAAAACATTAACTACAAAACTCAAACAAATAGAAAGAGAACAGCAAAAAAAAAAAAAAAAAAAAAAAGCCCACAGCCACCAGAAGAAAGGATATAATAAAGATCAGAGTAGAAATAAATGAAATAGAGAACAGAAAAACAATAGAAAGAATCAACAAACCCAAAAGTTGGCTCTTTGAAAGGATCGACAAAATCGACAAACCACTGGCCAGACTGACAAAAGAAAAACAGCAAAGGATGCAAATAACTCAAATAAGAAATGAAATGGGGGACATTACAACAGATCTAACTGAAATAAAAAGGATCATAACAGAGTATTATGAAAAACTATACTCCAACAAATTTGAAAACCTAGAGGAAAGGGATAAATTTCTAGAAATACACTACCTACCCGAACTAACACAACGCGATATTGAAAATCTGAACAGATTCATAACAAAAGAAGGGACTGAAAAGGTAACTAAAAAAACTCCCAACAAAAAAAAAGCCCTGGCCCAGATGGATTCACTGGACAATTCTACAAACATTCGGAGAAGAGATTGTATCAGTACTACTCAAACTATTTCAGAACATAGAAAAGGAAGCGACACTTCCAAATTCATTCTATGAAGCCAGCATAACCCTGATACTGAAACCAGGCAAAGGTGCCACAAAAAAGAAAATTACAAACCAATATCTCTCATGAATATAGATGCAAAAATTCTCAACAAAATTCTAGCCAATAGAATTCAGCATCATATCAAAAAAATAACACACCAAGACCAAGTATCATACCAGGTATGCAAAGATGGTTCCACAGTAGAAAATCAATCAATGTAATCCACCACACAAATGAAAGGAAAGAAAAGAATCACATGATCATCTCAACTGACACAGAAAAGGCATTCAACAAAGTCCAACACCCATTCCCGATTAAAAAAAAAAACTCTCATTAAAATAGGTAGAAGGGAAATTTCTCAACAAAATGAAGGACATCTATGCAAAACCAACAGCCAACATCATACTTAATGGAAAGAGGCTGAAAACATTCCGCTTGAGAACAGGAGCAAGACAAACATGCCCTTTATCACCACTACTATTTAACATTGTGCTGCAAGTCCTAGTTAGAGCAATAGGGTAAGAAAAGGAAATAAAGGGCATCCAAATTGGTAATGAAGAAGTTAAACTGTCCCTATTTGTGGATGGCATGATACTATACATAGAAAACCCTAAAGACTCCACAAGAAAACTACTGGAACTAATAGAAAGATACAGCACAATAGCAGGATACAAGATACACATACAAAAATCAGTTGGATTCCTATACGCCAATAAAGAGAACCATGAAAAGGAAATCAGGAGAACAATACCATTTCTAATAGCCCCTAAAAAAATAAATCTAACCAGGGATGTAAAACCTATACAAAGAAAACTACAAAACACTACTGCAGGAAACCCAAAGGGATCTACATAAATGGAAAAACATACCATGCTCATGGATAGGTAGACTCAACACTGTGAAAATGACAATTCTACCCAAAGCAATTTACAGATACAATGCAATCCTGATCCAAATACCAACAACATTCTTCAAAGAGATGGAAAAACTAATCATTAACATTATATGGAAAGGGAAGAAGCCCCGGATAAGTAATGCACTATTGAAGAAGAAGAATAAAGTAGAAGGACTTGCACTACCTGACCTCAGAATCTACTATACGGCTATGGTAGTCAAAACAGCCTGGTGCTGGTACAACGACAGATACATTGACCAACGGAACAGAACTGAGAACCCAGATGTAAATCTATCCACCTACGGTCACCTGATCTTCAACAAGGGCCCAAAATCCATCAAATGGAGGAACAGTCTTTTTAACAAATTGTGCTGGCAAAACTGGATGCCTGTCTGCAAAACAATGAAACAGGACCCATACCTCACACCATGTACAAAAACTAATATAAAATGGATCAAATACCTAAATATAAAGCCAAAAACTATGAAGTTCATAGAATAAAAAATAGCATCAACACTAGAGGCCTTAATACATGGCATTAACAGGATACAAACCATAACCAACAACACGCAAACTCCAGAAGATACTCTAGATAACTGGGATCTTCCAAAAATTAAACACTTATGCTCATCAAAAGACTTCACCAAAAGAGTAAAAAGAGAACCTACAGACTGGGAAAAAATTTTTGGACATTACAAGTCAGACAAAGGTCTAATCTCTAAAATCTACAAGAAAATCCAACACCTCTACAACAAAAAGACAAATAATCCTATTAAAAAATGGGCAAAGGAAATGAACAGACACTTCACCAAAGACATTCAAATGGCCAACAGACACATGAGGAAATGCTCGCGATCACTAGCCATTAGAGAAAAATGCAAATCAAAGCCACCATGAGATACCATCTCACAACAGCATTGCTGGCATGAATCAAAAACACTGGAAATAACAAATGTTGGAGAGGTTGCGGGGAGATTGGAACTCTTATGCACTGCTGGTGGGAATGCAAAAATGATACAACTATTTTAGAAAATGATATGGTGCTTCCTTAGAAAGCTAGAAATAGAAATATCATAGGCTCCATGGATCCACTCCTAGGAATATAGCCTAGAGAACTAAGAGCCATCACACAAATAGACATATGCACACCCTTGTTCATTGCAGCATTGTTCACAGTAGCAAAGAGATGGAAACAACCTAGATGCCCATCAACAGATGAATGGATAAACAAACTATGGTACATACGCACAATGGAGTATTATGCAATGATAAAGAACAATGGTGAATCTGTGAAGAATCTCATAACATGGATGAAACTGGAGGACATTATACTGAGTGAAATAAGTCAATCACAAAAGGACAAATACTGTATGAGACCACTATTATAAAAACACATGAAAATGTTTACACACAGAAAGAAAAAATCTTAGATGGTTATGAGGGATGGGAGTGGGAAATATTAAATAAACAATAGATAAGTGATAAATTTGATGAAGAGTAAGACAGTACACAATACTGGGGAAGCCAGCACAACTTGTATAAGGAAAGGTCATGGAAGGTCCAGAGACACATCCAAACTCCCTGAGGGACTGAACTGCTGGGCACAGGGCTGTGGGGACCATGGTCTTGGAGAACATCTAGCTCAACTGGCATAACATAGTTTATATAGACAATGTTCTACATTCTACCTTGGTGAGTAGCATCTGGGGTCTTAAATGCCTTTGAGTAGTCATCTAAGATACTCCACTGGTCTCACCACTTCAGGAGCAAGGGAGATTAAGAAAACAAGATACAAGGAAAAGATTAGTCCAAAGGACTGATGGACCACAGCTACCACGGCCTCCACCTGACTGAGTACAGTACAGCTAATGGTGCCCGGCTACCACCACTGACTGCTCTGACCGGGATCACAACAGAGGGTCTTGGACAGAGCTGGAGAAAAATGTAGAACAAAATTCTAACTCACAAAAAAAAGAACAGACTTACTGGCCTGACAGAGACTGGAGAAACCCCGAGAGTATGCCCTCTGGACACCCTTTTAGCTCAGTAATGTCACTCCCGACATTCACTGTTCAGCCAAAGATTAGATAGCCCCGAAAACAAAACGAGACTAATGGGGCACAACAGTCCAGGGACAAGGACTAGAAGGCAGGAGGGGACAGGAAAGCTGGTAATAGGGAATTCAAGTTTGAGAAGGGACAGTGTTGACATGTCGTGGGGTTGTTAACCACTGTCATAAAACAATACGTGTACTAACTGTTTAATGAGAAACTATTTCTTCTGTAAACTTTCGTCTACAGTACAATAAAAAGAAGAAGAAGAAAATTCTGGTGATCTACTTTCAAAAACTCAGCGATTGAAAACCCTACTGTTAAAAAACCATCTGTATGAGACCAAAAGTTCAACAATTACTCTAAAGCAAAGATGAGAAGATAAGGGGGCAAGGAAACTAGAGTATTGAAAATGGAATAACCAGAATGCAGTTAAAGAGAATGCTGACATTAACTAATCTCACTGAACAATTTCTGTAGAAATTGCCAAATGGGAACCTAATTTACTGTGTAAACTTTCACCAAAAAAAAACAATAAAATATTATTTAAAAAAAAGAACAATGATGAATCTGTGAAGCATCTCGTAACATGGATGAAACTGGAGGACATTATGCTGAGTAAATAAGTCAATTGCAAAAGGAGGACAAATATTGTATGAGACCTCTATTGTAAAAACTCATGAAAAAGTTTACACACAACAAGTAACAATCTTTGTTGGTTATGAGGGATGGGAGGGGTGGGGGGAATACTAAATAGACAATAGGTAAGTGGTAACTTTTGTGAAGGGTAAGACAGTACACAATACTGGGGAAGGCAGCACAACTTGTATAAGGAAAGGTCATGGAAGCTCTGTAGACACATCCAAACTCTCTGAGGGACTGAATTACTGGGCTGAGGGTTGTGGGGACCATGGGCTCGGAGAACATCTAGCTCAATTGGCATAACACAGTTTATAAAGACAATGTTCTACATTCTACCTTGGTGAGTAGCGTCTGGGGTCTTAAAAGCCTGTGAGCAGCCATCTAAGATACTCCACTGGTCTCACCCCTTCAGGAGCAAGGGAGAATGAATAGAACAAGTTACAAGGGAAAGATTAGTCCAAAGGACTAATGGACCACAACTACCACAGCCTCCACCAGACTGAGTCCAGTACAGCTAGATGGTGCCTGGCTACCACCACCGACTGCTCTGACAGGGATCACAATAGAGGTTCCAGGACAGAGCTGGAGAAAAATGTAGAACAAAATTTTAACTCACAAAAAAAAGACCAGACTTACTGGACTGACAGAGACTGGAGAAACCCCGAGAGTATGGCTCCCTGATGCCCTTCATCTCAGTAATGAAGTCACTCCTGAGGTTCACCATTCAGCCAAAGATTAGACAGGCCCATAAAGCAAACAAGACTAAAGGGGCACACCAGCCGTGGGGCAAGGACTAGAAGGCAGGAGGGGACAGGAAACCTGGTAATAAGGAACCCGAGGTCGAGAAGGGAGAGTGTTGACATGTCGTGGTGTTGTTAACGAATGTCACAAAACAATACATGTACTAGCTGTTTAATGAGAGGCTAGTTTGTTCTGTAAACCTTCATCTAAAGTACAATAATAATTTAAAAAAAAGAAATTTAGGACAGAATTCTGGTCCCTGATTCCAATATTCTGTACCTTCAAATATATTATTAAGGTAGTCTCAGAATAACAATAAGTCATTTTTAAGACCAAAAAAAAAAAAAAAAGAATACAAAACCATAAGAAAATAAAAATCAGAATGTCAAGTCAAAAGCAATAATGCTGACTTAATAAATAGAACTGAATGAATATATAAACCCAATGATGAATGGAAAAATGACCACCAAAGCACTGTCCCAAAAGTTTCTTTAGTTGTTTGCACAGTCCCTAATCAGTAATCACTGAATAAATTCCATACTCCGTTGACTTTATAATATACATGTTCTTGTGGTAATAATCTTAGTTGCTTGTTTTGAATTAGTGTGCTTCTCAATTTAAAATCATGATACATTTTAGATGTATCATATGCTCTAAAAAAATAATGAACAAAAGGCCACCCCAAACTGAAAATGTGGTTTTCTTAGGTTATGTTTACTTAACCATTAAAATATACAATTGTTAGCATTTATGGACATCACACAAATAATTACTATGGTAAATGAAAATTTTTCTTTCCCATGAAAAAAGAAAGAAAACCCTGTGGAGCACAGTTATACTGACACGCATGGGCTGCCATGAGCCGGAATTGACTCAATGGCAAGTGCTACTAGTACTGTAACCGAGGAATGCATTTCTGAAGTGACATTTGAGCTGTGAATGAAAAGGACGAGGAGTAACTACCCATGCAAAAATTTGGGAGAAAAACTGTCCAGGCCGAGAGAACAGCAAATGTAAAGGACTTTAGAGAATGAGCTTGGTAAGTTCAGGGAATCACAAGTTGTCCAATGTGGCTAGAGGAAAGTGAGAGAACACAAGAACCCTAGAAGAGAGACCAGAGGTGGGTTGTTGTTGTTGTTAGGTGCCGTCGAGTCGTTCCGACTCATAGGGACCCTCTGTACAACCTAATGAAACACTGCCCGGTCCTGCACCATCCTCACAATCGTTGTTATGCTTGAGCCCATTGTTGCAGCCACTGTGTCAATCCATCTCGTTGAGGGTCTTCCTCTTTTTCATCGACCCTCTACCTTACAAAGCATGATGTCCTTCTCCAGGGACTGGTCCCTCCTGATTAACATGTCCAAAGTATGTGAAACGAAGTCTTGCCATTCTCTCTCCTAATGAGCATTCTGGTTGTACTTCTTCCAAGACAGACTTGTTTGTTTTTCTGGTAGTCCACAATATATTCAGTATTCTTCACCAACACCACAATTCAAAAGCGTCAATTCTTCTTCGGTCTTCCTTATTCATTGTCCAGCTTTCACATGCATGTGAGGCGATTGAAAACACTATTGCTTGGGTCAAGTACACCTTAGTCCTCAAGGTGACATCTTTGCTTTTTAACACTTTAAAGAGGTCTTTTGCAGCAGATTTGCCTGATGCAATGTGTCCTTTGATTTCTTGACTAATGCTTGCATGGGTGTTGATTGTGGATCTAAGTAAAATGAAACCCTTGACAACTTCAATCTTTTCTCCATTTATCATGATGTTGCTTATTGGTCCAGTCGTGAGGATTTTTGTTTTCTTTATGTTAAGGTGTAAGCGATAATGAAGGCTGTGGTCTTTGATCTTCACCAGTAAGTGCTTCAAGGCCTCTTCACTTTCACTAAGCAAGGTTGTGTCATCTGCATAACGCAGGTTGTTACTGAGTCTTTCTCCAATACTGATGCCACATTCTTCATACAGTCCAGCGTCTCAGATTATTTGCTCAACATACAGATTGAATAAGTCTGGTGAAAGGATACAACCCTGACACATACATTTCCTCACTTTAATCCACACAGTATCTCCTTGTTCTATTTGAAAGATTGCCTCTTGGTCTATGTACAGGTTCTGCATGAGCACAATTAAGTGTTCTGGAATTTCCATTCTTCGCAATGTTATCCATAATTTTTTATGATCCACACAGTTGAATGCTTTTGCATAGTCAATAAAACACAGGTAAACATCTTTCTGCTATTCTCTGCTTTCAGCCAAGATCCATCTCACATCAGCAGTGATATCCCTTGCTCCACGTCCTCTTCTGAATCCAACTTGAATTTCTGGCAGTTCCCTGTCGATGTACTGCTGCAACCGCTTTTAAATGATCTTCAGCAAAATCTTACTTGTGTGTGATATTAATGATATTGTTCGATGATTTCCACATTCAGTTGGATCACCTTTCTTTGGAATAGGTATAAACCAGAGGTAGGTGGGAGCCAGAAAATAAAGGGCCTTATAAACCACACAGGGGCCCTCGTGGTGGAGTGGTTAAGTGCTTGGCTATAACCGAAAGTTCGGCTGTTCAAACTCACCAGCAGCTCTGTGGGAGAAAGATGTGTCAGCTTGCTTCCATAAAAATTACAGCCTTGGAAACCCTATGGGGCAGTTGAGTCGGACTCGACAACAATGGGTTTGGTTTTTGGGTTTATTACCTACGCGTGGTGAGGAATTTGGACTTTATCCTAGAGCAATGGGACACCATTGGAGGTTTAAAGCAGGTGAGTGGCATATTCCAATTTATGTTTTAAAAATATCGCCTTGCCTACTGTAGGGAGAAGGTAGACTGGAATTTAGAAGTGCTGGAGTGAAGATCCAGAGAGAGATGGCAGGACTTGGGATGGAGAGGAAGGCAGAGAGGTAGGTGCCTTCATATTCATTGAATGATGAGAAGCTTAGTAGATGATCATAATGCAAAAGGGGAAAACGATGGCATTGCTGGCTGGAAGGGGCTTCAAAGGAGTAGAGGGTCTAGCATGAAGGTGAAGGAATAATGGTCTGGAAGCTGCTCTGGGGAGCAAGGAAGACACATACCTCACCTCCTTACTTGGAAGTTGGTAGGTTGTTCAAGAAGCCAGGTTTCAGTTAAGGTATCAGGAGAAAAGAGCATTCAGTGATGAGATCAATACCTGAACCCAGTGATGGGGAGACCTTTTGTTATCTGGCATCCCTGACCCATAGCAAAAATCATTCGGGGCCCTTTTCTGATTAAAGTACTCTCATCTAATTTGAGGCAGAGAGAAAGAGACTCTATAAATTCTGAGAATTCGGAGGTGTGTTAGCAAGATAAGCTGCTTTTCTAAATTAATTTGGGCTTTAGGCTTCAGCTTTTGAAATTCTAATTAGGTTATTTGCCAGCCACCCTTCACAAATCTTCAACCACTCTCCATCCTTCAATCTATCGCTTCCCTCTGAATGACTCAGCTAGGGCAGCCTGCCTAGGAAAACGTTCTTTTCTGGCTTACTACAGCAATGACCAGAGAAATAACATACTAAGAGCTGGAAATAAGCAGGCCAAGAACAAAATTTGGCCTTGGAGTTGGAGGTTCCTTGCCTTTTCCCTAGCCCAGTGTTTCTCAGCCTTTTTTTTTAAAAAATCCTTCTGCCAAGGAGCATGTTTAGACTGTTTTTTTTCCTAATCACCTCTCCTATGAGATTTTAATGCCACAGATGTACTGTATATCTGTTTACCTACTGTCGTTCTTTGTAGGGTTACACATATTGCAATATCTAAGATTCCCCCACCCCTAAGAACCAGTTTTTACCTCCTTGGAGAGAATTCTCATTGAGAATGCATGTCCTAATGCAAAGAAATGCCCCTGCTGGTGAAGATTTTAGGCACAAAGGCAGAGCCTGTTGTGGAGGTCTTTGGAGTTGGAAACTGGGGGAATTCGATAGCCCCTCAACTCATCATGTGGGAAGCATATTGCTGCTACAGATAGGTAGACCTGTCACTGATAATTAATAAATTGGAGGCTTGATTTGAAAATCAATTTTGTGGGGCTTATTTGTCCTTGAGTGCGCGGATGTTAAGCATTCGACTACTAACTGAAAAGTTGGCAGTTCAAAGCTACCCAGAAGTGCCTCAGAAGAGAGGCCTGGTGATCTGCTTCCAAAAGTTCACAGCCTTGAAAACCTTATGGAACACAGTTCTACTCTGTAACACATAGGGTCACCATAAGTCAGAATCAACTCAACGACAACTGATTTGGGTTTTTGGTAGGGGCTTATTTATCCTTCATTGGTTCATTTGAGACCTAGTGGTTCCTCTTGGGACCGAATTCCAGGGTCGGCAGAGTAGACCCCATACCAAAGGTACCTTGAGGTACAGTGTCATTCCATGAAACAAATCATGACATGTCTCTCTTGCCACAAAGACTCAGCGGTAACTGTTGGAAGAAATCTTCCATCTTCTCTGTGTACACTTAGCAACCTGCTCATCCCTGCTCCCTTCCTCATGCGTGGCTCCACCAGCCATCTGACAGGAGGAGCAGGTGCAACCATCCTGGAGGGCTGCTCTCCCCAGCTCTTCAAAGATTGCTTATTAGCTGAAAGGTAATAGGGCACAGAAGAGTCAGACAGCTCTCCATAAAGCAGCCTCTGTCTGAGCTGTGTGGAAGGAGCTGGGGGTCATGCCAAGAGAATGGAGTGGGGAGAGGGTGCCTTTCTCGTACACACTCTCAGGCTGCCAGAAGTTAGGCAGCCTGCTGTGGCCAGATGCTCTGGTATTAACCAGGTTTTGGTTCACCTGAGACTCCTCCGGCCCCTAGCAACAGTAGGCTGTCATCATCAATTTTTAAGCCTATGTTTACAGTATAGAAGGCTCAGAAAGACTGAATCTATAAAGAGAATCACTAAATAGCTCTCAGGCTGGGCTATCTTATTTTCTCATCTCTCAGGGCTAGCAGGCATCCTAGCACGCTCCCTGACATGGTCTGACCTGGGAATAAAACAAAATCAGTGTTTTAGCCTCATTTCCTGGAGACTCACATGTCAGGTCTACGTGATGGACCCCAGTGTCTTGTACTGCCCTGAGCTCACTGATTTCCCTTGGAGAAGACCCCCATGGGAACTGAAGGATCCCACAGTCAATGCCAGAAGGACCCCTCTAGCAGGGTTCTAACTCAGAAACCATGGGCCGCTGGCCCAGTGGATCCCAAACTTTAGTGTATATCAGAATCACCCAGGGTAAAAGAATGTTCACCATGATCACTGTGCTCTTTTAAAGGATTGTCTATATGAGATCAAATTGTCAGTGGTAACTCTAAAGCACAGATGAGAAGTTTGGGGGTAGTGAGTCTAAATCAATGGTGGTGAAACAATATGGGTAGAGATAGCGAGAATGGTGACACAATGTGAAGAATGCAACCAACGTTATTGAGTTGTACATGTAGAAATTGATGAATAAGATATGCGATGTATATTTTCACCAAAATTAAAATTAAAAACAGATGAAATGAGAAAGTAAAAGAATCACCTAGGGGAGCTTGTCCAGGCAGAGGCCCCAAAGATTCTGACTCAGTAGGTGTGGAGTGAGGCTTGGGCACTGGAGTTTCTAATAAGCTCCCCAAGGGACTCAAATGCTCAGCAGCCCATGACTATAGCTTGGGAGAGACCTAGGGGGCTTATGAAAGGACTTTTGGAATTTCAGGTACCCCCTGATGCTCTGAAAATTACATGTGTGGTGCTTTGTCCAGGTAGAGGCTCACACAATTAACCCTTTCATGGGTGAATTATTTTTATTTTTATGGAATTGTTTTGTGATGCCATGTTTTTTCACTAATGGAATGGCTGCTGAATCATTGTTTGTTGGTAGTTTTTTTATTAGTTGAAAAAATGGGGTGCCAATTGCAAGTGAGACATATCAGTCCCATGTTCCATGAAGCACATCACACACGTGGGCTGTATCGGTCCCATGGCACATCACACTTCCTGGTTACTCTTGAGCCATAAAATGTCTCACTCAACTTTCCAAAAATACACACGAAATACTAAATAAACATTGCACTTGCTGCATATAATTGTGATCAGTTTGATTGATAGTGGGCCATATCGGTACCATGTTCCATGAAGGACATCACACTCATGGGACATATCAATTCCATGGCCCAGGAAGTGCATCATAAACTATTTTCACCTTAAAAATAACTCATTTACTTTAATATTTCTGAATGCCGGTAACTATACCTTCCCAGTAACACAAAGGAAATAGTAAACATACTTGCAAGCCTTATCTTGCTGTATAGAAGCCAAAAGACACAAAATCACTCCTCCGGGAAGCACCCCCCCATGTAAATGACTCTCAGCACTCAAATGTGGCGCAGACCAACTTCCTTATTGTCTTAGTCATCTAGTACTGCTATAACAGAAATACCATAAGTGGATGATTTTAACAAAGATAAATTTATTTCTTCACAGTCCAGTAAGCTAAAAGTCCAAATTCAGGGTGTCAGCTTCAGGGGACGGCTTTCTCTCTCTGTCGGCCTTCTCATCAATGTTCCGCCGGACTAGGAGCTTCTCTGCACAGGGACCCCGGTCCAAACCACGCGCTCCGCTCCCAACACTGCTTTCTTGATGGTATGAGGTCCCCAACTCTCTGCTTGCTTCCTTTTCCTTTTATCTCTTAAGAGATAAAAGGTGGTGCAGGCCACACCCCAGGGAAACTCCCTTTACATTGGATCAGGGATGTGACCTGGGTAAAGATGGTGTTACAATCCCACCCTAATCCTCTTTAACATAAAATTACAATCACAAAATGGAGGCCAACCACACAATTCTGAGAATCATGGCCCAGCCAAATTGATACACACATTTTTGGGGGGACATAATTCAAACCATGACACTTATTTTTTAGGCAGTTGCACCAATATCTGCCACGGTGCCAAAAGGTACTAAAGTGGCTCAAATGCCTGCCAATAAACCTTCAGGGATAGAAAAATGTAACATAGACATATATATCTCTTAGTCCATGAAAGGGTTAAGAGACACTGCTAAACTTAAACCAAAAATATCCCCTGAAGTCTTCTTAAAACCAAACAATAATTTAGCTTAACTAGTAAAAAATGTCTGCCTTGAGCATTATGCTCTTTTTAGATCTATCTATATGGGATCAAAGTGACAACAGCAACTCGAAAGATTAGATAGGAACGTTAGGAGGCAGTGATTTTATGTTAAGGGGGGAGGAAGAACTCAGAAAAGGAGGGTTAGAATGTTTGCACAACTCGAAGAATGTAATCGATGTCACGAATTATACATATCGAAACGGTTGAATTGGTGTATGTTTTGCTGTGTATATTGTCAATGACAACAAAATTAAATTTAAAAAGAGAGACAGACACTGCTATAGGAAAGTAGCCAGACCACACTAGTGTACTTCATGGAAAAAATCAGCAGACATTGATCAACAATGCCTAAGACAGGCTGCCTATATAAGAAGGGAAAGCGTCACCAATGCAAAAGAATGGCCCTGTGGACTCAAGACAGCAAGAAATGCGGTCTTGGCAACCAAATGAGTATTTCCTCCAGCACCACCCTTCTGGGAAAAAAAAATCAAATGCTAATCAAATTGCCCTTATCAACTGCCTATTCCAACAGGACTCAGGCCTCTACTAGAGACTGCTCTGCAGATGAACCACTTTACCTTCAACAGCATTTCTTTCCCCTGGAGTGAGGCTGTGCTTTGCTTGTACTTTAATTGGGGAAGGGAAAGGGAGAAAGGGGGAGAGGGGAGGGCAAAGACAGTAATTTTTTTTCTACATATCAAAAAAGATAAAGATAGCTACAAGTGTGATTTTCCCTCTCCTTCACACACACTCACACACAGTGCAATGGTGTTATAATTGGCTGTCCACATGGTGTAATTTGAGAGATCTCTGCTCAAAAGTATTATTTTCCCCATCAGTCATTCCATCTTCATATCTTCATTCGAGTCTGAAAGAGTCTTGAGTCTTGAGAAGGTTTTATCATTCAAATTGTCCTATTAGAATTCAGATACTCTAGTTAGGAGTTGAAGGAGCCCTGGCAGCACAATGGTTAAGCACTCTGCTGCTAACCAAAAAAATGAGTGGTTCGAACCCACCAGCCATTTCATGGAAGAAAAGTCCTGGTGATCTGCTCCCGTAAAGATTCCAGCCTAGGAAACCCTATGGGGCAGTTGTATTCTGTCCTATAGTGCCGCAATCAATTCAACAGCACATAACAAACAACAGTTGGGAGTTGAGATGGAAACCAGGAATTCTTAACCTGGATCCATGGCTGTCTGTATGTGGTGGCATCCTTTAATGTATATCGGAATGACCTGAATGGGTGTTTAAATGCAGATCCTAGGGCTCCACCCATTTGCAAAGATTCTGATTCCTTCCCTCTAAACCAGGGCTCAGGAATCTGCATTTTAAACAAGGTGTCCAAGAAATTCTGATACAGGTTGTCCTTAGGCCACACTTCAGGAAACACTGCTCTTCAAAAGGGTTGTAAACTGCCTGAAAGTAAATGCAAAGTTGTAGGTCATGTGTGTGTATTTTTCTGGGAATTGGTCCACAGCTTTAATCAGATTCTGAAAGACTCCTTGACTTGAAAAAGGTAGATAACCATTTACAAGCTAATATTTTAGCAAAGTGTAGCAAAAATAGGATCCAGAATATGAGGGATAGGGATATCCCTAAGGAAGGAAACATCCCTAGATTGTATATAGGAATAGGAAAGGATCCTCAATAAAGTCACTTTGCTATATGCTCTGACTAAGAAAGGGGAGAAATTATAACAAGCATCATTACTAAAATGAAGGATCTTAAACCTGGGGAACAAAAACATTTGCAACTTACATCACAGGGAGCTAATTTCCTTACCATGTAAAGAGCTATTACAAACTCATAAGGAAAAGACGACTAAGCCAATAGAAAAATGGGCAATGGACATGAACAAACAGTTCACAGAAAAGGAAATATGAATGACTCTTAAACATATGAAAAAATGTTCAACATCACTCATAATAAGAGAAATACAATTTAATATTACTAAGAGATCTCATTTTTCATCTATCAGATTGAGGAATATGAAAAAATTTGATAACATACTGTGCTCATGGGTGTGTAAATTGGAGCATGTCTATGGAGGGCAATCTGACAATATGTATAAAAATTACAAATGCCCACACCATTTTATGCAGCCATTCTACTTTTAGGAATGTATCATACAAATATACTCCCACATGTGTAAAGATTATTCATTGCGGCAATGTTTGCATCAGCGAAAGTTTGCAGCAGACCTGAGTATCCATCAATAACCAACCATTTGCTCTTGAGTTAATTTCTACTCATGATGATCCTATGTGTGTCACAGCAGAACTGTGATCCATAGGGCTTTCAATGGCTGATTTTTCAGAAGTAGATCACCAGGCCTTTCTTCTGAGGTGCCTCTGGGTGGACTTGAACAGCCAACCATTTGTTAGCAGCTGAGAGTGTTAACCATTTGTACCACCCAGGAACTCCAAAATAAGTTGCCAGCGAGTTAATTCTGTCAATAGGAGACAGGTTAAATAATTTACAGAGATCCATAGAAGAGAATCGTATGCAAATATAAAATGTCTAGTCTCTTTATGTACTTATGGAAAGCATCTCCAAGATGTATGGTTCTGCAAAAAAAAAAAAGAAAAAAACGAAAAACAAGTTGCTGAACACTGTGTGTGGTATGGTATCATCAGTGATAAGTTGTTGTTAGTTGCAGCCATGGCAACCTCAGGTGTGCCGAGTAGAATTGCTTCATAGACCTGTCTTCCAGGCACGTCTGAGTGGGTTCGAACCACCAATCTTTTGGCTAGTAGTTGAGTGCTTAACCATTGGCACCACTCAGGGACTCCATTCTATGATAAGAGTGTGTGTATATTTGCTTGTACGTGTATGGACCATCTCTTGCAGAATACACAAGAAACTGTTAACAATGGTTTGACAAGACAGGGTTTGGGAGCAAAGTTTATTTTTCATTTATACTCTTTTATATCTTTTGTATCATTTGCATGAATTTCCTATTAAAAATAAATAAGATGTTTAAAAATGGAAACTAAATCATGCAAGCAAGCTGGTTGTGGTTGCAGTGTGAAGGGTGGGTTGGCAGAATGTGAGGCAGGAGTGGAGATTCTCACTGGGGAAGCATGGTCCCTGGGGGAGAGGCTGGGCCACACCACTGCCACTGGAGCAGGGGCAGATTATCCAGTAAGCAAGGTACATACAGGCTTACTTGTGCTTACTTACTAATCTGTAGTGCCCAATTTCACCAGTTTTTCACCACATGAAAGACGTAGTGAAACCCATGTGAAATTGGGCACTACAGATTGGTAAACACAAGTAAGCCTGTGTGTACCTTGCCTATTGGGTAATCTGTCCCTGCACTGGAAGCACACTGTGGGTGCTCAAAAAATTCTAACAGATGAATGGATGGGACATAACTTATTCCTTGGGTATGTTGGAGTGTAAATAAGTTTGAGAGCCACTGGACCAGAGGTAGGGAGACCTTTAAGGAAAGAGTTTCTCAACATCCTCTCTACACCTTGAAACCCGCACATCCTTCAGGGCCTGGTTTGGGTGTTATCTCCTCCCTTGAGACTCCGTTATCTTCTTCAAGGCCCCAACTCCATCTCCCATGGGTTAAAATTCATTTTTCTCCTCTGTATTCCTGCAGCGTTTTCCTTAATCCATTCTTAGGACTTACTTCAATCTGCTTTGTTAGCTGCCATCAGGTTGGCCTCAACTCGTGGCGACCCCATGCACAATGGAAAACAATGCTGCCTGGTCCTGCATCATCCCCATGATCGGCTATGGATCGGACCATCGTGATCATTGTGATCATAGGGTTTTCACTGGCTGATTTTCAGAAGTAGATCGCCAGGTCTTCCTTCCTAGTTCATCGTAGTCTGGAAGCCCTGCTGAAACCTGTTCTGCATCACAGCAACACACAAGCCTCCTCCGACAGAAGGGTGGTGGCTGTGCATGAGGTATATTGGCCAGGAATTGAGCCCAGGTCTCCCACATGGAAGGCAAAAATTCTACCATTGAACCACCAAATGCTTCAATCTGCTTTATGGTTTAGATATTAACTTGCATATCAGTCTCTCCCACTAGATTGAGAAAAACTTCACGGCTAAGACTTTCTCCTATCCATCTCTGTCTGCCCGCTCCACATACACACAGTGCCAGCATAATACCTGGCATATAGGAGGTGGCCAATGAATAGAGATGATCCACAATAAAGACCATTCAGCTCTCCTTACAAGACACCTAAATGACCCCAACCCTGGGCAGGAATGTGCTCTAGATTGCACCACAGATGACATTGGCCCTGTGGGTGATAACAGTCACAAAACATAGGCCTTGACTGGGCCACCTTCCCAATGAGTCACTTGATTCACTCAGATGTTGTAAAGGTTGTCTCTTACCAGTCAGCCAGGCCCTAGCAGATAGGACTCAGCAGATGGTCTGCGTTTCTTCAGGGGCGGATTATGCAATAGGCAAGGTAAGCACATGCTTACCAGATTATCCGTAGTGAACAAGTTCACATTTTTTTCACCATATCAAAGATTCTGCTTCTAGGTATGGCTAGCATCTGTCTCTCTCCCAACCCCACAGCACTCTCCTACAGAATCAAAGCCTCTTTTCAAATTTACAATCCCTGACAAGGGTAGATGACCTAGTAAGCCGGGTAAGCACAGGCTTACTTGTGCTTACTTATTAATGTATAGTGAACAATTTCACATCAAACGTGTGGTAAAACCCATGTGAAATTGTTCACTACAAATGATCTGGTAAGCAAGATAAACACTGTGCTTACGTTGCCTATTGGATAATCCGCCCCTGTTAGATATCCTTTCCAGTTCCCATGGCCTGGAGAAGGTGGGCAGTGCACTCGTGCTTCACCTTCTTCCTCCCATGTCCATAGCAGTCCTCATTGATCCAGCAGACTCTTTTTCCTATTGAGCATAGATAGGGCCTCCAAATCCCCTCAAAAGACAGCAGCTACTAATCAGCCGGGATTGAAACCTGTTGACCTACTGACCATCCTAGGCCTAGAGCAGATTCATGCTCCCTGGGGCAGAGCACCCTGCCAGCCTATTACAGAAACCCTCCCAGGGGTATTCAAACCCAGGCATATTCTAGGCCTACAAGAGCTGTGATCAAGCCATTTGTGAACCTTGGGCACTGATGGGCAAGTCTTCTGGGCCTGGCAGTGCTAAACCCTGACTGGTGCTAGTGAGCAAGCCAGCTCTGCCGCTAGCATGGAGACAGACCAATCTCAGTTAACTGGAATCTAATTCATCAGAAAGCTCAAGTCACTGAAACCTGCCCTATCTTCCTTGTTTCCCCTACCTACCCCCAAACAGAAACCATATCATACTTTCAAGATGTAGATGGAAAAGATAAACAAACTCCTATCTTGACTTCTGTTTTGAAACTGACATTACCAGAGTATGCCTTGAGGTCAGGCCACACACACTGGGCCTAGACTCCTACGTCTTTCTCTAGCTTGACTTCCACTCCCATGTCTGGGTACTAACCAATGACGTTCACAATTATGACCTGTGAATCTGCAAGACCCTCACTCAGCAGAGACGCAAATGATGGTCACACATAGCCCATTCATAATCTCCAGTCTTCCCATTAGTTTAGATCAGGAGCCAAATCCAGCTCCACCACCTGTTTTTATAAAAAAAAAAAAAGAGTTTTATTGGAACATATCCTTGCTCATTCATCTACATATTGTCTATGGCTTCTTTCGCACTACGGTGGCAGAGTTGAATAGTCGTGACAGAGATCATACGGCACACAGAACCTAAGATATTTATTATCTGGCCCTTTACAGAAAAAGTGTGCCATCCCTTGGTTTAGGCCACTCTTAGAGCTCATCCAAAACAGTGATCACCACCTCTTCCTTCCTCCTCCCCTTCCCTTTTCCTCCCTTCCCTGCACCGACCCTCAGACACACATGAGCACACGCACACACATGCACACACACACACACACAACACACCAAGAGGAGCCAGTACTGGCTGGGACCAGGAGCAGGAAGGGGCTGGGAAAGCAGAATTCAATCACTTTCATAGGCCCAGCCACCTTTACGAGGAACACAGAGCTTGAGAACTGTGCATTTCAGGTTGTGTATTTGTGGCAGTGGGGGTTACAGTCAGTGTGAGAAAGCATGTGTTTGAAATGGTGTCTTTATGCACATCTAACAGAAGGTGTGTGATCTACAAGAGTGTCACTAAATCTGCATTGGGAGAGCCACCTGTTCCCTTCCAACCCAGAGTTACTTTCCATTCTTTAGCTCCAGTTTCAGTTGGGAGGGGGGAGTAGGGAAGGGACGGTGTGGATGGGATCTGTATGGAGAATTTCTTTAGACATCTTTTCCCATCTCTATTGAAAAAGCAGTGGCTCTTTTCCCCGTTCCCTTTCCTCTCTCTCTGGCATCTTCTCTCTCTTACCCTCAGTGTAGGCAGCAATGTGGGCAAGTCGTCTATCAAGTAAGCACCATTTCAGGGATTATTCCTGGACTATAGATAAAAGGCTTACCTAATAGTGAACACAGAATATTGATGTGTTAGTTTTTCTCTTTCTTTTTTTTATTTTTTAACTTAGGTCTTCTTTAATTTCTTTTTTTTTTTTAATTGTTGTAACACAACATTTGCCAATTCAGTGTTTCTCATGTGTACAAGTTAGTGATATCAACTACATTAATCATGTTGTGCAATCATCACTGATAATTGTTGCCAAATTTTCCATCACCATAAACAGAAACTCACTGCTTCCTAAACAATGACTCCCCTTTTTTCCCTCCCTGTCACCCCTGGCAACCCCTAATAAAACTTTCATCTCTGGAAGATGAGAATGGTTGCACAACTTGGAGAATATAATCAATGTCACTGAATTGTATTTGTAGAAATTGTTGAATTGGTGTATGTTCTTCTGTGTATATTCTCGACAACAACAACAAAAATATATTATAAAAAAAAAAAAACCCTCCAAAACATCATGGAGGCTCCGTGGACACATCCAGACTCCCTGAAGGACTGAATTACTGTGCAGACGGCTGTGGGGACCATGGTCTCAGGGAACAGCTAGCTCATTTGGCATAACACAGTTTATAAAGACAGTGTTCTACATTCTACCTTGGTGAGTAGCATCTGGGGTCTTAAAAGCCTGTGAGCAGCCATCTAAGATACTCCACTGGTCTCACCCCATCTGGAGCAAGGGAGAATGAAGAAAACTAAAGACACAAGGGAAAGATTAGCCCAAAGGACTAATGGACCACAACTACCATGGCCTCCACCAGATTGAGTCCAGTACAACTAGATGGTGCCCGACTACCACCACTGACTGCTCTGACAGGGATCACAGTAGAGGGTCCCAGACAGAGCTAGATAAAAATGTAGAACAAAATTCTAACTCACAAAAAAAGACCAGACTTACTGGACTGACAGAGACTGGAGAAACCCCAAGAGTATGGCCCCCAGACACCCTTTTAGCTCATTCCGAGTTTCACCCTTTAGCCCAAGATTAGACAGGCCCATAAGACAAAACAAGACTCAAGGGGCACACCAGCCCAGGGGCAAGGACTAGAAGGAAGGAGGGGACAGGAAATCTCGTAATAAGGAACCCAAGGTTGAGAAAGGAGAGTGCTGACATGTCGTGGGGTTGTTAAGCAATGTCATAAAACAGTATGTGTACTAACTGTTTAATGAGAAGCTAGTTTGTTCTGTAAACTTTCATCTAAAGTACAATAAAAAATAATTTAAAAAAGCTTCAAAACACAAAAAGAGCTTTGGTCTCTATACCTTCATCTACTCTAGATATTTCATATAAGTGACATCATACAATATTTCTCCATTTGTGAACGACTTATTTCACTTAGCTTAATGTTTTCAAGGTTCATCCGTGTTGTTTCATGCATCAGTACTTCATTTCTTTATCTCTGAGTAGTATTCCACTGTATGTATGTGCCACATTTTGTTTATCCACCCATCTGTTGATGGACATTTTGGTCGTTTCCCACCTTTTGGCTATTGTGGTGAATGCTGCGGTTTTTTTCTTTCTTTTGAATTGCTTTGAGTGAATAGTAGATGATTGCACCAAATCACCAATTTTGAAATTTCCTAAAAAGCAGAATTGTGATGAAATGGACTGAGGACTGAGGACAAGGTGGTAGTATGCACTTTGACTACATGAGACACCAGATTATTTTAAAACCAGTTCCATCTAGTCAGCTTGTAAGCTTTGTGAAGGTTCATTATATACGGACTGGAATATGCACTGGCCCTCAGATGATAAAAACTGAATACTTAGGCTGAATTAGAAGCTCTGGCAATGGTTTTCTCTGGTTTCTCAGGGAAGACAGACTTAACCTTAGTCAAGGAAGGCTGCTTGGAGGAAGTGATAGCAGGGAGGAGCTTTAGATGAAATGTTAGATAACCTGATTTCCAAGAAGCAGAAAAAGATATCAAGCAGAGGGAATGGCCTGGTCCACAGCTTAGAGAAAAGCTTGGGAGATAGGAATGGGGAAGTCTCAGGCACTATTCTTAGTCAGGAAGCATGCTGGAAATGGAACAGAGTGTAGGGCCAGCTCTCTGGCTCTTGTCCACATTATGTAAGTCAGGAAATGTTGCCCCAAAGTCTGCTCCCTCCACATTTTTCCCTGCCAAAATCAGTTCTCAAAAATAAAACTGAGGCATGCTAATTCCAACTGAGGTGTGAAAGATGGGAAAGGCTAAATCTATTACCTCTTCCAGGGAGATTTGCATTTTGATAAAACCAGGGCTTTAATGATGGGAATTCCGGCATGAGGTGAGCTACACAGAAGTATTCCAGGTGAGCAACCAAGTTTTCTCCATCCCCCAAAGTCACACTAATGTTGCTAGGGCTCTCTATGCTTCTGATTCATTTATCCATATCATGGGACTAAAAGCATTATTTGCCTTGTAGTGTTGTTCTGAAGATTAAATGAGATAGTCAATGCATGTAAAGTATTTAGCACAGTTCTTGGCATATTAGAAGGACTCAACAAATGTTAAATCTCTATCTTGATTACACTGTCTACTCATAGTGCCAACTCTGACAAAACATATATTCGTCACTGAGCTTCTGTTAAGGGTGATGGAAAATTTCGGGAAGACTTAACCGTGATTGTTGAACATGATGAACATAATTAATGTTACTGGACTGTACATGTGAAGATTGTAGAAATGGCAAATGTTCTTTTACCTATATAAACCCATTGCTGTCGAGTTGATTCCAACTCAGCAACCCTATAGGACAGAGTAGAACTGCACCATAGGGTTTCCAAGGAGCAGCTGGTGGATTCAAACAGCCGACCTATTCGTTAGCAGCTGCAGCTCTTAACGGCTTTACCACAATAAAAAAAATTATATGTATATATTCTTACCCTGGGTTCTGCCAGAACTCCAGAACTATATATAATGAACTAGAGAAGGTCCAGAGAAGTACAAATTATCTTGAAGGCAGGAGCTGCTGCATAAGGAAACCCTAAACAGATCATCTCTTTCCAGTGGGAAAAGGTAAACAGGATGCTATCAAAATGTGTAATTCAAGAACATCCTGAAGGTATGTGTGGGGAGACAGTAGAGTATATTAGTTAAGGACTTGGGACTCTGGAGTCTGATAGACCAGGGTTGAAATACTGGCTCTGTCCCTTACTAGCTTTGTGACCCTGGAGATGTCACTTAACCTCTCTGAGCCTCAATTTCCTCAACTTAAATGGGCATATTAAGATTAACCCAAACCAAATCCATAACCGTCGAGTTGATTTTGACTCATAGAAACCCTATAGGACAGAGTAGAACTGCCCCATAGGGTTTCCAAGGCTGTAATCTTTGCAGAAGCAGACTGCCACATCTTTCTCCCACAGAGCGGGCTGATGGGTTCGAACCTCTGACCTTTTGGTTAGCAGCTGAGTGCTTAACAACTGTACCACCAGGGCTCCTTATATTAAGACTAGATCACTCATAAAATGATTCTGAGAATTAAATAAAATGTGTATATAAACTATTTAGCAGAAAACCCAGAACATATGTGATTAGCAAATACTAACCACTTGGTCCTCGGGCAGGGCAAACAGTTAAGCACTCAACTACTAGCCAAAAGGTTAGTGGTTCGAACCCGCCCAGAAGTGCCTAGGAAGACAGGCCTGGCGATCTGCTTCCGAAAGGTCATAGTCCTGAAAACCCTATGAAGTGCAGTTCTACTCTGATACACATGAGGTCACCATGAGTCGGATTCAACTAGACAGCAACTAACACCAACAACAAAATATTAACCATTGTCTTACGGGCTTGTGACATAAGTCCTGAAGTAAAAGAATTAGTGGAGTGGTATTCCTTGGAGTATGAAGGACGCAATGTTATCAAACTTACTCTATAAAATGTATCAAACACATAACCCGCAACAATACCAAGAGTAAACCTATATTAATATTTCTATGATCCAGGCACTATTCCAAATAGGTTACACATGGTTGCATGTAATAACTCATTGAATCCTCATAACCACCCTATGAGGGCGATACTACCAATATTTTCATCCCCATCTGACAGGCAGATGAGACTTTGGCACAGAGAGGTTAAGTCGCTTGCCCAAGGTTACACAATTAGTGTGTGGACGTGGGATTCAAAGCTGTCTGGCAACAGTCTATGCTCAACAATTCTGCTAGTCTCATAAGAGATTATACAGCATGTATAACAGTTTCAGGAAGGGATTGGATAAAACATGCTGGTTATTTCTCTGCAGATTAAATGAAGGGTAAGATTGGAATATTTAGGACACCTCTAGTCAAAAGATGCATTGCATTGGGCAAATCTGCTGCAAAAGACCTCTTTAAAGTATTGAAAAGCAAAGACGTTACCTTGAAGACTAAGGCACACCTGACCCAAGCCATGGTGTTTTCAATCACCTCATATGTATGTGAAAGCTGGACAATGAATAAAGAAGACCGAAGAAGAATTGATGCCTTTGAATTATGGTGTTGGCGAAGAATACTGAATAGACCATGGACTGCCAGAAGAACGAACAAATCTGTCATGGAAGAAGTACAGCCAGAATGCTCCTTAGAAGCAAGGATGGCGAGACTATGTCTCACATACTTTGGACATGTTATCAGGAGGGATCAATCCCTGGAGAAGGACATGATGCTTGGTAAAGTTGAAGGTCAGCAAAAAAGAGGAAGACCCTCAACGAGATGGATTGACACAGTGGCTGCAACAATGGGCTCAAGCATGCCAATGATTGTGAGGATGGTGCAGGACCGGGCAGTGTTTCATTCTGTTGTTACATAGGGTCGCTGAGTTGGAATCGACTCGACGGCACCTAACAAGAACAACAGTCTTTTTTTTAAATTGTGGTAATTATATATGCAACAAAACATTTCACATTTCAACAGTCTTCACATGTAAGTTTCAGTGACATTAATTATGTTCATCATGTTGTTCAACCACCACCCTTATCCATTCCTAAATTATACCATCACCTTTAACAGATGCTCAGTGTCCCCTAAGCATTGACTCCTCTTTTTGCCATGCTTCCCACCCGCCCCTGGTGACCACAAATAAGCTTTGGTTTCTATACACTTGCCTATTCTAGATATTTCATATAAGTGGAATCAGACAATGTTAGTCCTTTAATAACTGACTTATTTCCCTCAGCACGATGTTTTCAAGGTTGGTCCATGTTGTAGCATGTATCAGGACTTCATTTCTCTTTATGGCTGAGTAATATTCAATTGTGTGTATGTACCACATTTTGTTTATCCGTTCATCTGTTGATGGATAGTTAGGCTGTTTCTGCCTTTTGGCTGTTGTAAACAGTGCTGCAGTGAACATTGGTGTAAAAGTTTCTGTTTGCATTCCTGCTTTCATTTCCTTTGGGTGTATACCTAGAAATGGAATTGCTGGGCCATACGGTAATTCTATGTTTAACTTTTTCAGGAACCACCAAACTGTTTTCCCCAGCTGCTGTACCATTTTACAGTCCCACCAGCAATAAATGAGGGTTCTAATTTCTCCACATATTTACCAACACTTTTTATTTTCCATTTTTCTGATAATAGCCATCCTAGTGGGTATGAAGTGGTTTTATTTTGCATTTCCCTAATAACTAATGACATTGAGTATCTTTTCGTGTTCTTGTTGGCCATTTGTATTCTCTTTGGTGAAATGCCTATTCAAATCCTTTGCCCATTTTTTGGTTGGATTGTTTGTAGGGCATCCCTAGACTTTCAGAGTGATGTCAATGCAGGTAGTCACTGGGCATCTCGTGAGAGCCTCTTCCCACCCCACCCCCCATGCCCTCTTTCACCTGTTTTACTCTGACTTTGATTTCAGCTCCATGCCACTTCCTTACAGAATCCTTTGCTGATCTTACCCCCCTACTTTAAGCATGTAATTATTTGTTTATTGTCTGTCTCCCACACTAGACAGAAAGATTCGGTGGATCTGTTTGCATATCACTGCATCCTCATTCTCTAGCATGGGGATTGACAACCCATAGTGCACAGGCCAAATCCATCCCACAGTCTGTTTTTATAAATAAAGTTTTATTGGAACATGGCCATACCAATTCATTTACATGTTGTCTGTGACTGCTTTCGCACTACAATAGCAGAGTTGAGTAGTTGTGACAGAGAACATGTGACTCTCAAAGTCTAAAATATTTGCTATATGGCCCTCTACAGAAAAAAGTTTTCTGACCTCTATCTACTCAGCAGATATTTGTGGAATATAGCAATTACTATGTGTTAGGCCCTTTTCCAGATGCTTTACAAATATTAACACATTTAATCCTCATAACAACTCAATGAGATAGGTAGTATTATTATTCCTATCTTACAGATGAAGAAACTGGGAAACAGAGAGGTTCAGTAACTTGTCCAAGGTCATACAGGTAGTAAGTAGCAGGACTACGATTCAAACCCTGGCATTCTGGCCCCAGAGTTCATGTAATTAATCACTATCTATGTTGTGTTAATGTACCATGGGTCTGAGCTAGTTTTTCGGGTGTTTCTGATGTTCTTGATGAGAGAACTGCTGAGCAGTTTTGAGAAGGGGAAGGATGTGGTCAAAGCAGCAAAAGGACATAAAGTGGTCTAACTCCACATACTCCCTAGGACTTGGTTGATGGCAAAGAAATGCTTAAAAAATACAAATTAGCAAAGCCTCGTTATAGTCTCACCATAGCTAATGGAACCAACAAGTTGTTATTTTCTCCCTGCCTGCGACTGGGTAGCACCACTGATTAAAGCTTCCAGTTCAGTCTGAGACTGGACCAATTTGTTTTACTCTCTTCTGTGGTCAAACACTCCAGCTTTCTGCCACTGCAGCCGATTGCGTTCAAATGAATCCCCCAGTAGAACAAGACAATAAGATACGATTGATTTGGTGCAAATTCATCCCCACTCTTAGAAAAACAAAAAGCTCATGACCTATGGTTGTTGTACTTCTCTTCCTGTTTGCACACTTCCTGATCTCTATCCCATCTGCCCCAGCAGGGATGAGAGACAAATACCATCAAAAGCAGTTATAACTCCAAAATACCATCCAGGTCCACCAATGAGTCCCTGCTGCTGGCTTGGCTCCTTTGTGTCATGCTGGAGATAGCTGGCTAGGCTTGGGAGATCTTGCTGCACATGACTGAGGGTGAGGGGTCAGTAGAAGCAGTTAGTTGAGTAAATAGGTCTGGGAGAGACCAAAGAGATCTGTTCTTCTCTTTCTGATAGGATAAGCAGGATCCCAGAATACTACATCCATGCTGGGGGCCTGAGCTATGAGCCTGGGTTGGGCTTGAGGTTAAACCAGTCTGGGGACTTCAGATCTTAAAGCCAAAGGTGATCTGAGAGTCAGTGATCGGGGGAGAAGCTGAAAATGAAATCCAGGCGAAAGTCCAACTGAAGTGCCAATTCCAGTGGGCAGACCAGAGGGACTGAGTCTAGGCTCTGCAATTCTGGTAAGAAAACCAGGCACAGCAGGCCAGAGTTCAAGGCATCAGGACAGTGAGACAGAGGCAGAGCCTACGGAGATTCCCTAAGCTTTTGGGACCAAGTTGCAGAAGCTTTTCATTGGGGGGACAGTATTGTGAAGTGGTTAGGGGCACAGAAATTAGCATCAGACTGCCAGAATTTGAATCCCAATTCTGACACTTGTTAGCTGCTTGACATGTGGCTAGTCCCTTAGCTTGCTCAAGCCTAGATTTCCATATCTGTAAAATGGAGATAATAACACTGTAGTACTTACCTTGTTTTGGGTTGTAGTAATTAAATAAGAAAATGCATGGGAAGTTCTTAGCACACATAAGCAGTAAATGTTATCTAATATTATTTTGAAAAGGACATCAGATATGTTCAGACAAAGGATAAGTGTAAGCCAGTTTCAGGCAAAACCTGCCCTTTGCCCATGCCCTGACTTGAAATCCACAAGCAGGTCTCCTAAGTTAAGAGGCAGGGGTGGTGCTGTTGCTGCTGCTTCTATGCGTGGCTCTGCAAGGGCAGGCCAACTGGCAGCAGAACTGCAAGGCAAATAAAATCACTCTTTGATCTCATCTTTCAGATCAGGGGTTTCCTCTTTCCCAACAACACTTATCCCCCAGATTAGCAGGTCTGCTAGCCTGATCCTGTGAAAGAGAAAAGCCTCTGACACAGTCATACAAACGTTGGTGCTGATGGCCTAATGTTTTCTACTGTCAAGAAATATCAGGATCTTAGGGGGCAGTGAGTTTTGTTCATGAGGGTGGAACAACTCAGAAAAGGAGGGTGAGAATGGTTGCACAACTCGAAGAATATAACCAAAGTCACGGAATTGTTCATGTAGAAACGGTTGAATTGATGTATGTTTTCCTGTGCATATTCTCGACAACAACAACAAAATAAATAAAATTTAAAAAAGAAGAAGAAATATCAGGATTTCATTAGTGGTTACCAGGGGCAGGTGGAAGGGAGAGGAAGGAAGACACAATGCTTAGGGGACACTGAGCTTCTGTTAAGGGTGATGGAAAAATTTGGGAACAGTTCAGGGTAATGGTTGAACAACATGATGAACATATTTAATGCCACTGAACTGTACGTGTGAAGATTGTTGGAATGGCAAATGTTTTGTTACCTATATATTTACCCCCATAAAAAATGCAATTAAATAAAAAAGAAAGAAATATCAGGAGTTCCCAAAGAAGCCTTAATCACAAGTATCATTGAAAGATGTAGGTAGGTAGAAATGTAAGGTATGGATCTGGAGAACTTAGAAGTTCAGAATGATGTGGGGCTGCTTTGTAGAGAGATTGCTAAAGAGAAGTCCCTACCTGACACTGCAGGCATCTTTGCCATCCTTCCTGTTTTGCAAAGTGTTCAGGTCAGTGGTTTTCAAAGTATTTTTCACCCACCACTTGCATCAGAATTTCGTGGGGAGCTAACTGAAAATGCAGATACTGGACCCCTGAGTCCTGATTCGTTAAGCTCAGCCATCTGCAGTTTTAAGTAGCTCCCAAGCCGATGCTGTTATTCTTTTTTATTAGTTAACCTTTGAGCTGATAATAAATTCACATGGCATAAAACTTAAAAATAAAAAAAAATGTATGGAGTGAAAAGTCTCTCTGCCATTCCTGTTCCACAGCTACCTGGTTCCAAATTTGCCCCACACTCACCTGCCATACAAAACCAGGTAGCCACTGTTTTTTTTTTTTTTTTTAATCAGATACAAGCGAGTGCCAATGTATATTTTCATTTTCTCCCACTCTTAGCACTCTTTTACACACTGTTCTGCATCTTAAAAAAAAAAACAACAATATAACTTAAAGATCATTCCACATCTGTCATGGAGAGCTTCCTTACAGGGTTTGACAGCCGTATAGTATTCTATCGATTGGGTGTACCTGACTTTATTGAACAAGTCACTTAATAAAACGCATTGCTGTTTAGTCGAAGAACGACTCATAGCGACCCTATAGGAAACAGAGCAGAACTGCCCAATAGGGTTTCCAAGGCTGTAATCTTCATGGAAGCAGACTGCCACATCTTTCTCCTGTGGAGCTGCTGGTGGATTTGAACCACTGACCTTTTGGTTAGCAGCTGAGCACTTAACCACTGCATCACCAGGGCTCTGTTTCATATATATATATATAGTCTGGGGCCCTAGCCCACTCTTTCTCAAAGGACAGTCCTTTAAACACATCTATCAGAATCACCTGGAATGCTTGTTAAAATATGCCTCACCCTAGACTACTGAATCAGAATCTCTAGTAGCAGAGCCCAGACTTCTGCATTTTCTCAAGTTTACTGGGTAACTCTGTTATACCCTAAAAGATCAGAACTGCTGCCCTTTCTATGAGGTGCCTTTGGGATTTCCTGCTCATTCTGCTCAAATGGGTACCAGAGTTGTAAACACATATAAGCACCATGATAATGGCAAAGCATATTTACTGAGCGCTTACTATATACCAGGCACTGTGCTAACTGCTTTGGATACTACTATTTCATATTTAATCCTTGCAGTCACCAAGTGAGGCAGGGGATATGATCCATGTACTACGGATAAGGAATTCAAAGCTTGGAGAAGTAAAGGAAAAACAGCTAGTAAGTGGCAGAGCTGGGATTTGAACTTAGTTCTATCCATCTCCAAAGGATGATCAGAACCATTACTATACCCTCCTTACAACAATCATTCTATAGCTGGTTCTAATAGTATTTGATAGTTCTTAAGAGTCATCCAAAATGGTAAGATGAGGGTTGTCACTCCTGTGGAGGAATGCAGCATAGCTGTAACATGATTTTGTGACCAGATTTATTTTTTCAAATCCTCTTTATCTGTCGTCTGTCATCTCTGATATTTGTTTGAGTTGATACTCTATTACAAAAATGAGTTAATCTGGAACATCCTTTCCGTGTAATAGATGCTTGACGTACACTCCAAATGCTTGTCATGGAAGTGCAAACCTTGCCAACTCAATGTTTTCTTCAGACAAGTTCTATAACTCCCCACTTTTACAAAGTCAGCACTGGATATTTGGTTGTGCATTTATACTAATTCCTAGGAAACTTTGCAATTTAAAAAAAGCCCTTATCATTAAACAAATTAGATGTCGCCTTTTTACAGTTCAACTGATTACTTCACAATATGGTTGCTTTTTATAAATATCAACCACCACAGTCCACCAGTATTCTTGCCTTCAAGGGGCTGCCACAGACCTGCTTTAATAGAAACAGGCATATCTGGAAGCAATGACAAGTTGAAATCGATATATTTAGAAAGAGTATTTATTGTTGGCCTTTAATAATACCAACCACAACTCTTCTGTCAGTTTGTCTTACTGTGGTGGCTTGTGTGTTGCTGTAATGCTGGAAGCTATGCCATCAGTATTTCAAATACCAGCTGGGTCACCCATGGTGGACAGGTTTCAGTGGAGCTTCTAGACTAACACAGACTCGGAAGAAAGACCTGGTGATTTATTTCTGAAAATTAGCCAATGAAAACTTTATAGATCACAACAGAACATTGTCTGACTCTGTTGCTTTGTACATTCATCAGGAGTGATCAATCATTGGAGGAGGAAATCACGTTTAATGAAGAAGAAGGCCAGCAAGGGCGAGGAGACATTCAGTGAGATGGATTGGAACAGTAGCTGCAATGATGGATTCCAAGATGTTGGCGAATGTGAGGATGACAAAGGACCAGGCAGCATTTCGTTCTGTTGTACATAAGGTCACATGAGTTGGAGTCGACTCAACAGCAGCTATCTATATCTCTCTAATAATACCAAATGCATAAAACAAGGATAAAATGCTGGATGACAACAGAGTAGGAATCCTTAACCCCAATTAAATGTGTAGTCTTAGACAAGAACTTTCTCCCTTTCTGGGTCTCATCCAAAATAGGAGGACCTTGGACTAAATGACAGATAAAGACCCTTCTTACTCTAAGACTTTATGATTCTCTACCATAAACATTTAGAGCAAAAAACCCAAAGCTAGTCAATCTTCCCAGAGCACTCTTCCCACTAGTGTTAATATTAGTTAGCTATGTACTCAACTTCTGTAATAAGAGACCCCAAAGTCCCCCTGGGTTTAAACAAGATGCACATTTATTTCTCAAGGTAGGTGGTCCAAGGCTGCTATGGAGGTGTGAAGATGTTAAAAGCACTGGCTCTGTTCATCTTTTTTGCTCACCACCTTGTCCACATTCCAACATGTAGGAAGGGGGAGCACAGGCAGTAGAAACATGCTTCTTTCTTTTAAGGGCACAACTGAGAAGCTGCACATATCACTTCTACTTACATCCTATTGGCCAGGACCTACTCACTTGGCCACATCTAGCTGCAAGGGATGTTGAACTATCATATGCAGCTAAAACTTCTATTAGCAGAGAAAAAGGTGAGAATAGATAGTGTGAGGAGTCAACAAGCAACTCTGCCAGAGCTCTGTATTATGAATGAGTAACCTTGTTTGTCTCTTGGCATAACCAAGTAAGAAGGTTCTTGATGCATCTGCCTTCAGTGCCATGAGACCAGAAGAACTGGATGTTGCCCAGCTACCATTACTGAACATTTTGATCTAAGATTCTATAGAAGAATTCTGATCAAAAGTCAGGGGGAAGGAGGAGGAGGGAACAGAATTTCAAATTCTCAATGGAATCCAGGCCTTCTGGAGCCATTAAGGCTGGATGAACACCGGAAACTACTGCCCTGACACAATCTTTAAATCTTAAACCTCAAACCAAAGCTTTTCTCTTAAGTCTGCTTTGAACCAAACAATAGTTTAGCCTAATTAGTAAAGTATGTCTGCCTTGAGCACTGTGTTCTCTCAAAGATTTATCTATGTGGGGTCAAATTGACAACAGCATCTTGAAAGGTTAGATGAAACACTTATTGGGCAGTGAATTTAAGTTAATGGTGGTAGAATAATTTGGAAAAGGATATCGAGAATGGTTACACAACTTGAAGAATGTAAACAATGTCACTTAATCATATGTGGAATTTGTTGAAATGGTATATTCTTTGCTGTGTATATTTTCACAAAAAATAAAATGAATTTTTTTTAAAAGAAGGTTCTTGGTAGAAGGAATAGGACAGAGTCCCATGGACTGGTGTGGAGTGGGCCTGAGGCCATCCTCATGTAGACTTTGGCTCCGGGAGGAGTAGAATATCTGTTTTCTAAGCCGCTGTCATTTGTGAAGCCTGACAGAGCTGCCAGAGGGGATAACCAAGATCTCTGAATTTCATCCTTCTGCTGAACTCAAACAGTGGGCATTGTTTCTAGGGTATTGGTAAGAAATGGTTGCCATTTTCCTTTTTTGTCTATTTATTTGTATCAACATGCCTATTATTTATAAAAGCACGGGCTTTGGAATCAGATGAGTGTAACTGAGAACAAATCTTATCCACTTTGAACCTTAGTTTCTTCATTTGTTAAAATGCACTTCAATCATCTAATTCAAAGGGTGGTTGTGAGGATTTTGTGAATCAGGATCTTTGAAAACACCTAGAATATTGTGGATATTGCTGTTGTTACCTGCTGTCAAGTTTTCTCCGACTCATAATGACCCTATGTGCAGCAGAATCAAATGTTGCCGGGTCCTGCATCATTCTCACAATCGCCAGCATGTTCGAGTCCATCACTGAGGCTATTGTGTCAATCCATCTCACCAAGGGTCTCTCACATCCTCGTTGGTCCTCTACTGCTCCAAACATGATGTTCTCCTCTAGCAGTTGATCGCTCCTGATATCGTGTCCAAAGCAAGCAAGTCGGACAATATTCTTTAGTTTTGCTCATATCATGCAGTCAATAAATATTCTTTATATTAATACCAACAACATGAACAATTCATTTATCTGGCACGTATTTAGTATGTTCCTATTGCATGTGCCAGGCAGTGTACTGGCTTCTATATAAATAGCCGGTTCATATGTACATTTTTTTATTAACTGGGAGTCATAAAAATCTCCTTTACAAATAACTGCTTAATTAGGCTTTGAGAATGAATGTAGATTACTGCTCCCACTTAAAAGAAAGCAGAAACTTGCTGTGTGTCTGGGAAAAGGGCTTGAATGGGGGAGGATGATGAGAGAGTGAACCAGTGGTCCAAATTTGACGATATTTTCTGTGTCTTTCCTCTCTCAATAATATTAAGTTTACTGAGTTTTCCCTGCCTTTTTGGTACTTTGCCTCTCAGCTCTGTCAGAGAGAATCTAGTATCTCAGAACTGTAAGTGTTAAACCCTTTCAAGACCCTATTATTTTCTGCTTTGAATTTTTTGTTGATACCATGTGTTTTCATTAGTGGAAGCATGCTGAATCATTGAGAGTGTGTGAATTTTTGGTAGGTAGTATGGCTTTTTTTTTTCCCCTCCTACAAGTCTACTCTGCATTGTCCCACTAATTTGAACCCCAAAAATCACAGAGTTCCACTGGAGTTCACTGGGACATACGTGTTCCCACATAAAATTTTTCTATTTTCCTACCCAAAATACACACACCTCATACAATATCCTGTAGAAATTTGTGGCACACGCCCAGTTTTTCAGTTTTAAACAGTCATAAAGGCCTCTGCCTTGGGGCAGCACGCACTCTCATTGGGAAAGCAGTTTCCAAAAAAACCTGAGAGCCAGAAAAAGTGGGCAGCTATATACTTACTCTATGCATCTTGAAAGGGTTATTAAAAGTTCTTAGCGTTCTTCCTCTCTCTGAATCATGCTACCTTTAAGACTTGTTGTTAGCTGCCATCCAGTTGATTCTGACTCATGGTGATAGTAGTAGTTTAAATGCCAACCAGCCATTTACTGACTATGTGACCCTGGATAAGTCATTTCCATCTTATGAGTCTCAATTTCTTCATTTGTGAAATGAGTAGATTAACAATACCCACTTCATAGATTTGTTGTGAGGATAGAATGAGATATGTGTGCAAATTGCTTAGCATGGAGCCCTGGTGGTGCAGTGGTTAAGAGCTTAGCTGCCAACCAAAAGATTGGCGGTTCAAATGCACCAGCCACTCTTTGGAAACCCTATGGGGAAGTTCTACTCTGTCTTATAGGGTAGCTATGGGCTGGAATCGACACAACGGCAATGAGTTTGGTGTGGTTTTTAGCCAATAAATGTTAGCTATTTTCATGTATGCATTAACCCATTCACTTAATGAGTGTTTATAAGTGCTAGGAATAAACTAGAAGTCTCTGGGTGGTGCAACAGTTAAGCGCTCAACTACTAGCCAAAAGGTTGGCTTTTTGAACCCAATAAGAGGCACCTTGGAAGAAAGGCCTGGAAATCTGCTTCTGAAAGGTCATAGCCTTGACAACCCTGTGGAACAGTTTTCTGCACACATGGGGTCACCATGAGTTGAAATCTACTCAGTGGCAACTAACAACAGCAGGAATAAACGAAGCACCATATCCTCCAAAATCTTAACGATCTCATTGGGAAACCAAGACAAGCTATAACCTATGAAATGTTAAATGTAAAGCAGAATGTGATCCATGACAAACAAGCAAGACAAAGTCAGTGGCCCAGAGCAGTGCTTTTCAAACTTTTCTGGTTTGAGTCTCACTTCCTCCAAACCCTAGAGCTTATTTGGTACCACAGTTTGAACGCCAGTGGACTAGAGTGCATACAATTTAATTAGATAGAGGGGAAGGAAAATAGTGGGCTGACATTGAGGATATATGTAAAGCAGTAATGGAAGAACAGTATTCTGGGACAGATTGTGGAGGGCTTGAAATGGTCAGGCAGAGAATTTGGTCTTGATTGCTTTAGCAGTTTCTTAACTGGTATGCCAAGATTACAGATATTTGGGACTCTCTGTCCCCTCAGGTGGCGCAGTGGTCAAGCACTCAGCTGCCAACCAAAAGGTCGGCAGTTCAAACCTACCAATCACTCTGTGGGAGAAAGATACGGCGGTCTGCTTCAGTAAAGATTACTGCCTTGGAAAAACCTGTGGGACAGTTCTACTCTGTCCTATAGGGTCACTATGAGTCCAAATTGACTTGACGGCAATGAGTTTGGTTTGGATCCCCACAGGATGGCAAGACCTAGGCTCCCTTACTTTGAACACATCATCGGGAAAGATCAATTTTTAGAAAAGGACATCATGTTTGGTGAAGTAGAGGGTCAGCGAAAATGAGGGAAACCCTCAATGAGATGGAGTGACACAGTAGGTCCAACAATGGATTCAAACATACCAATAGTTATAAAGATGGTGCAGGACTGGGTAATGCTTAGTTCTATTATACGTGAGGGCTCCATGAGTTGGAGCCCACTCGAGGGCAACTAACAACAACAATCCCCTCAGGCTTCAAGGTAGCTGAAGCCCCTAGGTCAGTCACCTGGGCCTACAAGCAGCTTGTTTGTCTGTTTATCACAGTGTGCTATACAAATGCTACCATTTTCTATGCATGCCATGCCCTGCAAGGTGCCCTGGTAGTGCAGCTGTTAAGCACTTGGCTGCTAACTGAAAGGTCAGCAGTTCAAGCCCCCCAGCCACTCCACAGGAGAAAGATGTGGCAGTCTGCTTTGGCAAAGATTCCAGCCTTGGAAACCCTATGGGGAAGTTCTACCCTGTCATATAGGCTCGTTATTGGGTCACTATGTGTTGGAATGGACTCATAGATAACAACAACAGCCACTCCCTGCACTGCTTTAGATTTTCCAGAAACCACATTGTTGGATAGGGATTTTGAAGCATGCCCCAGCAGCCAGAGGGAAAGATAAAGAAACCTGGATTAAGACACAGAAAATTGCCTAATCTCTGAGTCACCCTGGGGAAAGTTCATATTCTGGGTTCCTCTGCCTTCTTTTCCACTCCCTAACTATGGCAAACAGCAACCACCACTCTCTCCACTCTCCAACCTCATCTTTATTTACAAGAGAGAGGAAAAACAAAACCCAATGCCCACCCTGTGGGAAAAGTCTTTGAAGGTGAGATTACAGTCCTTGCATCTGGAGCAAACTAGCAGGCTCTATTTACTGTATAAAATTTGCTGAACATACTTTCTTTTTCCCTAACTCCAAGTAAAGGCACCCCAGGGTTTCACATTAGTGGTTTTTGTGTTTTATTAAACAAATTAGGTATTTGGTTCTTGCTTGAGGTTTGGTGGGCTTTCCAGAATTTTCTCTCTATAACTCTCCCCGTTCTTTGCATCATCAGGGTTCTTGATTATAAGCAGCATAAAACAACTATGACTAACCTAACCAAGCAAAACAAACCAGAAAAAGGATTTATTGAAAGGATGTTGAGGAAGGGAGAGGGTCAGAGAATCAAGGTTAAGTGGAAGGGCCAGACTTGGAAGATGACATGAGCTAAAGGGCCCCCAGGGGCTATGAGAAAGCATTAAACCTTCTAGCAGGAACAATCTGACACTATTCTGATGCTGGGCATTGTCAAAACTACAGTGACTAAATACTAATCATCCCTTTGTCTCAGTCAAAATACCAAACCCATTGTCGTTGAGTCAATTCCGACTCATAGCCACCCTATAGGACAGAATAGAATTGCTCCATAGGGTTTCCAAGGGTATAATCTTTTTTTTTTTTAAATATTCTATTGTGTTTTAGGTAAAAGTTTACACAGCTAATTAGGTTCCCATTTAACAATTTTTATACAAATTGTTCCGTGGAATTGGTTACAATTTTCACAATGTGTCAGCATTCTCATTATTTCCATTCTGTTTGTTCTGTTTCCATTAATCTAGCTTTCCTCCCCCTCCTTACCTTCTCATCTTTGCTTTTGAGTAAATGTTGACCGTTTGGTCTCATATAGTTGATTGTTGAAGGGACACATTACTCGTGGGTGATTTGTTTGTTTTATAAGCCAGTCTATTATTTGGCTGAAAGGTGACCTCCAGAAGTACTTCAGTGCTACTTCAGGGTATCTTAGGGCAATAGTCTCGGGAGTTCCTGTAGTCTCTATCCTTACGGAAGCAGACCACCACATTTTTCTCCCGCAGAGAGACTAGTGAGTTCAAACTGCTGACCTTTCCGTTAGCAGCTGAGTTGCTTGCCAACTGTGCCACCGGGGCTCTCAGTGAGTTGCTACAAATTCAGAGTGCCAGGAGAGAGTGAAGAGGGAGAGAGGATCTCTATCCTTCAACCTCTGTAGTTGAGGCAGGGTACTGTGTCCAATCAATATCTTACATCTTGGGAGATTTCCCGCAGATAGAAAGGGGGCTGAGTGGTGGACAGTAAACAAGTAAATGAACAAGCAAAGCAATGTTCTCTATAGCCTCCCACACAGTGTTTTTCAAACTACAGATAATGACACATTATTTAGTTGTGAGATTAATTTCGTGGGAGTTCAATTACCTTTTTCTAAAAAAAAGGTTAACAGCCTTATTGAGGTATAATCGACATAAATTGAAGCACATATTTAAAGTATACAGTTTGATAAGTTTTTGACTTCTGTATACACTTGTGAAAATGGCAGCTATCTATATCTCTCTCATAATACCAAATGCATAAAACAAGGATAAAATGCTGGATGACAACAGAGTAGGAATCCTTAACCCCAATTAAATGTGTAGTCTTAGACAAGAACTTTCTCCCTATCTGGGTCTCATCCAAAATAGGAGGATCTTGGACTAGATGACAGATAAAGACGCTTCTTACTCTAAGACTTTATGATTCTCTACCATAAACATTTAGAGCAAAAACCCTGAAGCTAGTCAACTCAATGAAAATAATGAACACAACCATCACCCTCAAAAGTTTCCTTGAGTCCCTCGGCAACCCCTTGCTCCTGCCCCACCAGACCCCCTGCCCTAACCCTGTCCCCAGGCAACCACTGATCTGATTTCTGTCACTATAAATCAATTTGCATTTGCTAGACTTTTATAGAAATAGAATCATATAGTACATACTCTTTTTTTTTCCCACTAGGCATAATTATGAGATTCATCCATGTTATTGTATATATCTATAGTTCATTGGTTTTCATTGATTAACTGTATTCATTGTATGGATACACTACAACTTGTCTATCCACACACCTGTTGATGGACATTTGGGTTGTTTCCTCAGCTTTAGCTACTACAAATAAAACTCCCATGAACACTTGTGTACAAGTCTTTGTATGGATGTATGCTTTCTTTTCTCATGGGTAAATAAATACTTGGGAGTGGAATGAGTTGTATGGTAGGTGTCTTGGTTATCTAATGCTGCTATAACAGAAATATCACAGGTGGGTGGCTTTAACAAAGAGAAATTTGTTCTCTCACAGTTTAGGAGGCTAGAAGTCCAAATTCAGGGTGCCAGCTCCATGGGAAGGCTTTCCCTCTGTGTTGGTGGGAATGTAAAACGGAACAATTGCTTGGGAAAACGATTTGACAGTTCCTCAAATGTTAACCATGGAGTTACCATATGACCCAACAATTCTACGCCTAGGTGTATACCCAAGAGTGTTGAAAATACATGTCCCCACAAAAACTTGTACATGAGTGCTCATAGCAGCATTATTCATAATAGCCAAAAAGTGGAAACAACCCAATGTTCATCAACAGATGAATGAGTAAACAAAATGTGATATATCCATACAGTGGAGTATTACTCAGCTATAAAGAGAAATGCAGTTTTGGTACATGCTACAACATGGAAGGACCTTGAAAACATTATGCTAAGTGAAAGAAATCAGACACAAAAGACCACATATTCCATGTTTCCATTTATACAAAATGTCCAGAATAGGTAAAGCTATAGAGACAGAAAGTAGGTTAGTGGTTGCCAGAGGCTAGGGAGAGGGGGAAATGGAAAGTGACTGCTAATGGACATGAGGTTTCTTTCTGGGGTGATGAAAATGTTCTGCAATTAGATAGTGGTACATGTTGCGCAACTTTGTGAGCATACTAAAACCCAATGAACCATACACTTTAAAAGGGTGAATTTTGTGGTATATGAATTATATTTCATAAAAAATTGTATAATTCAAATTTGAACAAAACCACCTTTTAGAATCTACAGGCATATACCCATTCCACTTATATAAAGGATCATATTATACACACTTCTCTGTATCTTTCTTTTTTCCAGGAAAATATACATGCTTGAGATTTCCCATCAGCATATAAGATATACCTCATCATACTTTTCAACAATGACATGACAATCCATGTTTATACATCTCTATGCTAATTTATATAATCGATTTTCTCTGAATGAAAATTTTAATTGTTTCTCCTTGTCTGTTGTGAGTGTATACGTGTGAACCATGACAAATATAAAGGGGTTAGTGAACAGTCTGAACACATGGGATGACAAAATATGAAATGTTTTCTTCTCCAATTAATGTTTTGAGTTTGTTCAGGCAAACCTCCTTCCCTTCCCCTAAATGATGTCATGTAGGCAGCATCCCTGGTTTTCTAGCCACTTCTATATCACACCAAGCTCAGTTAAGATTGTGCTCCATAGGATTTTCAACGGCTGATTTTTCAGAAGTAGATTGCCAGGTTTTTCTCCCGAGGCACCTCTGGGTGGACTTGAACATCTAACCTTTTGGTTAACAGCTGAGCATTTTAGCCATTTGCACCACCCAAGGACTCTTCATACCCACTAGCATGGCTATAATCAAAAAGGTGGACGATAATAAGTACAGGCGAGAATGTCAAACTGTTTTCCAAAGCAGTCTTGTCCTACTTAAAATCTTCAGTCTTATATCCAGTTCAGGGTTCTTCTCAGGGCCCCTCAGCCTAGGCCTGGTCTGTGGCCAGAGGGACCTGAGCTCTGTTGGCTCTTCAGTCTTTCTTCCCAGCTCACTCTAATGTTTCTGATTTCTCCAGAGAGCGGGCAGTGTGACACTGAGATTAGAGGAAAGGGGCAAGGCCATTGAGTGTAACTGGGGCAGATTCTGCCCCTCTGCCCTCTGTGTGGTAGGCATCCAAGTGCCTCTTGTGGGCTGTTAGGTGTGCCAAGAGCCTCAGAGGCATGGTAGTTTCCTGCTGGGTTCTTTCAGGTCCTCCCTTTGGCTCCTGCCCCTGGTGGTTTTTATTTTTTCTGATTAGTTTTTTTGCTGTTGTTGTTTTGTTTTGAAGAATAAAATGGGAAATATAAGAGTAAATGTAGTATGCCAAAGTATTGTTTCATGCAAATTTTGTGCCAGCTACATACACATGAAGGAGCCCTGGTAGGGCAACGGTTAAGCACTTAGCAGCTAACCAAAAGGTCGGCGGTTTGAACCAGCCCAGCGGCTCTGCAGGAGAAAAGACCTGGAGATCTGCTCCTGTAAAGATTACAGCCAAGAAAACCCTATGGGGCAGTTCTACTCTGTCACATGGGGGTCGCTATGAGTCAAAATTGACTCGAGGGCTCCTAACAACAATAACAATTTGTGCGTGGGGAGGGGGGCAGTTACAGTGCAAAATGCATCTTTTTCCGTGAGTCGTGATCCAAAAAGTTGGGAAGCCATTCCTTTGAAAAATTAATGTGGTGTGGTGGGAAGAGCATAGGGCTCAGGAGACCTGGTTTCTGTTTCCGGCTCTGCTATGATCTTGTTGGTGACTTGGAGCAACCCCCTAATTCTCTCTGGATCTCATGCTCCTTTTCTATCAAATGAGGGAGCTGGGCCCTCATATCTCTTCCAACTCTTCTTTGTTGCAACAACAACCACCACAACAGTAAAAACAGTAACAATTAACATCTATCAGCACTAACAAAGTGCCCGGCACTGTTCTAAGCACTTTACGTGCATCGAGTCATTCAATTCTCACCACAGTATTGTGATGTAGGTGGTTTTATGATCAATCCTATTTACAGATGGGAAAACTTAGGTCCAGAGAAGTTAAGTGGCAGAGCTAGAATTTGGACCCATACTTGTTGGGCTCTAGAAGCCATACTCTTCAACTCACTGAGCAGAGAGGCCAAGAAAGCCTGATAGCTCTCCTTCAAAATGAGCCAGAAAGACAGTGCTGTACCGCTGACTCAGACCTGTAAACCCGGGGCAACACTGGTTGAAGATAACAGTTTCTAGAACCGGACAGACTGGTGTGATGTTTGCCGTGTTAGTTTCTGGCTTTCTCAGGTTCTTCCTACACTTCCACTTATCTCATCCAGGGCATAGTTTTGTAAGTACTAGATTCCCTTTGTCTTCTTTTGTCAGTCCCCTCCATCAGTCCACTCTCAAATTTCTCTGCCATCTCTTCCTTCCCAATATTAGTTTAATATTTTTCACATCCAAATGCTTTCTGGTCTGACAGATAAGAGAGAAATCTGAATTTTTTTTCATAATCTCTGCTCAATTATCAGTATTAAATTTCCCCATGTGTACCATGCCGTTTAACACACTTTCTGCCCCCTTGTGAGTTCAAAGAATTCCTGACAGAAGTGTGTGGAATCTGTTTGGCCTCCATGTCCCCAAAGCCCTCCTCTCTTCATAGCTCCCCCTTGTAGCCTCTTGACCCCAATTTACAGGCTCAGTCAGTGATACCATAGCTCTGGGTCTAATCCTGCCCTCCATAAGGAGAGCTAGTTCAATGTTCAGGTTCAAGACAATGTGCTGCTGGTCCTGCTATGACACTGTGGTAATGAATTTAACCTTCAGCTTGAGTCTAAGCCTCCATCTTATAGCTCTCTTCCAGCAACAGATTCTGGCCTTTTGTTCCCAAACCTTTGTTTGGGCCTTCATTATCCTCTATAACTTAAGCTTGCCCTGTTCTGTTGAGTCCTTTTCTTCCCCATCCTCAGGAACTGGAATTATGCACCCAAGCCCCAGGCCTGTGGCTGTGGTGTGGAAACCCTGTAACATTTCCCTGATGCTGACTGCTCAGCTTAATCTCTGAACACCAGCTCCTTCTAGAATTCCCAGTGCTCTGTTCAGCACACCTGTCAGGAAATCGCATTACCTGTACTAGGCCTCAAATGCCAACTGCCTGCCTGAGCTCCATTCCTTCTGTGGCCTGTCACTATGATCTCTGAATGTGACCACTTGACTAGGTTTTCTCCCATTGACTGATGCTGTGTCTGATCCCTTTACTTAAGAGAAAAGAGGTTATGCTGGCTATTCTCTGAGCGCTTCTCCAGATCCGTTCTCTTCCCTGCTCTGCACTGCTCTGTGCCTCAGGAAGCTGACCTCTACAGACTGCATCACCCAGACTCCTTTGCCCTCTGGCTTTTAATTGAGTTTGGCCAGTGAGAGGTACTGGCAGGAGATTGGAGGGCCATGAAAAGAGTAGCTGGAGTATATATTCTCTCTTCTTCTTCTCATGTAGGCCATGTCTTGGCATGGCTGGTTTCCTTTGTGGCCACAGCTGCTGTTGGGTGGTCCCTCTTTCTGAACTTCAGATCTCCCCAGACACTGGTAATATTCTTCCTTTTGCTTGGTGCTTCAGACCTATGGGTGCTGTCTTAGGCTGGGTTCTCTAGAGAAGCAAAACCAGTAAAGTGTATAAATATATATATAGAGAGATTATTATATCAAGAAAACAGCTCACACGATTGTAGAGGCTAGAACGTCCCAAGTCCATGGATCAGGGTAGAGGCCTCTCCCAAGTCACACAGCTGCAGAAGCTGGCAAGCCCAAGATCGGAAGGTTGGAGAGCAGGGCTCCCACTCACAGGCTGTGCAGCTCAACGAATCCCAGGTTCGGCAGATTAGCTGACAGCTCAAGTCCCAAGAACAGGAGATGAGATGACAGGAAGCAGCCGCAGGATCCAGAGAGAGCAAAAAGCCAGAACATTTGCTTATATACAGATGCGGGCCACACCCCCAAGGAGAATCCCTTTCATCTGATTGGCTACTCACAGTATATTCAATCATGGGGGTGATTACATTAAAACACCAAGAATCATGGCCCAGCCAAGTTGACACACAATCTTAACCATCACAGGTGCTATTGACTTCCCATTGTTTTTAGTCCCCAAAAGGCTTCACCATCCTTTGTTGCTTCCCTTAATCTTGCCCATATCTTTTTCAATTAATCTTTTGGGTGTGACATCTTGCTATGACTGACTGATACAGGTGTCTAGTTCCAAGTCTTGGTTCCTTGAAATTTCCTCCACCGGCTGTAATTAACCCTCTCTTTCTAGACTGTGTTACATGAAAGGACAGACGGCAAGTAGCTGTTCCTATTTCCCTGACAGTGCATTTTATACTAGGACCTTGGTCAAAGTGTGGTCCCTAGACTAACAGCATCAGCATCACCCAGGAGCTTATTAGAAAAGCAGAATCTCAGGCTCCACTCCAGATCTACTAGATTGGAATTCATGTTTTAAAAAGATCTGTTCTAGGATTATCAGTTGATATACTACCAAGTCAATGACATAGCACTTAAGTGTCTTTTACTTATGGAATCATTTATTCCACTAGAGTTTAAGCTCCATGAAAGGCAGGACATTCATGTGTCTTGTTCACTGCTGTTTTTCCATTGCCTAGAACTATGCTCAATAAACATTTGTTGAATGATTAAAAGAATGAAAGGATGAATTTTACCAACTGGGTGGCCTTGGACAAGTTGCTTAAACTCCCTGAGCCTCATTATTTTTCTCATCTGTAAAATAGAGATTCATATCCCTATTTTTAGGAACGTGAATCAAGCATAAAAAGCAGCTGCAGAGTTATCAGAATTGGGGAGCTGTTGCCGTTGTCCAGGTGCTTACTCAACATTTTCTCTTGGAGATCTACTACCAAAAAAACCAGATTGCTCTTACTTCAAAGCCTCTTACTGTCAACAACCTTGCCACTGTGCTACTCAGACAATGCCCATTAAGTGTCTCCAGTCACTTGACACTGCACATTCTTAGGCAACTGCTTTACTTGGAATTCAGGCCACCATTTCTACTTTCCTTTTGGTAGGGGAAGAGTTAAATCTATGATACATGACTCTAGCTCATCTTCTGATTTCCTAGAAGTCTTCCCTTCCCCCTTCTGGTTTCACTTGCTCCTATAAGAAGAAAGAGGACTCCAAAAGAGAGGCCAGTGACTGTTCTGTCTTATTTGTAATCCCAACCTAATGGACAGACAACACAATTTCTCTCCCTTCCATTCCTCTCCCATTCTCTACAGACCTCTAATGTTGCTATTTCTGGATGTTATAGCAATCCGAGAAGCAATAGTCATTTTTGCAGGTGTTTTTTCACCTGCCTAGAAGAATAGGCAAGAATCTGGGCAGATGGGAGTGATAGCGAGGGTGGAAAGCAAGGAAATGTCAGAGCCACGCTGTTGCAACTGCACTTCTCTGTAGGTTGGAGAATAGCCAAGGGAGTCACTTCAGCACAAGCAAGTCATTTTGCCTACCTTCTTTCCCCTTGCCACAAAGCCCAGATTTAGGTGTGTTAATCTGGGATACTTGGGAAAACGTAGGGGCCATTTGGAATGACTGGGATGTCTAATCCCAGAGATGTGAGTGGACCCACAGCAGAAGAGTCAATGACAAGAGATTGACAAAAGTACCTGCCAAGTTCCTCAGTCGGGTGGCACTATCTGAACATTTTTAGGCTGTGTGTGAAAGTAAATATGATTCTCTGGGCAAGGGGAAGAGGATAAATGGCGGGAGACAGGGTGAGGAAGAGAGGGAAGATAACAGCAAGAAAGAAGGAGCAGTGAAAGTAGTTTGGAGGGGTGTCAAAAGGGACAAGAAGTGAAAACCCAGGCTTGTCCTGCTTAATGGTAGATATTTAGTGCCTTTGCATACAGGTGCTGGCTATAACGCAATTGTGCTTCTGCTGTCCCCTATCCCTCCATCACTTGCATAAACGTATAGTTTAACGCTGAACATTATGCCTTCGAATGCTTACATGAGGGCAAGAAGAAAAAACAGAAGTCACTTTTCTGCTTTGCTTATTCATTTTCTAAATCTAAGTTATTCCTCTTGTCCTCCTCCTAGATTAGCAGGGCCTGCGACCAATATAGTACTCAGCGTCTGCTACTAAGAACCACCTTGGCTGGGCTCCATTAAAAATTCCACATATTAAGAGAGCTCATAGTGTAATTCAAGCACAGTATTATGTTATTTATTTCTTAATCTAATCCTCTGCCTTTAGATGCTGGAAATGAGAATTAGTCAGACTCTAATCTCTCCAGGGATGTTTTCTTTCCAGGCAAGCCTGATCTGTCTCTTATAGAAAACAGGATGAAATCCAATCTTTGGATGATGTGATTGGAAAAGAAAGGAAGAGAGACGCCGACGGGGCTGGGAGAGGCCCAGAGGATGCAAATGGCCCTAGAAGGCCCATAAATCCTTTTTCTAGAATCACCATTCTGGGGAACTCCCTTCTGCTTATAGTGAACATGACCAATCCCAATTAGATGATGTGACTGAGCGAAAATAAACTTCAGTGATTGCAGTGGACTCTACTGATGGGGGGAAAAACTCATGTTGAATACAATAAAGAGAATAAACAACACCATAAGAAATATCTCATTCTTCCCTCTGCATTTTTTTTCTTTCTTTCTTTTACTTTAAAACAACTGAATATTAATCAGGGCATGGTTTCTATACACAAAGTCAGAGCTGACCTTTGAGGGAAACAGAACTTCTTAGACCCAATTATCCCTTGATCTCTTTCATTTAGAAACTCCAGACTAAATCCTATGTATAAAGATCTTCCATTTCCTTTTTTTAAAAATTAAACTCTTTATTTTGAGGTTATTGTACATTCACAGACGGTTGTAAGAAGTGATATGGAAAGATCTCGTGCACCCTTTACCCACTTATATTTGCCCTTTGAAGTCCAATTAGAGTTTATTATAGTAGATCCCTTCACTCTTCATTCACGTGATTAAGTTCATATAACATTATGTTGTACAAACTCAGAAGCACCAAAAAAATGCCATGACTGTCAAAGATGGCCCATTCCAAAGGAGAAAATAAAAAACCTCCATTTGGGTCTCATGCAGTCACCGCAGCTCATTATTCACCTGCCTTACCAACAAAGTGTACCTTTCTCTACATATAGTTCCTGCAAACTGTTGTAAGTCTGAGTCAAGGAAATATCCAATATGGAAAGGAATGGAATCTGTAATTGTCCTATAAGATGTGAACTGATAGCATATCACGAACTACATAGATCACATGCACGCCATGCTGTTTAACCATCACAGGAAGAAGGAGGGCATGTAGAGATGAAGTCTGGAGGAAAGAACGGGTGGAAAGTTGATGAAGAGAAGAGATGGAGGAAGGGGGCAGGAAGTGGTCCTAAAGATGAGCCCCTGCCACAAAGAGTAGCACAAAGTGGCGGAGGCTCTAGAGAGCAACTGGGAAGCATAGAGGTAATCTAAGAGTCTGAGTATAAAATGTTTGTTTTTGGAAACCCCCAGTGCATATATGTGATTAGCATCCTAGGGATCTGTCTTAGTTATCTGTTGTTGTTGTTGTTAGGTGTCATTGAGTTGATTTTCAACTTGTAGTGACCCTATGTGACAGAATAGAACTGCCCCATAGGGTTTCCTAGGCTGTAATCTTTATAGGAGCAGATCACCAGGTCTCTCTCCCATGGAGCTGCTGGGTGGGTTTGATCTGCCAACCTTTCAGTAAGGAGCCAAGCGCTTAACCTGTGCCACTATAACAGAAATACCAAAAGTGGGTGGCTTTAACAAACAGAAATTTATTTTCTCACAGTTAAGGAAGCTAGAAATCTGAATTCAAGGTGCTGGCTCTAGAAGGCTTTCTCTGTCTCTTCTGGGGGAAGAGCCTTGTCTCTTTTCAGCTTCTGTTCCTCAGTTCCTTGGCGATCTTTATGTGGTGTGTATCTTCTCCTCAGTTTGTGCTTACTTCTTTGTGCCTAATCTACTCTTTTTATATCTCAAAAGTGATTGATTAGCTTAAGATACACCTTACACTGATATGGTCTCATTAATATAACAAAGAAAGTCATATCATATTCCTAAACGGTATTACGTCCACAGGTATAGGGGTTTAGGATTTACAGCACATATTTTTGGAGGCACAATTCAATCCATTATAGGGTCAATCAAAGGACAAAATGGGACTCCTGTCTCTTATTTCTCTGTTATTTCTGTTTCTGTCTGTTGCCTTAGAAACAAACCCATCAATATCCAGATAACCCCATTCAAAAGGGAACTTCTCTGAAGCAATTGAGTCCTCAAGTGTTTTGAAAGCAGATGCCAGCTATGCCAAACGGGCCCTTGAAAGAGCTAAATCACTTGGCCAATTTACAGCAAGCGGTAGGTGAAGCAACCAACCCATCGTTAATGGTAGGAGATAGAAACAAATCCTCAGACCATTAAAATATTATGATAATGAGGGTGAGGTCCTGGGCTCAAACCCTGAGTGGCCTGGTGGCTTCTCTACTTCCAAACCCCAAACTGTAGAGACTGTGCTCCTGTCCACACATTGGTCCTCCACACCTAGTCAGTCATCTTGCAAGAACAGGCCACAGGTCATATGAGACTTTAGGTGAGAGGCAGTTTGGTATGGAGGTTAGCTGGTCAGGCTTTGCATTCTGACAGACCTAGCTTGCAATCTTGCCCTTCCACTCATCAGCAGTGTGATCTTAAGCAAATTACTTATCCTTTCCCTTTCTCTAAGCCTCCCCCAGCCAGGGTTGAGATACTTTAGCACGTAAGTACTCAATAAATAACTGTTATTATTATTGTTAACAATGTTATTATTCTTGGGAGTAGATTGAGATCTAAGTGTAAATTTGGAAGCTGATTGCTACTGCCATGCTTCCCCTCAAGAATTCTCACAAGAGATGCAAATCTACCCGGCCCCAGACACCCTTTAACTCACTCTAAGGGGGGAGCTTATTGGCAATACCCCATAGTAATCTCAAGTCAGATGACAACTATCTCCTCTCTCCAATCTGACCCCACTGCTGCAACATAGAATCAAAGTTCTTGGCCTCCCCATGAGGGACTGATAACTTTATCTTCACGTGTAACAGGGAGTAGATAGTGCCCTGACTGCTCGTCTTATACCCAGAGTTCCAGGTTAGGGTAGGGGACTTGCCCAGAGCCAGAATGGATGTGGTCAACAGCTCTTGGAACTCTCTAGGGGTTCCCATGCTAGCTTTCCAAAACTGCTTTCAGCATATTGATTTCTAACAGCATTGCACTTCAGGAAAAGAGCAACTACAAACTGCCAGCTTGCCTACATCTTAAAATCAATCGCACATGTACCAGATGCTTGTTTTTCTTTCTTCTGCCTCCCCTGCAGGAAAGCGTTTGGTTTCTAATAATGCTCCTGCTATGTTGTGGCAGGACGGGATGCCAGTTCCACCTGAGGCTACAGAAGTGAAAGGGTGTTCGACAGAAAATTGGCCCACTTTACCAAGGTGGGGTAGATTTGATTTCTGCCTTAGGATTAGAATATGAATATTTGGAATTGGAAAGGGTGAAATTCTCTAAAGCAAATAGTTATTGAGTACCTTACTTGACAGACAGGATGCTAGCTACTTTCCATACAGATTACCTCATTGATCCTCACAACTACCCTGCTAGGTGGATACTGTTATTCTCATTTCACATAGAAGGAAAAAGTCTCAGAGAGGTTAAGTCACTTGTGTAGGGTTGCACAAGCTCATCCATGGCAGGGATTTGAACCCATGCGTCTCTGATTTCAGGTCCAAATTGTTCTTTTACTTTGTCATTCAAATACTGATTCATGAAATAAAGTCAATATTTACTTTTATGTTATTTTCTGCATCAGTAACTTAAAACATTTCTTGCAATATTCAACTTCTGCAAAAAGAAGGAGTGTGCATTTATGCACTGTAATGCTTGAAAGATGTTTTCTGTGAAATTTTAGCAATAAAGTAAATACCTGTTTTGTATATATTATCTGGCACTAGCCACACTCAATGCATGCTTATCAAAAAGAGAGAGAGAGAGAGGCAGGGCCGAGATGGCGAAATAGTCAGATGCTTCCTGTCAACCCTCTTACAACAAAGATTCCCCCCCCCCCCCAAAAAAAAGAAAAAACAAGAGAATTGACTGTATATGACAATCTAGGAACCCAGAACTGAAACCGTTCCCACTTTTCGGACAAAGATTAGACAGGCCTATAAAACAAAAAATTAATACATGTGAGGAACATGCTTCTTAGTTCAATCAAATATACAAGACCACATGGGTAGCTCCTGTCCAAAAGCAGGAGGAGAAGGCAGAAAAGGACAGGAACTGGATGAATGGACACAGGGAACCTGGGGGTGGAAAGGGGGAGCATGCTGTCACATTGTGGGGACTGCAACCAATGTCACAAAACAATATGTGTATAAATTTTTGAATGAGAAATTAACTTGAGCTCTAAACTTTCACCTAAAGCACAATGAAAAAAGAAATGATGTGAGGAATACAGGCAGTAGAAACGAGCCTTTCTCAGGAATATTCTGGGTCTTCTGTCTTGCATGCAACTGTGGTTAGCTTAGCCTGGAGTGAATGGTTCTTGTCTCTACCCAATGGAGCAGTTCCTTCATTACTGCAGATAAAAAAGAAAGCAATGGGCTAGGAATCCGGGACTCCAAACTGCAGCCTGAACTTGTAAGGCCAGTTCTTTTACACCAACATTCCCAATTGTTTCCCAGGAATATTAACACTAGAAGGGAATTTAGAGATGAGTCACTGAAATCTTTTTGGATTCCAAAAGTGAAAACTGAGGCCCCAAGAAAGGGAGTGACTTGCTCCAGCCAGTTAAATCAAACCCAGGTCTCCTGGCTCCAGGTCCCATGTACTTTCTACTACATGGCATTGCTGCTCAGCCAGGCTTTCCCAGGCTGTGTTAAGGGCAGGGCGAGTCCTGAAGAGTTCCCTGCTTTGCCCAGTGTGCCACAGCAAGATTTTGGCTCTGTCCAAACCTGTGACATTTAACCACAGACCTTTCTTGGAACCCCTGGAAAAAAAGACAACTGCCTGACTGCTTCATGATTTAGATAGCTAAATAAAGCCAAATTGAGTTTCTGATGACAGAGTAACTGGTAGCTTAGCATTACAAGCCAAGTAAATACTTGTCCAGTGATAGATGATTAATGGAATTAAGGGAAAGTTTAAATTTGGAAGCTTGAAGAGTAATTTGTTAGAATCTGGAACTTTTTCTCCAACTTGGCTTGGGCTTTTGGGATTGTAAATAAAGATTTAATAATGCCAGCTTCTATTCAAAGTTGGTTTACTTTGAAAACTGTGTTTTACAAAGTTTGTCTACCCCAAAATGAGGACCTTTCTTTGTGCTGCTACTGAAGTTTTTACTTCTTTGTTTAGTATCTGGTATAAGTACTTTTATATGGCTTCTTTTATGGAAGCATGACTTTCCCATTATTATCTTATTAAGATTTAATGACAGTAATCATTTTTTTGAATTTGCATTTATCAGCAATATTGCAAAGAGTCTCTTGCATATAATCCCATTTGTCCTGAGGTTCTCCTTTTGAAGTTGGGAGAGGCTGGGATTTGTACTTTCCTGACAAATACGAGGAAAGTAAAGCAAGAAGTAGGTTAGGTATCAAGTCAAGAAGCTAAGGATAGAACCTGGATAATTTCTGTCTCCTAACATAGTGCTTTTTCTCACCTAGTGGGTCATGGGAGCCCTGGTGGTACAGTGGTTAAGAACTTGGCTGCTACCCAAAAGGTTGGCAGTTCAAATCCACCAGCTGCTCCTTGGAAACCCTATAGGGCAGTTCTACCCTGTCCTGTTGGGTCACTATGGCTCAGAATTGACAGCAATGGGTTTGGGTTTTCTTTTTTTTAAGTGGGTCATGCGATAAAGTGGGGAGTAGGTGAAAATTGCTGCCAGAGGGATCAAGTAGGTTAGAGGTTAGGGAGCCAAACAAGGAAGCAGATAATCAAACAATAACAACAACAAAAATCCACCAGATACTAAGTAACCATATGGAAAAGTTAGCTTGATGTATGTACAGGAGACTTACAAATAAAGGTCAAAGTCAAGGTTGAAGAAAGGAAACACAATCAAGTCAGGAAATAGAACGCAAACAGCTCTGATTAAAGAACTCTGCACATTGTGGGAGCTCGAGTTATTATTTTTGCCTCATTCTGTACATCCAGAAAGGACAGAGAAAGAGTAAAGCTATGTATATATGACTAAACCAATTCAAAAGTGGTTCTATGGTTTCTACTATGGGGAGAAGGGCTAATACCTAGCAATGGACTTGGAAAATCTGGAAATTTGAAATTACCTACAAAAATAAAGGAAATAACTGAAAAAACAGGAACCTGGGTTTGGTTAGCTTGGGGTGCAGGGATGGATTAGCCATAGGTGAGGTAAGCACAGTGCTTACCTTGCTTACCAGATTATCTGTAGTGAAAAATTTCACATATTTTCACCACTTTAAAGATTCTGTTTCTAGGTATGGCTGGCATCTGTCTCTCTCCCAACCCTACACCTTCCTACAGAATCAAAGCCTCTTTTCAATTTTACAATCTCTGATAGGGGCAGATGACCCACTAAAAAAGTAAGCACGGGCTTACTTGTGCTTAATAACTAAGATGTGGTGAAACCCATGTGAAATTGTTCACTATGGATAATCTGGTAAGCAAGGTAAGCACCATACTCACCTTGCCTATTGGAGAATCTGTCCCTGTTGGAGTACATGGATGAGGGAAGGAGAGGCAGAGTAGCTGTGTTCAGTTTGTGTTATTTTGGGGTCTGCCAAGGTACTCTGGGCTGAGTTCTGATGGGGATTATAGGGAACTATGAGGACTTCATTGCACTTTCTTAAAGTGGGGTTGCAGCAGGCATGCCCTTCCCAAATAGTAATCATGCCCTTGGGACCTGTCTGGCATTGGGATGACCAGAAGTCTTCTCTAGCTCCTGGATTCCAGAGGCTAAGTTCAACACAGCACACATTTTTCTCTTATTCCAGGAAGCTGGATTCTGTGATTATGTGAGGTTAATGTGTTCTCAGTGTCTTGAATAATCCCATAGAAATACAACACAGGAGCCCTGTCCTTAACATCAGCTGTGTGTGCATCATTGGAACTACATTATTAGGGACAGGGGTGGAGAAGGGCTTCCCAGCAATAGCAGTTCCCAGCTCTGCAATTAAAGACCTGAGCCCCGATAGGTCCTGAGTCTGACTGGTGTAGCATCGCCTATGCTCTTAGTATTCATTTCCTGACATAAGAAGCGATCTGATGAATCTCATGAGACATAAAGTTGAGCAAAATAAGCCAGACACAATAGAGTACATACTTTATGATTCCACTTATACGGTATTCAAAACTAGGCGAAACTGATCTATGGTGATAGAAATCAGAATAATGGTTGCCTCTGGGAACGGGTATTGACTGGGAGGCCAGCATGAAGAAACTTTTGGAGATGATGAAACTGTTCTGTAGCTTGATCTGGGTTGTGATTACAGGGGTATATATGTCAAAACTCATCAAGCTGTAGAGTTAAGACTAATGAATTTTGAGTGCATGTAAGTTAACCCTCAATAGAAAAGAAAGAAAGAAAGAAAGAAAATTTCAAAAGCAGTGATCTCTTCAAGGACAGCCAGCTTATCTGTCAAGAGTCTCTGCCTATACTTTCCTAGTGGTATGATCTGCTGAGAGGCAATACTGTGCATGGGTTCAAGTCACTAGCTTTGAGCTAGTAAATCTGGGATGAAATTCCAGCTTTGCCACTTACAGGCAGTCTGACTTGAGCCTCCCTTTTCTTGTTTGTTAAATGGGGATGATAACAGTATGTAGTTCTCAGGATTGTTTGTCATAAGTTTTAAATGAGATACTGTATGCAAAGTATTTGGTCACTTATGGTATTTCATTAGCCTTAGATTTTTTTGCTGCAGTGACTAGACCTGTAGTAGTTCTCAGTCTTGGTTTAAAAAAAACACCAGTACCAAGGCCCCACTCCCAGAGCTTCTGATTGTATTGGTCGGGGTGGGGCCCAAGAATCAGAATCTTTAAAAAGCTGCCCAGATTATTCTAAAGTGCAGCCAGAGCTGACAACCACTGGGCTAGATTCATTCACAGCCCCAACCAAACGCCATCTCTCCCTCCATGATGTTCCTGGCAATTCCATCTCCTGGTGGTCTCTCTCTTCTCTGAACTTTCTTTTTTTTAGTTGAGGCATAACTGACATACAGTGAAATGCACATCTAAAGTGTGCAGTTCTCTGAATGTTTACATATGGATACACCCATGCAACCACCACCCAGATCAAGACTTAGAGCACTGCCAGCACCCCTGAAGGTTCTCTCCTGTTCCCTCCCAGTCAGTACCCCCACAAGGGTAATGACCATGCTGATCTTTCTCACCATGGATTAGTTTTACCTGGTGTTGAACTACTCCTGAATTCTTCTTGCACTCCTTATCTATACAGGTCACTTAACACATGCAGGATTTGCTCTGTTGCAGTGATTCCTACCTTCGTGGCTAGTATTTATACCTCCCTCAAGTATTGTTCTTTAACGTTCCATGTCTGTGAGTCTGGTCTGCCCTGCTGGATTTTAGGCTCTTTGAGGGCAGAGATTGCCTACAAGTCTAGCACATTCCTATGCACATAATAAAAAAACAAATCTGCTGCCATCAAGTCAATTCCAACTCACAGCAACCCTATAGGATAGAGTAGAACAGCCCCATAGGGTTTCCAAGGCTATGACTTTTACGGGAGCAGACTGCCACATTTTTCTCCTGCAGAATGGCTCGTGGGTTCAAATCTTGACCTTTCAGTTAGCAGCGGACCACTTAACCACTGCACCACCAGGGCTCCTTATGCACATAACAGAGGCTCAGTAAATGTTTGCGGACGGAATGCTGGTGTTGAGTGAATGAGGGACAAAAAACAAAAAAGAAGCAATAAGCAGACAGATCAGGACAAAGTCTTCTCTCTTCCTTCTCCTCCATACACATGCAGTTTATTTTTACTGGCAACACTTCCTGTAATAACAGGGCTGTGCATTGTTTTTTGCTTGTGGGCGATCATGCACACATTTGATTTTCAGGTTTGATTGTGGGTGGAGGGACAGGAGTGGATTCAAAGAATAAAGGCAGGAGGAGAATAGGTCAGATGCCCTGGTCAAAGAGAAAGAGCTTGCTCTGGCCCATACTGTTAAAAGAGCACTGGACCAGGAGTTAGAACCCCAAATTCTAGTCTTCCCTCTGCCACTAACTTGCATGATCTTAGGCAAATCACTTCACCTTTCTAAGCATCAGTTTCTCTGTGGTACAACAGAGATGATATTTCTGACCCTTTGCACTACACAGGAGGTCAGCTGAGCTACTAGCTAGGAAAGCACTTTGGAGGAAGGAATTTAGGGCAATGTCTCAACAGGCAGAGAGTGACTCATATCACCAAGCCAGCCAGATAGATCCACTTTCTGCTTTAAGACTCAGACATGACTGTGATGAAAAGGCAGGAAGGCTGACTTCACAGAATCATAGACTATTAGAGCTGGTAGGTATCTTACAGAACATTCTAGCACAATCCCCTCATTTTGCCTTGGAATACACTGAAGCAAGGAGAAACGATTTTACTCAAGGTCTCACTGAATTGAGCCTAGATCTCAGGTTTCCTTTTACTGTGCGCTGCAAGGCTCTACTTAAAAAGCAAAGTTCATTTGCTGTTGTTACTGTTTGGAGACAAGAAGGCTCTGGCCTGTGTCCCAGCAAGGAAATGATCAGAACATTTTTCTGAAGTTTTTTCAGTTTCTTAAACTTGACACACCATTTCAGCTCTATTATTGCTTGCCTTTTACCTATGGGGACAACAATCTAGTGTTTATCTAGTGCCTACTATGTGTCTAAGCCCTGGTGGTACAGTGGTTAAAGCGTTCAGCTGCTAACCGAAAGGTCGGCAGTTTGAACCCACCAGGTGCTTTGCAGGAGAAAGATGTGGCAGTCTGCTTCCATAAAGATTACAGCCTTGGAAAACCTATGAGGGCAGTTCTACTCTGTCCTATAGGGATGCTATGGGTCGGGATGGACTCCACGACAATGGGTTTGGGTTTACTATGTGTCTGCCACTCTGCTAGATGCTCTGGAAGATTTAGAAAAGATTAAAACCCATCCCCTGCTCTCAAAAAGTCGGGTGTGGGAGACAGGATTAACAATGGAAGGCAGTATGTGATTAAGAGTAAAATGAGTAGTGCGGGCAATAAATGATGTAGAAGTTCGGAGGAGGGAGAGCACTTTGGGAGCTGAAAGGGTTGGGATGAGTGGGATTTTTACGTGGGCTTTGAAGGATAGGTAAGATTGTGTATGCAGATTTGGGGAAGGGCACTGAATTTGAGTGTGTATAATGTGAGCAGAGGCACAGAGACGGGTAACAATAAGAGCTAGCATTTATTGGGCACTTTCTATGCACCAGATAGTAAGTGTTCTCCAAAATTTAACTCATTTAACCTGCATAATAACTGTATGGATTAGATAATTGTTGTTTTTAGTTGCTGTTGCGTTGGCTCCGACTTATGGCGACCCTATATGTGTAGAGTAGAACTGCATTCCATAGGGTTTTCAAGGCTGTGAACTTTCAGAAGCAGATTGCTAAACCTGTCTTCTGAGGCATCTCTGGGCGGGTTCAAACCACCAACCTTTCCGCTAAGTAGTCCAATACTTAACTGTTTGCGCCAGCCAGGGGCTCCTGGATTGCATAATAAACCAAACTCGTTGCTGTCAAGTTGATTCCAACTCATAGAGACCCCATAGGGTCTCCAAGGAGCGGTTGGTGGATTCAAACTACTGACCTTTTGGTTAGTAGCCTGAGCAATAAATCTCTATGCCACTAGGGCTCCAGGATTAGATAATAGTACCCTTCAATCTATATATGAAGCATTTGAGGTACAGAGAGGTTGAGTAAATTGCTCAAGGTCACACAGCAAGTAAGTGGCATAAACTGGATTCAAATTCAAGTCCTAAACAGTTTGCTATTCTACCTATACCAAAACAAAACCAAATCCATTTCTGTTGAGTCGAGTCCAACTCATAGCAACCCTGTAAGACAGAGCTGAACTGCCCCATAGGATTTCCAAGGAGAGACTGGTGGATTCGAACTGCCAACCTTTTGGTTAGCAGCCGAGCTCTTAACCACATCTGTGACTCTGTGAGAAAACTGGCCTGGCTATCGTCTTTAAAGATGGCTATTTTGCAAACACAGGACAGGGCTAGGTCAAATTCCCAATTCAAGTTCAGCACGGAAATTGAAAGGATTAGTGAAGCCATCCACCAAGTGCTACAACCTTATTCTTACTTCCTTGAAGACAGGAACTTGAGGTCTCCAGATGCTGTATGCCTTTGCCAGGAGTGCCACAGCTTTGTTGCTATTGTTCTTTGGTTATGCTGTTGCAGATTTAATATAACGGGGAAAGGAGAAGGAATGAGTGAGACTCTGAATCAATTATTGCTTCTTGTTGTTCTTTATTAATTAGCACTTGAAGAAAGTCAGGCCCCTGGTAGATGCTGTACAAAGCTTCAAATTAGACAAGGCTACTTGTCTCTGAGGCTATATTTGTCAAGGAAACCAGACTTGGAAAGGATGGGAGGACAATGACTTGATAAAACAGTAGATTGTATTTTACGTTTTGAGCCTGGCTTGCAGCTAGCAGCCGGAAGTGTTTCCTAGGCAAGGTGCCTAACTGTGTTTTTCTGGATAGCCTCCTAACTCATTGTGAGTCTTCAATAAATATTAAATCAACATGAGGTAGATTCTGAGAAGGTCCTTGCCCTGTTTCCTTGTCCCCAAAACAGCGGCAGGGAAGAGGAGACCATGTTTCAATCAGCCGCCCTTGTCCAATTCCTGGGCTCTGACACACTGTCCTAGCTGGCCTTTCAGTGACAGGGCTCTTGGCCACGAGCAGGCCCGGAAGCAGCTGCTCCCTTACAGGGAGGGAGGAGGGAAAGAGGTCAGGGGAAGCTTCGTTTCCCCCTGCTGGGCTGTGACTGAAGGCGTGGCAGGAGAGAGAGGAGAAGGAAGGGAAGGCGAGAGTGGCTGGGGTGGGCTGTGTGGCCTGAGGAGAAGGGAGAAAAATACAACTAGAGCAAGAAGGGGAAGGGCGAGGGAGAGGGCTGCCAGTCCTGTCCTAGGCACTGAAGTGGGGCTGTGGCTAGCCAGGTGAGAGAAGAGTCTACTGTTTAACGGCAGAAAGGAGGAAACGCGAACAGGAGAAGGCCATATCCAGTAAACACCTCAAAGAAAGCTTGCCCAGCTGCTATCAGTAGACAGGTTTACTCAGTCCACAAGAACTTAGGTAGGGTCGGCTTAAGTGCGCGGGATACAAAAAAGTGCGCTGGAGAATCGGACCATAGGAGGCGGAGTCAAGGCAAAAGCCTTCACTGAGGAGGCTGTACACGGTGGTGAAGGAGGGTGCAAGCGTGCAGGCTCCGAGAGTGCAGAATACGAGACAGGCAGGGGAGGAGGAGGAAGGAGGCGGAGATTGAGCAAGGAGGAGGGAGAAGGAGGGAGCGCTGACTTGCCGGTGGGAGGTGTGAATGGTGGGAGCGGGAGGGGCAGAGAAGGGAGGCCAGGAAGGGAAAAGGCGAGGCGGGGTAGTGGTTGCCCGAAGGAGGGGGCGGGGGCGAGAGGCCGAGCTGTACTTGTGAGGAGGGAGGCAGCGGCGGCGGCGGCAAGAGGGTGGAGAAAGGGAGGGAAGAAGGAGGAAGCGAGCGCCGCTGCAGCAGGCGGAGGAAGACCGGGAGGAGGAGCCGTGCGCGGTGGCGGCGGCTACGGCCGCCTGGGGAGCCCAGCGCCTGAGCGCGGGAGGCGAGCGGCTGCCCTAGCTGGGGCGGCAGGCCGAGCTGCCGGTGAGTGAAGCCCCGCGGGGCACGGCGGCCCATCCCCGGGGCCGGGCGGGAGACGCGGGGAAGCTGCGGCCCCGAAGCGGAGGGAGAGGGCCGGCTGGAGCCCAGCCCCTGGCTAGCCCGGCCTCCCTCCCTCCAGCTTCCTCCCGCCGCTGCCGCGCGGAGGGCAGGTCCCGGGCGGGCGGGCCGAGGACTGGGGGTGGTGCTGCCTGGGAGGGCGGGCGTCGGGGCCAGGGGGTGGAGCTGGGGGCTGGGGGTGGACCCGGGCGCCGGGCGCCGGAGGCTGGACCTGGAGGGCTCTAAAATTGGCTGGAGGGGCCCGTCGGCGGCGAAGTTGCTAGCTGGGGGCAGAGACGGCCACGCGGTTGCAGGAGTAAGCGATCCCCCTGTGGCGAATGCGTGAGACGAGGAGTCCGGCGTCCCTGCCATCCCGTCGCCCTCCCCGCCCGGCCCCGCTAGCTCCTCTCCTGGCCTCCGCGCGTCCCCTCATTCTCACCCTTCTTGCCCCCTGTTCGCTCCCGCGCACTGCCGGGTCCCCTCGGTCCCCCGCGCTGACCTTCCCGGCCTCCGGCTGGCCCTGGCCCCTGCCTGCCTCGCCTCTACCCCTGGCTCCCCTTTTCTTCCCTCGCTACTTACCCTTCCCTGCTTCGTAATTCCCGATGCAATTGCCTCTTTGAGACCTTTTTTTTTCCTCTCCTTCCTTTTAGATTGGCCAACGGCTCCTTTCAACCCTGCCTCGTTGGTGGCCACTGGAGAAGCGCGGGGGGCTCCCCAGACAGCCGTGGGGACAAGTTAGAGCCAGCACTTTACCCCAGGCCTCGCGTGTAGTGTCCCCTCCCCTGCTTTAGGTGCCCCTGTGTCTGGAGGGGTGTTTGGGGGTGTGCCCTCCTTACATGTCTCACGCCCTGGGCAACCCTCTGGGCTTGTGTTCCATCTCGTTTTTTGCTTCCTGCACGGTGGTCGAGGGGAACTACTTTGCATCATGTCCCGGTATAGCTACCAGAGTCTCCTGGACTGGCTCTATGGGGGCGTGGACCCCAGCTTTGCAGGCAATGGGGGCCCCGACTGTGCTGCCTTCCTCTCTTGGCAGCAGCGGCTGCTGGAAAGTGTGGTGGTCCTGACCCTGGCCCTGTTGGAGATCCTGGTGGCCCTGCGGCACATCCTGAGGCAGACGAAGGAGGACGGTAGGGGTGGCCGTGGCGGCCAGCCAGAGCAGGTGACCCAGCGGCCAGAGGAAGGCAAGGAGAGCCTGAGCAAGAATCTGCTCTTAGTAGCCCTGTGCCTGACCTTCGGGGTGGAGGTGGGCTTTAAGTTCGCCACCAAGACCGTCATCTACCTGCTCAACCCCTGTCACCTGGTCACCATGATGCATGTGAGTCTGTTGACTTTTTCCTTGGCAGCCTAAGTGATAGAGTCATTTGTGTGCTCTGGGCACTTGGCAGTGTAGAGCACCTCATCCCTGTGGGAAGTGGGACCCTTAAAAATGATTTTCCAGCGAGTGGCTGCCTCTGCGCTGGTTTCAGAGTTGGCTTTCTTTCACCTTTGCACAATGTGTCAGCCCCACAGTGTAGGTGAGGAGCACTGTGCTGAACCCTAGGAATGATTGGCACTCAGGCCAGCTGCCCTTCTAGGTGGCCTTTGAGAAGCAGGAAGTCCAGCCCCAGCCAGGTGCCCTTTCTGAATCCCATCTGTGGATAGTGGCCCAGCCTCCTTGCCCCTTTTTCAGTACTTCATTTCCCAGGGTCCTGGCATGACACTCTTGCCTGGAGATGGTCACATCAGCGTCCTTGTCTCCACTGTGGTACTTTGGGGAAATACTTTTATGGGTTTCTCTTAATGACTCTTTCATTTGGGAGTTTGTGCTCTTAGGGTGAGGTCTGCCTTTGAATTCTGAGGTGCTGGGGCAGCACCAGCCTCCTACTAAGTGCACCCTGAACTAGGCCCCAGGTTAACTTAGGAACTTCGGGCTGGTGATCTCTATGGTGAGAGGGTGTTTATTTGTTTTGCAAACTTCTGCATCTTTTCACTGTCATTCTGTCTCCTGTGGTCATGGTCCAGGGGTGGTCAGTGAGCTGATGGCTTTACCTTCGCAACTTCCACCTATTAGTGGTGCTAAGAAAAACAAATGGGATTGGAAGGGAAAGTTGCCAGATACATAAAAATAATCTGGGTGAGGACCAAGAGTGAGACTGTCTGCCTGTACTCAGCCTATGTGGAGAACTGTTATAAAGCTATTAAATCATGGAGGCGGAGAAAGAGAAGAAGAGGAAGAACATTGGTCTTTTTTAGACTTCAGGCTGTGGAAAACCTGATGTGTTTTATATAGCGGCAGTTTTGAAACCTGTCCTTAGCATCTTTATTGCTTTCATATTTGTCTAAAGTTATTCTCAGGAGACTTGTGACAACCTTCCGTGGGGCAGGAGGTTGAGATTATTATCCCTATTTTACAGGCCTGGCAGGGTCCAGGAATGGGAGGTTACTTCCCTGCAGCCAAAAGATGAATTAGCATCTGTGTTGGAAAGCAAACTCACCCACTTTGGGGCCCAAAGCTGTCAGTGGAGAGGCAAGGAGAGGCTGAAGCAGATGAGCATGGTGCTGCTTGTCTACTTGTGGCTCAGATACTTGCTACTTGTGTGTTCCCTGGAACTCATCTGATTGCAGTTTCCTGGCCTCAGTTTTCAAACCTGTAAAATGTGGTGAATGGCCTCAGACCCCTTTCCTTCTTGCAGATGTGGCCAGGAGGTGTGGATAGCTTTGGAATAAAGAGGCTGTTATTGATTGGGTGGCTGTAAGCATTGAGCAGGGATGGAGTGGGCAGTATTTTTTGAGAGAGGGCTTCTTGGGAAGTGATGCCATTCACAGGAAGCCCATGGCTCTCCCAGCTAGACCTTCTGTGTAAATTTGAGCCAGTCCTCTTTCTTTTTTTTCATGAATGGGCTTTTTGTTAATGAGAGGAAACAACGCATCGCAGCCGCTGCTGTGTGAGGCTTCTGGACAGGAGTGCTTTTTTTGGATGGCAGGTGGTGGGGGTCAGAGGGTGCCTCTTCTACAAAGGGGTCTTGAGGCCTCTGGCAACCACATATTTAGAAGGTCAACAAAGGACTAAATTCAGCCTGTCTGGGGCTGCTGCTGGTGTGATGATGTCAAACCTGGCAGCACCATGGTTTTTAGAGGGAAGGTTTTTTTTAGAAGTTTTTAGAGGACTCAGAAGACCTAGTTCTATATAGTACCTTTCCTGGGCCTCAGTTTGCCCATCTGGAAAATGTGTCAGAGTTGTACTACTAGCTCTTGACATTCTGTGATCTTGATATTCTGTGATTCTTTTTTCTGTAAGCAGTGTATAGGGGTGCAACAGAGAGCTATTCTGAAATGCTTTTGGCCTCCTTGTGTGGAAAAATGAAACTGGTTTCTTCTCTGAGGAGGTGAGGTGGCCAATTGCTGTTTAACTTTTGCTCCCTGTATCTCCTCAGTGAAGTAAACCTGACCAGACCACCCCTGGCGACACATGCAGATGATGATGGCACTAGGTGCTGGCTGCTGCAAAGAGATGGATGTTTTGGGGACTATGGGCTGATTTTTGTCACCTGTGCCTTTTCAACTCTCTTGTGCTTAGCTTAAACTCTGAAGGTATAGGCTGAGGGCAGAGATCAGCATCGTGCTGATGAATTCTTAAGCTCAACTAGGATTATACGCCTTTGCCCTTTACCCCCAAGTCACTGCTTTCTATCATTTAAATGGTAACCCCTGGCCTACTGCGGGATCTAGCCTTTGATAAGTCCAACTTTCCACGCCCTCCATGGAAAAGTTGATGTGAGTTCTTAACAAAAATATATCAGCAGAAGGTTAGAAGTAATTTTCTGACTTGGTTGCAGCAATGACTAATGATAGAATGTATGATTAATGATACCTTACATTTATCTAGCACTTCACTGTTTGTAAGGCATTTTCACATGCATTATCTTATTTAGCGTTGGTTGTGATAGATTAGCTTGAGCCTGGAGAAAGGGATGTTAAAATGTTTCCTGTGACTGTGTGTATTCCTCAGGGGAGACGATGAATATGAAGAAATGCTTCGGCAAGTGAGTGAGTTGAATTAGGCTATATTATGGCAGTAACGTCTGTGGGGTTCAGAGGTCCTGAAAAAGAAAGGGAGACATTAGCTGAAGTGAAAGGGTTAACTTAGTAGAACCATTTTTGATGTGTCTCTCAACAGAAGGACTCAATTTTGGCTTCACAGAGAGGCCCTTGTCCTCAGAGAGTCAGTGTAAGTTTGTAACAGGGGTGGTATGACTTTAGGCCAGGAAGTAGAGAAGTTGGAGGGAAATCGGTTTGTCTCCCCATCTCCTATTTTTCAGTCTGCAGAATATTCCCAAGGCCTTGTTACCAGACTGTCAGCACAGCCATGCTGCCTTTGGGTGACTGCCAACTTCAGTAGCATACGGAAGGGCAGAAGAACTGTGTCCGAGTTCTATTCTTGATTAACATTCCTGCTGTCGAGTTTCTTTTTGGTCTCGTCTGATTTCTCAGAGGGCCTGGGACTATAAAATGATGTAGGCTTGCATGATTGAACCAGCACTATCTCATATCTAAAGCTCCAGCTGGAGATGTTTGCGGATTCTCAGGATCAGCCAGCACCAAGATTGACACACCATTGTTAAACTCCTTGTTAAATATCGCTAGTGTTTACCAGTATTTCTTTAAGCCTGGATAGTCTTCTTTTGCATATTATTTTGGCAGGTGTGGGTGACAGGGGATGAACTTACTAAGTAATTTTGCTGTTTACCAAAATAATCACCCAGCAAGTTAGTGGCAGAGGTTGCTTTAGGACTCAGCTGTCTCAATGGGAATTGAGGCTTTAAGTAGGAAGAGATTCCCATAGCTATGTAAATCCTAAAAACCTACAGTTTCTCAGAATAAGGATTAAAATGACAGACAGTTTCACTGAATGTATCTGTAAAGACTGGTGGTCTTGTTATTGTGTACCATTGAGCTGATTCCAACTCATAGCTACCCTATATGGTAGAGTGGAACTGCCCTGTAGGGTTTTCCAGGCTGTAATCTTTATGGGAGCAGATTGCCAGGTCTTTCTCTTAGGGAGCAGCTGGTGGGTTCGAACTGCCAACCGTTTTGGTTAGCAACTGAGCGCTTAACTGTTAGGCCACGAGGGCTCCTTCGTCTTAACTTAGTGGATCTTTATTTCCTTCAAGTCCAGTTATGTGATCTTTATCTTATGAACTTAACAAAAAGAGCCTATTTTGGGTGTCTTGTTTGAATGTCCAGTTCCTTTTGGTTCTGTATGTGTCTGTGTCAACATGTCCTGGTTGGACACTGAACTTAGTGGGGTACAACATATGCCATTTCACCCTCGATGTCTATGCACATAAGGCAGTCTGTATCCCTGCGTGGACATATGGCAAATGATAATTGATGTTATTGATCCCTTTGCCCCAAGCCACTGGTTTTTAGGCAGTAATACTGAGCCCCATCACTTTTTTTAGAATGGCCATTACTATTTGCTTTTCTTTCTTCTTTCAACTATATTACAAGTCTGATTTCTGACAAATAGGCTTACCTGCTTTTGGTTCACTCTTTGATCTTCTTACTTCCTTCCTCCTTGCTAAAAGTGCACAGACTTGAGCATTTTGTGACACCCTTTGGAACTAACTGAATCCACACTGGTGTAGTCCTGTTGCTATGTGATGGGTTTGTTTTAGAGAAAACCTGATGGATTTGGGAACTAGGCTTCCTTTTTTTCCTCCTTGACTTCAGACCAGACACACCTCCTCATTCCCCATCTGTTGTCTGGAGCACTGATTACTGTTTCTGCTTGGAATTGACGTCGGTGGGTAATGGGTACAATGAAGGATCCAGCCATCTGCTGACAGCTTATCAGATGGACTGTGTCCTGTGTCATCAGTCCAGGGGGACACCAGGGGATGATGTTTGTATGGGCCTGGGCAGTGAGGCATGACATTCCTTTTAGTTTGTTTTATTTTCTCCCCCAAGGAAATTTGCAGAGGATGTTTCCGTCTTTCATTGTTACAGTGTTTCGGAGGCGTCCATTATAAAGAGAAGTGGCAGGGATTGGTGGATTAAACAACCCACAGGCAGTTCTGGGATTTAAAATTATGATGATGCTAGTTTAGCTCATGGCTTGCTATGGGAACCTCAGCAAATTATTTAACCTTTTCCTATCTCAGTCTTCTCCATGAAATGGGCCACGTGGAGCAAAGCATTTTAATCCTCTGAATAACTATGTGGTCACTTAAACAGAGAAGCTGGGCAAAGCCGATCAAAGCTGGCAGATGCCCAATACATTTTTTCCCTTAAGCTCAGAGACTGACAAACCTCAACTCCTTTTAACCTTTCTTGATAGCTACTAGAATCCATTCTTCAATCATTTCCATTGCTTTTCTCTGGATCCTTGCCCATTTCTTCATATCCTTCTAATGCACAGCATATAAAACCGGATGCTGTGACTCTTAACAGAGGTCCAGCCTGCTCTAAGCAGAAAGGAAAGATTTACTTCCCATCCTTTTCACACCATGCACCTGTTAATACAGCCCAGCACTGTGCTTGCTTTTAAATTACAGTGTGTTGCTGGCTCCTATTCAGTGGGTCATCCGTAGGCGCACTGGCGTCTTGTCCTTTGGCCATAGATGTGCCAGCTTCTTAGTCTTTGTGGGATTTGTTTTGTGTTCCTCCCTTCAATAAATACTCCTCTGAAATTCTCCTTTTCTACGAAACCTTTCCAGGTGAGCCTGACCTGACTCCAGTTATTCCAGTCATTCTAGTAATACCTTTCGTCTTTTTTTCCCAACCCTCTGAATATTCCTCTAGGTATTTGGTTCTTTAAAATATATCTTTGTATGCATGTAGGTAATCCTGTAAGTATCTGGCTGGTCACCTGTTTATGCATGTTTGTTCAGTCTCCACCATTAGCATGAACAGTTTTTCTAAGGAAAGGCGTAGTCTTTTTTTTTTTTCCCTTGTACTTCCCTGCAGAGCTTAATACAATACTGTACATGCACATTAATTGTTTAATGTGTGCCTGGATAATGGTGACTGACTGATGGAGCTATGTTTTTGCTTTCCTTTTTTCTTTCCCCTCTGGTGGCCCTGTCTGTGTTCCCTTGATGTCTCCTGGGCACTGTTCCTATGTATCTTGTGCCCATTAAGGGAATCCTGTCTGCTTTGTGAAATAGCCAGAGGAGAGAGGCAGTTTCAGATCCAGCTCCACATCTTTTTGTTGAATTTCCATCACAAAGAGCTGGTTATTAGAACTGTGGCTTGCTCGCTGCCCAAAGTATTTTGCTCGCTTTCATCCCATTCAGGAAATTATGCCTTTGGATCTTGGTCTGAATCCCTTGGTAGACATGTGGACATGCCTACTTTCTTCCCTTACTTCTTTCATATCATATAAATTTAAAAAAATGTGATTAGGCCAGTAACTGACTTTTCATCTCTCTCTTCCCTCCTGTATTTTTCAGTATATTTTGTTAAACTGAGAGTACTTTGCTTTAGGTGCTCCTCTCCTGCCTGTAACTGGTTAAATGGACATGAAGAGACTGTGGGCCTGGAGAGCAGTGATTCTCAAATTTTATTTGTGAGAGAACCTCCTGTAAGCTTGTTACAATGCAGATGCCAAGTCTTATACACAGAGATTCTGAGTAGGTCTAGGGTGAGGCTGGGAATCTGCATTTATAACAAGGTCCCAGGTGATTCTGACGCTGGTGAGCCTTGGGCCCCGCTTTGAGAGACACTATTTAGTGGCTTAAGTATTAGGTAGGAAATTGGCTCAAATGTTCATTCTGACTGGTGTGAATTTGGGTGGCCTATGGGCAGGGCATTTAGTCTTCTGGCAGCATCTCAGTGGTTCTGCAGGTGTTAAATAATGTGGCTCAAATTAGAGGTTGAGAGCCCCAAGGTATTGAGAGGTGGATTTTAAGGTAGCTCAGTGGTTAAAAGTTCAGCTGCTAACCAAAAGGTCAGTAGTTCGAATCCACCAGCTGCTCCTTGGAAACCCTATGGGGCAGTTCTACTCTGTCCTATAGGGTCGCTTTGAGTTGGAATTGACTCAACGACAATGGGTTTGGTTTTTTGTTTTGTTTTGTTTTGTTTTTAATAGAGATCCAGTGGCTTGTTTGGTGACTCTGAGTTATGTCAATGGAGTATTTGAGTTACGTTTTCCTTTATTACCTTCCAGTCCTTCCCCTGGTCGCTAAGATCTGCAGGGACCAACAAGAGAAAATGTTGACACATGGTTGTTGTGTGCTAACTCTGTTGGCAGGACTCTGGTTTTAAATGCCCATGGGAATTGATTCATTCTTGTATGCGTTCAACAAGTTTGTTGAATGCATATTGTGTGCCAAATATTGGGACAGGCACTGGAGATTCAGAGATAAATAAGAAACAGTCCTTGCTGTCATGTTGCTAATGGTTTAGAGGAGGAGACAGAGAAGAAAAAGGTCAACTAAATTACAATGTGACATGTAGAATAATAGATTTGAACAAAGTCCTATGAGAGCATAGAGGACAGAGGGTGTTTTTTAAGTGCAATTAAGGAAGGCTTCCTAGAGGAGGTGACATTTGAGCTGGCTCATGAAGGAGGAATGTTTGTTCCATGAGTGCATGAATAGGAGTTTGTTGAGTGATGTAGGAAGGATGGGAATCCTAGGCATAGGAAACATTGTCTGCAAAGGCATAGAGTTGTTTTCTCCTTCACAGGAAGGTCTCTCGACTGTAATGTGGATTCATTCACATATTATTAGGGGCAGAGTCTACTTATTTCTCCCTTAGCAAACTAAGTAGAACTCTAGAAATGCCCTGTCATTTCTGGGACGTTGATAAGAGACCTGCAGATGTCCAAGAATCCTCAATAGGGGCCTCGCAAGGTAGAAAATTGTGTTCTCTGTACTGTCCTGAGGAGGGCCCACACTGTCGAGGACAGACACACGGAACATCGAGGCAGGTGAGCAGACGTTAAATAAATACAGGAGATAGGGAGCTACCAGACATCCCATCAACAGCCAGGAGATGATTTTTAGTGGCTCATGGAGTGGCTGTTGCTCCCACTGAAGTCCACAGCAGAACTGATGAAATTTGATGCTAACCTTTTATCTTCCTTTTTCATGTTCTTTCTTCCCAGCTTCCGTCTGACCCACCCCATCCAAGCATGCTCTCTCCCAGAGTACTCCAAGCTCCAAAACAGTCCCTTCTACAATTCAAACCACCTATTCCACCAGGGAACATAATGTCCACTAGGGAATTAGAAAGGAAACAGTTCCATTTAAGAGGCTCATACTGAAGTGTGAATGGCTCCCAGACTGACTCAGCTGGGTGTGGGGGAGAAGATGAGTTTTTAAAAGGGCCTTGTTATCCCAGTCCTGTCTCTAATTGGTAGACTGTATCTAATGTTTTTGAGCAGGTGTCCTTTCCCATGTTCCTTGCCCAGTTTTTGGCCTCTCCCCCAAGGCCAGGAGAACTGGAGTTAATCAGTATTTCAGCACCCTACTTGCTGACTCCCAGGGTATCATATTAATGTGAATCCCCTTCAAGGTAGTTGGATGCAGTGGTTAATCTGGAGGTCTGGGAGGACCCTTTCTCTTCTGGGCTCCAGTCCTCTCTGTTTAGTACTCAGCTCTTTCCCTGGGAAACAGCTAAACAGGGTACGGCTTGCACATCTGTCAGTACATGGTGCATCAAGGGACTTGGATGTGTTGCCAGGCTGAGATCTTGAAGGGAGGGTTTGGGGGATTTCTCAGTTGGCTTTGGTTCAGTTACAGAGGAAATGCCAGAGAGGGAGAGGGTAGGATGAGTGTTGTCCTGGGCTGGGTGGTTCTGAGGGAAGGGAATGGATAGCAGGAGCCTGGAGGTTAGAGAGGATTGGCCTATTTGGCAGAAACAGTCCAAACTATGCTCAGTGGGCAGATGTTTAGGTGGGTAGAAGAGGAAGGAGTGAGATCATCTGGAGGGGAAAGGAAGCAGCCTACAATTCCATCCTGATGCCTTCACACACATCAGCAGTGACATAAACTTGGGGTGTATTTTGCCTGTGAATTGAATTGCCTTTGCCAGTTGACCAGCTGTGTTTGCAGAAAGACTCTGACTGACTGTGCTCCTGGCTGTTACAGAGAGACATTTCATTCAGGTGTTGATTAAATAAGGCATAGAGCCAGATTGCACATTAAAGCCTTAACTATGGCTCTGGGAACCCTGGGTAAACACTTATTAGATGTTCTGGGCAGAGCATTAGCAGAGGCTGCTGGAGGTGAGATACGCTCTTCAGAAATCAGGTTGAGAGAAAATGGGGGCAAGGAGAGACTTCTAGAAGGAGTCTTGATCCTCTTTCCCTAGGTTAATCTGATCTGAGTTACTGGCATGTGCATGGAAGGGCTAAATTGACAGGCTTCCTCATTGGCATTTACTTGCAAAATTCTCGCTGGGACCCTGGAGGTTTGGACTGGGGCACAGCAGGAATTCTGACTAAATAGTGCAGTTAGAAATGCCTCCTTTTCCTAATGCAAGCCCAGCTTAGTGGATAGAACCTTTGGACCATTTTCCTGGCTTTATATTTGAGCTTCATCACCATGTGACCTTGGGCATGTTACTTAGCTACTCTGAGCCTGTTTCCCTCATCTGTAAAATGGAAATGATAATACCAAAAAAAAAAAAAACCCTAAACCCGTTGCCATTAAGTCGATTTCAACTCATAGAGACCCTAGAGGACAGAGTAGAACTGCCCTGTAGGGTTTCCAAGGAGTGGCTGGTGGATTCAAACTGCTGACCTTTTGGTTAGCAGCCATAGTGCTTAACCACTGTGCTGCCAGGGTTCCGGAAATGATAATTAAAAAAAAAAAAATCAAACCCGTTGCCCGTCGTGTCAGTTCCGACTCATAGTGACCTATAGGACAGAGTAGAACTGCCCCATAGAGTTTCCAAGGAGCAGCTGGTGGATTCGAACTGCCTACCTTTTGGTGAGCAGCCGTAGCACTTAACCACTATGCCACCAGGGTTTCCGGAATGACAATAGTACCTACCTAATAGGATTGTTGTGAGGGCGAAATGAAATTATTTCAGTCAAGCATTTAGCAGCTCTGGCTCATTGTGCACACTCAATACACGTTAGCAGTTTTTAATAGTAGTAATGTTGTTAGTTGCCGTTGAGTCAATTCTGACTCATGACGACCCCATGTGTTACAGAGTAGTACTGCTCCATAGGGTTTTCTTGACTGTAATCTTAACGATAGTACTGCTTCATGGGGTTTTCAAGGCTGTGACCTTTCAGAAGCAGATCACCAGGCCTATATTCTGCAGTACCGCTGGGAGGGTTCGACCCACCAACCTTTAGGTTAGTAGTTGAGTGCAAAGTATATGTGCCATCGAGGGACCTTAGTAGTAATGTTACTTCTATACATTTCAAGGCAGCAATGGTGTACTGGTTAAGCATATAGGCTCTACAGTGATACAGGCCTGAGTTCAGATCCTACCCACTAGCTGTGTAACCCTAGGCAAGTTACTCAACCTTTGTAAGCCTAAGTTTCCACATTTGTAAAATGGGATAATGATCATATGTACCCTGCAGGGTTTTGTGAGGACTAGATAAGAAAATACTAATAAAACACTTCATGTACCCAGCACATAGTAAATATTCAATAAACTTTAGCTGTGATGATGATGATGATTATTACTGAGATGATGACCATCATCATCATTATCATTATGGCTGCCGCTGTGAGCCTGAGTGCCTAATGTTGGGATAAGATGATAGGAGGGATTTGATACAGGAAGGCAACTTTAAGAATCTAAACCAAGAAGCTTCCCTGGTATCTTTGGCTAATACTGTGGGCAAAAATACTGGTTCCATAAAGTTGTTGTTGTTCGCTGCCGTCAAGTCAGTCCGTGACTCATGGTGATCCCATGCACAGCAAAACAAAATGCTGCCCATTCCTATGCCATCCCCATGATCAGTTGTGGATTGGACTGTTGTGATCCATAGTGTTTTCATTGGTTGATTTTTGGAAGTAGATTGCCAGGCCTTTCTTCCTAGTCTGTCTTAGTCTGGAGGCTCCACTGAAACCTGTTCAAGCATGACGGCAACATGACAGATGGGTGGTGGCTGCACATGTGATGCATTGACCAGGAATCGAACCCAGGTCTCCTGTATGGAAGGTGAGAATTTTACCCCTGCACCACCAATGCCCCATATCATGAAGTAGCACCTGTGTAATACTCTCTGAGGGGCAGTGTTGTCTCGCTGTTTGAGGCCTAATGGTATTTTTGTCAGTAATCTGAAGGTTACTTTCAGTCACCTGGTCCTTCCTGAAGAATTTGGAGAATTGCTGTCACTGGTGGGATGTTTGGCTTTCCAGAAAACTCTTGGTTTAATTATTGTTGTTGTTCATCAATGGAAGGAGCCCTGGTGGTTCAGTGGTTAAACCGCTCAACTGCTAACCAGAAAGGTTGGCAGTTTTAACCCACTAGCTGCTCTGCGGGAGAAAGATGTGGCAGTCTACTTCCGTAAAGATGTACAGCCTTGGAAATCCTATGGGGCAGTTCTACTCTGTCCTGTAGGGTCACTGTGGGTTTTTTTGGTTTGGGTTCATCAATGGGCTGGATCCATGGTGTAAGCTATCCTGAGACTGATAGCCTAGGAAACCAGTGAGTACATGACAGAAGTATGAAAATAGTGGTTGGGGGAGGAGATGGACAGAGACAGGCAATTGGATTTATTTTCATTAATTTCTTTTGATGGGGGCGGGGTGCAACATTTTGAAGTGCTGCCTATTATCAGAGTTAAGTATGTACTGGAGGAGAAGGGGCTACTCCCACAACTCGTGGGAGAAAGGCAAGTTTGCAGTGGACTAGCATCTTAGCCGAAGGAGAACAGTGGAGTGGAAAATGTGCTGCTTGAGAGAGTCAGGTTCATTGTGCCTTCCTTACACATCAGTAAATGGACAGAAAAAAGATAGACATTCTTCCTGCATCTCCTGGATATGGCAAACTTCTCTCATTATTGAGACTAGCTACTCTCTTTCAGAATAGACTTTGCTCTGGGGTGCAGCAGCTAGGCACCCCTGCTTAGGCCTTGGTCATGTGACTTTACAGTGTTGGGATGGGGGATGTCCCACCCTCCCAAGGCCACTGGAAGGCCTCTGGGCATATTCCCAAGCATTATGGGTAAATAGGCAGTTCCTTAGTCTTGGAGTTGAGAGAGTTGAGAAGGCTAAGGTCATGTTTTTTGTAATAATCCTGGTTCCCTGGGAGGAGCTGGTTTAGAGGTCATTTCTAAAACAAACAGCAACCCTTAGAAATTAGCTGTGGAAGTTCACTTGTTCTAAGACCTAGGGAAGACTGTAACAAGGGTCCTCTTCATATCAGCACTTGTTAGTTGTTGGTTTGCATTTGCCAAGAGTTTCCTTTTTTAAGTTCCAGACACTTGACTGTGTGTGTGCCTGTCACTGTACTTTATTCTCTTCGCTGTGTACTTCATTCTCTTCGCTGTACTTTATTCTCTGTACCCTGCAGGAATGTTTCTGAGGGTCATGTGCACAAGTGCCTCATTATCTTCAGCACTTTCACACTTGGCCCCTTCAGCTGCTGCTGCTGTTGGCTGCTGCTGTTTCACGTGGGCATTTCTCCCTATTTCCCAGGCTCCCAGTCCCTGAGGAGTATCAGGGCACCCTGAGAGAAGGGACTGGTTTTACCTTTGGATTTCCATTCTGCCTTGTGGTAGCTCAACATGCTTTCCATCCAGTTCAGCTCTCCTCAGAATAGCCCTGCAAGCTAGCACAAAGCCAAGGTCATGTTTCCTTGTTTGCTTGTGGTATGTTAGCCAGTGAGCCAAGAGAACTGATGGGCCCCCAGCCCTGTAGCTGGCCTCCCTGGGTAGGGCTCTTAGGGGGTACTGTCTTGGGCATAGGAGGTCAGGGATGACCTTTAGGTCAAGTCTGCATTAGATTTGTGGAGAAGAATGTGAAACACGCAGCTTCAAAGGGTCTCCTGACTGGCTGGGTGGTGTTTGGCCATACCTCCTGGCCAGTTCTCTGTTTGCTCAGATGTACACGCATGGAAGCCAGGCCAGGATCATCTTCCCAAATGTCTTACTCCCTGCTTTGGGGCTGTCCTGAAAAAACAATTTGGAAAGTACGTTGTGGCCTGCACCTGTTTTTTTTTTTAATCCCCCTTCTCCATGGTTAGTTTGTAGTGAAGCGAGGATTAATCCTGGCTCCTCCCACTTACATTTTTTCTTACCTTCTTCCCTTGGGGCTGGGTTCTCATTTTCCAGTCCTAACAGTCCACTGACTTTAAGGAGAGCTGGTGCCCCTGCCCGTTTAGGGGCACCCTCAGACCTTTTAGATACTATAAACCTAGGACAGGGTCAGATGTCAAATTGCGGAGGAAGAGCTCACTATCATTTTTGGTTATCTCAGCACACTCTCTTAAAAATTCAGAATCGTAGTAATAATAACACTTGTAACATTTTTGCATACTTACTATACACCAGGCACCTTGCTAAGTATGCTGCCTGTATTACCTCATTTGCAGCCTTTCACAAAGGTCAGTTTTATTTTAGCAAATTCCTCTTTTCCATAGTTCTAGCTGATTTCCCTTTTGGTTGACTACAGACACTACACGATGTTCTAGCCCTACCTTCTCTGACTATTGAAATGGCAGAGCGATGCCAAGTCAGAGCTAAAAGAAACCTCAGAGATCATCTAGTTCACCTCTCCTTCCTCCCTCATTTTTTCCGCATGAGGAAACAGACCCGGAGAGGTAAAGTGACTTGCCAAAAGTCAGACAGCCAAATAGAAGTGGAACTAAGTCTCCTGACTCCCAGTTCAGTTGTTAACTACGATACCACACATGGCCACTTTCTACTCCGAACCAGTCCATCATGAAAGAAGCTGGAGTTGTATTCTTGCCCACTATTAGAGAAACAGAAATCTTGTGTTTTTTTGAACACAGTTGTCTTTTGCAGCCTTGAAAGTTAGGATCCTGTGGCTGAAGGCCACCTCACTACTTGGCGCTTTTGCAGTTTGGTTTTCTGCCCTCACTGCCTCTCTTCCACAGAGGAACCTGGAGCTCTGGTGCCACCATTGTTTGCTGCTTGTCCTGGGCAGGTAGTCTAGGGAGTCGTGTGTTCTCATTGAGCCTGCATATAGAGCCAGTGTGATCTGCCTCATGATATTGGTTATAAGTAGTCCCCAGTTTATGACGTATTCAAGTTACGACCCAATGCACTTAACGACTGTCCTTTTTTTACATTTATCTATTGTTAGTAATATGTACTACATGTAATGTTGCAGCATGTAATTTGCTGATGTTATAATTTTCAGTTGTAATGTTTCCAACCCCTAAAGACAAATAAAGATCAGATTTATAAAGATACTGATAATAAAAGTCAATAATGATGAAAACTAAAAAAAAAATGAGATCTTTAATTTATGTCGGAGTAGTTGTCAGAATGGAACCCTGTTGTTAGTCGGTAGATATAACGGACATCATCACTTCCTTTCTCTAAATAGAGGCCTGCATCCCCCCCCCAAAAAAAACCGATTGTTGTTGAGTAGATTCCGACTCATAGTGACCCTATAGGACGGAGTAGAACTGCCCCGTAGGGTTTCCAAGGAACAGTTGGTGGATTCGAATTGCCCACCTTTGGTTAGCAGTCATAGCTCTTAACTGCTGAACATGACAGAATTATTTTTCCTCTTATCTCTAAACCTTCCAGTAATTCCCTCATTATTAGAAGACATAGATAAGTGAGACTCCAGGGCAAGGAACTTGTATCAGAAACCAGAACCTTTTTCTAGCAGAGGTGACAAAGGTCAAAGAGGAAAAAGATCTAAGTAAGCTGCCAGCCCAGTGGTAGAAGTCCATTCATCTTGGTAAATAGTACAGAGTAATAAAAAGCTGAATTAGTGTTAGCCTGACTTGGGTCCTAGTTGTAGGTTTCATTACTAACTGGTTGACAAAACTAAGTAGTTTTGGCTAGTCATGTAGCTTCTCTGTGCCTCAATTTTTCTTACATAATAAGACATATAGGGTGGTAGTTATGAGTGAAGGCTCTGGAGTCAGAGTGTCCAGGTTCAGATCCCAGCTCTGCTGCTTTCTAGCTGTGTGGCCTTAGGCAAGTTAATTAAAATCTCTGGACCTGTTTCCTCATCTATGTTGTTGTTGTTAGATAGTTACCATTGAGTTGATTCTAACTCACGGCAACCCACGTGTCACAGAGCAGACCTGCTCTGTAGGGTTTTCTTGGCTGCAGTCTTAATGGAAGCAGAGTGCCTGGTCTTTTCTTCTGCAGTACCGCTGGGTGGGTTCAAACCACCAACCTTTAGGGTAGCAGTCGAGCACAAACTGTTTGTACCACCTAGGGACCTTCCTTATCTGTAAAGTGGGGATAATAGTATCTATTTTGTGGTGGTGGTGTGAGAATTAAATGCACGACTACATGTAAAGTGTTTAGAACAGGGTCTGGTACATAGCACCAAACCAAAACCAAACTCGTTGCCCTCGAGTCGATTCTGACTCATAGCAACCCTATAGCAAGCACTTAGTAAATATGAGTTATGACTATTATTATCGTCTGTAAGATGGGAATGGCCTTTGCCTTTCCTACCTGATAGGGTAAACATGAGAATCAAGTGAAATAAGATATGCAAACATGCCTTGTAAATAAGAAAGTATGATTTAAATAGGTAAAATCATCATTTTTTTGAGAGCATGAACATTCAAAGGTTTATTATTAGTTCGTTGTTTCTTTTTTTTTTTTTTCCCTTCTTTTTTGGTCTTAAAGAAGAGAGATTTGTTTTCTCACAGTTCTAAAGGCTTGGAGTCCAGATCAGGGCATTGGCAAGAATAGGCTGTCCCCCCTATCTGTGGGGACAAGGGGAAGATCCTTGTCTCTTTCTGTGTCTGTAGTCCCGGGTGTTTTTTGCTGTTTCTTGGCTACTTGTAGATGTACCTTCACATGGTGTGTGTGTCTGCGTCTATCCTGCTCTTTTTATAAGATACCACTCAGAGTAGGTTTAGGAACCACCCTGGTATAACCTTATTAACATAACAAAAGGAAACCCTTATTTTTAAACTGGGTCACATTCACAGGTACAGAGGTTGGATTTCAAAATAAATTTTGAGGGGACACAACTCAATCCATAACATATGAGAACTCTCTGAACATTTGGCAACTTTCCTGTAAGTCTAAAATGATATCAAAATAAAAAGTTAAAAAACAAAAGAAAACTTGAGCAAGCAGGGAAGAGAAAAAGCAGTCTGTGGTTACGTTTTCTTTCTCATTCCAAATGTCCTTTTTTTTTTTTAATTGTATTGTGCTTTAGGTGAAGCTTATTGTTTCTTAGATCAGATATTCCTGGCTGTCTCTTTGGCAATCTGGCAGACAGGAAGAATGGTAGATATATATGTTATTGTTGTTAGTTGCCATCAAGTTGATTCCAACTCATAGTGACCCCATGTGTGCACAGTAGAACTGTGCCCCATAAGGTTTTCATGACCGCAGATCGTCAGACCTTTCTTCCAAGGAGCCTCTGGGTGAGCTTGAACCACTTAACCGATTGCATCACCCAGGGAGATCCTTTCTTGTCTCTCCCAGCTTCTGGTAGCCCAAGCATTCTTTGGCTTGCAGTTGTAGCATAACACTGTGGTCATATGACCACCTTCCCTCTGTATCTCTGTGTCTCATCTTTCTTATGGACATCAATCAGGTGGGATTAGGACCCATCCTACTCTAGTATGACCTCAGTTTAACCTAACTAATAACATCTTCTAAGACAGCTACAGGGTTAGAACTTCAGCATATCTTTTGGGGGGACACAGTTCAGTCCATAACACCAAGTAAGGAGGTTGGAGAATAAAAGCCAGGATTGTTATGATACTCTTCCTTCAGTGCTCCTATCTTAATGATACCATAGTCCATCGAGAGCCAGATTAAAACCTTGAAACCCTGATACATTTTCATTCCCCTTTCTCCTCCTAGCATCACGGTCTCTGAGTCATCTTGATTCTGTCTTTTGTTATCTCTTCCATCTGTCTCTTCCTTTTCGTCTTTGATTCTTTTGCTGTAGTTTATCTAGTTTGTTGTCATCATCATCATCATCATCATTTCTCATCTGGTTTATTACAGAAACTTCTTGACGGGTCTTCCCTCCTGAGCTCTTAACCACTGTATCACCAGGGCAGTTAGTGTTAAATAACTGACTGGAAAATACTTTCGAATCCACCAGCTGCTTCTTGAAAACCTTATGGAGCAGTTCTACTCTGCCCTATAGGGTCGCTATGAGTCAGAATCGACTCGGCGGCAACAGGTTTGGTTTTTTTTGGTTTAAGCAGCCACTATCCATCATTCAGAGTTGGTACATTGACTAAGGATGGCAAGTAGACAAACCCTTTAGAGGAATCTTGAAGTCCTCAGGATGGGATTCAGGATATTTTATGATACTGGTCCCAACTTTTCTTTTCAGCCTTGTCCTCTAGTACATTCTTCCATATGTGCTCTGGTCCAGCCACATGCACCCTGCCCTTCCGTGCTTCTCTTGTACTTTGTTCAGGTTGTACCCTCAGCCAGAAATATTCTTTCTTTTCTCTTCCTGTTGAAATGCTGGTCATCATTCAAGCCCCAGCCCAAACACTCCCTTTTTTTGTTGTTGTTGTACTTTAGATGAAGGTTTGCAGAGCAAATCAGTTTCTCATTAAACAATTAATACGCATATTGTTTTGTGACACTGGTTGCCAACCACACGACGTGTCAACACTCTCCTCTTCTCGACCTTAGGTTCCCCATTACCAGCTTTCCTGTCCCCTCCTGCCTTCTCGTCCTTGCCCCTGGGCTGGTGTGCACATTTAATCTCATTTTGTTTTATGGGCCTGTTTAATCTTTGGCTGAAGGGTGAACCTCAGGAGTGACTTTGTTAATGAGCTAAAATGGTGTCCGGGGGCCATACACTTGGGGTTTCTCCAGTCTCTGTCAGACTAATAAGTCTGGTGTTTTTTTTGTGAGTTAGAATTTTGTTCTACATTTTTCTCCAGCTCTGTCCAGGACCTTCTATTGTGATTCCGGTCAGAGCAGTCAGTGGTGGTAGCCAGGCACCATCTAGTTGTGCTGGAGTCAGTCTGGTGGAGGCTGTGGTAGCTGTGGTCCATTAGTCCTTTGGACTAATCTTTTCCTTGTATCCTGTTCTCTTCATTCGGCCTTGCTCCTGACAGGATGAGACCAGTGGAGTATCTTAGATGGCTGCTCACAGGCTTTTAAGACCCCAGATGCTACTCACCAAGGTAGAATGTAGAAAACATTGTCTTTATAAACTGTGTTATGCCAGTTGAGCTAGATGTTCCCCAAGACCATGGTCCCCACAGCCCTCTGCCCAGCAATTCAGTCCCTCGGGGAGTTTGGATGTGTCTATGGAGCTTCCATGACCTTTCCTTGTACAAGTTGTACAGGCTTCCCCAGTATTGTGTACTGTCTTACCCTTCACCAAAGTTACCAGTTATCTATTGTCTATTTAGTGCCAAACACGCCCTCTTGTCAAGCTTTCTCCAAGCCTCCAAGCCAGACTTAGCCACTATCCTCTATTTTAGCATTTTATTCCACGTTGTAACTGTTTATATATCCTTCCTACTCCTTAGAGTGTATGTTCCCTGAATGCAAGGTCTGTGTTTTTATTAATTTTTCTCTCCTCCACAGCAGCTAGTGCATATAAGACACCTAATTTTTTTTGTGGTTGTTTTTTTTTTAAATTTATTTAGTTTAGTCTAGTCCAATTCCTTAGTTTATCAAATGAGGAAGCCAAGGCTTAGAGAAAAAAGTCAAGAGCTCATTTCAGAATCTGTTGAGTTTCAGATGTCTGAGACATCCAGGCTGGAACATCCAGCAAGCAATTGAGATGTGGTTAGGACTAGAAATGTTGATTGAGGAGGCATACTTTACAAAGGATAAAGGAGGATTAGATAAGAGCATCATGCAAGCTAGGGAAGAGAAAGATGAAAAGTAAGCTAGGGGATACCTGCCTTTAGGGGCAGAAAGAAAACCTAGTGAAGGAGTAGTCATCCAGGAAGTAGAATGAGGCTCAAGAGAGGAAGGAGCTTCTGGAGACAGCAGCTGGTCCTTTATGTTATGTGATGCCAAGAGGCTGGGACCAAGGAGGACTTGAGAAAGATAATCGGAATTGTTGGATTACAGGCTGGTCCTTGTGACCAGCCACCCTACCCACTTCTAAATATTTATCCTTCGGAAATACTAGTATGTAAAGAATCCTGTGCAAGTATGTTTATGGCGTAAGTGTTGGTAAATAGAGAACATTGGAAGACAGCTCACTAGTAGCAAATCTTAAATCTGGCCAATGGAATATTGTGTAGCTTTTAAAAATAAGGAGGTTGATCTCTGCATTGATGTTGAAAGATGTTCACAGTATATTGTTACAATTAAAAAGAAGTTGCAGAGGAGTATGTATGATTGTTGTTATTATGTGGAGTTGATTCTTACTCATAGCAACCCCATGTAACAAAGTAGAACTGCCCCATAGGTTTTCCTGGGCTGTAATCTTTATGCGAGCAGATCACCAGGTCTTTCTTCCACAGAGTGGCGTGTGGGTTCGAACTGTTGACCTTTCAGTTAGCAGCTGAGCCCTTAACCATTGTGCCACCAGGGCTCCTTGTATATATGTAAAACCAAATATACCATCATGTCAATTCTGACTTGTAGTGAACCTGTAAGACAGAGTAGAACTGCTCCATAGGGTTTCCAAGGCTGTAATCTTTACAGAAGCAGACTGCCACATCTTTCTCCCACACAGAGGCTGGTGGATTCAAACCGCCACCCTTTAGGTAAGCAGCTGAGCGCTTAACCACTGCACCATCACAGCTCCTGTATATATGGTAGAAGCCCATTTTTCTAAAGAACAAACCAAACTCCTGTATACGTGCATGTTTATGAGCACATTATAAAAGTCTAGAAGAATATATACCAAATAGTGCTTAGCTCCTGAGGGATTAGAGGAAGGAGGGCATGTGCTCAGTTTTTACTTAACATATTTCTTTATTGTTTGAATTTGGTATCAATACAGATTTCTTTAGTAATTCAGAATATATATACACACACACACACACACACACACACACACACATTTTTACTTAACATATTTCTTTATTGTTTGAATTTGGTATCAATACAGATTTCTTTAGTAATTCAGAATATATATACACACACACACACACACACACACACACACACACACACACACACACACACACACACACACACACGCACACACACACACACATTTAAAAAGAAAGAAAGGACATCTCTGGCAGCCTGGGAGAATACTTTTATTAGAAGAGATTCAGTGGATGGAGGAAGCCAACTCACGAGAGAAGATCTGGCATCTAAGAAAACATCGTATGTTTGGGAGGCTGTGCCCACAGGAGCGTTACTACCTGTGGGGCTGGTGGGGGTGAGGCAGGGGGCACAGAGAGATTACCACTGGAATGAGGCAGTTACCCTATTGCCAGAAGGTTCAGCTGAAAGGGGATGGGATAAGTAGAAGAGTAGCTAAGTGGCCAAGAGGCTGGCAGAGGCTGATTAGGAAGGAATTAAACAAGCAAACCAGTGTGTGTGTGTGTCATACTCAATGGTGCCGAGCTACAGAGGGAAGAGCTCGTAGCTGTGAGGAAACATCACTATGGAGCAGGGAGCAGGGCAGTTGAGAAGGGACAAATTAAATACCAATTTTAGAAGTAAGGACACTTCCAAAAAAGGATGAGATTTAAGGCCAGTTAAGCCTCTGTTAAATGGAATGGTTGAGACATGAGTTAGAGTAGAATTGCCTTCTCTGACTAACTGAGGGTTAATTAATGAAACGCCCTTTTTGTTTAAGTTTCGGTTGCTAAAAATGTTTTGGCAGTGGTAGAGTTACCTTACTGGCTCAGCAAATAGTCTGGTGAATGACTGAAATGGAATATTTGGGGCTGCTGCAGACCTCTGAATCATGTTTGGACCTACCACTAGTTTTGGGATGAGAAGTGGAGATGGAGAAGGTAGAGGCCAGGAGTCCTCAACTATGGCTGCACCTTACAATCACCTGGGCAAGCTTTCAAAAAATACCAATGCCTGTTTCCCCCACCCCATTCAGATATAACTGACGTGGGCTGGGGTGTGGACATAGACTTTTTTTTTTTTAAATTTTTTATTGTACTTTAGATGAAGGTTTACAGAACAAATAATTTCTCATTAAACAGTCAGTACACATATTGTTTTATGACATTGGTTAACAACCCCACAACATGTCAACACTCTCCCTTCTCGACCTTGAGGACCTTTTTTTTGGTGAAAATATACATAGCCAAAGTTACACCATTTCAAAAGTTTCTACATGTACAATTCAGTGACATCAATTACATTCTTCCAGTTGTGCTGCTATTCTCACTATCTTTTTCCAAATTATTCCATCATCATTATCTTCAACTCACTGCCCCCTAGGCTTCCCATCAAACCTTTGGAGTTGCTGTTGTCAATTTGATCTCACATAGATAATTCTTTTCTTTTGTACCTTAGATGAAGGTTTGCAGAACAAATAGTTTCTCATTAAAAAAATTAGCACACATATTACCCTATGACAATGGTTAACAACCCCACGACATGTCAACACTGTCCCTTCTCAACCTTGGGTTCCCTATCACCAGCTTTCCTGTCCCCACCTGCCTTCTAGCCCTTGTCCCTGGACTGCTGTGACTCATTAGTCCTGTTTTGTCTTATGAGGCTGTCTAATCCACAGCTGAATGGTGAGCTTCTGGATGGGCTTCACCACTGAGCTAAAAGGATATCCAGGGGCCATACTCTCGGGGTTACTCCAGTCTGTTGGGCCAGTAAATCTGGTCTTTTTTTTGTGAGTTAGAATTCTGTTCTACGTCCTTTTCCATCTCTGTCCAGGACCCTCTATTGTAATCCCTGTCACAGCAGTCAGTGGTGGTAGCCAGGCACCAACTAGCTGTACTGGACTCAGTCTGGTCGACGCTGTGGTAGCTGTGGTCCATTAGTCCTTTGGGCTAATCTTTTCCTTGTATCTTGTTCTCTTCATTCTACCTTGCTCCCGCAGGCATGAGACCAGTGGAATATCTTAGATGGCTGCTCACAGGCTTTTAAGACCTCAGACGCTACTCACCGAGGTAGAATGTAGAACATTGTCTTTATAAACTGTGTTATGCCAGTTGAGCTAGATGTTCCTGAGGCCATGGTCCCCACAGCCCTCTGCCCAGCAATTCAGTCCCTCAGGGAGTTTGAAAGTGTCAATGGAGCTTCCATGACCTTTCCTTGTACAAGTTGTGCTGGCTTCCCAAGCAATGTGTATTGTCTTACCCTTCACCAAAGTTACTACTTATCTATTTAGTCCCCCCACCCCTCCTCTCCCTTGTAACCAACAAAGATTATTTCTTTTTGTGTGTAAATTTTACATGAGTTATATATTAGAAGTCTCATACAATATTTGTCCTTTTGTGATTGACATATTTCACTCAGCATAATGTCTTCCAGTTTCATCTGTGTTATGATATGCTTCACAGACTCATCAGTGTTCTTTTTCTTTGTATAATACTCCATTGTGTCTATGTACCATAGTTTGTTTATCCATTCATCTGTTGATGGGCATCTAGGTTGTTTCCATCTTTTTGCTATTGTGAACAGTGCTGCAGTGAATATAGGTGTGCATATGTCTATTAGTGTGATGGCTCTTATTTCTCTAGGATATATTCCGAGGACTGTGATTCATTTTGTAGTGCTTTTTTTTTTTTTTGTGGTGCTGACATTTTCTTTGTTCCTCTTACTCTCCTGTGCTGAGTTCCTTTCGTTTGTGGATTTTTTTTCATTTCTTTTCTTTTTGTAGGTTTTGTTTTTACTGAGACTTTATGTTTTCCTTCTTTATTTTGATGAGTAGGTTTGTTAACTTTCTTTGTGGTTACCTTGAAATTTACCCTTATCTTCCTAGATTTGAACCAGTCTACTATTACTTGGTATCACTTCACTTCCTCTCCATTAGAAGGTTCTATAACTACACCATTTATTCCCTCTTTTATTGTTCTGATGCTGTTGTCATTTACAGATTAACCTCTCTGGTTCCCTGTTGTAATTCTTTTGGTTTTGCATAGTCCTTAAGAGTTCGTTTCCTAGGTTGGTATCTGGCTAGTACAGTCCTGTCCTGTATTCCGCCTGTGGTCTGTTATTGTTTGTTCTCAGATCGAAGGACTTCCTTTAATAAGTCTTGTAAGTTTGGTTTGGTTTTTACATAGTCCCTTAATTTCTGTTTATCTGGAAATGACCTAATTTCACCATCATATCTGAACGAGAGTTTTGCAGGATATATTATTCTTGGCTGGCAATTTTTTTCTTTCAAGGTTTTATAAATGTCACTCCATTGCCTTCTTGCCTGCATGGTTTCTGCCGAATAATCCGAGCTTAGTCTTATTGTTTCTCCTCTGTATGTGACTTTTTGTTTTTCTCGAGCTGCTCTCAGGATTCTTTGTCTTTGGTTTTAGCAAGTGTGATTATGATATGCCTTGTTGCTTTTCTTTTGGGGTCTGTCCTATATGGGGTTCGTTGAGCTTCTTGGATGGTCAGCTTTTCATCTTTCATGATATTGGGGAAGTTTTCTGTCATCAGTTCTTCAGTGATCCTCTCTGTGTTTTCTGTTTTCTCCCCCTGTTCTGGAACTCCGATCACTTGAAGATTTTTGCTTTTGATTGCATCCCACATAATTCTCAGGATTTCTTCATTTTTCTTCGTTCTTTTTCTGATTTTCCCTCAAAAAGTTGTATCCAAGTGTTTGTCTTCAATTTTGCTGATCCTGTCTTCCATCGTTTCAAACCTGCTCCTCAGCCCTTCTATGACACTGTCTATTTCTGAAATCTTGTTGTTTATGTTTTGGATTTCTAATCGTTGTTTTTGTATAATTTCTAGTTGTGAATTTATTTTAGCATTTTGTTCCTGTATTATTTTCTTGAATTCTCCCATTTTTTGTCTGTATTTTCCATGAATTTGTCTATTTTTTTGCTCATTTTTGTCTGTTTTTTGCTTCAACTCTTGGATAATTCTGAATATTAGAGATTTGAATTCCTTATCAGTTAGGTCTAGTGCCGTTTTTTCTACTGGAAGGTCATCTGGTGTTTTATTTTGGACGCCCACTGGAACCATCCTGTCCTGTTTTTGTAAATGTTTTGATATTTTCTGCTGTCTTTAGGGCATTCGGTCGTTATTTTCCTCATTTATTGATTGTAGATTTGTTTGTTTCATCCTGCTTTTTTGTTTTATCTGGTTATGTCTGAGCAGGGGGCTGTGCGTTCTTTGTTGTTTGCTCATCTGTGGGCACGATACTTTTCACTTCCTTCTCCACTGGGCAGGGTCACTTACTCAGCTATGGTACAGCAGGGCAGGTCCAGCTGAAGGGGAGTTGTTGGGATAGGTTTTTTGTGGCATGTACCAGTGCTGACAGTGCAGACCAGGAATCAGTGCGGGGCAGGTTCTAGTATGCCGTGCCTGTGCTGCTTGGGAGTGTGATGTTCAGCGCATGGTGTAGGTAGGCAGGAAGGAGGGGGTAGATTGTGATGTGTGGAGCTAAGATGGGTATGGGAAAGATGAGAGAGAGGAGAGAGGAACAGGAGCTAAAAACATACACACAAACAAAAAAGAGTGCTAAGTGAGCTTGCTGTTGGAGTGGAGAGATGAGAGACTGAGAAATGGGGAAAAACAAAAATGAAAAAAAAAAGAAAAAGGGTAAAAGAAAAAAATGAATAAATCTAGAAACTGGAAATGAAGAAAGACAAAAAGAGAATAAGAGAGAGAAGAAAATTAAACAAAGAAATGAAAAAAAAAAAAACAAGAAAAAGAAATGCCCCCAGGAATGTCCCTGTGCATCTGCACAGAGTAGGGGACTAGCTTCCAAGCTGCTCGGTACTGCCCAGCCAGAAGGGGCTCCCAAGCTGAGAAAAGAGAAAGAAAGCAAACAAATTAAAACAGAACAAATCAGAACAAACAAACAAAAAAGCCCCGGGGGTCCCACCAGTGTGGCGGTATGGGCCAGGAAGCAGTTTCACAGTTGAGCAGTGTTTCGCAGCCTCTCAGGAAGAAGCAAAGATGGCACATGGAGCCAGGTATTTGAGAGAAAGGAGGGGGAGGTGGTGAGAGGTAAGGAAGAAATCTAAAGAAGGGGAAAAAAGCAACACCAGCAGCCAACAAATTGCACTCAGGGAGCTGGCCAGCGCGGGCAGGTGGAATCCAAGCAGCACTAGGGAAGCTCCGGCTTCCTGGCCAATAGACTGTGGCTGGTGGAAGCAGAGGAGGCTAAGTGGGGTGAATAAGGGTGGGGGGTGGGAAAGCCTATATCATGGGTTACCAGTTGTTGTCTCTTGCTGGAAGCTCCATCTGCTTTCTCGTGCCTCCTGTTCGCTGGTCTCTGATAGGAGTCCAAGATGGTGGATCCATGCTGCGGTAGCTGATAGGGGACCTCTGCATGTATCTCCCTTCCTGCTCTGTTCTCGGTCAGTTTCTTATTCCATTCGGTGTTTGGCTGAGTTCTTTATCTCTTTATTTGATGCTTAGGGTTTCAGGATTGACCTGTGACTCTGTTTGACTTAGTTTTTCTGATCTTTGCTGCAGAGGGACGACATGGTGCTTCTGACTGTAGCGCCTTGTTGCCTGGAAGACCCATAGGCATTTTTTAAGGCTGCTAAAGTGATTCTGGAGCCCTAGTGGCACTGTGGTTAAGAGCTTGGCTGCTAAGCAGAAGGTCGGCAGTTCAGATCCATAAGGGCACCTTGGAAACCCTATGGGGCAGTTCTACCGGGTCCTGTAAGGTCACTATGAGTCAGAATCAACTCGACAGCAACCAGTTTGGTTTGGTTTTTTTAAATGGTGGCGACCGGTTTGGTTTGGTTTTTTAAATGGTGGCATAGTGGTTAAGTGCTGCTGCTAACCACAAGTGGATGGCAGTTCTAATCCACCAGGTACTCCTTGGAAACTCTATGAGGCAGTTCTCCTCTGTCCTATAGGGTCTGTCTTAGTCATCTACTGCTCCTTCAAGAGAAATACCACAAGTGGATGGCTTTAACAAAGAGAAATTTATTTTCTCACAGTAAGGTAGGTTAAAAGTCCAAATTCAGGTCGTCAGTTCTAGAGGAAGGCTTTTCTTTCTGTGTTTGCCTTCTCATCAATCTCCCCTTGCTTTAGGAGCTTCTCCATGCAGGGACCCCAGGTCCAAAGACCGTGCTTTGCTCCCAGCACTCTTTTCTTGGTGGTATGAGGTCCCCAACTCTCTGCTTGCTTCCCTTTCCTTTTATCTCTTGTAAGATAAAAGGTGGTGCAGGCCACACCCCAGGCAAACTCCCTTTACATTGGATCAGGGATGTGACCTTAGTAAGGGTGGTGTTACAATCCCACCCTAATCCTCTTTAACATGAAATTACAATCACAAAATGGAGGACAACCACACAATACTGGGAATCAAGGCCTAGCCAAATTCATATACACGTTTTTTGTGGGACATAATTCATTCCATGACCGGGTCACTATGAGTTGGAATCTGTTCGACAGCAACGGGTTTGTTTGTTTGTTTGTTTTTTCTAATGTGCAGCTTAGGTTAGGAACCACTAGTGTAGGAGAATGGATTAAATGTGTTCTGAGCCTGAACTGACCCTCAGCAGTGTGTGTGTGTGTGTGTGTGTGTGTTTGTGTGTATTTAACACTATCTCAATATAGATACTTCCTTTTCTGTACTCCCAAAGCCCTTGGGGTGCACAACTAGTAAAGCACTCATCCCACTGTGTTGTAATTAGTTGTTAGTCTGTCAGGAGAGAATCTAAGATAAAATCCAGGGAGCTCCTCAATAATAGCAGCAGCACTCATTGAGCCTTGCATCAAGTCGATTAACTCCCCCTGAATCACACAGCTTGTAAGTCGAGGTGCCAGCACTAGGGCTCATGTCTGTCCCTTTTCCCAGTACAGAGCAGAGCACCTGACACCAAGGTGTTCAATCATTGTCGCATGAAGTGACAAGGAGCTTTGTTTTCTTGTGGGATGCTTCTTTTTGTTAAAAGCCCTGGGGCGGTAGAATCTGACATATTTGAGAAGTCTAGTGGGAGGGGGGTTTGAGGAGAACTGCCTGACATGTGGAAAACTTATGATATACTAGGCACTGTGTGGGGAATCTATATCAATGAACATTTATTAAGCAATTTACTCTGGACCTAACATTGTACTAGGGACTCTGAGATACAAAAGATATATCAGATAACGGTTTTTGGCCCCAGGGAGCTTATTATCAAGGCTCATTTATAGTCTAATTACTGCATTCTTAGGTGGCAGGTTATGTACAGAACTTATAACCAGAAAATGCTAGAACTCAGAGGGACTTTAGTTCCTATAGTTCAAATAAGGAGCCCTGGTGGCACAGTGGTTAAGTGCTTGGCTGTTAACTGAAAGGTTGGTGGTTTGAACCTACCGCGACTCCACGGGAGAAAGATGTGGCAGTCTGCTTCCATAAAGATTACAGCCTTGGAAACCCTATGGGACAGTTCTACTCTGTCCTATAGGGTCGCAGTGAGTTGGAATCAACTTAAAGGCAGTGGGTTTTTATAGTTCAAGTGTTTTCTTTTACAGATAAGGAAACAGGCCCAGAGTGGGAAGCTACTTGGCCGAGGTCACACCCCTTGTGAGTGACAGAGCCAGGGCTTTTGTGCCAGGCCACTTCCCTTTGAGATCATATTACACCCTGTTCTTTTTTTTTTTTTTATTTTTTTTTTATTGTAGTTTAGGTGAAGGTTTACAGAACAAATAGTTTCTCATTAAACAGTCAGTACACATATTGTTTTATGACATTGGTTAACAAAGCCACGACATGTCAACACTCTTCCTTCTCAACCTTGAAGGACCTTTTTTTTGGTGAAAATATACATAGCCAAAGATACACCATTTCAAAAATTTCTATGTGTACAATTCAGTGACATTGATTACATTCTTCCAGTTGTGCTGCTATTCTCACTATCCTTTTCCAGATTATTCCATCACAATTGTCTTCAACTCACTGTCCCCTAGGCTTCCCATCAAACCTTTTGAGTTGCTGTTGCCAATTTGATCTCACATAGATAATTCTTTTCTTTTTTTGTTGTTGTTGTACTTTAGATGAAGGTTTACAGAACAAAATAGTTTCTCATTAAACAGTACACATATTGCCCTATACCAATGGTTAACAACCCCACGACATGTCAACACTGTCCTACTCAATCTTGGGTCCCCTATCACCACCTTTCTGTCCCCTCTTGTCTTTTAGTCCTTGTCCCTGGCCTGCTGTGCCTCATTAGTCCTGTTGTGTTTTATGGGGCTGTACAATCCCCGGCTGAACGGTGAAGCTCAGGAGTGACTTCAACACTGAGCTAAAAGGGTGTCTGGGAGCCATACTTTCAGCATTTCTCCAGTCTCCGTCAGGCCAGTAAATCTGGTCTTTTTTTTGTGAGATCATATTACACCCTGTTCTGTCAATCAGTTAGGGGACAAGTGAACCTAATGGCCATGTTCAAACTTTAAGGAGAATTCCATCTTGTACTTATGCTTCCAGGCCTCCTTATGGCTGGGAGAAGGACGTTTGAATTTTATTCCTTCTTAAAACCTTGTCTGGGGAAGGCCAGCACTGCTTACCACTGGAATTATAGCTTAGGCCCAAGAGACATAAAGATGGTTCATTTTTCCTTTACTGAAACAGCCGTTGACTCCAGCCCCTCCTGGGTCTAATTATTGTACTTTTCTACTCCTTGTAAGGGGCTTTCCCAAGATTACTGTGTTTATGACTTTTCTTTCAGTCTTTATTTCTTTTTGTGAAACTTACCTTAGAGGCAGAAGAAGGTGCCTGGTTTTATGTGTGGGCCTGAGATTTAGTATAGTAGGGCAGGTTCCTAGGGGTACTAGCATCAGGCTGGTTCTGTTGGTCCTGTTGCCTGTTAGTTCCTAAGTCAGAAATTCAGTTCTAAATCTGAGGTTCTCTCTGAAGTTGTTGTTGTTAGGTGCCGTCAAGCCAATTTCGACTCATAGTGACCTCAAGTGACAGAGTAGAACTGCCCCATAGAGTCTTCTAGGCTGTAATCTTTCCAGGAGCAGATCACCAGGTCTTCTTTCTTCAGTGGAGCTACTGGGTGAGTTCGAACCACCGACCTTTTGGTTAGCAGCACAACACTTAACCATTGTGCCACAAGGGCTCCTTTCTCTCTAAAGAGTCAGGTGTAATTCATTGTAGAGATACTGGGTTGCTCTTCTCAGATTCCTCCCCTTTCCTCCACACACAAACAGGACTGGAAACCTGACAGCCCTGCCTTCCAGTGTGCTAGGTTATGATAGTTACAACGAACATTTGTTGAACACTTGGCATGTGCCAGGCCCCCTGTGGAATAGATGCTGTTATTGGCATTCCCATTTTACAGATGAGGAAAATAGGATTCAGAGCAGTTATGTGACATGACCAAGGCCACACAGCTGGAAAATGGCCAGGCTGATATGCAAATTTAGGTTTGGCTGACTCCAAAGCCAGTGTTAAATACTAGGCTAAATAGAGCCTATCATTTAAAGAAATTGCTAGTTACACTGTTTGTGTAGATGAAGAACAATTTACCAATTTTCTGCAAGCCAATTTAGAGAACTAGTCAGAAGAGAAGAGTCACGCATACTACTCTGTTCCACTGAGGGGTGGACCAGGTCAGTAGACCTGCCAGTTATCAGCATTGTGATGTCAGATAAATCATGCCTTTTCCAGAATTCATTTTCTGCATCTGTAAATGAGAGGATCTTGGCAGATGATCTCTAAGATCCCCTGACGTGTGGTGATACCCTGGTTCATTTTCTACCTCCTGGTAGAATGAGAAAAAAATCAGAGAACTGGATGAGGGACAAAATGTATCAGAAACACAAGAGTGGGGAGAATGTAATAGTGCTCCCTGGAATATCTCGGATGGGTCAGTTAACATGAAATGGCTTTACTGTACCTAGCCCATTACACATTGGTTCTGTTTTTCCCTTGGGAATTTATAAAGAAATGGAGTTTCTTTTCAGTTAGCTTCTTACCCATATCAGAAAGTACTAGCTTTCTTGAGTGGCTGTTATTTCAGGCCTTGTAATCTCAAAAAAAAAAAAAAATTTCTAAATATCCAATAAAGACTGAAAGGGCACCTAAATATGGGATGCTCAATATTTTATTGCTGTATGTTAGAATTGGAGCCCTGGTGGCGCAGTGGTTAAGAGCTCAACTGCTGACCAAAAGATTGGCAGTTCGAATCCACCAGCTGCTCCTTGGAAACTTTATGAGGCAGTTCTACTCTGTCCTATAGGGTGGCTATGAGTCGGAATTGACTCGATGGCAACAAAGTTTAGAATTACTAGAATTTGTATTCCATTTTGCAAGAGGGCTTTGGGAGATAATGATTTCTAGAGGAGAAGCCATCTCAAAAGCAGATTGTACATGAAACTTGTAAGAGAATTTAAGAGCAGATACACAGATAACGAGGTCTATTGTAATTTACCTTTCATTTATCTGTTCTGTCATTTAAAAAAAAAAAAACCTTCTTGTACTCAAGAACATTGAGGATAATAATCTATTAAACCTGTATGATGCTGCAGTTAGAATGGTAGCTTTGATCTTAAAAATACTATTGTTGATGTGTGTGTGTATATATATGTATATATATATATACTTGAACTTAAAAAACAGTAACAAAAAAAAAAAAAACCAGTTGCTGTTGAGTTGATTCCGACTCATGGCATCCCCATGTGTGTCAGAGTAGAACTGTACTCCATAGGGTTTTCAGTGGCTGATTTTCAGAAGTAGATCACCAGGCATTTTGTTCAAGGTGCCTCTGAGTGGACTCAAATCTCCAACCTTTTGGTTAGTAGCCAAGCCTGTTAACTGTTTGCACTACCCAGGACCCTTGAACTTAGTGATAGATAGCTGCCATTGAGTCAACTCTGACTCATGGCAACCTTATGTACAACAGAATGAAATGTCTGGTCCCATGTTATCCTCATGATTGTTGGCATGTTTGAGCCCATTGTTGTGGCTATTGTCCCAATCCATCTTACCAAGGGTCTTTCACACCCCTGTTGGCCCTCAACTTCACCAACATGATGTTTTCCTCCAGTGATTGATCCATCCTAATGACGTGTCCAAAACAAGCGAGTTGAACAGTGTTCTGTTGTGATCTCTAAGGTTTCCATTGGCTAATTTTTGGAAGTAGATCATCAGACCTTTTTTCCTAGGAGCTTCTTTGAACTTACCCGCTACCACTGCCATCAACTCGATTCCAACTCATAGCAACCCTATAGGACAGAGTAGAACTGTCCCATAGGGTTTCCAAGGCTGTAAATCTTTACGAAAGCTGACTGCCACATCTTTCTCCAGCAGAGCGGCTGGTGGGTTCAAACCGCCAACCTTTTGGTTAGCAGCCAAGCGTTTTAACCACTGTGCCACCAGGGCTCCTTCTTTGAACTTAAACCAAAACTAAACCCATTGCCATTGAGTCGATTCCGACTCCTAGCGACCCTATAGGACAGAGTAGAACTGCCCCATAGGGTTTCCAAGGAGCGGCTGGTAGATTCGAACTGCCAACCTTTTGGTTAGCAGCCTAGCTCTTAACCAGTATGCCACCAGGGCTCCTCTTTGAACTTAGAGGCCCTTATTTTGGATGGTATGTGTATCACGTTGCATCAAGCAGGGCTCTTGTCTCCTCTTCTGCCTACTTAAGTATGTCTCCAGGCTCTTTTTATAAGGCAGGGCAGATTAGGTAATTCCATTAGGAGGGAAAACTTTTACTTGGGGACAGGAAGAAGCAGCCCTACCAGGCTAACAGGTGAGTTCTAATGGCAGTGGTGCTTGGCACATACACAGTCAGTGCTGCACAGATGTTAGCCTTCTTCTCACGAGTCCCGGGCTGAAACCCTTGGGATAGTCATCACTTGAGGGCTCCGGTATTGGGGCAACTGAGTTGGTAACTCCAGCTGTATGGAAGGAGTTAAAAACCAGGTGACATCAAAAACTAAGCTGCATGTACAGCCTGTTTTTCAGCTACCAACCCTCTACCACAAGCTGATTTTACGTTATTCTAACCGAGGTCTGTGTAAGCTCATATGAATGTATTTCCTGCCACGAATATCCTGGCTTTCAGAAAAAGAGTGAGTGAAATGAGGCCACAGAGTGGCAGTATTTCTGGTTTTTTTTTTTTTTTTTTAAATAATGCTTGGTCATGCCATGAAATGGCAGCAGCATTTTATCTGGATACTTCACCAGCTTAACCTGGACACCCTGACAGTTTGCTGGTGTTCAGTCTTTTATTAGCGTTTAAATTCCCATTCTACTTTTGGCCTCTGGTCTCAAAAGGAGGGAGAATTGAAATCCATAGCTTCACACATGTAGTATCCACTACCCTCCTTCATTTTGGGAACTACCCTCCTTTATTATTTTCTAGCTTGCCCTAGGGCTTTGGAGTCAGACAGATCTGGGATTGAAGCTAATTTCTATCACTCATGAGCTGTGTGTCTTTAAGCCAGTCACCTAATCCCTCTCATCCTGTTTCCTCCATTGTAAAATGGGACTAATAATTCTATCTCATCAGGTTACTGAGAGAATTAAGTGAGTTAATATTTGTGAAGCCCTCAGTACAGTGTGTGATACATAGTAAGTGTTCAAAAAATATTACTGTCTTCCTCCCTCCCACCAAAGAAATGGAGCCAATAGCAACAGTGTGTCTTCTAATAAATCATAAACCTGTCCTGCCATTAGTCTTGTTTAAGGGACCCTAGGTGTGTCTTTTCCTTTTCCTGATGAAGAGTAATCACCAGGAACTCTGGATTTCATCCTCACAGGAAGCTTGAAGTTGTTGACTTTTGCTGCTAGTTAAAAAGTTGGTAAGATTGGGGTGGAAATCTCCAGAGAAAGGCTGTGTGCTTGTGCTAATTGATCTGTAGACAGCAGGGTGTGTAGGTAATGAGCTGTATATTGGGTGTGGGAGTTCAGTACCCAGTCTTCTGGAAAACATACATGAGTTTCCTCACCTCCCGTGACAGGTGGCTGCCTGACTCTTTACCCTTGAGATGTACTGGAGTCCAATGGTTAGAACCTTGGAGTCCTGAGTAATAGGCCTATTAACTGCTTTCACAGTAATCATAACAGCTTGCATTTACATAGTCCTTACTTTGCTAGGCATTGTACTAAGTGCTTTACATGTATTAACTATTTAATCCTCACAAGAATTCTGAAAGGCAGGGCAGAGAACAACTAAATAGCTTGCCCAAAGTCACACAGATAGTAAATGGTGGAGCTGTGGTTAGAAACTAGGCAGTCTGGCTTTAGAGCCCAAGGGTATAACCAACTACCCCGTACAGTCTCTAGTCCTTTTTTTTTTCCTTTGTTTTAATTAAACATTGTAATTGTTAGTTTTTGATGTCTAGAAATACAAATTGATTTTTGTTCATCAATTTTTGTATCCAACAACCTTATTTAAATGCTTTTAAATTAATAATAATTTATCTCAAGATTCTTTTGGGTTCTCTATGTTGGTAATCATAATATGCAAATAATGAGATCTTTTTCTCTTCCTTTGCAGTCATTAGGAGCTCTGGTGGTACAGTGGTTAAGAGATGGGCTGCTAACTAAAAGATTGGCAGTTTGAACTTACCAGCCACTCCTTGGAAACCCTATGAGGCAGTTCCACTCTGTCCTATAGGGACACTATGAGTCGGAATCAACTCGACGGCAGTGGGTTTGGTTGTTTTTTTTTTTTTTTTTTTTTTTTTTTTGGTTGCAGTCATTGTATTCGTTACTTCTTTTTCTTGTCTTGCTGTTCTGGTTAAGACCTCTTCTCTTGCTCTCTGTCTTAAAGGGTATGCTTTCAGTGTTTCACAGTTAAGTATGACGTTTGCTGTAGATGTTTTGAGTAGATCCTTTGTTAGATTATAAAGTTCTCTTCTATTCGTAGTTGGCTAAGTTTTTTTTCTGTCGTGAATGGATGTTGAATTTTATCAAGGCCTTTTTTTTTCATCTATCAAAGTGATCATGTGGCTTTTTTTTCTTTAATCTTTCAGTGTGGTGAATTACAGTGATTGATTTTCTATTAAGCCAACTTTGCATTCCCAGAATCAAACTGCCTTGATCATGATGCATTATCTTTTTTATTGTTCCTGGATATGACTTACTGATATTTTATTTAATATTTTAGCAACTATGTTCATGAGTGAATCTAGCTTTAGTTTTCCTTTGTCATACTGTCTTTGTCAGGTTTCAGTATTAAGTTTATGCTAACTTCATAGAATATGTTGGGTAGTGCTTCTTCTTTTTCTAAACTCTGGAACAGTTTGTGTGAGGTTGGAGTTATTTGTTTCTTCAATGTTAGAACTTGCCAGTAAAACCGTCTGGAGTTTAGTATCTTCTTTGTGGTAAGATTTTGGACTACTGATTCAACTTCTTTAATGGTTATAGAATTTTTGGGCGTTCTATTTTTTTTAGTCACTGTTGGTTGTTCTATTTTTCTAGGAATGTGACCATTTTGTCTAAATTTTCAAATTTATTGGTTTGAATTTGTTAATAATAGCCTCTTAAGCATCTATGTTCCCTTTATTCCTAAAAGTATTTAATTTTTTAAATAATTTTCACCAGAAGCTTATAAGTTTTATTAATCTTTCATAAGAATCAATTTCGGGCTTTGTTGAGCCTCTCTATATTATGTTTATTTTCTGTTTTGTTAATTTTTGCTTCTGTTTTTATTCCTCCTATTTACTTTGGATTTTGTCTCTTGTTCTTTCTCTAACTTAAGTTGAATGCTTAGCTCATTTATTTTCAGACTTGGTTATTTGACTGTAAGCATTAAAGGCCAATAATTTTGTTCTAATTACTGCCTTAGCTGTATTCCATAAATTTTGATATATAGATTTTTGTTGTGGTGGTGGTTGCTCAATTCCAAGTATTTTATAATTTCCATTGAGGTTTCTTAACCCATGGGCTGTTTAGAAGGATTTAAAGTTTTTTCTTAAACATTTTTTTCCATTACCTTTTTTTGTTGTTGTTGTTTATTTCTATCTTAATTACACTGTGATCAGAGAATATGGTCTGAATGTTCTGTTTCTTTGAAATTGATTGAGACTTGTTTTGTGGCTCAGTATGAGGTCAGTATCCACTAGATCAACTTTGTTATATGCTGCTCTTTGATGGCCTTACCACATTTTTTGTCTGCTTAATCCACCAATTCTTGGGAGAGGTGTTAAAATTTACCACCACGAAGGTGGATTTGTCTGTTTCCCCGTGGTGCTGTCCAATTTTGCTTTATATATTTTGGAGCTATGTTATTCGGTATAGTATGTTCTTTTTTTGCATCTTTGTTACATCCTTTGATCAAATGTTGACTATAGGGGTCCCATTGCAGCTTAGCCTATAGATAAGATCAATAAAGGTGACTTGGTGATGGCAAAGGCATCCCTCAAGGTGGACTGGGTAAATTGAATTTTGAGCTCCAGGGAAGAAACACATTTAAAATCAAATTGTACATTCTCAGTTATAGAATTAAATTCTTAATGCAGTTTGTCTTTGCCAAACAAAATTAACACCCTCATTATCCTCAATTGTCAGAGGCTTTTGTCATCTTTAACATTTTTGAAAGCTATGTTCCTGTTGGGTTGGATGAAGGGTGGGAGGGAGAGCTTTATTTCCCTTGGGCCTTATAGACATTACTACTGGTTGGTCGGGTAGGTTTCAGGCACTTATTAGATATTCTTCTTCCTACTGCCTACATTTTGTGTGGGACCTGGCCCAAATCCCGTTACCTTGCTCCTTTCTAGGTTCAGTGGCTGCAATAATGTGGGTGTTATGGATTGAATTGTGGCCCCCCAAAACGTGTGTCAACTTGGCTAGGCCATGATTCCCAGTATTATGTGGTTGTCCACTATTTTGTGATCTGATACGATTATCCTGTGTGTTGTAAATCCTAACCTCTATGATGTTAATTAGGCAGGATTAGAGGCAGTTATGTTATTGAGGCAGGATTCAATCTATAGGATTAGGTTATATATTGAGTCAGTCTCTTTTGAGATGTAAGAGAACCAAGCAGAGAGGAGAGGGACCTCCCATAACCAAGAAAGCAAGCTGGGAACGGAAAGAGTCCTTTGGACCCCAGGTCCCTGTGCTGAGAAACTCCTAGACCAGGGGAAGATTGATAATAAGGACCTTCCACCAGAGCCAACAGTAAGAGAAAGCCTTCCCCTGGAGGTGGTAGCCTGAATTTGGACTTCCAGCCTCCTAGACTGTGAGAGAATACATTTCTGTTTGTTAAATCCATCCACTTGTGGTATTTCTGTTATAGCAACACTAGATAACTAAGACAGTGGGTAATATTTGTTCCCTTTCCACCTCACAGGGATGAAGGTGGAGAAATCAGGGCTTCAAACTGGTTTGTTTTGGTTTGAACCCCTGCTGAGAATTTGCATTTCTAACAAGTTTCCTGCTTGTAATTTGCATTTCTAACAAGTTCCCAGGAAGTTAAACATAAGAATCACCTTGGGATCGTGTTAAAATGTAGATTCTGATTCAGTATATCTGGGGTGGATATGCAAGTTCTCAGCAGAGAACTTCTTGTTAGAAATGCAAATTCTCAGCAGATTTTTGAACCAGAAAACACCAAAGCCCAGGGAGAAACTGAGATAATAGTTGCATGGGAGTTCTAAATAATTTATCAGTTCCTCAGCTCACTCGGCAGAAAGAAAATAAAGTCTGTAGGAGACAATTGCTCACAAGGACCAAGCAACAAAAATGATGGCAACTACTACACTTTTTATTAGATTTCAAATGGAATCACACTCCATGAAGCTGGAAGTCATACAGAGAAACAAATTACATTTGGTCACATTTGGTGAGAATGGAACTTTTCAGCACCAGCTCCTGAGCCTACGTGGTGCTGTGAAATCTTATTTTCAGGCTCTGTTAGGACAGCTTCTGATTTCAGATTCTATTTCCTAAATAAGCATTCTGAGCTGGCCGTCTTCACTAGCCCCTTCTTCCCTGCCAGAGAGTTTCAAAAGAAGGGGCAGCAGGTGAGCCAATTGGATCTCCGTTTTGGGGTATCCTTTCCTTTAAATACAACAATATGCTTTCTTTCTTCATTCTTTTAAGCAAACACTTTTTTTATTATAGAAGTGATATATGATCATAAATAAAAAAATTAAAAATACAGGATTATATAAAAGAAAAGTGAAAGTTCCTGGTAGTTTCTCTCTGTGAGGAGACTAGTGTCAGAGAATCTCTTTTCCCCACTCTCTGGTCATTTCCTTTAAATTTGCTTTTCTCACAAAAGGGTAGCGCCAAAAAAAAATTCCCACTAATTGGGGTGGAGGTGGGCTTTAGCTTTTATAAAATATGACTGCATGAAAGACAAGTCAGGACTTGAAGGAATTGGAATTGGATTACCAATTACTCATCCTTATTTAAAAATGGACAAACTATAAGGCAGGGAATAAGATCTTAGATATATACACCCTGATCCAGCTGTGTTTATGTGTGTTGGGGGTGGTGGGCAAGAGGTACAGTCTGAATTAGATCATTTTTGTGAAACTGCTTTGTAAACTATAACATGCCGTACACATATGAGATTAGCATTAACATTGGCACTGACTCTGGAGTGTGATCTTGTGTGTTTGTCTAAACTGGTGGTTAATATCCATTAGTGGGTCAGTGCCCAAGGAACTGGCAAAATGGTATTTTGTGCCTCAGCTGTTGTTTCTATTTGCAATTCCAAAAGCTTATTTAATTGCCCGCATTAGCTTAATATATACCACATCAAAAGGGTATAAAAGCAGAACTCAACCTTAGAAATAAAAGAACAGAACAAGTATAACTTATGACTGATGTGCACAGTTAAGTAACCGACTTGATACGGGGAACTGGCGAAGCATATAAGCATAATCTAGCACTGTCTCAAATACAATAAAGTGGGTAACAGTAGTCTATAAACTGTAAAGTTGGGTAATAATGCAAAGGATTGTTGTTATCATGACTAGTGAGATTGACTGTCACCCATGAATTAACTGTGATATGCTTCCAGGCAGTTTTAAAGTGAGCCCTTTTTTTCTGCAGGCACTAGAAAGTGCCACAGAGATACAATCTCCTGATGAGTGTAAAAGCCAGACAGCTAAATTTAATAAGCCGTTTGTCAAGAAGATGGAAGATAATGACTAATTTTTGGTAGACAGATAGTTGCCTGCTGAAACAAAGCCTGTATTGAACTATTTTGGAGTGGGAAGAAGCATTGCTATGACAATAAATTACTTATATTTGATTTAGAAGGAGAGCTGTACAGCTAAATGGTTCAGAAAGCTGGTGAGAACAGTTGTTGGCACTGGGTGTATGTTAAAATATAAAATGTTAAGTATGAACTGTTAAATAACTGAGCATCTCAATACATCATGTATCCTCTCACTTGAACCAATAAAATACAATATAAATAAATTTAAAAAAAAAAGACAGCTAGCAGAGTTATAGGTCAATTGTTCCATTTGTATATGATGCCCCAGTGAAATTCACAGCCTTAGTTTGCTGACATACGAAAACAAAATCATATGTTTAAAAGAAAATAAAAAAGCCTCATAGACCTGTACTATGTTTTTTATACCATACAGACCTGAAATTATGGTAATTTAGTGTTTGTCATTCTGTAGGTGATTGATTTTCTTTGTGATTGGTAGTAAGCTTATTTGAAAGGAAGTTACTCTTGAGACCATTTCCATCCTTCATTGTTCATGCCTGAGAGAATGAGTAAGCAGTGGTTTGTATAAACTGGTTATTTGCAGTGCATTTGGGGAAGTAGGACTGAAGCAGGTGGTGAAGGCACAGAGAACCTGGAAGAAGCCTATAAATATAGAGGCTTTGTCCCCTGAAGAGACAGCTCTTTCCTTTTTTCTAAAGAGAGATAAAACCAAACAGATAACCCATATTTACTGGATATAGGTCTCAGAGTTTTCTTGACCAGGTTCTGAGGGTAGGTAGATCTAGGGGCTCCTTGGAAGCTCTTGAGACAGAAGCTTCAAATACTTTCTATTTTCTCTGTTCCCTGCCCCTCCTCCCCCTTTACCAATAACATCTCCCTGTGTACTTCTAGAAAAGGAAATCTGAGGTTAAAGTTGTTGTTAGGTGCTGAGGTTAAAGTAGGAGACAGGAAAAACCTTGGAAAATGGAGGACTGACTTCAAGAAGACCAGAATACCAGCAAAACTCACAAGTTTGCATATGGTCCTCCTTTCTTTGGAGGGAAAAATTCCACCAGTCATTACTACAGGGAGGAGGCCATTTCACAGAATTTATTCATAGGAGGAAGTTTGGAAACAAGAAGAAGCCATCTTTGGACTAACCTTTCCCTTTAAATTAAGGAGGGGCCTAGAATCACAGCTGTTGATGAATCACAGACCCTGCCTTGCATATACAATCATGTGCCGTATAACCTCCATTCGGGCAACATCTGACCACATATAACCAACCACATATAAGTCTGTGGTCCCAGAAGGTTATAACAGAGTTCAGAAATCCCGACTGGAGAAGGGCACACAGCAGACATAACCAGGTGTGGTGAACGCAACAGCTTCCCACACACAACATGTGTATCTCATGTCTCTTATATACAAAGCAATTGTGCTGCCAGGTATATAACAGTACAGTACATATATAACCTATAATACATGTCTTTATAGTCATAATAAATGCCTACGTTACTGGCTTATGTACTGTACTTTCATTATTTTAATGTGAACTTTCTCTACTTAAAAAGTTTACTGGATAACAGTGTATGCTTCGACTTGTACACAGCAGCATCCAATCTTGTGTATCACACATCTCTTGAGTGTTGTCGCATTATCCCTCTGTTTAATTTTCTTTCGAAAATATTACCATGAAGTACATTATGGCTCCCAAACTCAGCAAAACCAGTGCTAGTGATAGCAGCAGCAAGAGGTGAAGGAGGAGTATCGATTTGGAAGTGAAACAAAAGGCATCCCATATGGCTTTGCTAAGTATATAATATGGTATTCACACAAAGTCCAAATCACATAACGTCCTATTTCACAGAACGTATCGTGGATGTGATGTTAAGTGATGCATGACTGTAGTTTGAATTCCATCTTCTTAATTGATCTGGTGTTGTGTTTTACTGGTTGACATCTTCTCAGATCATGTCTCACCCTCCTCAGAAATTTCTAGTGCTCCCAATTGTTTACGAAATAAAATTGTTACAAAAAATGAAATTGTTGGTTTGCTCTTTTAGTCCCTTCACAATGTGGAAATAGAACTTTTAGAAAAAGATTGTAGAAGTACCATAGTTATTATAGAAAATACTTTACAATAAAGAGTAGTGGTTGGCAAGTTTTTTTGTAAAGGGCTGTATAGTAAATGTTTTAGGCTCTGCAGGCCATGCTGTCTCTGTGGCAACTACTCAACTCTGCCAATGTAGCAGAGTGACAATATGTAAATTAATGGGCATGGCTAGTACCAATAAAACTGTATTTACGAATTAGGCAGTGGCCCGTATTTGCTCTTGGGCCATAGTTTGCTAATTCTTGGTAGAAAGAATAAAAATCACCCATAATCTTGCTGTCAAAATGTTAATATATATTTTGGGCTTAAGTTTTTCCTTCTATTCGTACTGCTTTACAATGGTTTTGACTATACTGTATATTGCAAATTTTGTACCCTGAGTGTTTTCATTTAACCATTGTGAAACATTTTCCATGTCATGTAAAACTGAGGAACATGATTCTTAATCAGTGTATAATATTCCATCCTATAAATAGATCATAGTTTACTAACCATTTCCTATTGTTTCCTGCTGTTATAAATAATTTTACGAAAAAACACTTTGTGCATAAATATTTGTTTGTATTTTAGATTATTTTGTTATGTCATTTTCCTTGAAGTGGAATTATTGCGCCAAAGGGTATGAATGTTTTTAAGAACCTTAATATATAATGCCCAATTGCTTTTCAAAAATGTAGTACCAATTTACATTCTCTCCAGCAGTGTAGGAGAGAGCCTGTTCCACCTCATCCTTGCCGGTATCAGATATTCTCATGAAAGCTAAATGTCTTTTAAAATGTCTTTGATTATTAGGATGGGTGAAAAAAATTATTTTGCAGATGATTGTTTATTAGTTGTCATTTCTTCTTTGGCTCGCGTTTTCATAAATGAACGTTGGAGCTCAACTCATTTCCTTCTTTGCTCATGCAGTTTTGCCCCTTTCATCCTCCTAGCCCTGTCTGTTAAAATTCTTTTCATCCTTTAGGGCCCAATCCAGATCTGAGTTCATCTGCCTGTCTGTGTAGTCCCTCCTAGTTTTTCCCACTAGTTTTCTTCCTGTCTCTGCCTTTGAATTCCCCATAGCACAGCACCTGTACCTAGCTCATTCTGCCCCATTTTTTAGTTATCTGTGGACTGGCTTTTTTCTCAGGGGAGGGACTGAGTCTTGTTATCTTTGTATTGACTCGCGAAGCCTAGCAGAGAATTTAGTATACAGTGGACTGACTTGTCTATTAGTGCTTTGTTGGATTCAGTTTTTCTTGTTGAAAGGTTCCTGAGGTTTGTGGCATGTGACTTTATTTTTTTGAATGTGATGTTGCAATTACCTGTGATGTTTACAGAACTGGTTGGGGTCACTGATAAGAGATATTTTCTAGTTACTTTACATGGGCTGTGTCCCTGTCCTGTTCACTCCTTTTTGTGAAATTGAATCCTCAAGTTTTCTAAGTGATGATAAAAAACATTTTACTATACAGTAGACTACTACTGTCTTTCATAAACATTATACTACTGTACTGTTCAGTAGAACATTCTATGATGATGGAAAAGTTCTATATCTGCACTGTCCAGTATTGTAGCCACTAGACACATGTGGCTGGCTATTGAGCCCCTGATATGTGGTTACTGCAACTGAGAAACTGAATTTTTCATTTTATTTAATTTTAAGTACTTTAAATAGCCACTATAGCTAGTGGCAACCATGATGGACAGCAGGATCATATATAATATTTAAAGGCAAAGAAAAGCTTGATAAGGGCTTAGCTGCTAACCACTGGCGCCTTGGGAGAAAAGACCTGGTGATCTGCTCCCATGAAGATTAACCCGTTGCCTCAAGTTGAATCCAGCTCATAGCTACCCTATAGAACAGAGTAAACAGCAGACAGAGTAGAACTGCACCATAGGGTTTCCAAGGCTGTAAATCTTTACAGAAGCTGATTGCCACATCTTTCTCCTGTGGAGCAGCTGGTGGGTTCAAACCACCGACCTTTTGGTTAGCAGTCAAGCTCTTTAACCACTGCGCCACCAGGGCTACCCGTAATGATTACAGCCTAGGAAACCCTGTGGGGCAGTTGTACTCTGTCCTGTAGGGTTGCTATGAGTTGGAATCGACTCAGTGGCACACAATAACAACAACATATGGTGCAGACAGTTACGCGCTTGGCTGCTAATGGAAAGGTTGGATGTTCGAGTCTTCCCAGAGGTGCCTCAGAAGAAAGGCCTGGCGATCTACTTCTGAAAAATCAGCCATTGAAAACCTATGAGCACATTTCTACTGTGACACACACAGGGTCACCATGAGTCTGAATCAGCTCGACAGTAGTTGGTACTGGTATAGTAACATTGGAATTGTGGCTGCCTGGAATTTTGTAGAGGCAGCCCAGACCCTGGTAGAACAGTGAAGAGAGAGGAAGCTGGGAATTTGGTTCAGAATGGAAACTGACTGCGATGGGAGGTTAATATTGGGAGCAGAGGGAGAAAGTGTTGGATTGGTAGGGTAGAGGCAGAGCATGACAAGCTAGAATATCAAGAGGAGCCATTTGAATTTGGTATGGTTGGTAATAGGGAACCATTAAAGATTGATGAGAAGAGGCGGGATGATAAGAGTGGTATTCCAAGGCCACCTCTGCCAGGGGTGTGAAAGCTGCTGGGACAGGATGTGAGTTATTAGCCCCTCCTTTACTGGATGGGGCTGGGCAATAGTGATTCATAAACACCATCAAAACTCAGCCCACATCAGAAAACACAGGTGATTTATTTTCACATTAGCTTCCAGTTATTGTGTCCCTTCCTGTGGCTCGGATACAGGCCGACATAGAGTGCCGAGGGCTTGTATGTAGTTGGGAGGTGGGAGAGAATGGTCGGTTGTGTGAGGCGGGGCGGCCAGTCACCTCTGTTTAGCCGCAGGAGGAATTGCCATCTGTGAGTCTGGTGCCTTGAAAGGTGTGACTTGAATGGCTCTCTGACTCATCAGAAACAATCTGGGAACCCATCCAATCTCTTCCCACTTGCCTGCTTCCTGTAAGGCCCAGTCACAAATTTATAATTTGTTGTTAGAAGAAGAATTTTAATCTTGTTTCTTTTTTCCCAACTTTCAATTAAGTTGAGCATTTACATTTCTTCCTTCTACCTGCTCCTTTCTGTCGTCACCCTGTCCCTTATTGCATTGCTTATATGTCCCTGACTATGTCGTGACTTTAGCACATGGGCTTAATCATTAACTGTCATTGTTTTTAAGATCTGCCTCTGGACTCATTTTTAGGAAAAGAAAAACACTATCAAAAGGATTAGCCCTCTCCCTCACACTCCCTAATACGTCCATGCATTCCTGTTCTCCACCCTAACTGTACTACCCATCTCCAGGCCCCACTTGGCTAAGGGAGACAGCCTAGCTCAGGAACCTCCCTTTTGGGAAAACATGTTATAGTCAAATAATACCTAGAAGTCTTCAGAAACCATTGGCCCCAGAGGGGCCTTGGGAGACAGCTGACAGTTAAATCTGTGTGTGTCAGCTGGCCTTGCAGTTAAGAACAGAGTGCTCCTTCCACTCACTCACAGATTGACAGGGGCAAGCTGCTGAGAGAAAAGGCAGCTTTGTGGGGGCCTGACCTCATCTCCTGCTCTTGAGATTCAGTGGGATAACCATGAGTAGCACTTCTTTCTCTTGGGCTGAGAAAAACAGTTTCCTTATAGTCACCCAATTAAAAAGTTCTTACCTTCAGGTGGCATGGGGGGTGGGTAGGGAGAGTAAGGGCAATTTTTTTGAAAAGCTACCTTGAGCTGTGTATGTAAGATTTTTGCAGAAAGAAACCATCTTTTAATGGTTTCTGTCCTGATGCAGTGGTTAAGTAAGAGCTTGGCTGCTAACCAAAGGATCTGTAGTTCGAATCTACCAGCTGCTCCTTGAAAACCCTATGGGGCATTTCTACTCTGTCCTATAGGGTCGCTATGAGTCGGAATGGACTCGATGGCAACAGGTTTGTTTTTTTTTTTGATCCGGATCATAAGGAGTTCTGTTGGTGCAGTGGTTAAAGTGCTTGGCTGCTAACTGAAACGTCAGCAGTTCAAACTCACCAGCCGCTCTGCAGGAGAAAGATGTGGCAGTCTGCTTCCATAAAGATTTACAGCCTTGGAAACCCTATGGGGCTGTCATTTGGGATCGACTCTTATGGCAATGTGTTTGATTTTTTTTTTTTTAACCTGATCATGTAAGTGGTATAATTTAAGGATTAGGAACATGGACTTTTGTAGCACATATTTACTGAGCACCTACTATGTGGCTCATGGCGACCCCATATATTACATAGTAAAACTACTCCGTAAACTTTTCTTGGGTGTAATCTTTACGGAAGGAGTCTTGCTGTCACAAATGGTTAAGTGCTCAGCTGCTAACTGAAAGGTTGGCAGTTGAAACCCACTGAGTGGCTCTGTGGGAGAAAGACCTGGCGATCTGCTTCCATGAAAGTTACTGCCAATAAAATCCTATGGGGTAGTTCTGCTCTGTCACATGAGGTCTCTATGAGTCGAAATAGACTCAGTGGCACCTAACAGCAACAGTTTTTATGGAAGCAGTTTACCAGGCCTTTCTTCCACGGAGCCGCTGGGTGGATTTGATTTGCCAGCCTTTAGGTCAGTAGCGGATGGCAAACCGCTTGCCCCACCCAGGGGGTCATCATGAGCCAGGGGCCAACTAGATGGCAGCTAACAACAACACTGTGTTCCAGTAATTCTGCTAGATACTCTACACTACTGGATTAAGATTTTCATTCTGCTACTTGCTAGCTGTTTGAGCTTAGATGAGTTTCTTAACTTCATTGAACCTCACTTTATCCATCTGTAAAACAGGGATAACAATGCCTACCTTGCCTGGTTGTTGTAAGGATTAGAGAGTGTCTGTAACAGCATAGTCCCTGGGACCTAATAAGGACTCAATAAAAAGTAGTTATTAGTATTAAGGCAGTCTATTTATGTTTGTAGTAACCTCAAGGTTAAGCCCGTTGACTCAGTATAGTTTTTTCTCATCCCTAAGGTGCTTGCTTTGCCTTCCCAAAGCTGGAGATAACATACCTCATAGGAGGAAATACTGGGTATAAGAAATTTAGTAAGGAAACTTTCTTTTTTTGGAATCATGATTTAGGTGAATGTTTACAGAGCAATTAGTTTCTCATTCAAAAATTTATACACAAATTATTTCATGGCATTGGTTGCAGTCCTGCATTGTGTCAATGCTCTCCCCCTTTCCCTTTCCATCCCGGGTTCCCCGGTTCTATTCATCTTTGTTTTGGGGCAGGAGTTGCCCACTTGATCTCCTATACTTGATTGATCTAAGAAGCACGTTCCTCACGTGTGTTATTGTTTGTTTTAATCTGTGGCTGAAAGGTGAACTTCTGGAGTGGCTTCAATTCTGAGTTAGCAGGGTAGTAGGGGCCATAGTCTCGGGAGTTCCTCCAGTCTCTGTCAGACCAGTAAGTCTGGTCTTTTTTGTGAGTTTGATCATTTGTTCTACATTTTTCTCCTGCTCTGTCTGGGACCCTCTGTTGTAAAATCCAAGTCAGAGCAGTCAGTAGTGGTAGCCGGGCACCATCTAGTTCTTCTGGTCTCGGGGTCATGTAGGCTGTGGTTCATTAGTCCTTTGGAATGATTATTCCCTTGAGTCTTTAGTTTTTTTCCCCTCGTAAGTAAACTTTAGTTGTTTTTTTTTTTAACCCCCTCTTAAGGAAACTTTCTTGACAGAAGGAGGGTTCCTAGATGCAGGGTAACCGAGGAAAGCTCTGGAACTGCCTTCGCTAAGGAAATCTAAGGTAATTGCCATTTGTTTGGGAGGTTTCTGCCCTGTCTGAACACAGGAGATGGATGACAGAACTTTCTGCTGGACTTTTCAGGTGTAAGACCCTATCAAAATGGACTCTCCTTTCCACAGTTGGGTGGGTGAGGGGAGGTATATTGTTTTTGAGTCAGGGAAACCTTATATTCCAAACCTGGGAAGGTCATAGTTTCCCACCTTGGGATGCTTTGTTGGTCTGGCTTGCAGAGCTAGCAAAGGAAGGCTTTCCAGTTTATCTCTTAATCTTTAGAAATAACACAGGATATCAATTATATCATCACCTCCCCCAGAAAACTAACTAGCTTTCACTTAGCAGAGTTATGTTCTAGGAATTGAGTGCTTCTGGACTTTGATTTTTTTATACTACCTGGGCCAGAATTTCTGGGGTTTAGGGGTGGCTCAGAGAGTGAGGATTGTGTAGCACCAACATTGAAATCTCTGGGCAAGCTAAGGGGGTTATCCATGTCTCTTGCCCTATGGGAATCCTAGCCAACAAGGACAGGACTGGATCATTGCAACCAACTCAGAGATATATTCATAGATACAACAATAAAATGTTAAGGGGGCTTTCTTCTAAGAAGCATGAATGAACTCTCCTTGAAATTTACTCATCTCTTGTAGCCATCTCTTTTGTAAGAATGAGGAGAGTACTGGCATAGCTTCCTGCAGGAAATATACTCTTGAAAAATTGCTTGTGATCTAAATTTTTATATGTTAAATCCTAGTTTAAGTGCAGGGAGGTAGCTTGCAAATATAAGGAATCCCACGAAGATCCTCTTAGAAAAAAATACTTTGTGAATGATAGCCTTCAAATTTCTTGGTTGTTAAATCTTGGTTTTTACATATGGGGTTTGCTTTCAGCAGTAGACCCATTTTGTAGGCTACAATCTCCATTTACTGGAATGACTGGGTATGTTCCTTTTATAAGATACTTGGAATTGGAATCAGTATCATGGTCTTCCTTGATCTAGGTCCACAGACGGTAAAACCTCAGAGGTGTAGCATCAGGGACCTTTTAGTTAGTATGCTAGGATTCCCAGCAGCTTTTCTCTAACTTTATTTTTTTCACAGCTTTATTAAGATATACTTCACATACCATACAATTTACCCATTTAAAGTATACAATTCAATGGTTTTTAGTATATTCACAGATACATGTAACCATCAATACAATCAGTTTTAGAACATTCTTATAGAAACCCCATACCCTTTAAGTATCATTCCCCTAAGATTCCATATTATGTGATTGTAGTATTTTGATTAGAAATTTCAGTTGCTAACTAACTTCTGGGGGGGGGGTGTTTTCTCAAATAGGGTTCTTCAGATGTTAACAGGGATATGCTGGTAAATGTTAATGACCAGGTCTGGGAGAGAGGAATAAAGCCCTGATTTATGGCATTTGCCAATTTCCATGGTGTAAATATCCCCACCATAATCATTTCAAGCTACCAGTCAGTCCTCACTAGAGTAACAAAGGAGCCAGTGCCACCTGGGCTCCCAGCATACCACTGGATATTATCTAAACGCCCTAGGGTGCAGAATAAAAGCAACACACACAAGCTTTATATGTATCACACTGTCTATACCAAAAGTATTTAAAATTAAATTAGAGACATCATGACTAAAGTAAATGAAAATGATTCTCAATTATAACATTTTAGCTTCTCTAATAAAAATAATAGAGCCCTGGTGGAGCTGTGGTTAAGAGCTTGGCTGCTAATCAAAAGGTGGGCAGTTCGAATCCACCAGGCGCCCCTCGGAAACCCTATGGGACAGTTCTACTCTGTCCGATAGGGTTGCTAGGAGTCAGAATCGATTCAACGGCAATGGGTTTTTTTTAAAATTAAGAATAGCATGATCAATGTCACTAAATTATACATGTGAAGAATGTTGAAATGGCAAGTGTTTTGTTACATATAAATGTGCCACAATAAAAAAATTAAACTATAGATAGCAGTTTAGGAAAAATGTAAGAATAGCTACCATTTATTGAGTTTCTAAGTGTTTAATGTTTATTATCAGTAACAGAAGAGGAAACTTAAAACCAGTTCATAGTAGGCTAGGGCTTGAATCCAGATCTCTTAGACTCTGTCCCGCACTGCCTTCTGTCTCATTAGTGGGATTTACTTATTGAGTGCTGTCTACTGTAGACGGAGTAAGCTCCTTTCTTGTAACCTCAGAGACCCTTCTTTGCTACTTACTACCCTCCAGTCTCTCTAAAGCCTGTTCAAATTGGAAGGAAAACTAAAGGGAATTCCACCTATCAGATAAACTGGGGGGGGGGGGTGGTGTTAAAAATATCCTTTTTTTAATTGCAAAAATATAAGAAAAATGTGAGCAAATCAGAAATGGCAAAAATAGAAAGTGAAAATACCCTATAACCAGAGATTATCATTTTTAATGGCTAACATTTATTCTTTCACATTTTTTCTTTACATATTATTATTATTATTTTACAAAAATGGGTGATTCCTTATGATCTGAACTTTTTTCACTTAATACATGTCTTAGTCATCTAGTGCTGCTCCAACAGAAATACCACAAGTGGATGGCTTTAGCAAAGAGAAGTTTATTCTCTCACAGTCCAGTAGGCTACAAGTCCGAATTCAGGGTGTCACCTCCAGGGGAGGGCTTTCTCCATTAGCTCTGGAGGAAAGTCCGTGTCATCAATCTTGCCTTGGTCTTGGAGCTTCTCTGTGCAGGAACCTCAGGTCCAAAGGATGCGCTCTGCTCCCCGCACTGCTTTCTTGGTGGTATGAGGTTCCCATGTGTCTCTGCTCGCTTCTCTCTTTTATATCTCAAAAGAGATTGACTTAAGACACTATCCAATCTTGTATACCTCATCAGTATAACTGCCACTAATCCATCTTATTAGATCATAGTGATTGAATTTACAACACATAAGGAAATCACATCAGATTGCAAAATGGTACACAATTATACAATACTGGGAATCATCACCCAGCCAAGTTCACAGATATTTTTTGGGGACACAATTCAATCCTTGACAATACAGTTGGACTATTTTCTATTCCAGTGTACATAACTGTATGACATTTGTTTTAACAGACACATAATATCCCTTATGTGAAAGAACTGTAAGGCATTTTGCAGGACTATTTTGAAGGAATTAGAACCTCTGTGGTTCAGTGGTAGAATTCTCACCTTCCATGTAGGAGACCCGGGTTCAATTCCCGGCCAGTGCACCTCATGTGCAGCTACCACCCATCTGTCATTGGAGGCTTGTGTGTTGGTATGATGCTGAACAGGTTTCAGCAGAGCTTCCAGACTAAGTTGGGCTAGGAAGAAAGGCCTGGGGAGCTACTTGTGAAAATCAGCCAGTGAAAACCCTATGGATCACAACAGTCAAGTCCCATTGTGCGCGGGTCGCCATGAGTCAGGATCTGACTCAACAGCAGCTAACAAGAATATCATTTTGAAGAAGGAATGATGATAGGTGGCACATGTGACAAAAAGATTGCTAACTACCGTTGGGTACCAAAAGCCACCATAACCAACCTGGAATGACAAGACGAAAATCAATTTATGCTGTTAATTTTAGATAAACACTTAATTAAACTAAGCTAAAAAACCTGTTGCTATTGAGTTGATTTCGACTCATAGCCACCCTGTAAGGACAGAGTAGAACTGCCTGATAGGGTTTCCAAGGCTGTAGTCTTTTTTATTATTATTTTTTAAATTGTACTTTAGATGAAGGTTTACAGAACAAACTAGTTTCTCATTAAACGATACACATATTGTTTTGTGACACTGGTTGCCAACCACATGACATGTCAACACTCTCCCCTTTTCAACATTGGGTTCCCCATTATCAGCTTTCCTGTCCCCTCCTGCCTTCTCATCATTGCCCCTGGGCTAGTGTGCCCCTTTAGTCTTGTTTTGTTTTATGGGCCTGTCTAATCTTTGGCTGGAGGTTGGACCTCAGGAGTGACTTCATTATTGAGCTATAAGGATGTCCGAAGGCCATACTCAGGGGTTTTTTTCAGTCTCTGTCAGACTAGTCCTTTTTTTTTTTTTTTTGTGAGTTAGAATTTTGTTCTACATCCTTCTCCAGCTCTGTCCAGAACCCTCTGTTGTGATCCCAGTCAGAGCAGTCAGTAGTGGTAGCCAGGCACCATCTAGTTGTACTGGACTCAGTCTGGTGGAGGCCTTGGTAGTTGTGGTCCATTAGTCCTTCGGACTAATCTTTGCCTTGTATCTTGTTCTCTTCATTCTCACTTGCTCCCGATGGGGTGAGACCAGTGGAGTATCTTAGATGGCTGCTAACAGGCCTTTAAGACCCTAGACGCTCTCACCAAGGTAGAATGTAGAACATTGTCTTTATACACTGTGTTATGCCAATTGAGTTAGATGTTCCCCGAGACCATGGTCCCCACAGCCCTCTGCCCAGCAGTTCAGTCCCTCAGGGAGTTTGGATGTGTCTATGGAGTTTCCATGACCTTTCCTTGTGCAAGTTGTGCTGGCTTCCCCAGTATTGTGTACTGTCTTACCCTTCACCAAAGTTACCACTTATCTATTGTCTGTTTAGTGATTTTCCCTCCCACCCCTCCTGTCCCTTGTAACCTTCGTAGATTGTTTCTCTTTGTGTGTACACCTTTACATGAGTTTTTATAATAGTGGTCTCATACAGTATCTGTTCCAAGACTAGTCTTTATGAAAGCAGATTGCCACATCTTTCTCCCGCAGAGTAGCTGGTGGGTTTGAACTGCCGACCTTTCAGTTAGCAGCCGAGGACTTAACCACTGCGCCACCAGGGCTCCTTTAAACCAAGCTACACGGGATAATTGAGAGAGAAGACTATATATTAGATTCTTTTATGTGTCTTTTAGGAGTTTGCAGCTCTGGTCTTTGAAACTCTATTTGGAATCTCTTTCCTCAACTCCAGTAAGACCCTACTCCCAGTTTGGGAAGCGTAGATTTCAAGGCAGCCCAACATTTTAATTTCCTTCATCTCTTAGCCATTTTATGAGATGGCCACCACCAGGTTTTCTTGTTGTTCTGATCTGTGAGTTCTCAATGGTTGTCAGTATTTCTTTGTTTTCTCCTCTATTCCAGGCACTTGTCACCAGCATAGCTCTTGTTGACTTTATCAGGTAGGGCGTTTATTATGGTTGCAACAGGGAATTGACAGGAGAAAAGGTTATCTAGTGGAAGGGTTAGCCAAGAAGTGGTAGAAGTATCCAACAGCCATTATTAGATGGCTGTCAAAATAGCATGCTTTACTCTCTACCATCTATCACTCCACGGAAGGAAGTAATCCAAGAATGATAAAATTCTCAATTGCCATCTGTCGGTTTGTGATGCTTCTTGCCTTGTTCCAGTTAACATTCAACACTGACCTCACATGGCACTTGGAGAAACATAGAAGAAGATAAGATGATTGTAGAGTATAAAGCAAACTCACTGAACGCCTGTGGAGAGATGGGCTAAAGGCCAGTGGTATCAGTTTATCAGAATTTGTCTATCTTGTGCTTTCTTCTCCTTCCCTCTTTACCTCAGGGAACTGGCAGCATATTTAAATTCTTTCATCAGTTTAAAGAAGTTAGTTAAATAGGAGTGGGGGGTGGGGCTAAGCTAACTGTTAGGTGCTATCTTTTATCTTAATTAAGAGGGTAGGATTAAGGATGTTTGAAGCTCATGAATAGGCATGTAATTTTCTTTGAAATTACATGGTAAGCATTAGGCCTGTACCGTATATATTTTAAGGTGCTTGCTGGTCCATATTCCATTCTAAAGCAAACTGCTACACCTCAGCTGTGCTGGGGGAAGAGAAGGTGGGAAGAGAGTGGCGGCCAGCAGCCATGAACTGTGCCAGAGACCCTGCCTCCTTAGCTTGAGTTGATCTCTTCAAAACAGCCCATCTATTAGCTGGCCAGCCATGTGGTCTTGACAAGATGGGCTGGGCCATCCTATTCTTCTCCTAGGAAGTTAGAATTGGGAAGCTGAAAGACTAAATTCAGGCAATTAGCAGCGAGGACAAGAGCCAAAAGATGATGATGAGGGGAGCAGTCATGATGAGCCGTGTCCAAGCTGTCGTTATAAGGGGAGAGAAGCTGTGAATAAACAGAGGAAGCAAGTGAGAGAGGAATGGAGATGCCTGAGAGATAGAGGCACAGTTCTCCACACCCACCTTGAACCCAGAACCAATTTCCAGTTCTCCTGAGGCCCAGCTTTATCCTGCCCTAGGATTTTCATGGGATACCTGTATTCTTAACCATAAATCTTTCTTTTCTTGAGCCAGCTTGAGTAGGACTCTGTTTTCTTGTGATAAAATTTGTCAGACTACCAAAAAGTAGAAACAGCCCAAATGTCCATCAGGGGATAAATGGATAAACAAAATGAGGTACATCCATACAATGAAATATTATTCAGCCATAAAAAGGAATGGAGGACTGATACATGCTACAACCTGGATGAAACCTTGAAAACCTTATGCTAAGTGAAGGAAGCCAGAGACAAAAGGTCATATATTGTGCGATTCCTTTTATATGAAATATTCAGAACAGGCAAATCTATAGAGACAGAACACAGACTGGTGGTTGCCAGAGTCTGGGGCATGGGGTAAATGGGGAGTGACTACTTAAATGAGGTTTTCTTTGGGAGTGATAAAAATGCTTTGGAACTTGATAGAAGTGGTGTGTGGACAACATTGTAAATGTACTAAATGCCACTGAATTGTTCACTTTAAAATGGCTAATTTTATGTTATATGAATTTCACCTCAATAAAATTAAAAAAAAAAAAAAGATTGTCAGACTAGATCTAGATCCCTGCTTTGACAATTGTAGACTTTTGGGTTTACAGCTGTAGACATCTTATCTTCCTCTAAATTTCTCCAAGTGCCATGTGAGGTCAGTGTTCAGTGTGAGTAACGGTTGGTTAGCTTTTAAGGACTTGTGCTGAAGACTGCTCTAGGTGTTATGGGGAACAGTGGAAAAACACAGATACCTAATGATTTCTCTCAAGCTCAGTGCTGACGTTACTGGCTTTAAATCTGTGTTCGTGGCAAACGTTGAGAGTGAAAAGAAGCAGGGATCCTGACTGTTCATTTGTCACCTCACAGCTCTCAACCAACAGGGTGCCTTCTATATCCTATTTAACCTCTGAGTAGAATATTTGCCTTTGATCTATTCCTCTTTCCAGTCAACTCTTGATCATTCATGTAATAGAGGGAAGCATTAGGGTGAATACTAATTGAAGACTGTCCCACCTTGGCCTCTCTCTTCTCTGCCACAGCAGTGCTGAGTGCCAGAAATGGAAAGCAACTAGCAGGAGACGTAAGGAGACTGAAAAAAGTTGAGACAGAGCCAAGAGAATTAACACAATTTCTTCTCTCACTTTTATACCTTCCGTCAAAATGGTCCACTCAGTTCAGGGTTTGGGACTCAGCTAGCGAAGTATCTACAACTATGTTTTTCAAGGTATGGTTCCTGGGCCACTTGCATCAAAGCTACCTTGGGTGCTTGTTAAAAATGCTGGTTCCTGGCCCTACCCAGCTCTAGTAAGTTCATATATTTAGGAGGGGGAGGTGGTCTGGGAATATGTATTTTAATACCCACCCCTCTCCAGGTGATCCTTACATACACTCTAACTTTGATGTAGACTGCTCTGTAAAATGACCTGAGAGGGTTCTGGGAAATCACCAAAACTTTCATTTCAGTCACTATGAGTGGACTTAGTTGAGTGGGTGGGGAGAGGAAAGAGAGGCATTCCAGGTGTCAGGGTGTTTTTCTGAGTGCAAATAGGTACTCTGTTAAAAGGAAAGTGAAAAAAAAAATGGAGACACCACCACATAAAATTAGATAAAGTGCCTGGCACATAGCACTCAAATACTCAAATTAGTATTTGTTGAATTAATGACTGAATAATTGAGAGTTGATTGGGAAGGGAAACTGGAAGATTTTGTGCGTGTGCAAGTTACAGTCTTGGTTTGCATCTATGTTTCCTTCTAAAGAGACCTCCCCTTCTCTATTTCTGCATTTTCTTTATTTAAAGTGAAAATAGCAAGTCATCCCCAAGATATTTGGGGTTTTGTGGTAGTTTAAATACGTAAATAGCTACTGCATAATACCATTCAGTGGTTGTACCTAAGTATAACCTTACTAATCAAAATGGGGATTTTGTGTTTATTTTAAGAGAGTGGTTAGAGTGCTCAGTCTTTTTCAAACAGTCTGTATGGTGCCAAGCAAGGTTCTGTATTTCATTGCTCTCTAGACGTTCCCCAACAACTATTGAATGGGTTTTGTTCCAAAACTTTCTTTGGAAATCCATTTAGAATTCACATTGCATTTTCCCATGGACACAATATTCTTTTGGGGGTCAGGTTCCCAGACCAGCCTGCAAAAGCCTATTTAATCTGAAGTGGAGTAGAAGTACAGTCCCACAGCCCCTAACCATTATTCCTAACAGTGTTTTTGTGGAGAAAAGCACCAGGGTTGAGGCCTGTGAGCCTAGGAACACATCCCAGCTTCACTCTCTGGGGATAATCATAGGGATTTATTGTTGGAGGGAGGAATTCAAACTCCTTCACGTGGCCTCCTAGGTCTTGGGTGATCAGGCTTCTGCCCATCTCTCCAGCGTCATTCTTACCCTGTTTTCCCGGAACTCTATTATCCAGGCAAGAGGAACTACTTTGAGTTCCCTGAACATGACTTTCTAGTCTCTGGGCCATTTAGGCCTTTTTCTGTGCTCTTCCCTCTGCCTGGAACATTTTCCCCCACCCACCCCCCAACTAGTGTCTGTGTGAAAACAAAACTGGTTGCTGTCAAGTCAACTCCAACTCCTGGCAGCCCCATGTGTGTCAAAGTAGAAGAAATGTGCACCACAGGATTTTCAATGGCTGATTTTTTGGAAGTAGATTGCCAAGCCTTTCTTCCAAGGCATCTCTGAGTGGACTTGAACTGGTAGCCTTTTGGTTAGTAGTCGAGCTTGTTAACCATGTGCACCACTCAGGGACTCCAGTGTCTGTGTTTCAGGCTCTTAAAACGCTGATCACAGTTTTTATTATAGCATTATTTGTGTGCTTTATGTCATGTTTCTTCCCCTACCACCAGACTGAATACTCCACAAAAGCAAAGACCATGTCTGTTGCTCACTGTGATATCCCCAGTGCTTACATGGTGTCTGGCAGGTAGTAGGTTCTCAATAACTGTATGACAGGTGAATGAATGATCCAGTCCAGAGGTTCTCAATCTTTTTGTAGCCGCTATACACATGATGAAGGGTCTTCGTGTGCCCAGCAGACTAAGCTGAGGGTCACATCAATGAGAAGATAATATTGTGGTTGTGCAGAATTCCTAACAGCTGTGTTTGTAACTCATCCCTTCTTTCTCCGACTCCAGAGAGCATACAGGAGTGCAAGATAGTGAATTATCATAGGGATAACCACATACAAGTGGATCTATGCAAATAATTTAGAAACGTCAGTACTTTATTATTCATAATGAATCTTTTGCCTCATATCTCTCAGCTGATGGAGCCATACTATTGAGCTGCTAAACCATCTGAGATCCACCAATCTGGTCCAACCTTCTTTTACAGAGAAGGGCATCGAAATATAGAGAAGGCAAGTTTTTTGTCCAAGTCCATACTTTAGTTAGCTGCTCTGGAACTAGAATCCAGGGCTCCTGACTCTTAGTCCATTGCTTTTTCTTCCAGAGGTTTACATTATATGAAATCTGAATACCTTGGAAAAGCTTACCTTCTGTGGGTATTTGAGGCAGTTTCAAATCACTTGACCAGGGTCACTACTGGTGATGAATAGGAGGAAACAGGAGGGTGAAGTAATGCAGAAAGTACATTCTATAATTTAGGCCTGGTTCATTAATTCCCAGCTTGGGGGAAAGCTAAGGGCTTACCTGAGGTACTACTTACAGAATTTAAAATGACAGATGGCTTTTCCTTATTCTAGGATTCCACATCTGTAGAGAGTGTTGAACATAACTAAATACTCAGTGGGCATTTAGTGAGTGTTTCTTGATTATGCAATTTGCTAAAATCACTCTGTTAGTGTGATGATAATACCATTTAGAATTTTTAATGCCATTTAACGTTTAATTGATAAGCATGTGGCTTATAAATGCTGTTTTTATTATTACTGGTTTTATGTTGTTCCTGTAGAGCTAGACATGGGGGCATTGGTGGTTCAGTGGTAGAATTCTCACCTTCCACGTGGGAACTGGATTCAATTCCTGATCAATGCCCCTCATGCGCAGCAACCACCTGTCTACCAGTGGAGGCTTGCGTGTTGCTATATGATGCTGAACAAGTTTCAGTGGAACCTCTAGACTAAGATGGACTAGGAAGAAAGGCCTGGCAATCTACTTCTGAAAATCAGCCAATGAAAACCCTGTGAATAACAGTGGTCCAATCTGCAACCGATCATGGGGATAGTGGGGGACCAGGTAGCGTTTTGTTCTGTTGTGCATGGGGTCTCCATGAGTCGAGGGCCAACTCAATAGAGGCTATCAACAACAATGGTTTGGGGGGCCCTGCCTCAGCTATAAAAATCACATAGTACCTTGAATACATGCTGCCAAGTATTACTTGCCGTTCTCATTGTGGCTCTTTGGGGTTTCTGCTATTCATAATAGAATCTGTCATAACCAGTTGCCGTAGAGTTGATTCCAACTCATGGCTATCCCGTGTATTTCAGAGTAGAACTGGAAACTTCTGTAGGGTTTTCATGGCTGTGACCTTTTAGAAGTAGATCACCAGGCCTTACTTCGAAGGTGCCTCTGGGTGGATTCGAACTGCCAACCTTTTGGTTAGTAGCCAAGCACTTAACCATTTGTGACACCCAGGGACTGGATTAAAGGACATACAGCCTAATGGGTCACCTTAGTAAAGTTCCAAGGCATTTAGGAAACAGGCAAGGAGCGGAAAGGCTCATCCAGTGACCCGCCAGGAGGAATGATCTGTGTAGACCACAGGAGAGAAGGGGAAAGCATTCTTTTCCAGGTATAATCCTGTGACTGAGGGCTGGCTTCTTGTAGGTACATGGCTAGCTAGAGGGGACTGCAAAGCTGAGTTCTCCACCTGGCTTCCAGTAGGGCACACTCCAGGAGTCCCACATCAAACTGGTTATTTCTCCCTGTGGTGAAGAAAACATCTGGCAGGTGGATAATTAATAAGATCATAAGCACAAAAGTCACCCTCAAAGGCTTGTGAGAGCCAGGAATCCTTCCACTGGGCCACCCAAAGTCCTTAGAGATTGGACAATATCATAGTGGATAACAAAGGAAAGCACCATTCATTGCATTCCTTTAAGAAAAGGTGTAAGGTATGGCTTTGTATTCCCTCAAACCACTAATGGTCTGCTCTGCAACAGATTTGCTTGCATGTTCCTTCTTTGATGTCACTCTGAATGAACGCGTTTTTCTGTCTGGGCTGAGGAAACAAAATGAGCTTAGAGGGGCTTTTCTTGGGGTCACACGTTCCCATCCTCCTCAGGATTGCCAAACCACCAAACTTTGGGCCATTTGCATCTGTCTCAATTTCTCCTCATAACGTGAGGCGAAAAATCCCACAAGTGGTAGGTACAATGCAAAGCTTCCCGTAGTGAACCAAATGTGGAAAATGCTGCAATTTGAGGCAGTTTTTCAAAACGAGCCCCTTCTGGTACAGAAAGGCCCTTTTTCCTTTCTTTTCTGTTCTTATCTTTCTTTTTCCCATTTATGGCTCATCACAATTTCGGCTCATCTCAGGCCGAATTTTCCTTTTGATGTGTCTGCTTTCCATAATAGCCCCTGCCTGAAAAAAAGAACAAAAGGCCAACTCCATGGCTTTCAGTTTGCAGCATACCCAGCCTTTTCATCCATCTCAGTGCTTCCCTGGTGGGGAACAAAACCCGAACTCCAGGGTCAGAGCACATACAGAGGAAGAACTCTTTTAAAAAACCCAAGCACATATGGGTTTTATGTTTCATTGTCATTCTGCTTTGCAGTGCGGTCAGGTGCATGTGGGGAAGAGAGAGGGCTTGGAAGAAAAATTGGTTTGTAACCTCTGCAAAAGCAGACATTCCTGTTTTTTTCAGAAGTTTGATTAAAAAGAAAGTAGGTTTGTAAAGGTTTAATTTGCTCTGTTCAGGGATCCTTTCAATCTTTGGGGCATCTGTGTCAAGATAGCCAGTTTGGGAGATGGAACAGGAGTTTGATGTCCTAATATTCAGGAGCTCTGTCAGACAGGATGCGTTTGTTCTCTGGTTCTCTTTCCATTTTTCAGTTTCTGCTTTCAGACCTCTCTACTTTTTCTCTTCTGCTTCTTTTAGTTTCAGATCACAGAATACCTATCTCTTTGTGCTGCCAGCTTGTTGTCTTGGTTACAGACTTCTTGGGCCTGCCTGTTTTTGAGGGGAATATACTGCTTAAGGAGCCCTGGTGGTGCAGTGGTTAAGAGCTCAGCTGCTAACCAAAAGGTTGGCAGTTTGAATCCACCAGCCACTCCTTGGAAACCCTATGGGACAGTTCTACCCTGCCCTATAGGGTCGCTATGATTTGGAATCGACTTAATGGCAACAGATTTTTTTGGTTTATACTGCTTAAAGAAGATTTTTTAAAAATAGTGACTGAGGTCTTTTTTTTTTTCGAAGAATACTAGGGTATTAAGCAGTGAGTAGAACAGTGGTTTGCGAAACTGGCTATATATTAAAATCACCTGGGGCACTCTAAATACTGATTCCCCAGGTCCCAAGCCTGACCAGTTGAATCAGGATCTTGAGGAATGGGCCCCAGGAATTGATATTTTTTAAACTCCCTAGGTGATTCTAATGTGCATTCAGGGTTTAGAACCACTGAGTTGTACAGCAAAGCCGAACAGCTGGGTTCTAGGCTGTTTGAGACAGGTGAGGTAAATATGATCAACTTTTCTACAGCTTAGTTTTACCACCCTAGAAGACAGGACCAATTAAGCTTCAGATACTAAAGAGACTCCCTGCAATACGGTTGCATACAAAATAAATGTATGCATCTTCAAAAAAAAAAATCCAATTATCCATCTGGCTTGGCGTCTGGGCTGTAATGGTGGCTTGAGACAGTCTCAGGGATTAAAGTAAATCTTTCCAGCTGCTTGAAGAAGGGGCTTAAATGTGTGGAGGAACAACAGTTTCACTTCCTCCAGTACGATTTGGACATAGTTTTTAGGTTTATCTAACTGGCCCCAACTCCCAGCAACTACCACGTTTCAGGTGGTTAGCAGAGTTAGGCACCATATTTTTATTCTTTGTGAAAATGTCCTTTTATAGCATTTTCCTAACATAAAAGCAATACACACTGATAATTAAAGCCAGGAATATGACACATAGCAAATAAAAGTCCCTTATAAGTCTAACTCCCTGCAATAACCATTGTAAGCATGCTTTTCCTTCAGATTTTCATCTCTGCATATGCTAAACATATTTTTCTTCTAAAAATGGGATCATCCACAGTGTTTTCAGCTTTCTTTTTCTTAATATATCTTGGGCATCTTTCCATGTTAGTACATATAGATCTACCTCATTCTTTTTTTTTTTTTTTTAGAAAATTAACAATCTTATTACTTTCATTTAAGAATGTTAAACTTTCCATCAAGAATAACGTTACACATTTTATAAAAGGATGGCTCTAATTTTTTTTATTGTACATTATTTATTTTTTTAATCGTACTTCAGGTGAAGGCTTACAGAACAAATAGTTTCTCATGAAACAGAAGTACACGTTGTTTTATGACATTGGTTAACAACCCCACAACATATCAACCCTCTAACTTCTCAACCTTTTTTTTTTTTTTTTGGTGAAAATACACATAGCCAATGATACACCAATTCAAAAATTTCTACATGCAAAGTTCAGTGACACTGACTACGCTCTTCGAATTGTGCTGTTATTCTCACTTAAGATGAAGGCTTACAGAACAAAATAGTTTCTCATTTAACAGTTACTACAAATGTTGCCCTATGACAATGGTTAACAATCTCACAACACATCAACAATATCCTTACTCAACCTTGGGTTCCCTATCACCAGCTTCCTTGTCCCCTTCTGCTTTCTGGCCCTTGCCACTGGACTCCTGTATGTCGTTAGTCTCATTTGGTTTTAGGGGGCTGTCCACTCCCAGGCTGAACAGTGAACCTCGGAGGTAACTTCACCACTGAGCTAAAAGGTTGCCTGGTGGCCATACTCTCGGGGTTACTCCAGTCTCCTTTAGGCCAGTAAATCTGGTCTTTTTTTGTGAGTTAGAATTATGCTCTACATCCTTCTCCAGCTCTGTCTAGAACCCTCTGTTGTGATTCTGGTCAGAGCAGTCAGTGGTGGTAGCCGGGCACCATCTAGCTGTACTGGACTCAGTCCGGTGGAGGCCTTGGTAGCTGTGGACAATTAGTCCTTCGGACTAATCTTTTCCTTGTATCCTGTTCTTTTCATTCTCCCTTGCTCCTGAAGGGGTGAGACCAGTGGAGTATCTTAGATGGCCGCTCACAGGCTTTTAAGACCCCAGACACTACTCACCAAGGTAGAATATAGAGCATTGTCTTTATAAGCTGTGTCATGCCAATTCAGCTAGATGTTCCCCGAGACCATGGTCCCCAGAGCCCTCCACCCAGCAATTCAGTCCCTCAGGGAGTTTGGATATGTCTATGGGGCTTCCATGACCTTTCCTTGTACAAGTTCTGCTAGTTTCTCCTGTATTGTGTACTGTCTCACCCTTCACCCAAGATACCAAGATATCTATTTAGTATTTCCTCCCCCACCCCTCCCATCCCTGGTAACCAACAAAGATTGTTACATTTTGTGTGTGAACTTTTTCATGGGTTTTTACAGTAGAGGTCTCATACAATATTTGTCCTTATGTGATTGACTTATTTCACTCAGCATAATGTCTTCCAGTTTCATCCATGTTATGAGCTGGTTCACAGATTCCTTGTTGTTCTTTCTTGTTGCATAGTACACCATTGTGTGTATGTACCATAGTTTGTTTATCCATTTATCTGTTGATGGGCATCTAGGTTGTTTCCATCTTTTTGCTATTGTGAACAATGCTGCCAAGAACATAGGTGTGCATATGTCTATTCGAGTGACAACTCTAATTTCTCTAGGATATATTCCTAGGAGTGGGATTACTGGATTGAATGGTATGTCTATTTCTAGCTTTCTGAGGAAGCGCCATATCATGTTCCAAAACGGTTGTATCATTTTGCATTCCCACCAGCAGTGCATAAGTGTTCCGATCTCCCCGCGGCCTCTCCAACATTTGTTATTTCCACTGTTTTTGATTCATGCCAGTAATGCCGGGGTGAGATGGTATCTCATTGTGGTTTTAATTTGCATTTCTCTAATGGCTAGTGATCGCGAGCATTTCCTCATGTGTCTGCTGGCCATTTGAATGTCTTCTTTGGTGAAGTATCTGTTCATTTCCTTTGCCCATTTTTTGATAGGATTATTTGTCTTTTTGTTGTAGAGGTGTTGGATTTTCTTGTAGATTATGGAGATTAGACCTTTGTCTCACTTGTTCTGTCCAAAAATTTTTTCCCAGTCTGTAGGTTCTCTTTTCACTCTTTTGGTGAAGTCTTTTGAAGAGCATAGGTGTTTGATTTTTAGAAGATCCCGGTTATCTAGTTTATCTGTTGGGTTTTGTGTGTTGATGGTTATGGTTTGTATCCTGTTAATGCCATGTATTAAGGCCTGAAGTGTTGGTCCTATTTTTTCTTCTATGAACTTTATGGTTTTAGGCTTTATATTCAGGTCTTTGATCCATTTTGAAGTAGTTTTTGTATATGGCGTGAGGTATGGGTCCTGTTTCATTTTTTTGCAGATGGATATCCAGTTTTGCCAGCACCGTTTGTTAAAAAGACTGGCTTTTCCCCATTTGACAGACTTTGGGCCCTTGTCGAAGATCAGGTGACCGTAGGTGGATGGATTTACATCTGGGTTCTCAATTCTGTTCCATTGGTCAATGTATCTGTCGTTGTACCAGTAGCAGGCTGTTTTGACTACTGTAGCTGTATAGTAGGTTCTGAAGTCAGGTAGTGTGAGTCCTCCAACTTTATTCTTCTTCTTCAATAGTGCTTTACTTATTCGGGGCTTCTTCCCTTTCAATATAAAGTTAATGATTAGTTTTTCCATCTCTTTGAAGAATTTTGTTGGTATTTGGATCGGGATCGCGTTGTATTTGTAAATTGCTTTGGGTAGAATTGTCATTTTCACAATGTTGAGTCTACCTATCCATGAGCATGGTATGTTTTTCCATTTATGTAGATCCCTTTGGGTTTCTTGCAGTAGTGTTTTGTAGTTTTCTTTGTATAGGTCTTTTACATCCCTGGTCAGATTTATTCCTAAGTATTTTGTCTTTTTAGGGGCTATTGAAAATGGTATTGTTTTCCTGATTTCCTTTTCATCGTTCTCCTTATTGGTGTATAGGAATCCAACTATTTTTTGAATGTTTATCTTGTATCCTGCTACTCTGCTGAATCTTTCTATTAGTTCCCAGTAGATTTCTCGTGGAGTCTTTAGGGTTTTCTGTGTATAGTATCATATCATCTGCAAACAGGGACAGTTTAACTTCTTCATTACCAATTTGGATGCACTTTATTTCTATTTCTTGCCTTATTGCTCTAGCTAGATCTTCCAGCACAATGTTAAATAGGAGTGCTGATAAAGGGCATCCTTATCTTGTTCCTGTTTTCAAGGGGAATGTTTTCAGCCTCTCTCCATTAAGAACGATGTTGGCCATTGGTTTTGCATAGATGCCCTTTATTATGTTGAGAAATTTCCCTTCTATACCTATTTTATTGAGAGTTTTTATCAGGAATAGGCGTTGGACTTTGTCAAATGCCTTTTCTGTGTCAATTGAGATGATCATGTGATTCTTTTCTTTCCTTTTATTTATGTGGTGGATTACGTTGATTGATTTTCTAATGTTGAACCATCCTTGCATACCTGGTATGAATCCTACTTGGTCGTGGTGTATTATTTTTGTGATATGATGCTGAATTCTATTGGCTAGAATTTTGTTGAGAATTTTTGCATCTATATTCATGAGAGATATTGGTCTGTAGTTTTCTTTTTTTGTGACATCTTTTCCTGGTTTTGGTATCAGTGTTATGCTGGCTTCATAGAATGAGTTTGGAAGTGTTGCTTCCTCTTCTGTGCTCTGAAATAGCTTGAGTAGTACTGGTACAAGCTCTTCTGTAAATGTTTTGTAGAATTCTCCAGTGAAGCCATCTGGGCCAGGGCTTTTTTTGGTTGGGAGTTTTTTTATTACCTCTTCAATCTCTTCTCTTGTTATGGGTCTGTTCAGATTTTCAACATCACTTTGTTGTTTGGGTGGGCTGTGTTTTTCTAGAAATTTATCCATTTCCTCGAGGTTTTCAGATTTGTTGGAGTATAGTTTTTCATAATATTCTGTTATAATCCTTTTTATTTCAGTTGGGTCTGTTGTAATGTCTCCCATTTCATTTCTTATTTGGGTTATTTGTGTCCTCTCCTGTTTTTCTTTTGTCAGTCTGACCAGTGGTTGGTTGATTTTGTTGATTCTTTCAAAGAACCAACTTCTGGTTTTGTTGATTCTTTCTATTGTTTTTCTGTTCTCGATTTCATTGATTTCTGCTCTGGTCTTTATTATTTCCTTTCTTCTGGTGGTTGTGGGCTTTTTTTCCTGTTCTCTTTCTATGTGTTTGAGTTCTGTAGTTAATGTTTTGATTTTGCCCCTTTCTTCTTTTTTGATATGTGCATCTATTGCTATAAATTGTCCTCTGAGGACTGCCTTTGCTGTGTCCCAGAGGTTTTGGTATGATGTGCTTTCATTCTCATTTGATTCTAGGAATTTTTTGATTCCATTTCTGATTTATTCTATTACCCACTGATGTGTAAGCAAGGATTATTCAGTTTCCATGTAGTTGGTTTTTTTTTTTTTTTGGCTTGCTCTTTCTATTGTTAATTTCTACCTTGATGGCATTGTGCTCAGAGAAGATACTTTGAATTATCTCAACGTTTTGGATCTTGTTGAGGATTGCTCTGTGGCCTAAGATGTGGTCTATTCTGGAGAACGTTCCATGTGCATTGGAAAAGAATGTGTACTTTGCAGCAGTTGGATGGAGTGTTCTATATACGTCTATGAGGTCAAGTTGGCTGATGTGCCCTCTAGGTCTTCTGTATCTTTGCTGAGTTTCTTGTTAGTTGTTATGTCCTTTACTGAGAGTGGTGTGTTGAAGTCTCCTACTATTATTGTGGATGTATCAATTTCTCTTTTCATTGTTGTTAGAGTTTGTTTTATGTATCTTGGAGCCCTGTCATTGGGTGCGTAGATGTTTATTATGGTTATGTCTTCATGATGGATTGTCGCCTTAATCATTGTATAGTGTCCTTCTTTGTCTTTTATGGTAGATTTTGTTGTAAAATCTGTTCTATCTGAGATTAGAATTGCCACTCCTTCTCTTTTTTAGTAGTTGTTTGCTTGATATATTTTTTTCCAACCTTTGACTTTTAATAAATTCACATCTTTGTTTCTAATGTGTGTCTCCTGTAGACAGCATATTGATGGATCCTGTTTTCTTATCCATTCCGTCACTCTCCGTCTCTTTATGGGTGCATTGAGTCCATTTACATTCAGTGTAATTATTGATAGATGTGGGTTTGTTGCTGTCATTTTGTAGGGCTTTTTTTTGTGGTGCTGAAGATTTCTTTGTTCTTCTTACTCTCTTGTGCTGAGTTCCTTTTGTTTGTGGATTTTTTTTTCATTTCTTTTGTTTTTGTAGGTTTTGTTTTTGCTGAGACTTTATGTTTTTCCTCTTTTTTTATGAGTATGTTTGTTAACTTTCTTTGTGGTTACCATAAATTTTACCCTTATCTTTCTAAGTTTGAAGCAGTCTACCCTTACTTGGTATCGCCTTGCCTTCCTCTCCATTAGAAGTTTCTATACCTATGCTGTTTATTCCCTCTTTTATTGTTTTGATGTTGTTATTTCCTGATCAACTGCTCTGATTCCCTGTGGTATTTCTTTTGGTTTTGGATAGTCCTTGAGAGGTCATTTCCTAGATTGGTATCTGGCTGGTACAATCCTGCGTCCTAGCTTCTGTCTGTGAGCTGAGGCTGTTTGTCCTCAGATCGAAGAACTCCTTTTAATAATTCATGTAAGTTTGGTTGGACTTTTACATATTCCGTTAATTTCTGTTTATCTGGAAATGACCTAATTTCACCATCAAATTTGAATGAGATTTTTGCAGGATACATTATTCTTGGCTGGCGATTTTTTTCTTTCAGGATTTTTTATGTGTAATCCCATTGCCTTCTTGCCTGCATGGTTTCTGCCGAATAATCTGAGCTTAGTCTTATTGTTTCTCCTCTGTATGTGACGTCTTGTTTTTCACGAGCTGCTCTCCGGATTCTTTGTTTGTCTTTGGTTTTGGCGAGTGTGAATATGATATGCCTTGGTGATTTTCTTTTGGGGTCTCTTCTATATGGGGTTCGTTGAGCTTCTTGGATGGCCAGCTTTTCATCTTTTATGATATTGGGGAAGTTTTCTGTCAGCAGTTCCTCAATGATCCTCTCTGTGTTTTCTGTTTTCTCCCCCTGTTCTGGAATTCCAATCACTCACAAATTTTTGCTTTTGATTGTGTCCCACATGACTCTCATGGTCTCTTCATTTTTCTTTGTTCTTTTTTCTGAGTTTTCCTCAAACAGAGTTGTATCCAAGTGTTTGTCTTCAATTCCACTGAACCTGTCTTCCACTGTTTCAAATCTGCTTCTCAGCCCTTCTATGACACCGTCCATTTCTGAAATCTTGTTGTTTATCTTTTGGATTTCTAATTGTTGTCTTTGTATAATTTCTTGTTGTGAATTTATTTTAGCATTTTGTTCCTGCATTATTTTCCTGAATTCTTCCAATTTTTTGTCTGTATTTTCCATGAATTTGTCTATTTTTCCCCATGTTTGTCAGCTTTTTGCCTCAGTTCTTGGAGAATTCTGAGTATTAGAGATTTGAATTCCCTCTCAGGTATTTCTAGTGCATTTTCTTCCAGAGGAGAGTCATCTGGTGTTTTATTTTGGACGCCTACTGGAACCATCCTGTCCTGTTTTTGTAAATGTTTTGATATTGTCTGCTGTCTTCGGGGCATTCAGTAGTTATTTTTCTCGTTTATTGCTTTTAGATTTGTTTATTTTGTCCCTTTTTAAAAAAAAAAAATTGTCTATGTCTGAGCAGGCGGACTGTGTGTTCTTTGTTGTTTGCTTGTCTGTGGGCACAATACTTTTCGCCTCCTTCTCCAACTGGCAGGGTCAGTCACTCAGATATGGTATGGCAGGGCAGGTCTAGCTGAAGAGCAGTTACTGGGACAGGTTGTTTGTGGCACTTACTACAGCCACCAGGGCACGTCCGTAAGCAGTGCAGGGCAGGTTCCAGTAGGCCGTGCCTGTGCTGCTTGGTGGTTTGATGTCAAGCCCACGGTGCACGTAGGCAGGATGCAGTGGGAAGACTGTTACGTGTGGAGCTAAGATGGATATGGGAGAGAGGAGAGAGGAACAGGAGCCAAAAACATACAAACAAAAAAGAATGCTAGGGGAGCTTGCCGTTGGAGTGGAGCGATGAGAGACTATGAAATGGAGGAAAACAGAAAGGGGAGGAGGAAGAAAAGAAAAGAATGAATAAACAAAAATCAGAAACGTTAAAGAACCGCAAAGTTCCCAGGAATCCCAGTGGTGCAGCTATGAGGTCTGGGGAAGTCGCTCTCAGGTGTTGCAGTACAGCCTGGCTAGAAGGTGTAGAGGTATACAACGCCAGGTATTCAGGGAACAGAAAGAGAAGGAAGATATAGAGAGACGGGAAACTGAGCGATGAAGAAAGACAAAATGGTAAAAAGAGGAAAAAGAAAACAAAACAAATTAAAAAAAAAAACAAGAAAGGCCCCCAAAGAAACAGAAAATAAAACCTAACGTAAAAAGAAATGTTCTCAGGGATCCCTCTGCACGTCTGTGGAAGCCGAAGGGGTGTCTCCCTGCCACGCAGCTCAGCCTGGCCAGAAAGGGCTCCCAACTCAAGAAAAGGAAAAGAAAACAAACAAACAAATGAACAAAAGCCCCTGGATCCTACCAGCGTGGCAGTCCCGACCGGGAAGCAGCTCCACACTCGAATGGAGCTCCGCAGCCCCTCAGGAAGAAGCAAAGATGGCGCACGGAGCCAGGTACTTGAGCGAAGGGAGGGGGATGTGGCGAGAGGCAAGTAAGAAGTCAAAAGAAGCAGAAAAATAAAAGCAACACTAGCAGCCAACAAATGGCACTCAGAGAGCCAGCTAGTGGGTGTGGTGTTTCTGGACAAGAGACTGTGTCCGTGGGAAGCAGAGGGGGCCAAGTGTGGGTGAAGAAGGGTAGAGAGTGGGAAAGCATATATCACAAATTACCGGAGCTCTGCAGCCCCTCAGGAAGAAGCAAAGTTGGCGCACAGAGCGAGGTACTTGAGCTAAAGGAGGGGGAGGTGGGGAGAGGCAAGGAAGAAATAAAAAGAAGCAGAAAAAAGCAACAGCAGCAGCCAACAAATGGCACTTGGACAGCTACCCGGTTCGGGTGTGTGGAATCCAAGCAGCCGCTGTTTCCCGGTCAAGAGACTGTCGCCGCTGGAAGCAGAGGAGGCAGAGTCGGGGGTGAAGAAGGGTGGGGGGTGGGAAAGCGTATATCGTAAATTACCATTGTTTTGTCTTCCGCTGGAAGCTCCGTGAGTCTGCTTTCTCATACCCCGTGTTTGCTGGTCTCCGATAGGAGTCCAAGATGGCGGATCCGCACTGCATTAGCTGGTAGGGGACGTCTGCATGAATCTCTCCTCGCTCTCCGTTTTCTGTCAGTTTTCTCACTCCATTTGGTGCTTGGCTGAGTTCTTTATCTCTTCATTCGATGTTTTAGGGTTTCAGGATTGTTGTATTCTCTGTTCGGCTTAGTTTTTTGGATCTTTGCTATGGAGGGATGGCGTGGTGCTTCCTGCCTAGAGCGCCAATTTGCCGGAACTCCCTACCTATTTCTAAAGAGCCTCCAATTCTCAGGTTTTTAGTCACACACAGGCATAATCTCCCTTCCCTCCAGTATTCCGTTTTTCCTATGGAAAGGCATGGATTTCGTTTGTTTAGGCTTCAAACAGAGCAGATCTATTTTATCTGTTGTATTCATGTTGTTTAAAAATTCAAACAATTTAAAAGGAATTGAATAGCGTGTAAGATTCCCTCCAACCCCTGATCCCTAATCTACTGTTCTTCCCAGAACAAACCATCATTACTAGTTTCTTAGAATTCTTGAGAGGTACTCTATGCATAAACAAGGCTTGAATATTTTAAAGTGGCTTTTGATTACGTAGGAGCCCTGGTGGTACAGTGGGTAAGAGCTCGGCTGCTAACTAGAAGGTCAGCAGTTTGAATTAGCCAGCTGCTCTTTGGAAACCCTATGGGGCAGTTTTAGTCTGTTCTATAGGGTCGTTATGAGTTGGAATTGACTCAGCAGCAACGGGTTTTCTTTTTGGTTTTGATTAGGTAACCCGGTCTTTCCATATACTGTAGACATCTGTTTGTTTCAGTTCCTCATTCAACAAGTATCTGACAAACATCTTGTATGTCTCAGGCGCTTACTCTGTTAGGTTCTAGATCCAGTGAGGAATAACATGAAGCTCCTGCCTTCTAGGAGCTTACAGTCTAGAGAAGATTGCCGTTTTACAAAAACACAACCACATATAAAATGAGAAATGGTGATAAGTGTTGTGAAGCAAAAGAACAGTTTACATGCTCCACTTTCAAAATAGTGATTGGTAGAGCTCCCTCCACTGTTTTTTTTTTTTAATACAGAGGTGTAGATGGGAGATTGGAAGCCAAAATTATTCTTATTCTTGTCAGTAGTATTCCCCTTCTTTCCCACCAGAATTTTCATCTGGAGGAAATGGCCTGCACGTGGCACAAAGGCAGAGAAGGGAAGAAGCAGCAGAGAATTAGGGTGATTCACCAACAAAACAGCTTTATCATTGGTTGACAGAGTACTGTATTCTAGATTAGAAGACTTTTGTCAACTAGACTGTGAGCTCTCTGCAGACAGGGAACTATGTCCTGCATCTCTTTGTGTGGCCAGAACTCCAGGAAGGACAAACGATACAGTCATCAGGAGATTGGTACATTCTTATTTTATACCTTAGCAGCCCTGCAAATGGTTGTTGTTGTTAGATGCCATCCCCTCAGCTCCAACTCATAGTGACCCTATGTATAACAGCCTGGTCCTGTACCTCACAACTGTTGCTATGTTTGAGCACATTGTTGCAGCCATTGTGTCAGTCCATCTCATTGAGGGTCTCCCTCTTTTTTTGCTGAACCTCTGCTTTACCAAGCATGACGTCCTTCTCTAGAGATTGGTCTCTCCTGATAATGTGTCCAGGGTAAGAGAGACAAAGTCTCACCATCCTTGCTTCTAAGGATCATTCTGGTTTGTACTTCCTCCAAGACAGATTTGTTCACTCTTCTGGCAGTCCATGGCATATTCAGTATTCTTCACTAACACCACAATTCAAATGCATCAATTCTTCTTTTTTTTTTTCTTGTTTCTTTTCTTTTTTTTATTGTACTTCAGGCGAAGGTTTACAGAACAAATAGTTTCCCATTAAACAGTATCAATTCTTCTGTCTTCCTTTTTCATTGCCTAGCTTTCACATACACATGAGGTGATTGAAAGTACCATGGCTTGGGTCAAGCAAGTAGTAGGTATTCATATTCTTATTTTAAAACATGAGAAAACTGAAGCTTAAAGAGGTTAAAGAAAACTCTCTTCTCTACAAATATGCCTGTCCACCCGCCCTCAAAAAAATCTTTGACCATAGACACATAACTCATTGATGGCAGAACTTTGCAAACATTTGCTGGCCCATGTGGCTATGACCCTGACATAGTTGGTCCCCTTCCTGCAGATGGCTGGATATCATCTATCCCTCCCACAGGTGGGCCTGGGCTCTGTTCCTTCTGAGTTTTCTTGAAATTTCAAGACAATCAGATCATATTGTTCTAAATATTTTTCTGGGATTGAAGTCAAGGCAGCAGTGTGATCCTCAAGTGGGTCAGAGGAGAGGGACTCCTGTGGCTCCCTGGATGGCCACGCCTCTCTGTACTCACTGCCACCTCTTCTCTTCTCTTCCAACTTGTGTCCTGGACTAGGCTCTGACCAAGAAGGAGATTCACACTTGCACGTGATTCTTGGGGAACTTTTATGGCATTATAGGGGGTGAAGACGGGAATCTCCTCAGAAGGCTAATTATCTTATTGTACAAACAAAAGGTAATACTAGCTAAAACATAGTCTTGGGGTCAGACAGTTCTAGGTTCAAAGCTTGGCTCTTCCATTTATGAGTTGTATGACCTTAGGCATGTTACTTAACTCCTCTGTATCTTATATGTAAATGAGGAAAAATAATAAAATAAATAATAAAAAATAAAAAATAATAGCACTTATAGGATTGCTGTGAGGAATACATGAAATAATACATGTAAGATGCTTTTTTGCTTAATATAGTTCCAGGCACATAGTGAGCACTAATTAAAGAGTATTGGCTATTATCATCATTGTAACCATCATCAACAACAATAGGAGGCCGTAGAACCAAGTAATTAGTGTATAGTACCAGTGGAGTTCAGAGAAAGGAGTGATTAATTTGGGTGGGTTATCCAGGAAATTTCTGGAGGAAATGGAAGAAGTGGAATTGCATGTGCCAGGTAGAACAAATATAAAAGTGAGAGGCTGAACTGAACTGGAATGGGGACAAAAGAAGGAACAAACCCAGTGTCTGGCATACTTGACTCTACTACCGGCTCACTTGCCTTTAAAACTGCTGTCTCTGGCCCTTTAAGGCTCCCCATTTTGGGGAGTTCTCTATTAATGATTGCAGTTTAGAGGCGGTAGTGAAAGGGGGCTAGCTGGTTGGCTGCTTTGGCTGGGCTTTTGTGTGTGTCTGCCTTTGTAAAGTTGACATAGAGCCTAACTCTGGAACTTGGTTTATGGGTTCAAAGACGTTTTTATCAGTTTACCCAGGGATATTGGCTTGCAAGGGACTGAGTCACACTCCCAAAACTTACGAAAGTCTTCTTGTTAAGCCACAAGGCTGATGTATGGATCGACAATGGGAAAGAGACCTGTACAGAGATAAGAACACTTTGTGACTACCAGCCAGGTCATACCTTTCCTGATATCAAGGTTTCTGAAGCCAAATTAAACAAGCTTGTTTGATAAGCCTAAAATGATAACTTAATGGAGTGGAAGGGTCTTATGAGAGAGACCTTGTACGCTTTTGTACGCCATGGAGAACTGTCCCTTTTCTGTTGTACATTATACCTTTGTAGTGACCAGAATGTGTTTCCTTCTGTCTCTCTGCTGCTGTCTGTCCACGCCACATGAATAACAGTGTTTCTCTTGGATGTTCCTGTTTTCTAATTCTATGCAGACATTGTTTTTGTGCTATGACCATGTAATTCTCTTGAGTTACTTTTTAATCCTATTGATAGAACTTGGAAAATATCCACTTCTCACCAGCAATATAGTTACAGTAGTTCTCTAATTGAGTGTGCTGTTTTTTACTTTGTTTCCAAATTCTAGGGATGTTTCCAAGCAGGGCCACCACGAACGGCTATGCACTGCACAACCCTAGGAGAGGGTGCCATTCACATAGACTATAATTGAATGGCGCCACTAGGGTTGTGCAGTGCACAACCTACACAACTGTACTCGGTGGCCCTGGTGTAATGTGATGTCAGTGCTTTCTTGGTCAAGGGCAGGGTTTTGGAGAGGATAGAAGTTTGGAACTGTTCTCAGGAACTGAGTGAAAGGGCTGAAGCAGTGAGCTACTACTGTGACCAGGAAAAGAAGAAAAAAGTGCAGTGTGGCTTTGGGATGATTATTCTCTGGCAGTAGCAGCTATTGCATAGGAAGACTACTTAATTTCATTCTTTAAGTATATAATTTTTTGTGAGCCTGGTATGTGAGGGTTGAGAAACAGGGAAGGGTTTGCAAAGGAGGGAGCCTTTGAACTGGGCCTTGTGAGAGAAACCAGAAAACCAAACCTGTTGCTATTGAATCGACTCTACCTGATAACGACCCTATAGGACAGGGTAGAACTGCCCCATAGGATTTCCAAGGAGCGGCTGTTGGATTCAAGCTCTCAACCTTTTGGGTAGCAGCCATAGCACTTAACCACTATGCCACCAGGGCCCCGAGGGTATAAACACATCAATATGGGTTGTGAGGCGAGAGTTCCAGAGAGAAGGAATAATGAGAGCAAAGACAAGGTAGGAAACTGTAAGGGATATATGGGTAATGGTGACGAATTCATTTTGGTTGGATAGAAATACACATGAAAGGGAGTAGTGAGCAATAATGCTGATTGGGGTCAAATGATCATGGCAGAAGGGAAGGATTTGAATGCCAAATTAAGGAGGTTGGACTTTATGTACTAGACAATAAGGAGCTATTTTTTTTTTTAAAACACCTTTACTGAGATATAATTCATATACAGGCAGTCCCTGGGTTACGAACGAGATCTGTTCCTGGGTCTTTAAGTCGAATTTGTAGGAAAGTTGGAACAGGTGCATACGGTTCTCATTTAGCCTTACTTTAGTGCAAGAAAAGGCTCGAAGCCTTTTCAAGGGTTAAAAGCTGCATGTGCAGCAAGTGAAGGTGATGGTGATGAAGAATTTGTTGTGAGTAGGAGTTGGTTAAGTCATTTCCAAGTGACAGCAAATTTACATAACATTAAAGGGCAAGTACAAGTTGTCCAGACATTCATATCCTGGGGACTTACTGTACTATATAATTCATCTATTTAAAGTGTACAATTCAGTAATTTTTAGTATATTCACAGACTTGTGTAAACCATCACCACCAACTTCCCATCCCCCATCCCTAAGCAGCCACCAATCTGGTTTCAGTCTCTATGGATTTCCCTCTTCTACACATTTCATTGTCTTGGAAGAAATACAGCCAGAATGCTCCTTAGAAGCAAGATGGCAAGACTTCATCTCACATACTTGGGACATGTTATCAGGAGGGATCAGTCCCTGGAGAAGGACATCATGCTTGGTAAAGTAGAGGGTCAGGGAAAAGGAAGAAGACCCTTAACAAGATGGATTGACACAGTGGTTGCAACAATGGGCTCAAGCATAGCAACAATTGGAGGATGGTGCAGGACCGGGCAGTGTCTTGTTCTGTTGTGCATAGGGTCGCTATGAGTCGAACCAACCCGACGGCACCTAACAACAACACATTTCATATGAATGGAATCATATAATATGTGGTCTTTTGTGACTGGGGTCTTCACTTAGCATACTGTTTTCAAGATTCATCCGTGTTTTGGCATGTATCTCTATTTCATTTCTTTTTATGGCTCAATAATACTCCTGTATAAGTATACCACATTTTGTTTATCTGTTCATCAGTTGATAGACATTTGTTGTTTTCACCTTTTGGCTATTGTGAATAGTACTTCTGTGAACGTTTGTGTATAAGTATCTGTTTGAGTCCTGCTTTCAAGTCTCTTGGGTATATTCCTAGGAGTGGAATTGCTGGGTCATATGGTGACTCTTATGTTTAACTGTTTGAGGAACCACCGGATTGTTTTACAAAGTGGCTGCACCACTTTCTATTTCTACCAGCAATGGATGAGGGCACCAGTGTAGGAGGGTTTCAATACTCGTTATTATCTGACTTTTTGATTCTAGCTATCTTAGTTTGTGTAAAGTAGTATCTCATGGTGCTTTTTTTTTAAAATACTGGGATAAAATATATATAACATAAAATTTTTCATTCTAACCATTTTTCAGTGAACAATTCAGTGGCATTAATTACATTTACAATGTTATGCAACCATCACCACTATCTATCTCTAAAACTTTCTCATCACTCCAAACAGAACCTCTGTACCCATTAAACAGTAATTCCCCATTCCCTTCTTCCCCAGCTCCTGGTAACCTCCAATCTACTTTCTGTCTCTATGCATTTGCCTATTCTACATGTTTCATATAAATGAAATCATATAATATTTGTCCTTTTGTGTCTGACTTGTTTTGCTTATAATGTTTTCAGGTTCATCCGTGTTGTAGCATGTATTAGAACTTCATGTATATTTTTATTGTGTTAAGTATGTAAGAACTTCATTGTCTTTTTTATGGCTGAACAATATTCCGTTGTTTGTATATACCACATTTTGTTTATCATTCATCTGTTGATGGACATTTTGCCTGTTTTTACCCTTTAGCTATTGTGAATAATGATCCAGTGAACATTAGTGTACAAGTATCTGTTTGAATCCTTGCTTTCAAGTCTTTTGGGTATATACCCAGGAGTGGAATTCCTGGGTCATATGATTATTCTACATTTAACTTTTTAAGGAACCAACCATCGTAGTAGTTTTTATTTGCATTTATCTGATGACTAATGATGTTGAGCATCTTTTCATGTGATTATTGGCTTCTTGTATATCTTCTTTGGAGAACTGTTTATTCATGTCCTTTGCCCATTTTTAAATTGGGCTGTTGGTGTTTTTTTGTTGAGTTTTAAGAGTTCTTTATATATTCTGGACACTAGCCCCTTATCAGATATATGATAAGGGTCCCATTAGGTAGATTGTATTTACACTTTCTTGATAGTGTCCTTTGAAGCACAAATGATTTTAATTTTGTTGAAGTCCAGTTTACCTACTTTTTCTTTTATTGCTCGTGCTTTGGTATTATGTAAGAATCCATTTCCAAATCCGAGGTCGTAAAGTTTTACCCTTTTGTTTTCTTCTAAGAGGTCTATAGTTTTTACCCTTATATTTACGTCTTCAATCCATTTTGAATTAATTTTTGTATATAGTGTGAGGTAAGGGTGCAACTCCATTCTTTTGCATACAGATATACAGTTGTCTCAACACCATTTGTTGAAGTGACTATCATTTTCCCATTAATTGATCTTGGCACTTTTGTTGAAAGTCAATTGACCAGACACATGGGTTTATTTTGGACTCTGAATTCAATTCCACTGATCTATATGGCTCTTCTTATGCGATACTACACTGTCTTGATTGCTGCTGTGTTGTAGTAAGTTTGATATCAGGAATTGTGAGTCCTCCAACTTTGTTCTTCTTTTTTTAAGATTGTTTTGGCTATTTGAGGTCCCTTGCAATTTCATATGAATTTTAGAATCGGTTTGTAAATGTCTACAAAGTAGTCATCTGGGATTCTGATAGGGATTGTGTTGAGTCTGACATCTGAAAATTTAAAGGAGGAGCCTAACATGATAAGGCTCTATTTCAAGAATAGGAATGTAGTTCACTCTGTGAACTAGAGTAAAGATGGGGAAATACTGGAGACTAAACTGCTGTAGTAGTTTAAGAAAAGGTAGGGACTGAACTCAGATGAGGAGTGAGGATGGAAAGGTTAACTTAAAAGATGGCAGGATTTGGGGACTGATTAGATGTGGCAACTGAAGAAGGGGACATCAAAGATAGCCTTGAGGCTGTAAGATAGGCTAATTGATTGGATAGCAGTACCCTTTTTGAACTTTGTATTTTGGAATGATTTTAAACCTACATAAGAGTTGCAGTGATATTACAGAGAATTCCTCTGTACTCTTCACTCAGCCTCTCCTAATGTTAACATCTTATATAATCATGGTACAATGCTCAAAACTAAGAAATTAACATTGGCATAATACTATTAACTAAACTAAAGACTTTATCTGGATAGTGTCCTTTTTCTGTTCAAGACATAATCTGGGATCCCATGTTGCATTTAGCTGTCATTTCTCATTGATTTTCTCCAATCTGTGTCAGTTCCTTAGTCTTTGTCTTTTATGACTTTGACATTTTTGAAAGTACTTGTCAAGTTATTTTGTAGAATGTCGCTTGTATTTTCTAGTGATTAGATTGAAGTTATATGCACTTTTTGGCAAGAATACCATAGAAATGATGTGATGTGCCCTTCTTGGTGCTTCATATCAGGAGGTTCATGATGTTAATATGTTAACCTTGATCACTGCCAGGGTTCTCCACTGTAAAGTTACTGTTTCTCCCTTTGTAATTAAAAAATATCTTGTATGTAAATATCCTGTTTCTCATCATACTTTCATTACTAACCCTGTTGTTGTTAGGTGCCATTGAGTCAGTTCTGACTCATAGCAACCCTGTGTAAAGCAGAACAAAACACTGCTCCACCCTGCGCCATTCTCACAGTTGTTGCTATGTGTGAGCCCGTTTTTTGCAGCCACTGTGTCAAGCCATCTCATTGAGGGTCTTCCTCTTTTTCACTGACCCTCTACTTTACTAAGCATGATGTCCTTCTCTGGGATTTGGTCCCGCCTGAAAACACGTCCAAAGTACGTGAGATGAAGTCTTGCCATCCTCACTTCCAAGGAGCATTCTGGTTGCACTTCTTCCAAGACAGACTTGTTTGTTCTTCTGGCAGTCCATGGCATATTCAATATTCTTCACCAACACCATAATTCAAAGGCATCGATTCTTCTTCAGTCTTCCTTATTCATTGTCCAGCTTTCGCATGCATATGAGGTGATTGAAAATACCTGGCTTGGTTCAAGCACACCTTAGTCCTCAAAGTGACATCTTTGCTTTTTAACACTTTAAAGAGGTCATTTGCAGCAGATTTGCCCAATGCAATACATTGTTTGATTTCTTGACTGCTACTTCCATGGGTATTGATTGTCTGGATCCAAGTAAAATGAAATCCTTGACAACTTCAGTCTTTTCTCCGTTTATCATGATGCTACTTATTGGTCTAGTTGTGAAGATTACTAATCTTAGTATCTATCAGTGATTCTTACTACAACAGTTGTTGCTGTAGTGTTTGCCTAAAGGTGATTTTCTGTTTTCCTCATTCCTTCAAACTTCATTAGTTTGAATTCTACTTTAAGGAAGAGCTATCTCTTTTCCCCCATTTTTTTTTTTTTGAGGGAGCAGTAGAGGAGGATGAGGTTAAGGAAAGAAAATTATAAGTTCAGATTTAGTCATCTTAGGTCTGAGGTGCCTGTGTGACATCCAGATGGAAATGTCCAGAAAATATTTGGTACCTTCATAGGAATAACAGTTGAGGTTATGATATTGGAGGTAAGCACTATTATTATTTCTATTTAAGAAATGTAGAAAGGGAGATTCAGGGTGAAAACCTGAGGCATAGTGGGAGATAAAACCTGCAAGGCAGCTTGGATCAACATTGTTGAAGGCCTTGATTGTTCTGCAAAGGACTTGGACTTTGTTCAGTGGCTCACCAATGACAATTTAAGGTTTGTGAGGAGGGAAAGATTTATAATTAGATCCTAGCTCTCATTCTATTATAATACTATGTGCAATAATAGTCACTTAATTCCCCAAATTAAATAAAATCCAAGTACCTAATGAGTCCTATAGGCCTTTGGAGAAAAGAGGGCTGTTGTCTGGAGTTATTGGAAAAGGTTTTGTGGAGGAAATAGAACTTGCCATGGGCTCGGTTGGAATTTGCAGTGAGAAGGGGAAGAGAAAGGTCAGCCAGTAAGGATGATGCTATCAATAGCTCATATTTATTTTATTCGTTTCAATGTGCCAGACACTGAACTAAGCACTTCATGCATTTACTCCTCACATGTACCCTATGAGATAGTACTGTAATCCCCGTGTGACAGATGAAGAAACTGAGTGTAGAGTGGTTAAATATTCTCTCCCTGTAGGTAGCTGGTAAAGGAAGGCAGATAATATATCAGAATGTTACTATGCAACCATGGACTTACAACAAGTGGACTTAGATGAATTGAAAGTTTAATATGAGCTGTTGGCTGATGTAGTGCATAGTAGGGATGGATTTTCTGTTGCAGTCAGAATAATTATAGCTACTAAATATTGAGTGCTAGCTATGTACTGTGCATTATGCCAAATGCTTTTCTTACTTTATCTCATTTGATCCACTCAAAAACTTTGAGACATAGCATAGTTACAATTTTTATCCCCATTTTAGAGCTGACAGGTCCTCAAACCTCTTGCCCAAGGTCATATTCCTGGTGAATGGCAGAGCCAGAATGAGGACTCAAGTCTGTCTTCACTTTAAAGCCTGTACTCTTAACTACTTAGCAATACTGCCTGTCCTGCTTCCATCTCTTTAATAGGGATGGATTTGCCAGTGAGACCAGAAAACTTGATAGTTTTGAACAAAGTCCTCTGTATGCTGGACGGTGTTTGGATATGAGCACTGCCAAATATGACTTTGCAACTCCTCTTTTCCTATATCTCAATGGCTGACATGCAGGTTGCAATCTGGTCTATCAAGTCTGGGAACCATTCTGTCGTTCAGATGACCTTGAAACCTTTTTAACCTATTGTATGTTGGTTTTAAAGCTCAATTCCAAGTAAGCATTCTGATTTCCCTTTTGTCTAAATTCTTGAGGCAAGTCTCTTTGTAAGCTCCTTATACTGACAAAAATGGCAAGTTCTAAGAAAGAGGTAAAAAGGGAACTGATGCGAGAACAGAAGATGAGCATTTAACCACAAAAGATAGAGAAGACTTTTTGGAGAAAATGATGCTTAATGTTTGTATCTGAAGGTTAAATATGAGTTGGCCAAAGGAGGAAAGGTAGGAAAGCCATTCCGGACTAGTGAATAGGATTAGCAATGGTATAGTTCCTTGAGACTGGATATTGAAATTTTAAAAATAAAATTATGAAAATATTAGGAAACAACAGGTGAGTCTATAATCCTAGGGTTGTAAAAGATTTTCAAAGCATGATATCAAAGGCAAAAGCCATAAAGGAAATGACAAATACATCTAATTACATAAAAATAAAGAAGCTTCTATACATCAAAAAACCACCATAAACAGAGCTGATACAGTGAGAAACCGGCAAAAATATTTGCAATATGTGTCAAATGTTATTGTTGTTAGTTGCCATCGAGTCGGCTCCAACTCATGACAACCCCATGTATGATAGAATGAAATGATGAAATGTTGCCCAGTCCTGCACCATCTTTGCGATCCTTGATATGCTTGAATCCATTGTTGTGGCCACAGTGTATTTTGAGTGCCTTCCAACCTAGGGGCCTCATCTTCTAGCACTCTATTGGACAATATTCTCTTGTGAGCTATAGGATTTTCATGGGCTAATTTTTGTAAGTAGATTGCCAGACCTTTCTTCCTAGTCTGCCTTAGTCTGGAAGCTCTGCTGAAAACCGTCTACCCTGGATGACCCTGCTGGTATTTGAAACACGAGTGGCATAGCTTCCAGCATCATACCAACACGCAAGCCACCACAGTATGACAAGCTGACAGATGGATGATGGATATGCCAAATACTCTGTACTAAATATCATTAACATATAAATAGCTCTTATAACTCAATGAGAAAAAGAACACACCAGTTAAAAAATAGAGACCACAGATGGTCACATCACAAAAGAAACAATACAACTAGCTAATAAACATGTTAGAAAATAGTTTTTGGTAATCTGAGACATGCAAATTCAAGTGATAAGTTGTGGGTGTGTGTTTTGCCTTTGAAACAAATGATAATTACTAAATGATAATTGGTCAGGTTTTAGCAGAAAACACATTCTCATTTGTTGCTGATGGGCATATGAACAGCTTTTCTATATTCACTAATGTTTATGTATTCAAAAAACTTTTCTGGACGACATTTTAGCATTTGGATTTATGGATCAAAAGCTTTAAGATGTATATTCCCTTTCATCTAGAAATTCACCTACACGTGTAGACTAAGGAAATAGTAAAGGATCTGAAAATTTAGACACAACTGACTTTTGTAACAGGAGGGGGTTGGTTGAGTAAATTATTGCATATCCATATAATTGAATAAAATGAAGCTATTAGAAAATGAAGTAGTAGAGGCATGTTTCTTGCCATGATATGTTCAGGATACCATGCTAGAGAGGTAGGTGGGGTCCAGAGCAGAGATGGCCTTGTTTGTCATGCCAAGGAACTTGAACTTTTTCTATCGGTACTGGCAAGCCATTGAAGGATTCTAAGTGGCAGATCAGAGTGGCATTTTAGATAGATCCCTCTTGCAGGAATGTGCTTAGAGAGACCAGGAGATCAGTGAGAAGATTGTTGCAGTGGTCCAGGGAGAGATGATGAGAGCCTGGAGATATGAGCATTAGTGAATTGAGCTGTAGGACAGACATTGGGCAGCCCAGGGAATTAATCTTCTTTATGGTGGGTAATGGTCATGAACACTTGTCCTCAGAAATCCCCAAATAGCTGTGTGCCATCATAGGCGGTGGAGCCATGAGAACTGAACCCAGAGGGCTGGACCTGGGAAAAAAAATTTTTTTTTTATTTGTACTTCAGGTGAAGGCTTACAGAACAAATAGTTTCTCATGAAACAGTAGTACACATATTGTTTTATGACATTGGTTAACAACCCCACAACATGTCAAACCTCTAACTTCTCAACCTTTTTTTTTTTTTGGTGAAAATAAACCATAGCCAAAGATACACCATTTCAAAAATTTCTACATGCACAGTTCAGTGGCATCGACTACGCTCTTCCAATTGTGCTGTTATTCTCACTTAAGATGAAGGCTTACAGAACAAAATAGTTTCTCATTTAACAGTTACTACAAATGCTGCCCTATGACAATGGTTAACAATCTCACAACACATCAACAATATCCTTACTCAACCTTGGGTTCCCTATCACCAGCTTCCTTGTCCCCTTCTGCCTTCTGGCCCTTGTGGACCTGGGAAAATTTTGTGCTAGACCAAGGACTACCTCTCTCATCTCTCTCAGTCTCTGTTTCCCTTTCATTTAGTTTTCCTATCCCTTTCACTGCTTGTCTGGCTAGTCTATCATTTAGGGGTGATCTTTGGTGATTGGTGCTCCTTCTTAATTATATTTCTTATAGTACTGACACATCCTCCTGTGAACAAAAGCTGTCTTCTTTAGGTGCTATGAAAGTAGGGTTAGTTCAATCTAATGGTGGGATGGAGCAGAAGTGGATGGGAGGCTGAACAGTGATAGCAATGAAGTTGGGCTGATATGACTGTGGGGACAGGAAGCAGAACAAGTGATAGCTGAGAGGTTGGACAGGGAAGCTGGGACCCTGGAACCAGAGGAGTTGTTCAGAATTAGAGGATGAACTGGGACAGCAGCTGGTGCCTAGATGGGATGTTAGGAAAGAGTTGAATTTATACATTTCTGGGCAGGAAAACTGGAGTAGCACAGGGAACTTCCTGGCTAAGCTGAGAGAGTTAACCTGCGAATTTTTCCATAAAAACCAGCCAGAAAAGACCTCAATTTTATAAGGATTGCAAGAGTCCTCCAGGCCTGGGGATGAGGCAGGTTGGAGCTTGTACTCTGAAACCAACCAGTGTAAACGTAATTTTCTGCCCTGTTGAGTTTGTGTTTTGAGGTATCTCATATTGTAGAAAGTAGATCTTGTAAGCTGTTTGGTGGCACAAGTGTGACCCTATTAGGGTGACTCCCTGTGTGACATTGGGATCAAAGGACAGGGCTAGAGTCTAAAGAAGGGAAGCCTCCCTGAGGTCTGGTCTGTGTCAGGTGTGAGGTGGTAAGTGCATTGCACTAGGAGGTAGGGGACTTTGTCAGAAAGCTGGTCAGAACCTTTCTCCTCAGTTTCTTCATCTGTAAAATGGGGATTAATAACACAGCCCTGCCAACTTCACAAGTGATGGGAAAGTAGAAATACTTTGTAGCACTTCTCTGTATGCTACCTGCCTGTGCTCTTTTCTTCAGGTGCTGAGCCAGGCAGAATTCAGCATGAATACAAAGTGCCAGTTTGGTGCTGGGTTATGCTCAGATGCATTGTCATCTTCCTACAGCCCTTGTTTGCATTTCCAAGTGTCCGCTCTTCCCACTCTGTTTGGAGCTGAAGGGATAGTTTAGCTTTCTGTCTGCTAGTTTAAAACACATACTACCAAAATTTGGGGGTGGTTGGAAGCCAACCAAGGAAGAAAGCAGGGATATTCAGACCAAAGCTGGGGGCTCTTGTGACTCATTGGCCCTTGGCCCTCTGAATTAAAATGTTATTTTCATGTGACTCCTTTGGTTAATGGTGCTCATGGATGTGGCTCAAGCATGACGAAGCAGAGAGGTTCAATGTAACAAATCTTTAAAGTTGCTGAAGGAGGCCATGAGTTTGCTTGAAATAGAATACGATGAATTTGGGGTGCTTTTTCCAATCTGCTGATTTGACATATCTACAGATATCTAATTTAAAGATTGCTTCAGAAAGATACCCTCTATCCTGGTAATGGGAATAGATAGGGAAGATGAAAAAGGCCAAAGTGTTGGTTGGGATGACTTGGCCACATGAAAGTAGTTATTGGAAAATCCATTTAGAGTCAAGCCTTAAAGGAAGTTAGATCCATGACTGAATGGAGGATAATATGATAAGCTACTCTGCCAGGCGGGGACTGCAGGATTGCTCCCTTTAATAGATTCCTGGGCTTCTGGCATAGGGCTTTTGTGGGTCAGAACCAGCTGAATGGAGCAGTTATAGGGAAATCTGCCCTCAAGAATCTGCTCATCCTCTCTTGGCTGTGGATATAGAAAAGCAAGAGTTAACTGTGGGGCCCAGTATTGTATTTTTGCTTCTCTGTTTAGCATGTTGGAAGTGTCTTGGGTATTCCAGAAACTCAGGAAGGCTACTGGCATGACTCTTTGGTGACTCTAGAGAGAAGTATTGAGGACCTTTCCAAGGTGGTTGGGGGGCCCTGTCTGTTCTCTGTATACTGTAGCTACTGAGTGTAGCATTTGATGGGCCTGATGCTGGGTAACTATGTGCAGCCCTCCACCTTGGTCCCTTGCCTACGGTGAGTAACTTTACTGCTGGATCAGTGGTAAAGAATACCAGCTTTGTTTATTTCTTACTTGGATTGCTCCTGAGGGGTGGGATGGGGAGTGGGGATAAGTTCATGTTTGGATGATTGAAATTCCAAGTCTGCAATCCTTATCTAAAACTTTTAGGGCCAGATGTATTTCAGAGATCAGTATTTTTTGGATTTTAGAAAGGTAATATAGTACATACAGTGTATTTTACATTTACTGCCAGTGGGGTCTGGGGCAGCACCCCATAATAAAATACATTATTATTTCTTTGGAAAAATGTATTCACCATAAGTGGAATAAATAAGATCTGTTAATAGCCTCACATCAGTTGAAGTCAGGTTTTGCTACCAAATTGGCTTTGGCAAAAAAAAATTTACTTTTTAGAGCCTTTTGGATTTGGGGATTGTTGATAAAGGGTTGTAGACCTGTAATTGTCATTGGTTTTAAACTTTTAATCAAATCGATCCACAGGGTAAAAGGCACATTCTCGAAGGATATTTCCTGGGAGGGGTTCTTTAATGAGGTATTGTGCAGGTGATGGACTCCTGGCCACGTTCCTTTCAAGACCTTTTCTCTCTTCCATTCTCTTTTCTCTTCCTCTTGGCGGGGATTCAAGCCGGTGTCTTTCCTTATAGATATTTTTCTTACTCTTTCCTTTAAAATGTAGACTGAGAGAACATACACATGACAAAGCCAACAGTCCAGTTTATGTTAATAAGATTCTCAACAAGATGGTAAAACACATCCATGCTTTCTAAATGACACCATTAAATCACCTTAGTCAGCAGGACTGTACAAACATGAGTTTCATTCTGTTGCAAGTGAATGACTACTCACCAAGAGATTGGTGGTTTGAACCCATCCAGAGGTGCCTCGGAAGACAGGCCTGATGATCTGTTTCCAAAAGGTCATAGCCTTGAAAACCCTTTGGGGCAGTTCTACTCTACACACATGGGGTTGCCAGGAGTCGAAATCAACTCTATAGCAACTAACAACAACAAAAACAAAAGTCCTGCCCAGTGTATTTGACCCTATAGTAGTTCAAACCAAGAAAACACCAAACCCATTGCCATTGAGTTGATTCCGACTCATAGCGACCCTATAGGCCAGAGTAGAACTGCCCCATAGGGTTTCCAAGGAGCAGCTGGTGAATTTGAACTGCCGACCGTTTGGTTAGCAGCTATAGCTCTTAACCACTGTGCCACCAGGGCTCCACAGTAGTTCAAACATTATATCTGACTGCCTGTCATCGAATCTCCTGGGGGTATTTGTTAAACACGCTGATTCCTAGGGCTTGGGTCCCAGACTTTTTGAATCAGAATTCCTAATCTGAAAGCCCAGGAATTTGCATGTTTATCAAGTTTGCCAGGGGATTCTTTGTGTCCTCTGACATTTGAAGAAAAACTACTGTGTGGATGAAGGTCAAACTGTCATAGCTGCAGGTTTTAAAAGTCTATGTAATCCTGGCCTACTGTCACACCAAGTAACACGGAATTGATTTGTCTCTTAGAAGGACAAGATTCTTCTGGTTTGATTTGCCCCGGGGAAGAGAATAGAAGAGCAAAATCACTCAAGCATGCTCAGAAAGAAACCAGTCAAATCAAAGAGAAGTTTGGTGCTTGGGGTAGCAGTATTGATAAGGTTGCCAGATAAAAACAGGACGCCCAGTTAAATTTGAATTTCAGATAAACAATGAATTTTCGTTTAGTATATTCCATGCAATATTTAGGACATCAGTGTACTAAAAAGTTATTGATTATCTGAAATCCAATTTAACTGCACATCCTGTATTTTTATTTGCTGTATTTGGCAATACTGGATATTGATAAATCTACCTTGCCCTGTGGGAAGCAAACCAGATGGCATTTGTGTACTTGTCCCATGCTCAGAATCTATTTTCACTTGCCCTGGCCTAAAAGCTTCTAAGACTGGCTACTTGTGTTATATTGAAGTTGAAGAGTTGAAAAATTGAGTCAAATTGAGTCTTGTTCTAAAGGTTAAGAGGAGGTGTTCTAGAGGCTAAAAGGGCCTGTCTTAGTTATCTAGTGCTGCTATAACAGAAATACCACAAGTGGGCAGCTTTAACAAATTTATTTTCTCACAGTTTAGGAGACTAGAAATCTGAATTCAGGGTGCCGGCTTGAGGGGAAGGCTTTCTCTCTCTGTTGACACTGGAGGAAGGTCCTTGTCTCTTTTAGCTCCTTCTCCTGGGTGATCTTCATGTGGCTTGGCATCTCTCTTCCCCCATCTCTGCTCTGCTCGCTTGTTTAATCTCTTTCATATCTCAAAAGAGATTGACTCAAGATACACCCCACACTAGTCTTGCCTCATTAACATAACAAAGACAACCCATTCCGAAATGGGATTATAACCACAGTCATAGAGGCTAGGATTTACACCACACATTTTGGGGGGACATAATTCAATTAATAACAGGGCCTATGAAAAATGTTTGAAACTTAGCTTAAGAAAAGCTCTTCCCATCTCCTACCCCCAAAATACATTTTCTCTTTCTCTCTGTATGTATGTACATATGTATATATAAAACCTGTTGCCCTTGAGTCGATTCTGACTCATAGCGACCCTGTAGGACAGAGTAGAACTGCCCCATAGGGTTTCCAAGGAGCAGCTGGTGGATTTGAACTGCCGACCTTTTGATTAGCAACCGAGCTCTTAACCACTGTGCCACCAGTGCCCCATATATACCGTACATGTGCCTATACAAACACAGATGTATACTTTGGAAAACTACGTGCTTACCTTTATATTTTTTATATTACTTTTTTATGTTAGAGTTTTTGTTATTTTTTAATTTTTTCCTTGAATATTTAAGTAGCATGGACTCACTGTGTCTAGCGTTTCTCTTGATAACCGTGCTTCTTTTTCAATTTCAGATCTTTCTCCTGGCCTGCCCTCCATGTCGAGGAGCTATCGTTGTCTTCAAGTAAGGGAAAATTGTTTTTTGGCTCTGTTGTCATTGCTATTCAGACTGTTTGATAATAAAAGGTGATGAGTGCATTGCTGTGAACACCTTGGGCTTGAACCGCTTTTTCTCTGGGCTTTCTCCAGGGACAGAAAAGTCTATGAGGGCCCAATGAAACAGGGAAGTGTAGTATATGGAGATCTGTTTTTTGTCAAGCCCTTAACACACCTTTTAAGCAATCCTTGGAAGATTGCTGTCCTAAAGTTTTGCTTGAGAGCCAGGCTGGGGGCCAGAGAGCTTCCCTCTCCTCTCAAGAATCTTTGCATTGTGATCCTACTGCTCCACTGAGGATTTGGTTCTTCACTTTGAAGGGCATTCTTGTGTTTTTATTTTTTTTAAAGTATAAATTAAAATGGGAAGAGAAAAATATCACCTTGTATTACAAGTCTTGACTTTCTTAAAAATGTTGTTGTTGTTAGGTGCCATTGAATTGATTTCGTCTCATGGCAACCCCATGTGTTTTGGAGTAGAACTGCCATAAAAAAACCATAGGGTTTTCAAGGCTGTAATCTTTAGCGAAGCAGATCATCAGGTCTTTCTCCCGAGGTACCTCTGGGTGGGTTTGAACGGCCAACCTTTTGGTTACCAGCTGAGCACTTAACTGTTGTGCCACCAGGCCTCCTTTTCTTAAAAGTAGCAAGTATCAAATTCATTAAAGTATATAGCAGGAAATCGTGTTTATTTGAAGGTAAATTTTGCTTAAGTGAAATTCTCGAGGGTCCCAGAACCCTCCTTTTAACTGTGAGTCGTGACCATCTCACTTATCAGACCTTTTATTAGAGTTGTTAATGAGAAGCTAAATCGACCAAATTACTCTCATCTCTTATCCCCTTTCCCTGGCCACCATTTTGGAGCTGTTCATGAGCAGTGAAATGGCCGCTAGCCAGAGGGAGAGAACAGGAAGTAAAGAGCTTAGCAGATCCTTGGATAATTGAGAGCTGTGTAAATGGCTTTCTGATTTACTTAAGTCATTAAAGCATTAGGTAGGGAAAAAAACTACCCCATTTGCTGCTTCAAATAGCCACTTAGTCTCTTGCCTTAGGTGAGTAACTTTCTGCTGGGTGAGGGGTAATGGATACTGATGTCATATATTTCTTACTTAGACAGCTCCTAAGGGGAAGGGGTATTTAATCTTGTTTCACTCCCTTGATTTTCCAGAATGAGCTCAATTATTCAGTATAATGTTTTTAAAGTAACATTTATTGGTTTTATTTCATTATTATGAAAATAACAAATTCTCATTTTAGAAAATACAGACACATAAAGAAGAAAATAAACATTGCCCATAATTCAACTCCAAGAGATAATTTTGGCTATTTCCTTTCCTTTTTTAATAAGCAGAGATCATATGTATATTTAGTTTTCGCAGTGTATCTTTTCTAAATTTAATTTATTTATATGTTTCTATACATATAGAAATGTATTAATATGATAGCTGAATTTATTTTTTGTGGTGAAAGTATATATATAACAAAATATTTGCCAATTGAACAATTTTTACATGTATAATTCAGTGACATTGGTTATATTCATAATGTTGTGCAACCATTACCACTGTCCTTTTCCAGATTATTCCACCACCATTAACAGAAACTGAATTTATAGTTTTCTAGTGTTCCTTTTTTTTTTTTCTTTTCCTATTTTGTCTCCTTGCAGTCCCCTTTTCCACTCATCCCTGCATGTTACCTAACCAGTATATATCTTTCTATATTTTTCTCCATGCTTATATAATCATATATATACATTCAGGTTCACACATACACATATAGGGTTTTAGAATTTTTTGTTCTTCTTCATTGTTGTTTTATAAAAGTGGAATTTTATTATATATATTTTAATACATCTTTTCTCATTCAAACATATTTCATGGAAATCTATTAAAATCAGTTGGTATAGCTCTTACTTTTTTTAAAGACTGCAAAATATTTCATAGATGAACAACAATTTATTTAGCCATTCCCCTGTTAATGAACATTTACTTTGTTTCCAGATTTCTGTCAATGCTGAAATAAATATTGTACCTATGCCTTTACATACTGGTGCTTTTGATGAACATTTACACACACACATACATGTATATATGTATATGTATATATATGTAGATGTATATACACACATATGCACATATGTATACATATACATATGTATGTGTATATATATATATTTGTTGCTGTTATTAGCTGTCATCAAGTTGGCCCCTGACTCATGGCAACCCCATGTATAATGGAATGAAACACTGCTGGGATACATGTGTATCTTTTATGTATATATGTTATCTTTTATATACATACGTGCATACATATGAATGTTAACAGATGGTATCATATTGATTTACAAAAAAAGGCTGTTACACTTCACATTCATTTTTGTATGTAATGTATAATGTATGAGAGTATTCTTTATTTTACCACCAGCAATAGGTGTTATGATTCTTTTATAATTTTGACAACCTAATAGGTGTATTTTCTTGGCTACTAGTGAATTTCAGCATTATTTCATGTTTTTTTTGGTCCAATTAAGTTTGCTCTTCCTGAATTGTTTATTCATATCATCTGCCTATTTCTGTAGGTTGTTTATATTTTTCTTAATTTGTAAGAACTTTGTATATCTTACATACTGACCCTTTGTCTATCATCATAGTTACAGTTATCTTTACCAAATTTTTGTTTATGTATTGTCTTTGCTTATGGATATTTTCCATGTAAATTTTTAAATTTTTACATATCCAAATGTGGCTCTTTTCTTTTATAGCTTCTGGATTTCCAGTCCCAGTTAAGAAGCTCTAGCCCACCTCTAGATTTTATGTTGTTGTTGCTGTTGTGTGCTGTCAAGTCGACTTTGACTCATAGCAACCCCGTGTGACAGAGTAGAACTGCCCCATAGGGTTTTCTAGGCTGTAATCTTTATAGGAGCAGATCACTAGATCTTTTCTCCTGCAGAGCAGCTGGTGGAGTCCAACTGCCAACCTTTTGGTTAGCAGCTGAGTGCTTAAACATTGTGCCACCAGGGCTGTTTATATCTATATATCTATATCTGTATACATCACTGAGTCGATTCCAGCTTACAGCGACCCTGTAGGACAGAGTAGAATTGTCCCATAGGGTTTCCAAGGAGCGGCTGGTGGATTCAAACTGCCAGCCTTTGGGTTAGCGGATGTACTTCTTTACCACTGCGCCACCAGGGCTCCATATAATCTAAATTTTCTTGGCAGATTAAAAGCATTATATTTGTCTTATCCATCTAGATTTATCTTTATATATGGTATGAGGTTTATAGTATATGGTATGAGGCATAGTTTTGTTTTCTTAAAGATGACTAACCAGTTGTGCTAGCATAATATATTCAGTAATCCATATTTTTCCTGTGAACTGAACTACCACCTTTGTCATCTATTAAAATTTTTGTATAATGGGATCTACTTATGGATTCTGTTTTATCTACCATATTTTTAATGCAAATAACACGCACCTTCTGCATTTGTTTGCCAGCGTTGCCCTCCCCTCTGCCACTAGGTATTTTTGTAAGCGCACTATGCTAATTTTTTTTTTTGTTTACCAGCAACATGTGGAAGAGGATTGGCGTGGAGGCACTTGTGAGGGTGCCTCGAAGGGGGAGGGCGCGGCTGGCAAACAGATGCAAAGGTTGCACATTATTTCATAAAAATACAGCATTTGTCGATTTGTGTACCAGAATTATATTAATTTGATTGCATTAGCTTTTAGAATATTTTTCTTGGCTATTCTTGGGTATTTTTTAAATATATATACAAAATTTAAGATCACTTTTATTCACCCTCCCTGAAAAAAAAAAAAACCCTATTGGGATTCTAATTAGAATTGCATTAAATATATATTTTACTTCTGTGAGAATTGATTTTTTAGTTATATCGCTTTTTTATCTAAGAAATGGTATTTCTTTTTATTTGTTCAGATCTCGTTTATTCCTAACTATTCGACTGCTTTTTTTGTCTTTACGAGTAGACTATTTTTTCCCTTTATATTCCTAAGTGCTTCTTTCTAGAATAAAAAAAGGTTATTGATTTTTAAATATCTTATACATAACTCTCTTACCAAATTCTCTTGTTAGTTCTGTTAAATTTTTATTTTAGCTTTATCTCTTCTTTCCAGTGGTTACACCAGTTATTTCATTTTCTTAATCTTATTGCATTTGCTAGAAACTCAAAGAATTAAATAAAAATGGTGCTGGTGGGGCCACTCTGTCTAGAGCTGATTTTAAGTTTAAATATTTCTGTGTTTCTCTAGTTAGAATAATATTTACTGTTGGTATTTGTTGAATAGTCTTATTTTTAAATAGTTTTCTGATTTACTTAGAGATTTTTACAAATGCAGTGGTTGCTATATTTTATCAATTCGTTTTTTGTTTTTTCTCATTTTAAGTTTCTGATACAAATGAGATTTTCTGGTTTTGAACTATGCTTACATTACTGAAATAAGCCCTGTTGGTCATAGTATATTATTATTTTGATACATTGCTGGATTTTATTTAGAACCTTACTTCAATATTCATAAGTGAGATGGGAGTCAGGTCTTTTTGTTTTTTGGTATTCACTTTATCAGGGTAAAGGATTAAAGTTACGCTGGGCTGCATAGAATGTACTGCAGAATGATTCTTCTTTTTCTGTGACCTGGAATACTTTAAATACTCTGAAAACTTATGTGTCCTTTAAAGGTCAGATAAAACTCAGCTGTGAAGTCTCTCTGGACTTGATGACTTTTTCAGTGGTAGGCCCTTAATCACCTTCTCACATCTTCTATGGTAAAACATTTACTCAAATCTTCTTGAGTCAATTTTGGTAGTTGGTATTATGCTGGGAAATTATTCATTTATTCTGAATTTTCAAATTTGTTGCCAGAAATTTAGTTGAGCATGTAATATCTAATTATTTTATAATTAAAAAATCTTTTCTCATCTGTAGTCATGTCTCCTTTCTTGGACTTAACTCTTGTCTGTTTTTGTGTTTTCTCTTTTATATTTTAGTCAAGTTAGTGAACACTTTATCTATTTTATTGGTCACTTCATAGGACCAGGTTTTAGATTTAGTTGTCCTTTTTACCTTAGTTTATTTATGCTTTCTACTTAGTTTTCAACTTTTATCTTTATTAATTCTGTCTTCCTGTTTTTTGCCTAATCTCTGAAGATGAGTATTTATTCCTTTACTTTTTTCTTCTTTAATCATAGTTTTCTGTTCTGCTTTGCTCATTTATGATATCACAAATATTTCCCCATTTTATTACAAACTCTATCCACATCATTTAAAAAAATAAACTTTGTATTTTGAGATAATTATAGATCCACATGCAGTTCTACAGAATAATACAGAGAGAACCCATGTATCCTTTACCCATTTTCCCCTAAGTGGTATCATCTTTCAAAACTATACAATACTGGGAAGCATGGCCCCCGGATTCTCTATCAGCCCAGAACTAAAACAATTTTCCAGCCCAACTCTTCAGACAAAAGTTGGACTGGACTGTGGGACATAAAATGATACTCGTGAAGAGTGTGCTTCTTAGCTCAAGTAGATACATGAGGCTAAATGGGCAGCTTCTGTCCGGAGATGAGATGAGAAGGCAGAGAGGGTTAGGAGCTGGTTGAATGGACGCTGGAAATCAGGGGTGGAAAGGAGGAAAGTGCTGTCACAGTAAGGGGAGAGCAATTAGGGTCACATAACAATGTATGTATAAATTTTTGTATAAGAGACTAACTTGAAATGTAAACTTTCACTTAGACTACAACAATAAACAAAACCCCCCCCAAAAAAGAAATACACAACCAGTCAAAAAAAAAAAAAAAACAACTATACAATAATGCAGCCAGGACATTGATATCGATACAGTCAAGATACAGAACATTTCCATCACCACAAGGATTTCACCTGTTGCTCTTTTATAGCCACACCACTTCCCTCCCACTCCCACCCACTTCCCTGACCTCTGACAACCATTAATCTGTTCTCCATCCCTAGAATTTTGTCATTTCAAGAATGTTACATAAATGGAATCATACATACTTCGAGATTGACTTTTTTTCACTTAGGATAATTCCCTAGAATTATGATAAGTTTTTATGATACACATCATTTTTAATGGCTGCATATTATTCCATTGTGTGGAAATACCATGTGTAGTTTGAAGTTAAAACCTAGTATTCCAGAAAGTAGACAACTCTAAAGTAATAACATTACCTTATATTAGTATTGCTTTTTACTGTTTTCAAAATACTTTGTCTTAAGTTACCTCATCTCATCCTTAAAATCATACTGTGAGATAGGGAATACATTATCCATACTATGAATAAAACAGTTAAGGCCAAGAAAAATGAAATAACTTGGCTAAGATTACATAATGGCAGAATCAGATTTCTATTCCTCCTCCTCCTGCTAATGCTAATAAGGCTTACTGTGTGCCTAGGCACTATGGAAAGCACTTAACATAGCTTGTGTTATTTAATCCTTCCAACAAACCTGTGTGGTAAGTACTAATACTATCCCCATTTACAGCAAGAAAACTGAGGCTCGGAAAGTTTAAGAAACTTAAGTGGCTCATGAGTGGTGCAGGTGGGATTTGATGCAAGGTGTGTCTGACTCCAGAGCCTGTGTTCCTAATCACTACCTTGTATTGCTTAAATGAATATTTTCTGCTACTCTTATTATTTGAAGCATTGAAACCCTGAAAGCATCCTATTTAAAATTCCATAGATCTCAGTATACACCGATGGACATTCCTGTGGTCTTTATGCCGGATTGTTCTGTGAGTTCACTGAATAGCCAGTATACCCATATCTTATTCTCTCTACAGGCTCTTTTCTGTGCCAGCCATGTATGAGTTTATCAGTATCCCAGCTAAGCAGGGGCTGCTGTGTTCTTCATGTACACATGCCCAGTCAATGCAGGAAAGGAGTATGGTGGGCACAGTAGGCTGCATGCCCCATGCTGGGCAGGGGCTGGCAGCTCTCTTTGGGATGGGAAAGGGGCAGGGCTCTCCACAGGGCTTCCATGGTATACTTGACAAGGGGGAATGATGGTTCCCCAGTGTTCTGGCTGGGTCCCAGAGTACATCATTTACATGCACCTCAGTTGACATGTGACTTGTGAAGCCCTGCTGCTGGAAAGGCTGCCTCTGCCTAAAGCATGCATCCAGGACATGAAACTAAGTTTGGAAGTGGCTTCTACCTAGCCTACCACACAACAGCCATAGGCATGGTGCTCTTTTTTTTTTTATTTTTTATTTTTTATTTTTATATATTTTATTGTACTTCAGGTGAAAGCTTACAGAGCAAATAGTTTCTCATGAAATAGTAGTACACATGTTGTTCTATGACATTGGTTAACAACCCCACAACGTATTAAGCCTCTAAATTCTCAACCTTTTTTTTTTGATGAAAATTACAGATGGCCAAAGATACACCGTTTCAAAAATTTCTACATTCACAGTTCAGTGACATTGACTACGCTCTTCCAACTGTGCTGTTATTCTCACTTAAGATGAAGGCTTACAGAACAAAATAGTTTTTCATTTAACAGTTACTACACATGTTGCCCTATGACAATGGTTAACAATCTCACAGCACATCAAGAATATCCTTACTCCACCTTGTGTTCCCTATCACCAGGGGGCTTCCTTGTCCCCTTCTGTCTTCTGGACCTTGTCAGTGGACTATTGTACCTCTTTAGTCTCATTTGTTTATTTATTTATTTTTTTATTTTATTTTATTTAAACACCATTTCAAAACTTTTTACTTACACATTTAAGTGATATTGACTATGCTCTTCCAATTGTGCTGCCATTCTCGCCCAAGATGAAGGCTTACAGGACAAAACAGCCTCCCATTTAATAGTTACTACAAATGTTGCCCTATAGCAGTGGTCAACAATCTCACAATACATCGACAGTGTCCTTATTCAATTTGTGTTCCTTATCATCAGTTTCCTACTCTCCCTCTGCCTTCTGGCCCTTGTCACCAGACTCCTGTACCTCGTTAGTCCCATTTAGTTTTACTGGGCTGTCCATTCCCAGGCTTAACATCGAACCTCGAAGGTAACTTCACCTCTGAGCTGAAAGGGTGTCTGGGGGCCACACTCTCGAGGTTTCTCTAGTATTCTTTAGGCCAGTAAATCTGGTCTTCTTTTTTTTTTTTTTTTTTTTTTTGGGAGTTAAAATTATGCTCTACATCCTACTCCAGCTCTGCCCAGAACCCTCTGTTGTGATCCTGGTCAGAGGAGTCATTGGTGGTAGCCGGGCACCATCCAGCTGTACTGGACTCAGTCCGGTGGAGGCCTTGGTAGCTGTGGACCATTAGTCCTTCGGACTAATCTTTTCCTTGTATCCTGTTCTCTTCGTTCTCCCTTGTTCCCGAAGGGATGAGATCAGTGGAGTATCTTAGATGGCCGCTCATAGGCTTTTAAGACCCCAGACACTACTCACCAAGGTAGAATGTAGAGCATTATCTTTATAAGTAGTGTCAAGGCATGGTGCTCTTTTGATGTCTGCCTCCAACTCCTAGTATTTTTATATAGGTCTGTTTCTCTTCTTGTTCATTTGCATGAGTTTTATATTTTTAAAGAATGTTAATCCTTTATCACCTTTCCAGTAAATGTGTTTCTCAGTTTGTCTTTTAACTGTAAAAAAATTTTATATCATTTTTTTATGGTAGCAAAAGATATATATAGCATACAGTTTGCCGTTTTAAGAATTTTTAAGTGTAAAATTCAGTGGTATTAATTACATTTACAATGTTGTATAGCTATCTTCACTATCTATTTCCAAAAGTTTTTATCATCCCAAACAGAAACTCAGTATCTGTTAAACAATAATTCCCCATTCTTCTCTCCTTCAGACCCTGGTAACCAATAATAAACTTTAGTCTCTATGCATTTGCCTATTCTAGATATTTCATATAAAAAAAACAACCCAAAACCAAACCTATGCCGTCCAGTCAATTCCAACTCATAGCAACCATATAGGACAGAGTAGAACTGCCCCGTAGGGTTTGCAAGGAGCAGCTGGTGGATTTGAACTGCTGACCTTTTGGTTGCAGCCAAGCTCTTAACCGTTGTGCCATAAGAGGGATCATTTAATGTTTATCTACTTGTATCTGGCTTATTTCACTCAGCATAATGTTTTCAAGGATCATCTATGTCCTAAAATATATCAGAATTTCATTTCTCTTTATGGCTGAATAATATTCCATTGTATGTATGTACCACATTTTGTTTATCCTTTCATCTCTTGATGGACACTTGGGTTGTTTACACCTATTGACAGCAATACATAAGTTTTCCAGTTTTTCCACATCCTCGCCAACACGTTATTGTCCATTTTTATTATTATTAGTATTATAGCAATCCTAGTGGGGGTGAAGTGATATCTCATTGTGGTTTTGATTTGCATTTCCCTAATGTGTAGTGGTTAAGAGCTACAGCTGCTAACCCAAAGGTGGAGAGTTCGAGTTCACCAGGCACTCCTTGGAAACTCTATAGGGTAGTTCTTCTCTGTCCTATAGGGTGGCTATGAGTTGGAATCGACTCGACAGCAATGGGTTAGTTTTCAGTTAATGGTTAATGATGTTGAGCATCTTTTCATCCATTTATATATTGTTTTGGAGAAATCTTATTCAAGTCCTTTGTCCATTTTCTAATAGACTTTGTTGCATTTTTGTTGTTGAGTTGTAAGAATTTTAATATATTCTGGATAATAGACCCTTGTCAGATATTTGTTATTGTTGTTAGGTGCTGGCAAGTCCATTCTGACTCATAAAGACGCTATGTACAACAGAACGAAACACTGCCCCATCCTGTGCCATCCTCACAATCATTGCTATGTTTGAGCCCATCGTTGCAGCCACTGTGTCAATCCATCTCGTTGAGGGTCTTCCTCTTTTTTTGCTGACCCTCTATTTTACCAAGCATGATGTCCTTCTCCAGGGACTGGTCCCTCCTGATCACATGTCCAAAGTGCATAAGATGTAGTCTCGCCATCTTCCCTTCTAAGGAGCATTCTGGCTGTACTTCTTCCAAGACAGATTTGTTCCTTCTTCTGGAAGTCCATGGTATATTCCGTATTTAAAGGCATCAGTTCTTCTTTGATTTCCTTATTTGTTGTCCAGCTTTCACATACATATGAGGTTGTTGAAAATGCCATCGCTTGGGTCAGGCACACCTTAGTCCTTAAAGTGACATCTTTGCTTTTTAACACTTTAAAGAGGTCTTTTGTAGCAGATTTGCCCAGTGCAATGCGTCATTTGATTTCTTGATTGCTGTTTCCATGGGCGTTGATTGTGGATCCAAGTATAATGAAATCCTTTACAACTTCCATCTTTTCTCCGTTTATCATGATGTTGCTTATTAGTCCAATTGTGAGGGTTTTTGTTTTCTTTATGTTGAGGTGTAATCCATACTGAAGGCTGTGGTCTTTGATCTTCATTAGTAAGTGCTTCAAGTCCTCTTCATTTTCAGCAAGCAAGGTTGTGTCATCTGCAAAATGCAGGTTGTTAATGAGTCTTCCTCCAATCCTGATGCCCCATTCTTCTTCATATAATTCAGCTTCTCGGATTATTTGCTCAACAGACAAATTGAATAGGTATGGTGAAAGGATACAACCCTGATACACACCTTTCTTGACTTTAAACCACACAGTATCCCCTTGTTCTGTTCAAACAACTGTCTCTTGATCTATGTACAGGTTCCCCATGAGCACAATTAAGTGTTCTGGAATTCCTGTTTGCAATATTATGCATAATTTGTTATGATCCACACAGTCAAATGCCTTTGCACGGTCAATAAAACACAGGTAAACATCTTTCTGGTATTCTCTGCTTTCAGCCAAGATCCATCTGACATCAGCAATGCTATCCCTTGTTTCATGCCATCTTGTGAATCATGCTTGAATTTCTGGCAGTTCCCTGTCTATGTACTGCTGCAACTGTTTTTGAATGATCTTCAGCAAAATTTTACTTGTGTGTGATATTAATGATATTGTTTGTTAATTTCCATGTTCTGTTGGATCACCTTTCTTTGGAATGGGTACAAATATGGATCTCTTCCAGTTGGTTGGCCAAGTAGCTGTCTTCTAAATTTCTTGGCATAGACAAGTAGGTACCTCCAGCACTGCATTTGTTTGTTGAAATATCTCAATTGGTATTCCATCAATTCCTGGAGCCTTGGTTTTTGCCAATACCTTCAGTGCAGCTTGGATTTCTTCCTTCACTGCCTTTGGTTCTCGATCATATGCTACCTCCTGAAATGGCTGAACATCGACCAATTCTTTTTGCATGCGTCTGTCAGTTTGTTGTACTGTGGTGGCTTGCAAGTTACTGTGATGCTAGAAGCTATGACATCGATATTTCAAATGCCAGTAGGGTCACCCTTGGTGGACAGGTTTCAGCTGAGCTTCCAGAGTAAGTCAGACTAGGAAGAAGGACCTGGGGGTCTACTTCTGAAAAAATTAGCCAGTGAAAACCTTATGAATAGCAGCAGAACATCGTCTGATATAGTTTTGGAAAATGAGCCCCTCAGATTGGAAGACACTCAAAATATGACTGGGGAACAGCTGCCTCCTTAGAGCAGACCTTAATTATGTGGGTGGAGTCAAGCTTTTGGGGCCTTCATTTATTGATGTGGTACAACTCAAAAGGAGAAGAAATGGCTGCGAACATCCATTAATAATAGGAACGTGGAATGTATGAAGTATGAATTCACAAATTGGAAATCGTCAGAAATGAAATGGAACACATAAACATCAATATCCTAGACATTAGTGAGCTGAAATGAACTGGGATTGGCCATTCTGAATTGGACAATCATATGGTCTACCATGCCAGGAATGACAAATTGAAGAGGAATGGCCTCGCATTCATCGTCAAAAACAACATTTCAAGATCTATCCTGAAGTACAATGCTGTCAGTGATAGGATAATACCCATATGCCTACAAGGAAGACTAGTTAATATGACTATTTTTCAAATTCACACACCAACCACTAATGCCAAAGATGAAGAAATTTGAAGATTTTTACCAACTTATACAGTCTGAAATTGATAATTATTAGATATAAGTTATGTGATTTCCATATATTTTCTCCCATTCTGTGGGTTTTCCCTTCACTGTCTTGATATGTCCTTTGATACACAAAAAGGTTTTAATTTTGATAAAGCCCAATTTATCTATTTTTCATTTTCTTGCTCATGCTTTTGGTGCCAAATCCAAAGTCGTGAAAATTTACCCTTTTGTTTTCTTCTCAGAGTTGTATAGTTTTAGCTCTTTTACTTAGGTTGTTGATCCATTTCGAGTTAATTTTTTTATATGATGTGAGGTAGGGGTCCAGCTTCATCCTTTTGCATGTGGAGATCCAGTTGTCCCAGCACCATTTGTTGAAGAGACTGTTCTTTCCCCATTGAATGGACTTGGCACCCTTGTCAAAAATCAATTGACCATAGATGTACGGGTTTATATCTGGACTCTTGATTCTATTCCATTGGTCTGTATGTCTGTCCTTATGCCAGTACCATACTGTTACGATTCCTGTCACATTCTAGTAACTTTTGAAATTGAGAAGCATGAGTCCTCCAAGTTTGTTCTTCTTTTTCAATATTGTTTTTGCTATTCAGGGCCCCTTGCTATTCCCTGTGAATTTGAGAATCATCTTTTCCATTTCTGCAAATAAGGCTGTTGAAATTTTGATAGGGATTGCCTTTAATCTGTAGATCATTTTGGGTAGTATTGACATCTTAATAATACTAGCCTTTTAGTTCTTTGATGATGCTTTTGATGTACCTTTGTTTTACATTTTGATTGGTCAAATCTATTGATTTCCAAACTCCCTTCTACTATGGTAATTTCCCCTATCACTTTAATGCTTGAAAAGACTTTTCCCATTTTAAGATCAGATAGACAATCTAGTTTCTTTTAAACAATACTTTAGAGATTTAATTGGTCATTCCACCTAAAGTTTGTTTGTGAACAGTATGAAATAGGGGTATAACTTATATTTTCCCCAAATATTTAATAATTTATTGTAGCAGCAATTGTTGAATAACTATTTCCCCATGATTATTGCTACTACATGTTTATCATATACTTATGCTAGGGTTCCTTTTTCAGCTCCTTGTACTATTCCATTGATCTTTCTGATTAGGTTTTCCACCTGTTTCGTACTCTTTTATTTGCAAAGGCTGATAGGCCAGATTTTCCTTTGCCATTCTCCCTAGCCTACTACTTCACCCACACTTTCTTCTTTGGTAGTCTCAGCTTGCTTTCTTTCTTTTTTCTTCTAGATGAACTTAGAATATTTTTGCTAGGTTTTCCTCAAAATTCTGCATTTAGAATCCTATTTGGATATTGATTGGAATATCTTTAAACCTAGAATTTCATTTGGGAAGAGTTAACATCTTCACAAAATTGGGTTTCCTTATCCAGGAAAAGTCATGGTATATTTCTTAATTTATTAAAGATTTTTAATATTCCTCAGTGGTATGTATTTGTCTGTCTGTCTGTCTGTCCATACATCCATCCATCCACCCATCCACTCACACATCCACCCACACATATATAATCTCCCCCACATATTTCTCATCAAGATCATTCTTGGATAGATTGTAGCTTATGATATCATTGTGAATGGATGCTTTTATTTATTATATTTTCAGACTAGGTATTAGTGATACATGGGAAAGATTTTGATCTTGTATGCTTATTTTATTTGGCCACCATGCTTTACTTTTTTTTTCTTATAGTTTTTTACTTGTTTCACTTGGATTGTTTTGGAAATTAATCATACTAACTCCCAAATGATAACTTTATCTCCTTTCAAAGAGCAAAACTTTTTTTTTCCCTGTTTCAAGCCTGGTTGTATATGCTAGAAATTTCAGGACAATGTTAAATAATAGTGGTGCTAGTAAGAGTCCTTGTCTTGTTGCTGATGTTAATGTAACTGTCTGAAGAGTTTCCTTATTGACTCTGATGTTGGCTGTTGGCTTAAGTTAGATGTTCTTTATTATGTTAAGGAAATATCTTATTCTTAAATTATCAAGTATTTTTAAAAAAACTCAGGCATGGTTGTTGAACTTAGCTAATGTTTTGGGAATCTATTGAGAGATTTATTTGTGTTTTTTTCTTTTGATCTTCTAAAGTGTCTATGTCTGTCTGTCTTCTCTCATTCTAGAAAATCCCACACTTACGACCCCAACTAAAGGATGTCTTTATGTGTCTGTGGATGCCTTCTCTGACACACACCAACTCTAAATATACTTTCTGACACAAACTGCAAATGCAGTTCTTCTTCTGACCCTAACCACCGGAGCAAGTTAAAAGGCATAATCCTCCAGACTGCCAAGTCTCCCCAAGACTTCAGATGCCAGTTGCAAGTTTGGAGGTCATCAGAGCCCTCTCACTTCTTACCTGCTTGCTAGAAATTTGGGGATTCCCACTACCTTGTCAGGTTTAATAACTTGTTAGAATGACTCACAGAACTCAGGAAAGTGACATACTCACTATTATCCTTTTATTATGGGAAAAAGGATACAAATGAAGGGACACATAGGGCAAGGTCTAGGAGTGTCCCCAGTGTGGAGCTTCCGTGTCCCAGGGGACTCTCTACCCTTTCCCATATATTGACATCTGTCCCATACCAGGAAGCTTACCTGGACTTCAGTGTCTAGAGTTTTTATTGAGGTTTTAATATGTAGGTATGATTGATTGAATCATTGTCCACATGGTTGAACTCAACCTCCAGGCACCCCCCCCCCCCCCACCAACATCAAAGGTTGGACTGATGTTACCTGGTGGGTCTTTTTGGCGTGCTCAGCCATAGCTAAGGGTCACCTTGTTAGCATAACAAAGATTCCAGTCACTCAAAATTCCAAGAGTTTAGAAGTTACTCTCAGAAACCAAGAACAAAGACCACATTCTTTGGGTAAAGTTAATTGTACATCCCATACCTACTCATTTGGCATGTTATATTAATAGATTTCCTAATATCAACCTTTGTTGGATTTCTGAGATAAATTTTCCTTTTTCTCTGCATATTTGGGAGAGACTCAATTTTGGTTTCTATACTATGAATTTCATTGATTTTGCTCTTTGCCAGTTCTGATGTGAATTTTGATTCTGCTCTTACAATATTAATTTCTTGTAGTTTGTCCTTGCTTCACTGAGCTCTCTTTTCACCTCAGCTTGTCTTTCCATCTCAGTGTTGTATTCTAATGGCTTTGTATTGCTGTTTCATACAGTCTGTTTTCTTGTATGCTACTGAGGTTGCAGACAGTTTTCTAAATATTTTTTCTTGTTCCTATAATAAATTCAGACATTTGAGCCTCCTCCAAGTCTTTAGAATGACACAATTCCCTTGTGCTGCCAGGGTTTCATAGGAACCATGATTTCTGTGTGTTTGTGCATATTAAAAGGATTATCAGTTGTTTGTCAAAGACAGGGTGTGTGGATTGCCTTTGGCTCTGATCACATTCTCTTTGGTGTTGGTTGGAACCCCTTTTCAGTTCCACAATTGCCAGGCAGCTTGATGCATATAGCTTCTAGCCCAATTCCCAGTGTCTAGTGGCTATTCGTCTAGTGGTTTCTGCAGGATAGTTGTTGAGTCTTCTACTCCTATTACTGGGTTCTGTCATACTCTAAACATATAAAGTATGTGAAAAACTATAGTCTCTTACGTGCGTACTACTGGATTTTACTTATGAAGACTACCACTCCCAGTATGCAATGTGGCATCACCAATTCCACCACTTCTGCCCTATTGATATTTGGGAGTTGGAGTCTTCAAATGGATGCAGACCAGTTTGGGGTGAGGTGCTGTGAGGTGTGGGATCACCTTGCAGAATGCCATTTGGCCTTTGGTTTTGGCTCCTGAGAGCTGGACCAACATCTGAGGCTAATGAGTGGGGGCTATCCAGTGCGAGGGGGACTCCTGGGGGCCTGATGCTGACTAAACCTCATGAGGCATGATGTAATCTATCATGGCCATGTGGGGAGGCCAATAAACATTTTAGAATATGGAGGCTCAGAGAGCTTCCTGGTTAGTGACCATGCAGGAGAGAGGGTAGCATGTCCCTCTTTGCGACATGTGAAGCTCCATGTTGTGACCTCTCCCAGACTTCACCCTATGTGTCTCTTCATTTGCATCCTTTTTTTTGTTATATTAAAGCTGTTATCACAGGTATGGTATCTCCTGTGAGCTCTGTGAATCATTCCAGCAAATTATCGGACCCAAGGGAGCAGGGGAGCCAGCTGGCCTGAAGTGGAGGAAGTCATGTGGACTCCTGGGCTTGTGGCTGGTAGCCTTAGGGGGTAAAGGAAAACCCCAGGTTTGGGGCTGGCTGGTCTGAAGGTACAGGAGTCATGTGGACTCCCTAACTTGCAGCGGGTACCCATTGACCCAGCCCTGGATGGCTGGGGATGAGAGAGAGAAGTGCTGTGTGGGCAGCTGGCCTCTGAACTGAACGGGGAAAGGAAGGTGAGAGTTTTATAGGACACAGCTGGCATGTGGAGTGGGATTTGTTATCTACCCTACACTTTTGGTATCAGAGGTCAGTGATCTTAGTCTTCCTGGACTGGTTTGCACAATTGGTGCAGTGAGCAGGGTTAGGTAGCGAGCACTTCTGACAGTGCAGGTAGAATTGTTGATTGCCGCTGCAAGCAGTAGCCATATAGTGGAGGAATGACTACCCAGTTTTCTGATTACTAGATGGACTCAACCCTGAGGCTGACAGTGTGGGAAGGACTCAGAGTTTTCTTGTCTTCTTTCAGATTTGTAGGAGCTGCTGTTTTATGAGGCTAAGCATGCATGGATTGGTCACAGGTTATTTTTTTCTCATTTCGGCATCAGCCTTATTGTTAATGGAGAGTTCTCCCAAATTCTGGTAATAGGATGAGCATCAGTTTAAGTTTTCAGTGTTTTGGGAGAGTTTTATCTTTCTCTGTATCTTCATAGGTATTTTAGTGGGAATTTAGGAGAAGCTGTGTTAATGGCTGCTAACCAGGTACCATTTTAAACTAGAAGTCCGTTGTGTATTTTGATTTAGAGCAGGGGTCAGCAAACTTTTTCTGTAAAGGATAGTGAATAGGCTTTGCAGGCCATAGGATCTACTTTGTAATTACTTAAGTGTCGTAGTAGTATGAAAGCAGCGTAGACAATACATAAACAAATTAATGTGGTTGTGTTCCAATAAAACTTTATTTACAAAAACAGGAGGGCCATAGTTTGGTGACTTTGAGTTTAGAGGAATTAGATCTATCACACAGAAAGAGTGTCTGTTCGTCTGTGTAGGAAATTACATGTGTACAATAGGACAGTGACCCTGTTAATAAGCTGGAAGACCGTGGAAAAGGTTTTGTAAGTATTTAAAATGAGTACCTTAGTGAGAGGGGAGTGGATCCTGGAAAGTTGCAATTGATCCTGGAGACATCATCCCATGGTTTTTAGGGATGAGATACACAGAGTTCATATTCCCACTTTTTTGTGTAAGGATTAGAGCAGAGATTTTCTCCTTCTCTTGAATCTTGGGAAACCTCTGCAGCTGTCTTAAAGATTTCTGTCAGATGTCACGTAAAAGCCAGCTACTTCTTCCTTCTTGTTTATAGTACAGTTGGTGACTATTGACACTTCCTGCAGATGATCTGTTCTCTTTCCAAGGCTAGAAAATCCTAACTTTTTAGTCATTAACCACATCAGACTCACGAGGGGAAAAGAGCAACCACCAGTCTGAGTCAGATGTTTCTGCAGCCTCCATGCTAAGATTCTTGTGCCATCAGGACTCACTTATCAACTAGAGACCTGGACCTCTCACATCTGGAAACAGTGCTGCCTTCACGACCCTAACTTTCTCTCAGTGGCTGTGGAAAGGATACTGCTTACTTCCCAGCTCTGACCAAGATCTGGAAAGACTCTTAAACTCCAACTATGGTCTCCCATCTGCCCAGCGGGGACAGATCTCTAGTGCGTATGATGTTCTGAGAGCAGTGGCAAGGTCCAAGGTCTGCCTTTCTAAAGCTGGAAGAAAGCTAAGATCTCCCCATTGCAGTTGATAGGTGGAGCTGGGGTTGCAGAAGCCACCAGTCCTGTAAACTGCAGGCCTGTGTCTAGAAGTAGCCTTGGGGCAGCACAGGGGGATTCAGAGTTTCCTGATCTCTATGTTAAGTCTGTTACCCAGGCTGACGGAGGGTGTTGTCACATGGTGGAATGCACTTACCTCACTTCCCTTCTCAGTCTCCGTGGATCCTACCACCATAGACGCCTCAAAATGCAGTCAGCCTCTTAGTTTCAGCTTGCTCTTTGGTGTACTGTTTGCTGGTTGTAGAGGGTGAAATTCTTGGTTACACAGGGGTTGGGAGCCTCTTAGAAAAGCCAACCTTTTGGGACTCTCCTGTCTCTGACATGGGGTATTCTTGAAGGAATACTTAAAGGGAAAGGGAATGGTTGTTAAAGTTTCCCAGGCTTTGGGTTGTGATCAGACAATTTAGCTGCCTTGTGAACACCTACCACTTAACATTACGGGTTATCCAAGTGTGTGCAGCTAGGGTGGGGAAACTCATGGAGTGAGTCACTTGAGCAGTGCAGTTTGAATGGCAGGGAACTCTTCCTCCACCCCACTACGGTAAGGAAAGTGCAGAACACAGAGAGCTGGCGTGCACCCTCTGCCTCAGGAAGTGTACGGTGGCCTCTCTGTCTTCACTGATTGATGAAGTCCTTAAATCTGCTCATTTTCGTGTGCACATGGATGCAAGCGGGATTATTTGGTCATGAATATCTGCTGACTCAGTCTGGAGAGGCCTTTGAAGGAGATGAGATGAAATTTCATCTGTGCTGCAGAGAGCAGGAAGTACATTGCTGGATGGAGAGAGGACTGTAGGCCAGGTGTAGGCCAAGGTAGGTGAGGGAAGCATGGGGATGGGTGAGGGGAATTGGGATAGCCTGCCGTGTGATCTTGGCATTGTGAGATTGATATCCCATTGGCCTTTGGGCTACATGATATGAGAATTCAGTAGCCTCGTGGCCCTCTCTTTTTCTGGATCCTGTTCTTATATTCTCACATTTTTTTAAACAACATGACTTTCCCCCAGAGAGACTCAGATCTCTGGGACTGCCCTGAGGTTTTGAGATGGGCTCAGGTTGGATCTTCTGTGTCCTAATGTCTTGGAGTGGTTTAACCATCTCAGTACCTCCTTTCCCAGTGCTAATCAGATCATATGCTCTGAAACCTGAGGGATTCTGAGCTGAGAGTGGTTGTCGGGGTCATTTGATGTTAAAAAGTAGCAGTCCTTTGGTACCTGTGTCTAGGAGGTGGCTGCTTTTTGGCTTAACATTGAACTCATTACTGAAAAAGGTGTTTGGGATCCTGTCTCTGACCTGAACAGCCTTAGTAAGACTCAGCTCTTGGCAATGGAGAGAAAACTCTGCATATGAAATGCTGCAGATTTAAAAGTGAAAGAGACCAGGTACCTAGAAAATCCATGTTAAGCAACAATTCAAGGAGACAGATTTCCTTGTTGTTTTTTTTTTTTAACGCAGAATGATGCTCAGGTGTCTGCTTTTCTAAGTAGCATGTAATTGACAAGTTGCCTAAATGCCTAGAAGAAGGAAGAAGCTTTTAGGCTGTTCAAAAGTCTCTTTCCCTTCCATACACATACAGAAGCTACCCTCCTCCCAGCATACATATATTCAATTCCGTTTGCTCCTGGAAGCTTTGTCTTCTGTGCCCTTGGGCCAAACTTGCCGATTAAATATTTTCATTGCCCAAAATCCTCTCTTGGAAGTTCTCTGTAAAGGTTTCCAGAACAGGACTGCTTTTATTTATTTATTTTTCCTCCTGGGCTGCTCTGCTTTATTCAGATAACTTCTCTCATCTGGAGAAGCATGGAAAGTAGTACTCAGCAGATGAATGGAGACTGATCAGCTCATCCAAACCTTGTAGAAGCCAAATGAGGAATCTACTATGCCATATATTGGACAAAAATCAATTCTAGAAAAAAAGCAGTACAGCATAATAGAGAAGGTTTGGGCAAGGTCTGTACAAGCTATGCAGTGGATAATGAAGGACTGTTGTTGGGTGCTGTCGAGTTGATCCTGCCTCACAGAGACCCCATGTGACAGAGTAGAACTGTCCCACTGGGTTTTCATGGCTGTAATCTTTATGAAAGCAGACTGTCAGGTCTTTCTCCCGCGGAGCCACTGGGTAGGTTCCAACCATTAACCTTTCTGTTAGCAGCCGACTGCTTTACTGTTGTGCCACCAGGGATCTTAACGAAGGAAATAGGAATTATTCTCATTATAAAAATAATCCATGCTCATTGTAAGGAAAAAAAATCAACTATTACAGAAAGTAATAAAGAAGAAAGGAAAAATAACTGATAATTCCACTGTTAATATGTTGGTATAATTTCTTCACGGTCTTCTGTGTGTATATACCCATTTTTAAAAAACAAAACTGGGATTACTCTATATATACTGCTTTGTAATACGTAAAAAGTTAACATATCATGCTTTTTTCCCACATCATTAAATATTCTTCTAAAAATGATTTCTAATGACTGCATAGTGTTCCATCATTTGGATGAACATAATGTATTTAAATTGTGCTCTGTTAACATTTTTGTTGTTGTTGTTGTTCGATAGATAATGTTTTGAAGGGTTCTTAAATGTTGTTAAGTACCATGGAGTTTGTTCCCACTCATAGTAACCCCACGTACAACAGAACAAAACACTGCCCGGTCCTGTGCCATCCTCACAGTCGTTGCTATGTTTGAGCCCATTGTTGCAACCACTGTGTCAGTCCATCTCGTTGAGGGTCTTCCTCTTTTTTGCTGACCCTCTACTTTACCAAGCTTGATGTTCTTCTGCAGGGACTGGTCCCTCCTGATAACCTGCCCAAAGTACATGAGACGAAGTCTCGCCATCCTAGCTTCTAAGGAGCATTCTGGTCGTACTTCTTCCAAGACAGATTTGTCAGTTCTTCTGTCAATCCATGGTATAGTCAGTATTCTTTGCCAACACCATAATTCAAAGGCTTCCATTCTTCTTCAATCTTCTTTATTCATTGTCCAGCTTTTGCATGCATATGAGGCAACTGAAAATACCATGGCTTGGGTAAGGTGTACCTTAGTCCTCAAAGGTTTTAAACAAAGGGCTTTAAATAGTACAGTAGAATTAGATGGCGTGGTTGTAGTTGTGGTTCTGCTACTTCCTAGCTTTGTGACCCTTAGCTTCCATTTCTTTATTTGTAAGAGAATGCTATTAATTGTGACTACCTCACTGGATGATTGTGACAATTAAATGAGCTGTTCCATGTAAACCTCTTAGCATGGCCTAGCGTATACTAAGTACTCAATAAATGTTAACAATAATATATAGCATTATTCTTTTTTTTAAATTTTTTTATTGTACTTTAGATGAACGTTTACAGAACAAATAGTTTCTCATTAAACAGTCAGTATACATATTGTTTTATGACATTGGTTAAGAACCCCACGAGGTGTCAACACTCCCTTCTCGATCTTGAGGACGTTTTTTTTGGTGAAAATATACATAGCCAAAGTTACACCATTTCAAAAGTTTGTACATGTATAATTCAGTGACATCAATTACGTTCTTCCAGCTGTGCTGCTATTCTAAATATCCTTTTCCAAATTATTCCATCACCATTGTCTTCAACTCACTGTCCCCTAGGCTTCGTATCAAACCTTTTGAGTTGCTGTTGTCAATTTGATCTCACATAGATAATTCTATTTTTTTTGTACCTTAGATGAAGGTTTGTAGAACAAATAGTTTCTCATTAAACAGTTAGTACACATATTGCCCTATGACAATGGTTAACAACCCCATGACATGTCAACACTGTCCCTTCTCAACCTTGGGTTCCCTATCACCAGCTTTCCTGTTCCCTCCTGCCTTCTAGTCCTTGTCCCTGGGCTGCTGTGCCTCATTAGTCCTGTTTTGTTTTATGAGGCTGTCCAATCCCTGGCTGAACGGTGAACTTCAGGAGGGGCTTCATCACTGAGCTAAAAGGGTGTCCAGGGGCCATACTCTTGGGGTTTCTCCAGTCTGTTAGGCCAGTAAATCTCGTCTTTTTTTTTTTTTTGTGAGTTAGAATTCTGTTCTACATCCTTTTCCAGCTCTGTCCAGGACCCTCTACTGTGATCCCAGTCAGAGCAGTCAGTGGTGGTACCCGGGCACCAAGTAGCTGTACTGCACTCAGTCTGGTGGAGGCTTTGTTAGCTGTGGTCCATCAGTCCTTTGGACTAATCTTTTCCTTGTATCTTGTTCTCTTCATTTTCCCTTGCTCCCGAAGGAGTGAGACCAATGGAGTATCTTAGGTGGCTGTTGACAGGCTTTTAAGACCCCAGATGCTACTCACCAAGGTAGAATGTAGAACATTGTCTTTATAAACTGTGTTATGCCAGTTGAGCTAGATGTTCCCCAAGACCATGGTCCCCACAGGCCTCTGCCCAGCAATTCAGTCCCTCAGGGAGTTTGGAAGTGTGTATGGAGATTCCATGACCTTTCCTTGTACAAGTTGTGCTGGCTTCCCAGGTAATGTGTACTGTCTTACTCTTCACCAAAGTTACCACTTATCTGTTTAGTCCCCCCCCCCATCCCTCCCATCCCTCGTAACCAACAAAGATTGTTTCTTTTTGTGGGTAAACTTTTACATGAGTTATACAGTAGAGGTCTCATACAATATTTGTCCTTTTGTGATTGACTTATTTCACTCAGCATAATGTCTTCCAGTTTCATCCATGTTAAGAGATGCTTTACAGATTCATCATTGTTTGTTTATCCATTCATCTGTTGATGGGCATCTAGGTTGTTTCCATCTTTTTGCTATTGTGAACAGTGCTTCAGTGAATATGGGTGTGCATATGTCTATTAGTATGATGTCTCCAATTTCTCTAGGATATATTCCTAGGAGTGGGATTGCATTTTGTAGTGCTTTTTTTTGTGGTGTTGACATTTTCTTTGTTCCTCTTATTCTCCTGTGCTGAGTTCCTTTTGTTCTGTGGTTTTTTTTTTTTTTTTCATTTCTTTTGTTTTTGTAGGTTTTGTTTTTACTGAGACTTTATGTTTTTCTTCTTTATTTTGATGAGTAGGTTTGTTAACTTTCTTTGTGGTTACCTTGAGATATACCCTTATCTTCCTGGATTTATACCAGTCTATTATTACTTGGTATCGTTTGACTTCCTCTCCATTAGAAGATTCTATACCTACACCATTTATTCCCTCTTTTATTGTTCTGATACTGTTGTCATTTACAGATTAACCTCTGTGGTTCCCTGTTGTAATTCTTTTGGTTTTGCATAGTCCTTGAGAGTTCATTTCCTAGGTTGGTATCTGGCTAGTACAATCCTGTGTCCTGTATTCAGTCTGTGGTCTGATATTGTTTGTTCTCAGATCGAAGGACTTCCTTTAATAAGTCTTGTAAGTTTGGTTTGGTTTTTACATAGTCCCTTAATTTCTGTTTATCTGGAAATGACCTAATTTCACCATCATATTTGAACGAGAGTTTTGCAGGATATGTTATTCTTGGCTGGCGATTTTTTTCTTTCAAGGTTTTATATATGTCATCCCATTGCCTTCTTGCTTGCATGGTTTCTGTCAAATAATCCGAGCTTAGTCTTATTGTTTCTCCTCTGTATGTGACTTTTTGTTTTTCTCGAGCTGCTTTCAGGATTCTTTGTTGTCTTTGGTTTTAGCGAGTGTGATTATGATATGCCTTGGTGCTTTTCTTTTGGGGTCTATCCTATATGGGGTTCGTTGAGCTTCTTGGATGGTCAGCTTTTCATCTTTCATGATATTGGGGAAGTTTTCTGTCATCAGTTCTTCAGTGATCCTCTCTGTGTTTTCTGTTTTCTCCCCCTGTTCTGGAACTCCGATCACTCGAAAATTTTTGCTTTTGATTGCATCCCACATAATTCTCAGGGTTTCTTCATTTTTCTTCGTTCTTTTTTCTGATTTTCCCTCAAACAGAGTTGTATCCAAGTGTTCGTCTTCAATTTCACTGATCCTGTCTTCCATCATTTCAAACCTTCTCCTCAGCCATTCTTGTTGTTTATCTTTCGGATTTCTAATTGTTTTTGTATGATTTCTAGTTGTGAATTTATTTTAGCATTTTGTTCCTGTATTATTTTCTTGAATTCTTCCATTTTTTGTCTGTATTTTCCATGAATTTGTCTATTTTTTTGCTCATTTTTGTCTGTTTTTTGCTTCAACTCTTGGATAATTCTGAATATTAGGGATTTGAATTCCCTATCAGTTAGGTCTAGTGCCTTTTCTTCTACTGGATGATCATCTGGTTTTTTATTTTGTACGCCTACTGGGACCATCCTGTCTTGTTTTTGTAAATGTTTTGATATTGTCTGCTGTCTTCAGGGCATTAAGTGTTTATTTTCCTCATTTATTGATTGTAGATTTGTTCATTTCATCCTGCTTTTTTGTTTTATTTGGTTATGTCTGAGCAGGCGGGCGGTGCGTTCTTTGTTGTTTGCTCGTCTGTGGGCACGATACTTTTCACCTCCTTCTCCAGTTGGCAGGGTCAGTCACTCAGGTATGGTACAGCAGGGCAGGTCCAGCTGAAGGGGAGTTGCTGGGATAGGTTTTTTGTGGCATGTACCAGGACTGACACTGCGGACCGGGAATCAGTGCAGGGCAGGTTCCAGTAGGCCATGCCTGTGCTGCTTGGGAGTGTGATGTTCAGTGCATGGTGCAGGTAGGCAGGAAAGAGAGGGCAGATTGTGATGTGTGGAGCTAAAATGGGTATGGGTAAGATGAAAGAGAGGAGAGAGGAACAGGAGCCAAGGACATATGCAAATAAAAAAGAGTACTCAGGGAGCTTTCTTTTGGAGTAGAGAGATGAGAGACTGAGAAATGGGGAAAAACAAAAATGAAAAAGAAAAAAGGTGAAAGAAAAAAATGAATAAATCAAGAAACTAGAAATGAAGAAAGACAAAAAGGGAATAAGAGAGAGAAGACTAAACAAAGAAATGAAAAAAAAAAACAATAAAAACGAAATGCCTCCAGGGATGTCCCGGTGCATCTGTGCAGAGTAAGGGACTAGCTTCCAAGCCACGTGGTATTGCCCAGCTAGAAGGGGCTCCCAAGCCAAGAAAATATAAAGAAAACAAACAAACAAATCAAAACAGAACAAATCAGAGCAAACAAACAAACAAAAACGCCCCGGGAGTCCCACCAGCGTGGCGGCACAGGCCAGGAAGCAGTTTCACAGTCTAGCGGTGTTTCTCAGCCTTTCAGGAAGAAGTGAAGATGGCGCACGGAGCCAGGTATTTGAGAGAAAGGAGGGGGAGGTGGTGAGAGGTAAGAAAGAAATCTAAAGAAACAGAAAAAAGCAACACCAGCAACCAACAAATGGCACCCAGGGAACTGGCCAGTGTGGGCAGGTGGAATCCAAGCGACACTGGGGGTAAGCTCGTGGTTCCCGGCCAATAGACTGTGGCTGCCGGAAGCAGAGGAGGCTAAATGGGGGTGAAGAAGGGCAGGGGGTGGGAAAGCCTATATCGTGCATTAGTGGTTGTTCTGTCTCCTGCTGGAAACTCTGTGAAGCTGCTTTCTCCTACCTCCTGTTCGCTGATCTCCAGTAGGAGTCCAAGATAGTGGATCTGTGCTGCGGTAGCTGATAGGGGACCTCTGCGTATATCTCTCCTCACGTTCTGTTCTCCATTAGTTTCTTATTCCATTTGGTGCTTGGCTTAGTTCTTTATCTCTTCATTTGATGAAGAGGGTTTCAGGATTGGTGTGTGACTCTGTTTGACTTAGTTTTTCTCATCTTTGCTGCGGAGGGACGGCATGGTGCTTCTGACTATAGCACCATGTTGCCCGGAAGTTTATAGCATTATTCTTGTCTTGACACTTTACTGTATATATGTATACCTTATTGTTAGAAATTGAGTCCCCAAAAACAAACAAACAAAAAAACCAAACCCATTGCCCTCGAGTCGATTCTGACTCAGCAACCCTACAGGACAGAGTAGAACTGCCCTATAGGGTTTCCAGGGAACGGCTGGTGGATTCTAACTGCCCACCTTTTGGTTAGCAGCTGAGCTCTTAACCACTGTGCCACTAGGGCTCCACATGTATTCCTTATTTTTAGAATTTGAGTCCCAAGGAAGGAAAATTGCTTTCATTCAGATGAGAAGAATATCTGAATGAAAGTTGCTTTCAGATAAATAGTGCCTTTTACCAACTTCCTGAATTTCACAGGAAAAAAAAAGTGCTCTGGAGGCTCTGCAGTTGTATAGCCCTATTTGGTCCAGGAACAAGGAAGTGGGAAACTACCAGCTGCAGCTGGGAATTCTCTTTGTGCCCACAGGCAAAGCCAGCCAAGGCTTCCTGTTGTATTTCCCCCCAATTTTTATTCTGGAAATATTCAAACATACGGAAAAGTGGAGCGAATAGTGCAATGAACACTTGTATGACCTGAAGCTAAATTCAGCAGTTGTTAACATGTTTTCCTATTTTGTGAGTTCTGAAATGCAAAGGTCCCAACTGCATTTCCTGCCATGTGACAGGCTTGTCACAGGTTCCTCAAATGGGCCAAAAAAGCATACACTCTCAGACCAAGGGCTTATAGGAGCAGACGGTCAGAGTGGAAGGACCCTGTGCTCTGGGATGGTGGAAGTAGATCTATTGTTTTTATAATACAAATTACAGAAAGTAAATCTCAATGTAATTGCTGGCTGAAGGGAAGACAGTAGATATAAATGTCCATCAGTATGACAATGGATAAATAACTTGTATATCCACACACTGGAATAACATATAGCAGTGAAAAAACAGATGAAGTAGAGCTACATATATTGACATGGATCATTAGAAGAAGCCATGTTGAGTGATAAATGTAAATTGCACAACAATATATACCATATGATGCCATTTACTTAGCATGTTAAACATGAAACAACACTGTGTATGGTTTGTGAATACATACAAATGTAATAAATGTCAAAAAAACATGAACAAGAAGGTTACCCATTCACTTTAGGATAGTAGTTACCTCTGATGAGGGTAGGGGAGAGGAATAGTACATAAAGGGCTTCAGCTGAATCAGTAATGTTCAAATTTCTTTAAAGCTGGATGGAGGGCTCAGAGGTGCTCATTATATTTTTTATATTTTTCTGTATGTTTGAAGATTTTAATGTAAAAAAAAACTAGCATGAGAAAGCATTATTTAAAAAGGCTTAGAATCCTGGATCACTTATTTCATAGGTGTAAAAGTGAAGGCTGGGGAGTTCAGTGTTTTGCCTCTCATATTTAAAAAAATCTAATTATACAATAAAATTGACTTTTTTGGTATACAGTTCTCTGAATTTTAGCATACGTATAGATTTCTGTAATTGCCACTATAGTCAGGGTATAGAACAGTTTTATTGCTTTAAAAAGTGCTCATACTGTCCCTTTGGAGTGACACCTTCCTACATCCTAAAATCTGGCAATCACTGATTGGTTCTCACCACTCTAGTTTTGTTAGTTGGAGAATGTTTTATAAATGGAACCCTGCAGTATGTAACCTTGCGATTCATCCAAGTTGTTACATGCATCAGTCATTTGTTCCTTTTTATTGCAGAGTGGTATTCCGTGGTATGCATGTACTACAGATTGTTTATTCTGTCACCCGTTGAAGGGTATCTGGACTGACTCCAGATTTTAGTGATCATGAATAGAGTTGCTGTGAACATCTTTGTACAGTTTTTATGCAAACATCAGTTTTTGTTTCTCTAGGGTAAATATCTGGGATTATAATTATTGGGTTATATGATAAAAGAGTATTTTTAACTTTGTAAGAAGCTGTGAAACTTTTCTAAAGTGGTATAATATAATATTTCTACCAATAATATATGAGAGTTCCAGTTTCTCCACATTCTCTCCAACAATGGGTATTGTCATTATTTTTATTTTAATGATTCTAATAGGTAAGTATGGTATCTCGGGGTTTTGGTTACATTTCCCTAATGATATGGAACATCTCTTTGTATGCTTATTAGTCAACCATATATACTTTTTGGTGAAGTGTCCAAGTTTTTAGCCCATTTTTTAATTGAGTTGTTTATTTTCTTGTTGTTGAGTTTGAGGATTCTTTATATATTGTGGATGAAAGTCCTTTGTTGGATATGTGATTTACAGATATTTTCTCCATTCTACAGGTTATCTTTTTAATTCTCTTAAAAGTATCTTACACAGAGCAAAAATTTTAAATTTTGATGAAGTTCAATTTATAATTTTTTTTTCTTTTATAGATTGTAATTTTGGTGTCATGTCTAAAATATTTGCCTAACTGAAAGTCATGGAGATTTTATCCTATTCCAAAAATTTTATAGTTTGATATGTGATTTAGATTTAGTATAAGGTATGAGGAGCTCTGGTGACGCAGTGGTTAAGAGCTCAGCTGGTAACCAAAAGGTTCAAATCCACCAGCCGCTCCTTGGAAACCCTATGGGGCAGTTCTACTCTGTCCTATAGGGTCACAATGAGTTGGAATCGACTTGATGGCAATGGGTATAAGGTGTGAAGTTTATGTTATATCTGTTCTTTTACTTATAGATGTCAATTGTTCTGGATAGCTCCGAGCAAAAGAATGAAGTTACACCCTTACCTTGTACTATATACAAAAATTACCTCACTAGAGATCAACCAAAATATAAGAGCAAAAACTATAAAACTCTTAGAAGAAAACAGAGGTAAATCCTCATGACTTCAGATTTGGCAATGAATTCTTAGCTATTACACCAAAAGCACAAGCAACAAAAGAAAGGAATAGAGAAATTGGATTTCACCAAAATTTAAAAATTTTGTGCTTCAAAGAATACCATCAAGAAAGTGAAAAGACAGCCCACAGAATGGTAGAAAAATTTTGCAAATCATACATCTGATAAGGGTCTAAAACAAAAACAAAAAACCCAAACCCGTTGCTGTTGAGTTGATTCCGACTCATAGTGATCCTACAGGACAGAGTAGAACTGCCCCACAGGGTTTGCAGGGAGCGACTGGTGGATTCAAACTGCCGTCCTTTTGGTTAGCAGCCTAGCCCTTAACCACTGTGCCACCAGGGCTCCAATAAGGGTGTAGTATCCAGAATACATAAATAACTCTTAAAACTCAACAATAAATAGGCAAATAACCCAGTTTAAAAATGAACAAAGGATTTCAATAGACATTATGCCAAAGAAGATATAGAAATTGCCAATAAACTCATGGAAAGATGTTCAACATCATTAGTCATTAGGGAAATGCAAATCAAATCCACAATGAGATACTACTTCACACCCACTAGCATGGCTAAAATAAAGAAGACATACAATGACAAGTATTTGTGAGGATGTGGAGGTTCTAATGAACCCTCATATTGTTGATGGGAATGTAAAATGATGCTGCCACTTTGGAAAATAGTCTGGTAGTTCCTCAAAAGGTTAAATATAGAGTTACCATATAACCCAGCAATTCCATTTCTAGGCATATACCCAAGAGAATTGAAAACATACGTCCACACAAAAACTTGTACATGAATGTTCATAGCAGCTTCATTCATACTACCCAAAATGTAATGCTATTCAGCTATTAAAAAGAATTAATTACTGATAAATGTAACATGGATGAACCTTGAAAATACTCTACTAAGTGAAATAAGTCAACCACAAAAGGACCAATATTGTATGATTCCATTTATATGAAATGTCCAGAATAGGGAAATCCATAGAGAAGGCTGTGGAGAGAGGAAAATGGGGAGCAATTGTTTAATGAGTACAGGGTTTCCTTTGGGGTGATGAAAATGTTCTGGAACTAGATAGTGACATGGTTGCACAACCTTGTGAATCTACTAAAAGCCCCTGTATTGTATACTTCAAAAGGGTGAACTTTATGGTATGTAAATTATATCCCAATAATGCTGTCGTTAAAAAAAACATTGTAGTATGTCCTTCAGCCCTTCATTGTTTCTGATAAGAAATCTACATTCATTCCATAGATAATCCCTCACTTATTTATGGGTGCTTTCAACATTTTTCTGTGTTTAGTTTAGTTTCAGCAATTTGATTATGATGTGTCTGGGAGTAAATTTCTTTGTGTTTATCTTGTTTGGGGTTTTGTTCAGCTTCTTAAATCTGTAGATTTATGTCTTTCACCAAACTTGAGAAGTTTTCAGCCATTATTTTTTAAAATTTTTTTAGCCCTTGTACTGTTTCATCTCCCAGTCTGGAAGTTTTATGACATGAATGTTAGACCTTTTGTTGTTGTCCTAAGGGCCCCCGAGACATTTTTTTCAGTGTTTCCCACCACCCTCTATTGTTTAGATTGGATAATTTCTGTTCATCTAGACTCAAATTCACTGACTCTCCTCTGTCATCTCCAGTCTAAAACCCCTGTTGCCATCAAGTCAATTCTGACTCATAGTGACCCTGTAGGACAAGGTAGAACTGACCCATAACATTTCCAAGGCTCTTAATCTTTAGGGAAGCAGGCTGCCACATCGTTCTTCCACAGAGTGGCTGGTCAATTTAAACTGCTGACCTTTCAGTAAGCAGCCAAGTGCTTAACCACTGTACCACCTGGGCTCCTTATCTTCAGTCTGTTATAGAAGTTATCCAGTGAGTTTTTTATTTTGAGTAGTGTTCTTTTTTAGTTCTAAAATTTCCATTTGGTTTTTCTTTATATCTTCTTTTTTTTTTCTTTTTTGCTGAAATGTGCTGTTTTTCCATTACTTTTAAGAGTTTTTTCCCAATTGCTTGCTGGGACATTTTATTATAGCTGCTTTAATTCTTGTGATTTTCATGGTTCTTTGTATGCCAAGTAATTGTAGATGCTGTTCTGGACATTTTGAGTGTTTTAAGACACTGAGTCTTGCTTAAATCCTAAAGGGAATGTTGTTGTTGTTTTTTAAGCAGGTAATTGACCTGGGTAGGTTCAGTCTGCAATTTCTAATCTGCCTTCTCTGGGCTGTGATTCAAATGTCAGTTCAGTTTTCAAAACCTTTGCAGTGCTATTCAGACTTGTCCCGCATGTGTGCCACCCAGTGAGCTATCTGAAACTGGGATGGTGCTCTATCTGTTAGCTCATTTCTCACAGTCTTGGTCATGCTGTGTTTATGGAATGATATGCATACTCAGCTTGAGAGTGGGACCAGGAATTCATCCAGAACTTTATGGGATTGCTTCCTTGAGCTCCTTTCTCTCACTATACCACCAGTACTTTGCAGTTTCCTGGGCCTTCTCTTTTAGTCCTCTGGACAGAAAATGAAGGCTTTAGTTAGTTCACTCTGATGTGAAGTTTCACAACTGCAACCATGTCTGAGGTCAAGTGTCAAGAAGACATAGAGAGAAAAAAATGCAGTATGATTTTCTCCACCCTTTTGGGATCACAGAGCCACCAAATGGAGAGGAAGTTTTCCCTCCCTCAGAGTTTTAGCTTCTTTAAGTATCTATTGCCACAAGCTGACTCTGCTACCATTGGGTTGCTTGGGGACTGGAGTTTGGCAAAATTGAGAAAGGAAAGAAGGGTTCCCACACACTTTCTGAGCATTAGGAGTTTCCCTTTCTTGTACCTCAAACCAGAACTAGAGGGCTCTGCTGGATACCTCTCTTTCTGCCCTTTGGTGCCCACTTCTGATACACTGAGTTCAGTGTGGGGGATCTGGAAAGGGAAAAATGGGCAAACCGCTGGTTTGGTAATCTTCTCTCCCAGTCTGCCTGCTGTTATTGACTTTTTAGTCTTCAAATAGTTGCTCCGTGCGTTCTAAGTTTTTATAGCTTGAGAATAGTGAGGGTGGAGTGTGCTTACTCCATCTTGCCCAGAACCAGAAACTGCCTATCATATTTGCAAGTTGGCTGGCTAGAAGTAAAGCAGATCCATTGCCCTCGAGTCGATTTCAACCCAAGGCAACCCTATAGGACAGAGTAGAACTGCCCCATAGGGTTTGGAAGGATGTAAATCTTTATGGAATAAGACTGCTACAGCTTTCTCCTGTGGAGCGACTGGTGGGTTTGAACCACTGACCTTTTGGTTAGCATCTGAGTACTTTAACCACGGCGCTACCAGGGCTCCTTGGCTAGAGTAAGGAGTGTAATTTTAACAGCTCTCAAATTTCATCTCTTCCACAAAACCATTCTCAGATCTCCAGCCAACACCCCTTATTTCCCTTTCCCACAGAACTTGTCACCTGTCCCATATATTTTGGCTCTTGGTTGTAATCAAATGCTAAATTAAAATATAAGCCATTTCGTGAGGATTTTTAATAGCTTCATTTGTTGTTATGAATAGTGTAATATTAATTTACATTGATTTATTAAGGATAATAATAAACACCATATGCCGAGTGCTTACTCAGTAATGCTTACTCATAGTTAATGTCCCAGGCACTATGTTGGTCATTTTATGTGGTGTTATCTCATGAAATTCTCTCAACATCCCTTTCAAGTGGGTACTGTTATTAGCTCCATTTTATAATTTAGTTAACTGACAAACATAGTTTAAGTGACTTGTCCAGAGTCACTTGGCCAATTAGTAGTAGAGCTGGGATTTGAACGTAAGTTTGATTCCAAACTCCAAGGTTCTTAACCATTATATTACATTTCCTCTAGTTATTTCATTCCTTGCCTTCTCAATAGGATTGTTAGCTCTTGAGGGCAGGTATGGTGTCTTACTTATATCTATCTTCTTTTCCCTAAAGCACTTAGAACAATGTTAGGGAAACAGTAATGGATTGATTGATTGTGGAACTAAATTTAATGAATTAACTGGCCTGAACGAGAATCAAACCCATGACTCTTGTCATATTGTGCCCATATTCTTACCAGCTAAGCTAACTCAACACAGTACCCTATACAAAAAAACAAAAAAGGCCTCCAGAAAATATTTGTGACAATGAGCTGGCAAGAAAGAGGTTTATAAGTATGACTAATTAAACAGGACTCTGTCTCCAACGTGTATGTTTTGGTACCAACCTTTAATCTATATCTTTTTGCTTTTTCTGGACCTCTTTCTCATACTTTGAATTTTTTAAACAGTTTGTCTCTTTCACACGATTTTCTTTTTTTTTTTCTTTTTTCCATCTCTCCCTCCCTCCTTCCCTCCTTTGCTCCTACCCTCTCCTCTCTCTCTCCTGTGTGTGACTTCTGCTTCTGCCACTTATTATCTGTGTGATGTTGGGCAAGTCATTTAATCACTTGAAAATTGATTTTTTCAGCTATGAAATGAAGATGATGATGGTGGTGATAAAACTGTGAGGATTAAATGAGATGATGCATTTGAATACTTATCCCAGTTATTGGCACAGAGAAATTCTCAATACATTTTGGTAATTTTGATAATTATTGATGTGGGAGACCTCTTCCTATATTAAGAATAATTTACCCTTTGGCATATTTGTAGCTTGGGAAACTGAATTTTGAGAACTCAGAATAAGGCCTGTCTTAACCTACAGACTTATTTTTCTTTTTGAATCTTGATGTTGGTTTTATCTCCTTTGTCTCTGGCCTTCCATGAACACTTGGAATCAATTCTTTCATCTTCAAGAGTTAACTTTTGGTGCCCAAATGTCTAATTGGCCTTCTACAAATGCCAACATTCCTTTACGGTCAATGGGCAAAAGCCTGGCAACAGAATCCAGCTTTACCTGGCCTATCAATATGATTTTTCCTCTCGCAGGGTGAGTCTTTATGCTGTGGCTGTCACATAGGAGCAGGATTAGGCCAGACTACTTTATGCCAGGCCTGGAATGACTGTTAATAACTCTTGTTCTACGCACTGAGGGTTGAACCAGAGTTTTTAGCAGTCACTTTCTCAGAGCACAGCTGCCTTATGGAACAACTCTGTTGAAAACACATGGTAACCTGGCCAGCCCTGGAGGCAGAGGTGACATTGATTTGGTGTGCCTCTTCCCTTTTACGGACCAGTGGAAGTCCTGTTGGTCCTGTAGGCCTATGAAGGCCTGGTCTGGCTAAGAGCGTTATCCCCTTCCATCATCTGCTGAAAGCACATTAGGCCCGGGGCAAGTTGAGAAACCCCTGGAACCAAAAGGAAGGAAATAGAGCCTCCCCGAGGTCACATTTTGGAGGGAGAGAGGCTCTGGCATAAAGCAGCAAAAGAGACAAAAGAGCTTGGGGTCTGGACTCAGAAAACCTGAGTTTGAATCCTAGCTCTAGCTCAGGTGCAGTATTGACCAGGTCATTTCACTTCTCTGAACCTGGTTTCCTCATCAACAAAATGAGAACGGTAATAATACCTATCTCATAAGATTGCTGTAAAAATTAAGTGAGAGAGTGAGTGTAAAGCAGTTAATTAGATAATTGCCTGGAATATATTAAGTGCACGCTATCATCATTATCATGGCAGTGTTAACACAAACAGCAGCAGGAAGAAACAACCTGGGGGAAATGAAATGCAGCCTTATTCTCTTGGATCCCCTTGCAATGTTTCTTAGTCTTAGGCATGCATCTGTGAGCTCCAAGAGAAGTTTAAATGCTCTCGAGGGTCTTCAAGGTGTGGACTTCTTAGGGCATTGGAGATACCAGGGCTGCTTTGTGTGCATGTGTGTGAGAGAGAGCGAGAGAGAATGAAAGAGGGAGAGAGAATGAGAGAGAGAGATCCAGATCCAGATGCAGCTAGTATCTTGAGGTCTGAGAGGCAACATTGGATCGGTGGTGGTTGTACACGATGTACATCAAAGCAGCCTTTCTTCAGGAGGGACAGACTGTCATTCTTTGCTTCTCCCTTAATAGTAAAAGACTGTTTGCCTTGAAAGATGAAGAAAGCTGCTTAAATCCATCTCCAGGGCTCTCAAAAGCAGAGTTTGTTCCTGAGTTAATTGTTCTTAACTTAAAAGGTTTCTATTATGCATTTTAACAAGTCTGGTATTGAGAAACAGCATCACTACCCGATGCTGGAGACTGGAGGTTTTCTTCTTCTTCTTCTTTTTTTTTTTCTTGTGGTTTTGTTTTTAAGTCACAGGGTCCAATATGTATAACAGATCAATGAAAACCTGGACGGCTGGCACTTGTGCCCCCCACACACCTCCTGCAGTAGCCCCTAAAGGCACTTCTAAGAAATTGAGGGAACACAGTCTGCACAACACTGCAGTTGGCTCCCTTGATTATACCAGCCTTTTACTGCCCATGTCTCTGTTTGGGAAAAAAGATTGGGCATGACTGCATAAATAAGCTGCCATGTTATAATAAATGGGTTTCTACTGTAATAACAGAGCACTTAGCTACCACAGTTCCCCATTTCTAATGCCGCCGGAGTTGCAGCACTCAAAGCCATTGATTGGGACTGCCTGAATGTTTAGGGAGCCCAGAACTCATTATGTAATGAAGTGCTGTAACCAAAGGGTGTTGGGGAATTTTGAGGCAATGGTGATGCTCTTCAGAAAATTTCAGTTAATAACAAAATATGCTGCTTATAATTTATATTTCACATGTGTGCAAATTCTAGTGCTATTCAAACAGAGGCCATGTGTATACTTAGTGTCCTCCCATATGGCATGGCTTCACCTGACATGTTTTTTCCCTACCTTTGCATCAGAGTCTGAATGTGACCTGGACTTTGTATCTTTTTTTCCCTTCTAGGCTACAGATGCACATGTTGAATGGAGCTCTTCTGGCATTGCTTTTTCCTGTGGTAAATACCCGGCTGGTAAGTAGCCTATTTTGGGAATGCACCAGCAACATATGAAACAGTGTTTGACTGCTCCTTCATTATTGACTGCTTGTCCTCATCAGCCCATATGCCCATGTGATTTTTAAAATATCTGTATTTTTAATGTTGAGGTTTGACGCAGTCCTATTTGGGTTCAGTGGAGATTGATGGAGGTGGGAGAGTTTTGTGGAGCTTTAGGGCTGCAATAATCTAAATCACAATTAGGGCAGACAAAAAATCCTACAGAAGCTCTTGGAGAGATTTGGTGGAGAGAAAGGGGGCGTGGGGCCCTACCTATTAGATAGAGATTTCCAGATGTTCTAAGGGGCTCTAGTGTGGACTTACCAGCATTGGCCCAGAATAATCTGCTGGGGAGCTTCAAAGCCTGTCTACTTTGCCAGGGGCCCCCTTGGATAATTACATTCTTTCTCCCTCATTCAACCAAATCCATGGAGTAGTCTAGACAAAAAAACCCTCAGTGGCTAGCAGGTAGAATTCCACAGTGGCAGGGGGCCAGGTGACAAATCAGCATAGAGAGAAGCAGGAGCTACAAGGCTGGGGTGGCAGAGCTCTGTCCTCAAACTCCCACATGTGGGACTATGTAGGGATTAACAGGTAACATCAAAAAGCCCAGGGGAAGTAATTGCCTGTAAAATTGTTACTACTGCTTTCTGTTTCCATAAGTTAAATTGCCTCACACATTAATATCGTAATATAAATCTCAAAATGGTAATCCTTCCTATTTGTATAACATTTTATAGTTTATAAGGTATTTTCACATAACAGGTGTATGGGGTAGATAGGGCAAGTATTATGGCCTCTTGTTTTCAAAGGAAGAAACTGACATTCAGAGAGTCACGTAAATTCTAAGTGGCAGAGTTAGGACCAGAGCCCAAGCCTCCTGATTCTAAAACCACAGCTACACTTTGCTCCCTCTGAAGATTTAGTCCCCACCCTCCCCTTATGATAGTTATACTTTTTATTTTTTATTGTATTTTTGGTGAAAGTTTACACAGAAAATTAGGTTCTCATTGAACAATTTGTATACATATTGTTCAGTGACATTGGTTACATTCTTTAAAATATATCAGTGTTCTCGTTATTTCCATTTTGGTTGTTCTGTTTCCATTAGTCTAGCTTCCCTGTCCTCCCTTGCCTTCTCGTCTTTGGTCTAGGGTAAACGTTTATCATTTGGTTTCATCTGGAAAATTATTTTGAGGAGCACAGCGCTGAGTGATATATTTATTTTATGGGCCAGTCTATCATTTGGCTAAAAGGTGACCTCTGGGAGTTGTTTGAGTTCCAAATTTAAAGAGTACCTCAGGGCTATAGTCTCATGGGTTCGTCCAGTCTCTACCGGTCCAGTAAGTCTAGCCTTTTTTTTAGGAATTTGTGTTCTGTTCTACATTTTTCTCCCATTCTATCTGGAACCATCTATTGAGTCCCTGGTCTGAACGGTCGGTAGTGGTAGCTGGTCACCATGTAGTTCTTCTTGTCTCAAGGTAGGTGATATTGTTCATGTAGACTGTTGGTTCTGTACCTAGCTTCTTCTTTGAGTCTTTGGTTTCCTTCTTTCTATTTATCTGCAGATGAGTAGAGATCAGTAGTTGTGATAGTTATACATTTTTAGATGCATATTACATAAAAATAGAAATTAAAAGAAGAGCTATTGATCTAAAGCAGCACTTTGGAACCCTTACTAGGTTCCAGGCTCACCTAGGGATACTTAAAAAAAAAAAAAAAAAAAAACACTTGATAAAAGAATACATGGCCCTGGTGGCATAGTGGTTAAGAGCTATGGCTGCTAGCCAAAAGGTTGGCAGTTCGAATCCATCAGCTGCTCCTTGGAAACCCTATTGGGCAGTTCTACTCTGTCCTATAGGGTCGTTATGTGTCAGAATCGACTCGACAGTAATGGGTTTTTTTGGGTTGGTCCTGGATCCACCTTTGGAGAATCTGAGTTCGTGATCTGTGATATAGCCTGGGCATTGCATCTTTAAATGTACCTGTCAGGGATTGAATTATGTCCCCCCAAAATATGTGTCAACTTGGCTAAGCCATGATTCCCAGTATTGTGTGATTGTCCACTGTTTTGTCATCTGGTATGATTTTCCTATGTGTTGTAAATCCTATCTCTATGATGTTAATGAGGCAGGATTAGAGGCAGTTATGTTAATGAGGTGGGAGTCAATCTGAAAGATTAGATTGTGTCTTAAATTAATCTCTTTTGATATATAAAAGAGAGAGGTGAGCAGAGAGACAGGGGGACCTCATATGACCAAGAAAGTAGAGCCAGGAGTGTGCGTCCTTTGGACCCTGAGTCCCTGTGTTGAGACGCTCCTAGTCCAGGGGAAGATTGATGACAAGGACCTTCCTCCAGAGCTGACAGAGAGAAAAAGCCTTCTCCTGGAGCTGACGCCCTGAATTTGGACTACTAGCCCACTAGACTATGAGAGAATAAACTTCCATTTGTTGAAGCCATCCACTTGTGGTATTTCTATTATAGCAGCACTAGTTAACTAAGACAGTATCCCAGGCAATTCTAACCTGGAGCCAGAGTTGAGAACCACTGATTTCAGGCAATGGCTCTTAAACTTTAATGTTCATAGGAATCACCTGAGGGGCTTGATTAAAAACTGGGACTGGACAGGTCCCATCCCGAGATCGTGTGATTGAGAGGATCTGGGGTGATGGCAGGGAATGAGCATGTATAACAAGCCCCCAAGTGATACTGATGCAGAGGTCCTCAGACTACTCTTGGAGAATCAATGTGCTATGCACTGGTGACTTAAAGTTCTTCAAAGTGTGTAACTCAGAGTGTGATCTGAGGAAAATAACAAATGGTGGTGAGGGGTGGAGAAATTGGAACCCTTGTACATTGCTGGTGAGAATATAAAATGGTGCAGCCACCTTAGAAATCAGTATGGCAGTTCCTCAGAAGGTTAAACATGGTTACCATACCCAAAAGACTTGAAAGCAGGGACTCAAACAGATACTTGTACATCAGTGTTCACCACAACATTATTCACAATAGCCAAAAGGTGGAAACAACCCAAGTGTCCATACACAGATGAATGGATAAACAAAATGCGATATATCATATAATGGGATATTATTCAGCCATAAACAGAAATGAAGTTCTGATATATGCCACCACATGGATGAACCTTGAAAACATTACGACGAATGAAACAAGTCAGACACAAAAGGACAAATATTGTATGATCTCACTTATATGAAATATCTAGAATAGGTAAATGCATAGAGACCAAAGTTCATTAGTGATACCAGGGGCTGGGTATAGGAGGGAATGGGGAGTTATTGCTGAAGGGGTACGGAGTTTCTGTTTGGGATGATGAAAAACTTTTGAAAATAGTTGTGATGGTTGCAGAACACAGTGACTGTAATTAGTGTCTCTGAGTTCTATACTTAAAAATGGTTAAAGTGACACATTTTATGTTATATATATTTTTTACCACAAACAAACAAAAATAAAACATGGTCCAAGGACCAGCATCATGTGGGTGCTGCTTGTTAGAAATGCAGAATCCCAGCTTCCACCTCAGATCTACTGCATCAGAGTCTGCATTTTAACTGGATCCCCAGGTAACTTGCTTGCTGAAAGTGAAGAGGACTTGAAACACTTATTGATGAAGATCAAAGACTACAACCTTCAATACGGATTACACCTTAACATAAAGAAAAAAAAATCCTCACAAATGGACCAATAAGCAACATCATGATAAATGAAGAAAAGATTGACATTGTCAAGGATTTCATTTTACTTGGATCCACAATCAATGCTCATGGAAGCAGCAGTCAAGAAATCAGACGACGCATTGCACTGGGCAAATTGCACTGGGCAAAAGACCTCTTTAAAGTGTTAAAAAGCAAAGATGTCACTTTAAGGACTAAGGTGCACCTGACCCAAGCCATGGTATTTTCAATCACCTCATATGCACGTGAAAGCTAGACCATGAATAAAGAAGACCGAAGAAAAATTGATGCCTTTGAATTATGGCGTTGGTGAAGAATATTGAATATACTATGGACTGCCAGGAGAATAAACAAATCTTTCTTGGGAGAAGTACAGCCAGAATGCTCCTTAGAAACAAGGATGGCAGGACTTTGTCTCACATAATTTGGGCATGTTATCAGGAGGGACCAGTCCCTGGAGAAGGACATCATGCTTGGTAAAGTAGAGAGAGGGTCAGCAAAAAAGAGGAAGACCCTCAACGAGGTGGATTGACATAGTGGCTGCAACAATGGGCTCAAGCATAACAACAATTGTGAGAATGGCGCGGGACTGGGCAGTGTTTCCTTCTGTTTTACATAGGGTTGCTATGAGTCGGAACCAACTCAACGGCACCTAACAACAACAACAATAACTCGCAGTGGCCCCATTTGCATGTGTCTTGGCAGTTAGCCCTGTCTGGTTATTTTAGATGGTTGGAACCCCTCCCAGGCTACTTCTGGCCTTGAGGACTTTTTGCTTTGCAGCCCCTTAGTTGAGCTCAGATTGATTTAAGATGAGACAGAGAAAGATTGGCATCTTTTTCTTAAGCCTGATGATCCAATTAGGAAGGAAGCCAGCTTTTGGCTTCTCTTTTGCCTTTCCTTTTTTGCCCTTTATCTTTTTAATCCTTTAAAAAATTTGTTTTTTTCCTTTTTGCTCATTAGCAGTAATGAGAAAGCAAGGAATGTAAAATGAACTAATTAGGGTGTTATGCCAGTAACACAGGCATACATACACTCACATGTATAAAGACAGAGAGAAGCAGTTGGAGGAAGTTGCCGCAATCAGCTAAAGGATTTGGGGTCATCAGTGAATTTCCATTGCTCTGTCCTATCCTGGGGTGCACTGGCACCAGGATTTACAGACCAGCTAGAGAATGCCCAGGTCTCGGTTCCTCCTGGTTTTCCATCTTCAAAGCTGACATCCCAGAAGAAGGAACGTGCATTCCAATGGCCCATGTTACAAGTAAGTGATTTTTACAGTCAGGATTCTAGAGGTCTTTTTTTTGGCTTTAAATGAAGCATGATTGTTTTTTGAGTCCATATTTATATTTTTTGTCAAAACAGAATAAAATCTCTGATTCCTAGACATTTTTCCAATTGTCTCATTGCAAAGCAATCAAAGTTAAATGGGGAAGATATAGAGAAAATTAATTCTGATTGTTTGTTTTCCTAAATTATGAGATTCTTGGGTACGATTTGCCTTGTCAACTCAATGAGAAGGGGAGGAGGAAGAAGAGAGAGATTGATTATAAAAGAGACTAGAGGGAAAAAAATTATGAAAGAGCCTATAGAAGAAAGAATATGGAAATACTGGAGTCTTTGGGTTCTATCCTCAATCTTCTTTGTGTTACTGCTCATTCAGCAAACTCTTGGGGACTGTGTAGCCTTTTAGCACTAATGATTCCCAAATCTCTACCTTCAACAGAGATCGTTTTTTTGAGTCCCATCTTCCCTTGGATGATTCATAGGTATTTCAGACTCCACGTAACAATGCTGAGTTTATATGCTTCCTGCAAATCCCTTATCTTCTTTTGTTTCTTATATCAACACCATGATCCACCCCATGGCTTGGTTTATAAACCTAGGAATCATTCTAAATGCCAGAATGTATGCTTCTAAATGAAGTGTCTTAAGTGATATGCCCCTTTGTTTCTTGGAGGGGAGGAAGAGAAAATGCATCATAGAATTATTGATTATTAAATTAGAAGGGAGCTCAAAGCTTACGTGGTCTAATCTTCCAGAGGGGGAACTTAGGAGGGTGAATGACTGGCTTAAGAAGCCAAGGTGGATACCCCTAGAACCCAGGTCACTGACTCAGACTTCAGAGCTCCTTTCCTGTTCCATGACTGAAAATTCAGGGCAAGTTTGAATGCTGGTGAGGCAAGATGCTAGAGATACTACTTAGCTTCCCTCCATCTAAAAGAATTGAACATGGGCTTCTTTGAGAAGCTGAAGAGAACTATAAAGCTTCTTCCCAGATGAATGCACACATACACACAGTTTTGCATATACAGTTTCAGGAGGGACACCAACACCCCTTCCCCCAGCCCATCCATGGATCCCATGTTAAGATACCCCTTGTTTTAGTTTAAGGAGACTTGGTGGTACAGTGGTAAAGCACTCAGCTGCTAACCGAATAGTTGGTGGTTCAAACCCACCAGCAGCTCCTTGGGAGATAGGTGTGTCAGTCTGCTTCCGTAAAGATTACGGCCTTGGAAAACCTGTGAGGCAGTTCTACTCTGTCCTATAGGGTCACCATGTGTTAGAATCAACTCCAGAGCAACATATTTGGTTTTAGTTTTGTCTTAGTTTGCTAGGGCTGCCATAACAAAATACAGTAAAGTGGGTGGCTTTGAAGAACAGAAATTGATTTTCTCACTGTTCTGGAGGCTAGAAGTCCAAATCAGGGTCTTGGTAGTGTTGATTCCTTCTGGGGGCTTTGAGAGAGGAACTGTTCCATGCCTCTATCCTAGTTTCTGGTGGCTGCTGGCAATCCTTGGCATTCCTTTGCTGCTTATAGATGCATCTGCCTCAATTGTCACATGGTGTCTTCCCTCTGAGTATAACTCTGTTTCCACGTCAGTTCTTTCCTTTTATAAGACATCATTCAGAAGGGATTGGGATTAGGACCCACCCTACTCCAGTCTGACTTCCTTTAATTTAACTGGTAACAAAAGAAAAAACGCTATTTCCAAACAAGGTCACAATCGTAGATACAGGGGTTAGGACTTCAACATTTATTTTCGGGGGGACACAGTTCAATCCATCATAGCACCCATAGACAGTCAGTAGTCTGTGTCTTCAAGAATGAAGCTGCTGCCTGGTTTGTGAGCTCCTTGTTATAGCCACTAGCCGTTTTGCCTGATGGTGATGCTGGGTTCCTTATTTATGCCTGTGACTTTGCTAAACCACTGTCCAGACTAAACCACCTTCTGGAGAGTGAAAGCCAAGAGGTAGCGGCTAAGCAGGGTGCAGTGGAACCTGGTTATATATTAGACTTTCAGTTAATGGCTTTCATCTTGCAAAGCTGGTGATGTAGCCCTCAGAATGATGCACTGGCCCCAGCTGCATCCTCAGCTCTCTGCCTTTTGCCCTCTAACCCTTATAAGGGTTTCTTCTGAATGTTGGGTATTCTGAGCAAGGGAGATTGGAAACAGAAAAGAAACTTAAGACACGGTATCAGCCCCTTTCCCAGACCAAAGATGCTAGCCTGGCCTGTGTTTGTATTTGCAGCCATCTGTCTTCTACCAGAATAATAAAAAGAATAATGATAATGATTCTTCTCATCAAACTCTCTTCTTCTTCAAGGCCCAAAGCCTTGAATGTATTATTATCTCATTATCAGAATGGCCCATTATTATGTATTCATGTTGATCTATCATGTTAGTTCGTTTTTTCCCTCCTTTACCACCTCCTGTTTTTGCCCAGCTCCTTTTCTCTGTTAGGATGGTTCTTTTGAATGTTCCTAACTCTTCAACTGAGTGGAAGAGGTTAGTAATGATTTTGTCATTACTGCTGTGTCTACCCACCATCCATAGCCATTATCTTAATGTTCTTGGGATGTAACTTTGCCATCAGCACACCTTGTACCCATGTGGGCTGCAGGGAAAACTTTGCTGTCACCAATGCAAATAGGCTTGAGAATCTCACTCTTTGCTAATTGGCACATCAAAATGTGCTAATTGACCTAGAAAAGTTATTTCTGTGACTGGCAAATTCAGCTATTTAAAAAAGTTATACTTTGGAGTTTGGACCTTAACTGAGGACAGACTGTCCCTTTGCTTTCCTGAGAGTACTTGAAATATAAAAAGCCAGATTTCCAAGGAAGGCTTAGCTTTCTGAAGAATTGATTGAGACAAAATTGTGTCTCAACCATCTACAAAGGCCAGTCTGTTTCTGATCGAATCAACGCAATGTGTGTGAGGGGATGTGTGTGCAGGGAGGTTGTTGAGAAGAATCTGAGATTCTTGGCCCAAACCAAATTCTAGGGCCTACCCCAGATACAGAGGAGCCATGGTGGTGCAGTGGTTAAGTTCTCAGCTACTAGCCAGAAGGTTGGTGGTTTGAACCCACCAGCGGCTGGGCGGGAGAAAGACACGGCAGTCCACTTCCGTAAAGATTTACAGCCTTGGAAACCCTATGGAGAAGTTCTGCTTGTCTTATAGGGTCACTATGAGTCAGAATTGACTTGTTAACAGTGGGTTTTGGTACCCTAGATATAAGGAGCCTTGGTAGTACAATGGTTAAATGCTTGGCTGCTAACTGAAAGGTAGGTGGTTTGAACCCACCCAGTGGCTCTGTGGGAGAAAAGACCTGGCGATCTGCTCCTGTAAAGTTTACAGCCTAGGAAACCCTATGGGGCAGTTCTACTCTGTCCTCTAGGGTTGCTATGGGTTGGAATCGACTCAATGGCAAACAGCAACAATAACAACCCTAGGTATGTCTAGTTTCTACTTGGGCTAGATTCATCTTCTGTGAATCTAGCCCATATCACACCAGTCAATCCACAGATTTTTATTGAGCACTTTTCTGTGTCAAATATTGTACTGTCTATAGGAGAGATGCAGAAGCAACCAGGGTACAATCCTGGAACCCTCAAGGAACTTACAGTTTAGTTAGAAGGATAAGGCATTAATGCCTGAGAAGTGATGGCAGTATTAGAGTTGACATCATGAAAAAGGAAAAGCATGAGGAAATACAGGGTTAGTTGATAAATTCCAGTTGTTCCTAGTTCCAAGAAGTGGGAAGAGGACTAATATTGACATTTATCGGGCACCTACGATGTACCAAGTACTTTACATATATTATCATTTAATTCTCACAATAACCCCATTTTACATATGAGGAAGCCGAGGTTCAGAGAGGTTAAATGACTTGCTCAGAGTTACATGGTTTCTAAGTCCTCAAGCTAAACCTGTGCACTTTGTACTTTAGCACACTGCCATCTAGAGAGATCGTTGGATTAAGTGGTCCAGAAAAGCTTCACAGAGAAATAAAGCCTGAGCTGAGCCATGAAGAACTATTAGGTTTTGCTTGCACATTGAAGAGGATGAATATAGTTCAGGCTAAGGGAATAGCATGGGCAGAGGTATGGAGGTAGAAAACAGCAAACTCATGAGTTTCGGTTGTATAAAGACATTACCAGCAAATCCTCAGAAGACACCCTGTGATGCCACTTCTGTCATGTTTTTTAGTCCTTATAGTGTTGCAATTTTATGCATATTTCTTATGTTTTCAACTTCTACTAAATAAGAATTCGTTACACATGGATGGAACTTTGCAACCTGAAAAACTCTTTCACAGATATCTCACCCTAGTGTAGTTGTTAGGAGCCCTGGTGGTTCAACGGTTAAGCGTTCGGCTGCTAACCAAAAGGTTGGCAGTTCAAACCCACCCAGCGGCTCTGCAGGAGGAAGACCTAGTGATCTGCTCCTGTAAAGATTACAGCCTAGACAACCCTATGGGGCAGTTCTACTCTGTCACATGGGGTCGCTATGAGTCAGAGTCGACTTGACAGCATCTAACAACAACAACAACAACAGTGTAGTTGTTAAGAGTTTGGAGTCAGGGATCTGATTCTCTGGGTTCATAGCCTGGCTGTTCTTCTGGTGTGTGTGTGTGCGCCTCATTTCTCTCATCTATAAAATGAGGATGATAAAAGTGCCTATCTCATAAAGCTGTTCTGAAAATTAAATTGTGTAAATCACATAGCACACAACCTGGCAAATAGTAATCCACCAATAAGTGTTAGCTATTATTAGTCTTTGATCCTCACTAAAGCCCTGGGAGGTGGGTGTTGGCATCGCCATTTTAAAGACGGAGCCTTAGAAAATTTAAGTAACTTGCACAGGGGCACACAACTAAGACATGACATAACTGGCATTAGAACTTCAGTCTTTCTGATACCAAAGCTCATGTTCTTTCTTCTTCCTCTTTCCTAATTGTTTAGATCAATTGCCTAGTATTAAGCCAAATCAGCTCTTTGTGGTAAATTTTATACAATATCCATTAGAGATTTTTGGGGTTTGATCTTTACTTTATAGAATATTTTTGTTACAAAAATAATACATGCTCATGGATAAACCATTCAGTCAGAGTATAAAGAAAGATCTAATCATTTTGCCACATCAACTTTCAGTCCCTTCCCCTAGAAGTAAGTCATGTTAAAGGTTTGTGAATTTTCCCACACTTTCTCTTTTGCTTATGCATGCAGATAATTATTTTCATGTTTCTAGGGTTATTGGTTGGCTTTGGTTTAGGTTTCTTACACAGCTGAGATTACACTATAAACATTACTCTGGTAACACTAGCTATTCAGCAATCCTTTCTGGTACTGACATGTCTTACTGTTTTGTAATAGTTGCTTCGCATGCCATAGCTTGGTTGAATTATATATTCAACCTGTTCCCCAGGTTTCCTCCCCTGCATATGATTACTCTTTGGGCAAGGACAGTATCTTTTGCTTTGTGCCTGTCCCCTGCGGGGCCTCGTACCTAGCACATGGTAGGTAGCCACAGACAGCATAAATGAATTAGTCAGTCAACCTGAACCTCTCTATATTGCCCAGGGAAATTCCAGGGATTTATTTCATACATGTCCTGAGATCTTGCATGTGAAGACGGAGGGATGATTGATGATATTTTTCCCAGGTGAATTATTTTTTAAACCATTTAGAAAAAATGTTGTTTTTCTCGTTGTAACAATAAGATGTTTACTGTTGAAAATTTGTGGAATACAGAAAAGTATAAATAAAAAAATAAAAATAACTACCGATGCAAAAGCAGTTATTTTTCAATGCATTAAAAAAAACCACAGCAAAATCCAGGAAGCTTTTATGCCTTTTTGTCTTTACAAGTATATAAGGTTTTTTTTTTTTTAACAAAAGTAATGTATGTTCATTATGGAAAAATTAGAAAATTAAAACACAAAAAAAAACCAGAAATCACCAAGCAGTAACAGCTGTGACCATTTTTTTTGCCATACATTCCCAAAGTCTTTTTGTTTCTACTTTGATATTAAGAGTTACTATAGTGTAGTGGTCAAAAGTGTGGACCTGGGACCAGCCTGTCCGTGATTTTGTGACTGAATCTTCTACCTTTAACCATGAGACCCTGGGTAAGTTACCTAACCTCTCTGATCTCATTTTCTTTTTCTTTTTTCTTTTTTTTATAACGTATTTTATTTTTGTTGTTGTTGAGAATATACACAGCAGAACATACACCAATTCAACAGTTTCTACATGCACAGTTCAGTGACATTGATTACATTCTCTGAGTTGTGCAACCATTTTCACTCTGCTTTTCCAAGTTGTTCCAACTCCATTAACATAAACTCATTGCCCACTAAGTTTCCTATCTTTCAAGTTGCTTTTGTCTCTTTGATCCCATCTAGATAGTTCTTTAAAAGAGCACAGTGCTCAATCTGACCTCATTTTCTTATCTGTAAAATGGCATTCTGATGAATGGAGATGATATATGTAATGCACTTAGCCCAGTGCTTAGCACATAGTAAGTGCTCAGGAGTGTCAGATAGGAGCCTGGTGGTGTGGTGGTTAAAGACCTGAGCTGCTAACCAGAAGGTCGATGGTTGGAACCCACCAACCACTCTGTAGGAGAAAGATGTGGCAGTATGCTTCTGTAAAGATTACAGCCTCGGAAACCCTATGAGGCAGTTCTGTTCTGTCCTATAGGGTCACTGTGAGTCGGAATGGACTCTACGGCATCTGGCAGCGTCAGATGTTGTTGTTGTTACCACCACTAATAGTATTATCTTAAAATGGGGAGGGAGTCCTACTGTCATGTCCTTTTGGATGTTAGACTTCAGAGCTTTGGTCCCAGCTCCCTTGAGCTGTTCCATGATGGTGAAGTGAAGGGGGCTTTGTTTCTGAATTAGCCTTGCTGAATGAGATTAAAATTCCCCGGCAGGCTTTATTTTCCATATTTAACAGTGCATTTGTTTTTCCACATTTGTGTTCAAGTCTCAGAAAATGCCCCCCAAATACTTCTCTGAGAGAGCCTGTTCGATTAGAGAACTGACCAACCCTTTTCTCCCTCCAGGCAGGTGAATTAGGCCCACTTCTGGGTGTGTGTGTTTTTTCTTTTTTTTAACCATTGGAATAAAATGTCCAGAACTTCAGATTTGTCAGTGAGGCCCTCATCGCATTTAAGGAGTGGCAGAGTGAGAGGCAGCTGGCTTTTTGCCTCCTGAGCTTGCTAGTTGTTTGCAGTTGTTCTGTTTTCCTCAACTGAGATTAGAAGGAACAACCTCCAGCAATCTTAGCCAATGTCTTCTCCCTTCACCTGGAGCCACTATCCCAGACAATATTTCACTCTTCCACTCTGTGGACAATGGTTCTCAACCCTGGCTGCACAATTAAAATCACCAGAGCTACTTTCAAAACACACTCATTTTAAAAAGCACCCCAGGCAATTCCAGTGTGCAGCCAGGGCTGTTCTGGTGTACACCTTGTTCTATTTCCACCCTGTCACTGACTAGAACTCAGGACTATGAGCAAGTTAATTCTACATCATTGAGCTTCAGTTTCCCCATTTGTCAAATGGGATTAATAATATCTTCTCTCTCTCTACCTTATAGATACCAAAACCCAAATCAAACCCGTTGCCGTCAAGTCGATTCCAGCTCATAGTGACCCTATAGGACAGAGTAGAACTGCCCCATAGGGTTTCCAAGGAGCACCTGGTGGATTCAAACTGCTGACCTTTCGGTTAGCAGCCGTGGCACTTAACCACTATGCTACCAGGGTTTCCTACCTCATAGATAGGTTCTGAAAAAAAGATAGAGTTTTGAAAAGTTAAAATCACTACATAAGTGAATACTTGACTTGCTCTCTCTCCCTTCAGTCACTTTTTTTGAGGGGGATTTAATAACAGCATGGAATCCCTGAGTGGTACAAGCAGCTACTGTGCTCAGCTGCTAAACTAAAGGTTGGGTGTTTGAGTCTACCAGAGGCACCTTGGAAGAAAGACTTGGTGATCTACTTCTGAAAAATCAACCATTGAAAACCCTATGAAGCACAGTTCTACTCTGACACACATGGGTTCGCCATGAGTCAGAATCAACTTGACAACAACTGGTTTGGTGTTTGTTTTTTTGTTGTTGTTTAATGACAACATTATTGAGACATAATTTTCATACCATATAGTTACCCTTTGAAAGTGTACAATTCAGTGGTTTTTAGTATGTTCATAGAATTGTGCTACTATCCATCAGTCTAATTTTAGAATATTTTTATCACTCCAAAAAGAAACCCCATTTCCATTACCAGTCACTCCCCATTCTCTCCCCTAATCGTCATCTAGCCCTAGGCAACCACTAATCAATCTACTTTCTGTCTCTATAGATTTGCCTGTTCTGGACATTTCATACAAATGGAATCATACAAAATGTGTTTTTTTGTGATGTCTTCTTTGACTTTGCATAATGATTTCAAGGTTCATTCATGTTGTAGCATGTATCAGTACTTCAGTCATTTTTATGGCTGAATAATATTTCATTATATGGATATACCGTATTTTATTTAATCCATTCATCAATTGATGGACATTTAGTTTCTTTCCACTTTTTCACTAGTATGAATAATTCTGCAGTGAACATTGATGTACAAATTTTGTGTGGACATAAGTTTTCAATCCTCTTGGGAGTGAAATTGCTGGGTCATATGGAAACTCCATGTTTAACCTTCTGAGGAACTGCCAGACTGTTTGCAAAATGCCTGCACCATTTTACATTCCCGTCAGCAATGGGTGACAGCTCTAATTTCTTCAGTCCTTTCCAACACTTGTTCTTTTGCACTTTTTCTGATAATAGCCATGCTACTGGGTATGAAGTAATATCTCATTGTGGTTTTGATTTGCATTTCCCTAATGACTAATGATGTTGGGCATCTTTTCATGTGCTTATTGGCCATTTGTTTATCTTCTTTGGTAAAATGTCTTTTCAAATCATTTGCCCATTTTTAAACTGGGTTATTTGACTTTTTATGGTTGAGTGTTAGGAGTTATCATATATCTTATCAGATATATGATTTGAAGTGTTTTCTCCCATTCTGTGGGTTGTCTTTGCACTTTCTTGATGATATCTTTCAAGCACAGAAGTTTTTAATTTTGATGAAGTCCAGTTTATCCAATTTTTCTCTGGTTGTTTGTGCTTTAGGTGTCATATCTAAGAAACCATTACCTAACCCAAGGCCATAAAGAGTTATGCCTATGTTTTCTTCTAAGAGTTGTATAGTATTAGCTCTTATATTTAAGTCTATGATCAATTTTGACTTCATTTTTATGTTAATTTTGCATGTGGATATCCAGTTGTCCCAGCACATTTGTTGAAAAGAACATTCTTTTCCCATTGAATCATCTTGGCTCATGGTTGAAAATCAGTTGACCCTAAATGTGAGAGTTTATTTGTAGACTCTGTATTCTATTCCATTGGCCTATATGTCTATCCTGATGCCAATACTACACTGTCTTGATTACCGCAGCCTTGTAGTAAAGTTTGAAATCAGGAAGTTTGAGTCTTCCAACTTTCTTCTCTTTCAAGATTGTTTTGTCTATTCTCTTGAACTCCCATATGAATTTTAGGATCAGCTTGCTAGTTCCTACAAAGAAGCCATCTGGCACTTCGATGGAATTTTGTTTAATCTGTAGGTCAATTCAGGGAATGTTGTCATCTTAGCAATATTAAAACTTCTGATCTATGAACATGGGATGTCTTTCTATTTATTTAGGTCTTCTTTACTTTCTTTCAAGGATGATTTGTAATTTTGAGATTATAGGTTTTATGCTTTTGTAAATTTATATTTAAGTAATTTATTCTTTTTGGTGCTATTGTAAATGGAATCATTTCTTAATTTTATTTTCAGATTCTTAATTGCTACTGTGTAGAACTGCAGTTGATTTTTGTATATTGACCATGTATCCTGCAACCTTACTGAACTCATTTATTAACTCTAAGTGTATTCCTTAGGATTTTCTATATACAAGATCATGTCATCTGAGAATAGAGGTAGTTTCACTTCTTCCTCTCCAATCTGGATGCCTTTTATTTTTTTTTTTCTTGCCTAATTTCCCTGGCTAGAACCCCCAGTACAGTGTTGAATAGTGGTGGCAAAAGCAGACATTCCAGTCTTGTTCCTTATCTTAGGGGGAAAACATCCATTCTCACCATCAAATGTGACATTAGTTGTGTGTGTTTTGTAGATGGCATTTTTCAGGTTGAGGAGGTTCCTTCAGTGACCTTTACTAAATGTCTGGTGTTGGAGAACTGAAGGTAGTCAGGTGTTGCATAATCTGCAGATAGTTGTTCAAAGTTTGGAATTGCTTAGGGTGAGAAAATGTCACTTTTTGCCAAAGGAGTCATTCTGATTCTTCAAGGGTTCAAAGTCATTTACGTTCAAATTAAAATATGGAATTGTAAGCATATTTAAAAGTACAGCCAAAGCAAATAGTTTTTTTTTTGTTAAAATACAGTGATACTACATTGTCATGAGGGAAATCAATTGATATTTCAGGGCTGACACACAGGAGCTCAGTAAATGCTTATGGGATAGTTGCAATGCTCATTGTAGGCTAGAATATTTTACATGCCAGGTGTGCCATTGGCAAGTTAGAGAATTTTAGGATTCATAATAGCAAAGGGAGGGAATAGAAGGCACAATCAGACATTCACAATAACAGCTAGCATGTATTGCCGGCCTGCTTACATGCCCAACACAGCTAGATTCATTACTTCCCTTATCACAGTTAATTCTCAAAGCAGCCCTGAAATATAGCTAATAATACCTCAATTATATATAAGAGGAAATTGAGGTGGCAAAAGGTTAAGTAATTCACGTAAGGATACCCAGCTAGGTTCTTTGAAAAGATCAACAAAATCAATAAACCACTGGCCAAACGGACAAAAGAAAAACAGGAGAGGAAGCAAATAACCAGAATAAGAAATGAGATGGGCGATGTCACAACAGACCCAACTGAAATTAAAAGAATCATAACAGAATACTATGAAAAACTGTACTCTAACGAATTTGAAAACCTAGAGGAAACGGACAAATTTTTAGAAACTCACTCCCTACCTAAACTAGCACAAGCTGAGGTAAAACAACTAAATAAACCTATAACAAAAGAAGAAATTGAAAAGGTAATTTAAAAACTCCCAACAAGAAAAAGCCCTGGCCCTGATGGCTTCACTGGAGAATTCTACCAAACTTTCAGAGAATAGTTAACACCACCACTACTAAAGGTATTTCAGAGCATAGAAAAGGATGGAATACTTCCAAACTCATTCTATAAAGCCAGCATAACCCTGATACCGAAACCAGATAAAGATACCACAAAAAAAGAAAATTACAGACCAACATCCTTCATGAACATAGATGTAAAAAATCCTCAACAAAATTCTAGCCAGTAGAATTCAACAACATATCAAAGAAATAATTCACCACGACCAAGGGGGATTCATACCACGTATGCAGGGATGGTTCAACATTAGAAAAACAATCAATGTAATCCATCACTTAAATAAAACAAAAGACAAGAACCACATGACCTTATCAATTGATACAGAAAAGGCAATTTACAAAGTCCAACACCCATTCCTGATAAAAACTCTCAGCAAAATAGGAGTAGAAGGGAAATTCCTAAACATAATTAAGGGCATTTATACAAAGCCAGCAGCCAATATCATCCTAAATGGAGAGAATCTGAAAGCATTCCCCTTGAAAACAGAAACTAGGCAAGGATGCCCTTTATCACCACTCTTATTCAACATTGTGCTGGAGGTCCTAGCAAGACCCATACCTCGCACCATGCACAAAAACTTAACTTAAAATGGATCAAAGACCTAAGTATGAAATCTAAAACGATAAAGATCATGGGAGAAAAAATAGGGACAATGCTAGAAGCCCTAATACATGGCATAAACAGAATACAAAGCATTACTAACAATGCATAAACACCAGAAGAGAAACTAGATAACTGGGAGCTCCTAAAAATCAAACACTTATGCTCATTAAAAGACTTCACCAAAAGAATAAAAAGACAACTTACAGACTTGGAAAGAACTTTTGGCTACAACAAATCTGATCAGCGTCTAATCTCTAAAATCTACAAGGTAAGACAAAAGCTCTACAACAAAAAGACAAATAACCCAATTTAAAAATGAGCAAAAATATGAACAGAAACTTCACCAAAGAAGACATTCAGGTGACTAACAGATAGATGAAGAAATGCTAACAATCATTAACCATTAGAGAAATGCAAATCAAAACTACAATGAGATACCATCTTACCCCAACAAGGCTAGCATTAATACAAAAAACACAAAATAATAAATGTTGGAGAAGTTGTGGAGAGACTGGAATGCTTATACACTGCTGGTGGGAATGGTACAACCACTTTGGAAATCGATTTGGCACTTCCTTAAAAAGCTAGAAATAGAAGTACCATATGATCCAGCAATCCCACTCCTTGGAATATATCCTAGAGAAATAAGAGCCGTCACACGAATAGATATATGCACATTCATGTTCATTGCAGCACTATTCACAATAGCAAAAAGATGGAAACAACCTAAGTGCCCATCAACGGATGAATGGATAAACAAATTATGGTATAGTCACACAACGATACTACACAATGATAAGGAACAACAATGAATCTGTGAAACATCTCATAAAATGGATGGATCTGGAAGGCATTATGCTGAGTGAAATTAGTTGCAAAAGGACAAATATTGTATGAGACCACTATTATAAGAACTCAGGAAATGTTTAAACACAGAAGAAAACATTCTTTGATGTTTACGAGGGTCGAGAGGGAGGGAGATTGGTATTCACTAACTAGATAGTAGATAAGAATTATCTTAGGTGAAGGGAAGGACAACGTACAATACAGGGAAGTCAGCACACCTGGACTAACTAACCAAAAGCTGTTTCCTGAATACAGTCAAACACTTCAAGGGACAGAGTAGCAGGGGCAGGGGTCTGGGGACCATGCTTTCAGGGGACATCTAGGTCAATTGGCATAACAAAGTTTATTAAGAAAATGTTCTGCATCCCACTTTGGTGAGTGGCATCTGTGGTCTTAAAAGCTAGCAAGTGGCCGTCTAAGAAGCATCAATTGGTCGCAACCCACCTGGAGCAAAGGAGAATGAAGAACACCAAAGACACAAGAAAAATATTAGCCCAAGAGACAGAAAGGGCCACATAAACCAGAGACTCCATCAGCCTGAGACCAGAAGAACTAGATGGTGCCCAGCTACCAACAATGACTGCCCTGACAGGGAACACAACAGAGAGTCCCCGATGGAGCAGGCGAAAAGTGGGGTGCAGAACTCATTCTAGTAAAAAGACCAGACTTAATGGTCTGACAGAGACTGGAGGGACCCTGGAAGACATGGCTCCCGGACTCTCCGTTGGCCCAGACCTGAAACCATTCCCAAAGCTAACTCTTCAAACAAAGATTAGACTGGACTATGAGACATAAAATGATACTCATGAAGAGAGTGCTTCTTAGCTCAAGTAGATACATGAGACTAAATGGGCAGCTTCTGTCCGGAGACGAGATGAGAATACAAAAAGGGACAGGAGCTGGTTGAATGGACATGGGAAATATGGGGTGGACAGGAGAAATGTGCTGTCACATTATAGGGAGAGCAGCTAGGGTCACATAGCAATGTGTGTATAAATTTTTGTATGAGAAACTGACTTGAACTGTAAACTTTCACTTAAAGCACAATAAAAAAAAAGGATACCCATCTAGTAAGTGGCTAAGTTGCAAATTAGAACCCAGGTTTCTGGTTCCAAAGTCTATGCTCTTTCCAGTATACCACCCCACCCTCCTCAGTGTACCCTAAGTCCTTGCTACTCAAAGTATGGTCTGTGGACTAGCTGAATTGGTCTCCTCTGGGGACTTGTTAGAAACTCAGAATCTTGGGCCACATCCCAGACTTACAGAATGCATTTTTGTAAGATCTGGTGATTGGTATGCACATTAAAGTTTGAGAAGGGCTGGAAAGTGAAATTGAGAGAAAACAAAACAAGCAAGATAGTGCCCAAGTGAGCAAAGACAACAACTACACAGTGCTTGGTTTACTTCTTTTTTTTTTCAAGGAGACTAACCTTTGAACAGGTGTGGATGGAGCATACCTGATAAAGATGGAGGACTTAGTATCAAGCATTTAACTCTTGTAAATGAGTCCTAAACCATAGGGCTTGATGAAAGTTAAGATTTTTTTCACTTTACTATAAGTTATCCTTCAGTAAAAAAAGAAAGTAAAAACAAATTAGAGCTCAATATCCACCACAGGTGAATTTTTAAAATTCGTACTGCATAAATAGGTTCAGTACCCCAAACTGAGTTTGGGACAGAGAGAATCTTGCCTAAGTCAGGAGGTTCTATAATGTTGTGGGTAAGAACAAAGGTATGAGTGTATGTGTATAATTTTATATATCTATAATTTCACATTATACAAAATTGAACATATACACAAAAGTAGAGGAAATGTACCATAATGTGTCCATCACCCAGTTTCAACAATTTTTGGCTCATGGCCAACCTTTCTGCATCAATACCCTGCACCTCACCTCAACAACCCCCCACAACACAAACACCTATCCTTGGATGATTTTGAAGGAAATACCATGAAATTTTACTTGTAAATATTTCAGTGTTTATCTCTAAAATACAAGGTCTTAAAATATCACAATGCTGTTTTCACACCTACAGTAAATAACAAATAATTCCTTAATGTCATCAAATATCCAGTCAGTGGAGTGCAGACTTTTAATCCAGCCAGATTACAATTTCAGTCTTGCTTCTACAACATCATAGCCATTCTCTGAGCCTGTTCCATATCATAAAATGAGGATGATTATAATAATATCTCAATTTTCAATATGGTGATGCATGTAAAGTGTTGACCACGATGCCTAATACATAGTAGTAAGTGCTCAATAAAGATTAGCTAAAATTATTATTTTTTAATGAAAATATTGTAAGATAGTTGAGTTGCTGTTCAGGTGTTTTTTTGTTTTTTTAAGAAGTTTGTGACTTCGAATCAAGAGGCAGATTTGGAGCTCAGGGGATGGGGGAAAGCAGCTTTCCAAGAGGCTCAGAAAACTTCAAGAGAGCACTGGTATGAATTGGGAAGTGGAGCTAGAAATGATGACATCCTTGTAATTTCCACCAGCTTTCTATAGTTTATCCCTCCTGACATTCACTTTCATTGTGGTAGAAGAGTGTGCCTGTTGAATAGCTCCCCTTCTCTGGAGGAGGGAGGAGAGCTGGCTGGGCAGGGGGTTGCAAGTTCTGGAAATGATTCAAGACAGGGAGGGACATGGCAAGCAAAGGAGTGTATGTGTAGTGGTGGGTGGGAGGAGAGAGCTTTAGAGCCCTGCCTCAAGAGATATGAAACCCCAGGTTCCCCTGGTGATCATAGTCTTGAAGCCCTACCCTGTGGGGACTGGCCTGAGCATCTGGGCACAGGGTCTGGGGTCATGAGGCAGGCTCACCTGCTGTGTTGTCCTTAGAAGCATTCCCATTGCTCTGGACAGCCTTGCTGTTGGCTGCCTGTGCCAAGCATCAGCTGAAAGCTTTTTGATAAAATGGAACCCAAAGGAGAAATGATAAGGTATCTGATTTTAACCTGAAGTGAGAGAACACCAGATGTTTCACTCTGTCTGAGGGTTTGAGGGAGGAAAAAACAATTAGCAGCTGCTACTGATTTAGCAAACAGACACCTGCTAAATGAAAATCTGTAAAACCGGCCATGCTTGGCACCAAAGTGCGTAAGCTGCTTCTCTGGCATTTGGGGGAATTGTAAATTATGTTAGTCCAAAAGAGGCGGGGCTCAAAAGAAGCTGAACATGCCCCACCTTGACCAGAGTGTGTTTTGCTAAGATGGATTTTTAGTGGGTGATGGAGAGAAGAGAGGAGAATGAATCTTCCAGAAGCTGTCTGGTTACTCCCTGCTTCTGGCTTGGCTGCCCTCTGGGGGCTATTAGGCTAGGGGCAGAGAAGGGGCTGACAGAGGGTGGGGGGAATCACATTTCCTGTCCCCTGCTGATCCAGAGCAATCTCTCCTGTCTACCAAGGGCAGAAAGTCTCAAAGTATGAGGAGCCCTCAGCTCTGGGCTCAAGGCAGCTGCTGTCTTGCGACAGTTACAGACTGTTGGCTCCAGGAGCAATCTGGACATCTGCTGAGTTTTGCTTTGCTTTGTCTGGGAAAGGGGCTTATCCAGGGCCTTCTGCTTTCCAGGATTCTTTTCCAAGTTGATATGAAGCACTTTTTTTTTTTTCTGAGGCCCACGCTGAAGCACAAACAATGGAAACAGGAATTCATGGAGAGGGCTTTAGAGGTGTGTGTGTGTGTGTGTGTGTGTGTGTGTGTGTGTGTGTGTGTGTGTGTGTGTGTGTGTGTGTGTGTGTGTGTGTGTGTGTGTGTGTGTGTGTGTGTGTGTGTGTGTGTGTGTGTGTGTGTGTGTGTGTGTGTGTGTGTGTGTGTGTGTGTGTGCATGCGCCCATGTGTGGGAGGGAGGACGCATGGAGTAGGTGTTCAAGAAATACCTGATTGGAGAGAAGGCAAATTTGTAGGTCATCTAGATGGTGTTGAAAGAACTGGACAACTCCCATTTGTGCATCATAGCACATTCACTGCATGCAACTGCTGTTTCTTGCTCTCCAAACTAGGCCGGAGGTCAGCTGTAACTTGGGCCAATGGGATGGGCCCTGTTCTCCTGTTTCCAGTGGTGAGCAAGGGGATAGCACTTTCCCTTTGGAGCAAAGGCCAGGGGGCGCTGTAGACAAATGCATGGCCAGAACATTCCTGGGAAAATGCTGCCTGGAACCTTGTCCTGGCAAAGAATAAGTTCCTAGTTCTAAAGGTGGAACCAAGAGAAGATTCTTTTTTCTTTAACCGACAAGTTCTTAGGCAAGAATAGCCATTCTAGATATGCTTTAATTTTGCTTCCTCTGCCCCGCAGTGCCAGTACAGTAGGGAAAAGGGAACACCAAGTCAAAGGTAGAGGAAGAGCTAGAGTTCTCACTCTCCAGGCAGAATTAGGGGAGCTCCACTTTCTCTTCACCATATGTCTGTCAGTTTGTCATACTGTGGTGGCTTGTGTGTTGCTGTGATACTGGAAGCTTTGCCACCAGTATTTCAAATACCAGCAGGTATTTGGTGGACAGGTTTCAACGGAGCTTCCAGATTAAGATAGACTAGGAAGAAGGACCTGCCAGTCTGCTGTCTCTGGTCATGGGAGAGAGCATTCCCATCAATTAGATCCAATAGGTAGAATAGCCATAGCACCAATTTCTGTCCTGTAGTACCAGGCTGCCCTAGAGAGGCCAGGGACCCTGTCTGTGATGGAGCTTGCTAGGTGCACTTGGGCTCTTACTAAAGCAGCTAGGCATTCATGTGGTGGGTCTCATGTGTACAGGTAACCCACTCATCTGCTAAAGATGTGTTTCTAAAAACCCATTACACTCTTAATAATACAAAGCAACATGTGTGCCAAATTAAAATGACCACTCAGCAACAGAATTCCTTCTCTTCCTTAATAACCTAAGAGCTATAGGCCTTACGACTGCTAACCAAAAGGTTGGCCATTAGAATCCACCAGCATTTCTTTGGAAACCCTATGGGAACAGTTCTACTCTGTCCTGTAGGGTCACTATGAGTCGGAATCAACTTGACGGTAACGGGCTTGTTTTTTGTTTGGTATAAGCCTTAACTAGGAGTCTCTGGGTGGCACAGTTAAGCACTGGACTACTAACCTAAAGGTTGGCAGTTCGAACCCACCTAGAGGAACCTCAGAAGAAAACCTGGAGATCTGCTTCTGAAAGGTCACACCCTTGAAAATCCTGTGGACTGCAGTTCTACTTTACAACACATGGGATCACCATGAGTTAGAATCGACTTGACAGCAACTGTTTTGTTTTGTTTTTTTTTAAATAGGCGTCAGCTAATTTGGAAAATAGTCTGGTGACCAAAGGGACAGTGTCTCATCACAAGGTGGTATTTGCTTAGAGGGCCCTAGGCCTTACCAGGAGGGATTTTCCCAGGGATCCTACTAATGAAGGAGATTGATTCGGGCTTGAGCCTCCACTCACCCCAGACTCGAAAGAGCCTGCTTCTCAGCACAGGTGCAACTGCTGTGTGTCACTTGATGTGCCACCTTTTGGTACAGGTTGTAAATTCCAGGTTTGGAGCATTTTCTCTTTTTATCTTCCTCCTAGCCTTTTTTTGGATTGATTGAATATTTCCTTCCAATTCCATTTTTCCCCTCTGTTGGTTTAGAAGCTATGCGTTCTATTTCTGTTGTTGTTTTTTAATGGTTATCCTACCAATATTAACATAAATACTTACCCAAGTGTAGAGCTAATCGGTATCTTTACTTTTCTCCCAAGCAATACAAAACCCATTGCCATCGAGTCAGTTCCAACTCATAGCGACCCTACAGGAGGGCCTTATAACATTTTTCTTCTCTCTCTTTTTTTTTTTTTGGTAACAGCTTTATTGAGATATAATTCACATACTATACAATTCAGCCATTTAAGTGTATAATTCAGTGGTTTTTAGTATATTCACATAGTTGTACAACTATCGCCACAATCAGTTTTAGAACATTTTCATCAACACATAAAGAAACTCTGTATCCTTTGGCTATCACATCCCTACTTTCCATAGCCTCCATAGCCTCCACAGCCCTAAGAAACAATGAATCTACTTTCTGTCTCTACAGATTCGTCTTTTCTGGACATTTCATGTAAATGGAATCATACAATATATGGTCCTTTGTGACTGGCGTCTTTTACTTAGCACAATGTTCTCAAGGTTCATCAAGGTTGTAGCATATATTAGTACTTCATTCTTTTTCATTGCCTAATAATATTCAGTTGTATGAATAGACTACATTTTATTTATCCATTTATCAATTGATGGACATTTGGGTTTGTTCTACATTTTGGCTATTCCTTCTTCATTCTTGAAAGATATTTTCACTGGATATACAATTCTGGGTTCATAGTTATTTTCTCCTAAAACAATAAAGATATAATTTTACTGTACTCTGTCTTTTATTGTTGCTGTTGACAAGTCAATGGTCGTCTAACGCTCACTCAGTTGAAAGTAACCTCTGTGCTTTCTGAGCTTTTTTAAGATCTCTTTGTCTTTAGTGTTCTGAATGTTTACTATGATGTGTTTTGGTGTTGATTTGTTTTTACTTATTCTGTTTGAGAGTCTTTAAGCTTCTTGCTTCTGTGGGTTTGTGTCTTTCATCAGGTCTGTGAACATTCTCAGCTATTATACCTTCAAATACTACCTCTGCCTTGTTCTCTTTTCTTCTTCTGAGACTACATTTAGAGTTATGTTAGTCCAGCTTACTCTGCCTTCCACATTTTTTAACCTTTTCTTCATATTTTCTACTTTGTCTTACTATGCTGCATTTTAGATAATTTCTTCAGATCTGTATTCCAGTTAATTATCTGTTTAGTTGTGCCTAATCAGCAAACCCATCACTGAGTTTTTATTTCAATTATTATATTTTTCATTTTCATTTCAGTTAACATATTAAACATCGTCTAACGAATGATTACATTACTTGAAGTCCTTACAACTCTGTTTTTGCTGGTTCTTGCTTTTTACTTTGTGAATTTAGGTTTTCTCTCAAAAAAAAATCATTGTTATAATTTTAGTGTAAGTTGCTTATTTTCCTTGGGATTTATTTTTATGAATTTTTTGAGGCTTGGATTCCTCTAGAGAGAATTTGTCTTTGTTCCTGTGAAGAACTTGCAGACTAGCAGTCTGGGATCATGCTAAATAAAATTCTCAACCTAAGGTTTTTGGATTACCCAAGTAGCATAAATTCAGGCTGCAAAACCACATGAGGGCTGGTTTGTGGTTCCAAGTTTTTAGTGGATATACTTAGTTCTTGCTCCTACCACCCCCCACTCAGTGTAAAAATTTGAGACTGGATTTTCCTTATTGTCATAGAGACAGGAGTAATTTGTATTTCTAGTGCACCTTTACAGTGAAGTGAGATTTTTTTGGGCCCCAGCTTTATGAGGGGCATCGCCTATTCGATTCTTTGGTAAATTTTGGCCTTTCTTTCCTGTTCTCTATGCCCCACTACGCTACAAAATATTAAACTAAATTTAGCTTGCTTGGTAAATCCTCTTTTGGTGAAAACTGAATGATGTAGTTTCCCACTAATTTCTCTAGGTTCTCACCTTCACTTAGTCTCTGGCCAGAAAATTCTTTGCATACTTACCAGCTCATAGATTTTTTTTTTTAAACAGAAAAGCAATTTATTGTTTTCAGCTCATAGTTGTTTTATAAATGATTTTAAAATACTTTATCCAGTTTTTGAATATTTTCAATGGGAGATATCTGTAGCTAGCCTTTGCTATTACTAGGAAGTCTGGGTCTCATTTTCCAATCCTTTTATGTCTGGATCCTTATTGTTGGAGGCAGCCAAGAGGACATTCTAATTCTTCTCATTGGTTTGGATGTTTATCTTTTCTCGGTACTCTCCTGAAATCTCTCTGAATACGTTGCCGAATACCTATGATGTACCTGGTATTGTACTGAATTCTGTAAGGTATCTGGAAGCACATTTAACCCATCATGTAGCTAACAGAATATTAATAGTAGTGGCCTTGAGTCCTTTTGAACTCTGACTTAAACTATATTTTTATTTCTTTGCCTTTCTAAACCCTAGAAATCAGCATTTAGGGTGAAGTGGGTGTAAGACTGTAAGGTGCATGAAGGCAGGGACCATTTGTATTTTGTTCATAGTAGTTGGCATATAGTAGGTGCTCAATAAATATTTGTAGATTGAAGGAATGAATGGATGAGTCAATGGGTTGGTACCTTGGGGGGTCATGGAAGTAGATTCTAGTGCTTATCTGCTCCCATGGCAATATAATTAGAACATTCTAGGTCTCTTCACGTATTGGGGGGGTGGAGGGGTACATGAGAAAGGAAGTATCTCAGTAGCAGGGGGTCAGACCATCGTCTATATGAGTCATTTGTAAATCACATTTCAAAGTCAAGGGCTCCCTCTGTAATGTCAAGAGGCTTAGCACACATTGAGGTAGTGTAGCGCAGTTGTTAAAAACATGGACTCTGGAGTCAAAATGCCTGTAAATGTTGGACAGTTATTGCCTCTGTAGGTAACTTTGGACAGTCATTTAACCTCTCTGTATCTCGATTATAAGGAGCCCTGGTGGTGCAGTGGTTAAAGCGTTCAGCTGCTAACCAAAAGATTGGTGGTTTGAATCTACCAGCTGTTTCGCAGGAGAAAGATGTGGCAGTCTGCTTCCATAAAGATTTTCAGCCTTGGAACCCCTATGGGGCAGTTCTATTCTGTCCTGTAGGGTTGCTATGAGTTGGAATTGACTCAACAGCAATGTTTTTTTCTTTTTTGGTGGGGGGAGGTATCTCAGTTTAGTCATCTGTAAAAGGAGGATAGTAGAACCTATCTTACAGAGTGGTTGTAAGGATTAATTAATACATATAAAGTACTTAGGATACTGCCACAGTGTTATGTACCAGCAGTTATTAATCATTTTCACTGTTACTGTTATCTTTATTATTGTTTTGTATGCTAGTTACATCATTATCCTTATCAGTACATTTACTTGCCTGTCATTTTTATGGGAAACTGTTTTGAGTTCCGCATACACCCCTGGAGCCTTCTTTATTGTGTTCATGGGTGTGGGTCAAGCACCCTTGCATCTGAATTACCTTAGGGAGCTTTATTAAAATACAGATTACTGGGCTTTATCCTATTAGGTCTGAAGAAGATTCTTTCTAAAATCTGTGATGGAAAGAAAGATTCTGTGCATTCCATGTGTCTTGGGTTAGCCAGGAGCTGCTGCTGGATCTAAACTCCTTCACAGTTGCTAGAGAACCTGGGAGCAGGCTGGATGCCTGGGAAGAGACAGAGCATGGAGAGTTAAACAGAAGAGAGGAAGAGAAAAGGAGAAGGAGAAGTGAGCAGAGTCTACTCATATCAGGAGGTGGTCAAGTGCCACCTCTGGTGGCCTCAAGAGGACAAGTGGCATTTGCCTTCCCTTGATTTACGGATTCATGAGCCTGACTCCAGCTTGTAAGAGAGGTGATGGGGTTTGTTATGGGAAGATGTAGGAGGCAGCAGGGCAGGGAGGCCTGCCTCACAAATGGCTACCTGGCCCACTGGCTGCCTTCAAGCAAGGGCCCTCAGTGAGTAGAAGATTAACCAGACTCCCTGCGTAGCTGACCAGAGGCCCGAATGCTCTTGAACTGTTTTGTCTGGGCTGAGAACTAAATCTCAGGTGCGTTTTGCCCTGTCTTTGCTATAGTGCTAGTGTGAGGTTGGTCTTTATATCCAGCCATCTGATGCTCAAGTTCTTTGAAGGTACTAAAATATGGGTGGAGGGTTCCACAGACTGCCTGGACTGATGAGAGACTGGGAGTTAAGGACCTTTCCTCTTATACTCCCCACTCTACATGGCTTATATTTTCTGGGTGGAATCTGTAACCCAAGACAGGGTTGAGTTGTGCCTTGCTCCTGTCAGTGGTGAAAAAGGCCCTCATTGAGCCCCTTGTCATGTCACCTAAGCAGGAAGGCTGGGCCTGGATAAGTCAGTCTGCAGGTGCAGTTTCATCTCTGCACACAAGCTGATTGTCTTTGATTTGCAGCTGTCCTGGTTTCTGTGTAGGCCTTTTGAACAATCTCTGTCATTAACCTTTCCCCTGACTTCTGTGGAGAGAGCCACACAAATATTTACTTTCCCTCCTTGAGTAAAAAGGGCTGGCCTTCTAAATCCAGAAGTACCTTCTTGTGTACTCAGACCTTCTCTCCTTTTTCTACATGAAATTCGAGCTTTGGCTCAGTCTAAAGAAGTGATAAATCTAGATTTAGTGAATTCTGAGCTCGCTGGGTATACTTTGATGTCTAGGGAATGCCTACATCATGGTAGCTAAGTGGAATAAGTTCTTCAAGTTTCATGGTAGATCCTATTTCTTTTCCATCAGAGGAATAGCTTGGAGTATAGAACATATAACAGTGGTTAAGATCATGGGTTCTGGAGCTAGGTTCAAATCCTGGCTCAACCATTTAATAAGTCTTGAGACCTTGGACAAGTTATTTAATTGATCCCCACTCCTCTTTCTTTTTAAACGGACCTGGCTTTGCACAATTGGGATAAACATATTTATAATCTTTGATTCATAACAGACTCCATCATTGGTCTGTGCATGGCCCACTTTGATTTTATTTATGTGTGCATTTTTAATTTATAAATAATGTAATAAACAACTGTGAACCCAACGAACAAATCCAAGAACTAGACACATTGATAATAACTTACATCGGCCAATGTGCTCTTCCCCATCCTGCTCCCTACCTCCCTAGCCACCCTGAGAGAACCACTATCCTGAATTTTATTTATTATTCCTTTGGTTTTTTAAAAATCTAGTTTTCTTTCATATACACAGATACATATATTCCTAAATAAGGTACTATTTAGTTCTAGTTGGTTTTTGACCCTTATTAAAAAATATGGTATCATGTTGAATGTAGTCTTGTGGAACTTGCTTATTTTTTTTGCAACATGGTATTACTAAGATTCATTCATGTGGTTGAGAATAACAGTAGTTACATTTTCACTGTGGTGTAACATTGCATCATGTACATATACCATAATGTACTTCTTCATTCTCCTTGGGATGGGCATTTGGTTGTTTCCAACATTTTGCTATTAACAAAAACCTCTCTGTGTCTCAGTTTCCTCATCTTAAAATTGGGGGATAACAATAGGAGCTACTTCACAAGGTGTTATGAAGATGAAAGGACTTAATAGTTGTAAAGCACTTAGAATAGAGCCTCCTGGTTCATAGTATATAGGTGGTCTGTAAGTATTAGCCATTATAACCACCATCATCATCACTATCACAGCTCAGGAAAATGTAGTAGACTTAGTTATGATATAACTCCTGGGAACACTCAGTGAATGTTAGCTCTTGCTCTTATTAATTATTAGGAAGTCAGAACACCAGAGCTTTTCTTCCCTGTCTTCAGAAATGACTTTTCTATTTTTTTTTAATTTTTTTTTTCAGGAATGACTTTTGATACTAGCAACAGTATTAAAGAATGGCACGTTGTGGTCTCCTAGGATGACAGGCGACAGCCCATAAGTCAGTTAGAGGTGGGAGGAGAGGAGCTGGAGGTTTCCGTTTCTTCTTGGTTAAAGGAAGCAGCTAAGTGAGGCCTTGCAGCATGTCCAAGGGCTGATAGATCTGAAATCTCCCCCTCAGAAAAGTTCCATGGGCTTGTCTGGGCCAAGACAGGCAGGTCTGGATTGCTGTATCTCTCACACCAGGAAATACATTGGCACAAGTAGCTGTGCCACCGGGGTGGGGGGGGGGGAGAAACGGCATCTTTCATGGGCTCAGAATGTTTTGTTTGACATCAGGGTGCTGGCTTGGGGCAGCCACCTAAAAACCACAGCTCTGTTCTGTTGCTTTCTCAAGGGCTCTGAGCCCCAAGGAGGAAGTCAGCCAGCAAGTAGGAGCAGCCCTGATAGGGTTTAGACTCCAAAAGGAGGGGCCAGTCTCTCTTCAGCCCGTCACTCACTCCTCCCTCTTTTCTCATCACAAGATGAGAATGAGATGGAGAACCACGTCCCTCATGGGGCTGTGGGCATCTGTCCATAGTAGGAGTGGGAGTTGGGTCACAAGGGAAGATACTATGAGAAGAAGGGATTTGGGGGTCTATGGATCCCACTTTACATGTTATTTTCTTAACATACTCAGATACTCTGAGGGTGGAGGTTCTTAAAACCAGAAAAAAATTAGCACTAATCACCATTTATAGCTTAATGCATGCTCTTGGTTAAGGATTCCTGCAATACAGAAATATAAACAATATAGCATGAAAGTTCCCCCATCCCACTTCCCAGAGGTAATTGCTGCTAACAGTTTGGGGTATTCCTCTTTTGAACTTTTCCTTCTTTAAAAAAAAAATTAGCCACACGATTAGTAAATGAATCCATTTATTTGTTGTAAAAGGTAAACTATACAAGTACAGTAATACCTGCAAAAGCTGGAACCTATGTAAGGTAGAAATCGGTCAGAGAAGGAATACTCAAATATTTTCCACTAAAACGAGTGGTAGAAAAGTGGTGACCGCACCCTGGCAAAGGGGGAAAACTTGGGAGACCCAGAAAAACAAGGAAGTCCCATTGAATTCCGGCTCTCACAGATTTCACTGTATAGAGAAACCAAAGTCAAAGTCTCGCCTTCCCTGGCCCAACCTCTGCTCCCCAATCCTGTTCTCCTCTCCAGTTTGGTAAATATCTTCTACAAAAAGAAGATCATGCTTTATATAATATACGCTTGTTCTCTTTTACCTCGAAATGGCTGTACTTCCTTTTTTTTAACTGTTTCATAGTTAGTCTTCCTCAGTAATTTTTTATGACTTACCTACTAAAGGACATCTAGGTTGTTTCCAATTTTTAGTTATTACAAATAATGCTGCAGTGAACATCTTTATACATGTATCTTTGTGCATGTGGACAAGCATCTCTATTAGTTTAAATTCTGAGTCAGCTTAAATGGGTGTTTTAAAATTTCAATAGATATTGATAAATTGTTCTCCAAAAAGAGTGTACCTTGTTTTTTCCTTCCACTTAATAGATCTTAGGGTTTTGCCATATTAGATCATACAGAGTTACCTCATTTCAATTTAAAAATGTCCCCATCTTTTTATTATAAAAATTTTCAAACTTACTGAAAAGTTGAAATAATAGTATAGTGAACAGGGACTACCTATATGTAGCTGGAGGGTGTGAGTTTGCTGAATCATTTGAAAGGAAGTTGCAGACATTTTGACTTCGGTTTTAAGTACATCAACCTGCAACTCCAAAGAATAAGGACATTCTCTTGAATAACCATAATACCATTATCACACTTAAGAAAATAATAATACCATCTACTTTCTAGTAGTTTATATTCATATTTCTTCGGTTATCTTAAGAATATCTTTTATAACTTTTTTAAAAATTCAGGATCCAATCAAGGTTCAAGTATTGCTTTTGATTGTTCCATCTTCTCAGTTTGTTTTTTTGTATTTTTTTAAAAATCTAGAACAGTCCCCTCACCTTCTTGATTCATGACATTGAAATTTTGACGAGTCTAGGCCATTTGTTTTGTAGAATGTCCCATATTCTGGATCTGTCTGAGTGTTTCCTCATGTTTTTACTGGTGACAGGGTATTCTGCATGGTGGTACTGTGGTTTATTTAACTAGTCCCCTGTTGATGGTCATTTAGGTTGTGGGCATTCCTTTTGTGGCTCTTCTGACAGGAGATATTTAGTCCCAAGGAGTTGTGGCACTAGTAGGCCACAGTAAAAGTCTGTGGTTAGTTAGTGAAGATAAAGTGTTCCAAAGCCAAACTTCGTTGGCAGGACTATTATCAAGGGAAGGGAACAGAACAGCCTTCTCTTTTCTCTCCAAGGGAGATAGATTATCTTTTTCAACTCTCTGATTTATTTTTAAAGGCTACAGTCTGGGGCAGAGCTGAGACCAGGGTCCTCTCTTTGTAACTACCTATACTCACTTTGAACCTCATCATCAGCCATGGACTTTTTTGGTAATGCCACACTTTCCTGAGGTGTGAGCTCCCTCTACTTCTGGTGGTCCCCTCCTCTCACACAGTTATTCTCACTTGAGCCTACTCTTCCCTTCTCATTTCCTGCCTAAGGCTAATCCTTCCACCTGTGTTCTGAGTCCTATCCCTCCTGCCTGCTTGAGACTTTTCACTATCTAGTGCCTCCTGCTCCTTCCTCTGTACTAGCTCCTTCCCCTCAGTCTGTAAATATGTTCAAGTCTCTCCCTTATTTACAGTTATTTGTATCTGTACTGCCCTTTAAATACAGCTTCCGTCTGTCTCCCTCCCTTCACTCTTCTTGAAAGTTTACTGTGATAGAACTATACAACACAAAGAGTGAACCCTAATGTAAGCTGTGGACTATAGTTAATAATAATAGATCAGTATTGGTTCATCAGTTATAATATTTGTTACACTAATGCAAGATGTTAATAATGGAGGAAACTGTTGGAGGAGAAGGAGTATATGGAAATTCCTTGTACTGTTTACAAAATTTTTCTGTAAACTTAAAACTGCTCTAAAAAATAGTATATTAGCAAAAAGATTACTGTTGACCAGGGGTCTGCCAAGTAGGTTACACTGGGTGTTCCATTGGGGTGTGTGAAGAAGATATTAGTACTTGTGTGCATTTTGAAATTTCATCTTTTTAAATTTCTGTGTTTATGTTTTATAATGTACATATACTGTAGTACAGTTATGCATGCATATTATTTCAAAAAGTAAGTATACTTTCTTCACTGATAGGGGAATATGATAAAAATGGTTGAAAACCACTGGTGTAGACTTAAGGTCTCTATTTTCTGAGTTCTCTTCGATTATCTCACCCCAGCATGGACTGACCCTTACCCCACTTCTCAGCTAAAGCCGTCTCTCACTGAACTTACTATTGATGAGCTCATCCAAAAATTCAGTAGTCACTTATGAGTTTTTATCTTACTAGATGTCTGTGCTGTTTAACTCTGTTGATCACTCCCTCCTTGAAACACTCTAATCTCCTGGCTTTTAGGACTCCATTCTCTGTCTAGCCCCCTGGTTTCATTTTGACTCTGCCATAGTATGAGTTTCTTCACTTTTCAACTCTTCTTATCCTCTTCAGCCTACTAGAGATGTACTCCTGAGCATCTTCCAGGCTATCACACTGGCACCACAAATTCAGCACAGCCCCAGCTTCCTTTCTTGTACGCCACCTTCTCCAATCTGCTCCTTTGACTGGAGGCCTCAACTTAGGAAGCAGCATCAACATCCCACCAGCGACCTAGGCCATCAGCCTCGGGGTTATCTTTGACTTCTCTCCCTCTTTTATTGCTGCATATGCCCCCAACCCCAATCAATTACTTTGTCCTGGTGATTTACCTTCCTTACCTTCTCTCAAATCTGCCCATCCTCTCTTTTCTAACTGCTTCTGCGTTAAGCTTAATTTGTTGTTGTGTGCCATAGACTTGATTCCAACTCATAGTGAACCCTATAGGACAGAGTAGAACTGCCCCAGAGGGTTTCCTAGGCTGTAATCTTATGGGAGCAGATTGCGAGATCTTTTCTCCTGCAGAGCCGCTGGGTGGGTTCGAACTGTCAGGCTTTCAGTTAGCAACCAATTGCTTAACCATTGCACTACCAGGACTCCTAAGCTTAATTTAGACATTGCAATTATCAGTCCCTAATTGGTCTCACTGCCTCCATTAGCATCTGTTTCACACAGCTACCAACAGGAGCACTACACAATTGTACATTATACATGCATCTCCCTCACTTTAAAAAGAAAATCAAACCAAAAAACCTACAATGGCTCCTCATTTCTTGCTACAGGATAAATTTCCTACTCTAAAGCTTGATCTGCAGGGCTTTCCATGATCTTTTGCTGCACTGATGTCATCTCTTTTATCTATTAGTCAACTCAACTAGACTATGACTCTTGTAGGGTAGGACCATGTCTTCATTGTGGTATACCCAGAGCCAGGCACAGTGCCTGACACCCAGTGGTGCCTCAATAGTATTTTCGTTGATTGGATGAGAGTGAGAATAGGACTGTCACGGATGAGAAGAGGAAAGCAGTGAGGACATTCCTTTGAGAAATAAAGAGGTCTCGAATGAGAAACTCTGGCCTAGAGATGGGCCAAAAGAGTGGACCAAGTTGGGAAGCTAAAGTTTCCTTGGTAGTGGTAATTGCAATGTGTGTACCAATGTGTGTTTTTGGACTGTGGAGCAGGCTTGGATGTTGCTGTCTCTTGCTGGAGGTGGTGAAAAAAGCCTCAGCTTTTGACCCAGACAGACCTGGCATTAAGTCTTACTGGCTAGGATTGAAATCCTGGCTTTACCACTTATTGGCTTGATTGATGTTGAGAAGAATGATAATAATTATATAACAGCTAAGATTTATTGAGTATATATTATATGCTGGCACTGGGCCAAGAATGCTACATGCATTATTTCCCACAACCTGATGAGGTGGGTACTGTTATTATTCCCATTTTACAGATGAGCCAACTGAGGCTCAGTCAAGATTTCATGATTTGTCCAAAGTTGTATAGCAAATAAATGATGGAGCCAGGATTTCAATCTAGGCAGCCTGACTGCAGGCTGAGGATATTCCTTTAGGAGTCATCAGTATGTTAAAAATAAAAAAACAAACCCATTGCCATCGAGCCGATTCCGACTCATAGTGACCCTATAGATACTATTAAAGCCGGGAACCTGGATAAGATTACTTAGTAAGTGAGAGTAGATAGAGAAGAGGGCCAAGGACTTGGTTCTGGGCCATTCCAATATTTAGAGGTGAAGGAGATGAGGGAAATTCAGCCAAGAAGATTGAGGAAGAGAGCCATTGAGGTAGGTAAAGAGCAAAGAGAGTGGTATCCTAGGATCCAAGTACAGAAAATATTTTAAAAATGAGAGAATGCTCAACTGCATCAAATGCTGTGGATGGATCAAGTAAGATGAGGCCTGAAAATTTACCAGGACTAGTGTATGTAGTTGTACAGATTGTTAACTGCACAAGGGTGTAAGTGAAGCCTGGAATCCCCCTGGCATCCTGACCTGGGCATGAGTCTAATTATAAGGGGCGCCTGCTTAAAATGTATACCAAGACGCCATATGGGCTAGCTTCCATCCTTGTGTTATCATTTGGAATTAGGAATATGGAGGTGATTGATGGCAATGACAAAAGCAGTTTTGGAGGAATTATGGGAATGAAAATTTGATTGGAGTGGACTGGATGGGAGTGATCCTGTGAAAGAAGGGGACAGTTGCTTGTGTGATGTCCTTGAGTAGATGAGAAAGCATAGGATCTAGAGCACTAATGGAGGGACTAGCCTTAGCCAGCAGCATGGGTCGTTCATGCGTAGTAACAAAAGAAAAGACAGTAGCAGGGATAGGTTCAGGGAGGAGGAAAATGTGAAGGTGGGAGCTGTGGGTGTTCTCTTCCATTTTTTTTTTCTCAGCGACATAGGAAGCCAGATCATAAGCTGAGAGGTTTGAGGAAAGTGGGAGAAGGTGTGAAATAGTTATCTAGGAGAGAGGAGAATGAATGGATTCTGGAATGTAGTTGAATTGCAGGGCAGCAATAAAGGCCCACTTGAAGTTTGTCGTCATGAATTTGAAGAATTAACAGCCATGTTTACTTGTGTGTATAGGGAGGTGTAGGCGGAGAGTTGGATTTAACCGGGAATGTGGTTTTGCAAGGCAAGTAGGAAAAAGGGAGGAAGGTATCAGGTGAGTTGAAGAATATATAGAAGGGAATGATAAACTTTGAACTCAGTGCTGGTAAGTATAGAAGTGAGCACATAAGTTTGGTGACGGAGCAGTAAAAAGATGGTAGGATCAATAGACTGTAGGTCCTGGGGGAGTGAGTTGGATAGATAGGAGGTGGTGGTTGGAGAGTGGGATGCGTGGCATAGAGCTCGTGGAAGGGTTGCAGGTATTGGAAATGACAGGTATGACTATGGGAATAACAGGCTGAGGTAGGATGGAGACAAGATCTTGAGGGAAATGGAAGTCAAAGCATTGACAGGCCAGAGCTTTGCTAAATATTGTAAACACAGGAATTTTGACAGAGGAGTGTTAGAAAGAAGTGATAGGGGAGCAAGAGTAAAGTCTTCAAGGGCTGAGGGCAAATACATGCTGTGGAGAGGGGAGGGTGTCAGTAGATGACGGTAATGAGAAGGAGTAATATGGTCCTATGACTTGAGATTCAAATCTGAGGAGTGGTTAGGAAGGAGGCAGAAAGAATGGTCTGGAAGACACAGTAATGTAGAGGCAGCAATGAAGAGCAAAGAGAAACCCTCCTAACCCTCCCATAAGGAATTATGGGAGGAAAAACACCTACCACTTGAGAGGGCTATAGGGATAGCAATGTTCTCAGAGGAGAACCTGGTTTCCTTAAGAGCAATAAGGTGAAGGGACTGTTTAAAGAAGAGTTTGAGGATATAGGGGACTGTGCTGATGATGGTCAGTGTGCTTGGGCTCCAGAAATTGAAGTGGACCCATTCAGAGAATAGAGTGGAGATGTGGTCAGATTTGGGGATGTGGGGAACCGTAGGGAGATTGGAGTTCAGGTGCTGGGGAGTGACCTGGGTGTCTTGAGCTTCTTAGGGTGACTGAAGTAAACAGGGATGTAGGGCATAATGGTATTTGGAAATCTCCGTGAAAGAATATGGTGGTGCAGCTGTCAGTGCTGTGCCGTGGGAGGAAGGAGGTAGGAGATCTTGCTATGGACAGAGCCTACACACCTAATGTTTCAAGCAGTCTGACTCTAGAGGCCTGGAGAACTTAACCACTCAGCTCTTTTGATTCTTAAAAAAGATGTTCATTTGAATGTGAGAAGGAAGTTAATGATCTGTGTAGCTTAAAACATTTTTATTGCTTTTGACTTTCTATTACATTGACATTAAGATGTTTCTTCTAAAGCCTCAGGATTCCCCAGCTGAAGGGTAACCAGCATATGTACATTAGAGTTCCAAATGTTCTTCTTGGGGAAGAATGATATTTCTCACAGATATTGCTTGTAAAATGGGAAAAAGAGGGTTGGGGTGAGGCTCCAAGGGGAAGTTCATGGAACTTGGCACAGACTCAATGCTCAGTAAAAAAGAACTGCCTTTTTCTTCCACCTTGCTGAATGCCCTTTGCACCCATCCCCATGCCTATCGATTCTTCCTTGGATGTTACTTAACTTCTCTGGGCCTTAGTTTCCTTATCTGTCGAATGGGAAAATCATAGTCCCTACTTCACAGGAAAGTTGTGATAATTAAACAAGATACCAAACCAAAACCCAGTGCCCTTGAGTCAATTCTGAGTCATAGCAACCCTATAGGACAGAGTAGAACTGCCCCTAGGGTTTCCAAGGAGAAGTTGTTGGATTCGAACTGCTGACCTTTTAGTTAACAGCCGAGCTCTTAACCTCTGCGCCACCAGGGCTACAATTAAACAAGATAGTGTGTGTAAAATGATCTAACACAATGCATGGCACATAATACAAGTACTTAATAAATATTATTGTTATAAATTGCCTCCCATTCAGCTCCTTTCTTCCTGCCACTTCCTGTTTTTGTTTTTTTCTCTTTCATCTCCATCATCCCTTCCTCTCCCTATTTTCCCATGCTTCCTCCCCTTATTTTCCCATACTTCCTCCTTTGCCTATTTCCTCTTTCTCCTCCCTGGCTGCCAGTGGTGCCCACACCTAGTTTAAACCTCTCTGTGGCCCTTTGAGGTAAGGAAATCTTAGGGTAGAGGTGAGGTAGCCCTCAGAGGAAGGAAACTGCTGGTGGGGGCAGTCTCTTCGCCACCCCAACTGAGTCTGAGGTCAAGAGGTCCACAGTGGGCTGACGACAGCATCAGGAGATGGTAGTCCGATCTTGCAGGCCACCTTGGCCACTGTGTGTGGGGCTGGGCGCAACAGTGGGGCAGAACAGGCTATGGAGATGAGGATCACTTGAACAGGAAGGGGCTGGGCCCAGTAAACATGTGGAGGGATAAGTGAGGACAGTGCCAGTCCTGTAGCTGTTCCTGCTGCTAATACCACTATTACCACTCCCAGTGATAATGACTGGGGCTCCTCTCCATTGAGCATCTCCAGTGTGTTGGGCTTTGGGGTGACAGTCGGGGGGTAGCAGAGTATACTGGTTAAGACCTTAGATTCTAGAGCCAGACCACCTGGATTTGAATCCTGACTCTGCCACTGAATAAGTTGTGTGCCCTTGTGTAAGTTATCTAACGTCCCTGTGCCTCAATTTCTCATCTCTAAAGTAGAGATAATAGGAATAGTATAGTTATTATGAGTATTAGGTGAATTAATATTTAACAAAGTGCTTGTAGTAGTTCCTGGCACATAATAAGTGTTTGGAGTTCCTGGGTGGTGCAAACTATTAATGTGCTCATCAGCTAACCAAAAGGTTGGCCGTTTGAGGTCACCCAGAGATGCCTCAGAAGAAAGTCCTGGCAGTCTCCTTCTGAAAAACCAGCCATTGAAAACCCTGTGAGTCGCAGTTCTGTTCTGACACATTGCCTTGAGTTGAAATTGACCCAACAGCAACTGGTTTTGGTTTTACATAAGTGTTTGCTATATTAACTTTAAAAAAAAATCTTACAATTGTTTAAGGTGTCAGCATAATTATTTTCCTTTTGCTGATACCAAAACGGGGTGGGGAGGTTAAGTGACTTGCCCAAGGTCATAGGGCTGTTACGTGGCAGAACCAAACCTAGAACCCAGATATGGCAGACTCCAAAGTCCTTGCTCGTAACCGCTGTGCTAAACTGCCTCTCTGGACATACCAATGGGAAGTTTGCATTGTAGGAGGGCTGTAAGGGATGGAGGAGCAAGTGGGCACTGTGAGTCCAGGTGGGTAAACAGCAACTGGAGTCTGAGAGGTCAGCAGAGGTACTGCTTGAGTGTCTGCAGGCCCTCTGCCCTGGTTCTCTGCTCCATGCCGTGGGAGAGGAGCCTGGGTTCCCAGGCCCGTTTCAGGGAGAGATCAGTTTCCTTAGGTACGAACATTCTGAGTACAGCCAGAGAGCTGAGCCTTCCTGGAACTTTTTCCTCCTTGCATGTTTTTTGGGTAACCTCAGTCAAGTCATTTAACCTGTTTTCATCTCACTTTTCCTCATCTGTCAAATGAGGATAATGATACTTTACCTGCCTACCTCATGGGGATTTTGTGAGGCTTGAGTGGCTTATGGATGTGAAAACATCTGAAAAACATAATAACACAGTGCCCAAATTTAAGATGGTGGGGTGATCACAGCCACCACAGACCACATTACTGTGAGGGGCCAGGATGGGCCTCTTGGTCCTTCATAGCCACCTCATGCCATGATGCCCATTGTCAAATCCCATGACCTTTTTCACTTGTTACAGCATGTGCCTTTTAATGTGATCAGTAGGGATGCTTGGAACCTCATCTCCGTTTTTGAGTGACTGGGATTTTACATTTCCCTCTGTGAACACAAAGTAATAGTTGAGCATCATCTGGGTCCCTGGGAAATTTTCCTTCTGCATGGATTTTTATTTCCAGGAGCCAGAGCCAGTGTCTCTGTCCAGGGCCCACAGTTGTCCCAACTCCTCTTCTCTGCCTGGAGAGCCTCTAACTGCCTCCTCTCATTAGCACACAGTCTTGGTTGTATGCTTGCCCTCTGGAGATCAGGGAGGCAGCTGACCCCTTTCCCCTGGGTGTCCTTGTCTCTCTGGGCTTCTCGTTGGTGCGTGTGTTGTGTACGTGTGTTGGGGGCTGCATAGGCCCTGGAGGCCAGGCCTCTTGCCAGCTGCTGAAGTTTTTTTTTCCCCCCCAAGAACTGACTTAGCCACCTAGCCTCTTCCGTTTTCTGCCTGCTTCTGAGCTCTACACCAAGGTGCCCATCCCAGATAGAAACTGTGCGCTGGCTTGGTAATCCAAAGCTTCCATTTGAGAGAGATGGGAAACAGGAGTAAGTGAGTGAGAGTGTTTATGCCTGTGTGTGAGAACACGTGTTGGATATAGGGAGGGTGGGGAAGTTCTTTTTGGCACACCATGCCAGAATTGGCCCAGCTGCTTGGTCTTCACCCAAAAGTAGGACTAACCCTGGACTGACCCCAAATATTCAATGAGGAAGCTCTTTATTCTTGGATCTAGACCCTACCAGACCTAGCAATAAATTTTTTTTAATCTGGAAAATGGGGATAATAAATCCTACTCCTTATGATCCTCATGTCAAATGAAAAATAAGCTTTTAAATAGTCTACCGGCTACTCACCAGGAGCAGGAAGTGACATAAGGTTGTGTTTCTCCAAGTATATTCTGCAGAATACCTTGTGTTATTAGAAGAAAGTCACTGGTTAAATAAGTTTGAGAAACATTAGGATAAACAATGTTAAGAAGTTTTCTGACTGTAGGGACTATTCAGGTCTTTAATACACCAACACACACGGTAACTCTCCAAGAGAGGGTATCTATATTATGTAACAATTCTCAAAATTTTAACCGAACCTTTCTAATGGAGCATTTTTCAAGGATTATCTCTGCAAAATATACTTTCAAAAATGCTGACCTAGGTCATAAATATATCAATTTTGTTTTTTTCTTAATAGTGAAGGGAGGTGAACTGGTGAAATGCATGGGATCACTGAAAGCGTGTATCCTAAATCTCAAGGGTGTTCAACTTCAGAACCTATTGAAATGGGTACTTCCTGCTCTGAAACACTTCTCTCTCCCCATCCTTACAGCTCCCCTTTGAACTGGAGATTTACTACATCCAGCATGTTATGCTCTACGTGGTGCCCATCTACCTGCTGTGGAAAGGAGGTAAGGCCGGCAAACCCCACCCCTAGGCCACCCCTACCCTTCTCCCTTCTGTTTTTGGAAGTCAGAACCTCTTGGGCACCTACCAGGGATCTTGAGCTACTGTTTGCCTGGGTTTCTTCCGCATGCTTCATTCCAGACACCAGGCAGTGGGAAAATGGGCAGGGACTAGGCCTGCAACGAGTCTGGAGGCTTTTCAGAACTATCCTTCGTGAGTGAGCATGGTACTGCTGATTGTCTGTCATAGGGCCTTGGCTTTCAGCACTTTGTCTGTAGTGGTGTTGGGTTTGCATGGAGCCCTCTACACTCTGCCACTCTTTTGTGCTTGTGCCATCCCCTGCCTCAGTATGCAGTATAGAGTAGAAGGAGAGAATGAAGCTGCTTAGTCCTCTCATGAGAGGGACCTTGTGCTCTTGTTCATTATAATGCTCTTCTCAGAACCAAAGATATTGAAAGGGGCAAAAGGCCCAGGGAGGGACTGGGGAATTATGGAATTGAGGGAAAAGGCAGGTGAAAGAGAAGTGACCTCCATGTAAGATAAAACCATTGAAAACCTTCATTTGGTCATGAGGGAGAGACCACAACCTGGTAGACAGAGACAGACAGGAAGCTGATCCATTTGTGACCTCACAATGACCCTTAAGTTATTCCCTCCCTTTATTGTGTAGTAGTCCCAAGGGGATGGGAGTGCCTATCCCCTTTAGGCATGTTGAGAGCCATTCTCTCTCAATATTCTCTTTCTGAAAGACCCTCAAACTGGAAGACAGTCTCTTCTAGTCTTAGCCACTAGTTTCTCCATCTTAGATGTTGGGAATTTTCTGGGAGACCATCCTAGGCAGGATGGGTTTCATCTCTATGGCACAAAAATGGCACAGGGCACGTGGACCCTTGAGCCCACTGAAGATGGTTTGGGGGTTCTCCTGGGCTCGGCTACTTATTGGCTTATGCGTGCTTCCTCTAACTCAGGAATTCTGGTAAATCTTCAGAACTTGTGCTATGAGATAGCCTCATGGAGCAGTCAATCCAGGGACATGTTGGAGATGGGCACCGTTGCTCTCCAGGGAATCTACTTATCTTCAAGAGACTTGCTCCTTGTGCCCTGGTTTCTAAAGAATCTATAACTCTTTTCCATAGTCTCATCTAAATATTCTTTGAAGCTGTTTTTACCCTGTGCAGCCACGTGGGGTCTCACACTGTCAAAGAGCACTTCCTTTTAATTTGTTTAACTGTACTTCTCCACTGAGTTTTAAAGTCCGAAGTCCAATATCCAGGAGACTTATACCATTTCTCAGCTCTGTTCCCTATGTCACAAGGAAGAAGCCTCCTAATATTCAAGTCTGGGAGATACACTCATTCTGAACTGAACCAGGCAGGCAGCTGTCCTAGGGCTCTAGACCCTGACCATTCATTGTACCCAGGTTCTGAGGTACGTGTTGAAAGAACCCCTGAGTTCTGGCCAAATATGCATGGCTATTATTTAAACCTATTGGTGCTCTGAGATGACCATAAAAATCTGTCAGATAGCTGGGCTACACTGGTCTGACATGGAAAATACCAAGCAGCCCCCTCCCCCGCAACAAAAACAACCAAACAAGCTGGGAAGCCATACCCTCTAGAAATGGCTGATACCTCTATGGTCTGTTTGGGAGAACTAACTGAGGAAGTAAAGATAAATTCCAAGTAAGTCTTCATTCTAATTTATTTCCTACTGTTGGTGATTCTTTCCTCTCTCCTCTGGTCCCTGGCCCTGAGAAGAGGATATAATAATAGTAACAATAATAATGATCATAGTAAATATCAATGACTACTTTTTATTGAGTGTTACTTGTGTGTGAGATACTGTGCTTGGCATGTTTAGTCTATTATCTCATTACAAATAGCCTTGGTCATCCTCCTTTTACGGAGGAGAAAATCAAGGCTCAGAAACGTTAGTTACCTTGCTCACAGCCATAAGTAGCAAAGCCAGAATTCGAAAGTCATCTGAGATTCCCTCCAAAACTGGTACTCTTTCCCATATACCACGTTGTCCTAAAGGATGGATACTGGTCTCCTAACTGCATCAGACTGAGAGTTCCAACCCTCCCCCTCCCCATTCAGCCACCCATTCAACACATATTTGATGTGGAAACCTTCAATGTCAAGCATTTGTACTAGGGAATAGAAGATGAATGAGTCAGGCACAGTCCTTCCACAGGGAGTCTATTGGAGAAGACAGGCAGTTGTAATACGGCATGGTAAGTGCTACAGAGGGTATTGCAGAAGCGTAATGTGATTTCTGAAGCCTAGTCTACCTTCTTCATCATCTCTGGGAAGATAATTTTATCTTCTTCGAGCAGATCCTACTGGTAGCCCCATTCGCTAACTGATGAGGTGAGAGAAATGATGCTTTGTTATTGCTAATAACCCCTAGGCACCCTAGCTCAGTGAGGATTCTGCTTCAAGACACGTGGAATGATTTCCCTGAGCAGATCTTTGAGTCCAGGCCCTGGGGCAAGCATCCCAATGCTCCCCAGGACTTGATGGGCTCCATGAGGCCACAGCTATTTTTCCAGCTCTTTGCTACCATCTACTGTTCACTTGAGGAGAACTGTTATAATTTAAGAGAAAAATCTGGATTTCCTAAGGTTTGCTTTGTCTGGCATCCTGGGCGTAGGACGTAGGCCTTGCAGAGGGGAAGTGGATCTGGAATGAGCAGTGGGAAGATTATTCCTCTGTAAACCAAGAAACTGAAGGTTTGGGGCTTCTGTTCCCTAGAAGTCTCTTATAATTTTCTAGAAACAAATGACTCAGTAGTTTTTACCTAAGGCGAGATAGCTCTCCTATAGATACTTCCCTTGCCCAGAAATCCTGTGTTCCTGGAAGGCAAGGTCCTGCTTGAGCACATAGTGCCTCTTAGTCTGTGGTTTGGGGCCAGGTGGGTGGAGCTTGATGGGAATCTCATTCCTCATTCCTGCAGGCCTTAGGCGCCACCTCAGTTCTCAGGGCGTCTCTTGGCCATACTGCTCTTTTCTTCCTCCAGCCTGGTGCTTTTCTCTGCTTCCTTTCATTCCAACTTATTGCCTTTGGTCCCCTGGGACTATATTTCTTATAAACAACTCTCCCTCACTACCAGTTCTTGACAGAACACAAAGTCCTTCTTCTCTTTGCCTGAAGCTCCCTCTAATGGAGGCTGCTCTATCTACCCTGTCCCATACGCCTCCCAGCTCCCCACTGTTTCTTCCAGACCGTTATTTCATCTCTACCTTATGTGAACATGCTCTCCCTTTTACCATTCTCTCTGCCCCCTTTTTCATCACAACCATCACCTAACGTGTTGGTCGCTTCCCCCACATTCCTAAAAGTCTTTGACTCATGGCTTATAATATTTCCATTACAACTCCAGCCAGCATCTTTAGAGACTTCTAATGAGAACTCTCATCCCACCCCAGCCTCTTAAGTTTTGAGCTTCTTAATTGCAGTGACTTTTACATCCCATTCTCATCAACCACCCACCCCCTGGGCATTGTCTTCCCTTAAAACTCTTTGATAGCATAAGCCTCTGTGTTCCTTTCTTTGACCCAAATCTCTACTCCCTTCACCTTCCTTTCTTCCCAGTCAACTTATGCCACCATGACCAATTACTAGAACTTTCCTCTTACCAGCTCCTGAAAGTGTTTCACCCCTTTGTCTCTTTAGCCAGGATCAGTGTCCAGTCCCTTTTCAGTGTGCCCTTTCTTGTCCAAATGGAGAAAATATCTTAAGTCATTAGGATTGGGGCCACTAAAATTTTAATTGGACCACTCAGTTATAATTGTGTTCTCAATACCATTGGTCAAGTATTTTCTCTTTGGTCAGCCCCCACTTACATTGCTTACATTGCCTGCAGAAGTCCTGTTCTAAACTTTTACTGCCCTCCTCAAACTTTCTGTCCTCTCCACTTCCATAGATGCTCCCCACACCCAAATGACTGAGAAAATTGAGGTTTTCAGTCAAGATTCCCTCAACTATTTCTCTTCATTTCTACAAGCTTCTTTACCCATACTCTGCTAACATTCCTCCTTCCCATCCTGGAGGAAGTGGTGTCCCTCCTATCCATAACCAGTCACAACCCTATGTGGTTACCTCCCATCCCTTCTACCTTTTCTGGAACTTTATTCCATCAATTAGCCACTTGTTCACTTGGATTTTCAACCCCTTCTTCACTACTGGCTGCTGCTTTTCAGCTAATAAAGATGTCCAAGTAAAAAAACTTTCTCTCAACCCCACACAAATCCTATCTTTCCTCTCCCCTTCACATCTAAGCATATTTAAAGAATAGTCTAAACAAGTATTTCCTAGACTTCAGTTTCTCAGCCATGACAATTTTTGCCATATCCATGTAGCCATCTGTATTATTATCTATGCAATAACCCGTTACCAATTGCCATCAAGTAGATTCCGACTCACAGTGACCCTACGGGACAGAGTAGAGCTGCCCATAGGGTTTCCAAGGAGAGACTGGTGGATTCGAACTGCTGACCTTTTGGTAAGCAGCCCTAGCTCTTAACCACTGCACCACCAGGGCTCCAATATATCTCCTTAATTCTACTGATTTTTTTTTTAAACTACAATATGTTTGTTTTTAAGATAAACTTTGTAATATCCATAAAATCATGGGTTTGATGTACTGGTTGTATATTTTAATACCTCTTAAGTACATAACTGTTAAAAATGAAATTTTCATCTGTTTACCATCTGAAATCACCTCATGAATAGTACATAACTTTGGGAGACACTTGTCTATATTTGATGAGTCCATCTTCTCATTCACCCTTTATTCCTCAGAGCATTACAATCTGACATCTACCCCCTGCCCACTTCTTCACAGAAACAGCACTTCTAAAGATTGCCAGTGAAGTCCATATGACCAAATCTAATGACCGTCTCTCAGTCCTTATCCTACCAGCACTTTCTGCTATGTTTGATACTGTTAATCATTCCTTTTTGGAATGCTCTGCTCTGTGAGCTTCCAAAATCTCCCTCTCTCATGCCATGCCTACCTCTCTGGCCATACCTTCCCAAGTTCCTTTTATGAATTGTTTTTCCTCTGCCCTGTGAAATGTTGATTTTCCCAGAGTTCTGTTTTAGGCTCACCTCTCACTCTAATACTCCCAGCGTGGTCTCATGTACCTTCACGGTGTCAACTACCAGTCCATATAGTGATGCCTACCAAATCCCTATCTGCAGCCTAGACTTTTTTAATGATACCCATTTTCATATAGTTTACTCACCATCTCCACCTGAATGTCCCAAGGACACCACAAACTCAACCTCTCCGTGCTGAACCCATTTTCTTCCCTATGAGCCCTGTTTCTCTTCCTTTGATTCCTGACAAATGGCACCACCCAGTTACCCTAGCTAGACTCTGGGAATCAACCCTACCCGCTACATCCAATTCATCCATTCATCTAACACATATTAGCAAGTGCCTTCTTCTGCCAGGCTCTGCACTAGCCACTGGGGATGCCTAGATGAGCAAATAATCAGACACCATCCCTCTTCTCATAGAACTTACAGTCTGTTAATCAAATAATAACACAGCTGAATGTGTAGTTACAACTGAGATGAGTACTCTAAAGGAAAGGAACATGGTTTTAATAGAGATTATAACACAACAAGATGACTAGTCTGGGAGTTTTGGGGAGAGTCCCCTGAGGAAGTGACGTTTAAGCTGAGATCTGAAGGATGAGTAAGGAGTTTGTTAGGCAAGCTTAAGATTAGAGGAGGTGAAGCCTTCCAGACAGACAAAGCAACAGTGCTGGTGAAAACAAGGGGTGAGTGGAATAAAATCAGGCCCAAGGGGCAGGCAGGGATCAGATGTGGAGGGCTCGATCGGCCTGTTCGCTGTTAATTGTCGTCCAGTCAGCTCTGACTCCTGGTAAAACTCATGACTTAACGAAACGTTGCCAGGTCCTGCACCATCTTCATGATCATTGGTATGTTTGTGTCCATTGTTGCAGCTATAATGTCAGTCCATCTCACTGAGGATTTCCCTCCTTTTCACTGACCTTTTACTTTACCAAACATGAAGCCCTTTTCTAGAGTGTGGTTTTTCCTGATGTCATGTCTAACGTAAGTGAGCCAAGTCTCACCATCCTCACTTCTAAGGAGCATTCTGGTTGTATTTCTGATTTGTTCTTCTAGCAGTCCACAGTGTATTCAGTATCGTTTGCCAGTACCACAATTTGAATGCATTCTTTACTCTAAGAGCTATGGGAAGCTAGGAGCCCTGGTGGTGCAGTGGTTAAGTGCTTAGCTGCTAACTGAAAGGTTGGCGGTTTGAATCCTCCAGCCGCTCTCCAGGAGGAAGATGTGGCAGTCTGCTTCTATAAAGATTACAGTTTTGGAAACCTTATGGGGCAAGTTCTGCTCTGTCCGATAGGGTTGCTATGAGTCAGAATCAACTCAGTGGCAATGGGTTTGGTTTTTTTGGGTGTGGGAAGCTAGTGAAGGTTTTAAGAAGAGGCATAACATCAGACTGTTTCACCTATTATATAATTTATTTAGATAGTTCAAAATTTAAAATACCAGAGGCTATCGTAAGAAAAATCTCCTTCCCACCCTTCTCCCCCGTCCACCCAGTCCCCTCTACAACTGTACAGAAACCACCATTTTTGTTTTTTGACTATCATTCCAGAGTTTCTTTTTGTATATACTGTATAAAGTGAAACCTGTGAGAGCTGGAACGCGATGGGACTGCCTTGTGTTTCTGGGTCTCGCAAGTTTTCCACCTTTGACATGGTGCCGTCATACCACTTTTCTATCACTCGTTTTAGTGGAAAATATTTGAGTTTTTATTCTCTGACAGGTTTCCGCCTTACACAGGTTCCCCCTTTTGCAAATTTAATTGAATAAGTAAATAAAACTATTTTCTTATTTTCTCCCTTCTTAAAGCAAACATCCAGAAATAAGCATGCTATAAAGCTATTCTGTTGTTGTTATTATTTTGTTTATCAGTATTTCTTAGGAAGCTTTCCATTAAGCCCATAGAAAGCTTCCTCATTGTTTTCCATAGCACCGTAGTATTCCTCATATGGATGATAAAGTACAATAATAAAAATGGCAAGGCTTTATATGATGCTACTATGTGCCAGACACTGTTTTAAGCTTTTCACAAGTATGAGCTAATTTAATCTTACAGCAACCCTGTTAGGTACTACTATTATATCCATTTTACAGATGAGGAAACTGATGCTCAGATAGAAAGTGGCAGGCCCAGGATCTGAACCTAAGTAGTGGTTAAGTGCTATGGCTGCTAACCAAAGGGTCGGCAGTTTGAATCCACCAGCTACTCCTTGGAAACCCTATGGGGCAGTTCTACTCTGTCCTATAGGGTCGCTATGAGTCAGAATTGACTAGACGGCAACGGGTTTGGTTTTTTTGGTTTTAGTATGGCTCCAGGTTCTTGTTCTTAGTTATAACACAATGCTGCAACACTATGCCATAATTTATTTAGTCGCCTATTGATGGACATTTACTTTGTTTCAAATCTTTCAAGAATATAAATAACACTGCACTGAATAACCTTGTACATATGCCATTTTGCATGTGTGCAAGTATATCTATAGGATACATTCCTCTAAGTGTAATTGTTGAATCAAAGACCATATGCATCCTCTCCCTACCATCTCTAGAGCCACTACCTCGGTCCAAGCCTTACCTCAACTATGATAATTGGCTCTCTGTGTCCCTGCCCCAAGCCTTCCTACCCCCAACACACAGCCCATCCCTTCAGCTTCCAAAGCTATTTCTAAAGTCCAAATAGGATCATTTGTTGTTGTTATTGTTAAAAGTACTGTTGAGTAGATTTTTGACTTAGTGACCACATGTGACAGAGTAGAACTGCCCACATGTGACAGAGTAGGGTTTCCTAGGCTGTAATCTTTACGGAAGCAGATCTCCAAGTCTTTCTCCTGCAGAGCCACTGAGTGGGTTCGAACCACCAACCTTTTGGTTAGCAGCCAAGCGCTTAACCATTGTGCTTCCAGGGCTCCTTAAATAAGATCATAAACCCATTGCTGTCCAGTCAATTCTGACTCAAAGGGACTCTATAGGACAGAGTAGAACTGCCCCATAGGGTTTCCTAGGCTGTAATGTTTAGGGAAGCAGACTGCCACATCTTTCTCCTGTGGAGCGGCTGGTGGGTTTGAACCGCCAACCTTTCAGCAGCTGAGCACCACCAGGGCTCCTTAAGTAGGATCATAGCACTTCCTTATTTGGAAACCTTCAGTGGCTCCCCATTGTTCTCAGTGCTCACTGCGCAAAAGGCTGCATAACCTGGCTCTTGCCCCCCTTAACCTCATCTCTTACCACTCCCTTCCTTGTACTTTCCACTCTGGTGATACTAAAATCCTTAGGGTTCCCTGAGTATACCATGCAAATTCCATGCCTCTGTGCCTTTAAAAATGCTATGACTTTTTTTTTTCATAATAGTGTCCTGTCATCTGAATTTATTTTTGTTCTGTGACAGTTTTTTTTTTTTTTGTGTGTGTGTGTGTGTGTGTGTGTGCTTTAGATGAAGGTTTACAGAGTGAGTTAATTTCTCATTAAACAAGGAACGTATTGTTTTGTGACATTGGTTGCCAACCCCACAAGATGTCAACACTCTTCCCTTCTCGACCTTGCATTCCCCATTATCAGCTTTCCTGTCCCCTCCTGCCTTCTAGTCCTTGTCCCTGGGCTGGTGTGCCCCTTTAGTCTCGTTTTGTTTTATGAGCCTGTCTAATCTTTGGCTGAAGGGTGAACCTCAGGAGTGACTTCATTACTGAGCTAAAAGCGTGTCCGGGGTCATACTCTCGGGGTTTCTCCAGTCTCTGTCAGGCCAGTAAATCTGGTCTTTTTTGTGTGCCTTAGAATTTTCTTCTACATCCTTCTCCAGCGCTGTCCAGAACCCTCTGCTGTGATCCTGATCAGAGCAGTCAGTGGTGGTAGCCGGGCACCATCTAGCTGTACTGCCTGGTGGAGGCACTGGTAGCTGTGATCCATTAGTCCTCTGGACTAATCTCTTCCTTGTACACTGTTCTCTTCATTCTCCCTTCCTCCCAAAGGGGTGAGACCAGTGGAGTATCTTAGATGGCTGCTCACAGCCTCGTAAGACCCCAGACACTACTCACCAAGGTAGAATGTAGACCATTGTCTTTATAAACTATGTTATGCCAATACAGCTAGATCTTCCCCAAGACCATGGTCCCCACAGGCCTTTGCCCAGCATTTCGGTCCCTCAGGGAGTTTGGATGTGTCTGGAGCTTCCATGACCTTGCCTTTGTCAAGTTGTGCTGGCTTCCCCAGTATTATGTACTGTCTTAGCCCGCACCAAAGTTAACAGTTACCTATTGTCTATTTACTATTCCCCCCCACCCCTCCCATCCCCCGTAAACAGCAAAGATTGTTTCCTTTTGTGTGTAAACTTTTTCCTTTTTTTTTTTTATTGTACTTCAGGTGAAGGCTTACAGAACAAATATTTTCTCATGACACAGTAGTACACATATCGTTTTATGACATTGGTTAACAATCCCACAATATGTCAACCCTCTCCCTTCTTGACCTTTTTTTTTGGGGGGGGAGGGGGGAAATATACATAGACAAAGATACACCATTTCAAAAATTTCTACATGCACAGTTCAGTGACATTGACTACACTCTTCCAATTGTGCTGCTATTCTCACTTAAGATGAAGGCTTACAGAACAAAATAGTTTCTCATTTAACAGTACACATGTTGCCCTATGACAATGTTTTAACAACCTCCCAACACGTCAACACTATCCTTATTCAACCTTGGGTTCCCTATCACCAGCTTTCCTGTCCCCTTCTGCTTTCTGGCCCTTGTCCCTGGACTGCTGTGCCTCATTAGTCCCATTTGGTTTTATGGGGCTGTCCACTCCCTGGCTGAACAGTGAACCTCCAGAGTGACTTCACCACTGAGCTAAAAGGGTGTCTGGGGGCCATACTCTCTGGGTTTCTCCAGTCTCCTTTAGGCCAGTAAATCTGGTCTTTTTTTTTTTGTGCGTTAGAATTTTGTTCTACATCCTTCTCCAGCTCTGTCCAGAACCCTCTGTTGTGAACCTGGTCAGAGCAGTCAGTAGTGGTAGCTGGGCACCATCTAGCTGTACTGGACTCAGTCCGGTGGAGGCCTTGGTAGCTGTGGTCCATTAATCCTACAGACTAATCTTTTCCTTGTATACTGTTCTCTTCATTCTTCCTTGCTCCCGAAGGGATGAGACCAGTGGAGTATCTTAGATGGCCGCTCACAGGCTTTTAAGACCCCAGACGCTACTCACCAAGGTAGAATGCAGAACATTGTCTTTATAAACTGTGTGACAGGACAAACTAGCTTCTCATTCAACAGTTAGTACACATATTGTTTTATGAGATTGCTTAACAACCCCACGACATGTCAACACTCTCCCTTCTCAACCTTGGGTTCCCTATTACTAGCTTTCCTGTCCCCTCCTGCCTTCTAGTCCTTGTCCCTGGGCTGGTGTGCCCCTTGAGTCTCGTTCTGTCCTATGGTTCTTTCTAATCTTTGGCTAAAAGGTGAATCTCTGGAGTGACTTCATTACTGAGCTTAAAGGTTGTCCAGGGGCCATACTCTTGGGTTTCTCCAGTCTCTGTCAGTCCAGTAAGTCTGGTCTTTTTTTGTGAGTTAGAATTGTGTTGTACATTTTTCTCCAGCTCTGTCCGGGACCCTCTACTGTGATCCCTGTCAGAGCAGTCAGTGGTGGTAGCTGGGTACCATCTAGTTGTGCTGGACTCAGTCTGGTGGAGGCTGTGGAAAAATGCTGTGACTTCTCCTGGGAATGCCCTTCTCCAACTTGTAGACTTGGAAAACATTCATTTTTTAAAACTCACCTCAGTAGTCACTTTCTCCAGGAAGCTGTCTTTAACTGTTCCACTGCCACTCTCTCCAGGTCACTGCAGTGCAGGTATCTGTTTGTCTGTCTCCCTGAGGACAGGAACATTTCTTTTATCCTTAGTACTCAGGGGCTGAATGAATGAATGAATGACCCTTTACTTCAGGGGCGTAGTCATACATTGTACATTCACATATCCTGTTATATATGTTGGAGACTCTGGGTATTGCAAATGGTTAAGCGCTGGACTACTAACTGAAAGGTTGGTGGTTCAGATCCATCCACAGGTGCCTTGAAAGAAAGGTCTGCTGATCGACTTCCAAAAGATCACAGCCCTATGGAACACAGTTCTACTCTGAAACACATGGGGTGTCCATGAGTTGGAATCGATGCAATGGCAACGTTTTTTTTTGTTTGTTTGTTTGTTTGTTTGTTTTGTTTATTATGGGTATCGAGGCCAGTGGTGGTTCAATGGTAGGATTCTTGCCTTCCATGCAGGAGACCCAGATTTGATTCCTAGCCAACACACCTCATGTGCAGCTAGCACCCATCTGTCATTGGAGGCTTACAGGTTGCTATGATGCTGAACAGGTTTCAGCAGAGCTTCCAGACTAAATGGGCTGGGAAGAAAGGCCTGACAATCTGCTTCTGACAATCAGCCGGTAAAAACCCTATGCATCACAGTGGTTCGATCTGCAGCCAATCATGGGCATCAGACAGCCTTTTCGTTTCATTGGGCATGGGGTCGCCATGAGTTGGGAGCCAGCTGGACAGCAGCTAACAACAATATTATACATATTGCTAATAATACAAGCTAACATTTATTGTGCACTTTTCTGTGGACTAGACACTGGGTAGGTGTTTTACATGTGTAATCTTGATCTCATTTAATCCTCACAATGTCCACTAGCCTCATGGGAGTGTATAACCCGGGGCTCATGAGCTTGGAAGGGGAAAAAATCATGTCTTCATTTGTGTTAACTCTAAGTGAAATTTAGTAATTCCTTTAATTATGAATGTAGATAACAAACCACTGCTAAATTAGCAGTACTTAGATGTTGTCATTAATATAAATCACAGATAGTTTCCTTTCATATTATAGCTGTTGCAGATATCTCAAAATATCATTCACATTCACTAACTCAAAATTTAAATACAGATTTGTTTTTTGAAGTATTTTGGTAAGTATGTCAAGATAATTTTGTAATCTTATATATTTTATATACTTAAAAACTTTATTCTGAGAAGGGGCCTGTATACTTCCCCAGATTACCCAAGGGGCACATGGTACTGCAAAGGTTAGGATCCCCTGCACTTGCATCTAAACTGGCATTTAAAAGCAGGCAGGCAGGCATCACCACCACAATGTGTTGCTGCACCATGCAGTCTCTGGAGCCAGACAGACTGTGGGTTCAAGTCCTCGTTCTGCCACTTGCTAGCTTAGTTCTGCTGCTTGAGCTAGTGCTTTAACTTCTCTGAGTCTCAGTTTTCTCACTTGTGAAATAGGGATAATAACAGTACCTACCTCATAGGGTGTGTGAGGATTCAATGAGCTAATATATGTAAAGTATATAGAACAGTGCCTGGCATATAGTAAGTACTATATATTGTTTTTTCTATTAGTATTATTATTTTTATTATTGTTGTCATTAGGTGCTGTTGAGTCAATTTCGACTCATAGTGACCCCATATGACAGAGTAGAACTGCCTTATGAGATTTTCTTGCCTGTAATCTTTATGGAAGCAGACCTCCAGGCCTTTCTTCCACGGAGCCACTGGGTGGGTTCAAACCACCAGCCTTTCAGTTAGCAGCCAAGCACTTAACCATTTGTGCCACCAGGGCCACTGTTATACTGCCTCTCCTTAATTACATGCCTGTCTTCTAACTCTGTTATGAGCTCTCTGAGGTCAGGGATTGTGCCTTGTTCAATTCTAAGGCCACAGAACCTGGCATATAATGAGTGCTCAAGAAATGTTTCTCAATGGATTTAACATTGCTGACATTCCCTCCTTTTACACATCCATTTCTCCTTTGGGCTCCATGACACCCCTCTCTCCTGGTTCTCCTTGGGCTCGTTTGTTCTGCCCTTCCCATAGACCTTGGTGTTCCCCGTTGATAGATCTAACAGCAGGTTCAAGAAGCACCACAAGTACTTCAAAATGAACATGTCTCCAATCAAACTCCTCATTGTTATACCTCTTCTCCCAGCCTGATCCTCTTCCTTTTCCTCTCTTTCCTGTCTTGGTTACTGGCTTCATCATCCATCAAGTGCCAAAGCCAAAGACCTGTCTTGGTTACTGGCTTCATCATCCATCAAGTGCCAAAGCCAAAGATCTGGGCAACATCTTGGACCCCTTCTTCTGCTTCATCCCTTACACCTAATCATCTTGGAAGTTCTGACAATTCAGATTTTCAAATAGCTTACAAATTTGGCTCTTCCACTCTATTTTCACCACGCCGTACTAGCCCATCGAGCCCTGGTGGCGTAGTGGTTAAGAGCTATGGCTGCTAACCAAAAGGTCAGCAGTTCAAATCCACCAGCCAATCCTTGGAAACCCTATAGGGCAGTTCACTCTGTCCTATAGGGTCACTATGAGTCGGAATCGACTTGACGGCAATGGGTTTGGTTTTGATTTTTGGTCCTTGCCCAGCCTCTCAGCTTCTATTACCGGGACTATTTTCTTTTTCATCTCCCTGCCCCCTGATCGCCCCCTCCCACCCAGTCTGTTCTCCATACAGTCTCCAGAATGATCCTTCTTAAAGAAAGAGCAAATCTGATCAGGTTTTGCTCTACTACTTAAAAATTCTGTGGGATAGGATGAAAACCAAATCCTTTATACGGCATTCAAAACCATTTACAGTCTGACCCTTTCCTATCTCTTTGGCCTCATTTCCCACCACTTACACTCCAGACTCCATTAGTTTACATTCTAAATTAACAAATCTGCTGACAGATTTGTCCAGCATGCCCCCTTCTATGCCCACGCACACACTAGCCTATACCTGGAACCTGATGACCTCCATGTCCTCTTTTATGAGCTAGCTCAAGGGTGTTACCTCCTCTCTGGAGTCATCTCTGACTTCACTAGGCAATCTAAGGCACATTTTCCTTAATGTTCTTCTTAGACTTTTCACATGCCTTGAGTATACCAACTGCCGTAGCTGTTTATCTGTTTCACCACTAGGTGGCAGTAGTCATGTCTTTTCATCTTTTCAGGAGATAAAGAGATGCAGTTGGTAAGATGGAAAGTTCTCTTGGCTGTGGGAGTGAGGAAGAGGGAAAAGTCTATGAGGCCACAGGGTTCTGGCCTGAGTGACTGGGTAGAATAGGATGCCACTAACAGAGAGAGTGCAGAGAAGGGATTTAGGGAGGAAGATGATTTTACTTGAATTTGAGGTGCTTTCAGGAATGTCAGAGCCCTGGTGGTACAGTGGTTAAGAACTACAGCTGCTAACCAAAAGATCAGCAGTTCAAGTCCATCAGCCGCTCCTTGGAAACCCTATGGGGGCAGTTCTACTCTGCCCTATAGGGTCGCTATGAGTCGGAATAAACTCCACGGCAATGGGTTTGGTTTGGTTTGTCTGGCATACCCAGGTTGAGATTCCACTAGTCAGTTTGATGGAATATAGTGGAGGTTGGAACTTTGTAAAACGGTTAGTGATACAGAAGATATAGAAAGTGAGGGATGTTTCAGGTTCAGGACACAGTTTTGGTAATTCAGCCACACACTTTCTTCCCCTTAGGTTTCTGACCAAGGACAGGTAACGCAAGGAGCAATAGCAGAATTAGAAACAGAGTGCCACTTTATTATTGGCTGGCAGGCACCCAGTACCTCCAAAGCAGGGCTTCTCTGCCAAGCTGGGCTAGAGCTTGTAGCCTTGGTCTCAACACCTAAGTGAGCTTCCTATCCTGTAACCTGAGAATGTAAGATGGCGGGATCTGCAGAGCAGGCCTAATCTTGTCTCCCACTGACTCAGAGGCACTGAGAAGCTAGAGCAGAAAGGGAGGTAAGCAGGCCTGGTTTCCCAGAGAGAGAGGTTCTACTCCGATGTGCACGATGAAGAGTTCGTGCTGCCCAGTGTGAAGCTAGACTGCCTGGTTTCAAATCCTGATTTTGTCACTTTCTAGCTATGTGATTTTGGCCAAGTTCCTTAACTTCTCTGTGCTTCCATGTCCTCATCTGTAAAATAAGAAAAGTGGTGCAAATGGTTAACTTACTCGGCTGCTAACCAGAAGATTGGAGGTTGCAGTCCACCCAGAGGCACCTTGGAAGAAAGGCCTGGCAATCTACTTCCAAAAAAAGTAGCCACTGAAAACCCTGTGGAGTACAATTCTACTCTGATATACATGAGGTTGCCATGAGTTGGAATTAGTACTTCCTGATAGGATTATAATGAGCATTAAATGAGTTAATATATGTAAAGCTCTTATAATAGTGCCTGACACATAGTTTAGTTAGTTTGGCCAGACAAGTCCTTTGCTATTATTACTATGTTGTTTGCTTGCTAATGTACCATGACCCTGCCCACTACTGAAATGTGGTCTGAGCAGTTTCTCGGCCTCTGAGCAGTCCCTTCCTTTAGAGGTCTTCATCCTTTGGAGAGGAACTAGTGAGGGGGAAGGTGGAGTGTGGGGAGAGAGGGGTGAAGAGTCTCTGCTCATCACAAGGGAGTTAAGGGCACTAGTGTGAGAGTTCAAGTGATTGGTGATGGGGTTCAAGCTGGTAAAGAAGGAAGCGAGGCTAGGAGAGAGCTGAGGAATAAGGAGGAAATCCATGGGGGAGGTAAGAGGGATCATGGGATCAGAGGTCACGAGGAGGGCTGTGGGCACATGCATAGTAGGAATAATGATGTGTAAGCTTAAATTCAGAGAGGTGGTGGTGACATGATCCTGAGGTGGGGCAGTTTAGGGTGATGACAAGAGCCAGGATGTGGGTGAGGTGGAGTAGAGGTGCAGACCAAGGTAAGAAGGTTCAAGAAGCCAGGAGATTAGTGTGCTGTGAAGGTCATCCACTTGGGTGTTGAAATCACCAAGAATGCTGGCAGAGAAAGGTGTGAAAAGGAAGACCATAAGCAAGTGATGCCAATCTGGTATGAGTCTGATAGTGACCTGGAGGACAATGGGTGACAGTGACAAGGAAAAGGAGCTGAGTCTTGAAAGAAGGCGAAGGGGAAAGAGTGAACATTTAGAAGCAATAATGGAGGTCTAGAAGAATCTTCAATTCCCCTTCCCCCTCCAAAAAAAAGCTTGCTGTAGAAATGGTTGTTAGTTGCCATTGAGTCAGCTCCAACTCATGACAATCTCATGTACAACAGAACAAAATGTTGCCTGATTCTTCACCATCTTCACAATTGTTGATATGCTCATGTCGTTGTGGCCACTGTGTATTTTGAGTTCCTTTCAACCTAGGGGGCTCATTTTCCAGTACTATATCATACAGTATTTTCTTGTGATCTGCAGGGTTTTTCTTGGCTAATTTTTGGAAGAAGGTTGCCAGGCCTTTCTTTCCAGTCCATCCTAGTCTGGAAGTCTGCCGAAACCTGTCCAACATGGCTGACCCTGCTCGTATTTGAAGTACCAGAGGCATAGCTTCCAGCATGACAGCAGCATACAAGCCCCCAGTACAACAAACTGACAGATGTGTGGTGGTGCTGTAAGAATAGAGGAATGAAAACGAACAGCCTCTACTTAGTCAGCAGGAGAAGAACTGTCCTCGGGGGAGAGCTAGGTCTCATTAGGGCAAGGGGGTGGAAGGAACATTCTTTGAAAAGATGGCAGGTCTAGAATGATTTGTTGATGGTTGGACCAGGTTTCCAGATGTTCTAGTGGGATAGGTTTGGAAGGAAGTCGGGGCTGGGTGTAGGAGAGCTTCATGCATAGCTCTAGGACCATGGCTTGGTCCTGGCCTGCAGGCCGGTGGAGCAACTCTGTATCTCCCCTCTGACGACCACCCTTTCTTCATCTCCATGATTGTTTTTTTAAGGTGGTTTATTGTGGTTCTTTTATTAGGCAGGGGTTCTTAACCTGGGGCCCACAAATAGGATTTAAGAGGTTCATTAACTTGGGTGAGGGAAAAAAATCACATCTTTATTTTCACTAACCTCCAGCTGAAACGTAGCATATGAACGTAGGTAGACAATCACCAGTGGTATTAGCTATACCTGCAACTTTGGCGTCAATAGCAATCACAGATGGCTTCATATCATGTTACAGTAGTTGCGGACATCTCAGGATACTGTTTTTGTCACTGCTTTGAAATTATGGTAGTTATTAGACCCATTGCTAGATTATATTACTAAGTGCATTAATAAAGAAACACATAATTATTATGTTGCAAATTTGCTTGAATATATTTTTAAAAATTTTATTGTGTTTTAGGTGAAAGTTTACAGTGCAAATTAGTTTCTCGTTTGAAAATTTATACACAAATTGTTTTGTAGCATTGGTTGCAGTCCCCACAATGTGTCAGCAGTCTCCCCCTTTCCCTTTACACCCTGGGTTCCCTGTGTCCATTCATCCAGGTTTCCTGTCCCTTCCTGCCTTGTCGTCTTTGCTTTTGGCCAGGTGTTGCTCATTTGGTCTCATACACTTGATTAAACTAAGAAGCATGTTCCTCACGTGTGTTATTGTTTGTTATGTAGACCTGTCTAATCTTTGGCTGAAAGGTGGACTACGGGAGTAGCTTCATTTTTTAATTAGCAGGTGTCCAGGGGCCATAGTCTCAGGGGTTCCTCCAGTCTCTGTCAGACCAGTAAGTCTGGTCTTTTTTCCTGAGTTAGAATTTTGTTCTATACTTTTCTCCCTCTCTGTCTGGGACCCTCTACTGTGATCCCTGTCAAAGCAGTCAGTGGTGATAGCTGGGCACCATCTAGTTGTACTGGACTCAGTCTGGTGGAGGCCTTGGTAGTTGTGGTCCATTAGTCCTTTGGACTAATCTTTCCCTTGTGTCGTTAGTTTTCTTCATTCTCCCTTGCTCCAAATAGGATGGGATGAACATATGTATCTTAGATGGCCACTTGCAAGCTTTTAACACCCCAGTTGCTACTCAGCAAAGTAAGACGTACAACATTTTCTTGATGAACTATGTTATGCCGGTTGACCTAGATGTCCCCCAAGACCATGGTCCGCAGCCCTCAGCCCCAGTAACTCAGTCCCTCAAGGTGTTTGGATGTGTATAGGAAGCTTCTATGGCTTTGCCTTGGTCAAGTTGTGTTGACTTCCCCTATATTGTGTACTGTCTTTCCCTGTATTGTGTGTTGTCTTTCCCTTCACCAAAGTTAACACTTGTCTACTATCTAGTTAGTGATTGCTTAAATATTTTGATAACTGTATTTTAATATAAGTGGCTTCCTTTGTAATGCTGTGCCTTTTATTTTATGCACTTAAAATATTCTGAGAAAGGGTTCATCAGTCTCCCAGGCTGCCACAGGGGTCCCTGCCTGGCACCAGCAAGATTAAGAAGCCCTGCCTCAAGGCTGCTTAGAAACCCCCTCTCTGTTTCACTAGAGGGTGCTCTTGTTTCAGAATTGGTGACCAGTGGAAATCTCAGGCTTGATTCAGGCAGAGAAGGTTGTTTTGAAGTAGAGGCAATTCAGATGTCCTTTGGGGACATTTCAGGAAGCTGGGGTGTACAGACCCCACTGGCATTAAGTGGGCAAGCCACTTCTCTCTTGAGTGGATGTTAAACTTATGCCCTGGAGGATGAGGATTGGAATTCAGCTCCTGTGCTAGTTTATAGGAACAGTTAAAGCCGCAGCACTCCAGCCGGTAACAGCTAGAAGGCTAGTCCCAAGCTCCTACTGATTTCAGGGTCCATGTTGGCCTCCTGTTTCTCCTCCCCCCAGGTTGGCCCATTGCCCTTCCTGTCTAGCTAGCTTTAGGATATTGTGAAAGTTCTCCTATTCCACTGGCTTCCAAGTTCTGCTTTACAGGTAAAGAGAGGGCCAGGGGAAGTATAAAGAACTCAGATAAATTCTGAAGTCTCCTGGGGGAGTGGGTAGTGGGTGAGAGAGGAACTGGGGAACTTGAAAAATCGGCTAAGGGCTGAGCCTTGAGCAAGAGGGTAGGCTAGTTAGTTTCTGAATATGATTAGAATTGTCCTTGCTGAGGCAGAGTAATTGGGGCTCAGGAATGCTTTGTAAGGGCAGAGGATTAAGTCAGGTATTTTCTGCCTTAATTTTATCAGCTTCCAGGAGACACTGCCCCTCACACTTGGCCAGATTACTGGCCCCTTTACTGGTAGACTTTCCTCTAGATATGTCTTCTGGCTCTCCAATTCCCCCTAAGCCTGTGTTTCTTTTTGGCGGAACGCCAGGATGGGTGTAGGAGAGCTTCATGGCCAAAGGATGCCTGCGTCAGTATCACCTGAGTCGCCTATTATTAGTGGAGATTCCAGGGCCCACCCAGACCTCCTGGATCCAAGTCTCTGAGGCAGGGCTCAGGAATCTTCATTTTCACAAGTTTCCCACCAGCACCAGTACCAGTTGCCGTGGTGTTGATTCCAACTCATGGCAACCCCATGTGTGTCAGAGTAGAACTGTGCTCCATAGTATGTTCAGTGGCTGATTTCTCAGAAGTAAATTGCCGGGCCTTTCTTCCAAGGCATCTCTGGGTGAACTCGAATCTTTAAGCTTTTGGTTAGCAGCCGAACGTGTTAACCGTTTGCACCACCCAGGGTCTCCTACGAGTTCCCTAGACCAGTGGGTTTCTAAGTGTGTTTCCTGGACCAGCAGCATCAGCACCACCTGGGAACTGGATAGAAATGCAAATTCTTGGGCCCCACCCCAGACCTACTGAAGCAGAAATTCTAGGGATGTGGTCCAGCAATCTGTGTTCCAGCAAATACATCATAATGATATAAGTTCGAGAGCAATCATTGCCTCACATGATCAAAAAGTTGGATCATTTAAAACTTTTGTTTTAAAAGCTCACCAGAGATCCAGGTAATACTAATCACAAACCATACGTGAGGTACAATGGTGTGTTGTGTTTCGACAGCACTTTTTTCCAAAGTATCCTCGTGTTCCTTTCGCTTTCTTATGCATACAGTGCTCACCCAAGGATAGGGAGGGCCTGGGATTTTCCCATGAGAGGAATACTGATGCTTAGAGACATTTTGATCCACACAGAAGGCCATACAGCAGCTTGGTAAGAGTAGAAGCTGGGACCAGGTCCACCTGTCTGATTCTTTGCCAGCTCAGGGTCCTCACCCTGGTGTGCTGTGGGCAGAGGGCTGACTTTCTGATCCTCATGGATGGAGGGCCTTTAACCCTTTGGTGACTCAATTATTTTCTGTTTTGAATTTTGTGTTGACACCATGTGTTTTCATTAATGGAAGCATGCTGAATCATTGAGTGTTGTTGAATTTTCGGTAGGTACTATGGATTTTTTTTTCTTGCCCCCTCCTACAAGCCTACCCTTTGTGTCCCTTGGTACATATGATGTACTTACTGTTAATTCTACCCCAGAGTTCCCACCGGGGTCTCCTGGTACATATGTGTAACAAATAAAATTTTTTTTTAATTTATATTTTTCCTATCAAAAATTCAGACACCCCATATAATACCCTGTAAAAACAGTAATTTGAGGCACACACTTATTTCTTCGGTTTCAAACAGTCATAAAGGCCCCTGCCTTGCAGCAGCATGTGCTATCAATGGTACAGCAGCTTCCCAGAAGACCCAGAGGCTGAAAAAGTTCACAGTGACTATATGCACCACCAGGCACCTAAGAGTTAAGTTGCCTTAGCCACAGACTGTGTGGCCAGACCACCCCTACTAGGCACTTCAAGGGTGAAGCCTGGCTTGGGTGGGCTCTCCAGCACCTTAGGACGTTGATAAGATGGACCCTTCCATATGAATACCCAACCCAGGACATTTTCCACTTCCTTTTACAGTAAACAGACTGGTTCATTTGGTAAAATGCCTGGATGAAGGGAAACCTGACTTGAGCCTGCAGTCACTGACTGAGAATGGTAGATGCAATATCAGTGATCATCTTGGGGTTGTGCCGTGCAGAGATATATCTTCTGGGCAACTGAGGCTTGCACAAGCTAGAAATGGCGCCATCTCATTTAGAGGACACCAAAGATGGAAATGAGTTCATTGGGGGTTCAGTGGTAGAATTCTCATCTTCCACGCAGGAGACCTGGGTTCGATTCCTGGCCAATGAGCCTCACGCGCGGTCGCCACCCATCTGTCAGTGGAGGCTTACGTGTTGCTGTGATGCTGAACAGGTTTCAGCAGAGCTTCCAGACTAAGACGGACTAGGAAGAAAGGCCTAGTGATCTACTTCCGAAAATCAGCCAATGAAAATGCAGTGATCCAAACAGTATTTCATTCAATTGTACATGGGGTCACCATGAGTCAGGGGCCGACTCAACGGCAGTTAACAACAACAGCAATGAAAATGTAATGGCATTGTGTCAGGAACTAAACTTGTTATTCTCTTCCCTATCTCCAAACCTGCTCTTTCTCCAGTGTTTCCCATTCCAGTGAGTGGTACCACCACCCACCCATTATCCAAGCCAGAAATCTGAAGATAGTCATTGGCCCTTCATTATTCTTTATCCCCCACATCCAATCAGTGACCATATCCTGTCAATCTGACCTTCTGATAGTTTCTCAAATCAATTTCCAGTATTCCTGCTTTGGTTCAGATCAGATCATCCCTTACTTGGCCCTGTTGCAACAGCCTCCTCCCTGGTCTCCCTGCCTCTAATCTCAACCTATCTCAATCTGCAACCAGAGTGCAAGCTCTAGCCCTTGCTATTCAAAGTGTGGTTCGAGGACTAGCAGCATCAGAATCATCTGGGAACTAGTTAGAAGTGCAGAATCTCAGGCCCTCATCCCAGACCTACTCTGTCAGAAGCTACATTTTAATCAGATCCCAAGGTGATTTGAATGTACATTAAAGTTTGAGAAGCACTGGGCTAGAGCACGATTCTGACCACATCGCTGCCCTGTTGAAAAACTTCAGTGCTTCTCATTGCCCTTAGAATAAAATCTGAACTATCTAACATAGCAAACAGAATTCTTCATGAACTTGCCCTCACCGTCATCTCCTGCCATTTCCTCTCTTCCACATGATGGTCCAATGATATTTAACTATATAAAGTTCTGAACCTACTGGGATACTCACTTTATTTGTCATTCTTTCAACAAATATTTATTGAGCCCCTACTTTGTGTCAGCCACTGTTCTGGTGCCTGGGGATAAAACAGTGAACAAAACAGATAAAACAGGATATTTATCCTTGCTCTTTTGGAACTTACACTCTTGTCAGAGGAGACAGACATACAGTAACTAAATAAGTAAAATATATAAATCAGATGATGTTAAGTGCCATAGAAAATGAAATAAAGCAGGTAACGGGGATAGTAAGGGTCCCTGGGTGACACGAATGATTTCCGCTTGACTGTTAACCTAAAGGTTGACTATTAACCACTCAGAAGCACCACGGAAGAAAGGCCTGGCAATCTGCTTCCGTAAAGATTTCAGCCAAGAAAATTCTATGGAATAGTCCTACTCTGTAACACGTGGAGTTGCCATGAGTTGGAATTGACTTGACGGCAGCAAGCTTTTTCATTTTTTTAGGGAGATAGTGCTGCTAAGTGGGTGGAGAAGCCTGCAATTTCCAATGAGGGGGCCTTTTTTAAAAGGAAAGTCTCACTGGAAATGTGACATTTGAGCAAAGGCTTGCAGGCAAGGAAGGAAGCTGTTAGAATCTGGGGGGTGAGTGTGCCCAGCAGAGGAAGTAGGAACAAGTGCAAAGGCACTGAAATGGGAGTGCTCCTAGAATATTCTAACAACAGCAAGTAGGCAGATGTGGCTGGAGCTTGTGAACGAAGGGGCGAGTACTAGGAGATGAGGTCAGAGAGGTAATATAGGTGAGGGACAGATCATGTATAGGGCGATGTAGACCATTGTAAGGACATGGCATTGTATTCTTAGTGAGTCAGGAAGCCATTGGAGGATTTTGAGCAGCAATGACATGATCTGCCTTAAATTTTTAACAGTCACCCAGTTTCTATTTTAAGATTATACTGTAGAGGTGGAAGAGTAGAAGTAGGGAGACTGGTCAGTGATGTTTGAAATAATCCAGGAGGGAGATGATGGTGGCATGGAACAGTAGCAGTGAAAAGTCAGGATTTGCTGATGGTTGGGTGTGGGATGTGAGAGAAAGAAGGGGGTAAAGGATGACTGTAAGGTTTTTGACACCAGTAACTTAAACGGATGGCCATTTACTGAGATAAGAAGGACTAGTAGAAGAAGGAGTTTTGTACTTGTTTATTGCCTTTTTGGGGAGGTAGGAGGAGTGCTGTCTCAGTTAACTATTTTTGTGTGATCTAGTGACATTATCTTAATAGATAAAGATAACTTAAATTCAGTTATCTATTTAAGCCAAAACTTGTGGCTTAAAACAATGATTTATTATTTTTCAGAATTATGTGGGCTGACTGGGTCATTGTTTTGCTGGTCTTGCCTGGGCTCAGCTGGGACAGCTGGGATGGCTGGGCTTGTCTATCCATGTGCTCTTTCATTCTGGGCTTCTTCATGACACGGGAGTTTCAGGGCAGTGTTCCAAGAGGGCAAGCCCTGATGCATAAGTGCTTATCAGGCCTCTGATTGTATATCTTTTGGTGATGTCCCATTGGCCAAATCAAGTTACATGGCTGAGCCATGGTGTCACATGGCCAAATCAGTGTGGGTGCGGAATGTATAAGGTGTGGATACTGGGAGGGTGTGATTCATTTGGAGCCATTACTGTAAAGATCCACCACAAAGAGCCAACATCAGAAGTTTGGTTCAAGATTGAGATGTCCACTAGATATCCAATGTAGATATTGAGTAGGCTGTGAGGTATATGAGCCTAGAGGTACACAGGCTGAGATATCAGTTTTGCAGTCCTTAGCATATAGATGGTATTAAAGCCATGAGATTGGTTGGAATCACCTAGGGAATGAAAGTAGATAGAGAAAAGCTCTGACTTCTGCAATCTGATCTACTCCATCATTGAAAGATCAGGGAGATAAGGAGAAACAAGTAAAGGAGATGGAGAAGAAGCAGGCAATGAGGTCAGAGGAGAACTGAGAGGGAGTAGCGTCCCAGAAGCCAAGAGAAGAATGTTTCAAGAACGAAGGGGTAAATAAGACGAGGCCAGAGAATTGACCATTGGATTTAGCAATGAAAGGTCATTTTTGACCTTGACATGAGCTTTTTTGGTGGAATGGTGGGCAGCAGAAACCTGATTAGAGCCGGTTTAAGAGAGAGTGGGAAAAGAGAGATTGTGGACAGGGAGTCCGATAAAAATGTAATGTGTGCCACGTAGGTAATTTAAAATTTTCTAGTAGTCACATTAAAACAAAGGAAAAAGAAACATTAATTTTAATAATATGTTTTATTTAACCCAGTATGTCTATCATTTCAATATAATCAGTATAAAAACCATTACTGGAATATATTTATATTTATATTCTTTGAAATCCAGCTCATCTCAATTCAAACTAGCCACATTTCAAGCACTCAGCGGTTGTGTGTGACTAGTAGCTACCATATTGGACAGTGCAGAGATAGACAATTCTTTCAAGGAGTTTTGCTGTAAAGGAGGGCAAAGAAATGAGGTACTGGTTGGAGGGGGGAAGTGAGGTCAAGTGTTTTTTGTTTGCTTGTTTGTTTTCGAATTGGAGCTGTTGCAGTATGTTTCAGGAGGTCATTGGTGGTTCAGCGGTAGAATTCTCACCTTCCATGGGGGAGACCCGGCTTTGATTTCGGACCAGTGCACCTCATGTGCAGCCATCACTTGTCTGTCAGTGGAGGCTTACGTGTTGCTATGATGCTAAACAGGTTTTAGAAGAGCTTGCAGACTAAGACAGACTAGGCAGAAAGGCCTGACGATCTACTTCCAAAAACCAGCCACTGAAAACCGTATGGATCTCACTAGTCAGATCTGCATCCAATCGTGGGGATGACAGAGGACTGGGTAGTGTTTAGTTCTGTTGTGCATGGGGTCGCCACAAGTTGGGGCCGACTGGATGGCAGCTAACAACAGCACCGTGTTTCATTTATATGCTAATGGGAATAATCCAGTAGAGAGGAAGCAGTTGTTGATGCAAAAGAAAGAGGACATGGTTTCTGTAGCTATATTGTTGAGTGGGTAAGAGGGAACAGGATCTGTGTAAAAATGGAAGGGCTGGCCTTGGCTAGGGTCGTGAGCACTTTATCTGTAGTAACAGGAATGAAGGCAGAGCGCATTGTGTGCTGATGCAGATGGGTGGCTAGATGTGATTGTAAGAGCTTGTGGAAGTTCTTGTCTGATGCCTTTTTTCTCAGTGGAGTAGGAAGAAGGTCATCATCTGAGAGTGAAGATGGGGTAGAAGTGCTGGAGATTTGAGAAGAGAGGAGAAGATATTAAATTGCGGTCTAGGAGTATGAGAGAGTAAATGGACTGGGGAAGTATGGTATGATTGCCTGGCAACATGAAGGATGCACTTGAAGTTCGTGATCACGAATCTGAAGTGAGAACAGTCAGCACCGTTGTTTTTCTCCAGCCCCATTCAGCTGTGTAGGTGCAAGCAAGGAGGAAGACGAGACTGGGATTAAACCAGTGCTGGGGTTTTTTTTCCAGATGATTGGTAATGTGTGAGAGGAGCAATGGAGTCGAAGGTATTTGCAAGGGATAATCAGAATAATGGGCCATGGACTTGAAGGAGGTAAGCAGGAGCCAGGAGAGACGGCAAAAAGATGGTGGGACCAATGGATCGCACCACTCAGAATGTTGGCATCAGGGTTAGGGTGAATGAACTGTAAGGCTAGAAGTGGTGGTTGATGAGGGAATGCTTGAATTTGAGATTATTGAGGGGGCTACATATGTGGATAATTATAAGGTCTCAGGTGTGAACATGAGAATGAGTGGCTGAGGTACAGTAGAAAACAAGATCACTGAGGAGAGGAGGTCAAGGAATTAAGAGGCCAGGACACTAGAAGTTTCATCTGGATGTATCCCTTGCATAGACCTTGAACTCCATTGCTCTTTCACACATTATGATACTCACCTGGAAAAAAACAAAACAAAACAACTCAGCCCTGTTTCCTCTGTAGCCCTCTAAATTAGTGAAATGGAAAGAGAAGGAGTGGTTGAAGAACTACGACAGGAATAGTTTTGGAGAGAGTGGGAGTGAGGCAGGTGCTAACATCTTCAAGGAATGAGGGGCATGACCCATAGGTCTGTAGATAACTGTAAAAGAGAAGGCTAGCAGGTGGTATAGTATAGTAGTTGTGGGGGTTTAAGGAAAACGGAGGGTCAGTGGTCTGGAAACAGCAATGAAAAGAAAGGAAGTTACTCCTCCTATGTGGGCCAAAGGAGAGGGCTACAGAGGAAGCAGGCTCCTGGTGGGAAGGCTAGGTCGGTAAGAGTAAGAGGATGAAGGCGACATTCAGAGAAGGAATTAAGAATATAGGGAATTTGGCTGATGATTTCTCTGTGACTATCAGTTGGAACCAAGTTGACAGCAACGGGTTTGCATTATCCTGTTCTGTTTTCCTAGAATTCCTTTCTTTACCTTGTGCACCTGAAAACCCTTTTCTTCATCTTTCAGTACCTACCTGCTATATTGCTACTTTCCTGAAATTGCTATAGTAAAGATTACCGGCGACCAGCATGTTGTCAAACCCAGTGGAAAGATTTGTCTTTACTGTACCCCTCTAGAGCAGTGCGTGCCCAGTGGAGCTTTCTGTGACAGGAATGTTCTGTCTCTGCATTGTCCAATATGGTAGCCACTAGCCACATGTGGTTATTGACCACTTCAAATGTGGCTACTGCATCTGAGGAACTGAATTTTTAATTTTATTTAATTTTGTTTCATTTAAATTTAAATAGCCATATATGGCTAGTGGCGACCTTGTTTATTGGTCATTGCAGATATAGAGCATTTAGCATTATTGATCCCTTTCTTCTTCTTTACAGTTGATGTCCCCATGACTTCCAGGACACCTCTCACCTAGTTCTACTACTGCCTCTTTAATCATGTCTTCAATCTCGTCTTCACATGGATCCTCCTTCATCTACCCACCAGTTAACTGTTGCTGTTCCCCAGGCTGTGTCCTTGGCCCTTTGATCTTTTCCTTCTATGAACTGTTCCTTGTTGATCCTATCCACCCCCTTGGCTTTAACTAACATCTATATGTTGCCCACACCCCAAGCTTTGTGTCCAGGCCATCTCCCTTTCCTGAGCTCTAGACCTGGACATCCGTAGCCTATTGGACATATCTGCTTGGATCTCCTGTAGACATTCAGTGCCAGCCTACCCCAACCTGAACTCACCTCTCCCCTAAATCAGCTCTTCTCAGTTACTGAAGCAGTAGACCTGGAAGTCGCTCTAGATTATCTCCTTCATGTTCGATGAATTGCCAAGTCCTCTGTATCACTGCAGCAACATCTGAACCAGTCTTCAGTCTTGTCCCTCTCCAGTTCGTCTTCCATGCTGCTGCCAGGGCAATCTAGTTAGCTGAAACATAAATCTGACCCTGTCTCTCCAACTTCATCTCCTGACACATGCTCCCTCCCACTTAATGCTCCGGTAACACAAACCTGTTTGTAACTCTGTGCAAGCATCATGTTCTTGCTTGCCTCCACACCTTTTCTCAGACTGTACCCTCTGCCTGGAATGCCCTTTCCTTCCTTCAAGCCCCTATACCCAACTCCTCCTTGGTCTTCCAAATTCCCCTCAATTGTCATCTTCTCCAGCTACCTTTCCTCAGTGTTCCCATTATTTACTGAGCTTACTTTAGTAAAGACATCATATTTGGTAGAGGGTCAGCAAAAAAGAGGAAGACACTCAACGAGATGGAATGACATAGTGGCTGCAACAATGGGCTTGCACATACCTACTGTTGTGAGGATGGCACAGGACTGGGCAACATTTTGTTCTGTTATACATAGGATTGCTATGAGTCAGAACTGACTCAATGATACATAACAACAACACCTTATTACATCTTATCGTTCACTTGTGGACTGCGGAGCAGTTCTCAAGGGCGTGGACTGTCTTTGACTCTTTATTCCCACTGGCTCACATGGAGTCTGGTACCCAGGGTACACTCAGTAGATGTTGAATGAATGGGTACCATGAATAAGTGAATGAGTTGAAGGAAGCAGGAAGAAGATTAGAGAATGGGATGCTTTTATGCTCAGTCTTAGCTCATTGGTGTAAGTCATTCCTAGGTGAATAGGGTGAGATAAGGGCCCTTGGGAGGTCTCTGGGGATCGGTCTTTGCTGATGGTGGTACAGTTGACTTTTTTCCCAACGCTCAGAAAACTTCCTTCTGGTATGAACTGATTTTACGAAAAGCTATTATCTTGGTTTCCCCCTACAGCTGAAATGTGTCTATCCTCCTGGGACAGAAGATGCTAGCAGAAAATGTCACAGTTTTTCTTAAAGTAGAAAAAAAATAGTTATATGTGTTTAATTTTTCTAGAAGTGCTTAAGTTTTCTGTTTTCCTTTAAAATAAAACTGTGGTTTTTCACTGGGATTCTTCCAAGGGTCACATCCAGGTGTAGAGAAAAAAAAGAATGGTGTGTATTTGCATATAATTCGCATATATCCACGTAGACTGTGCCATCAATTCTCAGGATGGTTTTTTTCCCCCTTTGTTTTTCAAAGAAATTGAATATTTGATCATCTTTGTAATAAAAAGAACCAACAACACTGAAAAAGCTGTGAAAACCACATTCAGAGTCCCTCTTCACAGACATCAGCTCTGCATAAGGTTTCCTATCCTCTGGCCCAGTCTTTTATAAGGTTCTCAGTGGTTGTGGTCACTTTGCTAAAAATAGCAGCTACCATCTGTGTGCCAAACAGATGCCTTATAGGTTTATATATATTCTTTATTCTACTCAGCAGCTCTGAGATGTAGATGTTACCTCCAGTCTACAGATGGGAAAACAGGCTTGGGGGCAGGCAGCACAATTTGCCCAAGGTCATCCCTCTAGACAATGGCAGAGCCAGAATTCCAGCACAGGGGTATCTGACCCCAGTGCCTGTGTATATAAATCACTAAGCTGTATTTTCCATCATCAACAAACTATTTTGCATGCTGTCTTTTACACCTGCCATTACTAGCCATGGACTTTTTTACTTGAATGGCAGTTGACTGTCACACAGTATTGAGGTACCACAGTCCCTGGGTGGCACAACAGTTAAGCGCCTGGGTATTTACTGAAAGGATGGCGGTTCGAATCTACCCAGAGGTGCCTCGGAAGAAAGGCCTGGCGGGCTACTTCCAGAAGGTCGTAGCCATTGAAAACTCTATTAATCACAATTCTCCTCTGAAACACACGGGGTCGCCATGAGTCAGGATCCACTCGACAGCAACTGGATGGGTTTTTGGTTTGGTAGTTTGCTTATTTCCCCGTTTGGTTTGTATCTAGTTTCTCAATATGATGAAAAGCGTGGGTATAGATATCTTTGTGCAAATAAGGGCATTTTGTTAGGTACTTTAGTTATTCAGTTGTAGTTCTCAGAGTAGTATTGTTGAGCCAAAGGGTTGTAAAGAGTTTTATGATTTTCCAGAAAGCCTGTGCCATTCATTTGCCTATACAGTGACTATTTTTTGAAGCCCTGGTGGTGCAGTGATTAAAGAGTTCAACTGCTAACCAAAAGGTTGGCAGTTTGAATCCACCAGCCGCTCCTTGGCAGCCCTATGGGGCAGTTCTACTCTGTCCTATAGGGTCTCTGTGAGTCGGAATCGACTCGACAGCAGTGGGTTTGGTTTTTGGTTTACTGTGTGCCAGGTGCTGGAGGTGAAGAGGTGATTCAGAATGGCCCCTTCCCCCAGAGAGCTGGCTATTCTGGTGCGGGACAGGTGATGCAACACAGAATGAATGGCACTAAAATGGAGGTTTGGGCAAGGGGCAGTGAGAGCACTGAGAAACATGTTCCCTGGTAGTGTCGGAGTGTTCCTTTTTGCCTGTAGCATAGGGCAGGACAGGGTCAGGGACTTTGTGATACAAGAGGGGCTGCAGTGGGGCAGGGGAGGAGCATGATAAGAAGAGGGCCGCCCCCGGACTGTGGCTGCTGAGCTGCCCCGACTGAGGACGCTGCCCCTTCTATCCCTTTCCTGCAGCCACCACCTGGCACATGGGGCTGGTCACTGCTGCCCAGCTGCCCCTAGAGGGAGCCAACGAGAGGCTGAAGGGAAGGGACGCCTGGGAAAAATGGCTCGGTAGCCTTGGATAAGTGGCAGCCTAAGTACCTGTCTATAAGGGCAGTATGAGTTGGAATCGACTCCACGGCAGTGGGTTTTTGGAAGCACCTGTCAGTCCTCCAGGTCCCTTTTCCCCTTTGTGTCCCCAGCAGCCAGGGCAACAACACCGTACCCAGTTCATGTTCAAACAGGAAGTGCATAAATCATGAGTACATAACTCGATGAATTTTCACAAACCAAACACTGTGCCAGATGCTTTGTATTTGTTGTTGGTTGCCGTCAAGTCCCTTCTGACTCATGGCAGCCCCATGTGTGTAGAGTAGAACTGCTCCATAAGGTTTTCAAGGCTGTGACCTCTTGGAAGCAGATGGCCAGGCCTGTCTTCTGAGGTGCCTCTGGGTGGGTTCGAACTGCCAGCCTTTAGGCTAGTAATCGAGTGCTTAACAACTTGTACCACCCAGGGACTCTGTGCCAGATGCTAGGAATACAGAGATGTAATCCAGTGTGGCTGTTGACCTTGAGGTGCTCTTAGTCTAGAGGAGTAGACAGGTAAGGAAAATACAATACAACCTGCTGGTGTAACGGAGATTTAGACAGGTGGCAACAGGAGCAGTGAGCAGTGAGTGCCCAGGCCGTGACTGAGACCCTGTTTCCCTAGTCCTCTGCTCTTGTGGCTTTAGCTATGAGACTGCCCATCTCCCAGTCTCGGTTTCTCCATCTATAAAATGGAGGGATGAGTTTGATGCCTTCAAAGGACCTTCTAACTCAGGTGTGCCACGGGCCTGCCTCTTTTTTCAGATAGCAGACCTGAGCTTCTCCCACAGAAGACCCACCTGGTTTTAGTCACCCCATCTTCTCCTTCCTCCTCTTCACCTGTCCTTAAAGGGTGTTCCTTGGGCTTCTGCCCCATGCCTTCTTCCTCTCTCATTCTACATACCCATCCTTGACTTCAGTCACCATTGTTGCTGATGACACCTACGTCTGGATGTTCAACCCCAACCGTTTCACTGAGTTTTTGACTCCTATAAATAATAAGTTGTTGTTGTTACTGTTATTAGTTGCTGTCAAGCCCATTCCAATTCTGGGTGACCCCATGTGCACAGAGTAGAACTGTACTCCATAGAGTTTTCAAGGCAGTGAATTTCGGAAGCAGATCACCAAGCCTGTCTTCTGAGGCACCTATGGTTGGGTTCAAATTGCCAGCCTTTCAGCCAGTAGTCCAGTACTTAAAGTTTATGCCACCCAAGGACTTCATAATAATAAGAATAATCATCATTTGTTAAACCCCAGATATAGTTTTGCAGTATTGACTTACACTATTTCATCTAATCTATCCAACACCCATGTGAGGTAGGCATTGCCATCCCATTTCATAGATGAATGAAACTGAGTTCAAGAGATCCTGAGACTTGCCCAAGGCCCTGAAGCTGGTAAGTGACAGAGCCAGGATTTCTGGTGAGCAAGTGACAGAGCCAGGATTAAAAAGCTGGGATCTGATACCCTCTAGTACCCACATTCTCACTTATCAAACTGTATTTCCTAGAGTATATTCAGCTACCTCAGAGACATTTCCACTTGGATAGTCTAAAGACACCTCAATTTCCATATGTCTAAAATCAAAACCCATCATTTCCCTATCCCCTGCCCCAATCTGCGCTTTCTCCTCTCTTTACTATTGCAGTAAATGGCACCAGCAACCTCCATAATGCCCAAACTAGAACCCTGAGAGTCTTCCAAGAGTTTTCCCTCTTCCTTACCCTCCAGTATTCAGTCTTCCATCAAGGTCTTTTCCACTACCTGCCTGTCAGTTTGTCATACTGTGGTGGCTTACATATTGCTGTGATACTAGAAGCTATGCCACCGCTATTTCAAATACCAGTAGGGTCACCCATGGTGGACAGGTTTCAGCAGAACTTCCAGACTAAAACAGACTAGGAAGAAAGGCCTGGAGATCTACATCTGAAAATTGGCCAATGAAAACCCTATGGATTACAACAGAATATCACCCAATATAGTGCTAGAAGGCACTCAGAATGTACAATAGAACAGTCTCCTTACCAATCTCCTTGCTTCAGCTCTCTCTGCTTCAGTCTATTTTCCACACACTGGCCAGGGAGATCTTTCTCAATCACATGTCTGATCACATCACTTTTCATCTTCAAGCTTTCCACGGCTTTCTGTGGTCTACGGCTGGTGGCATAGCGGTTAAGAGTTTGGCTGCTAACCAAAAGGTCAGCAGTTCAAATCCACCAGGTGCTCCTTGGAAACTGTATGGAGCAGTAATACTCTGTCCTGTAGGGTTGCTATGAGTCGGAATTGACTCAAGGCAATGGGTTTGGTGGTGTTTTTTTTTTTTTTTTTTTTTTTTTTTTTTTTTAACAGCTAAACTCAAAAGGTAGCTGCCTGCGGGCTGAAATTCATCCGGAAGACACGTTTTATTTGATCCATTGACCATTCTTTTTTTTTTTTTTTTTTTTCCCTGCCTTCTCTTGCAAAAGCAAAACATCTGGGAACTCTGGGCCCACATCACTGCAGAGCAGTGATTGGATGGAGCCAAGTGGCAGTTGCCTTCTTTACAGAGGCCACTGGCTTTCCAGTTTGCCACAGTCTTCAGCATCCCCTACTGTCTCTTAGACCCTGGACACTCCCCTGCTTCCCACAACCTGCCTGAGACTTGAAGCATTGGGCTCATGACTCTGCTGCACAGGATGAAGCCCAAACCCACAGCATGGCTCCAAGGCTCTGCATGGCCTGGCCTGGACCAGAGCAGCCCTGCCAACCTCTGAGCCTTAGCCCTGCTCACTGCCCCATCACACTCTCCTCCTGTAGCCGCACTGAACTCTTTCTTAGCCATAGTTCTCTGAATTGCCAGGCTCTCACTCTTGTCTGTGTGGCTGCTTTGGAATGCCTAGCCCCTCCTTAAGTCCTCTTTGTCCTTCCAGACTCTGATTAGATGCTCCCTCTACCAGGAAGCATTTCTTGTTCTTCCACCTTCCCCCCAGGCTAGGCTCTGCTCTCCTATAATATGTGGCACAGACCTCAGTCATCTCTCCCGTCACACTGTGTTATAATTGTTGATGGGAGTCTGAGACTGCAGGGAACCTGTCTTCTTTCCCTTCATATCCCCCAGAGCTTTGCATAGGACTTAGAATATAATAACTAGTTGCTGTTGAGTCAATTTCTGACTAATGATGACTCCAGGTGTTGCAGAGTAGAACTACACTCTATACGGTTTTCAAGGCTGTGACCTTTTGGAAGCAGTTTGCCAGGCCTTTCTTCTGAGTAGAATATAATAGGTGTCTAATAACTGTCTCCCTGATGGCACAGTGGTTAAGAGCTCAACTGCTAACCAAAAGGTCAGCAGTTCGAATCCAACAGCTGCTCCTTGGAAACCCTAAGGGGCAGTTCTACTCTGTCCTGTAGGGTTGCTATGAGTTGGAATTGACTCGACAGCAATGAAGTGTTTTTTTTTTTTTTTTGGAACAACTGTTGAGGAGCCCCAGTGGCTCACTGGTTAAGCGCTCAGCTACTGATTGCCACCAGCCTCTCCGCAGGAGAAAGATGCGGCAGTCCGCTTCCATAAAGACCACAGCCTTGGAAACCCTATGGGGCAGTTCTACTCTGTCCTATAGGGTCACTATGAGTCGGAATCAATTCAATGGCAACGGGTTTGGTTTGGGTTGAATAAGTGTTGAATGGATGAATCAGTGATGTTGCCACCTACTTGCTGGGGTTGGGCACCCAGGTTCCTTTCCCTCTGGTGTATTCCCTTCCCCAGGTTCCCTCTTAGAGTGACACCCACAACATGTCCCAAGCCATTCCCCTGCTCTGTAAGCCCAGTCTACTGGGACCGTAGCTTCTAGTGACAATAGAGAGGAAACGTATTATTCTTTTTTTTTAATTGTACTTCAGATGAGGGTTTACAGAGCAAACTAGTTTCCCATAAAACAATTAGTACACATATTGTTTTGTGACATTGGTTAACAACACCATAACATGACAGTACTCTTCCTTCTCGACCTTGGGTTCCCCATTACCAGCTTTGCTGTCCCCTTGTCCTTGCCCCTGGGCTGGTGTGCCCCTTTAGTCTCGTTTTGTTTTATGGGTCTGTGTGATCTTTGGCTGAAGGGTGAACCTCAGGAATGACTTCAATACTGAGCTATAAGGGTGTCTAGGGCCATACTCTCGGGGTTTCTCCAGTCTCCTTTAGGCCAGTAAATCTGGTCTTTTTTTTTTTGTGAGTTAGAATTTTGTTCTACATTTTTCTCCGGCTCTGTCCGGGACCTTCTATTGTGATCCCTGTCAGAGTAGTCAGTGGTGGTAGTCGGGCACCATCTAGTTATGCTGAACTCAGTCTGGCGGAGGCTGTGATAGTTGTAGCCCATCACTCCTTTGGACTAATCTTTCCCTTGTGTCTTTGGTCTGCTTCCTTCTCCCTTGTTCCAGACGGGCCACTCACAAGCTTTTAAGACCCCAGACGCTACTCACCAAAGTAGAATGTAGAACATTTTCTTTATAAACTATGTTATGACAATTGAGCTAGATGTTCCCTGAGACTATGATCCCCACAGCCCTCAGCCCAGTAATTTGGTCCCTAGGGAGTTTGGACGTGTCTCTGGAGCTTCCGTGACCTTGCCTTGGGCAAGTTGTGCTGGCTTCCCCAAGGGAAACATATTATGGTGATAGAGGGAAAACATATCATTCTTGATGTTCCAGGGGGACAGAGTTGTCTAATGGTTGGGAAGTGGCACAACAATTTGGCATATTCTTTAGTTATTTTAATAAAAATAATAATGATAATGATAGCATGTAACACTCATTGAACACTTCCATTGTACCAGACCCTGTACTAAGAGCTCTCAATATATTAATTTACTTACTCACAACTCTCAAGAAGTAGGTAGTACTTACTATCTCCATTTATAGGCAAGTAAACTGAGGTTCAGGGAGTTTAAGCAACTTTTCCAAGGTCACACGGCCAGATAAGCAGTAGAGTTGGGATTTAAACCCAAATCTGTCTGACTTTAAAGTTAATATTCTCAACCACCATGCTTCTTCAATGACATTTCCCTTTAGAAACATGAGAAAATGATTGAAATAATGTGAAAATGAAGGATATACAATTACACATATATGTATATGTGTGTGTATGTATATGTGTGTGTGTGTGTGTGTGTGTGTGTGTGTGTGTGTGTATACACAGTAAGATTCTAATTCTTAATAATAAAAAAAGACAAGAAGATCCTAAGGTATAGAAAAAATGACTAAGGAAAACATACCAATGTGTTAGCACTGGTTGCTTTCAGATAATTGAGTGCCAGGATTTTTTTTTTTTCCTTCCATCTTCTACATTTTTCCATTTTCTAGATTCCCTGTAATGAGCGTGTACTATTTTTTATAATTAAAAATAAATCCCTCTCTTTTTAATGGCCCCAGCATCAAGTGGCAGAACAGAGGTCGGAAAGGGCTGATTTGAGTACCCAGCTAATCAGTGGAGCTGTCTTGAGTAGCTATCACTGATCAGCAAAAGGGGGCAATCAGCAGGCAGCAGCTGTGACCTCAGCACCTGCACCCCCATGGGGCAAAGGAGGAAAAGTGGGTCACTGTTCCTGCCATCTCATTGTCTCCCCTTTTCCTCTAGGTGCTTATACCCCAGAACCCCTCAGCAGCTTCCGGTGGGCCCTTCTCTCAACTGGCCTCATGTTCTTTTATCACTTCAGCGTCTTGCAGATCCTGGGCCTGGTAAGTTTGGTTGTATCCCCTTCTATTCCCTCTGTTTGGAGTTCTCCATAAATCTTGATAATCCTGGTTGACGCTGGTATATCATTTTGTTTTGAAAAAATACAAGATGCTAAAGGCCAGGATGTCATATTGTTGTGTCTGGGTTGCTGATTTATGAACCACAGCCTTGACCTCTTAAAAGAGTTTTTTGGAATCTTTCAGTAATGACTGTTTCTTTCATCCCTGGGAGGCAAGGATGTCCTTCACTCATGGCCACTTGGGTTGGAAACAGTGAGTTGCAACTGGAAAGTTGTTTGCTGTGGACCCCATGGGGAAGCAGGACCCTAACCCAGGCCCTGGGCCTGAGGAAAGCTTTTGACTTTGGGTTTACTCTGCGCCTACTCCCAGGCCCTGTAGCAGTCTCTGCCCTGAGCTGCATGGCCAGTGGAAGTGTGGTGTTAAGGGACCCCTGGGGCATTCTGGGGTGTTCAGAACTGCCTGGAGTGTGGAGAATGGTTGAACTTAGTAGTTGAGTTATCTAGAGCCCGAGATCGCTGAGTGCATGGGTGTATATTGGTAGCAAAGTGAGTAGGAAGAGCTTGAGACTGGAGCTGGGGGTCAGGGGACTCAAGTTCAAGTCCTGGCTCTGCCACTGATCTGCGTGAGTCACCTCACGCCCTCTGAGCCAGAGAGTTCCCCCCCTCATGACATGGTAAAAAAGCCCCAACCACCCTGAGAGGTGATGAAGACATGTCTCTAACATGAACATGCTTGAAGGTCTTTGGAAGGCAGCACTGTGGCCGTCCTTGGGGCAGGAGTGGCACGTCGGGTTTTGTGTGCAAGCGGCATTAATGTAGCATTCATTAGCCATGTGGAGCCTCGCGTGACCTAGCATGACTAGGGCATGTTACCGATGTCACCATTGCCTTTGTAGAAGCAGTTACTTTCTCTTCCCCACCCTGGTATATTTCTCTACTCGGTGGTTTGCCAGGGTGTGGGGGTAGTTTGAGCTCCTTGCCAACTGCATGAATGCTTCCTGTGCTCTAGGGAGGAAGCAGTATGACCTTCACACCCTTACCTCCCACTGCTCTCCACTGGGAAGCTTTTATTCCAGAGGAGACAGTGCCTTCATGTCGCCATGCGTACCATGCTCATTCCAACCTCTAGGCTTAGCTCAGGCCATACCTCCTACAAGGAAGGCTCTGCCCACCCCATTGCTCACCATCCATCTTTCATGAGTCCATTCAGGTGCCACTTCCTTTCTGAAATTTCCTCTGAGGATTCCAGCCTCCATTGCACTGTACTCCTCAGAGCTTCTCATGGTGTGTAGAACCCAGTGAGCACCATCTAGTTTGAGGTCAGATGTGGTAGACTGATCACCCCAACTTGACTGATTGCCAGTTATGTGGAAGCAGGGACCATAATGTCCTTTTCTGCTCTGACATCCCACAGCACCTCTCCAGAGTCTAGGCATATAGTAGATGCTTAGGAATGGCAACAGGCTTTGGGCCCAACCAGAAGACAAGACTGCACAGAACCCAACAGCCTTGGCACTGGACAGCCTTCCCTCTTCTCCTCCAGAGGGCCCTAGCCTTGACCCACCCCGCAGACCTAGGAGAGAGAAATCCCTTTATGAACAGGTGGGGATTTGCCAATCCCTCCTTGTCTAGTCCTCCATTAGATAGAGATGGCTGAACTGGCGGAAGCCAGAGAAAGCCTAAGGATGGTGAACGCTCACTTTACCTCCCTTGTCCCTGCAGGTCACCGAAGTGAATTTGAACAACATGCTGTGTCCGGCCATCTCAGACCCATTCTACGGCCCCTGGTATCGCATCTGGGCCTCGGGACACCAGACTCTCATGACCATGACCCACGGGAAGCTGGTCATCCTGTTCTCATACATGGCTGGGCCCCTGTGTAAATATCTGCTGGATTTGCTCCGGCTTCCAATCAAGAAAATAGACTAAAGGTGGTGGTTTTTGGTTTTGGTTTTTTTTTGTTTTGTTTTTTTTCCCTCCCTGAGGAAGCAAGTCATGACTTGACTTGGAAAACACTCAGTTCTTAAGGAAATCATGGGAGAGGGGAATAGGATGTTTGGTGTATTTTCTTTTTTCCTCCTATCTTTCCCTTTCTTTCTTCCCCAGCTCTCCCCCCCCCCCCCGCCCAGGACTTCTCCTTGAGCCGGGGGTGTACTGATGGGGGCTGGAATTTTCCTCCTTCCCTTATGACTCTTTCTCCCTGCTCCTAGTGGCCTTATATGGGGAGATGGCAGTTGGTGGCTCTTTCGCTCTGCTTGTTGGTGCTTTAACAACAGCTGGTTGAGGAGAGAGGGAACAAGAAGCAGTAGTTCTTTTGGCATTGAAGTAATGCGATTGGGTTGTGTTTCATTTCTCCACTGCCAGGGACCTCCAGGCTTATGCTGGGGTCCCCTTTTGTCGCCAGCACAGCCCCCACCATAAGGGGACTGAGGCCTTGTTTCTATACCAGCGGCAAGCCCAAGGCTAAGGGATTTCCCAGCTCATGGCCAAAGTAGAGCCGGCCAGAGTCTTCCCACTGGTGTCCCATGACTCAAAGCAAGCAGCCAACTGGCCATTCCCTCCAGGATGCTGCCTGGGTAGGAGGTGGCAGCACCACCCAGCCCAGGGGCTGGATTCTATTAGGGGGGTGGTATGGAGAGCTATTGGCAATGGTAAATCCAGAGGGAACAGGGTTAAAATGCCCATAACCAATACTGGGCAGGACCCTGTATAAATGTTGCCCGTGAAAGCTGAGAACTGACCCATATTCCACTGGAAGCGAGCATAGAAATTAATCAACGGAAGTAGTAACATGAGAGAACTATGATTTGAACCATTGGCTCCATTTCAGTTTAATGTTGGTAGTAGATGCCATTTTAATCTTGAATGCCCCTTAACTGTTCTCTCTCGCTCATAAAAAGGCAGCTTTAGGAAAGAATGAGCTGGAGTTTTTTGTTTTGTTTTGTTTTTGATGTTAGAGTTTGGAGAATCCTTGCGTCAGGGCCCAGTTCTCTTGGGGCTCCTGTAGATCCATCTTGTGCTGTTGCTGGGTATGTTAGCATACTGGGTTTGGGAAGACACAGCTCCTGCCAGCGTTGTTTCCCTGCAGCCAGACTCAGTGCTGACTTGTTTAACGTGGGGAGCATCACATGTTCCCCACACAGCCACACCCAAAGCCCCTGTCTAGGCTGAAAGGAATTAGGACCCCACTGGTAGAGGGTCAGGTGCTCCAAAAGGAGGACCTTGGGGACATTATTTTGTTGCAAGACTTGAGCTCAGTCATGCATGGACGTCAGGAAGGGAGGTAGTGGCTGGGCATTTGCTGACTCTTTGGTGGTCGCTACTAAGCACAGATTTGCTGAAGAACAGGAAAGGTCATTTTGTGACTTTCTCTGATGAGTCGCCCTCCACTCTCCCACTCTAGGCAACCCTGTTGCCCTTCACCATGTTCAGTATTTCAAATGGTAATGTATTAGACCTATATTGAGCTTCAGGAACTCAGCAGTCATGAGTTTAGCAAACGGGCCTACAGGAGGCAGCACAATTCAGGAGGGTCTCTCTGAGGAAACTGAGACCCACGGAAGCAATCACAGGGCCCTTAGACTGGAGGGCCCACCCTGCTGCAGAGGCCAGCTGGCATTGAGGCTAAACTGTCCTCTGGGTGGAGGGGTGCAGGAAGGGAGAATGCAGCACACTCTCACTCCCTGTGAGCTCCTTATGATTCCTAACCTTCATTTCCTGCAGTCTTTGAGGACTTGGCCAAGCTTCTCTTGGAGCCTCTCCCCCTAGGGCTGCCCTCCAGAACAGGGCACTTCTTGAGTGGCTGGATTCCCCCTGCCCACCCTCAAACAGCTGTATGTAGAAATGACTGATGAGGAAATGTCCAAGGACTTAGTGCCCCTTGGCCTTGTCACAAAAGGAAAGGTTAGAAGGAGGTCATGGGAGGAGCCGCAGGGGCCAGGCCTGTCCCCCAGCAGAACGTCAAGGTGCTGAAGGCAGGTGAGTGGGCCTCAGCGGGGGGCTCACAGTCTTGGGTGGGGCAGATCCTCTGCTTGGGAAGGCCACAGTGGTATGGCTCTGCAGGCTTCCTCTCCCCCCCCCCCCCGTCCCTGTGGCAGTCCGCTCACCCTTTGCCCAAGCTGGCACGGCTCTAAAAGCTTGCATTTGCCCTGGATGCAGCTCAGTGCCCCGTTCTGGCTTACACTCTCTGCTGCTTGGAAGGAGAAAAAAAAAGTGAAAGCCACGTGCCTGGCCTGGCCGGGCCAGAAATAGATACACCTGGCAGGAGAAGAGGGAAGCAAAGGGGAGAGACAGGGCTTCTGGGGGCCTGCCCGATTGGCTCCAAAACATGTAGGCAGAATGAGCAGGCCTGGTAGATAGTGGGTATAGCCTATATTGGGGGTGTTGCCTCAGCAGGCATCTGAGGTGATCCGGACCTCGCTCCTCCCTTGGGCCAAGCCCATGGAGAGAGAGGCAACCTGGCCAGATGCCCTGCTTTAGGGGGTGGCTCCCGTAGCCACCCAACAGCCAACCCGCTGCTGCCCCAGCTGTGGTCCAGGAGTGAGGTCAACACTGCAGTTGCCATGCCCAGTGGCCAGTGGACCCTGGCTTACCAGTTCCTCCCTTGGGCTTTCCTGCCAGTGCCAAGGCGGCTCCCCTGCCACCCTGGCCAAGTTTCCGTATGCCATTTGCCAGCATATGTGTTTGTGAGAGTGTTTGTACAGGTGGACTATTTCCTTGAAAACAGCACCAGAAAGGGCAAAAAGGCTCCTCAAGCCACCAGGTAGCCTTCCTTGGCCAAGGATCTGTTCAGTTGGCCAACTCATGACATCAACGCCAAATAGCAGAGGGATTGTCACACCTGCTTACAGTGCCCTCCCCGCTACGTCTCCCCAGTATTTGATTTTGTGCACCAAAGATGATCTGGCCCATTTTTCTCCTGGAGGCAGAGTGACGTGTTCCTCTCTTAGCTTGCAGGGCACTGCCTTGGTTCGGAAGCCACAGGCTCAGTCTCCCCAAGCCAACATTCTCTTTGCTTTGGACTTCTTAACCTTCACAGAAGCTGCTTGCAGGGTCGTCGGGATAACTGGGGCAATTGGAGCACTTTATCATACAGTACCTCAGCCTAGCTGTCCAATAACCCCTTTTGCTGTCGCCTGCATCAGGGTTTTGATACTTGTGATCGCTGATAGCTCAGTGTCTTGTGCAGTGGGCACCATTCCCCACAGTCGTCAGCAGGTCTCTGGGCACTGGTGTGCGTGCTGGGCCGCACCCTGGGGGTGACCTGGGCGGCTCAGGGGCCTCAGAAGGGCCCTTCCTCCCCTCCCTCTGCCAAAAAGCCTTCCCTGGATTTGTAGATATCGATGCAGAGGCGTCTGTCTTCTTTGGAAGAGGGTTTTCTTGTTGGGTTCTACTGAAGGGGACGTGCGGGAGTCAAAGAGAAAAGCCTTTTTTGACATTGTAGACTATGTAGACATTGGAACTGGTTTTGGTCAGTCCGGAGCAGGCAGAAAGAGGGTAGCCTGCAGGCTTTGCAGGCTCCTTTTCAAGACCCCAAGCTGGGAAGGGGCCTCCCATACCGCACACCCCGCCCTCTCTGAGGTGGGCAGAGGTAGTGAGAGGGAGCAAACATCTCTCTTGTGTATATAGAGTGAGCCTATATGTGCTCAGGAAAACCTATTCGCTTGTTGTTGCTCATCTGTGACTTTTTTTGTAACGCTGGTTTGCTACTTGTGGCGTGAAACATGCATACAAACAAACAACCATGGAAAACAAAACAAAATAACAAAAAAAAAAGTCATTTCAAGCAAAGCTGTTGTTTTATAAACTCTTGCTTTCTTTTGGTGTCAATTTTGTGTTATATTTTAAAGAATTCTTCATATATATTGGTGTTATTATGGTGAAGAGAGTAAGATAGGCTGATCTGTAATTATTTTAGCCAGGAAATCAACAATGCCCCTGCCCCCTCTTACCTCCTTCCTCATTCCCATGCTGGGATTGCTATGCACTGGGCAGACCCCTCCCTGTCACCCTGCTCCCCCATACGGGCACTCCCTTTAGAACCAGTCTTGTGAATCCCCCTCAGCAGCAGGGTGGGTGTTTTGGCAGGCTGGTTCTTGGGTGCTCTGTGCCCCCACTGGTTTGCTCACCTCTTGGGGCATTTTGTAATGCGTTTTCTCTGATTCGTAAAACCTTTTGATCGTACTGAAATGGCTTCTGGAGTCACCTTTGGAAATAAATGGTCATTTATTTGTGTACTTAGCATGGAGAAACAGGTGTTTCTGTTGTTGAAGATCTCCAAATGAGAAGGAACCCTCACCGTGGGACTTACTGTTACCATGTTTTCCTCAGTTACCATTATTAAAAGATTCATGAGAAGCCAGAAGTCTTGGCCTTGCTTCCTAGAACCTTTTCCGAAGGCCCTCTGCTTTGAATCGTAGATGCAAGGGGCTGTTGGCCCTCCACCCTTGCTGGGCCCTCTCAGCACAGCCTTTGCAGTGGGAGCCATGTGGCTGCATGGCCATGAGTGTCCATGTACTGCCTACCTCCACTGTGGCTGCCTGGGACCCAGCAGGCCCTTTGCACTTAGCAGGGCTTGTCTGCTGGGCTCTCCAGGCCCCACCGTGGGCTGGGTCAGGCTGGATTACTGAGCTAGAGAAGGTGACTTTGAAAGGCAATGTGTTCAGGCCCACTTGACCCAAGTTTACTGAGGGCCCACTCTGTGCCAATCACAGTACAGCACAGGTCTGTGCCCAGCACAGGTCACAGTGTACCGTGGAGAGAGAACAAGATAATCCTGCCCCCTGGGAACAATCAGGCCTGCCTTCCTAAAGCCACCCAGTGATTGTGATTAGGTTGACCCTCCTTTATACCAGACAGAGGCCACAGTCTTTTCTGAGTGTTGCTGCTTCTAGAAGGGGATCCAGCTAGCCAAAGTGGCAACCAGTGCAGAGGGATCTCCCCTTTGCCAGTACTTGGACACCCAGATTATGAGCAAGGCAGGGCCCAGCAATCCTGGACTACAGAGCCACCAGTTTGGGCATGTCATTGCATCTCTTGCTGCCCCAGGCTCTCCATCTGCAAAGCAATAGCTACAAGTAATCTACTATGTGCCAGGCACGGTGCTAATCCCTTTACACATATTACCTCGGGGGCAGTGGTGGCATTCTCACCTTCCATGCAGGAGACCTAGGTTCAATTCCTGGTCAATGCTGCACCCATCTGTCAGTGGAGGCTTGCCTGTTGCTGTGATGCCAAACAGGTTCCAGACTAAGATAACACTAGGAAGAAAATCAGCAGACCACAGTGGTCTGATCCCCAACTGATCTTGGGGATGGCAGGATGGGGCAGCATTTTGTTCTGTTGTGCATGGGGTCACCATGGGTCAGGAGCCAGCTCAGAGGCAGCTAACAACAACAGTCCTCACAAAAGCACAGTGAGGTGACTGATATTGCTAAGAAACTGAGGCTCACAGCTAATACATGGAGGAGCTGGAATTTGAAGCCAGTTCTGTTGACTCCAAAGCCCAGGTCCTTTCTACTCTCCACTGGACTCCACCGCCTGCCTCTCTGGTGTGCTAGGATTGCTGAGTAGACCCTTTCCCAGTGGTCCCCCAGCCCTTAGAGAAGCAGGAGGAGAGCTGGACGGTGACGTGGAAGGTAAGAGAGGGAAAGGCGGAACCCACAGCTGTGTGGAATAGAGAGTCAAGCTCCTATTTTTTTTTTTCTGCTGCCAGCAGTCCTGACCCATTGCAGAGTTGAAAGCACAAAGACATAGGAACAAAGGAGGCAGGGATGCAAGGGGCCAGGCAAGAGCTGGCCCAGTGGGAGGGACAGAAAGAGGCTGGTGGAGAGAAGGTGAGGAAAGTTGGGCCCATGGCTGTTCTATTTGTCTTTTCAGAAAGTGCTAGATGCCAGTGACCTAGGCCGTTGCCATCTTTCCCGTGGACTTGTGTGTCTGCCCTTGCCCCCATCTCTGTTCCAGTCTCTGCTTTCCACTGCAGGCAACAATCTTTTTCACATGTAAACTAAGTGCACCACTTCCCTGGTTAGAAATCCTTCAGTGGGCCCTCGACACTACAATATAAAGCCCAGGCTCTAATACCCTGCCAACACCTTCAGCTTCAGCTTCTCACCCCCGTGTCCCCCAAAGAACCTTCTACACAGACCCTGTGCTCAGCCATATTGTACGCCGCTTTTTCATGCCATGCTGTTTCCTGCTGCTTTTCCTTTCCTTGTTTTAATTTGTGCTATTTTCTTGGCTTGAAATGCCTTTGCTCCCTGCTCTCCTTTCTCATCCTTAAGACTCGGTTCAAATGTCAACTCTTGTATGCAATCTTCTTTGAGCCCCAGTCTGTTACGCACCTCTGCCGCACCTGGAGCTTACTCTGGGGCCGGCGTTTCTCTCCGTACTATGTGATTCATTAAGTAGCCCTGGTGGTGCAACGGTTAAGCACTCGGCTGTGAACTGAAAGCCCGGCAGTTAAAACCCACCCAGCAGCTCCACAGGAGAAAAGATGTGGCGATCTGCTCCCGTAAAGATTACAGCACAAGAAACCCTATGAGGCAGTTCTACTCTGTAACACATGGAGTTGCCATGAGTCAGAATTGACTTGAAGGCACACAAAACATGTAATTCATTATTGGTCTCTCTCCCTCAGTGAACTTGGAGCTGCTTGAGGGCAGGATAGGGTCTGAATCATCCCTATATCCCCCAGCCCCTGGCACAGGGAGTTGTTTCATAGGAGCTGATCACCAAGCAATGATCTCATCCCTGAGTGCTGAAAAATGGCGGGAGGCACCATTGTGACCTGGCCACCTAAGCCATGGCCCTTCCCATGAGTTCTGGGTGGGGCTAGGATGCCATATTTTGCCTAGGCACCTCAAGCTCCAGCCTGTGGGCCACCTTGCTGAGGGGCCCCACCCTGGTTCTCTGTAGGGATCTTTGGGTTTGGTATTCTGAGCAAGAAGGTGGAATATTGTGCAGGATGAGAACTGAGATCAATACCATCTGTTCCACTTGACCTTTCTCCAGACCTCTGGGTAGGGGTGGGGGGTGAGGGGGTGGGCAAAGTGTCCAACTGCTTTTCCATATTATTGGTAGCTGGTCGTCCCCACCAGGGTCACCCCTTAGTTCCCTGAGGCACACAGTCAAGAGTTGGTGTTCGCATGGCAGACTAGACTCTGAGGGGTAGGGAGCAGCTTGGAATGGTGCTAAACTGATTCCCCAGTGAGTTTCTCCCTTGTCCTGGAGTAACAGAGATACACAGATGTCAGTCTGCCAAATGCAGTGGTTTATTCAAAGGAGATGTGGTTAGCTAGCCTTGGCAATAGCCTATTGTAACCTAGGCAAGGCCAGCTGAGTCTAAAGTCAAGGACTCTCTGTTACTGCCTGTACTCACCCCTCCCACAGTCAGCATTCTGCCGGACATCTAGTTGCACACCTGGAACATATGAACTGCTTGGTGAGATAATGGGTGTGAGAGGGCTTTATAAACGATAAGGTTCCTTCCAATGTAAGGGGTTCCCATTTCCAGATAATGTGGTTACTGTGCCTGTTCTCACAGCACAGAGGTTAGTTGGGGTTTTGACTGTACTTACCCGCTGTGCCTTACTGTGCCCTGTGTAGCTGGGGTCTGTGGGATGTGGGTGTGTGGGTGTGGGTGTGTGTGTGGGTGGGTATGTGTGTGTGTGTGTATAGGAGAGGTGATACCTCAGTTTTAAGGAATTCTTTCATTCTTCATTGACTCAAAGACGTTTTTTCCACATTTTCACATGTAACAACATTGGGATGCATCTTACAATCAATGGCACAACATAGTATATAATCAGCAACTTTTTTTTTCTTTTTCAGTGGTACATAAAATAATAGACATCTTATAATCGAAGGCTTCTTAGAATTGATAAAATGCCATAATTGCTAACTTGGATTCCTCTTCCTCATGATAGTCACCCTCTTGCTGGAGAAAACCCCTTTGGAAAAATTTAGGAACAAACTTGCTGTAACATGCTGTCCTCTCTTTTTTCCCTGACTGCTTCCCAGCCAGGCCAGGCAAGCATTCTGCTTCCTGACCAGAGAGGGACCCACTGTGTTGAGCTGTCTCTTGGGACAGATGGTCTGTGGGCCGTGAGAGGAGGAGGCAGAGTGCACCTGCATAAGGAAGCCCACCATGCCAACTGAGGGGGAGGGAAGTTGAGGGAGAGGGAGGGAAGGAGCCAGACAAGCCCAGCCAGCCAGGCCCAACAACTCTGGTTTCTTTGTTTCCCAACCAGAGTCTGGCCAGACAGCTCAGCCTGCTTCCTGGGGGAACTCCTGGGGCTAGTCATTGCCAGGGGTGAGCTGGCAGAGGGCCAGGAGAAGGAGCCTACCCTGTCCTGAACCCCCTGGGTTGATTTGAGCTGCTGTCTGGCCCACACAGAGGAAGACAGTGATTTCCCCACCTCCTCCAGCAAGGTGGACGAAGGGAGAGGCTGTGGGCCTTTTCAAGGAAAAGTGGTGCTATGGCCTAGGGGAGCCTGAGCCATGGACATTTCATGGCAGTTGGAAATGGCCACCAACCTTTCCTCAGTCCTGGCAGCCTTTCAGATTAAGTCCAGCCCTTCTAACCTTGAGACCAAGCTCTTCCAGAGAGGAAAAGGTGTGTCTGCACTGAGCTCCAGGGATACTTGGGCACAGGAAGCAGAAGCAGCTTGTGGACATTTTTTCCCCCAGAGAGTTTAGCAAGACATGATCAGCCCGGATTACAGCTGCCCTCATGTAACTAGGTTAAAGTGTTGGCCTACTTAGGCCCCTCCTGCGTTGGCCTCCTTCAAAGCTGATGAGGCTGATTAGGGGGCTATTTCTGAGCCCTAGTCGTGTCCCCAGAAGGCTGGGGGCGGTCCTCCCTGTCTAGAAAGACAGTCACTAAAGCTGGATGGCCAGAGGCGGGTCTGCCCTGCCCATGGGAGAGCAGTGCAGTCAGACCTTATGTGTCCTTGTAAAAGAAAGAGTCAAATAATGGCAAGGCCAAGTCCCTGGATTTTGAACTTCAAGAACAAAACCAACCAATCCGTTTTCAGGGAAGGACCTAGTCCTGCACCTTTACCATCTCTATCCATGGAGAGAGATGGTGGATAGCCAAAATGAAGTCTTCAGCCATAGTTAATGATAGTCACTAGCTTTCACTCAGTAGGTTCTGTGCCTTGAGGGAGATTGTTATTAACTCCTCTGAGCCTCAGTTTGCTCATCTATAAAATGGGAGTAACTGTAGTACCTACATCTCATAGGGTTGCTGCAAGGATTGAATAGATGATACAAAAGGCACTTGGCACAGTGCCTGGCACACTGTAAGCATTCCTTTTGTAAATGTTAGAAGCCACCACCACCACCACCACCATCATCCTTGTCCTCACCAAGGCAGCAGAATGAGTGGGAAGAAGCTCAGTTTCTGGAGCCTGACAAGCCTGGCTTGAATACTGCCTCTGCTACTCTGTAGCTAGCTGGCCTTGGATAAGTGACAAGCTCTTTGAACCTGATTCTTAGTCTGTAAAATGGGAAATCCCTAAGGCTGTTGAAAAGTGTGTAACATGGTCCTTAGCTCACAGTAAGCACTCACTAAATGTTGGCTATTGTAACTATTAAAAAGGGATGAAAAGAAAGGAGTTTCTTTTTAACACTCAAGTGCCCTATGCCCCCTGCCTGGAGGACTCCCTGTGTAACCTCCCCTAGAGCAAAGGCTGTTGCCAGCACTTTCCCAGCTTAGGGGCAACTATGAGCAATTTCTATTTGATTTTCTCCAAGTCTGCAGTTTCTTCTGGAGTGGTGTAAACTCAAACGGAGGAGGAAGGGGCCGATTAAGCTCATCCACCCCACAGGAGCAATCTCATCCTATCTGAATAACTAGACTGACCCCATGCCCCCCTTTTAAGCCCTATCACCCATGAGTACCAGGAACCACATATGCTGGGCAAGATAAACAAGGACCAAGTCATCAAGGGGCATGGCTTCAGGTACAGAGGTCATTATGGTTGCCCACCACTGTCTCCGTACAGAGTTCCTGGAATTCATTTGTGTTTGAAGTGGACACAGCATAAGGAAATGTTGACATTACTCAAACCAGCACTGTCCTCAAAAAGATGGGAGTTTCCCACTCTTTTCAGTCTAAGACACTTCTTCTGCTCTGCCAAAATATGTGGGAGAGGGGAATATGATTGCCCCCTTCAGCTATCTGGCCAGCCCTTACCTCCTATGCTGAAACACACAAATCCACTTATACATGTTGACGTATGTGGTAACTCTGGATCATTCCAGAATACCACTTAAATAGAAATGCTAGTTTCAAAGTGGCTGTAGCAACTTTTAGTTTCATATCTGCCTGGTGTTCAGGCAGTGACTGCAACTCTCAGCAGCTTCCTGTCAGTAAAATGTGATCTAAACATTCTATTGTGTACCAGTTGAGCTTCCTGTTTTACAATATCCCAGATTTAATACTGCCTTCCTGCTCGCTCTTTCTACGTAGCAGGTGATTCAGAAATTTACTTTGATTTCCCTTTCCAGTGAGTTACTCCTGCTATCCTTTCTCTCCTCCTGCCCCATGAATATTGTTTTTTGTTTGTTTTGTTTTTTTCCTTGCCTCTAGGAATCAGGATAGCAATTTTTCAACCATGGGCATACTCAACTTCTCCTCAGGGCTGAAGGCAGCCTCTTAGAACAAATGGCTTCATCTCTACGCAGTTCTTCTCTCTCACTGGATGTCTTTCAAAGGGCAGCTTCACAGGAAAGAGTGTAACTTTCAGCCACTGTCTTAGCTACCTAATGCTGCTAAAACAGAAGTACCACAAGTGAGTGGCTTTAATGAACAGAAATTTATTTTCTCACAGTTTAGGAGGCTAGAAGTCTAAATAGGGCACTGGCTCTAGGGGAAGGCTCTCTCTGTCTGCTCTGGGGGAAAATCCTTGTCTCAGCTGCTCATTCTGTGTTCCTTGGAAATCTCCACGTGGCATTTATCTTTACCTCATTTGTGCTTGCTTGCTTCCGGGCCCAATCTACTTTTTATATCTCAAAAGTGATTAGGTTTAGGCTATACCCCACATTGATATGGCCTCATTAACGTAGCAAAGAAAAACCTATTCCCAAATGGGATCACATCCACATATTTTGTGTTTAGGATAGTGTTTAGGACTCCACATATTCTGGGGGGGACACAATTCAATCTATAACCACCACCAGATGCCATTTTTGCATGTACATAAACCTATTTGATGCACTCACGTAACTTCTCTCCCAGTCACCTCGCACGTTCCTGCTAAGGGAACAAAACAGCAACATGGGGGGGACCAAAACCATCTCCTCCTGCACTCACCAAATCACGATCATGCCAGTGGGAGATGGTTCCTGGTGCTGACATATCGGAGGGCCAAAGAAATTCCAATTTCCCAACAGGGGCAGCTGCGATTATGCTCTAATGCCACTCTGAGGTGGATGTCATTTAGTGAAGCTCTATAAAAAAGTGAGCCCTGATGTTGCCAGGGCCCCAGTCTGAATGACTTTTCCCAACTAGACTGAACTTCTATGCTCCTCACAACTCTTAGCTCAGAAGGGACTGCTAATTTGTTTTACAAAATTACACGATATTCATTTTGAAACCAAGCACGGTGTCATGTCTCTGGGGGAGACAAGCACTCAATAAATATTGATGGATCACGTTGAGCCTGACATTTGGAAGGAAAAGGCCAAAATGGAAAAGGAGATGAGGACTTCCCAAAGGCTCTCAAGATCACCAGGCATATTGGGGCTACAGCGGTGGTTTTCAGATTGTCCTCTCCGGCCCTGGGGTTCTGTTGGAATTGCTTCCAAGCTCCACAGGCATTTGATTCAAGGAACATAGATACATCATTATAAAACGCTAATAAAAATGTGACAAACACCGAACAAGCCCCTGATGTGCTACATTCCGAATGGGTTAGCAGGAGCCGTCAGGGTGACCTCAGGAGTGATGTTTCTCTGGCCTGAACTTCTCAGAAGCCTGTCACTGGCTCAGAAGGTTGGGACTGCAACAGGTTTTTACAGTTTAGGCCGCCTATATAGACCCACTTTTGTCAAATTACACAAGCACGATACCATCACTTATTTGTGCACATCAGGACCGTCTTCTTCTTGTACAGCCGAAACAAAATACAAAAATAAATTGACTACTGAGATTATAAGTGCAGCTGTGATTCATCACACCGATTATATATTTACATAGTCATCAAAACAGCCTTGTGGTTCTCATTAATTTTATAAGGAACTGATATACATTTGTGTTTTATAACAATAAAGTACCCTTGTTAATGAGGTGCTAGCTAAGATTTTGATTCAAAAGAAAAAAGGTCCTTCCATTATGGAGGGAGATAAAAGGCTGAACGATGACCAGCCGCTTGTGACTTGGAGGCTGCCTTTTAGAAGGGGCGTGTGAGCACAGGGAAGCCATGGTAGTTGGTGAGCACAAAGACACAGGCTCCAGACATAGAGACCACATTCTACGTCTAACATCTGGTAGGCTAATTTCATCATCAGTCATGCTGAAAATCTGCAAGTGTGCCCTTCACCAGCCCTCTAACCAAAAATCCCGTTGTCGTCGAGTCGATTCCAACTCACAGCGACCTTATAGGACAGAGTAGAACTGCCCCATAGGGCTTCCGAGGCTGTAAATCTTTACGACAGCAGATCACCAGGTCTTCCCCGTGCAGAGCAGCTGGTGGGTTCGAACCGCTGACCTTTTGGTTAACAGCCAAGTGCTTAACCACGGCATCACCAGGGATCCTTCACCAGCCTTCTAGGTGGGTCCGTTTCAACGATTTGGGCTACCTCTTCAATACACTGTGCACATAATCTATTAATGGGTCATTTATAATTCAGTTTGCCACCATGTTCTTTGGATGAGGAAATGGACTGGCTTCAGAGCAGTTCCCCTCATTGTTGAACGATTTCTTCCAACAGGCTTGGGGTTTGGAATAGGACGTTGTAGCAGAAGCTTCAAGTATCAAGGCAGGGCTGTTAATGTAGTAGCCAAAACAGTATATGCAGGGCCTGCCTCAGTTGCCTCCTCCTAGTCAACTATTCCTCATGCAGCAAAAACCTGGGCAAACAGATGGGAGGTTCGTAGAGCCTCGGACGAACCCACACTTGTCTGGACTCGTGGGGTCATGGCTGCCATTCTCTGAGTGGACAGTCATTCCCTGGCTCTCATGGCCTGCAAGTCTGAGTCCAGGTGTGATCTCCAAACAGCAGACTCCCCCCCACCCACACACACCCCCTTCCATTGATAGATCCCCTTGGCTATGATAGTATTTCCCATCAACAGAGGCACTGCCTCATCCCACACAACTGAGCTTGCCTTCTGAAGCAGTGGAACTGTGAAAAAGGTGCCCAGTGGTGCCTGAAATCTAAAGAGGAAATGTTCAAACTCTGGGAAGAATTTAGGTAGGTGGAGTGTGATTACTGAAGTTGAAACTGTCCAGACCATTGAGTTAACCACCAAAAAGAAAAGAAAAAAAAAAACCTATTGCCATCAAGTCGATTCCAACTCAAAGTGACCCTATAGGAGAGAGGAGAACTGCCCCATACGGTTTCCAGTGCTGTAAATCTTTACCGAAGCAGACTGCTACATCTTTCTCCCATTGAGTGCCTGGTGGGTTCGAACCACTGACCTTTTGGTTTGCAGCTGAGCACTTAACCACTGCACCACCAGGTCTCTTTCTCTCTCTCTAGACACATATCGACATACATGTATACATACATACACATATATATACACACACATATATATGAAGGCTGTGGGATCATTACTTAATGAACCTATTAATACTGTCTGGATCACTAAAAACTTTTACGTACCATTAAATACAAATGATGAGAAGGGTAAACCTTGAGCAGGTGGCAGTCTTAATGGAGTGCTCCCACAATAAAACCACAACACTCCTCTAGGATCTGAGATGGCTGGTTTTTAGTCACTGTGACTGATGTAAGCACGAGTCATAAAATTGATATGGTAGTCAGGCTTTGGGACGATGTAACAGAAAATTGTCCTGTGTATATTCACAAGCCAATTAATTCTGAAATGATAAAACTGAGACAGTAAATGATTTAGAAAGAGCCAGAGGTACTTCAACACCGTACTTGGTAGCCTTTCTTTCCATGGAGAAAGAGAGAAGACAACAGCCAACAGAGGTAGCTAACCAAGAGACTCCTTTCTTGATGCAGGTGCTTACCTAGCCCTTGGAAGTCAGTAGCACCAGTTATCCTACCCTGGTGCCGTAATGAGCGCACTTCCTACATTCAAGCGTTTCCTCCAGGCTCAAGGAGGGGTAGGACTCATTTCATACCAATCTGGAACTGGAGAAGTAACGGGTAATGGCTTTAAGTATGTAGTATGCCTTGTGTGTATGACTGTGTATAAGCTCTGGGTGGCCACCTCTTGGGCATTTTTAGATTCTCTCCTGTATTCAGAAAACAGCAAGGTCTTGATAGTAGGAGAAAGGCCTCCTACCTAATCAAATGGTTTCCTTGTATAGCACAGCTAATGCCCCCCCCCCCCCCCCCAGCTCACAAAGGGGAAATGACAGATTTGGAAGAAATCTGGAGCAGACTTAAGCACAGCTAAGCTCCTACCGGAATTCAAGTCTGATGCTTGCCTCAGATTTGTGGCCGGTATAGATTGTCTAACAAGGTTATACTAGATCACCAAGCTAGAATTCAGGGCTAGACAGAAGGATGACACCAGGAAATTGTTTGCTAAGGAGCAGCTGCAGGCAGGCAAGGTTTCCCGAGTTATAGTTTGGAAATAAATCAACATTAGTTCCTAATTATATTATTTCAAAGTCTTCAGTTATTAACCTTGTAGTAATAAGTACTGATGAGACCAAGAGCCTATGCTGAAGCATGATAAATAAAGAAACAACAAATGATATCTTGGTTTTAACATTTTATTGGGTAAATGATTTTGAAGGTAATAACAATAGTGTCAAAACTACTACAATATCTTTCCACAGCCATACCTTACAGACCCACATAAACCTTCTCATATTTTTTCGCTCATTTTTAATATTTTAAAGCCATACATATGGTATAAAATGCCCGTTTCCAATAGTTTCTTCAAACTATTAAGCAATTAAACGTGGAAGGAAGGAGGATCTAGTTATACTGAAAGAAGTTTTAGGTAATCTGTGATGTCTTACTGTAATCAAAAAATAGGTTATTAAGAAAGAAGGAAAAGAAGAGCTACTCCAGGTAGCTATTTGCTCATTACAAGTCTCACCATTGCATCACCAAGGACTCATTATGCTGGTGACTGATTCAAAGTAATTTCGGGGAACATATAAAACACTAAAATAACTTAGAAACTAGATCCAAATATTTCAAAAGTAATCAACTTTGATATACAAAAACAGTCAGAGGTGGTTACAAAAGTTTGTTTTCTCAGTGCGTCTATGTACCAGCGCAGTTACTGGGTCCAGAGCAAAATAAAACGTTTACTTTCTTCTGAAACAGTAATAAAAAACAAGGAAAACGTATCTTTGTATATAAAGGATCAATGCTGGTCTTAAGAATAATGTAATCAGAAACCCTTAAATCGAGAGGCACACAACGGATTTCTGCTTTTAAAAAATAAAAGTCACCAGTTTATTTAAATGGAAGAGGTGCTTACACCCCTTAAATAAACTTAATTCAATTTAACATCACTAGCAAAAATCACTTAGAAACTGTACAAAAATAAAAAAGTTAACACATTTAATCCTGCAAGGTTTTTGTAAGGACTGGAAGGCAGGCTTTTGGAGCAGCATTTGGGCATGGCTGGGGGCTTCTTTGGTTTGATCTAACACACATAAGAGATGGAACCTATTCCTGATGACAGTTTCAGACAGTTTCAAATTTCCTGCACATCTGAAGACAAGAAAAGAGGCCAGTATACAAACTTCTGGTGTGCTGGGCATTGGGACTGCACGCGCTGGACTGAAAATCCTAGAAGTGCTTTAGGTGGGGTGAGGGGAAAAGAGCAAGCCTTGCACTTCTCCACAAGTTATACTGACCTCACAGGGTAGGGGAGTTTGGAGAGGGTAGTAGCACATTCTCCGTGCAGTCAGAAGGCCACTTGAAGGAGGAGGGGAAAACAATTGTTCTTTTAGAATCTGGTACCTGGCTGACCTTGTTTAAGAACAAGAAAACCCTTCCAAAAATGGAAGCCTTTTGCTACATACCAAAGTAAAATATGTACTATTTTCCAAGAGGAAAAATACACAGTTGCATTTGAAAATGGAAAACTTAAATGGAACTAATTAACATTTAAAAGGGGCTATGTAAACTTTGTGCTACTCAAATGAAGTTCAAGTATTACTTCTGAGCTGTTTAAAGATCACTGAACTTACACAATATTCTGGTAATAAGAGTGCAATTCACATTTGTGTTTCTGAACAAATAAACCACAACTGGCTAGAACACAACCTGTGCAATTATAATCTTCGTCAGAGTTCAAAACACATGCTACATATTTCAACATGTTCAAAGTTAATTCAAACCACATATTTGACAGCTTGGTAATACAGGACAAAGGTAAAAGGGCCTAGCATTTGTTTGTTTGAAGCACACCATTACAGTTTGTATTAACACCCTTTACACTACAAAGTCTTTTAGTCAACAGCTACTTAGAGACAAAAATACACTGTGCATTAAGTTGAATAAAAAAGGAGACAAAACTATCCTTTTCCCCCAAGCCATGGTGGAAAATATTGCTGACCTCGTCCTTTGAAGCCTGCAGGATGGTTATTTCTTCAGTATAACATTATTACACTGGTAAGAAAATCTGTATAACATCTGCATATATCAAGGATTTAAAAAAATCTGATATGATTTTAGAGTCCGCATGACCAGTCACATGACCTGCTCAAGACTGATTAGCACCTTTAAATACATACACACGTATGTATGTATGTGTAAGTATACACACACACATACTTGTACGTAATAGATCTTTTCTTTAAAAAAACTTCAACCATAAGCTCACCCAGGACAGGAGCCTGTTGAACTGATGAGATGATGGATTCGATGAATTTCACAACAATATTGGTCTATTTTGTCTCTCTTCAGTTTGCTTGTTTTTTTACTTTTTTTTTTTTTTTTTTTTTTTGCAGCAGACAATATCATTCAACTTGTGCTCAGTTTCCCTATAAGGGCAAGAAAAAATTTCCATCAGGTAGCCACTTGTTTTCATACTGAAAGACTAATCTGCTCCAAAATGTTCCCAAGTAGAAATGAAAGGACTAAAAATCCCTTTCTAAAGCTCAACAGCTAACTTTTTCTGAATAATCTCTAGATTCAGTGGAACTGGCTACCAAGATTGCATTTCAGGCTAACAATCGGCTTTGTAGTTAAGGCATCACACCGGAAAATGATTAGTTCAACAATGGATGCTGTGGATGAAGGAATACCAACAACCTTCTAAGAACTCTCATCAAAAACTAAAGCAGTTTGCTTTGCCACATTGACAAGCAAAAGAAATTTGCCAATTATGTCACAAGCTAGAAAAGGATTCTTGAATTCTCAACTAGCAGTCTGTCACTTGTCCCAGCAACTATATGCATAACCTATACCATTTCAATATTCAGTGGCATATAGTTTTAGAATATATATTCTGCACCATATGTATAGTCATCACTTGATATATTGGTTTCCTGTTTAAAAAAAAAAAACTATATACACACATACATATATATGTGTGTGTATACATATATACATATATATATATTTACTAACATAAGATGAAGGTAACCTTTCTCCAGAATCTGTCAGTTTCCTGGGGACATACGGTCCTCCTACTGACATCAGGAAGTTCTCTTTGTATGTATCGTGAGAAGACTAGCCCTGCAAATGAGCGGGGCTCTAACTATATCATATCTAAGTGCCAACACCATTACTCCATTTTTATAGGTGTAATGATAACATCTTAACAACATAGTAAATGTGTTTCTATCACAAGTATGTAGTGCAGAAAGTGATTCAAGCTATTTCACAATTCTAAAATTCCAGTATTGTCCCCATGACAAACATATCTGAAATCATGGCATACACGAACTTCTGTTTCACTAGATTATCTTTACCATTTTTTTAAATGGTAGCTAAAATTGTCTCTGGCCAATCATGACTTATTGAAACCTAAAGCTAACAAATGTAAATTAAAATACAATAGACAAATGTCTCTTTTTGGTTTTTTGCTCAAAATATTTTTTTTCCGTTTAAAAAATACTTAAGAGTAAGGAATTTGTCTAATCTGTTGCTTCACATATAGAAACAATAAAACATTATAAGAATATTTCTCTAAATTGCCTTTTTTTCTACCCCCCCATTTAATTCCACTTAATTATACTCTTTTCAAAGGCACTAAATTCTATATATGCTCTCTTCTTAATATTCACTGCTCTTCAAAGTGATTTCTGTAGCATATTTGAAAGGTAGTTTGTACTTTCTTAAAACAGTGTTTTAGTTTGTAATGTCATTCTACAAAATGATGAGGCAGTCTCTTTTATGATAACCAGCACAAAAGGCATATATGATTTCTCACTCTCTGTGACAAGCCCTCTCATGGACCTCCAAATGTGAGATACTAGAACTAAAATCATGTATTTTAGCCACGGAAAACATATACTTAAGGAGTGAAGATCCACATATTAAGTTCTCGTAACAGTGAATTTTAGACAAACCCAAGAGTAATATACAAATACCTGATATTTGATATGAATTACTCCCGAACTCAACTATCAAAAATATCTACTTACTGAGAAAAACTAAAGAAAATTCTTAAAAACTGCACGCTTTCTTCCATCCACAGTTGAAGGAAGGAAGGAAGGAAGGAAGGAAGACGAGAAGGACAGAAAGATGGAAACCTGACTTAAATAGGAAAGCCAAATTCTATATAATATAAGGAAATAAACCCCCCAAAGTTATATATGCTATGCTGCAAAAAAAAAAAAAATCAATGATCAAAATAATAAAACAGGATCTTCTCAACAAATGTCATTTTCCTACCCGTTACCATGATGATCCTGACTATGTCAAAGCTTCATCATGGCAACGGAAACTATCATCATAAAATGGTACAGTAAAAGAGATAGCTAGACCAAGAAGGGGTAGGGTCTCCTGGGAAGAGGTCTGCAGAGAGGCCCAGTGACTGGTTGTGCGGCTCAGTGTCAGGAATAATGGTTGTATGGTGGAAGGGGATGCCCAATGCCATTTTGGAAATGGTGATGCTGGCGATGAGCAAGGTATTCAGCATAGCTCAGGGTCATCTTTTCACTACGGTACCTGAAAGAAAGTCATGGGAAAGACAAAGTTAACATCAGGAAATAGTTTAACATGCCAACATCAGAGTTAGGAAGGATCTCAGAGGTCATTTTATAAATGGAGAAACAGAAGCCCAGAGAGAAGCAGTGACTTCCCAATGTCACACAGCTAATAAGTAGCAAAGCTAGGTTCAGAACCCAGGAATCCAAACTCTCAGTCCAGTGCTCTTTCCACACTACAACTCCTTGTTTAATTTGTTCTTCTAGAAATTCCAGAAATTTTATTTTTTTCTTCTAGAAATTTTATTTCCCCCTTACTCCCAGTTTGCTGACAGGAAGGAACAGGGGAAAGCCAACCTACTACCATTATGTATGCATCATCATTCACTTGAGTACTTTTTCTTCAGGGATCTCCCATCTCTTTCTCTCTTTACCAGTTCTTTTCCCTCTGTGCACACATCTACTTAGGTCTCCTCATTAATTAAAAAAAAACTAAAACTTTTCTTAATCCCGGTACCCTTGAACCCTTTCCCGTCTCTAGTCTGCACCGCCACATTTGTCAAAAGAGCAAGTGTTTTCTACAACATCACACCCCCCTGGTTCTCCCCCTACTTCTCAGACTGCTCTTTAACTAACTGCTTATCCTATCCCTGCCCTGTAGGATTTTCCTACATTTTTATTGTCAGCTCTTTTGAATCTATACTCTTTTCCCCACAGGAAACCTTCCTTCATAGCTTCGGCTCTGACCTCTTTACAGATGACTCTCAACTCGCCATCTCTAGCCATGAGCTCTACACATGTACATTTTCAGTGACCTACTAGACATTTCTATGTAGCTATCCCAGGAAGCACTTCAAAACCAGGACGAATGCATGAACATGACTCTCCTGTGGACCTTATTTCAGTTAATGGCATCACCATGGTCCCTTTCATCTAGATTAAAGCCTCAAAGTCATCCATCTTTGACTTGTTCCTCTTCCCTACTTCTAAATGATGACTAAGTCTTTTCATTTCTTTATAACAGTTCTTTCCTTTCTTCCCATCCTACTGCCACAGCTCCCATTTCACATCTCTTGAACTGCTGCCACAGATTCTTAGATAATAGCAATGTCTCCTAACTAATTTTCCCATTTCCAATTCCAAACCTATACCGCTCCAAATCCATCCTGACTCCCCTGTTTAAAATGCTTCAATGGCTACTCTCTATCATATCAGTTCCAAACTTCTTAGGCTGGAATTCCATACCCTCCAACCAACCTTCTGGGCCATATTTTGCTTTAATGATTGCCTTCTATATAAGTACACTAAACGGCCAGACAAACTAGACTAACATTCCTCAGAACTTGCTCTATACTTTGCTTGGCTCACAAGGTCCTCTTTAAGGGAATCCCTTTCTTCCTCCACTCTCTACCTGTCAAATATTCTACCTATTCTTCAAGCCCAGACCAAAATCTACCTCCTCTTTGAAACCTTCTGTTATCTTCCATCCCCTCCTAGAATTTCTCTTTCCCTACTCTATGATCTCACATCACCCAACACATTCTATCTTGTATTAATAATTATTTTTGTACATGCTCTTCTAGTCCGCTAGACTGTGAGCGCAGGGAGAGCAGAAACGGAGGCATTTTCAAATTTGTAACCCCTCAGAGCTTAGAATAGTCCAATTTTTAGACTATAGGTATTCAATGTGGTTTTATGGAATTGAAATAAATGGAAACAGCAACCCATTTTCTTAAAACGTTTGGTATTTCCTTTTTAAATAAGTATCCCTATTATTCCATGCTGACATTTATTTTGCATTTGTAGGTCTAGCTCAATTGTGTTTTTCAGTAAGCTTTTATGGTAGACGTCCACCAGTGCCAAAATTCGAAGGTTAAATTCAAATTTGAGGACTGCTTATCAGAATCCTGGGGTTCTGCTAAGCAATGTCAAAAGCTAGCAAATAGATAATTCAGGTACTTTCTCCAATAATGCCGCCCAAAGTCTTAGGGCTTGCTTTTACAAAGCCAGAGTAAGCCAAGCAGAGTTCCATTGTATCCACCCTCAGTATGGCCCTGCCATTCATTTCCACTCTGGTTCAGAAAAGAGAAGCAAGCATAGTTAGAGAAAAAAAGGAAAATCAAAAGGTTATAGGCATATACATCCTGGTTAGCTTTGCACCAGAAAATGCCTTCTGTACCTGGTCAGTTTTATGGTTTTCCTGAATTCATTAGTAATTGGAGCTTTGTATCCTCCTTTCCTCAGTAAGGAGTCTATGGTCTGAATGTGGTCCCATCCTGTAGAGAGTCGACCAGATAAAGTATCAGTCAAGCACATGTAATGAGCACCTTTGGTTAGATACAAAGTGACTTCGTAGAGGTCAGCTATCACTGTCACCAAATGCCACCAACTCCTTTGGTCCTAAAAACAATTACACAGAAGAGCTAAGGTTTTATCCTGTACAGAAGCAAGTTCCCCCCACACACCTTAAATTCTAGCTATCTAAGATATCTAACAACATTGGCTTCATTATCTCAACCACATTTGAAGACAAGAAGTCTAAGAGACTGGCAGAAACTGCTCAGTCATGTTTCTGTAATGAACCAGACACTACTCTCTAACAGTGAAATCTTTTAAAAGGAGGAAAGAGTCTAAATGTCATTGTGCCAACTCGGTAGTATTCAGGACTCCCACACTCACACATGGTAATTGCTATTCCTAATGGTATCTTCTGTAGTCAATCAAGTGCATTTTGTGTTCTAACATGTGATGGTATACTAATATCCAAGGCACTCCATCTCTTATGTATGCTTTATCAAGTCAATGAGACATTTTCTAAAGCAGCCCAAATAAATCTTCAGATAGCTGCCTTAAAGGCTCTCTTGTTGTGGAGTTTAATGAGGTTAAATTTTACTGTTACATAGCTGACAGTGATATGAAACAAACATGGGAAAACAAAATTACAAATACTTTCTGATGAGAAGGAAAGCTCCATAAGATGAAGACGACATATTAATTTCAACTAACATGAAACTAGAATTTAGAAATGGCTAGAAAGGACAAAATACTACAGTGTGAAAAGTTATTTTGTAGTACAGTGTTGGTTCATATAGGCTTGTGATACCTCTATGAAAATAGGAAAACTTGTTGATTAGAAGCTGCAGACCAAGCATATAAAACACTAGCACTTCATGTATTCTCAACGGCCTTAATCTTAATGGGAAACCTACAATCTTAATATTAGTAGAATGAGTAATGGCAACCCCCTAAGAATGAAACATTTTGATACTGACAATGACAATGAACTATATGGCTGACTATTTAAAAAAAAAAAAAATGGCTTGCTTATGTCCCAAGGCTATGCAGTGGAATATGGGAAAATGGCACCTCAAATTAGTAGCAAATTGTTGCCTAAGATAAAATCCAACTTTTATAAATCTTTACTTTTTTTTAGAAGTATATTTGTGTGTGTTTATACTGTCAAACTATAGTGCAGAGATTCAACTTCGGTGTAATTCACCAATTTGATATAGACATTGCAGTGGCAGTGATGGAAGAGTCGTTTCTTATAATTTGACGTTGATCAATTATCAGACATAGCTGCAAGGCCAGATACCTCAGTTTAATTTGTGTATTTGTTTAAATTCTTCACCAGATCATATGAAATAAAGTACAACAATGACCTTGCTCCTTTGCAACCTCCGGTAGGTAGGTGGCGGTGCGTTTTGATCCTTTTTCATTGATGAATTCTATTCTAATGCCATGTACACCCACCTGAAAGAAATTGGCAGTTTTATTAGTACAGTCTTCTTTATAGAAACAGAAAGAAAAGGTTATAATTTAACTTTCAAGAGAACACAGTTCTTCCTTTCCCCTTGTGTTTGAAAGGACGTATCGGTTTTCTCTTTCCAAAGCTATGACTTTGGGTTGTGAAGGCCATTATGATGGCCATGAAGACTAAAAATGTGTATTTGCAGATGCCCAACATGTACTGGGCTATGCTATTCTGTTTGGAACTGGGACGGCCAATCTGGGGCTGTGTATAGAATAAGATAGTTGATGGCAAGAATCCTGCCCCCGCTCCCAAACTGTGGCTTGAGACAATCCGGAACTAGAAAAAAGGAACTGAATTCAAAGAGATAGCAAACAACCATCCTATTTTTCAGGTACAATCACCACTTCAGATTAAGTTCCAAAATCTCTGGGCTGAGCCCAATGGGTTTTTTAGTCCCAAACAGTTTGGGTCTAAAAATCCTGTTGCCATCAAGTCTATTCTGACTCATAGCAACCGTCTAGGACAGAGTAGAACTGCCCCACAGGGTTTCCAAGGCTGTAAATCTTTAAGGAAGCAGACTGGCACATTTTTTCCCCACAGAGTGGCTGGTCGGTTCGAACCACCAACCTTTCGGTTAAAGCCAAGCACTTAACCACTGCACCACCAGGGGTCCTTCCAAACTGTCTAGTCCCTTTAAAACCTTGAATTATATGTAATTAAGCAAACATGGTCAGGTAAGACTGAAAAAATATTAACAACCAGTAGATCCTACAGCATCATCCATTATAGATAGTATTTCTAAAAAATGCATACGGCTTAAAGTGGGCCAGTGGTAACCCCTCACTGTCTATCTACATCATTGCCCCCACACAGTACTGCTAAATTTAACAGCAAAACAAAGATTTCAAATCCATTTGGGGCAGGGCATTTTTGCAGTTTCTCTGGATACTAGCCCAGAGACCACTATAACTTTTTTTATGTGAAGCAGACAAACCTTTGGTGATGCTCTAAAAGTTAGTTTTCTAAGTTAAGTGTGGGCAGTTGCTTAGTAATTTTTTTAAGTAATACACTTTTTCTTTGATTAGCATAGAATCTAAAGCAATTTGTCTTTTCCCCTCATATTTCACATAGTTTATAGACCTAAAGATGATTAAAAAAAGTCCTTAACTTCTTTGCAAACAGTGATATTAAAAGTGAAATTTCAAAAGCATAAACAACCCCATTCTATTCTCCCAGAACTAGACTTGCTCTCAATCAGTGGTTCCCAAGTGGAGTACAAGGTCTTTCAAAGTACTGGAGGCAAGCTATGAGACCATGTAAACATTATTCTCCAGGAATGGGCCTTCTTTTCAAAGCAGGTAAGTGGAGTCATAGACATGCATTCTTTCCAACAGTATGGATGGAAGGTCTAGAAGACGGGGAGGGGAGGTCGATGAAAACCACTTTTGTTTCTTCTCTTACCCTGAAATTTTCCAATTTTTCAAGGAAAAAAATTCTCTGGAAATCCATTTTGTTCTTTCCCCCCAGGTCTTCATACTTCCATCCATTAGAGCCTGTCAGATCTTCTAGGCAGTTTTTTTTTTTTATTAAAGCATATCTCTGTTGCAGTTTCTTCCATCTATTTAGTATCAGTACACTTGTGAATCTCCTGCTGAAAATGCAACTGGGGAAACTGTTTAAAAACTAACACAGGAAGGCCTACCATTCCCTGTGTGAAAGGACTATGGACCACCAAGAAGAAATCTGAGTGCTTAGCTATCAGCTATTTCCAGGATAAAGGGCCATCTACTAATCTCCCCAGTGCCTGACACAGTACTGAGACAATGACAAATTTGCAGAGGTTTCTGTATACTGAGTTTCTGATCAGTGACTTTGAACATTTTTTTCCTTTAACAATATCAGATTCTTTATATTTTTAAAAATACACAGCATAGTTTATGCTCCCATCATTCACTGAAGTTAATTTTTAATCTTCAACTCTATTCTTCAAAAATCTGTCCTGTTAAAATTGAAAAGAATATTTGATGTTTATTCAGGTGTCTAAATAAAACTTCGGAGAGGAAGAATGTCTCCCCATCCGTGGTGTCCAACTGGTATGGAGTGCAGAGGGGCCACAACATTCATCAGAATTTTGGGAAGTTTCAATGCTTAGTTAAGCAAGTACAGTTTGGAAAAAGAACAACTCCCTAGGTGATTTTTATTCTAGGTGAATTAGATAATCTCTAATAGCCAGTCTAACTCTGACAAACTGTGACTATGTATTGAAAAAAAAAAAAGATTTAGGTAAATGGAGGGAGGTGATTTAAATACATTAGGTCCTGTCTTCATCAGAGAATACATGATGTGTTCTTCAACAAAAATTTCAGAGGTTTTAAAGTCTAGTAATTTAACAATTAAAACAACCATTAAGACTAATTGTATGGTATGTGAATGATATCTCAATAAAGCTGTTATATTATTAAAAAAAGAGAGAGAGATTAAGACCAAAAATGAAGGACATGTTGACCAAAATAAAAATTATTCACCAATAATATTGCTTTATTTACTTTTATAATTTGAAAAGGCCCCACCATCAAATTTGATATGGAAAAAAAAAATCATTAAAATTCTCTCCTTTTGAGCTTACTGCCACATTTACAGCTTTGTTTTCTGGCTTCCTATGATTCTGAGCAATTGAAAGACCCTATAGATTGAACTGTATGCATGGTGATTTTTAAAGTGAATCCTTTGTAAGAAATAATTTCTTTGATAAGTCAAAGATACACTTCACAAAGATATAAAGCCAAAAGCAGAGTGACTCATTTTTCAACTAGAAGAATCAGGAGAATGATAATAATGTTCTTAATAGACTCAAACCATAATAGCTTTTTGTTACCTGTTGAGCAACAGTATTTTCCTTACTCCCAGGACGACAAATGCCATCACATAGTCATACTGCACAATCAAAACAGGAGAGTGGAAAATGGCCTGATGTTGAGAATGACAAATTCTGGCTAACCTTTGTAAATCACTGGCTTTGCAAATAAAAAGTCATCTCCACTGAGATAAGCACCCAAACTAATTTTACACTGTTTCAGCGGGGCACCTGTCATAGCTGCAATGCCAGAAATGTAACCCTCATACATCAAAATTGAATCCTCCCTTACATAGACTGGAAAATCCTTTGGCCTAGAAGCATCCCAAAAAAACAAAGGCTACAGCCTTCTTCTTCTTATCAGCTAGATAAGAGACCCGCTAACCAAGGAACTGGGATTCCCTGAAGCAAACTTACTTTAAAACTCTATCTCAGTAACTTTCTATTTCTAAGGATGGGTAAGGAGATAGGATGTGGGCAAACTATGTTACCAAATATACCACTAACTAGTCCTACCACTGCCCAAAATACAGGCAGGTGAGCAAAAACTGGAAACTTGCAAATCTGGCCTTATGGGAGTCTGCAGGTCATTTTTAAAATTATTAGATGATCTGAAAACAAATATGCTTTCAAGGTCCATCAGCTGTGATATTATCCTTTTAATCAAGACTGTACTTTTGCTAAGCAAGGCTATAAATCAACTTGAATGGTAGTAAATTAAATGTAGGACTTATAGATAAGAGGATATGGAATTAAACAGAGCTGTATCTGTGTGTGCTGAGAGAACCCTGTGACCAGTTCAATAGACTCCTATTTCATGCTAAAAAGAAAGCCATATTTATTTTGACCCATTCCATAGCAAGTGATTTTTATTAATGCTATTATACAGTCGTTTGTTTTTAACATTGCTCAGAATGATTAAATATCAAGATTAATGTTAAGACCCTAAATACATATCTTGATTATTCTGGGGTTGATTATCCAGTTTGAGGATTATTTATGCATCCACAACTCCACGTGGCATCAGCCTCATCCTTTTTCTTCTCTATCAGAGAGCACAGACAGAGGAGATACACACAAATTAATCAATTTTGCTACATAGTAAAAGGTTTGGTAGGAGAAGAGATTCTAAATAATGGCTAAAATGAAGCTTCTAGACTGTCTACAGATTTCATTTATCCATGTTATCTGGTCCCTTGTTAGAAATGTGGCTTCATTTAAAACTATTATCCTCTAATGCAGTGACCCTCAACAGAGGCGCATTAAAAAAAAAAAAAATACTGCCCTCTCCCACCCTGTTTGAATACATGGCCCACACTATGCTTCACACAATTGCACAGGCAAAGCTTAATATACCCTAGTTTGTCTATAAGGCCAAGTGTTAGTCCTGTACCCCACCAGCAGCATACAAAAGGGTCTCGCTTTTATTTGTGGACCTAAGCAGCAAGCCAACATCTGAATATGCTGAAACATGAAAAAGAGTTATCTGGGTAAGTCGAGTAGGTTCCATGCAAGCCTTTGACCATTTGGATCTACAATTACCTCCACAGGTCCTGACCCTCAGAGCCAAATCTGGCCCTGGTCACATCCTGGCCAATGGGACCAATCTACTTCCTCAGGTGACATCCTGTCAAAGTAAATGCTACATTTAGTCCCACTCTACCCAATTTTCAGAACCAAATGCCTGGTTTCCCTGGAATAATATGGCCATAGTTCACATCACCCATTTTCACCTTGAATAAAATAAAAAAAATATCAAGAGGTCAAAGAATCGAAAAGTTGTCAGACATGCCTTTTTAGATGAAATCATTTCGCAAAATATTCTTTGCAATTAACAAAGCAGCCAGTTACTGGCCATTCGCATAAGCCTGCCCTGCCAGACTCAATATGCCAGTTCACTGAATTGAATGAAAGGACTCTGTCCCTAATGAGAGGAGCTCAGGATGTTTGGCACATCCCCCTAACCTTTAGAGGCTGGCATCACAGAAGACACGCATGCTCGCTCATAAAACAGCCCCTGGTACCACGGACAGAAGCAAACACTGCATTAGACAGCCTGTGGGTCTGACCTAGAGTCAGGCATTCCTTATATTCTTAGGAGGAAAAAGCCATATGTGGTATTTTTCCTAAAAGCACAAAAACCACCATGCAGCACATTCCACTCTTTCATTCACAGCCCTAGAGCACATTCTGCCCCCCAACCCCCGGTTCAGCCTTCTGCAAACAGCAACTCTTCCTTTTCCCAATGAAAGCAAATTCAACATACTTCAAACCTGGATCTACTCCAAATTTAACCTCTTGAATAATTATTCTTTGGGCAAGAAAAATTAAGGTTTCTGTCATAAAGGCTAATAACAATTTGTACAGATCCTAATGAATCACTTCCCCTAATCCTCATATTACCAAACAAATTTTGAGATTACATATTATCCAGATCTCCATCAAATCTTCAAAGTTGTGACTTTACATCACTACAATCCACCCACACCAATTTAAGAAGCAAGTCTGAAATTTTAAAGGTGCCCATCTGTTTAACATGATCCCTTCAGAATCTGGTCAAATAATAAATTTTAAAAACTGTTGCTGTAGTTCAATTTTTTTCTTAACTCAGTAATTTTTACCTCTGTAAACATTAAAAATTATAAACCTGGCCTATTTTTTGTTTACAAAACTAGGACACATGTATTACCAAAAAAGACATCCTTTAGAAAAGTATAAAGGAGAAAATAAAGATGACTAGTAATCTAGTACCACCTAGAGGTAACTCTTGCCTTAGTGACTTAAAAATAATTTTCTCCTGAACTGAAATGCCACCAACAACTATATTTTAGGCTGTTTTTTATCCATTATCCATTATCTAGTTCCTGTTGCTGTCCTTGCTTTCAAATATCCCTTAAGTAAAAGGCTTTTAGAAGCAGAAGAAATACTGGAAGCATAAATCAAAAAGGATAATTGATTACAAAACCATTGCTTGGACACAAGTAACCTTTTAACATATTCTACTATAAAAATCCTGCTTCATCATCTATCTCAGCTGAGGTTATTTTTTCTGTTGCTTTTTTGTGAAGACAACTGCAAAGGTCCCCTCGACCAAAATACGTATGTGTTTGCTCTCCTCTAAAACCCTTGCAAATTAGTCATCTTTAGCTTAGAAATTAGTTCAGTCTCCATCGACCAGTTCTTGGCTTTTGCAGAGCTTACCAAAGGACCAATTAGTGCCAATTTTGATTCATGTAGGAACTTAGACATCTTGTCTATCAGGAACACAAGCCTGCCAATTTACTTCACAAAGGCCATTGAACAACAATTTGATAACATTTATTTTAACTAACAGCTGACACACAACTCTAAAATACCTGATCTATCTAATAATCATCCCCACGAACTTTTAGAGAATTAGTGAGATTTTAAATAAATCATGGCTAATGAAGAGGTGCTTTGAAAAGCTATGAAGCCAAGCATGTTTACATATCATTTGCAATGAAAGAAACTGTCCTTACTCTAAGGTTTTACAGAGAACAAGTGACAGCTCAGAGTGCAATTAAGAAAAAGAAAACCAATTCTCTATAATGATTAATTACAATGAGTATTCCATAAAAAATGAACATCCTGAAGCTTTCCAAGGAAAGTTCAGGCAACACAGGTGACCTTTAAATAAAAAGCCTGCTTTTCATCAAAAGTCAGTAAAACACACTTCTACCATTTTTAAAAAGGGGAATGAGGAAGGGAGTGAATTTACAGACAAGGAAACTAAAGTTATACAATTTCTTAAAATCTGGAGATGTGAATTAGTTTACTTTTCAAGGCTGGGATGGAGGGAAATCACCTCTTGGTAAACATACGCAATATGAAATAATGTTGTTTGCCTGATAAGAAACTTTAAGAAAAATCCTATTCATGTTAGAACTGTACATTGAGTATTTGACTCAATACAGTTTTTCTCAGTCTACAAAAGAGATTTGTTCCTAAAAAGTTACATGTGGGTTGAACTTAGTAAATGAATTAATCTTAAAGTCAAGAGGAAGACAATAAAGAAACCCTATAGTGAATTCTTTCTGCAAAGCAAAATATCTATTTGTACAGTGAAAAATTATCCCCTAATCTATTTCCTTAATTTGGATTTACATGTATAATGTTCACTTAAAAACAGGGGATGCAATAATAAAATAGAGGCATTTATAGTTCCAGAATATTTTCCTTCCTAAAGAGAATTCTTTTGTGAAAAAGAAATCTAGAAAATGTACCATTTTTTAAACTGGGCTATTTTTCACTTTTGGTGCCTATGTTTAAGTTGGAAATGGCCATTTTTAAAGTTAGAGAACTCTTCTTATGACTTCTACATGGCTAGTGGTGACTCATTCTTTCGAAGCAAAATGAAAGAGAAGCAATTTCAAAAAAGGAGTCACAGAATCACACAGTGTCACAGTCAGAAGGGGCCTTAGGTGTTATCTAGTCCAACCTTTTCAGCTTCCTGGTAAAGAACTGAGGTTCAGAAAGGTCACAGAGCTGGCTAGTGGCAGTAAGGAATAGAACCTGAGTCTCTTGATTCTCAAAATTCAGCACTCCCTCAATTAAATGCTGGGGATACACACACCCATGCCAACTGTACATGACAGAGTAGACTATAATGGAACTCCTGGAGAAGAGGGCGGAAAACATCCCCCACCAAACAACACAATGGGAGGAAAGGAGGAAATAACTCGAGGAGGTCCAAGAATGGACTGAACAGCCCATTTCACTAAGGGTATCAACAGCTAACGGATATTTTTATGCATTGAATCACCTTCTAAGAAGTTACTTTACTTTCTATGGCTTGCTCCCCCACTAGGTTTCTTACACATTGACTTGTTGATTCACAGAAAATTCTTTCTAGATGGCCAGGAGGCATGAAACATTCCTTTCCCAGTGCTCCACAGCACATGGATAACATTTAAAGAATCAGGACAAAGACTAAATTATCGTTAATGATCGTGACATCTTACACAAAAATCTCAAAGTCCCTGGAAAAATACTGTGAGAAGCATTTTGCTAAATATATTAAGCCCGTATTTTTATTAAAAGGTAGCAATCTTAAAAGAGAGACAAAACATGCTTTACATCATAGTTGGGGGAAAAATAACCAAGGGAGGGGGACAACATATACAACTAGAAGCCATTTATTTCACTTGGTGACTCTGTGAGTGGCGCACCATCTGTGTATGAATGGGAACTTTTCAGTGGTACATTAAGAGGAGCTATAAAAATGTAAACCTTTAAGGGGGAAGAAAGGGTGAAAAGGAGAACATTAACTTCTAAAATCTATGGGAGATAATGACGGTAACCAATTTATTCATCTCTTCCGTCTCTTCTCTCATGAAGGTTGTTACAAAAGCGCTCTATGATTAACTGTAGGTGAACACGTCAGAAATGGAGCTGTGATCGTTCAAGAGGTATACTTTAGAGGTTGCTTTTAAAATGAAGTGCAGCTCTCTGAGTACCAGGAGTCCAACAAGGCTTATGTATAATGACAGGTGCTTTGGTACTTTAGGGACAGAGCCATACTAGGGGCTTCGAGTCTAGCTCTTTAGTCCAGGGACAGATTTTTGGCATCACACCACAACCATGCTGGCCAGCCCCACCCAGCATGAGCTGATTACCCATCAGTGATGTGTGCTAAGAAGGAACAGTCTTTCTTAAGATCACAGTGCATTGCCCAAGCGACAGCTGTACGGACAGGTTAGATATCATGATCCAGGCAGCTGGATATGGCAAAAACTGTCTTCTGGTTTGTGAAAATTCCATTAATTATTGCAATATGGCCTAAGGGTCTGCATTCAAATACAGAAAAGATTTCTTCCTCATGCCTCAAATGATCTTGTCTCTAAAGCACAGCAATAAAAGATGCCTGACAATAATTTAGAAAATATTTTTACTTCTGTCAGCAGATTGCTACATTAGCTTCCACAAGATCACTGGTAGCATACTTGCTATACGAGTTCTTCTACAAACAAAAGCTTATACATTTATATCATCCTGAAAACAACTAGCTATGAGATGACAGACCTAGAATTACCCCTTAAATTAAGCTCCAACTATTATGACATTGGCTTTATATGCACTCAGATCTTTAAAAGGAAACATATCTCTCAAACAGTTTAACTGTACCAGTTCTAAGATATGTATTGTTTTAGAGGGTTCCAGCATGGTACATGAGCTTTTCTTTCTTTCCAAAGTACCATGTCTGTCAATCATCCTGTCATTCAGAATTAAGATAGTGCTGTCAACTGAAGAACACAGAACAATGGTGATAAGTTCTTGTGTTCAAACACAAGGCAGAATCATGTTGGATTTCTCCCTTGGGGAGCAATTTTCCTCATTTAACAACCATTCTAGCCTTGCAGGTAGATATTTCAATTTATCAGATCATGAATTTTTTTCCCCAAATTAACTACTTATCATCCTTCTCATACCTACTGAGACAATAAGTAGATCTTGATGTGGGCAATGATCAGTGATCCCTGGAAAGCTGAGATCGCTGTTCCCGTTTGTCTTTACAGCCACTGTGGATGGTAGCGATCAGTGATCCCTGGAAAGCTGAGATCGCTGTTCCCGTTTGTCTTTACAGCCACTGTGGATGGTAGCGGTGTTTTTAATGATTACCCAGATTTATTGAGTGGCTACCTATAGACACTAATCTTAAATATTGTAATTGCTGTTTTGAGGAAATAAAACATATGGAAGCATTACTGATCATTCTGTCAATTCAACATTGACTTGAATTTAATTACATCCACCTGTGAAACAATTTATCAAGCATTCCTCACATTACAAACAGAAGCATTCTAGCCTTTAACACAAAGTTTGAAGTAAAGCCTACTTCCCTACTAACTTCCATTATAAAATCAGAGATACATTATCGAAAGAATTTTCAAATAGACTTAAGTTAAAAACATTAGATGAAGAGGACAGTAAGATGGTAAGTAGCCCTGTTGCAGTACACTTGTTCCCTGATCATTTGAAAATGAGGTGGCTATTCCACTGGTCACGTTCCTCATTCTCATGACCACAGAGATGTCTCTCTTGTTACTGAAATTACGTAAGTCTACGCTTTTTGAGATTTCTAGAATTTGCCCTATTCCTGCTTTGATCTGGGCATTTTATCCCTTTAACTGAAAATTCTACTACAGTAACACACTTCACCAGTGGGGGTCAACTCTCAAACTGTACTTTGACCAGAAAAACCCTTTATTAGAGGCTTCTGCTTATATAAAACATACTCATTACCTAATTTTCGACTTTAAAATTCTCTGTTCTGTAACAATTCTGTAACATTCTGTAATGATATCCTTGCTTTCCCTCTAATACAAATACTTTTCACTTCAGTTTAAAATTAGATATTTATGGTAAATAGGATATTTCATTTGTGGAAGAAAAGCTGTACCTATTGGACAGTGTAAAATTTCTCAAAGTAAAGAGTGTATTTTCAGAGTACAGACTGACTTCTCATAAAGGAAATTCCCAATAGAAATAAATTTATATACAAAGATCAACTATAGACAAAGACCTCCCCATAATCTTCTTATAAATAATGGTTTATATTATATTCATTATGATATATTTATATTTATTTATATTCAGTGATACCAGTTACATAAAAAATACGCAAATGTACTGATACAAAGACACAGAAAAGGAATGGAAAGAACTATACCAAAATGTTAATACTGCCTACCTCAGAGTGGTGGAAATATGAATATTTTGTGTTTCTTTTTTATACTTTTTTTAATTTTTAAAGTTTTCTTCTTCAATAAATTAGAATTATTATTATGGAGAGCAGGTATATCTATATAGAATTTTTTTTTGCATTTTTATTGTGGTAAAATACATGTAACATAAAATTTACGATTTTAACCATTTACAAGTCTGTACTCAAGTGACATAAAATACTTCACAATGCTGTGCAACCATCACCACTATCTAGTTCCAGAACTTTTTCATCACCCCACATGGAAACCCTGTACCCATTAAGCAGTCACTTCCTATTCCCTCCTTCCACCCACCCCCTGGAAACCACTAATCTGCTTTCTGTCTAAGGATTTGCCTATTCTGGATATTTCTTATACTGTATTTTTACGCAAATAACGTGCACCTTCAATGTTTGTTTGCCAACCGTGCCCTCCCTCCCATGAGGTATTTTCATAAGTTCTGCTATGCCAATTTTTTTTACATGTTGCTGTTAAAAAAAATTAGCATAGTGTGCTTATAAAAATGCCTCACGGGGAGGGCACAGTTGGCAAACAAACGTAGAAGGTGCACGTTATTTGCGTAAAAATACAGTAAATGCAATCATACATATATGACCTTTTGTGTCCTGTTTCTTTCACTTAGCATAGTGTTCTCAAGGTTCATTCATGTTGTAGCATGTATCAGTACTTTATTCCTTTTTAGGGCTGAATAATACTCCATTGTATGGATGTATGGAGTTCCTGGGTGGTTGGTGCAAAAGGTTTAAGCCACTTGACTACTAACCAAAAGGTTGGCGGTTCGAACCCACCTCAGCTCCTCAGAAGAAAGGCCTGGCGATCTGCTTCCAAATGGCCACAGCCTTGAAAATCCTATGGAGTGCAGTTCTACTCTGCAACACATGGGGTCATGATGAGTTGGAATCAACTTGACAGTAACAGGTTTGGGTTTTTGTTTTTAGTATGGATATACCACATTTTGTTTATCCATTAATCAGTTGATGGACATTTGTGTTGTTTCCACCTTTTGGCTATTATGAATAGTGCTGCTATGAACATTCATGTACAAGTTTTTGTTTGAATATCTGTTTGGGCATATACCTACGTGTGGAATTGTATCAATATATAATTTTTTAAATGTAGTAATGCTTTTTCAGAGTTATAAAGGGTAACACTTAGAATATCACTCCTACAATAATAGCATTCCATTTTCAGTCCCTGACTATGGTGCATTTTTTTTTTTTAAGCCCAAACCACATTCTTGCACTTAAAAATGTAATTTTCACCCTTACTCTTTGGAAACAAATTTCTCTTATGCCAAATACTTTTCACTATGATGAACTAACTAAAAAGGACAGTCTTTTCCTCTTACCATTGCCACCATAGCCATTCTAGCAGTACTTGATTCACTTTCAAATGCTTATATATTAAAAGTATAAAAATATAGGCATATGCACTTTTATTTTGCTTCAACAGGAAAGCATACCTTAATAGACACCAATATTTAAGCCCTAAGGAATGTACTAAATACCCAATACCAAATAGCAGTATAAAATCTTCTAGAAATTCATGTTCACAGATGATGACCAGAGGAGAAAAATATACTCTGAAAGAGTACACAGTACCAATTCTTAAGTGTTTTACCTCCCACCCTCCTAAAAGAAAACTGATACATCTCATGAACATAAAAGCACAATAATACTAATTTTAGCTGTAGGTGCTTGAAGTGGGCTAACGTGGATGAGGGTGTACTCTGGGCTCATCCTCAGCTATTGGATCCCCTAATTTTCCTTCCCCCAAAACATATGCCCCCATGTGTATTATTCATGTCTGTCTCTCTCTCTCTTACTCACTCACACACAAACACACACACACACACACCGCAATTCAGAAAACAAATATAAATCTGGCTAAAGAAGAAGCAGTAGAAGCAGCCTTGTAACAGTAGAAGAATCATCCCAAACTGTTATATTTATTAATAAGTAGAGGATATGATTTGGGACCATTTAAAAATAAAGTACTGGAAAATATTTCCATAATACTGCTAGACTTCTTGTTAAGAAAAATTCACATAGCAACAATAAACTTACATAAAAATATAAATTAGGAAAAAGTTTTATACAATCCAACTTTGCTAGAATCATCATCATCATTTTTTTCCTTTATGAAAAATCTTAAGATGCATTCATGTTCTGATAATGCTCCAGAAAAAAAATCTTACCACAAAACCCAGAAAGAATGCTTTCATCCTACTCTCTGTAGAAAAGTTTCTAAATAGCTCTGGCATAACAACAATAATTTATAGCATAGAGATTTTTCACATGAAGATTAAGAACTTTATAAATGTCTTATTCTGAATGTGGCAAAACTGAATTACCGTATAGTGAATTGTCCAAAGTCTCATTAGGAATCAGAGCAAAGCCAAAAATAAAATTTAAGTCCAATTAACTGTCAAGATAGTGATCTATCCACAAGGCAAAATATCTCAGTTACTATGGAAGATGCTCCTTCTAAAAACACAGGACAATTGTATATCATAATGATATTGTGATGTCATTTATGAGAGTGTGTGTGAGAAAGAATGCTATGCATATTACTGAATTCCCGTTGTTTCATTCTTATAGCATTTATTTCTTTATACTTATTACTTCTCTCTGCTACTAGACTGTAAGGTGTTTTATGGCAGGGGCCAAATCTTACCACTTTTGTACATGTAGTACAGTGCCTTGAATACAGTGGGCATTCTGTATGGGCTGTGTTTGTGTATAAGATTTCATAGACATACACTCAATTATCACCTCCGAACCACCAAAGTAAATCATGGTAAGGACCTCTGAATGTCATTAATAAGCCAACCTCATATACTAAAGAATAATAAAAATATAATCAATAAAGTCTACTCCGATCATGGAAATACACAGAGATACCCTAGATATAACCTTAATATTATTTGTTAGTTGTGATTAAGTGCATAAATTAAGGTAGTAAAGAATGAATTAGCATTATTTAACTCTAGTTAATCAACACTCTATTATGAGCTGATTTCCCCAGCGGGTGTATTATCCTAACTCTTTTGCTCCTTGTTTCTGAGATGCATCCTCTGACCAACTGATCACTTGGTGGCAGTTATACCAGAGTACACATGAATGGAGATAAGAGGAGAAATAAATTCCAATCAATCCTTACTACTTATTAACAGGTTTTATGAGGTGCTGTTGTGAAGTAGCAGGATAAAAATGAAGACTAAATTCAGTTTGAGGATTATACCATTCCAAAAACCTCCTTCACATATATCTCATTGATCAACTGTGAGTTTTATTTATCCGTGTTACTCTCGACCTCCATTACTAAAGAATGGGCTGAAGGACTTATTTTCTGGGCCTAATTTTTAACCTCTACTCAGGAACTACCCTCATTTTGCTTTAAAAATTTTCAACAGTCTTACCTCCCAGTCCAAATAATCACAGACATCTTCAAAGTTAGTGAGCAGAGATACTGAACAGAAAAGCCGTGGCAGCTCATCCCTTGTCATTGGGGGAAAACGGCTATCTTTAAGGGCACTGTTGAAAACAAATATTAAAGCAATCACTAGATATGACATTTCCAAATTTCAAATGCAGACAATCATTTGAAAAAGAGATTTAAAAAAATTACATGCCAGAGCTACAATCATTTTCAAATATATTCAAAGACCCCCAAGATTTTAGAAATCTTTTTTTTTTTTATATTTTATTGTACTTCAGGTGAAGGCTTACAGAACAAATAGTTTCTCATGAAACAGTAGTACACATGTTGTTTTATGACATTGGTTAACAACCCCACAACATATCAACCCTCTAACTTCTCAACCTTTTTTTTTTTTTTTGGTGAAAATACACATAGCCAAAGATACACCGTTTCAAAAATTTCTACATGCACAGTTCAGTCACATTGACTACGCTCTTCCAATTTTGCTGTTATTCTCACTTAAGATGAAGGCTTACAGAACAAAATAGTTTCTCATTTAACAGTTACTACAAATGTTGCCCTATGACAATGGTTAACAATCTCACAACACATCAACAATATCCTTTCTCAACTTTGGGTTCCCTATCACCAGCTTCCTTGTCCCTTTCTGCCTTCTGGCCCTTGTCATTGGACTCCTGTACCTCATTAGTCCCATTTAGTTTTATGGGGCTGTCCACTCCCAGGCTGAACAGTGAACCTCGGAGGTGACTTCACCACTGAGCTAAAAGGGTTTCTGGGGGCCATACTCTCGAGGTTTCTCCAGTCTCCTTTAGGCCAGTAAATCTGGTCATTTTTTTGTGAGTTAGAATTATGCTCTACATCCTTCTCCAGTTCTGTCCAGAACCCTTTTTTTTTTTTAATTTGATAGACTGTGCCTGCTAGTCAATCCTGTGACTACTTCAACTGTAAAGAGTGAATGATCAATGACATTTCCTATACAGTCATTTCCTGGTGCATTTCCCTGTTACTTGTAGAATGTGAGAATGTTTTGTTTTACTTTTGAGGGGAATAAAAACCAGACTCGTGGAAACTTGTTGGAAGACTTCAGGACCTAGTGCTGGTGGGGAAAAAGTGTGTGTGTGGTGTTGTTGTTGTTAGGTGCCCTCGAGTCGGTTCCAACTCATAGAGACCCTATGTTCAACAGAATGAAACACTGCCCAGTCCTGCGCCATCCTCACAATTGTTGCTATATTTGAGCCCATTGTTGCAGCCACCGTGTCAATCCATCTCCTTGAGGGGCTTCCTCTCTATTGCTGACCCTCTAACTTACTAAGCATGATGTCCTTCTCCAGGGACAGGTTCTGCCTGATAACATGTCCAAAGTACGTGAGACAAAGCCTCACCATCCTCGCTTCTAAGAAGCATTCTGGCTATACTTCTTCTTAGACAAATTTGTTTATTCTTCTATCAGTCCATGGTCTATTCAATATTCTTCGCCAACACCATAATTCAAAAGGTGTCAATTCTTCTTCAGTCTTCCTTATTCATTATCCAGCTTTCAGATGCATATGAGGTGACTGAAAATATGGCTTGGGTCAGGTGTACCTTAGTCCTCAAAGTGATATCTTTGCTTTTTAACACTTAAAAGAGGTCTTTTGCAGCAGATTTGCCCAATGCAATATGTTATGTGTGTATATCTATATCCATATCCATATCTATCTATATCTATCTATTTACATATCTATCTGTGTGTGTGTGTGTGTATATATTTATTTATTTACATCTCTGTGTCTGTGTGTGTGTGTGTGTGTGTGTGTGTGTGTGTGTGTGTGTGTGTATATAATGCTGTAAAAGAAAAGTTTATACTAGGCTGGCCAGTTACCATAGAATAGCACTCAAATAGTTCAAAAAGAGATCAAAATTTCATTTTCTTCAAGCAAAAGAAATAAAAGAAAATGAATATAATCATGCAAATTATAAACTAAAAATATTCACAAGGATTTCAGACCGCCTATAAAGGATAATTCAAGATCTGGCTCAAAAATTGTGAAATGACAGGAAATAGGGCTACTTTAGGAAATAAAAGTATGATTAGGAGACCATTAATCACATCAATGGACTTCTAAGTACATCAACTCTGACTTGATCCCATAATCAAGTATAGTATATCACAATGCCAAACTCTAGAAAAACCCTCTGTAAGGGACAAAAATGTTGGAAGACCATAATTCCTCCTGTAATAGTAGAACAGACAGAAATACACACACACACACACACACACACACACACACACACACACACACACAAGCAATGTATGTTCCTTGTACTTTTAAAAGAAACCACTTCCTGGTCAAGAAAAACAAACACACTTCTGATTGCACACATATTAATGGCACTACTAACATTCAAGCCATCCATCTTTAAATGTCCTATATAGCAAGCAGACAGGCTGAGAAAATGTTTTCACAGATTAATTCCTAGAGGAGAAGCCTACAAACTGCTTGTTTGGTTCATAATAAAGTTCTGAGACCTTTGGAAATAATTTGATTCCTTCTTTGGTGAATTCCTCATTGCTGGATTTTCTTTTTTCCATTCCTTCCTTTTCATTCTGAAACTTGCTCACTCTATTATACAAATACATTCCTATATTTGTCAGTACTTTCAATGCATTTTCGTGCTCATTCTATCCTGATATACAAAGGAAATGCTTATATGAAGATATACAGATGCCTTATATTTATAAACTATAAATCAGGATATCTGTGATAACTCAGACTCTGAGAAGCATTTCACTATTTTATAATTTAACAACATAAATTTCCTATGCTTTGGTTCTTTCATTTTCCTACTTGCAAATAAATTTTTTAAAAAAATTTTCAAGTACTCATTCAAAGCCAAAATAAAGACATATATGTTCGTGTATACCCCCTCCACATACACACACAGGCACACAAATACTGAAGAGAAGCTATAAAACCTAGACCAGAAGAATGCCATGCATTAAGAACCAAAAGGCCAATCCTGTTTTCACTTTTCCTGTTAAAAAGAAGGAAAAGAGAGAGACAAGTCTTATAGATTAGAATCATATAAAATGTAATTTAAATACACTTTTGTAATTTCTAGTAGTTATAGTAACATTTTTATGTATAACAGCTTTATTGAAATATAATTCACCTACCATAAAATCCACCCTTTTAAAGTATAAAATTCAGTGGTTTTTAGTATATTTACAGATTGTGCAACCGTTGCCACAATCTAATCTCGGAACATTTTCATCATCCCAAAAAAGAAACACCATACCCATTACCAGTCACTCCCCATTCCCTCTTCCCTCCAGCCCCTGGCAACCACTAATCTACTTTCTGTCTCTATAGATTTGCGTATTACGGAGGTTTCATGTAAATGTAATCATAAACGTGTGGCCTTTTGTTTCTGGCTTCTTTCATTTAGCATAATGTTTTTCAGATTTATCCATGTTGTTGCAAGTATCAGTACTTCATCCCTTTTAGTGACTAATAATATTCCATTACACAGATATACTACATGTTGTTTATCCATTCGTCAGTTGAGGAACATTTGGGTTGTTTCCATTTTGAGGCTATTATAAATAATGCTACTATGAACATTCATTTACAAGTTTTTGTGTGGACATATGTTTTCAATGCTTGGTCATATGCTAACTCTAACTATTTAAGGAACTGCCAAACTGTTTTCCAAAGTGGCTGTACCATTTTACATCCCCACCATCAATGGATGAGGGCTCCAATTTCTCCACATCCTCACCAACACTTGTTATTGTCTTTTTTATTATAATGCTAGGCCTCCTTTAATGAAAATCTGTTTGTATGTAGCTCTAGCTTTTACATTAAAACAATACACATGCTGAGGTCTCCACAGTTCATTTCCCAACACTTTGAGGTAACTTATCATTTTGTTTACATTATGTCCTAGCAAACTAATGAAAGGTAAATTTTAGCTCAGTGCAAGTCAAACTATTTCAAATATGTGAAATTTTCAAGTACCCAAAATGTAACTGAGAATAAGACTAGCAAGCTTTTTTTGTGATACGGAGCCTTGTTGCTCAATCATTCTAGGCTTTAAAAGAAAAGAAAGTTTAGAACAAGCAGGAAGTGGGAGAATGCGAGCATAGCGAATGAGAGAAAGTGAAAATGATGCCTCACCATATCAAGACCCAATCTATTAACACCTAAGTGTTGTGAAATACTGAAGGTAGAATAGTCAGAATGGAAATAGTCTGATTTTACAGAAAACACTCACACAAGACTTTTTTTTCTAAACAAGCCTTTAATTTTTTTTCATTTTTTATCCAAACCTAAGTAACTTTTCATTAAATTCACAAACACAGAAAAATTCCAAAAGGTAAGAATCTCTTAATGTCTCTAAATGCAAATTCCTAGGGGAAAGAACTAGCAATGAAAGCCTAGCAAGGATTTAAGGGATTATAAAAAGATGAAAAACGCAGCTGGAGACTGACCTCAGAGCTGCCAGGCTGGTGTGGATAGCTGACGAACAAGAGGATTCAGCTTTCCTCAACCAAGCTCTCTTTAGAATATAGAATATGCCATATTAAGCTGAGACTTCAGAGAGTATATTGCAGTCCAGAGTTGGGCAGTAATTTGCTCACGGTGAGCCACCTAATTAGTGACAGAGATAGGAATGTTTTTGTTGTTGTTAGTTGCTGTCAAGTAGGCTCCTACTCATGGCAACCTTACGTATAAGGGAACGAAACATGTTCGTGATCATTGGTATGTTTGAGCCCATTGCTGCCGCTATTGTGTCAATTCATCTCATAGAGGTGAGGGTACACCCTAGATTTTCTGACTCTAGTTCAAAACTTTTTCTAGTATCACACTTTAGTGTGGATTTTTTTTAATTTAAAAATTAAATGATTGTCTCACTTGATAATTCTGATCTCATACCTGAAATGCTTCTGCCTAAAGAAGATAAATAATAATGCAATAGCATTCATCAGTAGCCAAAGGGTAAACAGCGCTAGACTTCCTGTCTACTGGAAATCTGTAGGAATAAAAAGAATTTTAAAATATTAATATTGTCCATGGAAAGCATTTTATGCCAAAGTAGTGTCTGACAATTTAAATTCTAGGCAGTCTGAGGAACTGACAAACAAGAGGATCTTGTAATAAATTTGTATGAATTTCTCTTTGCTATAATAGGAAGCTATTTTCTAGTTTAAATATTGCCAGGAAAACAAAAAAACACTTAAGTACCAAACCAGCTGGCTGCTCCATCACCCATAAGATGGATGGGTAAGGTTGAAACAACATTTTAATTCACATACCAAGTTCAAATTGGCACCTTCCCAAGAATATATTTCACCTAATTTAGAAGCAGCATTAACATCCATCAAATTTAATATCTAATGTTAAATAGAACTTTAATGAAAATGAACGTTTTAAGAAAAAGAATTAAGAATTTAGCAATCAAGGAATCAAAAGGTTTGTAACAGTGGCTATGTTAAAAAAACAGCTGAAAAGAAGCAAAACCTAGGCTCATCATAAATGCTATTACAACAGAAATGATTTCAACAAATCTCTTACTTGTTTGTTCATTCTATTCATTTATTTTCCAAAACACTGATAATCAGTTAACCAGTGGAAAGTTAACAAACTGAGAAGGGCCTCATATTAGAGGCAACTGTCTTTCAGGAAAAAAAAGTAATTTAAACAAAAATTAAAATCATTCTGTGGATAGGATGAAGAAAAGCAAATCAAGCATACATTAGTCTAAATAAAAAAGTTTCTTCATGAGGGGTTTAAATCATCTAGAAATTTCGTATCTGCCTTTCTTCATCAGAGCTTCTGAAACAGAATGCACATGTACATGTTTGAAAGCCCAGAAACTTAGAATACTAGAATCCTAAACCCAAATGGAAAAAATTATCCCAAACCTCTCTTTCAAATTAAGTAGCAATTTTTTGTTGAGGTTGTTGTTAGGTGCCATTGATTTGGTTCTGACTCACAGTGACCCTATGTACAACAGAACAAAACACTGCCCAGTCCTGCACCATCCTCAAAATGGTTGCTATGTTTGAGCCCACTGTTGCAGCCACTGTGTCAATCCATTTCATTCAGGGTCTTCCTCTTTTTCGCTGACCCTCTACTTTACCAAGTATAATGTCCTTCTCCAGGGACTGGTCCCTCCTGATAACACGTCGAAACCACGTGAGACCAAGTCTTACCATCCTCGTTTCTAAAAAGCATTCTGGCTATACGTCTTCCAAGACAGTTTTATTCGTTCTTCTGATAGTCCATGGTATATTCAATATTCTTTGCCAACACCACAATTCAAAGGCATCAATTCTTCTCTGGTCTTACTTATTCATTGTCCAGCTTTCGCATGCGTATGAGGCAACTGAAAATACCATGGCTTGGGTCAGGCGCACCTTAGTCCTCAAAGTGACATCTTTGCCTTTTAACACTTTTAAAGAGGTCTTTTGCAGCAGATTTGCCCAATGCAATGTGTCTTTTGATTTCTTGACTGCTGCTTCCATGAGCGTTGATTGTGGATCCAAGTAAAATGACATCCTTGACAACTTCAATATTTTTCCATTTATCATGATGCTGCCTATCGGTCTAGTTGTGAGGATTTTTGTTTTATGTTGAGGTGTAATCCATACTGAAGGCTACAGTCTTTGATCTTCATCAGTAAGTGCTTCAAGTCCTCTTCACTTTCAGCAAGCAAGACTGTGTCATTTGCATAACTCCTGTTGTTAATGAGTCTTCTCCAATCCTGATGCCACGTTCTTCTTCGTATAGTACAGCTTCTCAGGTTATTTGCTCATCATACAGACTGAATAAGTATGGTGAAAGGATACAACCCTGACACACACCTTTCCTGACTTTAAACCACGCTGTATCCCCTTGCTCTGTTCGAATGACTGCCTTTTGGTCTATTTATAGGTTCCACATGAGTACAATTAAATGTTCTGGAATTCCCATTCTTCGAAATGTTATCCATAATTTGTTACAATCCACGCAGTCGAATGTCTTTGCATATTCAATAAAACACAGGTAATATCTTATGTGTATTCTCTGCTTTCAGCCAAGATCAATCGGACATCAGCAATAATATCCCTTCTTCCACGTCCTCTTCTGAATCTGACTTGAATTTCTAGCAGTTCCCTGTCAATGTACTGCTGCAACCATTTTTGAATGATCTTCAGCAAAATTTTACTTATGTATGATATTGATCGATAATTTCCACATTCGACTGAATCACCTGTCTTTGGAATGGGCACAAATATGGATCTCTTTCAGGTGGTTGGCCAGGTAGCTGTCTTCCAAATTTCTTGGCATAGATAAGTGAGCACTTCCAGACTTGCATCTGTTTGTTGAAACGTCTCATAGCAATTTCAGTTTCCCCAAAGTTCAAAAAAAAAAAAAAATAATGGACATAAAACAAAATGCAAAAAGTAAGTGACAATTCATCAAAGGAGCACTGTGAAGCAACAAAAGACACAATTATGGTTAAGGAAGAAGGAAGGGAACCTTATTTCTATGAGGGCTGTGACCAAAAAAATGTTCAATCATAAGCCATATGTAAAGTGTTATTTATTTAGGAGATGTCTTTTCCCTTTAGAGAAATAAATACAACCTACTTGTTGCTCAATGAACATTAACATTAAAATTTATTAATTATAAACTCAATGAATAAGGAAGACTGAAGAATTAATGCCTTTGAGTTATGGCGTTGGAGAAGAATATTGAATATACCACGGACTACCAGAAGAACGAATACATCTGTTTTGGAAGAAGTAAAGCCAGAATGCTTCTTAGAAACGAGGACGGTGAGACTTCGACTCACTTACTTTGGACACGTTATCAGGAGGGAGCAGTCCCTGGAGAAGGACATCATGCTTGGTAGAGGGTCAGCAAAAAAGAGGAAGACCCTTAATGAGAAGGATTGACACAGTGGCTGCAACGATGGGCTCAAGCATAACAATGACTGTGAAGATGGTGCAGGACTGGGCAGTGTTTCGTTCTGTTGTACACAGGGTCGCTATGAATCGGAACTGACTCGACAGCACCTAACAACAATAACAATTCTAAACTATATATATTTTAATGTGATATGATGAGTGGGGAATGGAAGCAAGAACTAAGGGATAGAACAAAAGGAAGAGAAGGTAAAAAGGAGGGAAAGAGAAAAAAGAACATGTATAAGAAAGACGGATAACGGATATCACTAAATTATATACCCGAAAAAATGTGAATTGGTAAATGTTGTGTTATATATATTTTTACAACAATTAAAAAATAAAGATGAAGAGGAAGAGAAAAGCAAGAAGCAGAAAAAGGAAGTGGGAGTCAAAGAAAGTACAAAAATGGGAAACACCTAAAAAGGGTATAAACAGAGACATACACAAAGGGACAAAGAGAGAGTAAAGAAGGGAGGATGGAAAGATAAGAGCAAGAGGGAGATAAAGAGTGATAGGATCAGTAGGATTTGATATATATTATTTTACTCCTATTCTACGGCATTCAATTAGGCTTTAGGGTGTTATCACCTACTGCCCTCTGATTAACTTAAAGTTCTTGAATTGCTCTAATCCTGAAGTCTTAAAAGCCTCTACTCTCTATAATATAGCCATAGCTGCCCACCAGGGGGGAAAATTACTCTCTGGACTGCAAGCTGTGATGGCCAGAGCAATATCATCAGAATCTGCCTCCTAGGCTACAAGTTCCTCACCTTTAAATTAGGAGAATAGGTTGTAAATTTGATTTAGTGGCACGTAACTAAAAATGGATAATACAAGATCCATAAAAAATAGATGGTTAAGTGTTTAGTGTGTATGGTAGTTATTTCTCATTTCCCTCCATATCATTTCTATATAATGCTTTTTCTGTAGAGTTTCTGGATTTACTCTATTCTGTTTTTGTTTGAAATGAGCTAACAGAAATGACTTGTTTTAATTATTTTTCTAATAAAAATCTTTTTTTTTTTTTTTTAATATATATTTTATTGTACTTCAGGTGAAAGCTTACAGAGCAAATAATTTCTCATGAAATAGTAGTACACATGTTGTTTTTTTTTGACATTGGTTAACAACCCCACAACGTATTAAGCCTCTAAATTCTCAACGTTTTTTTTTGATGAAAATTACAGATGGCCAAAGATACACCGTTTCAAAATTTTCTACATTCACAGTTCAGTGACATTGACTACACTCTTCCAACTGTGCTGTTATTCTCACTTAAGATGAAAGCTTACAGAACAAAATAGTTTTTCATTTAACAGTTACTACACATGTTGCCCTATGACAATGGTTAACAATCTCACAGCACATCAAGAATATCCTTACTCCACCTTGTGTTCCCTATCACCAGGGGGCTTCCTTGTCCCCTTCTGTCTTCTGGACCTTGTCAGTGGACTATTGTACCTCTTTAGTCTCATTTGTTTATTTATTTATTTATTTATTTTTATTTTTCTAATAAAAATCTTTAAAAATAGTCTACCAGAGTACAGTGAACATAATGTTCTCTTTATGACTCAGATTCATCGTCAAGACTCAATATGACTTTTGGGTCACTCATTGCTATACCATATTAGAACAGTGTGGTCAATGACCTTAAAAAGAAAAATATGTAGGTTTGGAAAACAGATTATAGTATGACCAACGATTATCATCTTGGGAAATTTGAGAACATGAGGTCATCTCTACCTTCAAGAGAATGAAACAGAACAATAACCTGACATAGACTTTCAAAGTTTCCAGGAATCTCAACTTTGTGTTCTCTAAATTAGGATACTATAAACTGAACTACTTTCTAAATTGAATTAAATCTAAGTTTTATTGTCTTTCTCTTAAAATTTAGAAACCTCTACCACCCAGAAGAAGCATTATTTCCCCAGGGCCATCAAAAGTGTGTTCAAGGTATAACAACAATTTCCTATGACTTACTGTCCATAAACACAGCCCCTGAAAACACAAAATTGAAGTCATCATTAATACATAACACTGGTTCACAGTCCTATAGAAGACAGCACAGCAGAATGGTCAAGAGCTTGGGTTCTACAGTCAGACATACCTGCATTTGAATCCTGGCTCCACTGCATACTAGCTGTGTGACATTTGGGTAAGTTTCTTAACCTACACCAGCCTCTATTTCTTTATCTATAAAATGGGGATAATAATAGTACCTACCTCATAGAACTACTGTGAGAATTAAAAATAATAACTGCATAAGTGTCTTGCATACACTAAGTGCTCAATAGTGGCTGTCAAAGAGTTTTGATTGATCATTAGCATATTTTGTAAGTATATACCCAGGGTTGCCCCCATATGATGGCTTTGTTGAAAGGAAGAGAGCCAAAGGACTAAGATAGACCCTTCAGATTATATGGGAATATCTAAAAAAGTTATCTTCTCTAGGAATTAAATGTGGTCATCTCAAGGGATAAAGGCTAACTTTACGTGTTCTGGTGTTGTTTTGAGAAGCCTTTACTGGGTTTCTTTTTTATTTTGGAAATATTTATTAAATACCTGTATCCTTTCACTATACCTATTCAATCTGTATGCTGAGCAAATAACCTGAGAAGCTGGACTATATGAAAAAGAAGGGGATATCAGGATTGATGGAAGACTCATTAACAACCTGCGTTATGCAGATGACACAACCTTGCTTGCTGAAAGTGAAGAGGACTTGAAGCACTTACTGATGAAGATCAAAGACCACAGCGTTCAGTATGGATTACATATCAACATAAAGAAAACAAAAATCCTCACAATTGGATCAATAAGCAACATCATGATAAACGGAGAAAAGACTGAAGTTGTCAAGGATTTCATTTTACTTGGACCCACAATCAACACCCATGGAAGCAGCAGTCAAGAAATCAAAAGCCGCACTGTATTGGGCACATCTGCTGCAAAAGACCTCTTTAAAAGTGTTAAAAGGCAAAGATGTCACTTCGAAGACTAAGGTGCGCCTGACCCAAGCCATGGTATTTTCAATTGCATCATATACACGCGAAAGCTGGACAATGAATAAGGAAGACCAAAGAATTGATGCCTTTAAATTGTGGTGTTGGCAAAGAATATTGAATATACCATGGACTATCAGAAGAACGAATAAATCCGTGTTGGAAGAAGTACAGCCAGAATGCTTTTTAGAAACGAGGATGGTGAGACTTGGTCTCACGTAGTTTGGACATGTTATCAGCAGAGATCAGTCTGTGGAGAAGGACATCATGCTTCGTAAAGGGTCAACTTTGCCCTCCCCCCCCCGTGAGGTATTTCATAAGCGTACTATGCTAATTTTTTACAATAACATGTAAAAAGAAATTGGCATAGCTGTGCTTATGAAAATACCTTGTGGGGAAGGGTACAGTTGGCAAACAAACGTAGAAGGCACGCATTATTTACGTAAAAGTATGGTGTATCGAATAGTGTTCTTGATGTCTTTCTTATTTGGGGGCTGACATCTTGTTAGTCCTGATTAGATTATCTTTGTTTTTACCTTATAACTTGGTCAACCAAGTTACAAAGTAACTTGTAGGAGAAGTGCCAGTTCTGCCATTTTCTTATCCTTGTGCTTGCATTATTACTACTGTCATCTACCTATTGTTTTTGTAGGAATTTTCTTCAGCCACTTGTTCATTCTGTGCGGGTTAGTTTATCTAGCTGTTAGCTAACCCATACAGAATGTTCAAGTGGCTTAGGATTTTTGTAAAGAAACCACAGGTTGAAGATGACAAGAACTGTAAACCTACTTAACCACGCACATGTAAAAACCAGTATGTTGCAGTATGCTAAGAGTGAATGAAAGAATGAGTACGCCACTATCAACCTCACAAAATTGTGGGTCTCACACTTTCCTCAGGATGCCTCGCTTGGAGTATCTGACAGTGACCCTCTGACATGGGCCAAATGAGAGCACCAGGGTCAATCCATATATTAAATATTATTAGTTGCTGTCTAGTAGATTCTGACTCATAGTGATCCCATGTGTGCAGTGTAGAACTGCTTCATAGGGTTTTCAAGGCCGTGACCTTTCGGAAGCAGACTGCCAGGCCTATTTTCCTAGGTGCCTCTGGGTATGTTTGAACCACAAACCTTCCTGCTAGTAGACCAACGCTTAACCATTTGCACCACCCAGAGACTCCATATATTAATTGTTGTTGTTGTTGTGTGACGATGAGTTGATTTTGACTCATAGTGACCCTATAGGACAGAGTAGAACTGCCCCATAGGGTTTCCTAGGCTGTAATCTTTACAAGAGCAGATCGCCAGGTCTTTTCTCCCACAGAGCCGCTGGTGGATTCGAACCGCCAACATTTCAGTTAGCAGCCGAGCGCTTAACCACTGTGCCACCAGGGCTCCTTATATTAAATATTAGTGTTCAAATATTTTCTTATATTTTAGATAAAATAATCATATATAGAACTTCTAATATTTTCTTCCCAGATAACTGATCATCTGGGTGCATCCCTCTTTGGAGACTGCTAATCTAAAGCTCTAGGAGACTGGTCCTAAGAATTACTTAATATACAGTTAAACCTGCAAAAGTTGGAACTTGTGTAAAGCGGAACCTGTCAGAGTAGGAAGACTCAAATATTTTCCACTAATAGAGAGTGACAGAAAAGTGCTAAGACTGCACTTGTCAAACGTGGAAAACATGCAAGACTTAGAAAAACAAGGCAGTCCTGTTGAGTTCTCTCTCTCACAGGTTTCACTGTAGTTAGAAATAACATTATAAGCCAAAGCAGCTTTAAATACAAAAGAGCCAACAACTGTTGAGCATCTACTATGTACCAGGTACTATACATGTATTATCTTGTTTAGTCCTCAAAACAACCCCATTTTGTAGATGAATAAACAGATTCAGTGATGAGTGATATTCAGTGACTTGCCAAAGGTCACAAAAACGGGTAAGAGAGCTGAGATTTGAACTCAGGGCCACCTGTCTCTAAAGCCTATTCTCTTTTCACAATACCACATCATTTTCAGAATTAGCATCTCTTACAGAAAATCAGCATAAATGTATACATATTTAACTAGTTTTAAGGCATTTTCCCCCAATCAACTCTTCTTTTCAGAGGTTTAAGTGGAAGCTTTAGGTATACGTATTAGTAGGTTTGAAACTGTCTACAATAAATGGAATTTTTTTAGTGAAAGTATTAGCATGTTTCTGTTCTTCTTTTCTTTCCCCATTTTGATCTTAGTGATTCAGAGCTGTTGCCATTGAAAAACATCTGTTTTATCTAAATTTAATAAGCCCTATTAGTGGGATACTAAGCCTTCCCTTATTCTGATGCCTTTCCACAATTTGAAATTTAATCTGCTGGAAGTTATAATAGCGTTACCAAAGTACTAGTTTTGGACATATCTAGGCTGGTGGGCCTGTTTTTGATTTTTTAACTTAGCTTTTCCAACCTGAATGAATAAGCCCTCTCATACTTACCACAAGAGTCATGATTTTTTTCCCTTTCCTCTTTCCATGGTAATCAAATTTATAAATTGAACTCTGTAAACTGCAGAGCATATGTTGTCACTCTAACTTATGGGCCATGTTAGGGTGGTTCGGTCTTAGCGGTTTACTATCCTTTCCAAAACTATTACCAAACCTAGATGGTAAGGGTCTGCTAGAGGTAGCATGCTGGTTCTTATTATGTGGCCTGTATATAATTTTTTAAGATGTCACTGATTGGGGACTAAAGGTAACAAAAGAAACAAATTAGGCCAATCTTAAAGATGAGGTTCGAGAGTAAACTTATCAACTGTGTCATACTGAGGAAGAGAGTTGTGAAATTTTTTCATCTCCATTTTCCTTCCTCTCCCCCGCCTTTCAGATGTTTTACCGTTTTCTTTCCTCTTTCTACTAAATCAAGGTAAGGAACAAAGAAAAGAATAGGAAAATGTCTCAAGTAAGGACATGAAAGAAAATACTGGCAGTGGGGGCATACAAGAGGGAAAACAAAAGTAGACCGTTGCCACCTCCACCACCACTAAGTGTCACGTGAGGACAAGTCTAACAAGCCGGTGTAGAAGGCAGTCTCACGTTCTCATGCTCTGCACTGGGTCAAGATGACCCATTCCCTTCTGTACTGGTTTTAATGTTCTGTTTCAGCTTTCAGGTAGTAGACGGCTGGTGGTGACAGAGAAAGGTAAATGACCCACTGCCTGTTTCTTTCTAGGGCTTTTGAGGTAACTTTGAAAAGCAGAAGGGGGACTGGGAAGGAAAGTAGAGAGGCTCACCCCTGCAGACTAACTGCTTAAACAATGAACACCAGGCAGTACTTATTCAATCAGTTTCTGGATTTGTGTACTTCTAAATGGCATATTTCTTTACAATGAAGTATATCTACATATCTGTTTTTAAGGCCTCTGTAATTTTACTTACATTTACTTAAATGGAACTGAGGACTAAAGATATCCAAGGAAAAGAGTTAGGTCAATCTTAAAGATGAGGTACTGTTTTATCACTATATGATATGTTTGGGAGAAACTTTCCTTTAAATCACTCATGTAACTTTAGTTTTATATAATTCTTCATGGAGTTACCCCAAAGTGTCCTCACATCTTTTATCCTAGTTAACCCTCAAAACATCTCCATGAAACAGACAAAGCTAATGTTATAGTATATTAGAACTATAATAGGTGTCCTCCAAGAACAAAGCCCCCTAGAGTCACCGGGTCATCAAATGTCAGAGCTAGAAGCTCTTAAGAGACCACACCCTTCATTTTACATTTGGAGGAACTAAAGGCCAGAAAAGAAAGTTATGTGCCCAAAGTCACACAGCTACTTAGTAGCAGAGTCGGGACTATTTACTGCATCTCCTGACTTCCTATGCCCCGCCCCCCATCCACTGATGTTTCCATTATTCTTTCACATATTTGTTGACCAACTCTGTCCTAATACTATAACACTCCAGAACAGATGTTCAAGGAGCAAAGAGGAAAACGATGCCCAAGGCACCAGGGAATAGCTAGAACAATAACACAATGAGCTGTCCAGCATAACTCAACACTGTCAGGCACCTGGCACTTGTCAGCATGCTGAAGCTAAGCAGAACCTAGAAACTGAGCAGATCAGGGTGGGGAAGTGGCGGAGCACCAACACTGTGGGGGTGACAAATGTAGTCTTAACTGCTGCCCTTTCTTTGCATTTCCTATCCACTCCCTCCTCATCTGACTTTATTCTTACCCACTCCCAGTAGGCGTCTCTCTCTCCTCATTTTGCTTTTCCCTTCCTTGCTCTTCTTACCTTGCAGTCCATCCATTCTGTCCCGTCATTTCTCCCTACTTGCTGAGTGACAGAGAAGGATCATCCAACAGAAAAGTTTTATTACATTTTTAAATAAGATATTTAATTTCCTATTATTAAATTCTGCCAACCAGAGAATCTGGCCCTGCTGTAAAAGCCACCGTATGCTCTGGTTGTGTGTGTATAAATATGTCAAACTATAAGCAGGTCAGGGCAAGATAACCTCAATACTCATTTGCAAGTAAATAACACAACCATGCATAGATTCAGCATGGGAGAAACATGTAGTTCTCGATGTATACTGCCAAAGCTCTCGGATTTTAATCCAACTTACTTTCCAGTCTCTTAACTTGGAACAGGTTTTACTTTACTCCTTTCAACAAATATGTTTAAAGTGAGCCTGCTGAAACAGAAAAGGACATTTTAACTCTTTATCTCTTTTTTCAGTTATGTCTTGATAAATCTAATTTTCAAAGGCAAAGAAAAATTTTTATTTGTATAAAGGGTTTTCCATTCTATTACCATTAAAAATTACTTAATTCTCCCATTGAAAACGTCCTACTTTGATTTTGTTTCCATGAGACAAGCACATAGGGTAATAAAATGTGTTGGAAAAGCTTTGCAATAAGCTGCTAAAATAACGACAATTGCTGTACATGGTGCATATTAGGAAAGCCACAATAGATACTGAAAGGAAACAGCATCGTTTGGGGGTGGAAAAAATGCAGTGGATAAAAGCTATGCAATTTAAATTACAGTCATGTGACAATAGCTCTGTCCCCCACAACAGTGAAACCTGCCATGAATAAGTGGAGTCCTAATGGTTACTGATGGAAGGGAATATACATGAACGTGAATTAATTCATTCAGCAAATATTTATTGAGTGCCTGCTATGTGTCAAACACGAGTACACATCCAGGGGCATATCATGTTGAATGGCAATCCTGTGAAACACCCTACCTACTTCATGGAAGTTTTACTACACTGCCATAACATGGGAGCCCTGCTGGTACAAGTGGTTAAGAGCTCGGCTGCTAACCTAAAGGTTGGCAGTTTGAATCCACCAGTCACTCCTTGGAAACCCTATGGGACAGTTCTACTCTGTCCTCTAGGGTCGCTATGAGTCGGAATCAACTCGACCGCAATGAGTTTTTTGGTTTTGGCCATAACATGACCAGCATTTACGTGAACTACTCAAAGCACCTCATGATAAGCACAAATCTCATAAATTAAGTCACAGTTGAGAGATGTAAAGCAAACAACAGGGAGGCACCTAAACTCACAAGGCCTTACTTTTTCTTAACTTTTCTGGATACTAGCCATAGATACTAACCAATAGAAAATCTACCAGGCTAAGGAAAAACTTACAGAAACCCAAACTAAAAACTAAGGTTTTGACTCTTTATACCCACATATATGTTATACGTATAACTTCATTATACCCTAAGCTCCATGAGTGTGGTGACTGTGCTCATTTTTGCTCACCACTATATACCCAATAAGGAGCCCTGGTGGCACAGCAGTTAAGTGCTTGGCTGCTAACTGAAAGGTTGGTGGTTTAAACCCACCAGCTGCTCTGCGGGAGAAAGATGTGGCAGTCTGCTCCTGTAAAGATTACAGCCTTAGAAACGCTATGGGTCACTGTGTGTCAAGTCGAATCAATGGCAGTGAGTTTATATAGTCAGTGCCTAGCATACAGTAGCTAGTCAATAAAAAATGAATGAATGAAAAGAAAGAAAACAGGAAGATAGTCTCATATTTTATAAACATTTATTGGAAATATAATGAGCATTAAATGGCCTTATTAGTTATACTTTAGTAAATAGTCAACTTTTCCCTATACTTTAAATATCTTTTTATTCATCAATTGAAAAACTGTCCATTAAGGTGTGTTTTCCCCTGTTCAGTATCTATTAAATGCTGCTCATTTAGAAGGTGGTAACTGATCTTTTTAGTCTTTCGTTAGATTACTGTGCATTCACAGTACAGCAGAGTTTGGCAACATTTTTCTATCTAAAACTCATAGACTGCTATAAATAGATCATAATCTACTTCAATGATAGAGTTACAGAGTTGCTTTTATCTCACAGGCATTTTCCCCAAGGAAAACACAGATGCTGTGCGTCCTGAAGAAGCTTGATGGTTTCTTATGTTTATGGGGTGATTATTCCATTATTTTGTTGCATTTTGAAACATACTGGGACCCATATTACTAGTTTACATTAATGCCTTTTGTACCTTCTTATAAAGGAACATCTTATGGACTGGATGAATCACAAGATGGCCAAGACAGACATAGAAAAGAAGAGCAAGATAGCAGTCTCTATAAATGAGCATGGGCCAAAAGGAAATCAGACATCAGTTCACAAATTTAAAAATTCTTTTTAAAAAAGCCTCTGTCCACTATTCCTGTTCTCTGTGGGATTTTCAGATTAGTAAGTGTTCAAAGGAGGAAAAGGGCTTGTTGAAACTGAACCCTCTGAAGCAGTGATAATGATCTGGTTGGAGAAGGGATGACTCTGGTAAAGATGGGTAAGAATGGTGCACCTTTGGGGAGGTTGTCAGAATGTCAACTAATAGGTTCTTACAACTTACCTGGTTGATGGGGGTTAAAGTATTAGTACGCACTAGCACACAGTCTCTCAATCAAATTAGACTTTAAAATTCTAAGGTCTGGTTTACCTTTTACAGAAATAATATTGCTTTAGAATGCTACTCAGAGACTGCTCCACAAATCTGAGAGACCAGAATATAGCACCTCATTTTTCTTTGCCACTGCCATGTCCTCCCCCTCCCCCATGGAACTAAAAGCCACTTCTTAGGCTCTGGTAAACAACATTAAGGAAACTCAGAGAATATTTTCTGTGGACTTAACTTTCCTGGAAATAATTACCAATGATGGAAAACAAACTCTTAGTAACAGAATAAAATCTCATTAATTTGAGCTCCACTAATTCAAAAGTTGTGCTAATTCAAACAGTCCTAGGCTAAAGGTTTCCCGTAGCAAGTCTGTAAAAGAATGGTCTGCTAAGCAAATCAACTATGTAATTAAGGTTGTAAGGGAAGTACAGGACTGGCTTAGAGAGAACAAGCTATTTTCAGGATTTTAGAAGCAACCATCTACATGCAGCATAACATAAGTACAAATCTTTTGTGTCTATTAAAAAGCAGGTCTCTGGAGGACTTCTACTTGATAACACTTTGTTAGCCCATTTTGAGTTATCTGCGTCACTAAAACAAGCAAAACAATTTTTTAAATAAATATTTCATTCACTCTTCATTGATTAAACTAGACTTCCTTCAATTATTTTGCATCTGGGAGCTTTTGTTTCCACTTTTGTGTTGCTAGCTACTCACCTAGTCTTTGCCACACTCAAAAACGTCTAAGTACAAGTCTTAACAGTTGATCACTACAACTGAATCAGAAGTACAGCCCAAACCTCTTGACTGAGTTTAATCACTTGCTTACTGTCTGAATTTAAAAAGTTACAGAATTTTAGTACCTTGTGGTACATCTAGCTGTAAAACAGAGGGAGGAGAAAAAGGCTCATACACCTAAGGTTATAGACATACACACCAAAACAAACAACATAAAAAGACAAAGCAACAAATAAAGTGCTTTGGAAATCTGTAAGTTAACTGCTAAATACCCAGTCATTATGAAACAAATATCAAATGAAAGCTCAACAATGTAGCATCACTGTTCAAAGGAAGCATTCCTGGAGGTTGTTACTCCTCACACATTCACACTGGCTCTCACTTCACTAGCACAGGGCAGTCTTCCAGCACCCAGCAAGGTTACTCCCTCTGCAAGCGTGGCTCACTGCCTTAGAGTCTTAGTTACCTTGTCACAAATTAAGTCTGACCTTTCCAATTATACTGTAAGCTCCTGGATATTGTACAGGTTTCCCTTAATTACAAGACACACAGAACTCAGCACATCCTGGGTGCTCTTCCAATTTCTCTTGGTTCGAGGTGATAAGATTTCTTTTCATATACAGAACTGTAAATCAGAGCAATAAGATAAAAAATGGCTCCCAGATTTCTAGTTTCTATACCCATTGCCCTCGAGTCGATTCCAACTCATAGCTACCCTATAGGACAGAGTAGAACTGCCCCACAGAGTTTCCAAGGAGTGCTGGCAGATTCGAACTGCCAACATTTTCGTTAGCAGTCATAGCTCTTAACCACTACACCACCAGGGTTTCCTAGTTTCTATAGGAACCTTGAAAACACCAGAACCACCAAATGTGTTTGCTTAAGAAAATCTGGGACACTAAAATGGATAGGTATCCTTTGAAAGGCCGGTATAAGACTACTGAATAAAATAATCATAGTCAATGTTCCAACAAAAGTGAAAGGCTAGCCAGTAAATTTCACAGGAGGAAAAAATTCTTCAAAACATTTGCGGGGGAGAAAGTCACCAAAAAAAGTCCATCCCCTCCTTTAAAATGTCAGTCTCTTTATCTGCTGGGTTAGTCATCTGTGTCACCTCTGTATCATCAGTTTTAATCGAGAGGAACAATAGTGCTCACAAGTCCAAAAATCATTTACAATTGGACACCATAAGTTTGTGACTCTTTTTAAAGGAGATTTTACTTTTAAGTTATGTTTGGCTTAGGCAAATATTTAAGGTAGTCAGCAAACACAGGGCACAGACCAACTGCTGGGCAGAGTGAGAGAGCGCATAGTTGTTCCAGTTTAGGAGCGTTTTTCTATGGAAAATGAAAAAGGCATAATCCATACCTGGATAAAAGTAAGCACTGACTACTAATTTTTTAAATTAAGACACAAATATAGTCATAATACAAATTGGACACTTGTCTAAAGTCGTTTGACTGCTTAATGCTAGACGATTCCAATGTATTAACATTAAAATAAATACTTACAGTCTTTAATTTGAAAATGGTTCTTTTTGACAATGTATTCGACAGCAGCCATCCTGTCATTCTCACTAAATTTCAAGGCTCCCTTTCCCTTCAGAAAATACAAGTCAACAGCAATACCTGAAAACTCATTGCAGTCAAGTTGATTTCAACTAATTGTGACCCCATAAGGACAGAGGAGAACTGCCCCATAGGGTTTCCAAGACTGTAATCTTTATGGAAGCAGACTGCTACATCTTTCTTCCGAAGAGTGGCTGGTGGGTTCAAACCCCCGACCTTTGGTTAGCAGCCAAGCACTTAACCACTACACCACCAGGGCTCCTTTCTGTACCTGAGGAGCCTTCTAAATAATTTTGTGGTACTATCCGTTCATTTTCACCGCATTATATGAACATTGCTCAAAACTTAGTGACTCCAGCTGATACCTGGAAATGTTATTTTTCTTTGTTAATGGAAATTACTGCAATGGGAGCTGGACCGTTTGACTCCAGGAAACTGCCCCCACAGGCAGCTTTGAAAGTTTAGGCAAGTCAAGGGAGCTAAGGTGTCACAGGGCACTCCTACACACATTTCAGATGATCTCTTGGAAGGAAGTATACCAGTATAAGAGTTTCATAGTTAGGAGATCACTCATCTACAATATAAAAACAACTCTCGTAAATTAGAATCATATTCATCAAACATCTGGAAAGTTCCCCAAAGGAGAAATGATTACCAAAAAGTATTGCTAAATAGATGGAAGAAAAGATGCTTTTATCATAATACAAAATCTAGTCAGTTTCCACTGTACTAGACAAATCAACAGATGTACTGTTTACCTTTAAGGAAGCCTGGAATCTATTTTAATTCAGCCTTGAAACCCAGAAGTTCTTAGGTAATAAGTACAGATATTTGAATTCCATAACAACCGCCCACTGTTTACAAATATTTATTTCTTTATAGATTTCTCATCCACAAAATGTATATTTGGTTAGAAAGAGGAATTTTGAAGGTTCAGCATACTCTAAGAAATGTTTACCATCAATGTTTCTTCAAGCAAGGGGTAGCCTATTAAAATTATTCTTTATTTTCTAGGCTTTGCTTTGTAGCATGACAAAGAGAAAATAATATCAAAGGTCTTTTTCCTCTATTTTCTATATTACACTTATATAAAATATATTACCGTATTTTGTGCAAATAACATGTACCTTCTGCATTTGTTTGCCAGCTATGCCTCCCTCCCCACAAGGTATTTTCCTAAGTGCGCTATGCTAATTTTTTTCACAGCAACACATGGAAGAGGACTGGCAGGGAGATGTTGAAAGGGTGTCTCTCAGGGGCAGGGCATCTCTTGGGAGGGAGGGCATCTCTTGGGAGGGAGGGCATCTCTTGGGAGGGAGGGCATCTCTCAGGGGGAGGGCATCTCTCAGGGGGAGGGCATAGCCAGCAAACAAACACAGAAGGTGTGCATTATTTGTGTAAAAATATAATAGTAATATATTAAATAACATAGTCCACTTCCATTAGCATAAAACAATTTTAAATAAATTCTTAATTTAAGAAATCTTCAATGCTCAAATTCAGAAAAAGATAAGCCAAAGTAATTTTGACATAAAAATGAGTTTTACAAGTTGTGTTGCCTATCACTTCTAGTGGTATCATCTTCTTCCCATTATGTAAAAAGGAACCTTTGGAGTCATCTTCAACTCTTACTCCCAACATATAGTCTTGGTCTTGTTCTATTACTACCATGTCTCTGTTAAATGTCCCTTTTCATCCCTCCTGCTACTAACCTAATTCAGGCCCATAGCATCTCTCATTTGTAATATTTAAAATTAGCCCCTAACTAGTCTTTCTCTAATCTTACCCTTTCCATTCCATCTTATACACAGCAGCCAGTTCTCCCTGATCACCCTATTCCTCTGCTGAAAATCTTTCAATGGCAACTCATGCCTTTAGAAAACACCTAGTCCCAGCCTACCATTTTCTCTTCCACTGTCCCCTCTAGAGCTCAAGTCAAACAGGGTTACAGTTCTCCCACAAACAGCATATACTTTTCTGCCTCCTTACATTTGGCTCAGGAAGTTTCCTTGACACACATAATACAGACCTTCCCCACATACCTACTTTTGAATGTTGAAATTGAGTCTTAAATATCCGGAGAGGCTCAGCTTAAATGTCAGTTCTTCTAGGAAACCTTCCTCAGTCTATTCAACCAGAGCAAATTTCTCCCACTTCCAGTAGCTTTGTTTATACATTTACTACATTCTTCCTTATAGTTTGTTTATACATGTACTACATTCTTCCTTATAGTTCTTTTGTGTTCATGTTAATCTCCTTTACAAGACTACAAGTTCCTTGAGGGTAGATATCACATATTGTTCATTTTTAGAGTCCGACAATACCTAATATAGTACCTTGCTCTGAGATAAGTGCTTAACAAGTGTAGAACTGAACTGAATATACCTTGTTTCAGCCTAACATAACTGAGAAGAAAAGATTGTCAGGACTGATAATAAATTCTATCTTTAAATACAGCTGTGTTGTTATAATTGCTGCATATTTAGAGAAAATACTGAATGCGTCTTTCAATCAAGCTTTGAAACTATAGTAACTATTCTAAGTTTGAATTACCCTATTAAGAAAATATGTAGAACAGCAAGAACACTGAAATCTGTAGTAATGTAGTATCAATGAAGAAAAGATCTTTTACAGTAGATTCAGCTGTACAAGTCCAAACAACAAACCACAAAAGCACTCTCTTTTTTTGTTCTAAACCAGAATATAAAGAGGGCAATATTAAGCATATTAGGAAACCCTCGTGGCATAGTGGTTAAGAGCTACAGCTGCTAACCAAAAGGTCTGCAGTTCAAATCTACCAGGCACTCCTTGGAAACACTAAGGGACCCTTCTGCTTTGTCCTTTAGGGTCCCTATGAGTCTGAATCGACTCAACGGCAACGGGTTTGTTTTTTTTATTAAGCATATTAATGAAAACTAGCTAGGAGACACTGGGTAGAGCATAAGTTCTGAATCAGTCACTACTCCTTGCTGCAGCTGGATTTGGATCTTCTCCCATTGAAGGGCTGAGTAGATTTGATGCCATTTAGTTTCCAAGTCTGACAAAATCAGAACTTGGAAGTGGTCTAACTACTGGCAATTGTTAAGCACAGTAAATCCCTTCTCATTCTGTAATCCCCTTAAATGTCCTGCATTCACAACTTTTTTGTACCAGATGTTTTGCTGATTTTAACACATTCCCATCAAATGCACACTAAAAGAACTACTTTGAGCAGGCTGAATATAATGATCAAAATGTTGCCAATTCCTCAACCCCTAACCCAAATCTTCTTTGGGGAAAGGGGATGAGGTACTATTTTGTTTGATGAATTTAAGTTTTATTTCTACATCAACAAAGCCTTTCTGGGTAGTTTCATCCTTCAGCAGAACAAAGCATCACTACCACCAGTTGCTATGGAGTGGATTCTGACTCACGGCAACCTATACGGTCAGAGTAGAACTGTGCCCCACAGGGTTTTCAATGGCTGGTTTTTTGGAAGTAGATCACCAGGCCTTTCTTCAGAGGTGCCTCTGGGTGGACTCGAACGGACAACCTTTATGTTTCACAGCCATTCGTGTTAACCATTTGTACCACCCGGGGCCTCAAGCATAATTAGCCAGATATTAGTAAACGGCGCAGTATGAAGTCATGCCGTAGGACTGCTCACCTGAAACTCTGATCTTTCCAAAGTGTTCAACCATAACAAAAAGATCTCTTCTGAAAAGCCATCACCTACTCACCCAAGCTTTTTAGGACTAGGAACTACAAACAAAACTAAAAAAATACATGGGAAATAGTATCACCACGAATATAGATGTCCTTATGAAACAATTCCAATAAGCAGCTTCATGGCACCATCTCTTAAAAATGCTTGTAAACTGCAATTGCACACTATGGATAACAGGCATTAAACAGCATCCTCATTTCTTTTCTTCAGGCTATTTCTGCTTCTCATGCATCTCATTTGTAGAACTAGTATATACAGGTAGTCACTGACTTACGATGGGGTTCAGTTCTGCCGACTCCATTATTAGTTGGTGCTGACGTAAGTTGAATACCTCTTTTTTTTTTTAAGTTTTCGTTATTATTGCCTTTTATTATCAGTATCTTTATAAATCAGATCTTTATTTGTCTTTGGGGGTTGGAAACATAACATTTAAACTTACAGATATGGTGACATCAGAAAATTACATGCTGTAACACTGTATGTAATACACATTACTAAGGATTAGATTACCAAAAAAAGGACAGTCGTTAAGTGTAGTTCATCATAACTCGAATATATCATAAGTCAGGGACTACCTGTATAGGTTTTTCTATGGGAGCGCATTTTAAACTTTTATTTCAACTGTTTCATTTTCATGATAGTAAAACTTAACAGGTACAATTAGACTATCTCAGTATTTTGTCTACCTAAAGCTTCCCACAAGAATTAAGTGTTCATGTTCTTTATTAAATGACACCTCATACAGTTATGAAGCAAATAATAAGTAAAAATTCCTCCAATTTAAACTCAGAAAGAGAAGACAAAATACAGGTATGTCTCACCTTAGGTTATATCTAACCCCAAACCACTGCTGCTGAATCAGTTCCAACTCCTAGTGACCGTTTAGGACAGAACAGAACTCTCCCATAGGGTTTCCAAATCTGTATATCTTTACCGAAGCAGACTGCCACATCCTTCTCCAGTGGAGTGGCTGGTGGGTTCGAACCGCCGACCTTTTGGTTAGCAGCTGAGTGCTTTAACCACTGTGCCACCAGGGATCCTAGGTTATATTTAGGCACCCCCAAATGAAATCATTTTTGTAAATGAATTTTATTTTCTATGACTTACATTTTCAGAGATGCTTTAACCTTCATTTCTTGCTCCCCTTGCATAGGCTGTGGCTTCTAACACCTTCTTTAATTTCTGATCATCCTTACACATCTTCCCACATCTATTAAACAAATACTTCAGTATACTAAGTGGGCTAACTCTCTTATTCAGACATTTATTTTGATCTATGCCTAATCCCCCAGAGCTACTTAGGGGATACAAAGATATGAAGAATTTAGCTCAGATCCTAATTTAAATAGGGAAGACAATCATGTAAGAAACTATGTAACTACTCTGCAAGGAAAGATAAAACAAGTGTTGAAACAGAGACACCAGCAGTGTGTTACAAGCATACAAAAGAAGAAGCCTTAACTCTAGAGGTTTGGGGTAATCCCTGGGTGAATCCTTTGGGAAACAGAAGAATCTGCAATGTGAAACAGTAGAGCCATGAACATTTACTAATTTATCTGCTTTGAAATGTTTAAATTTTCTTCCTGGAAGGTTCTCTGAGTCTTGAACTTAAAATGAGTTCCACCCTAGACAAGAGATCAGCAGCAATCAACTCTGACATTCAACTATTTGGCAGAATTTCTGCTCTACCATACCCCATTCACTCTTTCCTCCTCCCTCTTGGTCTATGACTTACTCCTACAAATGACAAATGACATTTAAGTGTATTGTCTGGCCTCACTGACATGCCAAAGACTAAAAATGTCACTAATTTCTGGGCTACTAGCATCTCCAGTAATTTGCTTGGTTTCCTTTTACTGTATCATTAATTTGCTATGTTGCCATGATTAGTTTTTGGTATGTGGGATTTGACTATGTGAAATGACAACATAGCAGGCTGGCAAAATACTTCAAAATCCTATTAAAAAACGTGACAATGTACCAACCAACATTGCGATTACTTTTATTATAATTAACAGGCAGTATATGAATAAGAAAGGAGCTCCGGTGATGCAGTGGTTAAGGTGCTCGATTGCTAACTGAAAGGTCAGCAGTTCGAAACCACCAGGCGCTCTGTGGGAGAAATACGAGGCAGTTTACTGCTGTAGAGATTTACAGCCTTGGAAACCCTCTGGGGTCACTATGAGTTGGAACTGACTTATTATATGAATAAGAGGAGCCCTGGTGGCACAGTGGTTAAGAGCTCGGCTCCTAACTAAAAGCTTGGCAGTTCAGATCCACCAGCCACTCCCTGAAACACTATGGGGCAGTTCTACTCTGACCTATAGGGTTGCTATAAGTTGGAATCGACTCAATGGCAACGGGTTTGGTTTTTGGTTTATATGAATAAGAAATGTGAAAGGTATTTTCACAGTAAGATTTAAAAATACCTATCATGGCAACCAGTTTCCAATAATGTATTATTTGTTTCAGACAAATAAAGAACAGTTTTTAAATGGATTAGGGACAAAGACAGGAGATATTCAGCAATGCCTATGGTTCTAAAGTTTTCATTACTATTTGCCTCAAAATTCAAAAACATAATGCATGCATAAAAAGACTTGTATACAATAATAAAAAGAAAAAAAATCTTCCTTGCCTTTCAAATACTCTGATATTCCTGAAATCCAGCTTCAGTAAAAACAGAGGCACAATCTGGGTAATTTTATTATTTTTTTAAAACCCTATAATTATAATAAATCTAAGTATGGTAAAATGGACACTGTCTATGACCAAATACATACAATTCCTTTCCAGAATTCCTTTTTTTTTTTTTTTGGTCTGGTATTCCTTTTTTATTTCTATGAGAAAAATCTTAGTTGTAAATATACTTGTCCTCCATTTATATAGTTATCTCTTGTTTTTAAGAAGTTGCACCAAGGAACTTCAAATTGTAAACATGAAGGTAAGGTAATAAATTGAGTCTAAATTGCCTAGGAATTTGGAATTTGTTTCCTTAAGTATAATTTCTAAGAAACCAACTATCTTCGTATTTCCAAAATGATGTCTCCCTTTTGATCAGGTATGGAGAAGAGGAAAGCCAGCGCTTTTATCTAGTCACTTTATGGTGACTCCTTCCCCAAGCCCCTCAAAAGTCATAATGGATTTCTGAGAGTAATACCTGGTTAGAAACCTGAAGGCTGAGCTAGTATTCCATGTAAATTTGCTGATGTTAAATGCTGATGTCGTGCAGAAAGAGATCAAAGCTTGGGGAATGTGTATCCCTGAGAAGATGATAAATTCTGATGAGACTATGGTAATTCAGAACACTAAACTGGACTGAAGGGATAATTGTGAAGAAAAAAAGGCACATTGAAGGAGACAGTTCCACAAGATTCTAAAAGGAAAGAGAACCCAGGAGAAGCTGAGTGAGACTCGAATTAACAGACTGCAGATATAAGAGAGATTTTGGAAAACTGAGTTAAGAAACTGAGTCCCCAAATGAAGAGAAAGGCTGCTCAATGATCTTCTTCTGTGAGCTGAGACCAGGGGATACCAGCTGAGTTAGTAAACAAAATGGCTATGAGAAGTTTCACAGAAGAAGGGGGAATGAATGATGTTACTGGTTGGGAACACAGGCTTTGGAGTCAGGCAGATTAGGGTTCAAATTCAGGTGCTGTCATGTATTAGCTGCCATTCAGCAAGTTACTTAACCTCTTTATGTCCTGTTTTTCTCCAACTGTACTGTAAGTGCAATACCTTCACCTTCATATGGTTGGTGAAAAGATTAACTGAGGTAACTTATACAAAATACTTAGGATAAATCCAATACAAAAACAAAACAGCAATTATTACTATATAATTAAGAACAATCACCAGTAGTATGTTAGAGGTGTGTTTAAAGAAAAGGGAAATCTAAGATAGTAACAGAATAAACTTAAGATTTTGTTTTGGGTTTCTCTAATATTGATATTCTTTTACTCCTGTAATTCCGGTTGAAGAAAAAAGCAAATGAATTGTTCTGAGAGCATTCTTCATTTTACAGAAATATGCCAAAAACTCGAAACAAGGTAGATAACTTGGGAGTAAGTCTTCTCATCACAAAGTGATACAGACTTCCTTAAAGCCGTATGCTTAACATAAAACTAAAATAAATTTATGTATTTTTATGAACATCTTCTATTGTAGAAATTGTACTGAAATTCTCAAGCAATGCCAGGAGACCTGTGTTCTAACTCTAGTTCCAACTTTGTATGACAAATTGTTTGGGGGGTGGGAGGGCAGCATTCGAAAAAACCTAGAACCAGTTCTATCTTGGAATCTCTGGGCTTTCTGACTCAGCCAGTTCCAGAAGTCTAATGTAGGCAGTGAAAAATGTTGTGATGGCAGCAGCTTCAAAGGTTTCAGTAGTAAGGGGCCAGTTAAAATTGTTATGAGTGGGTGGATGGGCATCAGTTGTAAAACTGCGTATCTTTCTTACCACTGTTAAACTTCTAAAGACTCAGAAATTACTCAGAGCGAAAGTTTAACCACAGCTGGTTAATGTGGCTTTCCCTAAAGAATAAAGTGCTAAATACAGGCAATCTTTGACTCCTGGCACTTCAACTAAATCTATGTAGTAACTGGAGTTGTGGCAATGGGTTTAGAGACATTTGAAAATGAAATGGGCTACTGAACTGGTAGTGAGTTCCAAGTTAATGAAGATATTCTGATAGGCACTAGATGTCCACTTTTGGGAGACTGTAAAAGAGATTAAAGTATCTGATACGGGTTGGACTAGAGGACTTCTAAGGATCCCTTCCAGCTCTGTGGTTCCATGGAAAGCATCAACTCACATTATTGTGCTTCTTCAATCACTTATAGCACTTATAACAAGAATCCAGTTCTCCTATTAAATCAGTACACTGGCAGCAAGAAAGGGTGACAAAAGTAAGCTATTAGAAGCAGACAGAAAGGGAGGAGAGCAAAAAATGGTTATCAGGATCAAGTAAAGTTGCTACAAAGTAATGACACTGGTTTTGTTTATTTGCTTTGATGTGGCTTGGTAAACTACTGCTGGGTGCAATTTCAAAAGGAAGAACAAACATGTAAGGTTAATAATTACAATACAATGTGTTAAGTGTTATAACAGAAGTCTGAACACAGTGCTGTGGGAACACAGAGTCTGACCCATCTTGCCAAGGAGTGTCAAGGAACATTCACAGAGGAAGTAACCAGCAAGCTGAGTCTTGAAGGATGAGCAGGAGTTGACTGGGTGGAGATGGGGAGAGGCACGGTCAACAGAGAGAACATATTCAAAGCCAGAGAAACATGAAAGAATGTATTTGAGAAGAGGTGAATAATTGTGCATGGCTACAGTGTGAAGTTACGGCCACACTGTACAGGGCCTTGTATGTCATGCTTCTTAAGAAGTACTGACTTCCCTCTGTGGCAATGGGGAGTAACCAGAGCTCTCTTAAGCGGGAGAGTGACATAGATTTGTGTCACAAAGATAACTCTGGTGACTGGTGTAGAATGGTTTGGAGGGGAAGCAGGGAAACCAGTGAGCCAGAATGAGAACCTAGACTATGGCAGTGGCAGTGGCAGTGTGGCTAGAGAGGAGAGGATAGATTCAAGAGATATTTAGGAGATAGAACCAACAAGAAATGTCAACTAATAGCATTATGTTCAATGGTCAGTTTTATGAATGTATGTATTTTTTTAAGGATTATATATACAGAAGTGAGATGATGACTGATTACAGAGTCACTGATTATTTTTTGATGGTGCTTGTTTGCTTTCATATTATGAAATACCTGTTAACCCACGTGTCTAAGAGAAAAAGAACAATTGAAACTGCTACAAAAATATTTTAAATTTCATTTATCTCAGCTATTCTCACTATTTAATTTCTTTCTGCAGTAGAAATATAAACATTCACTACGTGCCTAATATGAGCCAGATACTTTATACACACATATCTCTTAATCTTCACAACAAATCTACCAGGCTGGTATTACACGCATTTTACAGAGGAGGAAAACAAGATCTAGAGAAGTAACTTGCTTAAAGTCACAAAGCTAAGAATTGGTGCATCCAGGACTGGAGTCCCAGTATGGCTGACTCTAAAGCCCATCGTCTTTTAACAACATCACACTACCTCTGTACTTAAAAAGCAAATATAAAAAAAAAAAATTTTAATAAAATTAAAAAGTAAATATCACTATTATAAAAAATAACTGCATCATTGTAATATTCTAGCTACTTCTGTGAATATTTGAAAATGTCCATGATAAAATGATTTTTTTTAAAGATGTAATGTCATTTAATGTTAAAGAAACAAAAAATTTTATTCCAGCTGCACTCAATGAAAACTACCATAAGAAATCATCCACAAAAACACCAGATAATTTCAAATCTGGGTAAAATAGTAAGACAAAAGTTTATACTTGATAATTTGATTTTTCTAAATATTGATTTAAAATAAGACATTTATTTATTCAACTAATATTTCCTGAGTGCCTACCATGTACCAGGCACTGTTCTAGGCCTTGGGGAATATTATAGCAGTCCCTGGCTTCATGGAACTTACATTTTACTTAGGGGAGACTGACAGATAGATATACAAGTAAATCTATCATATGCCAGGGTATGATAAGTGCTATGGAGAAAACCAGGGTTCAGATGTAGGCCTTGCTATTTTATATAGGGTGACACTAATAACACATCATTTGAGTACAGACCTAAAGGAAGTGAGGTAGTAAGCTATGTAGATATCTGGGAAAAGACTGTTCCAGGCAGAGAGAATGGCAAGTGCAAAGGCCCTGAGGAGGAACCATGCTTGGTGTGTTCAAAGAAAAATAAGGAGGCCAGCATGGCTAAGGCCAAGTGAGCAAAGGCGGTGTTGGGTGCAGGAGATGAGAGGAAATGCAGGGGTAGGCAGAACATGACAGCTTTGTAGGACATTAACTTTTACTGTGAATGAAACATAGGCTTTGTAATGACTGGCTTTTACTGTAGGTGAGATGGGTATACGAAGGGCTGCTTCTCTCAGATACAAGGATTAACAATGACTAAGAAAAGTTTAGTCATGCCAATGGGGGTGTGTGTCCATTTTGGATAGTAGGTTAAGTGTGCTGCTCTGAGCAGTAATAACATCTATGAAGAGGAAGATGCAACAGCAGGGGCGGGTACACATTTTTTAGACAATAGACACACACCTTAGTGAGCTGATAGATGAGGCACAGGGGCACCTCAACACACAATAGATGACAACTTCAAAATGAAGCCTTTAAAAACATACATTTAAAAAGAGCAATTAAATTTTATAACATGTATTTACAAACCTGTGAATTTAACATAGTCATTCTTCTAGCACTGAAGTACTTAAGAAGTGCTTCAGGGGAAATCCAGTATTATCTGAGATGGCTCCTATTCCTAACCACTACTCTTTATTAGAAGTGGAAACTCAGGAAAAAGGGACTAAGAAACAATTTCTCCAGGATGTCTTGAAGTCAGGTTTCCAACTAGAAATCCCCCACTTTGTCCATAGCATTGTCAGGCCCATTGAAACCCAACCCGTGTTCTCAGTCCCACTTCTACTCCAGAGAGCTTTTTTTTTTTCCTCAAATGTCACATTGGATATCTTCAGAGGGCTTTCAAAAAGACTTTAACATCTCTTAATATTCCCATTTTTTCTTTTAGATTCAAAGTAATAATTATAGTAGTAGTAGTATCAATTATTCATGATATAGCTAAGTTTTTTTGTGCTTTAGGTGAAAGTTTACAGCTCAAGTTAATTTCTCATTTAAGAATTTATACACATATTATTTTGTGACATTGGCTGCAATCACCACAATGTGACAGCACACTCCCCGTTTCCACCCCAGGTTCCTTGTGTCCATTCGTCCAGTTCCTGTCCCTTCCTGCCTTCTCATCCTGCTTTTGGGCAGGAGCTGCCCATTTGATCTCGCATATTTGATTGCACTAAGAAGCACGTTCCTCACATGTGTTATTTTTGTTTTACAGACCTGTCTAATCTTTGTCTGAAAAGTGGGCTTTGGGAATGGTTTCATATAGCTAAGTTTTGGGTACTCAAAATGTAGCATGTTGAATATGCTGAGATGATGCTGAAACTTTGGGTTTGGTACTGAATCGTCCACATGCTCTTATCTGAGCCCCTTTGTAATCAATTACCTGGGTCTAGGGTGCGATCTCTGAGATAGAGCAAATCAAAGCTAACTGATCCAAAGAGGGATTGAACCTATTACCTCATTAGCAGTGTAAGTCTAACCAGCAGTGTACAGTTGTTTACTGCTCTTCATATACAACAGAGCTCCACTCCTTTCAAAGGCTTAGAATACATCTCCAGAAATAGGCAAGCAAGTAAATCCCCCTTAGCTAAGGAGGAACAAAAGGTCATCTTAGAAGAATGGCTTAGGTTAAAAGCAGCCTGAAGAATTTAAGAGATTCTCTCTTCCTCTGCCCCCCAACCTCAGTGAAGGGTGAACACATAGAACCTTTTAAATCAGCTTTGTGAAACATATAAAGCAAAAAGTAGCTGGGAATCCACAACACATCTATCAGTTTGGAGTACTGTGGTGGCTTGTGTGTTGCTGGGATGCTGGAAGCTAGGCCACCAGTATTTCAAATACCAGCGGGGTCACCAATGGTGGACAGGTTTCACATGAGCTTCCAGACAAAGACAGACTAGGAAGAAGGACCTTGCAGTCTACTTCTGAAAAAATTTACCAATGAAAACCTTACAAATAGCAGCAGAACACTGTCTGATATAGTGCTGGAAGATGAGCCCCTCAGGTTGGAAAGCACTCAAAATAAGACTAGAGAAGAGCTGTCTCTACAAAGTCGAGTTGACCTTCATGATATGGATGGAGTTAAGGTTTTGGGATATTCGTTTAAGAAACAGCTGCAAACACTCATTAATAATCAGAACGTAGAATGTACAAAGTATGAAACTAGGAAAACTGGAAGTCGTTAAAAATGAAATGGAAGGCATAAAGATCAATATTCTAGGCATTAGTGAGCTGAAATGGACTGGTATTGGCCATTTCGTATTAGACAATCATATGGACTACTATGCTGGGAATGACAAATTGAAGAGGAGTGGCATTGCATTCGTTTTTTTAAAGACAGAATAATAGCCATACACCTACATGGGGAACCAATTAATACTATTATTATTCTAATTTACACAGCAACCACTAACGCCAAACATAAGGAAATTAAAGGTTTTTACCAACTGCTGCAGTCTGAGATTGATCAAACATGCAATCAAGATGTATTGATAATTACTGGTAATTAGAATGCTAAAGTTGGAAACAAAATGGAAAATATAGCCTTGGTGACAGAAGCAACGCCAGAGATCACATGATAGAATTTTGCAAGACCAACAACTTATTCATTGCAAACACCTTTTCTCAACAACATAAATGGCGACTATACACATGGATCTCACCTGATGGAAAACACAGGAATCAAATCAACTACATCTGTGGAAAGAGATGATGCAAAAGCTTAATATCATCAGTCAGAACAAGGCTAGGCGCTGACTGCGGAACAGGCCGTCAATTGCTCATTCATAAGTTTAAGTTAAAGCTGAAGAAAATTAGAGCAAGTCCACAAGAACCAAAATACGAACTTCAATATATCCCGACTGAATTTGGAGACTATTTCATGAACAGATTTGACACACTGAACACTAACAACCGAAGACCAGACGAGTTGTGGAATGACATCAAGAACATCACACATGAAGAAAGCGAGAGGTCATTAAAAAGGCAGGAAAGAAAGAAAAGACCAAAATGGATGTCAGAAGAGCCTCTGAAACTTGCTCTTGAATACAGAGTAGCTAAAATGAATGGAAGAAATGATGAAGTAAAAGAGCTGAAGAGACGATGTCAAAGGGTGGCTTGAGAAGACAAAGTAAAGTATTATATTGAAATGTACAAAGACCTGGAGTTAGAAAACCAAAAGGGAAGAACACGCTCAGCATTTCTCAAGCTTAAAGAACTAAAGAAAAAATTCAAGCCTCAGGTTGCAATATTGAAGGATTCCATGGGCAAAATATTGAACAATGCAGGAAGCATTAAAAGAAGATGGAAGGAATACACAGAGTCACTGTAGCAAAAAGAATTGGTCAACATTCAACCATTTCAGGAGGTAGCATATGATAACCAACAGTATTGAAGGAAGAAGTCTAAGCTGCACTGAAGACACTGACGAAAAACAAGGCTCCTGGAATTGACGGAATACTAATTGAGATGTGTCTTAGTCATCTAGTGCTGCTCTAACAAAAGTACCACAAGTGGATGGCTCTAACAAAGAGAAGTTGATTCTCTCACGGTCCCGGAGGCTACAAGTCCAAATTCAGGGCGTCAGCTCCAGGGGAATGCTTTCTCCGTTGGCTCTGGAGGAAGGTCTGTGTCATCAGTCCTTCCTTGGTCTGGGAGCTTCTCTCTGCAGGAACCTCAGGTCCAAAGGACACGCTCTGCTCCTGGCACTGTTTTCTTGGTGGTATGAGGTTCCCATGTGTCTCTGCTTGCTTCTCTCTTTTATATCTCAAAAGAAATTAGATTAAGACACTATCTAATCTTGTAGACTTCATCAGTATAACCTCATCATAGTGACAGAGTTTACAACACATAAGGAAATCACATCAGATTACACAATAATACAATACTGGGAATCATGACCCAGTCAAGCCAACAGACATTTCTGGGGGGACACAATTCAATCCATGACAAGATGTTTCAATAAACAGATGCAACACTGGAGGTGGTCACTTGTCTATGCCAAGAAATTTGGAAGACAACTACTTGGCCAACCAAATGGAAGAGATCCATATTTGTGCCCATTCCAAAGAAAGGTGATGAACCAAACAAGGAAATTATCAAATATCATTAATATCACACACAAAATTTTGCTGAAGATCATTCAAAAGCAGCTGCAGCAGTATATTGACAAGGAACTGCCAGAAATTCAAGCCAGATTCAGAAGAGGACGTAGAACCAGGGATATCACTGCTGATGTCAGACAGATCTTCGCTGAAAGCAGAGAATACCAGAAAGATGTTTACCTGTGTTTTACTGACTATGCAAAGGCATTTGACTGTGTGGGTCATAACAAGTTATAGATAACATTGAGAAGAATGGGAATTCCAGAACACTTAATTGTGCTCATGAGGAACCTGTACATAGCTCAAAAGGCAATCATTCGAAAAGAACAAGGGGATACCGCATGGTTAAAAATCAGGAAAGGTGTGCATCAGGGTTGTATCCTTTCACCATACTTATTCAATCTGTATGCTGAGCAAATAATCCAAGAAGCTGGAGTATATGAAGAAAAACAGGGCATCAGGATTGGAGAAAGGCTCGTTAACATCTTGCAATATACAGATGACACAACCTTGCTTGCAGAAAGTGAAAAGGACTTGAAGCACTTACTGATGAATATCAAAGACCACAGCCTTCAGTATGGATTACACCTCAACATTAAGAAAACAAAAATCCTCACAACTGGACCAATAGGCAACATCATGATAAATGGAGAAAATATTGACGTTGTTAAGGATTTCATTTTACTTGGATCCACTATCAACACCCATGGAAGCAGCAGTCAAGAAATCAAACAACGTATTGCATTGGGCAAATCTGCTGCAAAAGACCCCTTTAAAGTGTTAAAAAGCAAAGATGTCACTCTTGAGGACTAAGGTGCACCTGACCCAAGCCATGATATTTTCAATCACCTCATATGCATGCAAAAGCTGGACAATGAATAAGGAAAACCAAAGAAGAATTGATGCCTTTGAATTATGGTATTGGCGAAGAATACTGAATATACCACAGACCTCCAGAAGAAGGAACAAATGTGTCTTGGAAGAAGTACAGCCAGAATGCTCCTCAGAAGCAAGTATGACGAGACTTCGTCTCACATACTTTGGACATGTTATCAGGAGGGAGCAGTCCCTGGAGAAGGACATCACGTTTGGTAAGGTAGAGGGTCAGCAGAAAAGAGGAAGACCCTCAAGGAGATGGACTGACACAGTGGCTGCAACAATGGGCTCAAACATACCAACAAGTGTGAGGATGGCGCAGGACCATGCAGTGTTTCATTCTGTTGTGCCTAGGGTTGTTATGAGTCGGAACCGACTGAACAGTACCTAACAACAACAGCTGGATCCAGCAACAGGAAGTTGAGTTCTGGGCAATCCCTTTAATCAAAGTTTCTGAACAACTTTTTTTATGGCCTTTTCTAATGTTCTCTTTCACTGCTAGGGAGGACACAACAGTTGACTTTTCAGTATAGAAATAAAGAAATGAGGGTTAAAAGTGGGGACAATCACATACTAATCTAATGTGAATGACGAAGCCTATAGTTTCAATATGTATATTTAAAGGATAATTAATTCTGTGAGGTGAGATAAAATTGTAAAATCAAAAAGAATGTTTCCTGAATATGAACAGGCACTTCACTAAAGAAGATATTGAGACAGCTAACAGACACATGAAGGAATGCTCACGATCATTAGCCGTTAGAGAAATGCAGATCAAAACTACAATGGGATATCATCTCACCCCAACAAGGCTAGCATTAATCCAAAAACACACAAAATAATAAATGCTGGAGAGGATGTGGAGAGACTGGAACACTTATACACTGTTGGTGGGAATGTAAAATGGTACAACCACTTTGGAAATCGATCTGGCACTTCCTTAAAAAGCTAGAAATAGAAGTACCATACAATTCAGCTATCCCACTCCTTGGAATATATCCTAGAGAAATAAGAGCCATCACACGAATAGATATATGCACATCCATGTTCACTGCAGCACTGTTCACAATAGCAAAAAGATGGAAACAACCTAGGTGCCCATCAATGGATGAATGGATAAACAAATTATGGTTTATCCACACAATGGAATACTACACAATGATAAAGAACAATGATGAAGCCGAGAAACATCTTATAATGTGGAGGAAGCTGGAGGTCATTATGCTGAGTGAATTCAGTCAGTAACAGAAGGACAAATATTGTATAAGACCGCTATTATAAGAACTCAAGAAAAGGCTTAAACCCAGAAGAAAACATTCTTTGATGGTTACAAGGGTGGGGAGGGAGGGGGAGGGTTATTTACTAACTAGATAGTAGATAAGAATTATCTTAGGTGAAGGGAAGGACAGCACACACTACAGGGGAAGTCAGCACGACTGGTCTAAATCAAAGCTAAGAAGTTTCCTGAATACAATCAAACACTGAGGGACAGAATAGCAGGGGTACGGGTCTGGGGACTATGCTTTCAAGGGACATCAAGGTCAACTGGCATAACAAAGCTTATTAAGAAAATGTTCTGCATCCTACTTTGGTGAGTGGTGTCTGGGGTCTTAAAAGCTTGCAAGCAGCCATCTAAGATGCATCAATTGGTCCCAACCACCTGGAGTAAAGAAGAATGAAGAACACCAAAGACACAAGGAAAGTAGTAGCCCAAGAGACAGAAAGGGCCACATAAACCAGAGACTTCATCAGCCTGAGACCAGAAGAGCTAGATGGTGCCTGGCCACCACCAATGACCACCATGACAGGGAACACAACAGAGAATCCTGGACTGAGCAGGAGAAAGGTGGGGTGCAGAACTCAAATTCTAGTAAGAAGACCAGACTTAATGGTCTGAGACTGGAGGAACCCCAGAAAGCATGGCCCCTGGATTCTCTATCGGCCCAGAACTAAAACAATTTCTGAGGCCAACTCATCAGACAGGGATTGGACTGGACTGTGGGACACAAAGTGTACTTGTGGGGAGTGTGCCTCTTAGATCAAGTAGATACAAGAGACTAAATGGGCAGTTTCTGTCCAGAGGTGAGATGGGAAGGCAGAGAGGGTTAGGAGCTGGTTGAATGGACATGGGGAATCAGGGGTATAAAGCAGGAGTGTGCTGTCACAGTATGGGGAGAGCAGTTAGAGTCACATAACAATGTATGTATAAATTTTTGTATGGGAAAAAATAAAAAAATCATAATAATAAAAAGAATGTTTCCTGAATATGAGACCAATTGTAAATCTATACTTTATTAATCTAAATGTATTTATTCACTTTAAAATTTTAAAGATACTGAAAAGCACACTGCACATTCTATATTAACAATAATTAAGCTTCATTTCCACTGGAATGTATTAAATAATATTTTCCTCTTTAAAAATTCCTAATACCTATAAAATTCTTATTCTAATAGGATTTTTTAAAAGGTTACTTTTGTCTATGTTTATTCTATTTTTTATGTAGTATTGTTTTTTCTTTTATTAACAAAAAGCAGCTCAGATGATATAGCTCCAGGATAAGATTTTTATATTGAATATATTTTACTTAAAAACTGAGAGAGATTATAAAAAATCCAGAAATTGTTTCTAAGGAAAACATATTTATAATGGAAGATAAAAGGCTAACAATAAGTGTTTACTCTTTAAAGAACACCAGTTGTTATCAATAAGAAAAGGGGAAATTTTCCCAAGGGCTGCTACTTTTGGATATTCACATTTGACGTAGTTTAAAATTTGAGAAAAGGGCAAAGATCACAGAAGAGAGCTTTGTTTCTTTTGCCTTCTAAGGAAATCCTTCGAAAAGTATTTTCTCATACTCATAAAATGTCTAAAATTTTAATATAAAATTGCTGCACAAAAACATCAACATTGAATTTTTTTAAGTACTAAATTACTAGTAACATTGTCCCCTATTAAGTGGTAAACTGTTGCCATCCAGTTGATGCCAATTCATATCGACCCTACAGGACACAGCAGAACTGCCCCATAGGGTTTTCTAGGCTGTAAATCTCTATGGGAGCAGATCACCAGGTCTTTTCTCCCATGGAGCTGCTGGTGGTTTCAAATCCCAGACCTTTTGGTTAGCAGCTGAGCGCTTAACCACTGTGCCACCAGGGCTTCTTAGAAATGGTAAAAGTGTATTATATGTATGATATTGTAGACAGAATAGCCACCTAGAGCATATCAATACAATGTTGTAACCTTCTCATCCTTCCAGAGCACTACGATATAAATCTGTTCTCTTATTCATTCAGGTCCTAATGACTCAAATGCTTTAGAAACTTGTAAGTAGACCCAATATTTACTTTATAAATGTTCAGAGAAAAAGAAATATAGTTTTATATGGCCAATATAATTTTATACTGCACCTAATATAATAATATTTGTGCTTAATTTATCTTTCCCACTTCAGTCTGTCATCTGAAAAAATGAAGAGTATCTCAGGCAATTATTCTCAGGAAAGGAGGAAGATATCTGTTTACTGTACTGAAAATATGAATTCATTTTAATGAGATAGAAGGGAAGGAGAATCTAAATTATTCAATTTTATTTTTCTTCATCTATCAGGCATCAGGGCTATACTCCAGGGCTTCAAACTGGTTTTTCCTGGTTCAATCATGGCCAAGGAAGTGACACCAGAACACGTTGGAATTTTTTAAATTTAGGTGAACTGGAATGGGAAAAATGATGGGTCAAAGCCCTGCTAGAAATCTATAATCTCCCTCCTAGAAAATAAATCTCTTGCCTGTCAGATTTTGCCCAGAGTTGGAAACAGTGGTGCCCCACTCAAAGACAGTAGCCAACTATGCCACTTTGAATGTGTGTTGCTCTCCTCAGCCCTGACAATAATCCAGTCTCACACATCAGGCTCCTGAAAGGGCTCGCTAGGCCTCTTCCGAGTCTCCCATTCCAGGGCTCTGAGCTGTAATTTTTCCCATTCCGGTTATGCTTCCGGATCACCCAAATTTTAAAAATTCAGGTCTGTTCCGGTTTTGCTTCAGCGGCCATGACTGAACTGGTTTGAACCGGTTCCAAGCCCTGCTATACTCCATCTTGATTTTAGCTATTGTTTGGTAACGTGTGTGTGGCCCTGTGTGTGTGCACGCGCACCAGCGTGCACAAGCGCACATGTAAGTGTATTCTATTTCTGAAGTTTAATTTTTTTTCCATTGCAAGTTCATTTTCCCCTTCAAAATGTGTTACTAACCTCTCAAAACAGCCAACACCTTGTACACGTAACAACTTTGATAATAATGATTTATGCACATCCCAGAAAGTTTGACTTTTTTTGCCCATGCTGTATAAAAAACAAAAAAGTGGTATAAAGTGTTTTGCTTTGCTCAAAGTGAACTAGGGATGGGCCAAATGAAATGATTCCATAAATGGCTTTAAATATATGTCTGCTTTTGTTATAGCAATATAGTAATTCTTTATCCAGTATTATTCTCTCTGCCTCTTAGGAAAAATTCAATTTTACTAGGACTATAATTATTTATATAAGTTCTTGTCTCATCTACAATATTATAAACACCTTAAGCCAAAATTTAGACCAGATTTGCAGGATGAACTGGTTAAAGATGATTAGAAGGGGTAAACAGCATCCTCCTAGGAGCAAAGTCAGAAACCCTGGTGGCGTCGTGGTTAAGTGCATGGCTACTAACCAAAAGGTCAGCAGTTTGAATCCACCAGGTGCTCCTTGGAAACCTATGGGGCAGTTCTACTCTGTCTCTTATAGGGTCGCTATGAGTCAGAATCCACTCTATGGCAAAGTGTTTTGTTTTTTTACCCATACTGAGAATGGTTCTTGCTCTCTGGTTTCTCTTTCCACATTCTGCTGGCCATCTTTTGGCCTCATCTCTGTACATTAGCACAACCACGGGCTAATGAAGGAAAACATTAAACTAGTGGCTAAATTGAGGATTCCAGATTTCTGCAGATTATATTTAGCTATGTTATTCTATGGATAGAGCCCTGGTGGCGCACTGGTTAAGGGCTTCAGCACGCTATGGCTGCTAACTGAAAGGTCAGCAGTTGGAATCCACCATCAACTCCTTGGAAACCCTATGGAGCAGTTCTACTCTGTCCTATAGGGTTGCTATGAGTTGGAATCGACTCAACAGCAATGGGTTTAGTTTGGTTTTATTCTATGGATAATTCTGTGTAAAGAACATATACTGATAACCTAGGTTCCAAACTAGACCTTAAATTAAATGCTCATACAATCTGACATTTAACTTCTCATTTGGTATTTCATACATTGAAACTATCAAATTAGGTATAAATTTTGGGACTCAGGCCACCCTACCCTTTTGTAAAAAGGCAACAAAATGTCAGTTGTAAATTAAGCTAATTAATTTTACATAATGGTTTTGATACATCTGATTTATTTCTCCTAAAAGCATTCTTTAGCCAGGAGTCTTGGCACAGACACTTGCCAAAAAATAGTCTGGCCTTAGCATCTCCAGAATGAGCTTCCATGACTATAGTGTACAGTCAGAAGTGACTCATGAACAGCTTTTCTGTTCATAAGAAAGATCAATCTGGGTGATGCTACCATGAAGACTATACAAGAGAGGCACAATGAAAAAGATAGAGAACTTGTTTAAACTACTCACAATTAGCCAAGTGTAGTTACCTGAAATAATCAAGAATAAGAATTATTACAAAGTTGTCCACTCTGAAGGGGGAAATATAATTATACTGCTTATAATGTTTTAAACTCATTCTGCTTTAGAAAAACACCAGATTATAACGCCAAAATATAAAAGTAAAAACGTGAGTCTGTTAACTATTTTCAACATCTCAGAAAGCCTAATAGAAAATTAACATTTCTAACCTGCCAACAATCTCTCTCTCTTTCTCTCACTCACTCACTCACAATAAACCAACACTCTAAAACAAAACCCATCACCTTTTATGTGGTTACCCTGTTCCCTAGAAAAGAATAAAGCTCTGTTGCTAATTTCTCAAAATTAAGCAGCGCAACAAAAGTCACATAGTTCAGAATCAAGCTCCCACACCTGCATAGTTATTTCACTGCCAAGAGGTCTAAGTACAACAAACTAATCTAGATGAAAAGAATTTCTTTTAAATGTGGTGACAGACCACATTCCTGTTTTACTAAACAAGAACATATCTATTAATCAATTACATACTCTAGAAAAATTACTACCAACTTGAATTTACATAAAGAAATAGACCTGTACTTTGCGAGACAATTAGCCAAAATTTTAAGCAATATTCTTTGACTAAGATGTTTGTGTTCATCAATATTAGTCTTAATTCTCTTCTTCATGAAAGTATGTTATCTAAGTATTCAAATAGAGGAAATAAATCAGCGTCTGCTTTCTAATATGTAAAACCCATAAATACATGTAAGAAATTCTTCTTCAACTGGGACAAAGGATACCTCTACTCTGAAGTCTGTTGTTGTTAGGTGCCCTTGAGTCGATTCTGACTCAGAGTGACCCAATGTGATGGACTAGAACTGCCCCACAGGGTTTCCTAGGCTGTAATCTTCGCAGAAGCAGATTGCCAGGTCTTTTCTCCTGTGGAGCTGCTGGGTGGGTCTGAACCGCCAACGTCTCGGTTAGCAGCCAGGCATTTAACCATTGCACCACCAGGACTCCTTTTCTGAATAGCCAATGATAAATACAGTGACTTGTGGGCTTTAGTTTCTTACCCATTTCTATGGATAGACTTCTATCAGTAATTCTGAGCTCTCCAGTCCTGCTTCTTATTTGCTATAATCTTTCCTGCTTTTACACAGAGTTTCCAAATATAGGAAAAGAATAGTCTGTTTAATAGCTGCAAATTGTAATTCTCACAAAGTCTTCATGTTATCTACATAAAAGTTATGGCTTTTCACAGCTGTAAGGGAATCCTCAGTCTGTAAGTTTTTTTTTTTCTCAATCTAAAATAAAAAGTTAGGACAGCATACAATTTGATGATGACAAGTATTTTAATTTTAAGACAGTGCATTTACAAATACTTAAGAGCTCAGCTGCTAACCAAAAGTCAGCAGTTCAAATCCACCATCTGCTCCTTGGAAACCCTATGGGGCAGTTCTTTCTACCGTGTCCTATAGGGCCGCTACGAGTTGGAATCAACTCAACAGCAATGGGTTTTTGTTGTTGCTGTTGTTGTTAATCCGGGATAGGCTTTTCATTTTAAAAGTTGTTGGTCATTTTTTAATTTAGGTTTTAGAGATTAAGGGGCCACAAGCAAGCTAGATCAACGTCTTCTATAAAGTGATTAGCTTTTTAAAAGAAGAATGTATATAGCTGAGTAACATTCTGAAAATTGAACAAAAGTGTAACTGATCACCAGTAAAGAGAGTGAATAACCAGATAGTCTAATTTTGTTAAATACACCTATACCTGGAAAGTCTTTAATTTCACTGCTTGTTTCATTTTCTCCTTTCCTTTTACACCCAACTCTCATTTGTACATTTTCTGATTTATGGGGTTTTAATAATGAAAGATCAGAATCCAAGATTCACCAATAGTTATGCTCTGAAATACTGCATTATTCTTCAAGTCTAGTCCACTATTTACACACAGCCAAAGAAAACAACTTCATATCATACAGTAGAATATCTGTGTAATAGGATTTATCCTTTTGTATATTAATCCAAGTCCATTTTTTTCCTAAATACCCTGAGTATATACTTTGTATAATCTCATCTATGGATTTTCTAGAGTTTTAAATAACATTCCAAAATTGCAGTCTTAACTCTTAAGTAGAATTTTTGAAGAAATATTAACTATGATTTACAAAATATTATAATAACCTGATTTTAAGCTCATTATTTTCATGATGAAGCAGCAAAACATAAATTCTCCATAAACTGGATAGTTGTTCTGTATATACAACAAAGAATGATAATTCAAATCATACATTTAACTTCAAATTTGTATGTACCAGTGAAGTTAAAAAAATTCCTTAAAGTGTTATGAAATAAAGAATAGATATGTTTCCAAATTGTCAACTGCTAAGCTTATGCCCATCAGAAAAATTTATTTGTGTTTTATCTGGAATGTGTTAGTTAAAAGCACGGACTTTGTAGTCAGATGGTCTGGGTTTGAATCCTGGCTTTACTACCTACTAGATGTGTGAATGGGTAAATTATTTAAATTCTCTACATCTCAGTTTCCTCATTTTTTAAATGTGAGTATTAATACCTAAGAGTTATTGTGAGGACTATGCATATAAAACTCCTCAGCACAGTGCCTGACATGTAAATTCTCAATAAATGGTACCTATTAATAATAATCATAACAACATGTAGAAATCATAAGTACACTATTGTACAGAGAAACATTATACTGGGACTTCCAGGCAAGATGGTGCTATAGACAGAAGCACCATGCCATCCCTCCACAGCAAAGATCCGAAAAATTAAGTCAAACAAAGACAAATGTCAATCCTGAAACCCGAAGCATCAAATGAAGAGATAAAGAACTCAGCCAAGCACTGAATGGAATAAAGAAACTTACAGAGAACAGAGAGCGAGGAGAGATCCATGCAGAGGTCCCCTATCAGCTAACACAGCACAGATCCGCCATCATGGACTCCTAACGGAGACTGACGAACAGGGTATACAGGAAAGCAGCTTCATGGAGCTTCTACCAGGAGACAGGACAACCGGTAACCAGCAATATAGGCTTTCCCACCCCCCACCCTTCCTCACCCCCACTCAGCCTCCTCTGCTTCCTGTGGCCACATCTCTTGGCCAGGAAGCACCAACTACACCCCTGTGCTGCCTGGATTCCAGCTAGCCGGCTCCCTGAGTACCATCTGTTAGTTGCGGGTGCTCCTTTTTTCCACTTCTTTTGGTTTCTTCCATACCTCCCATCACCTCCCCCTTCTTTCTCTCAACTACCCAGCTCTGAGTGCCATCTTTGCTTCTTCCTGAAGGGCTGTGAAGCACCGCTCGACTGTGGAACTGCTTCCTGGCCCATGCCACCACAGTGGTGAGATCCCTGGGGCTTTTTTTGTGTTTGTTTGTTTTCTTCCCCCCCTCCCCGGCTTGGGAGCCCCCTCGGGCAAGGCAGTGCTGTGTGACTTGGGAGCTATTCCCTCAGTCTGTGAAGCCTCGCAGTGGGATCCCTGGGAGGCATTTCTTTTTTCTTTTTTTTTTTTTTTTGGTCTTGTTTTTTGTTTGTTTTCTTTTCTTTTCTCTTTTCTTCCCTTTCTTCATTTCTCAGTTTATTATCTCTCTATACTTACCTTCTCTTCCTGAATGCTGAATGCCTGACACTGTGTGACACCTCTACCCTTTCTAGCCAGACTGTACTTCACGGCCTGGGAGCAACTTCTCCAGACCTCACAGAGGCACTGGTGGGATCCCTCGGGACTTTGCTTTAGTTTCTTTTTTTCTCTAATTTTTATTTATTCATTTTTTCTTTTACCCTTTTTCTTTTTTCTTTCCTTTTTGTTTTTCTCCATTTCTCATCCTCTCATCTCTCCACTCCAATGGCAAGCTCCCTCAGCACACTGTTCTGTTTGATTGATTGTTTTTCGCTCCTGTTTCTCTCTCCTCTATCTCATACACATCTTAGCTTCACACATCACAATCTCCCACCTCATTCCGGCCTACCTGCACTGTGCAGTGAACATCATCACACCTCCAAGCAGCACAGGGATGGCCTACTGGAACCTGCCCTGCACTGATTACTGGCCCTCCCTGTCGGCCCTAGTACATGCCACAAACGACCCATCCTAGAAACTCCCCTTCAGCTGGACCTGCCCTGCTGTACCATACCTAAGCGACTGACCCTGCCCATTGGAGAAGGAGGCAAAAAGTATCATGCCCACAGATGAGCAAACAACAAAGAACACACAGCCAACCTGCTCAGACATAACCAAATAAAAAAGCAGGATGAAACAAATCTACAATCAGTAAATGAGGAAAATAACTAATGAATGTCCTGAAGACAGTAGACAATATCAAAACATACACAAAAACAGGACAGGATGGGTCCAGTAGGTGTCCAAAATAAAACATCAGATGACTTTCCAGTAAATAAAAGGCACTAGAACTGCGTGATAGGGAATTCAAATCTCTAATATTTAGAGCTATCCAAGAGTTGAAGCAAAAAGCAGACAAAAATGAGGAAAAAATAGACAAATTCATGGAAATGGCAGACAAATTCATGGAAAATACAGACAAAAAAATGCAAGAATTCAGGAAAATAATACAGGAGTAAAATGCCAAAATAAATTCACAATTAGAAATCATACCAAAAAAATGGCAACCATGAATAATATATCCTGGCAAAACTCTTGTTCAAATATGATGGTGAAATCAGGACATTTCCAGATAAACAGAAATTAGGGGAATATGTGAAAACCAAACCAAATTTACAAGAATTATTAAAGGGAGTCTTTTGGTTTGAGTACAAACAACCTCAGACGACAGCTTGAATCTAGGACCAAGACCGCAACAACCACATACCAACCTACGAAATGAACTCTCAAGGATTAATCAGAACTAAAAGACTTACAACAGGGAACCAGAGAGGTTAATCTGTAAATGGCAGCAAAGTCAATAAAAGAGGGAATAAACAGTGTAGGTATAGAACTTTCTAACGGAGAGGAAGGCAAGGCGATACCAAGTAATAATAGACTGGTTCAACCTTGGGAAGATAAGGGTAAAATTCAAGGTAACCACAAAGAAAGTAAACAAACCTACTCATCAAAATAAAGAAGAAAAACATGAAGTCTCAGTAAACACAAAATCTACCAAAACAAAAGAAATGAAAAAAAAAATCCACAAAAGGAATTCAGCGCAGAAGAGTAACAGACAAAATATTAGCACCACAAAAAAAAGCACTACAAAATGACAGTAATAAACTCACAGCTATCAATAATTACACCGAATGTAAATGGCCTAAATGCACCCATAAAGAGACAGAGAATGACAGAATGGATAAAAAAAAAAAAAGGATCCATCAATATGCATCTACAAAATACACACCTTAGAAACAAAGACATAAATTTATTAAAAAAATCAAAGGGTGGAAAAAAATATATCAAGCATACAGCTACCAAAACAGAGCAAGAGGGGCAATACTAATCTCAGAGAAAATAGACTTTAAAACAACATCTACCATAAAAGACAAAGGAGGGCATTATATAATTAGAGGTACGATCCATCATGAAGACACAGCCATAATAAATATGTATGCACCCAATGACAGGGCTCCAAAATACATTAAAAAAATTTTAACAGCACTGAAAAGAGAACCTGACAGCTCCACAATAACAGTAGGAGACTTCAACACACCACTCTCAGTAAAGGACAAAACAACTAAGAAGAAACTCAGCAAAGATACAGAAGACCTAAAGGCCACAATCAGCCAACTTGATCTCATAGACATATATACACCACTCCACCCAACAGATGCAAAGTACATATTCTTTACAAACATGCACAGAACGTTCTCAAGATAGCCACAACTTAGGCCACAAAGTAACCCTCAATAAAATCCAAAACACTGAGATAATACAAAGTATCTTCTCTGATCACAACGCCATCAAAGCAGAAATTAACAACAGGAAGAGCAAGGAAAAAAACTCAAATTATGTGGAAACTGAATAACACCCTGCTTTAAAACCACTGGGTAATAGAAGAAATCACAAATCAAATCAAAAAATTCCTAGAATCACTGCAAGAAACCAAGAGATCTACATAAATGGAAAAACATACCATGCTTATGGATAGGTAGACTCAATATTGTGAAAATGACAATCTACCCAAAGCAATTTACAAATACAATGCGATCTTGATCCAAATACCAACAAAATTCTTTAAAGAGATGGAAAAACTAATCATTAACTTTATATGGAAGGGGAAGAAGCCCCGAATAAGTAAAGTACTACTGAAGAAGAAGAATAAAGTAGGAGGACTCACACTACTTGACTTCAGAACCTACTATACAGCTACGGTAGTCAAAACAGCCTGGTACTGGTACAACGACAGATACATTGACCAATGGAACAGAATTGAGAACCCAGATGTAAATCCATCCACCTATGGTCACATGATCTTCGACAAGGGCCCAAAGTCCATCAAATGGGGAAAAGACAGTCTTTAACAAATGGTGCTGGCAAAACTGGATGTCCATCTGCAAAAAAATGTAACAGGACCCATACTTCACACCATATGCAAAAACTAATTCAAAACGGATCAAAGACCTAAATATAAAGCCAAAAACTATAAAGCTCATAGAAGAAAAAATAGGATCAATGCTAGAGGCCCTAATATACGGCATTAACAGGAAACAAACCATAACCATCAACACACAAACTCCAGAAGATAAGCTAGATAACTGGGATCTCCTAAAAATTAAACACTTATGCTCATCAAAAGACTTCACCAAAAGGGTAAAAAGAGAACCTACAGACTGGGAAAAAGATTTTGGACATTACAAGTCAGACAAAGGTCTAATCTCTAAAACCTACAAGAAAATCCAACACCTCTACAACAAAAAGACAAATAATCCAATTTAAAAATGGGCAAAGGAAATGAACAGACACTTCACCAAAGAAGACATTCAGGCGGCCAACAGACACATAAGGAAATGCTCGTGATCACTAGCCATTACAGAAATGCAAATTGAAACCACAATGAGATACCATCGCACCTCAGCATTACTGACACGAATCAAAAAATCTTGAAATAATAAATGTTGGATAAACTGTGGGGAGATCGGAACTCTTATGCACTGCTGGTGGGAATGCAGATGATACAACCATTGGAAAATGATACGGTGCTTCCTTAGAAAGCTAGAAATAGAAATACCATATGATCCAGCAATTCCACTACTAGGAATATATACTAGAGAAATAACAGCCGTCACACAAATAGACATATGCACACCCACGTTCTTGGCAGCATTGTTCACAATAGCAAAAAGATGGAAACACCCTAGATGCCCATCAACAGACGAATCGATAAACAAACTATGGTACATACACACAATGGAGTATTATGCAACGATAAATAACAACAAGGAATCTGTGAAGCATCTCATAACATGGATGAAACTGGAGGACATTATGCTGAGTGAAATAAGTCAATCACAAAAGGACAAATATTGTATAAGACCACTACTGTAAAAACCCATAAAAAAGCTCACAAACAAAAAGTAACAAGCTTTGTTGGTTATGGGGGATGGGAGGGGTGGGGGGGAATACTAAATAGACAATAGGTAACTGGTAACTTTGGTGCAAGGTAAGACAGTACACAACACTGGGGAAGCCAGCACAACTTGACAAAGGCAAGGTCATGGAAGCTCCAGACACATCCAAACTCCCTTAGGGACCGAAATGCTGGGCAAAGGGCTCTGGGGACTATGGTCTTGGGGAGCATCTAGCTCAACTGGCATAACACAGTTTATAAAGAAAATCTTCTACATTCTACCTTGGTGAGTAGCATCTGGGGTCTTAAAAGCCTGTAAGTAGCCATCTAAGATACTCCACTGGTCTCACCCCTTTAGGAGCAAGGAGAATGAAGACAACAAGATACAAAGGAAAGATTTGCTCAGAGGACTAATGGACCACAACTACCATGGCCTCCATTACACTGAGTCCAGTACAACTAGATGGTGCCTGGCTACCACCACTGACTGCTCTGACAGGGATCACAGTAGAGGTTCCTGTACAGTAGAGGGTCCTGGACAGAGCTGGAGAAAAAATGTAGAACAAAATTCTAACTCACAAAAAAAGACCAGACTTACTGGCCTGACAGAGACTGGAGAAACCCCAAGAGTATGGCCCCCAGACACCCTTTTAGCTCAGTGGTGAAATCACTCCCGATGTTCACCATTCAGCCAAAGATTAGACAGCCCCATTAAACAAAACGGGACTAATGGGGCTTAACAGTCCAGGGACAAGGACCAGAAGGCAGGAGGGGACAGGAAAGCTGGTAATAGGGAACCCAAGGTTGAGAAGGGACAGTGTTGACATGCCGTGGGGTTGTTAATCATTGTCATAAAACAATATGTGTACTAACTGTTTAATGAGAAACTATTTATCCTGTAAACCTTCATCTAAAGTATAATAAAAAATAAAATATGAGAGAACAAAAAAAATTATACTGTAAGTTTTTAAAGTGACATCTTACAATTTTTTACTCTAAAATGAGTCCAGAAACAGTATTTGTATATTTTAAGATATGTTTTCTTCTGTTCATCTCTTCCAAACACTTGATTCTTATTATTAAGCAAAAAAAATTAAGTCAAACAAAAATATGAAGTAAAACTAGATGTATCTGTGTGTGTATGTACACACACACACATACCCCTCTAATATGTATTATACAATTTGAGGAAGTTGTATAGAACCATCAGGAAAAAGTTGAAAAGTAAACAGGAAGAGCTATACACTGTAATGAGGGTAACAAGGTATACAAATGCAGGCAAATTTCCAAGATCAACTATCTGAACAATTCATTCAGAATCACATTATTGTCAGAAAAATATACCGTAATCCTTTTGGTAATTACTCTAGGAGGTAGATCCACAAGTCCTTGAAAGTCTGATGTTCTCATCCCTTCTTATCAATGTGGGCAAAAGAATTTCACATTTTCTTTAAACAAAACCAAGTTGCTACTGCAGTTACTACTAAAGATTTCTAAAAGTATATAATATTTGATCATGGGATTTCTGCCACAATTTCAAGAGAGAGTACAAAGGATTCCTATACTATCAACTCTGACTCCTCAAATACAGCATAAAATTGAAATTTTATAACAGACCTGTGTTTCTAAAAATGTGTTCCTTGGAACAGTAATCTCACAAGACACTGGGGTGGGAAGATAAAAGTGTTCTGCAACGAGCTGAAATCCGGGAAATGCTGTATTCTGTATCTTTCTCTCAGAGATTCATAACCCTATTAACATAAAAGGTTCTTAGAAGTCTTGCAGTAAGGAGAGCTGTTTGAATTGGTTTAACCAATGTTTCCCAAATTCACTGGGCCATAGAATCCTTTTTGCATATAATGTCAAGGATTCAGTGTTCCTCGTGACTGCTTATTTTGGAAAATGTACAATAAATTGCTTTTGTTTAGCTATTAAAAGAGTAATTTCATACGCACCTCTCCCAAAAAAAGATATTCACTGGCAGAATTTGCTAACATCCCAAAACAAGCTCATTGTATTGTCAGAAAAAAAAAAAATCTAACATGCCTAGACTAGCGTGCATAGTATTTTTAACAAGTTGTAGTTATTTCCAGAATATGTATTTTGACCCCCCTCACTGCCCATATGTTATTTAAGAAAGTTCATACTCCCAGTTTCTAACACCTGTGAAAAGCTAAGAATGAATGTGATCTTCCAAGCCACTGCTTTTCCTGTTGGACTTTACTATAAACTAAGAAAACCCTGTAGCTGTACACTACTGCACACTTTCAAACAGGAGACTACTAAACTCACCAACATTTTACTAACTGGTGCTATGAGCCTGCACCTATGCAATTCTACAGTAAAATAATGAACATTTCATAACATTGACTGTAATGTAATTACTTCATTCCCCTAACATCCCTATTAAGTATACAGAACAAAATACTGTAATTACTGCTTCACCTATGGAGGTTAAGCAACTTGCCCCCAAGTACCAACAGTCACCAGGGACCAATTTCTTGTTGGACAGACATTGCATATTACAACTATAGAAACTATATCAGATAATCACCCTAAAATATGAACAAAAACAGGAAATTCCTTTACTAATAGCCTATTATTTGAGGAATTTTCTTCTTTTGAAATAATTTTGGAATACAATTTGCTAGAAAGACAAACTTGAATAAAAACAAATCAGATGGCATGCTAGAAAGATTTTTGTGAGTTCAGAAATTAGGAACTAAGTCTTAACAACTGTAATGAGGTATTCATTACTTTGTCATTGTGTTTGATGAAGCAAAATAAGTAAAGCTACAATGAATTCTGGAAACCCTGGTGGTGTAGTGGTTAAGTGCTACGGCTGCTAACCAAAAGTTCAGCAGTTCAAATCCGCCAGGTGCTCCTTGGAAACTCTATAGGGCAGTTCTACTCTGTCCTACAGGGTCGCTATGAGTTGCAGTTGACTCGATGGCAACAGTTACAATGAATTCTGGGTGAAGCGTGAATGTGAATGATTGTGCTGCCAGGCTGTGGCATCACTTTCTTCTGAGATTCTCCCTTCAATTTCAGAAGTACATAAAAAAGTATAACAAAACGTGTAAGATGAAACAGACATCAACTATTTTTAAAAAGCCTAATAGGGAAGACACAATGATTGTTATGGAAAGTAATACATTTTGGTAACCCATGGATATTGGGTCACAGAGTTTTAAGTTATACAAAGTAAGCTGGCCATTGGAAGAATTAAAAAAAAACACTTCAAAACATCTATGGCAGAATACATGTACATGTAATCACAGTACTTTATGATAATACATATCAATGACAATGTAGTGGAGATAAGGTAAGTGGTCAAAAAAGGAAAAAATCTGGCATTAAAGGAGTCAAGAATGCTAACAATTTGGTAAAGGAAAAGAAGTTAAATTATCAGGTTCAAATTTCATAAACTTTTTTAAATGTAGAAACAGAGGTAACAAAAATTGGTCTTCACCTGGTAAGTGTGTACTCCCTGAGTCCTGAATGCAAATTCATGGCAGAAAAAGTACCTATGCATCCACGCAATCTTTTGTCTCGACCAATCTTCCATGTTACAAACAGTGGGCTGTAATGGAAGATAAAAAATATGGTTAAATCAATTCAAAAAATTTTTATTGAGTACTTACTATATGTAAGGTGAGATGCCTGAGACAAAAAGACCAAAAAACAGACCCTCCTAAAGGATCTCAGAGTCTAGTTCAATTAGGACCACATTTAGCAATAATGATAGCTACGTCTTATTGAGTGTATCCTATATTAGGTACCACAATAAACGTTTTAAGCAAATTATTTATTTTAGTCCCCATCAACAACCCTAGGAGACTGATACTATTACTATCATCCCTATTTTATAGATGAAGTAGCCACAGAGTTAATATATAATGAAGTAGGCATTCAAACCTGGGCAGTCTTGACTAGTGTCTTAACCATCATGTCTACTGCATGATTCTTCATTTAAACCTCAAATTATGGGTTGTTTCAGAAATCTAACTTAGAAAATTAGAGGAAAAATCAACAATTTCAACAAATACTGAATATATAGAGGCAAAACACTGAAAGGTGCTACAGGAGTACAAAGATCCCTAAAACGTAGCCGTTGCTCTCAAGAGCCAGTACAGGAGGCAGGCATGTTCACAGCTAATTATAATACAAGGCAAAAAGAAATAAGTACTATAAACCATATCCAAAATTCCATAAATTAAGCTACTGGTATAGAAGAAAACTTCATGGAGTTTGATAATCTTCAGCTCAGCCTAGAAAAATGAGTAGGGTTTGGAGAGGGGAAGAGCAATAGAAACATTAAAACCTCTTGCTGTCAAGTCAATTCCGACTCATAGCCACCCTACAGGACAGAGTAGAACTGCCTCCACAGGGTTTCCAAGGCTGTAAATCTTTACAGAAGCAAACTGCCACATCTTTCTCCCATGGAGAACAGCTGGCGGGTTCAAACCTCCCACCTTGCAGTTAGCAGCCAAATGCTTTAACCACTGCACCACCAGGGCTCAAATAGCAACATTAACAAAGTAACACTCTCCAACTAGAAAATTTTAATTTTTAGATGAAATCATTGTTTAGGAATACAATCTGTCAAGCATCAAAGATAAAAGTATGCTGTTGTTGCTGTTGTTAGGTGCTGTCGAGTTGGTTCTTACTCACAGCAACCCTATGTACAACAGAACGAAACACTGCCCGGTCCTGCACCATCCTCACAATTGTTGTCATGCTTCAGCCCATTGTTGCAGCCACTATGTCAATCCATCTCCTTGAGGGTCTTCCTCTTTTTTGCTGACCCTCTACTTTACCAAGCATAATGTCCTTCTCCAGGGATTGATCCCTCCTGATAACATGTCCAAAGTTTGTGAGACACAGCCTTGTCATCTTTGTTTCTAAGGAGCATTCTGGCTATACTTCTTCCAAGACACATTTGTTCCGTCTTCTGGCAGTCCACGGTATATTCAATATTCTTCACTAACACCATGATTCAAAGGCATCAATTCTTCTTTGGTTTTCCTTATTCATTGTCCAGCTTTCGCATGCCTATGAGGCAACTCAAAACATTATGGCTTGGATCAGATGCACCTTAGTCTTCAAGGTGACATCTTTGATTTTCAACACTTTAAAGGGGTCTTTTACAGCAGATTTGCCCAATACAATATGTTGTTTGATTTCTTGACTGTTGCTTCCATGGGTGTTGATTGTGGATCTGAGTAAAATGAAATCTTTGACAACTTCAATCTTTTCTCCGTTCATCATAAAGTTGCTTATTGGTCCAGTTGTGAGGATTTTTGTTTTCTTTATGTTGAGGTGTAATCCATACTGAAGGCTGTGGTCTTTGATCTTCACCAGTAAGTGCTTCAAGTCCTCTTCACTTTCAGCAAACGAGGTTGTGTCATCTGAATAACGTAGCTTGTTAATGAGTCTTCCTCCAATCCTGATGCCCTCTTCTTCTTCATACAGTCCAGCTGCTCGGATTATTTGCTCAGCATACAGACTGAATAGGTGTGGTAAAAGGATAAAACCTGACGCACACCTTTCCTGACTTTAAACCACACGGTATGCCCTTGTTCCTGTTTGAACAACTGCCACTTGGTCTATGTACAGGTTCCTCATGAGCACAATTAAGTGTTCTGGAATTAAAATGGCATCAAGAAGGTAATGCAGTTTTAAACGAAGTTTTATATAGCAGATGTTTGGATTCAGCAAACCACTGACATCCTCAATAAATTATTAAGTCTATGTCAATTTTTATGAAATAAAATAATTTCAACATTTGAGGATATTTTGTAAATAAATACATAGCCTAGAGTTGGGGGTGGTGCATGTTAATATGAGTGTTCACAGCATTACTGGTATAACACATTTCCACTCTCTAAAAAGTTAAATTTTAGTGGGACATACCATACCTTATATATTTTTTATAATACACTGGTGAGTTGGAGATCACAGTCTTTCTTTTAAAATATCCTCTAGTCAGTCATCAGCAGTTGGTGAAAATATATCCTGTTCGGGTGCTTCACCCACCTCAAACATATGAATTACACTGAGTTCTGACAGATTGCCACAATGGCAGATACGTTCCCAAATGAATAATGAATACAAATTAGGGAGCAATACTAAGAGTAACCTTCTTCCAAGAGCCAAATGCCCAGTGGCATTGAAAGAGATTATTTAAGTACAAGGCCAAGTTAACAGTCAATGTCAGTATTCAAGTGCTGGGTGACCTACAGTAAAGGTACTAAAATAAAAAGCAAATTGTGAAGGCAAGGTTTTCTGCTTTCTACATCATATAACTTGAGACAAGCTTCTAATGCTCCAGTTGGAGAATTTTCTCTAATTGCTCACCACTAATAGTTGATTAGGAAGAGAAGAATTAGATGTGATTACTTTCTCACCATTTTTTTCATTACTCATACAAATACTAGTGTCCTAAAATCTACACATTATCTTTAAAGATGAATTTCACCTCTTCATTTTTCACTTTCTAATTTGTTCTAGTGAATGTCAGCAATAGTTTTTATGGACAGTAGTATATCACTCATCTCCCATAACAACGCCTATAGAAAGTATATCTACGTAAGGCAGGTCCTTTGGCAGGCTTCAAAAGAAAGTGAATCACACTGTAACACACCTAATAACATGTCTTTAAATACCATGATGACTTCTCAACAAAACAAAACTAAGTCATATATTTTCTTCCTCAGTGACTTGAGTGAGAAACCTAAAAATGTGAGTCAATTCATTTCCTATCAAAAACACTTGAAATGAAAGTAATTTAAAAGTACATTATTTTCAATTATCATACTTATCCCACTAAAATGGGATAAGTAAGATAATCATTCTTAATATAACCTTATCTGCTCAAGCAATCATTCAAATTTTAAAGGGTAAATAGAAAGGGAACACAAACTAAAACACTGTATTATAAAATAAGTTGCAGGGCATTCAGATACATCCAAAAAAACAAACAAAACCCATTGCTGTTGAGTCGATTCCAACTCACAGCAACTCTACAGGACAGAGTGGAACTGCCCCATAAGGTTTCCAAGGATCAGCTGGTGGATTCGAACTGCCAGCCTTTTGGTTAGCACCCAAGCTCTTAAGTCGGGGTGGGGGGAATTATACAGTTTTTTATAATGCTACACTATCAATGATGAATTCCAGGGGTACAGTGCTAGAGGATAAGCTGCATTTTGCCAGGCGGACTAGGAAGAAAAGGCACTTCATAATAAACAAGAGCATGGAGATGTAAAAGTGTACATTCAGGGAACAGTGAGTAGTCTGACGGTCTCTTCCAGATTTAACATTCTATGAATTTTAAGTACTGTTGAATATGTGTTCTCAAGAACCCCCATAAGAGGTAGAGCAGATGCAGAATTATCTGCACTCTCCCTGTTCCTTACCTGCCCTAGGAAACATTCACTTGTAGGGGGCACTGGCATTGCGGGGAAGTATCTGTGTCAAAGATGGGAGGGCATGCTACTTGACAACCCCACCGTGTTTAGGACAGGTGACCAGAGATGGAAAAAATCAGACTTTTAGGCCACAGAATAAAACTATTCCTTAAAAATCTGGGACTTTGTTTTTCCATTTTCAAATGCAAATCCAAAAACTAAAATACTTAAAAAGCAGTGTTTAATGGGAAAAAGAACCTGGGAAGTTAAGCATTTTAAAGTAGACTGGGACAGAATAAAAATCACTGAGAGCAAGAGACTGCACCTTGTGTGTGATAACTGCTTTGTACAGGGCAATGACTATGGGAACATTCAATACGTATTATCTAAAAACAGCAACAAAATAGCAACATACAGAGCGAAAAACAGTCAATTTCATTTTTAAATGTGTTATTAAAACATGTATGAGCTCCCAAAAGGACACAAGACATCAGCATAATCAGAGACAGATCAAAAAGTAGAAAAAGGCTTTTGAGCCAGTTTAAAGTAGCTACTGTTCGATGACAAGGAAATAAGAAAAACAGTTCATAGTAAGACAAAGATTGAATGTTTTTGGAAAATACTTTTACCATATGGTTTGAGGCCACCTACATACATAAAAAATACTATAAATTGGAAAGGCGCACAAAATGAGATGAAATATTAATGGAAATGTTTATCCGAGGGTAACCAGACATAGTTTTTAAAGGAATTTTCCTACTTCTGAACATTTTGTACCACTGTGTTCTGAGAAATCTTTGGAGGAAAGTAAATTCTCTCCATTTTTCCAAGTCTGTAGACAGGAACAGGAAGTAACCACCTAATCTAGGTAAATCTTCCCTGCCAACTGGCAACCAATACTGTCAGGTCAATAGTGGCTCTCAGGGAAATATAGTTCCCTGGAATCAGCAAAAATAAAGAAATGCAACGTAAATTGCATTGTAAATTGCAATGTAAATTGTGAACAGGATACTCCCCAGTCCTAGTTGCTTGCCATTCCCTTAGCCCCACTTTTGAGACTATTCTATTGATGATTTAGGCCAGAAAAGATTTGAAATGTGTTTGTGGGAGAAAGGTACAATTAGAGAAGACAATGAAAAGGGGGCAGTAACAATATTTTACCATAAATCCTACCTCCCCTGCCATACCAATACCAAGGCAAAAACAGAGGTTTATATATATATATATATATATATAAACTCTTTGCCATTGAGTCAATTCCGACTCAGCAACCCTATAGGACAGAGTAGAACTGCCCCCACAGAGTTTCCAAGGCTGTAAATCTTTAAGGAAGCAGATTGCCACAACTTTCTCCAGCAGAGCAGCTGGTGGGTTCAAACCACCGACCTTTCGGTTTGCATCTGAGTGCTTTAACCATTGTGCCACATTTGGCCCACCATCTGCTCTTCTAAAAATGAAATTTGTAGGTGGTAGCATTAACAATATAATATCAATCCCTACCAATATAATAATAATGTACTCTAACAGGGTAATCACCAAGGTTATTTATATTGTAGGTAGTTCTTTTCTGCCAGCAAATAATGACTGCCCTGAAAACTATCCTCAGGTGCCTCAGCAATTTAGCTCAACAATCCAACTGTATTACTCATAGCATACAACTAAACTCAATACCATAACTCCCCAGGATTTAGAAGTTTGAGAAAGACAGAAATGATGGTGTCTTCCTTCCATCACCAGGTTAAAACCTTTCACTTCCTGTTTCAACACAAGGAAACTATATGTTTAATTTCCAAACTGTATAAACTCAGATTCAATTTGTAAAAACATACTCAATATAGTTACATCCCTAAAAAAAACTTCTGTACATACTTCAAAGTTTGTATAATAATGGATTACACATCATTGAACTGGAAAAGTGTTTAAGAGATTATCAATTTCCTCTTCATTTTACAGATTAAAAAAAAAAGAAAACTGAGATCCAAGGAGTCTAAGGGCATAATCACCAAGCTAGAACCCAGCTAAGTCTCCAGATTTTCTTAATACCAGTTTATTGGATTTTTTCCCTCTATAGGGAAAAAAAAATAGATTGTGAGTAGCAAACCTAGATCTCTTCTAAAAGCCAAAGAATAGAAAAATTCCATGAATACTATGCACCAGTAACACACAGGTGAGCATAAGCACAAATCTTCTCCTCTGACTCCTCCCAGGAAAGGAGAGATTAGATGGGAAGGTACCAGGATGAACTGTAATGGCTGGGCCAGCTTAGAAACAAACACTAGATCTAATTTACAAGCTTCTACGCTGTTCCCCATAACTTCAATCAGACATTAATTAGAAGCCCCCAGCAAAATCTACCAGTTTATCTTTCTTTATACATAATTTTTTTTGTTGTTGTTGAGAATATACACAGCAGAATACCAGTTTATCTTTAATGCCTTCCCATCACCCTTTCTGACCTCCTCTCAGTCTTCTTCGCTTTTTTTTTTCTTGTTTCCCAGCCAACCTTCATCATACCCAAGTCTACTATTTACTTAATATCCACAAATTTCCTCTCAATCAAAACTTCCATTTCCCAGTGGTTAACAGCTACTCAGCAGGGTACTGTTCGATCATTTGATTAAGTAATTCATAACACAGAATGAATGAGGCTTAACTCTTCCAAGAATAATTTAAAATTCAAATAGATACACTGTGAAAGGAGAATAGAGAGGGCTAATCTAGGAGGGGAGGGATAGGATGGAGAAGGTTATCTTGAGGTGCATTTTACACTTTCTCATCCACACCAATCCTTTACTGCAAATAAAGAAAACATTAAATCATTGTAGCCTAATACCATACTCTTCCCTTCAAACTTTGTAAATAGACTGTATCCTATTGGGCTCAGTACAAAGAAGGCACTGTTTAGACAGACAGCATGGATTAGTATAAAAACCAAACCAAACCAGTTGCCATCAAGTCGATTTTGACTCATAACGACCCTATAGGACAGAGCAGAATTGCCCCACAGGGTTTCCAAGAAGCGACTAGTGGCTGAGCTCTTAATCATTGCACCACCAGGGGATTAGTATAGGAGACCACAAATATTTGAAAGTCGGAATCAGGAATTGCCAATCTTTCAGTACTTTTCTTTGCCTGGTGTTCCAAGAAATTCTATCATAGCAGCATTATATTCTATTTTTTTCCATTTTTACAATGTTAATTTAACTGGCAAATGCCAGAGGAAGGGAGGCAGTCTAAAGTTTTGCAGATGATTTGGAAGGTTGACAAAGTGATTTTTGGAAATCAAGTGTAATCATCACCAACATACAACCAGCCAAGTCACAAGCATACTTTAAGGGATTTGTTTGATTCTACCAATTTTTGAACTGAAAGAACAATTTCTCCTCCTTAGTAAGACCAAATCAACAATTTTCAGCAAACTTTTTGTTTAATTCAGTCTCAAGAGTTTATATGTTGAGAGAGACTGACTTATTACTTTTTTTTTCCCAGAGCCCTAAATTAGATGAGAAAGTCTACCTGGATTGGGAAAAAAGAATACTGTATTATACATATTTTCTTCTCTTAGACAGTTTACACTGCGGTAGGTATTAAATTTACTATTTGGTAACATTTTAAGCATGAAATAGCTGGTGTTTTGTTCTGATAACAATAATACACTACACATTTTAATTACCTAAAAATTTAATTTATGAATAAATTTTAAATGACAGTTCGCTATAGATTTCCAAAATGAAATAATCTCTATTTGGATTTCCTATTCTGAAATCATTTGTTCAAAAAGCTTTAAGGTTTGAGAATTGGCCTTTACTATGAAACGAATTAATTATTTTAACATAAAACAGACCAGGCAAAAAAGATGAATTTGTATTGAAGTCTTATGATTCCTAAACTTAAAGTGAGTAAAAGTAAGGAAAAGAGGAGAACTAGGTTCAGGGGTTTTAAAATCATATTGATTTATACAGTCAATTCTTTTTTTTATGTCATTAAAAACTTTTATGGAACTGTGTTTTGGTACTTCCATATGACTATGTGTATGCCGGATGTTCACAGAATTCACAACACTTTAAACAAAACAATGTGTGTTTGTACCTGAGTGGCACAGTTAAGTGCTTGGCTGCTAACAAAAAGGTTACAAGTTCGAGTCCACCCAGGGGTGCGTTGAAAGAAACGCATGGCAATCTACTTCTGAAAAAAATCTGCCATTGAAAACCCTATCGAGCACAGTTCTACTCTGACACACATAGGGTCACCATGAGTCCAAACTGACTTCGCTGGCAACTGGTTTGGCTTTTTTTTTATCTACTTCTCCAGCTCAGGACCTATCTTCTACTATTGTCTTCCCCACAGAGCCCACTCAATTAGCAGAAGGAAAGTAGATCAGAAATAAATACACCAATTGATTTAAGCACTGATGTAAAAAGAGCTGGAAAGTTATCCAGCTTCTTTATTCTTTCATCAGATTTTTACCTTGTCTCCCATTCCAAGGAGATGTGATGTAATGTGCCAACTAAATAAGACTTGCAGTAAAACTGACGTTTTTCACCTGTTGTCTAGGTTTAGAAAGGTAACTGTTTAGATTTTAAAGTCCTTGTATTCGATTACTCACTCCCGTGGGAGAAAGGGGCTGGAAAGACTCAGCTTTGTAGCAGGAATTTGGCACGCCCTTCTCATTTAGGGGGAAGAAGAAAGGCAAGATGAGGCACAAAGTACTGAAATGAGACCATATTTTGTATTAGAGCAGCTTATGTTGGCTTTGATTTCTTTGTTTTCTCCTCTCCTACCTTTCAGAAAATAGGTCAACCCCTCAAGAACCTCGACTATTAAATATCCAAGATAGAGGTTTTTTACATGGAATTGAGATCCTCACCTCCAAAGTGATTCTTTTTAAAAATAAACTTTATTACAGTGTAATTTATATGCAATAAAAGCACCCAATTTAAGTGTAAGATTCAATAAATTTTGACAAATGTATACGTACATGTACCTAAACCATAATCATAATATAAAACATGTCCATCAGCCCAAAGAATTCCTTTGTGCCCCTTTGCAGTCAATTCCTTCTCCACACTCCTGACTCCGGCAAATGCTAATCTGCTTTCTGCCACATTGGTTTTCCTCTTTCTAGAATTTCATATGAATGGAAATAATACAGTATGCTGTCTTTTATATCTGGCTTCTTTCACTTAGCGTAATACTTTTGAAATCTATTGATGTTGTTTGATCGTTTTATTGCTGAGTAGTGTTTCACTAAATGGATATACCACAATTTGTTTACCTACTGATGGATATTTGGGTTGCTGTTAGTTTTGGAGGAAGGATTGGAGGAAGACTCATTAACAAGCTGCGTTATGCAGATGACACAACCTTGCCTGCTGAAAGCGAAGAAGATTTGAACCATTTATTGATAAAGATCAACGACTACAGTCTTCAGTATGGATTACACCTCCATGTAAAGAAAACAAAGTCTTCACAACTGGACCAATTAGCAACATCATGATAAACACAGAAAAGATTGAAGTTGTCAAGCATTTCATTTTACTTGTATGCACAATCAAAACCCATGGAAGCATGAGTCAAAAAAATCAAAGGATACATTGCATTGGGCAAATCTGCTGCAAAAGACCTCTTTAAAGTATTGAAAAGCAAAGATGTCACCTTGAAGACTAAGGTGCATCTGACCCAAGCCATGGTGCTTTCAATTGCCTCTTATGCGTGCAAAAGCTGGATGATGAATAAGGAGGACTGAAGAAGAACTGATGTCTTTGAATTGTGGTACTGGCGAAGAATACTGAATATACCATGGACTGCCAAAAGAACAAACAAATCTATCTTGGAAGAAGTACAGCCAGAATGCTCCTTAGAAGCAAAGATGGCGAGACCACGTCTCACATACTTCAGACATGTTAGCAGGAGGGATCAGTCCCTGGAGAAGGACATCATGCTTGGTAAAGCAGAGGGTCAGCGAAAAAGAGGAAGACCCTCAAGGAGATGGACTGACAAGTGGCTGCAACAACGGGCTCAAGCATAACGACGACTGTGAGGATGGCGCATGACCGGCCAGTGTTTCATTCTGTTGTACAGAGTCGCCACAGGTTGGAACTTACTCAACGGCACCTAACAACAACAACTAGTTTTGGGCTACTATAAATAAAGCCATTATGATAATATTTATGTTCAAGTCCTTGTGTAGACATTGGTTTTAATTTCTTTTGGGTAAATACCTATGAATGGAATTGCTGAGACACAGGGAAGGTGCATGTTTAACTTTATAAGAAACTGCCAAACTAATTTCCAAAGTTCCTGTACCATTTTTATACATTCCCCTCAGCAACATGTAAGAGTGCCAGTTGCTCCACATCCTCACCAACACTTGTTATTGTCAATCTTCTACATTTTAGTGAATGTGTAGAGATATCTCACTGTGGTTTTAATTTATATTTCTCTAATAACTAAGGATGTTGAGCAACTTTTCATGTGCTTAATGGTCACTCATATATCTTCTTTTGGAAAGTGCCTGCTCAACTCTTTTACTCATTTTTAAAAATATTTTATTGTATTTTTGGTGAAAGTATACACAGAAAAACAGGTTCCCATTCAGTAATTTCTACATATAATGTTCAGGGATATTGGTTACATTCTTCACATTGTGTCAACATTCTCACATTCTCATTATTTCCGTTCTAGTTGTTCCTCTTTTACTCATTTTTAATGGATTGCTTGTCTTCTTTTTATTGAGTTGTAGGTATTTTTTATATGTACATTTTGGGTGCCAATTCTTTATTACATATATATACTGGAAATATATCATCACAGTTTGTGACTTGCCTTTTCATTTCCCTAATGATATCGTTGGAAGAGAAGTTTTTAACTTTTATGAAGCTCAATTTATTGATTTTTCTTTTCTTCCTGGTTCATGTTTTGGTGTTCAATTGAAGAAATATTTGCCTACCCAAACGTCATAAAGATTTTCTCCAGTCCTCTTTCACAAGTTTTATAACTTTAGCTTTTACATTTAGGTTTATGATCCATTGTGATTAATTTTTTTATATACTGTGAGCTAAGGGTCAAGGTTCATTTTTTTGATTTGCTAATATTTGGCAATGGACATTTGTGTGTATGTACATAAGGCATATTGGTCTGTAGTTGTTTTCTTATAATGTCTGTCAGTTTTTGGCATCAGGGTAATGCTAGCCTCATAGAATGCGTTAGGAAGAATCCTATCCTTAATTTTCTAAGAGCTTGGTTTATTTTTTCTTAAATATTTGATAGAATTCACTAGTGAAGTTATCAGAATCTAGAGTTTTAATTATGGGATGGTTTTTAATTATATATTTAAAAGATACAGGGTTATTCAGATTTTCTAGTTCTTTTTAAGTCAATTTTGGTATTTGTGTCTTTAAAGGAATTTTTTCATTTCATCTAAATTTTAAAATTTATTGGCATAAAGTTATTCAGAATTATCCTTTTAATGCCTGTAGGATCTGTAGTGATACCCACTCTTTTATTCCTAATATTAGTAATTTGTGTTAACTTGCGTCTTTTCTTTCGTGTAATCAGTCGATTTATCAATTTTATTGATCTTTTAAAAGAGCCAGCTTTTGATTTCATCACATTTTTCTCTGTGATTTGTTCCGTTTTCTATTTTATTGCTTTCTAATCTGCGATTTTACTTTTTACTTATTTGGGGTTTAATTTGCTCTTGTTTTTCTAGCTTATTAAGGTGGAAGCTTAGTTTATTTGTTTTAGATCTTCATTCTTTTCTAATATAAACATTTTAAAGCTATACATTTTCCTCTAGACTGTATTAGTTGCATGCCACAAATTTTAATGTATTGCACTGTCATTGTCATTTAGTTCAAAATATTTTCTAAATTCTGTTATTATTTCTTATTTATTCCAGGATTTATTTAGAAATATGTTGTACAATTTCCTAATATTTGGAAATTTTCCAGATGTCTTTTTGATATTGATTTCTAATTTAATTCCATTTTGGTCAGAGAACATACTTTGTATGATATCAATGCTTCTAAATATTTTGAGACTTTTTTTATGACCCAGAATATGATCTATCTTTGTGAATGTACCATGTGTATTTGAAAAAAAAATGTATTCTGGTATTATTAGGTCCATTGTTTTATAAATGTCAATGAGGTCAAGTGTGTTGTTAGTGATGTTCAGGTCTTCCATCTTCTCACTGATCTTTTTTTTTTTTTTGGTGTACTAGTTCTATCAATTGCTAAGAGTGTTAAAATATCCAACTTAACTGTGGTTTTGTCTATTTACACTTTGTTTTATCTAATTTTTTCTTTATATATTTTAAAGCTGTGATAGATGCATATACATTTAGAATTGTTATATCTTATTGATAAATTAACCACTTTTTATCCTTATGAAATGTCCCTCCATATCCCTGGTAATACTGCTTGTCCTGAAGTCTAATTTGTCTCATATTAACATAGTCACTCCAGCTTACTTATGATTAGTTTTTCCATGATATATCTTTTCCATCTTTCTACTTTAACCCATTTTTTTAACCCTAAAGTTTTGTTGGTTTTTTTTTTTTTTTTTTTTTTTTTTTTGTAAACAGCATATAGTTGGAGCTTGCATTTTTATGCAGCCTTTTAATTGGAATGGAGTATTTAGACTACTATTTAATCTAATTTGATGTGGCTGGATTTAAGTCTACCATCTTTATATTTGATATTTGTTTTCTCACCTGTTCTTTGATCCTCTTTTCCTGTCTTATTTTGGATTAAATGAATATATTTTAGTATTTAATTTTTATCATCACTATGGGCTTACTAACCAGTTGCCACTGGGTTGATCTGAACTCATGGTGACCCTATGTGTGTTAGAACAGGACTATGCCCCATAGAGTTTTCAACAGCTGATATTTTGGAAATATATCACCACTGGCTTATTAGTTATGCTTTTTTTTTTAGTAGCTGTTCTGGGTTGTACAATATGCACTTTTGGCTTATTGTAGTCTACCTTCAAATAATATTATATCACTACAGATATAACGTAAGGACTTTAACAATAGAGTTTCATTTTACTCTTCCCATCCCTTGGGGCTACTGTCATATCTTATATTTCTACATACCTTATACACCCCATGATAAATTATTAATTTTGCTTTAAACACTTAATTAACTTCTAAAGATATTTTAAAATGACAGAAAAAGGCTCTCATATTTATCCCACACTTACCACATTTATCTGTCACTCTTCATTACTTTGTAGAGATCCAAGTTTCCATCTGGTATCATTTTCCTTCAGCCTGAAAGAACGTCCTTTAATATTTCTTGTAGTTTAGGACTGCTGGTGATAAATTCATCGTTTTTGTTTGTCTAAAAAATAGATTTCACCTTCATTTTTTTTAAGATACTTTCATTGGAAATAGAATTAGAGGTCGGCAGTATTTTTCTTTCTTTCAGCACTTCAAAGATGCTCTTCTGGTTTGCATTGTTTCTGATGAGAAGTATATAGTATTCTTACCTTTGTTCCTCTGTATAATGTGTCTTTTCTTCTAGTTGCTTTTAAAATGTTCCCTTTACAACTGGTTTTCAGCAATTTGATGATGATTGCCTTAGTGTGGATTTCTTTGTGGTTATACTGCTTGGGCTTCATTGAGATTCTTGGATCTATAGGTTTATACTTTTCATCATATTTAGAAAATTTCTAGCCGTTATTTCTTTCACTATTTTTTCTGCCCATTTCTCTCCCTCATTTCCTTCTGGGACTCTGATTATATGTGTGTTAGTCTGCTTGATACTGTACCATAGTTCACTGAGGCACTCTCTTTTTTCCTTCAGTTTTTTCCATTCTCTATGTTTCCGACTGGATAGTTTCATTGCCCTTTTCTTCTACAGTGTCTAATCTGCTATTAATACTATCCAGTGAATTTTTCATATCATATATTGCATTTTTCAGCTTCAGAAGTTCCATTTGGTTCTTGTATATGCCTTCCATTTCTTCCCCAATAGTATTCGTGTTTTTCTTACAAATCTTCAACATATTTTCACAGCTGTTTTAAGGTTCTTGTCTGCTAATTCTATAACTATCATTTCTGGTTCTTTTTTACTGACTGTTTTTCCTCCTGATTATGGGTCATATTTTAGTGCTTCTTGGCATGTCCAGTAAATTTTGTGAATGCCAGATATTATAATCATTATATTGTTGAATGTTTGGATTTTGCTGTCTTCCTTTTAAGAATGTTGAAGTTTGTTTTGTCATGCAGTTAAATACTTGTGGGTAATTCTTCTCCAAGGCTTGTTTTTAAGTTTTGTTAGTTCAGGTTTAGAAAACACTTTGATCTAGTTTAGCCCTACTTCTAAGGCATGACCCTTCCAGGGTCACTGCCCTAAGTGTTCAACAAGCTCTCTCAACTTTTGCTGCTGGAACACAAATGTCTCTCTTAGCCCTGCATGAGTGCTGGTAATTGTTCAGCTTATATCTCCTGAGCAGATGTTGTTTTTTTTCTTCCCAGCCTCATGGAGTTTCTGTCAACACATGCTTAGACTAATATTAAGCCAAAGATCAAGGAGATACCTATGTAGATTTCTGGAGCTATTTCTCTGAGTAGCTCCCTACTTTCCAGTACTCTGCCCCACAAACTCCTGCTTCCTCAACCTCCCAGAGTTCCTATCTCTGTCTCATCAACTCAGCAAGTCTGCAAGCTCTACTTGGGTTCCCCTTCACAATGCTGCAGTCCAGAAATTACCTCCCGGCAAAAAGCCAGAGTCACTGTAGGGCTCACTTTGTTTCCTTCCTTCCTCTCAGGGATCAGAGTCCAATATCTGAAAACAGTTGTTTCATATATTTTGTCTAGTTTCTAGTTGTTTACGGGGGATGTAGGATGGAAGGGAGCAAGTCCTGTACCAGTTACTCCTTCACGGGCATAAGTGGAAGGCCCAAAGCCTTTTAACATTGAGTCGCTAGAAGGTTCAAACTCTGTGGTAGGTTTCACGTATTAAATGGGGAAAAGGCCTACCACAAATAGTAGAAGACTACAGCAAGCTGGAAAATGGTTCAGGAGGCAGAAAGCAATAGAGACAGAGATATGAAGTGACTCAGTCAGTTCCAGGGGTAACACATTGCTCATAACACAAAGGTTAGAGATGTCACTCTTAAAAAAAACTTTCAAATCTAAAGTAATAAAAAAAAAAATCAAAGCAGTCAGGTAAGAACTAAACTTGACAAAAGTATCAGTTACCAGTCACACTGATATTTCCTTCTTTAAGCCCATGCCAAAAATAGCTCACTCCTCTTATCTCCCTCCATGTGAGTTAAAAAAAAAAGTACAATCTGAACAACCTTATTTACAACACCTAAAAAATCTTGAGGAAGTTATTAATAATAATGAATGATGTCAGAGATACTGATATATGAGTGTTTTCTTACTGCTATTTTTAAAGGGGCTATTTTTTCAGCTATGACAATTTAAACAATTTTATGGCACAGTTATTTGCCTCACTACTGTTCTAGATAACACTGACTTTATCGTAGTCTTACTAGTACAAATCCTGCAACAGCAATGGTATATCTATAAAAGGGCAGTCACTTAAGGATAGGAATTCTTCATTAAGGAAACCAGATATGCAAAGTTATTTTATGGTGGAAAAAATAACACGATATATATCATTAAATTGTCTTTTTTTTTTTTAATTTCCCGGTAACACCATGATAGTTCAATGTTAATAAAGTAGATTGATTTGGCTTCTAATCTGGAAGGCACAGAACATTAAGATGGTAATAAACAAGCTAGTGCAGAGCCCATGAGAGAAAACCAATATCCATGAAAGGCACGGGCTAAGAAACTGAGGTAGGTAATACAGTAGTGAAATGAGAAGGGTAACTGCTTACCTAAAAAGCAGCCTTCTCACATTACCCTTTTCTTTAGGTAGTCCTATATAACTGCCTAGGTGCCCTGGTGGTGCAGTGGTTAAGCGCTCAGCTGCTAACCGAAAGGTCAACAGTCTGAAACTACCAACCACTCCATAGGATGTGGCCGTCTGCTTCCATAAAGATTACAGCCTTGAAAACCCTATGGGGCAGTTCTACTCTGTCCTATGAGGTTGCTATGAGTGGGAAATGACTTGATGTAAATGGGTGTGGTTTGGTTTTATATAACTGCCTACACTTCAAGGCCCATAACTTTGTAAACAAATGAAACAGAAGCTAAGCAAAGAGAACAACCTCCAAGGAAAAATAAGAAAGAACACAGCAGCCCTACCAACAAGCACCAGTGTAACAACCTCCTATGCATATTTAAATGCTTTGGTTTAAAAAGCCTCCAGCTGAACTGCTAGGTACATGGCAGAACACAAAGTAGCCAAGATGATGTATACAGTTTGGAAATGACAGTGACCTACTCAGCTTCCTCACATCAATACCAAGAGCCATCTGAGCCACTTAACATGCTCATCCAGGAAAGCTAGTTTTTTCCCTTGAGTTCCACCTAGTCCTCTTCTTTAAAACCAGCAAGAGCAAGACCCTAACCCTTTGATTTTTTGTAATTATTGCAGATAAAAAAATATTTTAAACTAGAGCTGTCTCTTTACTTCCAGACCAGAAACGCACATATGGAACCTTATACTCAATGTAGGGTTTCTATACAATTGTAAGAATCACAGACCAGAGGGAAATACAATTTCCCATAGCACCTACCTCTCCCACCCCTTCTCAACATTAAACACTAACCAAATTTCCAGTTAAAGGAGCTGATCTCTGGACTATCCATATCGCAGTTGAATACTGCTAGATTGATGACAAATCTTATGATTTGAAGAGTCTTTCAGTGAGCAGCTTCATGCTTCCAGACTTGCCCAGCATATTTGCTCCTTCTGCCAATGAAAACATATCACAAAAGCACCTCTTTTCCAAAGAAATGAAATTGAGCAATGGTAAAATTATTATAATTAGATATAAAGAACAAATTGAATACAAATTGTTTAATATAGCAACACGTTTCTAGTTTTATAAGACAAAAATTTGTCAAATAATTCTTTTACTTATAATAAAAGCATTCTCATATGGACTGCAAAATTAGATAACACATGAAAGTGTCTAGTCCAATGAATGATTCAGTAAAAGACGGCTCTCTTTTCACCTTAAACCTATCTAGAAAGAAGATCAGTTTGAATTAAAGAGGTCTGGATTAAAGAATGCTTTAAAAACGCGGTTTTATTACATTTGGGTACACTCACATTCACCTGCACATCTCCCTCCTTCTCTACTAAAGTGGAACTTCAATAAATAAGGTAAATAACTTAATAGACAAGACTAACTAGTAATGAATATATCGACTATTTTATGTTAAAGGGAAACTTCTTTTATAGTTAGAACAAGGCCAAACTTCATTCTATCCAGCCCACATTAATGATCATAGATTTCAGATATGGAAAAGGAAAATATATTGGAAAACAAATCAATAAGATTACCAGTGATAAAAATAGGGAATTTTTTTCTTGTTATTACTATTGGTGTTACTTATTTATTGTATTTTGGTGAAGGTTTACAGAACAAAGAGTTTCTCACCAGTCAGTATACATATTGTTTAATGACATTGGTTAACAACCCCACGACATGTCAACACTCTCCCTTCTTGACCTTTTTTTTCTTTTTTGGTGAAAATATACATAGCCAAAGATACACCATTTCAAAAATTTCTACATGCACAATTCAGTGACATCAATTACGTTCTTCCAGTTGTGCTGCTATTCTCACTTTAGATGAAGGCTTACAGAACAAAATAGTTTCTCATTAAACAGTACACATATTGCCCTATGACAATGGTTAAGAACCCCACTACATGTCAACACTGTCCTTACTCAACCTTGGGTTCCCTATCACCAGCTTTCCTCTCCCCTTCTGCCTTCTAGTCCTTGTCCATGGACTGCTGTGCCTCATTAGTGTTTTGATTTATGGGGCTGTCCAATCCCCAGCTGAACGGTGAAGCTCAGAAGTGACTTCACCACTGAGCTAAAAGGGTGTCTGGGTGCCATACTCTCGGGGTTTCTCCAGTCTCTTTCAGGCCAGTAAATCTGGTCTTTTTTGTGTGCATTAGAATTTTCTTCTACATCCTTCTCCAGCTCTGTCCAGAACCCTCTACTGTGATCCTGATCAGAGCAGTCAGTGGTGGTAGCCGGGCACCATCTAGCTGTACTGCCTGGTGGAGGCACTGGTAGCTGTGATCCATTAGTCCTCTGGACTAATCTCTTCCTTGTATACTGTTCTCTTCATTCTCCCTTCTTCCCAAAGGGGTGAGACCAGTGGAGTATCTTAGATGGCTGCTCACAGCCTCGTTCGTAAGACCCCAGACACTACTCACCAAGGTAGAATGTAGACCATTGTCTTTATAAACTGTGTTATGCCAATACAGCTAGATCTTCCCCAAGACCATGGTCCCCAAAGGCCTTTGCCCAGCATTTCGGTCCCTCAGGGAGTTTGGATGTGTCTGGAGCTTCCATGACCTTGCCTTTGTCAAGTTGTGCTGGCTTCCCCAGTATTGTGTACTGTCTTAGCCCGCACCAAAGTTAACAGTTACCTATTGTCTATTTACTATTCCCCCCCACCCCTCCCATCCCCCGTAAACAGCAAAGATTGTTTCCTTATGTGTGTAAACATTTTCCTTTTTTTTTTTTTATTGTACTTCAGGTTAAGGCTTACAGAACAAATATTTTCTCATGAAACAGTAGTACACATATCGTTTTATGACATTGGTTAACAATCCCACAATATGTCAACCCTCTCCCTTCTTGACCTTTTTTTTGGGGGAGGGGGGAAATATATATAGACAAAGATACACCATTTCAAAAATTTCTACATGCACAGTTCAGTGACACTGACTACGCTCTTCCAATTGTGCTGCTATTCTCACTTAAGATGAAGGCTTACAGAACAAAACAGTTTCTCATTTAACAGTACACATGTTGCCCTATGACAATGTTTTAACAACCTCCCAACACGTCAACACTATCCTTATTCAACCTTGGGTTCCCTATCACCAGCTTTCCTGTCCCCTTCTGCTTTCTGGCCCTTGTCCCTGGACTGCTGTGCCTCATTAGTCCCATTTGGTTTTATGGGGCTGTCCACTCCCTGGCTGAACAGTGAACCTCCAGAGTGACTTCACCACTGAGCTAAAAGGGTGTCTGGAGGCCATACTCTCGGGGTTTCTCCAGTCTCCTTTAGGCCAGTAAATCTGGTCTTTTTTTTTTTTTGTGCGTTAGAATTTTGTTCTACATCCTTCTCCAGCTCTGTCCAGAACCCTCTGTTGTGAACCTGGTCAGAGCAGTCAGTAGTGGTAGCCGGGCACCATCTAGCTGTACTGGACTCAGTCCGGTGGAGGCCTTGGTAGCTGTGGTCCATTAATCCTACAGACTAATCTTTTCCTTGTATACTGTTCTCTTCATTCTCCCTTGCTCCCGAAGGGATGAGACCAGTGGAGTATCTTAGATGGCCGCTCACAGATGCTACTCACCAAGGTAGAATGCAGCACATTGTCTTTATAAACTGTGTTATGCCAACTGAGCTAGATGTTCCCCGAGACCATGGTCCCCACAGCCCTTTGCCCAGCATTTCGGTCCCTCAGGGAGTTTGGATGTGTCTATGGAGCTTCCATGACCTTTCCTTGTACAAGTTGTGCTAGTTTCCCCTGTATTGTGTACTGTCTCACCCTTCACCCAAGATACCACTTACCTATTGCCTATTTAGTACTTCCCCCACAACCCTCCCATCCCTGGTAACCAACAAAGATTGTTTCCTTTTGTGTGTAAACTTTTTCATGAGTTTTTACAGCAGTTGTCTCATACAATATTTGTCCTTTTGTGATTGACTTATTTCACTCAGCATAATGTCCTCCAGTTTCATCCATGTTGTAAGATGCTTCACAGATTCCTCATTGTTCTTTCTTGTTGCATAATACTCCATTGTGTGTATATAGCATAATTTGTTTATCCATTTATCTGTTGATGGGCATCTAGGTTGTTTCCATCTTTTTGCTATTGTGAACAATGCTGCAATGAACATGGGTGTGCATATGTCTATTCGTGTGAAGGCTCTTATTTCTCTAGTATATATTCCTAGTAGTGGAATTGCTGGCTCGTATGGTATTTCTATTTCTAGCTTTCTAAGGAAGTGCTATATCATTTTCCAAAATGGCTGATTATTTTGCATTCCACCAGCAGTGCATAAGAGTTCCCATCTCCCAGCAGCCTCTCCAACATTTGTTATTTCCACTGTTCTTGATTCGTGCCAGTAATGCCAGGGTGAGATGGTATCTCATTGTGGTTTAATTTGCATTTCTCCAATGGCTAGTGATCGCGAGTATTTCCTCATGTGTCTGTTGACCACTTAAACGTCTTCTATGGTGAAGTGTCTGTTTATTTCCTTTGCCCATTTTTTAATAGGATTATTTGTCTTTTTGTCGTAGAGGTGTTGGATTTTCTTGTAGATTATGGAGATTAGAACTTTGTCTGACTTGTACTGTCCAAAAATTTTTCCCAGTCTGTAGGTTCTCTTTTTACTCTTTTGGTAAAGTCTTTTGAAGAGCATAGGTGTTTGATTTTTAGAAGATCCCGGTTATCTAGCTTATCTTCTGGCGTTTGTGTGTTGATGGTTATGGTTTGTATCCTGTTAATGCCGTGTATCAGGGCCTGTAGCATGGTCCTATTTTTCCTTCAATGAACTTTGTATTTTTTTGGCTTTATATTTAGGTCTTTGATCCATTTTGAATTAGTATTTATACATGGTGTCAGGTATGGGTCCTGTTTCATTTTTTTGCAGATGGATATCCAGTTTTGCCAGCACCACTTGTTAAAAAGACTGTCTTTTCCCCATTTGATGGACTTTGGGCCCTGTCGAAGATCAGGTGACTGCAGGTGGATGGATCTACATCTGGGTTCTCAATTCTGTTCCATTGGTCAATGTACCTGTCGTTGTACCAGTACCAGGCTGTTGTGACTATCGTAGCTGTATAGTAGGTTCTGAGGTCAAGTAGTGTGAGTCCTCCTACTTTACTCTTCTTCTTCATTAGTGCTTTACTTATTTGGGGCTTCTTCCCTTTCCATATAAAGTTAATGATTAGTTTTTCCATCTCTTTAAAGAATGTTGTTGGTATTTGGATCGAGATAACATTGTATTTGTAAATGGCTTTAGGTAGAATTGTCATTTTCACAATGTTGAGTCTACCCATCCATGAGCATTGGATGTTTTTCCATTTATTTAGATCCCTTTGGGTTTCTTGCAGTTGTGTTTTGTAGTTTTCTTTGTATAGGTCTTTTATGTCCCTGGTTAGATTTACTCCTAAGTATTTTCTTTTTTTTTTTTTTTTAATTCTACTTCGGGTGAAGGCTTACTAGTATTTTATTTTTTTAAGGGCTATTATGAATGGTATTATTTTCCTGATTTCCTTTTCATCGTTCTCTTTATTGGTGTATAGGAATCCAACTGATTTGTGTACATTTATCTTGTATCCTGCTACTCTGCTTAATGTATTAGTTCCAGTAGATTTCTCATGGAGTCTTTAAGGTTTTCTATGTATAGTATCATATCATACGCAAACAGGGACAGTTTAACTTCTTCATTACCAATTTGGATGCCCATTATTTCTTTTTCTTGCCTTATTGCTCTAGCTAGAACTTTCAGCACAATGTTAAATAGGAGTGGTGATAAAGGGCATCCTTGTCTTGTTCCTGTTCTCAACGGGAATGTTTTCAGCCTCTCTCCATTAAGAATGATGTTGGCTGTTGGTTTTGCATAGATGCCCTTTATTACATTGAGAAATTTCCCTTCTATACCTAAAAATAGGGAATTTTTATAAAATAATTTCAAAGCATAAGAAGAAAACTCTAATTACTTGGGAATAAGAAAAAAAAATCTTCATTTTAAAATTATAATTGTATGAGAATGACATAAAATGGAACATTTTTCAAATGACAGTAACAATATGTGTGTGTGTATATACACATGCACGCACACACTACAAAGAACAGCTAACTTTTACTGAGCACTGGTAGTGCAGTGGTTATGAGCTATGACTGTTAACCAAAAGGTCAGCAGTTCGAATCCACCAGCCGCTCCTTAGAAACCCTATGGGGCAGTTCTACTCTGTCCTGTTGGGTCGCTATGAGTCAGAATCGACTCCGTAGCAACAGGTTTGGTCTTTCGGTTTTTACTATGTGCCAGGCCCTTTCCAAATATTTACATATAATAACTCATTTAAATCCTCACAACAACCCTATGAAGTAGACACTATAATTATTCCCCATTTCATAGATGGGAAAACTGAAGAACAGAAAGGGTAATTAACGTCCCAATGGCCACACAGCTACTATGTGAATTTGGACCCAGATATTCTGGCTCCAGAGCCAACTCTCTTTGTTGTTGTTAGGTGTCATCCAGTCAGTTCTGACTCATAGCGACCTTATGTACAATACAAGAGTACAAAACACTGCCTGGTCCTGCATCATCCTCACAATCATTGTTATGCTTGAGCCCACTGTTGCAGGACTGTGTCAGTCTGTCTTGTTGAGGATCTTCCTCTTTTTTGCTGACCCTCTATGTTACCATGCATAATATCCTTCTCTAGGGACTGGTCCCTCCTAATAACATGTCCAAAGTATGTGTGATGTGGTCTCGCCATCCTTGCTTCTAAGAAGCATTCTGGCTGTACATCTTCCAAGACAGATTTGTTTGTTCTTCTGGCAGTCCACAGTATATTCAATATTTTTCGCCAACACCACAATTCAAAGGCATCAATTCTTCTTTGGCCCTCCTTATTCACTGTCCAGCTTTCGCATGCATATAAAAACCAAAATCCCGTTGCCATGGCGTCAATTCCGACTCATAGTGACCCTACAGGACAGAGTAGAACTGCCCCATAGTTTCCAAGGAGCGCCTAGTTGATTCCAACTGCTGACCTTTTGGTGAGCAGTTGTAACTCTTAACCACTATGCCACCAGGGTTTCCAATTGAAAATATCATGGTTTGGGTCAGACACACCTTAGTCTTCAAGGTGACATCTTTGCTTTTTAACAGTTAAAAGAGGTCTTTTGTAGCAGATTTGCCCAATGCAATACGTCATCTGATTTCTTGATTGCTGCTTCCATGGGTGTTGATTATGGATCCAAGTAAAATGAAATATTTGACAACTTCAATATTTTCTCCATTTATCATGACATTGTCTTTTGGTCCAGTTGTGAGGATTTTTGTTTTCTTTATGTTAAGATGTAATCCATACTTAAGGCTGTAGTCTTTGATCTTCCATCAGTGAGGGCTTCAAGTCCTCTTCACTTTCAACAAACAAGGCTGTGTCATCTGCATATCGCAGTTTGTTAATAAGTCTTTGTCCAATCCTGATGCCCCCTTCTTCATATAGCTGAGCCTCAGATTACTTGACCAGCATACTGACTGAATAAGTATAGTGAAAGGATACAACTCTAACACACACCTTTCCTGATTTTAAACCATGCAGTATCCCTTTGTTCTATTCGAACAACTGCCTCTTGGTCTATGTACAAGTTCCACATGAGCACAATTAAGTGTTCTGGAATTCTCATTCTTGGCAATGTTATCCATAATCTGTTATGATCCAGTCAAATGTCTTTCTGTAGTCAATAAAATACAGGTAAACATGTTTCTGGTATTCTCTGCTTTCGACCAAGATCCATCTGACATCAGCAATGATATCCTTCATTTCACATCCTCTTCTGAATCTTGCTTGAATTTCTGGCAGTTCCCTGTCAATGTACTGCCATTTTTAATTATCATCAGCATAATTTTACTTGCACGTGATATTAATGATATTGTTCGGTAATTTCTGCATTCTGTTGGATCACCTTTCTTTGGAATGGGCACAAATATGGATTTCTTCCAGCCGGTTAACCAGGTAGCTGTCTTCCAAATTTCTTGGCATAGATGACAGACCTTCCAGCATTGCATCCGTTTGCTGGAACATCTCAATTGGTATTCCATCAATTCCTGAAGTCTTGTTTTTCACCAATGCCTTCAGTGCAGCTTGGACTTCTTCCTTCAGTACCATCAGCTCTTAATCATATGCTACCTCCTGAAATGGATGAATGTCAATAAATTCTTTTTGGTTCAGTGACTCAGTGTATTCCTTCCATCTTCGTTTGACGCGTCATTCGTCGTTTAATATTTTGCCCGTAGAATCCCTCAATATTCCAACTTGAGGCTTGAATTTTTTCTTCAGTTCTTTCAGCTTGAGAAATGCCGAGCATGTTCTTCCCTTCTGGTTTTCTAACTGCAGGTCTCTGCACATGTCATTATGATACTTTGTCTTATTGAGCTGCCCTTGGAAATCTTCTGTTCAGCTCTTTTACTTCATAATTCCTTCCTTTCGCTTTAGCTACTCGACGTTCAACAGCAAGTTTCAGAGTCTCTTCTGACATTCATTTTGGTCTTTTCTTTCCTTCCTATCTTTTTAATGACCTCTTACTTTCTTCACGTACGATGTCCTTAATGTCATTCCACAACTCGCCTGGTCTTCAGTCATTAGTGTTCAATGTGTCAAAAATCTGTTCTTGAGATCGTCTCTAAATTCAGGTGGGATATATTCAAGGTTGTACTTTGGCTCTTGTAGACTTGTTTTCATTTTCTTCAGCTTCAAGTTGAACTTGCATATGAGCAATTGTTGGTCTGTCCTGCAGTCAACCCTGGTCTTGGTCTGACTGATGATATTGAGTTTCTTCATTGTTTTTTTCCACAGATGTAGTCAATTTGATTCCTGTACATTACTTCTGGTGAGGTCCAAGTGTATAGTCACCATTAATGTTGTTAAAAAAAGATATTTGCAATGAATAAGTTGCTGGTCTTGCAAAATCATATCATGTGATCTCCAACGGCGTTTTTATCACCAAGGCCATATTTTCTGACCACCACTCCTTCTTCTGTGTTTCCAACTTTCGGATTCCAATCATCAGTAATTATCAATGCATCTTGATTGCATGTTTGGTCAATTTCAGACTGCAAAAATTGATAAAAAATCTTCAATTTTTTCATCTGTGGCATTGGTAGTTGGTGCCTAAATTTGAATAATAGTGGTATTAACTGGTCTTCCTTATAGGTGTATGGATGTTATTCTATCACTGACTGCTTTGTACTTCAGGACAGATCTTGAACTGTTCTTTTTCACAATGAATGCAATGTCATTCCTCTTCAAGTAGACCATATCACTGTCTGATTCAAAATGGCCAATACCAGTGCATTTCAGCTCACTAATGCCTAGGATGGAGCCCTGCTGGCACAGTAGTTAAGAGCTTGGCTGTTAATCAAAAGGTTAGCAGTCTGAATCCAACAGCCGCTCCTTGGAAACCCTGTGGGGCAATTCTACTCTGCCCTACAGAGTTGCTATGAGTTGGAATTGACTCGATGGCAAAGGGTTTGGTTTTTGTTTCTTTTTAATGCCTAGGATATCCATCTTTATGTGTTGTTTCATTTTTGACCACTTCATATGTCTTTTCTAGATTCATACTTTACACATTCCATGTTGTGATTATTAATGGATGTTTGCAGCTGTTTCTTCTCATTTTGAGTGATGTCATATGAGCAAATGAAGGTCCTGAGAGCTTGACTCCATCTACATCATTACGGTTGACTCTACATTGAGGAGGCAGCTCTTCCCTAGTCATATGTTGAGTGTCTTTCAATCTGAGGGGCTCATCTTCCAGCACTATATCAGACAATATTCCCTGCTATCCATAAGGTTTTCAATGGCCAATATTTTTTCAGAAGTAGATTGCCAGTCCTTCTTCCCAGTCTGTCTTAGTCTGGAAGCTCTGCTGAAACCTGTCCACCATGAGTAACTCTGCTGGTATTTGAAATACTAGTGGCATTGCTTCCAGCAATCACAGCAACACTCAAGTCACTACAGTACAACAAACTGACAGATACTATGAATCAAAGATACTATGAATACTTTATACTACATACTATGAATGTGTGTGTGTGTGTGTGTTGTTTGATATAAACCACCTGAAAAGCAGTATTTCACTGTAGAACTGAATTACTAGATTTAAAGAAGAACACCTAGAAATTAGAGCAAGGATAAATAAAATTGCTGATACTGACTGGGTATATTATAAAATTAAAATAAACAGAAGATTAAAAATGTAAAAAATTCACTAGAAAGAAGAAATGCTCTAAAGATGTAAATCTGGAAAAAAATGGCACAATAATACAAATTGACTGGATATTAATAAAAAAGCATCCTATTAAAAGAAAGGATCAAAACACATATATAACATTTACAACCATTTTAAATGTGATACACGTTCACTATAAAAAAAAAGAAAGAAAAACATTTTGGAAAATATAGAAAAGTAGAAAGAAGAAAATAAAAATCACACATAATCTTATAACCAAATATAATAAAAATTTACAATGTTTCCATAGTCTTTTTCTATGGAAATCATTTCACAGAGTTAAGATCACACTGTATGGTTTTATGTGCTAGTTTTTCTTTTCAACTAAATGCATAAACATTTTCCTACATCGTTAAAACCCTTCAAAAATATTTTAATGGCTCCATGATAGTTCATCATATAAGTATACCATAATTTCTTTCTTGTTAAACTACAGGAAATATGTCTATGCATTAAAGGTTATCCAGAAAGACAGTGCCACTAAAAAAAATTCACTTGAGTTAAAACGTCAAGAATATTTATTTACAATCAGCATTTATGAATCATTTTAATGGGTGGCAGCTGCTTTAAATGTTCTCATTGTTAAACCAGTAAAACACCACAATGGAAACATATTGTCTTAATTTAAGGTCAAATGGCAGTTATAGTTCAAAAATTAAACTCAAGTATATTTGCCTCATGGTTAAGAATGGCTTCTTTCCAACTTGCAGACTCCCTGTTCTTTAAAACTCTTAAAAAACTAATGTCAAAAAGAACTTATTCTACAGTCTTACACCATGAAACTAGAAACATCTGAAAACGCTGCTTTTTGGTGCTGTTTCATTAAACATAGCATATTTGGACAGATATTTTTAAATCCATTTATTATCAGTATTCTTGATGTAACACTATAAAGCAAGACTTTATGTTTAAGGGAAAAAAAAAAACACAACTCTAAAAGTACTTGTGAGATTATTTCTCCAAAGGTGGTTTATTCCTAACAGCTTTCCTCTACAGTTTATGTTTAATTGCTTGGCCATGCCCTTATACTCCAACTCTATCGAGGCTGCTCACAACTGTGCAAGAACCATACAAGGGAGCAAGGACTTAGTCCAAATCTCAGTATTAGATAGGAAGGTAGGAACAGCTAAGGGGTGTCAGAGACAGTGTTCCTTTGCTGAGTCTATCTTTCTAATAACTAACTCTTTTAAAGAGAGTCTACCAGGTATCACAGGAGCCCTGGTGGCACAGCAGTTAAAGCGCTTGGCTGCTAACCAGAAGGTTGGCAGTTCGAACCGACCAGCTGCTCCATGGAAGTAAGATGTGGCAATCTGCTTCCATACAGTTTTACAGCCTTGTAAACCCTATGGGGCCATTCCACTCTGTCCTATAGGGTCATATGTGTTGGAATTAACTCGACAGCAGTGGGTACCAGGTGTCACTGGTAGCTCTTGCAATCTAGTACTCTCAAAGCTTGAGCAAAAACCAAAAAAGTGCTTTATTTTCTTTCATAGCACATATCACTATCTGTTTATTGGCAACTCAGTAGACTGTAAGCCCCAGGAGGCAGAGAGTTTGTCTCATGGCTGTATTCCTAGCCTCTGGCACATAATAAGGACTACATATATGCTTGTCGAATAAAACAATTAAATCTAAAGATCTAATGGGAATCAGTCAAACTAAAAGAGAGTTTTGTTGTGAGTCTAGGCCCAAGATTACTATTTTTGAACGTGTAGTGGAAGTCTAACTGTGGCATGCAGAATTTACATCAAAGGCATAAACAGTTTTCTTAGGCCCCTAACCAGTAACCAGTTGCCACAGGGTTGATTCCCACTCATGGAGACCCTTTGTGTGTCAGAGTAGAACTGTAATCCATAGGGTTTTCAGTGGCTGATTTTTTGGAAGTAGATCATCAGGCCTTTCTTCCAAGGTACCTCTGAGTGAACGCGAACCTCCAACCTTTCAGTTAGCAGCCGAGCACGTTAACCATCTGTACCACCTAGGCACTCCTAGTCAGTCAGAAAACCCTGATGGAGTCATCCAATTCCCTTCATCCTCAGGCACGGATATACAAGATGGGGACAAGTGTACTGCCTGCCTGATAGACTTCTTCAGGAATCCAAGAATACAATCCATTAAAAAGGTCCTAGAAACTGACAAGTACTATAATACCATATCAATAAAGGTATAATTACTAATTCTATCTTCATTTTGGAGACCTGGTGGTGCAGTGGTTACAGCTGCTAACCAAAAGGTCAGCAGTTCGACTCCACCAGCTCCTTGGAAACACTATGGAGCAGTTCTACTCTGTCCTATAGGGGGGGTCACTATGACTCAGAATTGACTAGACAGCAATGGGCTTGGTTTTGGTATCATCATTTTTGGTCAACTAGACCTCTACTGGTAACCTCTCAATATCCTTTGATACCTGGGAGAAGTAGAGATACTTTGAGCAACCTCCTCATAAGTTTTATAATTTAGCAGGTGGTACTTGGAAGTATCCATCTCTGTGGAAATGTAAGATTTTGGTGTTCACAGGCTGTACCATGATAGACTGTGCCTCAAGTGTTCAGGGCTTTAAAAACATTGAGGATGGAGAGAGTAAACATTCAATGAGTACGTACTATGAGTCAAATACTATTTGATGCTTTTACATGCATTTGAATTCTCACAGCAACCCTGTAAAAAGGTATTATTATCCCCATTACAGATGAGAAAACTGAGGCTGAGAAGCTGGCTTACTGGCCCAAGACACTGCTAGTATGGGGCAGACCTGACACTATCAACCAAGGGCTGTCTGACTCCAGAGCCAGAGAAATGGTTTATCACCTCCAGATACAAGTGAGCTTGCACACCATTTTCTTTTGTTATTTCAGGCACTCTTATGGTTGGTATATGGGTTTAAAAAAATTGCTGGTCCACTTTATACCATCAGGAACCAGGTCAGCAGAGAGAAAATTCTGAGGCCACAGAGAAAGTGGAATTTTCAATTTGGGTAAAGTAGTTAAAGCTGGCCCCTAGGTGCAGGTGGGTAGAGCAGACATCATAGCCCATTAAGCACACACTGAATGACTGATTAAAAGATTTCTCAAGTAAACTCAGGATATCCTTGGCAACAGAAAATTCAGTTTCTAGTATTCTCCATCTAATAAACATCCTCTGGTTCAGGGATTTATAGATAGGTGACTAAGGAAGTCTATTATTTAAAAAAAATATATGCCAAGGCTAAATGTAATACTCTTCCTGAAAATATCCAGAGATACCTGGTAAGAGTCTCTTTTCCACAGGAATGATAGTGAACAACATGGGGGAGGGTGTGAGTCAGCACTGTTACCTTTACAGGAACAGAATACCAGAGGAAATGTTCAATCAAAACAGAGTAAAACTGAACAGCAAGGAAATGCTATCATTACTGTTCCAGAGGCAGGAGGGTTTCAAGCAAAGCTAGTTAAATCATGGCAGGAGAGATCCAGAGCAAAAAAAAAAAGAATAAGTCATCAAACATTAGAGCCAAAAATCTGAGTGCAAGAGATAAGGACAGCTGGGAGCAAAGACATCTTCAAATGCCTAGAATTTTTGCAGGTTTGGTCAGCACAGCTAAAAGTAAGATTTGGTTTTGTGCTGTTCTGATAGCATTTTGGAAAGCAGAAAGCTTCTACTTAGACTGCAAGAATCTGAGAATCTTCTGTAAAGAAATCCAACATCAGGGTAGCTAGGAGTTGTGTGGATTCCGACACTGCAACCCTTTTCCTGGCAAATCTGCCAACTGGCAAATAAAACAGAATCTTAAGGTATCATTAATATTTATGAGGTGAGGACAGTGGCCATGAATGGTGGGTTCATAGGCCCAATCCTTGGTATATATTCTTTCCAAGCCATAAGACACCAAAGAATATGACCTATGTGAGCCAAAACAAAAACTCTTTACTGTCGAGTCAATTCTGACTCACAGTGACCCTATAAAAACCAAAAAAAAAAAACCCAAACCAGCTGCCGTCAAGTTGATTCTGATTCATAGCGACCCTACAGGACAGAGTAAAACTGCCTGAAGACAAAATTAGCCTTCAAATTCCTCTGACTCCTGTATTTACACAGGCAGAGGTAAGAAATAGTCATAGAAGTATGCAATCAAGCTTGACCAAGGCCACAGAAAGTGTTAAGGAATGAATTGCCCAGAGGTCAGTCTGAAATCCAAGTCATCACCAGTGATGGCAGCAGAAGTTGGAGCTGAGAAACGCCAAGAATGAAAGCTTTAAGGAACTTTTCACATCCTTAACCGAATATCACCTTCTCAAAGAGACTTGCTCTCAGCCTACCTAAAGTAGAGGATGACAGCTCTGTTATTCTCTATGCCAGTCCCATTTACTTATCCCAAATACAATTAGTTCAATTGTCTGTCTCCTCCACTGGACTATAAGCTATATAAGAACAAAGACCCTGTCTACCTTTTTCACTATTACAGTGAAACCTATGAGAGCCAGAACTCAATGGGACTGCCTTGTTTTTCTGGGCCTCACAAGTTTTCTGCCTTTGACAGGGTGCAGTCTTACCATTTTTGTATCGCTCATCTTAGAGAAAAATACTTGAGTTTATCTTTTCTGACAGGTTTCCGTCTTACACAGCTCCAGCTTTAGCAGGTTTTACTATATACCCCTAGTGCTTAGCACAGTGCCTAGAACACAGTAAGTGCTGAATAATTTGTGGAATAAAAAAGATTATTATATAACAATGATTCTCAAAGTGTGGTTCCTGGACAAGCAGCATTGGCTTAACCTGGGAACTCATTAGAAATTAAAATTCTCAGGCCCCACACCAGACTTACTGAATCAGAAACTATGGAAGTGGGGCCCAGCAATCTTTGTTTTAATAAGCCCTCCAGGTGATGCTTGTGCACACTGAAGCTTGAGAATCACTATTTGAGAATAATGAGGATGTACAAAAATTCACCTATCAAGAGTACAGAAATATACATTTCCTGGTGGTGGGAAGTATAAAGGTAAAGGTTATATTGTTATGGGGTTGGAATACTTGATCAGGTCATCCATGATACAGAGACTTGTATGTGTACAACTAATATTTTACCTGGAATGTAGCAAATAAGGTTTTCCAAATGTAGGATGCTAAGAAGGGATCTTGAACAACTTACTTAACCTAAGAGTGTTTTCTCACCCATGAGAAGGAAATAACACCAACTTCACAAGATGTAAGGATTAATGAGATTTAAAAGAAAATATTTACCCAATATCTGGCACACAGCAAATACTCAGCAAATGATAGTCATCGTGCTACTACTTATTGAACCCATTTTGAAGGCATGTGAAGATGAACATGACACAGGAACAGTTTTCAACTTCCAAAAGGGCCCTCAGAAGAAAGGAAGTGTGTTATTTTTCAAAAAGATATCTCCTATCACCAAAATACTATGACACAAGTAGCTTTGTGGTAGTGCAAGGATACACCATTTGCTGAACTCCAGGGTCAAAGAGATGCAAAACAAAAGAAATAACTCATTAAGTGTCCAAAATAAGGGGAGGAAACAAGATGGGAGCCAAATTAGAGAATGCTGGCAGTGGAATGAGAATTGCTGGCAGTAAGAATGGCAGGGTTGAAAGAGCAAGGCTAAACTGTGATGAACTGTTATCAGTTGGCAAGAAGGAAGTCTTTATGTGTCTGGTGTCCCTATTTTCCAAACCAAAACTGGCATAAAGTCTGAGGAATTTGAGTATACTTATGGACACAATGGAACAAAATATTTGAAATCAGCGCTATCCTGGAAAATCCAGGATATATGGTTACTGTCTGGAACTGGTCTATTTTTAAAAGAACTCAATACCAGCATGGATAAAGAACTGCACAGAGTTTCACAATACCCTCAGTCTCTGGCTGACTAACCCTGAATGATGAAGGCTGTATGGACACATGACCCCTAAAAAATTACAGTGTGGATGAGAAGTTACTTAGGGTCATCTCTTTCTTCCCATCTCACCAGATCCATCTGGTTTCATAAATTCATTGGCCATAATCTAGAGACCTTAGTAAAAAAAAAACACACACACACACACACACACACACACACACACACACACACACACACACACACCCCAGGCTTATCCCTGATATCCTAGATTAACTACTACTGCATTTTAATACCAGTTCATGGGTTTTTTTGGACTATTTCATTGCCTTTATTGACAAGAAGGGACACAAGGCTCTTTGATACTAAATAATGTTCATGAGTTAATAGTTTCTTTAGATCCAATAGAAAGCTTAGTAGAATTTCCAATCATTGGTTATGTATATGGGGCTGGTTAGGAGAGTTAATGGCCTCACTGCCAGTGATTCTGACAATTATGAGACCTGTTGCTATTGAGTCAGTCAGAGGTAGGTGAGTTTGATCAGACAATTTACCTTCTTGGGAAGGGAGCAGGTTTAAGAAAGATAAAATAATTCCATCTGCTAGAATTCAATAGTATAGTGTCAAAAGAGAGGGATGAAGGATCAACCACTATTTCCTGTTGTGTCAATTCTCCTTCTAGGGATGCTTCTCTCAAATAAAATCAAGATGTAGAGACACACTAACTGGTGTAGTCATCTGATGTGGCTGAGACTGAAGAGGAGTGGTTGAATCAGAGGTCTTCTATTCAGTTCAGGGAAATAGCTGTACCTCCAGACCTAGTTCAGCAGCAACTTTCAAACTGTTCTGGTTTTCTCTTCAATCCTGGAAAAGAGAGACCATCTTGTTGTTGTTGCAGAGAGCACATCTCATTATAGGGCTTCAGTAAGAGCGATAGCAATTAGCATGACTTGTTCCATCTCTCATCTGGAGCAGTTCATACCTCCTTAGGTGAACAGGCATTCCCTGGTTTCCTGGGTATCATCATTCTGGGGGGAAACTCACGTATATACTGCTGCTATGAGTCAGAATCAACTCTATGGCAACTAGTTTGGTTTTGGTTTGGTTTACTGCTGCTTAGAATTCCTGACCTTAGCATTTCTCACACCTCAATCTTTCAAGTTACTAGTCTATATGGCACTGCCCAGTACAGGCTAGAGCTATGAATACTATGCCACTGGAGGACTTAGTCTGTTATCTGGAGGGGAGTCTGAATTAGGTATTCAGGGCATACAGTTGCCTGGATTAAAAGAGACTACAAAGGAAGATAAAAGGCTTTCCTCGCTCCATTCTTTTTCACTAGAGACAATGCATTATAAAGTGTGCAGAACCATCTCACAGATGAGAAGCCAAACTCCAGTTGATAGGGTTGATTTAGTTCAGCAAACTAGTATTGAGCACCTTATTTACTATGTGCTGTGCAATGGGGATCAGAAATAAAAAAGACCATCTCTACTCTTCAGGAGCTTATAATCTATGTGAAGGAGACAAACACTACAATAAAATTTAATATAAAGCAGTAAATGATAAGAAAATACATATGAAAGAAGAGCAAGCACATAGGAGAGGCACTTATCCTAATCTAGGGGTTCAGGGAAGCAAGAAAGCAGAGGACCATGACTAGAGAAAGTAACTTTAACTCAAGACTTGTGTCCTGGAACCAATAGACAGTACAAACTGAAGATAGAGTAAAAGGAAGGAGAAAAGCTAGAAAGCTCCTGGTCAAAGAGCTGAAGGAACACAATGGTTTTTGAACTTTTTTAGATGACAGAGGTTCTGACAGGGTGGAGAGTTGTCTTTTAGCACACACACACCCCTCCCCCACATACATACCCTTAAAGAAAAGGGTAGAGCTTGATCTGGTAAAGAAAGAGGGAAGAACGGCAGGTGTGTAAAACACCTACCTGGGTGCACACCACACAGTGGGTTCTCAGTAAATGTTATTTCTCCTGTTTCTCCCCACAAACTCTACCAGAATTTCAGGAATCAGATTGTGCACTCTCAGGAGTTGAGTGAAAACTGGAGATCTCTAAAGTAGACTTGGAGGCAAAAGTACAGACCTTACTCCGCAGACCTTTATCAGTGTATATATGACAAAGCTCTCCAAAATCCACTTGGCAACGGCACAGCCCTGCTCTTTAGATGAATAGTGTTAGCCTAACATGAACCTCTAGATCACCAACCGCATTGTTTAATTAAATGCTAAACTATACCATTTCTTTCCTGTACTATCATTTGTACCTATTCTTTCCTCTCAAATCTAACATCATAACTAATCTTTATGTAGGCTAGTGTCCTCTTTGGGTTCAACTATTTCAATGTTCTCTTCAACAATGAATCTGTTTTAAATGTCACCAATCTCTCACTCTGCTTCACTCATATCACACTCTACACTATTTCCCAACAGGAGAGAAAATCAAGTCAAAAGGAATGAACAGATGCTTTAATTCAAGCCACTCCACTCTCCCTCACCTGGTTCAAGAATTCTCGATTATCTTCATTTCCTGAACAAAACTATTCACCCAGCTCTGTTTATGATCCTTGCTGATTAGAATGTCTAGTCTTCTTCCCCAAAATAAAAGTCTAAATTCTTATGGTTTGAAACATAATTCAAAACCTTCCATGATCCTTCCCCAACAAATAAGAACAGGCCCATTAACTTCAGCATGACTAATATGCCTCCCCCACTTCCGTGTATAATCATGAATATCCAACTCCCCATTATCCACATGTGGACTTATAGTATGACCAACAGCTGTTTCCCAACCCACCCCAAATCTCTTTTAGTTACCCACTTACGGTACTGCCACTCCAGTAAAGGCACTGGAGAAAGGAAGGGAAGGCACACAGAGACAGCTCAAGAAATGATGGGAAAAGCCAAGAAAAGGAGGCATGAGAAATTACTATTTTTGTACTACCTGCATTAGGGTTCTTTACAGAAGCAGGAAGGTATATATATACATACATACATACATACATACATACATACATACATACATAGTGGTTATAAATATTAATATAATTAAAATTTACATACTTATGTAAAAATTATATTTAGATTAAAAATCAAAACATACCTTGTAGCCATAAAGATAGTCACCTTAAATGGAAAAGATGGTTTACTCACATATGTCCCAGTAGAAGAGCAAGTTGGTAAATTATTCTGTGTAGACTGGAAGTTTACATACTAAAATTAATATAAAATGTGTGTACATGAACACACATACTTATAATAAAGCTTGCCAAACCAAAAAAGCACTATTATTTAAGCTCCTATTAGTTCTCAGCAAACTGACAAATACATAAACAGTAATGGTAGCTGACAACGATCTTCAATACTATCGAGTCACGTTTTGGAGGAAATTAATCATTATATCATAAAAACTCTCAAGAAAAGCATTCTGCATGTTATAGCATTCTTATAACTGTACTGGAAAGATATACTGTAATTTACTTAGTATAGCCAAGAATTTATAGAACCATGATTCAGAGTTGCACAAAATCTGGTTTTAGCACTAAAGCTGAAAAATAAAACCTACTGGAATCAATCCAACTTGCTTTATTTCCTGGAATACAGGTAAAAACCCATTACAGTTAACATCAGGATAACAGAGCTTCTGTTATGCTCAATCTCATAGCAAACTCACAGTACTTTGTTGATTTGGTTACAAAAAAAAAATTATTTACAGCAAATAATCAAGGATAACAAATGTTTTATCCAATTCTCTTCCAGTAACAGTCATTCGTTATAATGAAAAAATATTTATGTGCTGCTGGCAAAGCAACTCTCACTTGATAATTCACTGTGAACATTAAAACTGAAGAGCATTTTCCCCACAATTTTATTCAGCACAACTTCCCCAACCCTTACCTCCTTAAACATTTTATGCAACCAAACATAAGTATCTGATATGGATGTCAAGTCAATTCATTGTCTATGCCATGGGGTTAGTCTTCAAAATTAAGCTATTTTTCAACTACAGTTATCTATTTTAACTTGTCACTTGTACAAGATTTATGCCGATTAGGTTGTACAGTTAGTCTGTTAATTTTACTTAGTTAAATTGTTAATATAAAGTCTACACAATAGAAGATGCATTAAAAACAGTACATTCCCACTCTTCTTTGCGTGCTTACAGCAGTCCTGAAAGGTACCACATATGGTTCCAATGATGCAAATTTTAATGAAATATTTAATGTAATTAAAATTTCATAAAACATTTATAGTACTTAACAGTAATGAAAAAGTCTGTTAAAAATGGACAATTTTGTTGCTAAATCAATGGTATAGAGAAGTTAGGATCAGATGAAATTATGTATTTTTAGGGCACAGATTTATGCAACTTTCTCAGAATTGTACTTACTGAGCATAAGCATATAATACATACAAAATAAGTTCCTTCTGAATAGAGCTTAAAAATACTTTGTTTTCTATAACAGTATATATTTCTTTTGCACACATTATGAGTCCTTAAAACATCCTTATAAAGGATTATTCTTACTCCCATTTTTTTAAATATTCAGCAGAACCAAAACTCAATACCTGCTTACAATTTCTCAAGCTACTCTATTTTCTTCCTTTCAATGCTATAATACCTAACGTTTTTGAAATTTCAGAACTCCATCATTAGTTGGTTGACTTTATAACACATCCTTTTTCTCTCTTACAAGTGTGGTTTATTTGTGGCTATTTTAATTCAAAATAGTTTTGGTTTAAAAACTAGTGACCTCTTCAAGTAATGAGAGGCAGATTAAAAATCCACTGCTCTTAATTTCCTTGCCTTAATTTTTTTAAATAAACATTTACTAAGTACCTTTATACAAGACAATATTCCATCTACATAGATAATAGTAGAGTGGGGAGGGGAAGGGAAGGAAGATACAAAGATAAAGACATGAGATCTCTGCTATTAAAGGAGCTTACAATCCAATGTGAGAAATAGACATGTACACAAATAACAGAAAATATTCAATAACTGAGGTATTGGGGAGGGGTGATGGGGGTTACTGGATATTGATAATGCACTAGTTATGTAAGATACCACCACTGGGGGAAGCTGAGTGATAGGTACAGAGATCTTTTTTTTTTTTTTTTTTTTTTTTTTTGCAACTTCTTGTGAGTCTATAATTATTTCAAAATAAAAGGTTTAAAAAAAAGAAAACCAGGCATTTCCAGATATGCTGATATGGAATTATCCCCAAGATTTACTGTTAAGTGAACAAAGAAGATGCAGAAAATATGTATAATATGCTACTTTGCATACAACAAAAAGGCTACATATATGTATATAAATGCTAGTATATGCATAGACTATCTCTATAAGGATACACAAGAAACTGACAGCAGCAGTGCTTGCCCCTGAGGAGGGAAACTGGGCAACTGGGAGACAGGGCTGGGAGGAAGACCTATATCTCACCGTCTTTTTGTGTTGTTTGAATTTCATGCCAGGTGTATCTACTGCCTCTTCAAAAAAAAAAAAAAGTTAATTCCAGGGGCATAGTTTTCTGGCATATCGGACATATTTCCCCTTACCCAGCTCAGAAGGTCCAGAAATTATGGGATGGGATTTAGAGATAGGTTTTTCCATTGATCCAGCATTTTGAGTTCCCCTGCTAGACTGTGAGCTATTCAAGGGCAAGGGACCATAGTATTTGCTGCACCTGGCACAGTGTCTGGCACATTTAGGGACATAGGTTCTCTTGAATTATTTTGACCTATTATCTCTATTATCTTGGCCCTTCCTTTTGACCTACTCTTACAACTCCGGAGCCCTGGTAGTGCAGTGGTTAAAAGCTTGGCTGCTAACCAAAAGGTCGGCAGCTTGAATCCACCAGCCACTCCTTGGAAACCCTATGGGGCAGTTCTACTCTGTCCTACAGGGTCACTATGAGTCGGAATCAACTTGACAACAATGGGTTTTTATAACTCCAGACCCAGGATTCTTCACCATTGACTCTGCCCCCTAGAATGATGTTTAAAAAAATGAGTTCTCATTAGCATGACATTCCTAGGTCAACAACTGTCTATCCCTAGACACCGATGTTGAAAAAGAGGCAGGCTTATTCTAGTGAAGGCAGGTTTTTGTGTGGAAATATGAGTGATTTATACATTTTTTAAATTTTAATATCAGAAAGTACTAAAGGTGGTCTTTGGCATAATGTGTAACAGTTATAATAAACGTGTCTAGATTACACATCTGAGGTGGGTGTAGCAATTTGTATGTCTGTGAACCAGATGACTCATCAATCATCTTAGCTAAAATCTCCCATCCAAAATCATCATCCCCTAACTTCTATGGCTTTGTACCTCTACAAGGCACTTATTTATCTGAGTCACAGTTACCTGAGTGCAAAACTTAGCTGTCGTACTAGAGTATAAACTTAAGGGCAGGGGAGCCTTATCTACCTCATTATTCCCACAGCATATAGGTCAATCATCTTTGAAGACAGCTCATTTAATTAACATTTCATAATGTAAAAATTAAATAACATTTTTAAAATATCATTTAATTTATAACTCAAAATAGTATAGTAGGTTTGTTGTGAGGGCAAATAAAAACTTTCACAACTATAGAAGGAAATTGTGCTATCATAACTAATAAGCCTTATACTTTGAGGATGTTGCTCTGACTTCATGAAGGTGAAACATTACTATAAAATTGCTAAGCTACTCTCTTTAAACTTGGTAAACAAATGCTAAAAAAGGAGACTAAGATCCCCAGGGGGAAAGGGAAGAAGACAGGAAAGTCTTAATTCTCTTTGGTATAGTTTTGTCACCTTAAAAAATTAGAATAAGAACTCTTAATTCATGAGGATGTTCTGAGAATTGATGATTGTGAAATTACTACTATTTTTTAGTATTTTATTACGCTTTATATAGAAAGAGCCCAAAATATTCTACTTAGGCAATATACTTGTACCTGTTTATAACATATGAAAGAAAATTGTCAAATAAAGCTTAACTTTGGGAAAAAATCAATCTATAACCTCACTCTCAGAATCTTAGCTGTATATCAAAGTACTGAGATTGCTAAAGCTAACTACCAATTCATTATTCTAGTTTGAGTTATTTTCTCAACGGCTGGCCTGGGAATTACAATTAACCTCTTAAAACAGTCTAGTTCAAATTAATACCAATTTAATTTCAATAGTATATAAAAACTTTAGTCCACTATAGCTCTGTTCTCTGCCCTGTCTTTTGTATTGTCATTCAAATTACATGTTTATACATTATAAGCCCATCAACAGTTTTATAATTATTGCTTCATGCAGTCGTTTTTTAAACCAAATAAAAGAAGAAAAGAGTTACAAACAAAAATATACTGTCTTTTAGGTAGTTACCTTTACTGGTGCTCTTTTATTTCTTTGTGCACATTCAAGTTAACTATCTAGGGTCCTTTCATTTCAGCCTTTAGTATCTCTTTTAGGGCTTGTCTGCTAATGATGAGTTCTCTCAGTTTTTGTTTATCTGGGAATGCTATAATTTCTCCTTAATTTTTGAAGGACAGTTTTGCTAGATATAGAAATTCTGGTTGACAGTCCATTTCCTTCAGCACTTAGAATATTTCATCCCCCTGTCCTCTTGGCTCCCACAGTTTCTGATGTGAAGTCAGCTCTTAATCTTATTGAGGACCCCTTGTATGTGATGCATCACTTCTCTTTTTTTCCCATTGATACATATATTTTCATGTACATATTCATTGTTCATTTAGGATTATACAGTGCTATGCCCACAAACAGGCTCAGCACATATTATTAATCTGATTAATCAGCAGGATTGAATGTGACTACTTAATGAATAAATTCATAAATCCTTTTATTCCCTGTAGAGACAGTCCATTAATGTTCATTTTTATAGTCATGACGGGTGTTCACAAATCTCTTTCTCCTTCTGGGCATAGGGTAAGATTGTAGGTCCCCTGCCCCTTTGAAGTTAAGTGTGGATTTATGACACACTTCGGCAAATGTTACTAGAAGTGATATGTCACTTCTGGATGGAAGCTTGTGGAAACAGTAAGCCATTTGCACTCTACTGTCCCTCTGCTATGGTGATCATAGGAGCACATGTTGAAATGGACATGTACTTCAGTGCTTCACTCTGGTTCCTGGGTAATCATCATGGTCAAAGCCCTCTTGTTGACTTGGTAGAATATATGACCTCAGGGAGAAATATGTTTATTGTGTTCAAGCCACTGAGATTTGGAGGTAGCAGAATCTTGCCCATCCTGAGTAAACAGTCACAAAACTAAATGCTGGTATGGTTGACTTGGGAGTCCCTGTGTGGTACAGTTAACACACTTAGCTGCTAACCAAAAGGATAGAAGTTTGAGTCCATCTAGAGGCACCTTGAAAGAAAGACCTGGCAATCTAGTTCTGAAAATTAGCCATTAAGAACCCTATGGAGTATTCTACTATGACATACATGGGGTTGCCATGAATTGGAACTGACTCGATGACAATTGGTACTGGTATGCTTGACTTTCCTCATTTTCCTACTGTTTTCAAGCCTTCCATTAGCTCATCATTGCATGTTGAATAAAATCCAAGTTTCTTGATATGGCCTAAATTTCTCTAGCCACATTTATCTTCCACCTTTTCATTCCAGTCATAATGGCCTCCTTTCAATTTCAATTCTTTGAAATCTACACTCTTTCTTACCTCAGGGCTCTTGAAAGTGTTATTGCTTTTGGATCTTCACATTGCCTTTGCCAATACTCAACCAAACCCATTGCTGTCAAGTCAATTCCGACTCATAGTGACCCTATAGGACAGATAAGAACTGCCCCATAGTTTCCAAGGAGTGCCTGGTGAATTCGAACTGCCAACCTTTTGGTTAGCAGCCATAGCACTTAACCACTACACTACCAGGGTTTCCTTTGCCAATATAGTACTTAAAAACAATATTTCGATGTAGTTTTATCTCTGTCATTACGAATGAGCTTGAACATCTTTTCGAATCTTTAAAAGACATTTATCTTTCATTTCCTATGAAGTTCCTTTACTCAACATGAAGATATTACTCAATTATTTTCTTGTATCTAGTCTTGTTGTTGAGAGGTCAGGTGTCAATCTTGATTCTTGTGATCTTTTTATTTTTGTAAGGTTTTAGAAGCTTTGACAAACTTAACTTTTATATGTATTGGGTATGTGTGTCTTTTTTTTAAAAAATACTTTATTGTGTTTTAGGTGAAAGTTTACAGACCAAATTAGTTTCCCATTCAACAAATTCTGCACAAAGTGTTCCATGACATTTGTTGCAATCCCCACACTGTGTCTACACTCTCCCCATTTCTACCCTGGGTTACCAGTTTCCCTTTGTCTGGTTTTCCTACCCCTTCCTGCCTTCTCATCTTTATTTTTGGGCAAACATTGCCCATTTGGTCTGTATAACTGTTGTTCTATGGAGCACGTTCTTTTCGGGTGTTATTATTTTATAGGTCTGTCTATTGCTTGGCTAGAAGGTGGATTGTGGGAATAGCTGCAGTTCCAAGTCAGAGGAGTGTCTTTGGGTTATAGTCTCGGGGTTTTATGCAGTCTCTATCAGGCCAGTAAGTCTGGTCTTTTTTTTTAATGAATCTGGTTTTTTGTTCTATTATTTTTCTCCCGCTCTGTCTAGGACCCTCTACTGTGATTCTGGTCAGAGCAGTCGGTAGTGGTAGCTGGGCACTAGCTAGTTCTTTTTGTCTCAGGGTCGTGTAGGCTGTGGTGCATGTGGTCCATTAGTCCTTTGGACTAATTGCTCCCTTGAATCTTTGGTTTTCTTTACTCTCCTTTACTCTGAATGGGAAAAGCGCATTAGTTATATCTCAGATAGCCACTCACAAGCTTTTAAGACCCCAGACGCTGCTCACCAAAGTAGGATGCAGAACATTGTTTTTATGCACTATGTTATGCCAGTTGATGTAGATGTCCCCCGAGTCTATGGTCTTTAGCTTTCAATCCTGCTATTTTCATCCTGGGAGGTGTTTGGTTGTGCATAACAAGTTTCCATGACTGTGCCCCTGGTATGTTCTATTGTCTATATTGGTATACATGTACCACCTACAGATATGTAAGTAGAGATATCCACAAACTAACCTATATCTGCAGGTGGGTGTGCTCCCTTCCACCCTTCCACACCTCTTTGGCATACCTATCTACCTACGTATCCCTTCGTAAATTATTATTAATACTGTTGATACAGGATTGCCTATGTTATAGTAATTGCCGTAGTTGCCCTTTGTTCTTATGTTCCTTTCAGTGTCTTCCTTTGCCTTTGTCATGTTGTGCTGACTTTTCCCATATAGACATCACTTCTCTTTTGCTGCTTTCAAGATTCCCTCTTTGTTGTCTTTCCACAAGATGTCTATTATGTGGATCTCCTGGAATTTATCCTATTTTGTGTTCATTTTCTTCAATGTGTAGATTAATGTTTTCATCAAATTTGTAAAGTTTTTGACTTTTATTCCTTCAAATATTCTTTCTGTCTTCCCTCTTAACTTCTGAGACTCCCATTATATAGATGTCGGTATGCTTGATGGTGTTCCATAGGTTTCTGAGGCTCTCCTAATTTTTCTTCATCCTCGCATGGGATAATTAATCCATCCTCAGGTTCGCTGAGTCTTCTCCCAGCTCAAATCTGCCATTGAACCCCTGTGGTAAACCCCTCCAGTGGATTTTTCATTTTGGTTACTGCAATTTTCAACTCCAATTTTTCTATTTGGTTCTTTTTTTAAATAATTTCTATTTATTTACTGATACTGTCTATTTGGTAAGACATTATTCTCATACTTTCCTTTAATTCTTTAGACATGGGTCTTTCAGTTCTTTGAATATATTTATAATAGCTTGATATAAAGTCTTTTTCTAGTAAGTCCATGACCTGGGCTTCCTCAAGGAAAGGTTCTATTGGCTGGTTTTTTATCCCTTGTATATGAGCCATACTGTTTCTTTGTGTGTAATTTTTTTTGCTAAAAACTGGAAATTTTCCATAATATAATGTAGAAAATTTGGAAATCAGATCCCTCCTGCACAAGGTTTCTTTCTTGTTGTTTTCTTGTTTGTTCAGTGACATAACTGAACTGATTCTGTAACATTTGTATTCCGTCATGTGTGGCCACTGATGTCTCTGCTTACTCAACTTAATGGTCAGTTAATGAGTCAATGAAGATTTCCTAAAAAGTCTTGAACCAATAAGTCTTTCACACCTTGCCAAGGGGCCCTGTGTGTGTGTGTATGTCTGTGTGTTGGGGCACACCTTCAATGATCTAGCAGTTTAGAACTCTGCCTTAGCCTTCACTTCCTCCTTGTGCAAGGTCTTAAGATTAGCCAGAGGTGAGAGATTAGGGCTTCTTGAGTCTTTCCTGGGCATGGACACATCCCTGCATCTGTGTGTAGCCTTCTAGACCCCCAGTAACATGTCAGAACTTTTTAAAGCTCCCTACAGACATAACATTCCCCAGATCTTCCTTTTAAGGTTTTTGGCTAACCTCTACACCCCAACGATATCGCCACCTCAGGCAGCCGTGATGTTAAACAACTGCTGCTGATTGTTTTCAACAAATGCCATGGGGATAAAGCTTTTCCACTGAGCAAGCTATGCATCAGGTCAAAGACAAGCTTTGTGAATGGGAGCTTCCAAAAACAAACAAACAAACCCATTGCCGTCAAGTTGATTCCGACTCATAGCAACCCTAAAGGACAGAGTAGAACTGCCTCATGGGGTTTCCAAGGAGCACCAGGTGGATTCGAACTGCTGACCTTTTGGTTAGCGGATGTAGCTCTTAACCACTATGCCACCAGGGTTTCCAGGGAGCTTCCAGACAGGTCAAATAGTGACAATTCTCTGAATGTAGGGATATTTGGGGAGCTTGTTTCCTCCAGTAGATGCTGGTTTTCACAGTTACTGTGATTAGGGCAAGTTAAAATGCAAAAACACCTCACTGATAAAAACAGCTGAATTTCTATAAGAACAAATAGATGCTCCTTGGATTGTCTGAAGCTTTTGGTTAATTTTTAGAGTTCTGAAAAAGTTGATTTTGACCATTTTTGCTAGTCTTCTCATTGCTTTTATGGAGGAATAAATTTTTGGAGATCCTTACTTCACCATTCCAGAAGTCTCCTCTTCATTCTAGTTTGAAAACCATTCTGGAACTGGTATCTTCTTAAAAAAAAAAAAAAAAAACAAAAACCAAAAACAAAACTTATGGAGTCCCTCGGTGGCACAAATGGTTGACACACTTGGCTGTTAATCGAAAAGTTGGAGGTTTGAGTCCAACCAGAGGTGTCTCAGAAGAAAGGCCTGGAGATCTACTTCTGGAAAAATCAGCCATTGAAAATCCTTTGGAGCACAGTTCTACTCTGACACACATGAAGTCACCATGAGTTGGAACTGACTCAATGGCAACTGATGGTTAAAAAAAAAAAACCTACAGTGAAATCTGTGACAGCCAAAACTCAATTGGACTGCCTTGTTTTTCCAGGTCTCACAAGTTTTTCAGCCTTTGACAGGGTGCAGTCTTAACCATTTTTCTAGCGCTTGTTTTAGTGGAAAATATTTGCATTTTCCTTCTCTGACTGGTTTTCACATTACACAGGTTCCAGCTTTTGCAGATTTTACTGTATAACCTTCAGCTCTTTAAACTGCCCAGCAAAATATGTGAGAACCCTGGTGAAATCTACACATAAACTGCTAGGTTACAATTTTCATGAACACCTATAAAATTAGAAGAGAGAAAATATGATCAGCCTAGATTTACATTCCATTTTACCTTTGGTGACTATAAGGAAATAACTGTGTGTTGTTTATATATATATATATATACAACAGATGCAATAAAAAAGTACTTATTGTTATAAACATTTGGCTATATTTCAAGTATTTTAAAAATATTGCTTCTTTTTAGAGATTCACATATTTTAATTTTAAAAATAAGAGAACCTGAGAGACTAAGACTGATGCTAGTCACCGTGGGACTAAAGGCACAGCATCTAGTCCAATGCCTAGAATCATACCTAAATAACAGAAGAAAAAGTTATTAAGAAAAGGTCTCAATGTGTTTCTTTGATAAAAATAGGGGAAGACAGTGATTACAATCTTGAAGTCTTGATTTTTATAAGGAATCACAAATATTCTAAAACCTCATTTTAACAGAACATTTATTATTTTATCACATACAATTGATTATTCAATATAATGTTGCCAAACCAAAGTACAAGTTACAGAAAAAGTTTGACAACCAGGGTAGCATTATCCTAATTACTAGATTAGGAGACATCAAACATATTACAAGTAGTTCTCCATCTGGAGAGTTCTGGAGTCCTGAATGAGTTAGTTGTAGCAAAGATATCAAAACAACCTGCTTATACGTGTGCGTGTAGGGGGGAATACAATGCTTTCATAGAACTACCCTGCCCCTCTTAAAATAGCACATGCAATTGTACGTGAGACTCTCAGTTTGGAGGAGTCATGCTACACGGCAGAGAGTAATGTTACAGGAAGAAAAACACTGAGAATCACTTAATGCTTAATACACTGTAAGACTGGTTACAAAATCAAGATCTTTTCTGTGAGAACCAATTTAAATAGAGCAGATCTTACTACAGAAGAAATTATATCAACCAAAATAGTAGCCTCAGTGATATTTATGATGCTATTGTTCATTCAGAGTTTCATGTTTCATTATTCTATTTCTTCCATACTACTTTTAAAAATGAACATGTAATAAAGGTGTGCACATGGTAAGTTTCATTACTGTAGATATTCCAAATTCATGGATGTAAAATCTGCCATTTCAGGAATTTATGAGCAATCATTAAGGTCCTTGATTAAATATTTTTCATTTTTGCTGAGATATTAATTTGAAGAATTTGAATCTTGTATACTTCAAGGCTAATGTGTATGAATCAGTCGCTAAGTTACTAAGTCTATGCTATCACTTGACTAGGTTCAGATGTTTTCTTTGCATTGTAAACTACACAGTGACTCAGGAAGTAACAAAAATTTTGTCTTTGAAAAAAATGGCCCCCCAAATAAAGCAAATTTCTACTGCTGATGATTAACATAAAGAAATTGTTTAAAAGTCTCCAAACAGTGTTGGTTCTTAGCCAATATATATTACTTTTACGTAAGTTAAAGACTAATGTGTTGAATTCGTCTTTGACTCAAATCTATGATGTAAACAAGTCCACTATAAAACATTTTATGAGAGGAATTACATGCTAAAATATTATTTGTGATTTCAAGGATAACTTATAATCCCTTGGATCAGGCTTCTTCAAATCTGTTTTCCTTCATCTAAATTATATTAATGGGAGAACAGACACATCAAATACATCCATAAAAACAAAGTCATTTCTTTTGTTTGCCAAATGCAGCCTATTCCAAGTGTGACAATAACATAATGGTGGGTTAGTGAGTGTACTGTGGAAACGAGTTTTATTACAGATATCTCTTATCTATGATATGCTCATTTTCTAATGTAGGATTTTCATTGGTCCACAATCACTGAGCCAATAGATCAGTAGACTTTTCAAGCTTTTCAACCAAAGTAAAAGTATGAATGGGCAGGATTTGAGGAGAGTTTCCATAAGTGGCCCATCACAAATCCCAAGTTTCTTTGTAGTCTCATGCTTTCTTTTTAAAATTCATGTGAATTTTACATTTTATATTATAGCATACTTGCGTTTGTTTCAATATCAAATTTGCATTTTAAGTCTGGAAAATTGACACTCCAAGAAGAGACACTATGTTATCCTGTGGCTTCATTTTATCCTCTAGCACACTGCAACATAGCTACAGGTTCCAATATGTTTATATAAATGCGTCTTTCCTTCCCAGTACATCTACGGTCCAGGGTTCTTAATCTAGTGCCCAAAGACAGATTTTAAGAGGTCTGCAGTGGTACCCCAGTTTGAGTAGCAGGCTTAGACTTTCCCAGCCAATATCAGTTGATAATCCTTGAATATCTAAAAAACCAGCACTCTCAAAAGTTTCTGTGAAATCCTGAGGAAAGACATGGAGCTTCTATTTTAAAAAAATGTACATACACTCAAAAGTTTGCAGACCCCCTAAAATCCATTCTTGGGCACTAGATTTAGAATCCTTCACTGTATACATATTAGGAAAGAAAGATACATTTATCTAAATGTATGGGGGCCTATAGCTTAAAACAAATCAGAAGAAAAAAAAGAAATAAATAGTAACAAATAATGTTCCAGTCATTCAAATCTTCCATAGTAATAGAATTATAGAATAAAAAATAAGCAGGCAATTAAAGTCTATGCTATACCTCATTGAGAAATAGAGACATGTATTCTTACTCCCATATCTACAGCTACATATAGCCAGGTCAGTCACCAAATAATAATATTACAAAAAATCCACAAAGATCTTATGGTTTCAGTTACACACAGAGAGAAAAAGATACCACCTTCCAGGTAAGGCAGAGGAAGAAGCATGATGGAACATCTCACTTATTCTCTGCTTTAAAATCTCCCTAGAAAACCTTCTAAAAACCTTTCAGATTTAGCACTTCCCTGAATTCAAAATCAACCCAGTTAAACAGTACTTATATGCTCCTTTAAATATTCAGACCCACTGCTTGAAAAAACTTTGAACTCATAAATTTACAATCTCACACCGCTCCTCCATCACTCTACCACCACCCCAAAATGGAAAACTAGTAGGACCAGTAAATAACTTTCCAGATAATGCAAAATGGTAAACATTACTAGAATTTAAGTGGTAAAAATTATATAATGCAGTTTCTATCAAGTCTTCAGATATTCAAGACTGCTGCTCCCAAAAATGACAAAGCTCCAGGAGAAATTACGTTGAAGAGGGGGAAGAGAAGGATCTTCCTAGATTTATATTTCAAATTTGAGGTGGGAGAGAATGGGAGTGAAAAGTATTCAGATAAATATAATGACAGTTCTGAGAACATGAAAGCAGCGAAGTCCATGCTGGGCTGGTGCAAATTTTTTAAGTTAATAAAGGGTTAATGAAGAGTTATTATGGAACAGTGAATAACTATAACTTTTCATGAAAATGAAAGAAAGCTTCAAGACTAAATTGCTTCTCTTCTGTAAGAAATGACCTGGATTTCTCTAGACTGAACTGAAATAAACTCAAGCATAAGTTGTAAGAGTAGCCCGGTGAAGACAGGAACCAGCACCCTTTGAACCCACATCCATTTTTTCACTTTAAAATGGGATTTGTTTGTTCTCTTGTCCACAGCCAAAATGGAAACCCTCTGACTTTTTTTTCCCTGATTGTGCTCTACACTATGGAGGCCATTGCCTATTTAAGATGCTTGTTCTTTGGAGCCTATGAAAAATGAAGTTGGCATCTAAATAGTTCAGGCCTGTATAAGCAAAATTACCTCTCCTACCCCCAATGACACGTTACTTTGGACATGTTATCAGGAGGGACCAGTCCCTGGAGAAGGACATCATGCTTGTTAAAGAAGAGACAGGGTCAGAGAAAATGAAGAAGGCCCTCAACGAGACAGACTGGCATAGTGGCTGCAACAATGGGCTCAAGTATAACAAGGATTGTGAGAATGGCGCAGTACTGGGCAGTTTTTTGTTCTGTTGTACATACGGTTGCTATGAATCGGAACCAACTTGATGGCACCTAACAACAACAACCCCCAATAAGGGCATCCACCTTTCTTAATAAAGATTTTAAGCTTATTGAGAGTGATCAGGGACCTTTGTGTGGTCTGTCCTGAGACCCACTCAATTACATTTGGCCTCCTACCCTATTACATGGCAGAAGCCTATGATCAACTAACTACGTGGGTCAACATTCATCTATTCCTCATCAACTTTGATTAAAAAATATTTTACTAACACTATTTTCTTCTAAAATCTGGTATTTCATTACCTCACTGTAGTAATATCTAATTCAAATAACAAATTATTCATAATTCAAGGCTATGACATGAAGGACAGCTGATTTACTTATAAACATAAACTGACTGCATAGAGAACACTGGTAATGAGCATTGTTCTCGTGTTGCTTGTTATTTCCTGAGTATGCTGACATAAAGTTCACGCTTATGTGGTTAGAACCTGTCAGAGACTGATCCCATGTATATATTTGGGTAATAACTTCTTTATATTCAGAAACATTCTGGAGAATAAAAGGAGTTACTAAAATAAAATTTTAAAGCAATCACTGAAAAAGAAGCTTTAGGTTCTAAATGTATGCCTTAATATAATTAAAGACAAATCATCAACTAAATAAGTATTGTGATACTCATGCCTGAGAATTTTGCTTTTTTTTAAGAGTAATTGCTGTTCAATATACAGAAAAACATGCCATTCTATTGTAACTTAGGAAACTATTTTAGAATTTTTTTCTAAATAGTATAAAACCTTTAAAAAGATTGCTTATATAGTTTGTATGTCTTTGACTTGTAGCATTCTTGAATAGGGCATGTTAACAACCATAAGGAACACACTCATTAGATTAACCTATGTTTAAGCTAATTTAATGAATGATATCATTCAATAATTACTACACGATCCTCCTATAATTATAATTCTCCAATATATACCTTATGTGGGTTAAATATGCAATATTAAAATAAAATTTCTTCATTAATTTAGGGAGAAAAAAAGTAGTTTAAAGCCATTTAACTCTATAATAATAAGGGTAGTTTATTTTTTTTAATTACATAATCTTTGTAACTAATCAATTTTCCCAACTTAATGTTTGAGACACTGAAGTTTAGAAGAAAAAAGAACACGGAACATAGAAGGCACTTGGGCAAAGGGTGATGTAACCAATGTTAATCTAACTGACTTATGCTGAATGTCTATTGATGAATGAAAGCACCTTGTCTACACAGCAGACACCTGCTTGTGTTATTTCTTAGTCTCTTGTCCAGGCTTCATGACATTAAAGGAGCTGCTGGGGCATAATTAACTGGACAAAAGGGAAACTTTACCAAGAAAGCAGCAATTCACAGGCCATTAATAGTTTTAAATCGTCAACTGGCAGACCGTCATTCCCCAATGCCTGAATTACAGCAACAGTCTCCTGATGGTCCCCTTCCTTGCTAGTTTCTCCCTACTTCAATCTACCTTTGATTGTTACCCATTGCCCACTGTATAATGTTCATTCCTACCTCTGTCTTTAAGTTGTTTCTCTGTTTAGAATGCTTATTCCATCGATAAAATTTCTACCCAGCTCAAATCCCACTTTGTCCATGAAGCCCTCTTGTATAACCCTTACCCACATTAGTCTGTGTCCAAACTTCTACAGACCTCATTGTCTCCATTCACTCATTTGGTCATTAAATCATATGTCACCTCATTATTTGTTTCATGAATATTGTCTCTTCAATATGGCTGCAAGCTTTTTAAGGGCAAGAAGCATGGCTTATGCCTACTTTATAGACCTTTCACCCACACCCAAAAAAGAGCCTAACACAGTGCTCCACACACAACAGCTCTATTATTGTTGAACTGAAATACTAAAATTAACCATAATATGAATAGCAGTACTAGCTTAGAATAAGAGATAGGTATTGATGTAAAACCCAGTCATAAGATAATAATGGCAAATAAATCCTGAGGACTAAATAACTCTCCACTTTAAAATGTCTGTAAACAAGGAATAATCATCGTAGAAATTTTACTTTCTTCTTTAGACCTGGCAAAACCACCTCTGAATGGATGAAGTTAGAAACTGCTCCAAAATCCAAACTGATCCATTACAATTCAGTGGTGACATCAAAAAATGTCTGCACCCTTGCTAATGATAAAGAATCTTATACTAGTTGTGTAGACAACAGGGCAAATAAACAACTTTCAAGACCCATGACTTAACCAAATCTATTATTTCACAGATGCTAGTACCACATTCAGATGGGAGCTTTTCATTAGAAACAAATGTGTACACTATAAGAACTAATTTTAGGAAGTGCTTAACTAAAGTGGTTTATATATACACATACGGACTTAAAGGCTTTACTTATAATATCCCATTATGCAAGTGTCTTCCAATTTTCCATCTCTCTAGAAAACACATTTCCTCAGAAATAACTGGGTTTCGTTCTCCTTTAATGCCTTGATCCTTCCACCTTTAAAAGTTGGTTAACAAGGGCAAAGCTCCTACCTGTCAAAGACTTTTCCTTATATTATTGTTAGCAACTGCATCAGAAAGCCCTAAAGAATAGAGGATGAGAAGAATAACCTAAAAGGAAAGCTAGAAAATCAAATTTCTTGTCAAATTCAGGTGGTTCGCATTAAATATACTAATAAAGAAAATGATAAATGCCAGGTCAAATACTAACTGAAATGTTACTAGTTTAAAATACATTAAGAACAGTTATTTCTGACTCTAGTGCTTTTAAGCTAGTTTATTCATAATTGTAAGTCTGGAAAAATAAATACTTCAAAGCCTAAATCAGACTCTCCTACAGGCTTTGTGCATTTCTTATATGTCTTTGTAAGATTAATTTTTAAAGGATTCCCCAAATTCCTATGAAAAATTAATTACTTTCTGTAGTACCACTATCATATATACCTTTAAAGGATATGCTAACTTCAGCATGCATGTATAAGATTAAAGATGAACTAATTAACCAAAAATGGTTGATACTCCAGTTATCTCTGAGAACATAATTTTAAAGGATATGCTAACTTCAGCATGTATGTATAAGATTAAAGATGAACTAATTAACCAAAAATGGTTGATATTCCAGTTATCTGTGAGAACATAATTTGTAAATTAGGTTGGCCCTAGAAGGTCCTGTTAAGAGAAGGTAGAGACAAGGTACAGAAGAAATAAATATGCTCAATAGAATGCCTTCCTATGACTGCATTCTGCGGCCAATCGAACTGTAGCAGAGTCTATCCCTTAGTATTATCTGCTCCATAATCTTTGTTGTGGAGACTAACCATGAGCAAGCTATACAGAAAAAAGCTCATACATCTAAGTCCCAAATAAAAACAAACCCACTGCTGTCGAGTTGATATAAGTTGGAATATATCTAAATAGAGGCTATTAATACCTAAATAAACCAGTTGACATGGAGCTGATTCTGACTCGCGCTGGTCCCATGTATGTCCGAATAGAACTGTGTTCACAGGGTTTTCAATGGCTGATTTTTTCAGAAGTAAATCTGAAACACCTCTGGGTGGACTTGACCCTCCAACCTTTCAGTTAGCAGTTGAGTGTATTAACCATTTGCACCACCCAGAGACTCCAATACCTAAATGCACAGACCTAAAAATAAGATATATCTGAATACCTGAAGATTCATAACTATGTTCATAGACAAGCCAAGAAAAACAAGAAGGGATAATGAATAGAGAGTGACTACATTTATGCTATTTGGAGGACACTAAAGTCACTTGTCCCACAGCATCCAAACTTACCCAGAGAACTCATTCTGATGACACTATACGAATGGTTTTCAATGTGGGCTTTTAGAAGTATTCAGAGGGCCCGCATGTAGGTCTTTTTATATAATTAAACTTCATGCCATGTATTTGTTTCTGATATGAATAATTATTTCTAACATGAGCTCCATGGCCACTGGTTCTAAAAGAGGTACACCTAGGTTTGTATGATGTAAAACATTCCTCTTGGAGCAGTCCTACTCCAGACCATGCACTCAAGTCTCCCTTTTCTGCCCTGAATCCAGGCTTCACCTTGCTTGACTATAATCTCATTTTTCTCCCTCCCCGATTCCCATGTGCCCTCTATTACTGCCTCTAGTCCTGAATGACTCTTTCTCCACATAGCCAATGCTTTCAATGTGGCAGTGTGGAAGAGTAGATTTCTGTAAAACAACTTGCCAGGCAGGGCAGTATTTAGAAGAGTTTGTAGAGTAAAACACATCCCAAACCACATATCACCTCATTAGTGCCAGAGAAACAGAAGCAGTATTATTCCCATTTGTTCTGGTGAGGATTTTTTGCACTGACCAAGTAGAAGAGTGTGGAATAGGTGGATCTGTGAACTGAACACAAAATTTTGACCACTGACTGTCCCGCACCCGGAGCCTGCTGGCGCAGTGGTTAAGCGTTCAGCTGCTAACCAAAAGGTCAGCAGTTTGAATCCACTAGCTGATCCTTGGAAACCCTATGGGGCAGTTCTACTCTGTCCCATAGGGTCGCTATGAGTCAGAACTGACTTGATGGCAATGGGTTTGGTTTGCGTTTGCCCTGCACCTACTCCTAACATAAAAGAGCTATTCCATCTAATCAAGTACCTGGCCTAACTAGTGGCAAGTTTTGGGTTTGCTTGTTTTTGTTTTAATGCAGAAGAAGCCTTGGCAAGTGTAATTTTTCTGTTTGATTTTTATCATGGGGACTTCATGAAATGTGTTGAGAGCAGTACTATATAGCATGGGAAAAGGCCAGAAGACTTCATGAGATTCTTCTTTAGTGAACAAATCACCAGCATCATCTTCCACTTACCACATGTATTTTTTAAAGATGTAAAAAAGCACCTACCTCCGAATCATTTACCTCACCCTTGTTTGAAATCAACATACAAAGGGCATTTGTTTTACTGCAATGAATTAAGTACTGAGGCCCATGTTTTATAGTTACATATAAGTTATCTGCAGCCAAAACCACCTATACCTAACCCTGTGGTTGGTAGGCTACTCCGAGAAATAATGATGTCACAGAAGAAGAAATACTCTAATGTAACTAGGACATAAGCATTTCTTTAGGGGTTGCCTAATTGGGCAGACACAGTGCTGTCAGACCCCTAAGCTGATACCACTAAAATCAATTTTCATGGATTCCATTTTATGAGAATGACTCAAAGATCCACTAACACCTGAAGCAAAGCAGAGAATCTGGTGTTACCACCTTGCAGCAATCCAAGATCCCAACAGAGGATATGTTACTAGAATTGTGTGTGAAATGCTTACAGGTCACATTGGAAGTATATGGAATGGCAAGGCGAGCTATACAGGCTGTTAAGTCAGTCTCACTACTTTCCATTACTAGACTGCTGGTCAGCATCTTCTGGCAGGATATTGCATAATACAGTCAACTGTGCTCTCCCAGCATTGCATGTGGCTTTGGGTCACAGTGAGGATTATCTGTAAAATGAAACAGGGGAAAGGCAACAATCATCAAGACCATCACAGACCTTATTGAAAGCATTAATATTAGTAGGCCTGGACTTGAGTAGACTTAATCACATTTGCCCATCCACTGAAAATTGCAAAGATCATAATGCAACATGGTGATCCTGTCAATTGATAACATCTATCCTTCACTGTCCAGCAAAGCTGCAAAACAGATCCAGCTTGATCAATCTATTTTACTTTCTAAGTTTGAGGACACAGAACCTAGAGCCTAGTACCAGACAGCACTTCTAGTCCTTTAATTCATGTTCAGACACTACAAGTTCCTGAGATGGACCTCCACAAGGCTCTATTTTGCTGAAGGCTGTACTATGATACACACATAAGGAAATATAGCAATTGCTGACTCCTTTACAAATTACTAAGCCTGAAGACTGCAAAAATGTATAAACCTACACTAGGAAATCCAACATTCTGCCAGGTATTTTTACTAGCAATACAAAGCTGAAAGCTATCACTGATCTCCACCCATCTGAGCAGTTCAAAGTCACAACTGGGGTTGAGGGGAGGCTGGAGTGATCCCAAGAGACCAACCAAAAAATGTCACGGTAGCTCTGTCACTATATCTGTCTGTGGTTCTGCTAATTCAAAAAGAAAAGACATTTGATAACTGCCAACATCTGAAACTACACATATTAAGAAATCATTTCACCTGCCCAACTATTTGTTTCTTCCCATTTCCCCCCCTCTGCTTTTTAATGACACTACTGTCTTCCTGGTTCCCCAAGCTTACAAATTCTGAATCATGTTCAAAGCCTCTCTCCCTTTCACTTCCTCCGACAATGGACATTTAGTAGGTTCTCTTTTTCAGCAATGTCTCTTTACTCACGGATAACCACCTAATTTCAGGTTCTCATCCAAAAGCTATCCCAGCTATCTTTATACTTGATCCAAATTCTATAAACCAATATGTCTTCTCCTCCTTTCTCCCAAATTAGATACAGTTGGGACTAAGTGAAGAGGGGGAGGGGAGGGTTCTTATGCTTGTGATCAAATTTCATAGCCATTCCAACAGAGAGCTGTTTAACAAACTTTTCCTGAGCACAAGAATAGCTAGGCACAGAGCCAAGAAAAGAAGAGGCAATGATGGAAGCCAAAAAACAGGTGAGCTGCAATCTTTCCACTCCTACACAAAACCTGGCCCTGGAGTGCAAGTCCCTGCATATGCTGATAACTTCTTCCAATTCTTGATTTTGCAACATTCCTGTATTTGTAAACTCTGCCCCTGGAGTGGCTTTCCCACTTTTCCAATGCGAGTTTTCCTACTGCCCTCATAATCTTAAGCCTAGTTGGTCTTCCCCCACCTTGAGACTCTACTCCTTGTGGTTCATCTTATACTCTAGAGTACTCTCCTGCAAATACCGTTCTCTTGCTAATACAAGAAACTATAATCAGATCCAACATCTCTTATTCAGCATTCCCAGAGGGTTCCCAACACAAAAGGCTACTTTTAATTTCCTTGACATTTTATGATCTTAGAGACCAGAGTAAGGGGAGTGGTGTGAAGAATGCTGAGAGTGCAAGTTGCTGACTGAAGACAGCTGCTGGGAATCCCCAAGTTCTGTGGCAAGGGGTGTGGTGGTGACAACAACCGGTTTGAAAACAACCAAGTAAGAATTCAAGATCTATTGGTCATACAGACTCTTCACCAATAATCTCTGCACATTTTCCATTTAGACACTTGGCTCAAAAGTTATCCCCTCCCAAAAGCCTTCTTCCTGACTACTCCTTTATTCCACGTGATTTTTGTACTTTAGTATTTTATCTGTATCTTACTAATCTACAAACAAGTATATACTGCTTTGTAAGTATTTCAAGCCACTTTTATATTTGTATTGTTTCTTGAACAAGACTGTAAGTTCTGTGAGGATAAGACTATTTCTTTTATTTCTCTGGTTTCCAACCATGGAGCTCAGCACAGTGTGTATAATAAAAATTAACAGTAGCTTCCCTCCCGCCCCTCAGTGGCATATAATTTCCACTCAGCTGTTCAACACTAACATTTTTAAGGTTGAGCAAGTTTGAAAGTATGATACATTAAGAGCTGTAGAAAATACACCCACACTTGACACAAAAGATGCCACTTATAGTTGGACCAAGCATAAAATGTGCTCCACCCAACCAACTATACTATTACACCATACTTCTTCCATTGGGCTCTTTTCTTTATGCTACGTAAGCTTGGGGCTCATTTTTGCTCTTAGTAACACAGCAACTACAGCAGCTCAACTCTAAATAAGTTTACTGTTGGGAATCTACTCTTCCCACCTACACAACCACTGCCTTCCCACACTGTCTCCAGTGTCCTGTGAGCAACTGCCTAATTACTGAATGTGGAAAGACAGCTTACACATTGAAGGTCCATTCTTGGCAGCCCCTTGCTTTTACTGCTGGTCCCCACTTACTTAGCTTAATTGATTCAGAACAGTATCAAAAAGAGACATTATTACACAAGTTCCAAAAAAGAGACTATTTAAGAAAATTTAAATGTAAAAGCCCTGGTCATTGTGTTGCTCTAAAACAGGCAAGCATGTGTGACATAAGAGAACAGAATAACGCCTATTGAAATCTGGAAAACTCAGGAACTTTGACTAATCTCATGACACAAGTTTCAGTGTTTCACACACATATTCTCAAAAAGTAAAATTATCTATAAATGGGAAGTGCAACTGACTTTAAAAACATATAATACATTGCAGTAAAAGGTTATAGTGTTTATAACCCAAATACAGTTTCAAAAATCGTAGTTTTTAAAAGACAACAATGTGAATGTTTGTATGTTTCTGAAAAACATATATTAGAAAACCAACTCATGCATGGGTTAACCGAGCATTTTTTCACATTTTCACTAGTGGTCTTTCTTCCCATTGGACTGAGTGATCCCAGCAGATTCCTTCTTGGCTGCCACCCACTATGGGACCTGAATGCAGCACAAACACAATTCATAAGCAAGAAAAAATATGGGCTAAATTACCACTCCCTTTAGCCATATGGAAGAGAAGGGAAAATAAGCACTGAGTTTCTCTTTTTGACTAAATATACTTTGCCCTACATACACCTTTATGCATGGATATAAAAATAATTTTGTAATTTATATTTCTACACCCTTCCATTTCAGTCACTGACAGTTTTTACAGCATAAATGACAACTGGGACGCGCCTGCCTTCTTTGCCATCACTAAGATAGGACACTAGATTGCCTTCCAGTGGAAATAAACATTGTTGAAAAACGACCCATATAGAATACCTTTAAAACGGCTCAACATTTTTCAGTTTTTTTTTTAAGTAAAACTATACATTGGAGCCCTCGTAGCACAGTGGTTAAAGCACTCAGCTGCCAACCAAAATGTCAATGGTTTGAACCCGCCAGCCGCTCCACAGGAGAAAGATGTGGCAGTCTACGCCCGTAAAGATTTACAGCCTTAGAAACACTACGGGGCAGTTCTGTTCTGTCCCATTGGGTCGCTATAAGTTAGAATTGACTACATGGCTATGGGTAAAACTATACATTATGGCCAGAGAATGGAAATCAGAACCTTTCTATTAGGGTGAATAACGAAATCTGTAATGGCCTAGTAGCACCATCTGCAATAGACAGATATACCTTCTGGCTATTCTAATCAGTCTTCATCAAAAAAGACATAGTAGAAGTCTAATAGTTTGTGTTTCAAATGCTGATTTAATATCACTTTGACCTGAGCTGCATTATCAAACCATCTTTTTTACTAACATGCAATAAGATTGTTACTGGTCTGGTGAAACAAAGTGCCCATCTCATCGCCCTAGCACAACCCAAGTCCTCCCAAGCACACTGAAAAATAGTAATTTGACTACTGTGGCAAGACAAGAATGAGTTAACTGTTCAAACACCTGATCTGAGTCTCTCAAAATCTGCAAGTCCAGGAGTGGATTTTTAAAAATACTTTTTATTCATCTCAATGGAAAAACCACACTTATTGATGTTTAAGTATCTTCTATGTGTTTATGCTCAGTACAAAATGTAGTATTACATTAACTTCAAAGGTGGTAAGATGATTAAAATAAAAAGTTCATGGGACGAGGCACCCAACACAGCACTGAAAATATGAGACTGAACAATCCCGTTGCCTTAGCAGGATCCTTTTATATTTATTTGTTAATAAGGGAAATTTCTTAAAATGCAATCCAGCAAGCATAAGTCTAAGTAATGCTTTTAAAATCTTATCGCAACATGTTATTTAGTGAACTAATCATAAAAGCGTTTTTTTATGGTAAAAGAAGGGGGCTTTACTTATGAAAATCAATACAACTCACTTTAATATGTCATCTTTGTTTTGTTTTTAACACCTAAAATGTGTCCCTCGCACTTAACAACTTCTGAAAAAGGACCTAAAATCATACGTAAGGTTGCCAAAAGTCACTCCCGTCCCTGTGCTTGGAGAAAAACCATCCCAAGAACCTCAGACTTTTATACTCTTGCCAGCAGTCAATCTCCCTGGTGCTAAGTTAGAGAACACATGATAAAGGATAGTGACATAGAAGCAGCAAGTTTTATACTGGAAGCTGACAGTGAAAACTGCCATTTCCTTACAGCGGCTCAAGTACTTAATCAAGTCTTCACTACTCTCTGGCCCAGTGCTTCTGAATACGTGGTCCTAGGAACTGTAGCATCAGCATCACCAAGGAACTTGTTAGAAATGTAAATTCACAGCCCCACCCCAGCCTGACTGAATCAGAAACTCTGGGAATGGGGCCCAGCAATTTGTGTTTTAACAAGCACTACAGGAGATTATGATGCACTAAAGTTTGAGAATCAGTGCTCCCCAAACTTTAATGTGCATAAGAATTACCCGGGGGGAGCTTGTTAAAATGCAGATTCTAATTCAGCAGCTCTGAGGTGGGGCCTCTGAAAGCCTACATTTCTGACAAGTTTCCAGGTGAAGTTTTCTGCAGACCACACTGCAATTGTTTTCCAAACTGGTTGTTTACCAAAATTACCTATGGTGCTCATAAAATACGGATGCCAAAGTCCCATCACACACCAAATTCATCAGGATCTCAGGAGAAAGGCCTAACAGAAAATAAACTGTGATTCTCAACCTCAGCTGCACATTAAAATCACTGGGGAACTTTTAATAATCCTGATGCCCGGGCCCAATTTAATCAGAATCTCTGATGGCGGGACTCAGGCATCTGTATTTTTAATAACTCTCCAGTGACTCCAATGTGCAGTTAAGGTTGAGAACCACTGCTCTAGAGTCTAATTGGCTCAACACCTGGCATAGGTGCTCCCTTTATAGGAACAGTTTCGTATAAAATGGCTATCTTAGCTCCCTGGAATATAAATGCAAGAGCTCTGGCTCTGGTTATTAAAATGCACCTAAAATTATGTTTTTAGCATGTCTTGAACGTTATATCTGTGGGCAAAAGAGCCTGTACAACTGGGACGAAGGCCTTAGCAATGCATTCCTAACTTTCAACACAAAGGTTAACTGTCTTCCATTAGACAAGTTTCCACCTTCCTCCATAGCTCTAGCTATTGCTACCTCTCTGCAGTAGGGTAAGGGCTCCAAAAGACAGAAGTAACAGCAAAGAATTTTTACCCACGCAGCCTGGTCATACTTCGACCTCCCCTCCAAAACCTGAAATAAATAGATTGACTTATATTGCTAATAACCTTTCAGAGTGGAAGGGTAACTTATGAATCTAGAACTCCTAAACCTGAAAAAGGCACATTTCACCAGTTGCAGACATTCTGACAGAAAGATCTTAGAAAGGGATGAAATGGTGTGCTTTTATACCTGAGAACTGTCAAAAGCACATCTTCTGGAGAGAGACAGGACTTGAAACACTGTTGCTCATTACGTGATACGTGTCTATTTATGTTTTGTGGCACACTGCATAAAGCCACTCTAATAAGTACACAATACTATTAAATATTTAAAATAGAAAGAAAAACATGTGCTGGATTACTAAGACACCGTCAAATGATGAGTTATTTCACTGCCATAATCAAACATCACTTCTAAGAATTTTCCCTGAAATTTCCACAGTGCACCTCAAAAATGGCTTTAAGATAAATGAAAATACAACTTCTTTCAACTGCAGTTCTCTTTTCACTTAAGTGAACTTTCATTCTCTCCCTTGGTCATGTTCAGTGTCTACTCTAAATTAGCTGTTTTATAGAATACATGACACATTCAAGGCCTGCTGGATGATAATAATTATTATTCTTCTACCACCATTTCAACATATCTACAGTGGTCAAAAGTGTGTCTTATTTATCTGTTTAATTCCAGTTAAATACATGAAAAAGAAATCCAGTGGCTAGGGTGTTGGAAGAGAAACAATACCTAAATACATGTGCAAAATAGCCACTGTTAAATAACATTTTCAAAAGCATTTTCTGTATGAACTGGTCAAGCTCGCTTTTCCTTTTAAAATTCTTGTTATATTCATTCAGTTAACCCAAACTCACTTTAAAATGTGTGAAAATAGCACCTCCTGAAAGTGTGTTCTCATATGCTTTGGAGCAATGGAGCGTGAATACTAAAACAGCCTTTGCCAAACTCATGTAACAGCTCAAGAACTAAACGGGAGTGAATTTTTGCAGTCCCATGACTTTGTAGAGCCAACCTAAGTATCATCCCAGAACTGGTTTTAATGCATCATAGGAATCTAAGAGAAGGCAGAAAAGTCACAAATAAGTGACTCAAGCTAATAAATATGTAATAGATTTTTACATGGCAGTCTTTTCAAAATAAATTTTACTTCTGGAGAACCACAAAATAAATTGGCTAACTAAAGGTGTGGACTTAATATTTAAGCTCCTTAAGTGAGAACTATGAAATTTATAAAGATTTTGAATCTATCTGACAAACCTGTAAGCCCTTTCATATATATATCTCATGAACCAATGCCCAAAGATAAATCATGTCGAAAGAAAATGCATAGACCACAGAGGAGTCATACAAGATTAAATACATTTTAAATTATCAAAGCCAAAGGAAACAAACGATACGAATTTACAATTTCCAAGGACACTTTATTGCAATTTCCACTTTACATATTAAAGTAATATTTTTAGACTAGACAGAAGTGTTTATATGTATGCAGTAGTAGTCCAATCCCCTAATCTCACAAAATGAAAGAAGCAGTTTAAAAAGAACATCAATTCAGGTATTTATGGTATGGGGGACAAGTGACACTTGTCTTAGCTAGGAAAAGGGCTGATGCTTTTCAGTACGAGGTTCACTGCAATTTTTCTCTAATATTTTTCTTGTGGACGCTAAGTCCTCATAATAAAAACAATCGCCCTCTTTCTCATCCTGCCCTTACTTGCTCTTTACATTCTGTCTAGCATTTAACTCAAAAAGTCAGTTTACACTCAGTTTACACATTAAAAAAAAAAAAACCATATGCCCCACCTCCTACACATCCAAATGGACAGGGATTAGAATTAACCTGGCTTTTAGCTGTAACCGTGCTATTTTAAACAATTTCAATCACATACATGAAGGGTAAAATAATTAAAAGTACAAAATCAAAGGAAACCATAAAAATTCCTACACATTCACTGTTGGGAATGTTAAAATAGTTCTCAAATAGTCGAGCATAACACAGATTTCTTCAAAGTGCAGTCGACACAAAAGCGAATGCACGCTTAATGTACAAACTGACAGTGCCTCTGTGGGGACAGCTCTCACTTTGAATGAGCTATTTCTCAGACGGTGGAATTAAAAAAAAAAAAAGTCGCACTCTTCAAACGTGAGAGCCGGCGGTGCGCTTCACTAGAAACACATTTTAATGAGTAGGCTCGGATAAAAATAGGTAGTACGGGAAAAGTGTGTTTTAAAAAAATCTCCCCTCTCCATTGGCAGAGATGGGCAACCTTCTTGCAAGCTCCGGAGCTAAGTTCCATCACTAGCAGAACAGAAGTTGGATAGTTGCTATTTTTCACCCTGCAATGGGATAGTAGCTCTCCACGCGCAAGGTACGCGGGGCGGGAATCCTGGCGGGGCTTTCACAAGGGGTCATGGAAACCAAAGTGAGGTGAGGTCAACACCTTGAGTCATCCAGATCGCCAAGACTAGGGCGGGGGGTGGCGAAGGAGAGAGGAAAAGGGTCAAAAACTCCTCGGAGTTATGGCAAAGAGAAAGCAAACCCCTCTGGGAGCCAATGGGCCATCCCTTACAGCAGCACCCCTCTCCAAGCGCGGAGTGTTTCCCTCAGAGGGCAGAAAGCGCGGGGTGCCCTGCGGGCGAGTGGCTCCGGGGACCGGGCAGCCGCGGGCGGGGAGGAGACTCGCACTTTGCCTCAACTCTGAGCCCCATCCCAAACGCAAGAGAGAGGGCGGCGGAGGGCACGGTACTCACTAGGGCTCGTTGGTGAACCGGGGGGTCCGGGGCTGCTGGTATCCGTACAGGTGACAGTAGAGCACATCGAAGCAAAAGCAGCACATCTCCGCTGACACCACCATCTTCCGGGAACCGGGCAATAAGGACGAGGCGGCGGACGAAGAGCAGGGTGAGGAAGAGGTGGCGGTGGCCGGAGTAGAAAGTAGGGTCCCCACTCCGCAGCTCGGAGGTGGCAACAGGGAAATCCCCCCGCCGCCGCTGCCGCAGCCCTGAGGGGGAGAGAGGGTACAGCCGCTGCCGCTACCTCCTCCGGTCAGCCCTCCCAGCCCGTTGAGCCGCGGACCGGCGCCTCCTAGTCCCAGCTCCCCTGCTCGGCACTGGCTCTCTCCGCTGCAGTGGGAGGAGGAGGAGGCGCCACCACCGCCACTCGAGCCGGAGGGGGGCGAACTGGACAGTTTCTGCTTCTTCACCCCGCAGCAACCCGCCGCCATCTTGGAACAATCTCCCCCACGCAGCGCTTCCGACCCATAAGTGAGGCGAGCTGGCGGCGGGGGCGAGCACGCTGCGGCCCGGCCGCCGGGGGCGCGCCGAGAACTGGCGGGCCGCGCGCGCGCCGCTCCCAGGCCTGGCGGCCGGGCCACGCGGCTTCCCGCGCGCAGCCCTGTCTCGGCGCGCGCCCTGCTCGCCCGCTCCTGGACGTCTCACGGCCGTCCCGCCGGGCTCTCGACTCCTTAGAGCCGTAGCCCCAAGTTCTGCGACCAGCAGAGGGTGGAAGACGGGAAGCTGAGTGGAAAAGGACTGTGGAGGAAAGGAGAAAGTGGAGAGTGGGAGCGAAAAGAGGAGGGTGGGCACGCCTGAAGAGAAAGGAGAGAAAGAAAAACTGAGGGAGAGCTGAAGGAGGTGAGTGAAGAAAGTCCGAAGTCAGCGCCCAAGTCCCAAAGCACAGCTCGATGACCGGCGCTGGACATAGTGTTAGTGACACTTGAGCCGAGTTACGTGGAACCTGAGCCACCCGGCCTCAAATACGCTAGCTTCTGAACTGTTAAGAGTGTGAGCAAGCAGGTGCTAGGAGCTCCACACCTGAGACTGCCCCTGTCAAGTGTGTAGAAAGCAGTCGGAGAAAGAGCCACACTGCAGTGTCTTTAATACCTATCTAAGCACACACCAGTGGTTTTCTGAGATTATGGTAAAGGAACAATACTCTTTCTTTTCCTTATCGACAAATATTCAGGCCAATTGAATATATACATCTTATACTCAGTCCCCAATTTTCCTTCCTAGCCCGGTGAAAACGTTGAAAAGCGAAAAATAAAGTCCAAACCAACACCTCACTGGGTCAAAGATGTTAATTGTGCTTTGGGGCTTGGGGCAGTGGGTTTTTGGGTTTTGGTTTGTGTTTTTTGGCTTGAGAACAAAGTAATTAGAAATATACCTGTAGTCAGCACAGATCTTACAGGTTAAGTAGGGCAGAAAGTGCACTTAATTGCAGGTTGAAAGTTTTTATTCAGGTGTATAATTAGATAGTTCTAGTGTATTCTTTAATTTCTCAATTAAAAAATGCTTGGATGGATAAGGAGACCTATGATTGAGTCAACTCCATCCTAGGCATCAAAGATGTGGCTAAATAAATAAATAATATCAGTAATAAAATGTTAAAATTTATAGAAATGAACCTGATAGAAAGTATAAGTTGTTTTGCAGTGTGTGTCTACACCATGCCAAAGCATCTAGATAAAGTTAGATATCTGCATATTTGGAAACATCAGAAGACTGGTTGATTTTTGTCACTTTTGATCTAAATGTTTGAGGTCATGCAAATATCTAGGTACTGTTCATTTTGCTCAGGGGAAAAAGGTAAAGTTTATTCATTCAATAAATACTGAGCCTCTGCTTCATACTACGTGCACAACACTGTACTTACGTTGAAATCCATGGGCTACAGAGGAAATATGCTTCCCATTCTCAGAGAGTTTATGAATTAAGTCAGATCTGCCTGTATAATCAAATAAATAGTTACTATTTATTGAACGGAGCCCTGGTGGTGCAGTGGTTAATCACTCAGCTGTGAACTGAAAGTTCAGTGGTTCGAACCCACCAGCTACTCAGAGGGAGAAAGATGTAGCAGTCTGCTCCCATAAAGATTACAGCCTTGGAAACCCTATGGGGCAGTTCTACCCTATCCTATAGGGTCACTACGAGTCAGAATTGACTCTGTCGCAATGGGATTCTTTTTTTTAATTGAACGCTCTTTTGGTGCCCAGTAGCATGTCTCGTCTCACCACATAATCCTTCAAAAGAATATATTGTCTCATTTGATTTTCACAGCAACCCTCTGAGGTTGCTCATTTACAGATGAGGAAATGGAGGCCTCAAAATTAACTTGCCCAACATCACACACCTAGAAAGTGACAGAGTCAAGGTTTGAGTACAAACATGTCTAGTTACAAAAACCATGTCATTATGCTATGCTGAGTCTCAATACCAGTATATAATATGAAGGTTAGTGATAAGATAGCGACATTAAACTACAGTATGTGGAAGGGAGGTCAAACAAAAATAAGAACTTAGTTTTCATAGAAAGATTGAGAGATATTGAAATAAGTTATCAAGGAAAGTTGAAGAATCTCCTTCCAAAGATATTTTAAGAAATAGATCATCTGTCTGGGATGGTTAGATGCAACCCAAAGACAAAAGAGATGGATTAACCAGTTTGTGATACGTGATCTCATCCACGCAAACTTCATCATCACTGTTAGAACTAACCTCATGTTTGAGGCAAATAATTCATTGTCAACTACTAGTGGAGTAAAAAAATGCATTAATATTTTGTCTAGTTGCAGAGCAGGAAGCAAACTTTCTCTTTGTGCTTTTTCTGGGTCTATTTAAAAAAAAAACGGAAAAACTGGTAGGCTATTAGGGTGTTTTGTTTTGTACTTTATTTTTAAGTATCAGAGCCTACCATTTAATTTGTTTGAAACTGAATCAAATATAATATCAAACAATAGGTACTGATTCACTCCCCACCCCACTAAAAAGTGATCACTTCTAGAGTAGAAAACCAGAGCCATTTAATGACATCACATAGCAGTTTAGCACAGGAAGCAAAGTAGGATACCATGGGTGGCTGATTCTGCTACGGGAATTTAGGAAAGCAGAACGTAATCTCCCGATTTAGAATTTGGCCAGGAGACAAGAGTCTGACGCCCCTACTCTTGTGAAAATAGCAAGGAATCTTTAATAAGCACCAGTAGTCATGTCCTAAGTTCTCCATTTCATCGAAAAGACAAAGCACTATCATGGCTGTTGTACCAGACTAAGGGGACCAATGAATGCAATGGGAAACCCAAAGACAAGGGCACCCCAGCTGAATTACAAAAATAATTTTTTCCCTCAAAGATTTTTAATTCCAATTCCAAACCTCACTAGCATAAAGGAAACAAATAAATACGATCCTTGCAAAAAAAAAAAAAAAAGTCATTACTTGACCACTAGCAGTTACTATGCTTTGCTGCACTAGCTAAAAGGAAGAAAAATCACTGTAAACTTTTTCTCTGTGTTAACTTCTCGTGAGTTTGGCTTATCTCCCTGTCTTAGTTATCTAGTGCTGCTGTAACAGAGATACCACAAGCAGACGGCTTTCACAAACAAATTTATTTTCTCACAGTTTAGGAGGCTAGAAGTCCAAATTCAGAGGCCAGCTCTAGAGGAAGGCTTTCTCTCTCTATCGGCTCTGGAAAAAAGTCCTTGTCTCTTCAGCTTCTACTTCCTGGCTCCTTGGAGATCTCCATATGTCTTGGCATCTATCTTACCCCATCTCTCTTCTCCTTTCTCTGCTTCACTTGTTTGCTTGTTTAATCTCTTTTATATCTCAAAAGAGTTTGACTCAAAATACACCCTACACTAATCCTGTCTCGTTAACATAACAAAGACAACCCATATTATAACCACCAGTTACAGGCTAGGATTTACAATACATATTTTTGGGGACACAATTCAATCCGTAACACTCCCATACTAACCTTGAGCCTCAAGATACTTTGTAAATCCCCTGGCAGGTGGTGGCTATAGTGGTAATACCTCCTTTTAGCCTTTCTTTTCTTATTTTAGCCTTGTTTTCTTGCAAAGTCACCAGCATAGAAGTCAACATATTTCACTCAAACATGAATAAAATCCACAGATCAAATTCTGTGAAAATAGATTGTTTTGCATCTATGGAAAGTGCACAATGCATGGGAAAACTGACCTTGCTCAGGAGGCTCTTGACTTGAAGTGTAAAGGTCAAAGTATGATAGAGCACATATGTTTCTGTCCACTGCTGATACTGTAGTGCAGTGATAAAACCCTCCAGAGGAAACATTAAGGTGCCTTCTGCTCTTTGTAACTGACTGTCAAGCTGGGAGCTAAAGATTCTATGTTTCTTTTAAATGAAAAAAAAGCAAACAAGCCATAGTTTGTGAAGAAAACACAAATTGTAACTATTTCTGCTTCTGCATCTGCCTCTAAATTGCTATTAACTAACCCGTGTCAAATGCTTTGTTATACAACAACTGTGAAAAACTATTCAAAGGTTATGCTCATGATTTACTATGTAGTAAAACTGGAAATTGAATTAAACCCAATAGTTACTGATATTTCATCATTACTTCAATTTATTCTCATGTTTACAACATACTTTTTTTCATTCCAGAAAACAGAAGAATAATTTTAATTTGGTAAGATGGAGAACACTTGTAGTGTTGCAAAAATTTACTTCTTTGGTTTCTAGGTGTGTGTGAGAGATGCGGAACGTTCTTTCATATAGTTCAATTTAAAAAACTGCCATTTATGCCCAAAAAAATGTTATTTTTATCCTCTATCATTAAACTTTCTCAACTGTCATCTTTGAACAACTGCAGAATGTAATATTATTAGCTACCACTTTGATCTAACCTTGTACACATATAACACATGGTTCTGGTGGTGGAGGTAGTAGTCACTTTTATATTTGAACGAGTATGTGAATAAATACTGAAATTATTTACTTACTTTTCAATTCAGATTGATAAATTAGTTTTTTATTTTCCTGATGACAAAACAGGTTCTTCCTTCCTAAATCCATTCTTTGTCTAATAAACATGTTTTTGAGCCAAAGTACCATGATCTACCTTGGACTTGTCTAGTTGTTTCATTTGTATCTTCTACTCAATTGGAGTGCAAACTAATTGAATGTGGTTTTGCCACCTATTTTCTTGAGACAAGTTACGTTAAATCTTTAATGAGATTTAGATATACGGATATCTATACTGAATGTGGAAACCTTGGTGGCTTAGTGGTTAAGAGCTACAGCTGCTAATCAAAAGGTTGGCAGTTCAAATCCCCCCAGGAGCTCCTTGGAAACCCTATAGGGAAGTTCTCTTCTGTCCTATGGGGTCGTTATGAGTCGAAGTCGACTCGACGGCAACAGTTTTTGTTTTTTGTTTTTTTTTAATACTGAATGGGGAAGGATTAACAAATCTAGATAGTTGATTGGCAAGGAAAGTTTTTTAGGGAGGAGATGACCAAAAAGAGTATTATTTTGGGCAGTTAGAGGAGGTGTGAGCTACCAAAACATGAAGGTGTCTACTCTAGTTTGGCAAATCTTAACTATTTTTCTCTCTACTCTCTTCCTTAAAGAATTCATCTATTATCCTCTATGCATGTAACGGAGTGTAAAAATATATATTCTACAACCCAACTGTGCCCCCCAACTTAATTATAAAAATACAGTTATTTTCTGTAACTAATCTTACTGTGGTCTGGAGCAGCAAACAGCTGATTGGAATTACGGGTTGGGCAGGGTGAGGATTAATGTCAATTAAATATAATAAATAGTCCGTACTGAATTAAAATTCTCTTTTGTGCAGATATTCAACTTAAAGTTCAAATTCACTGATGACAGTGAGAAGAAATCTGAGGCCCACAACGTCTGCTGGCTCCCAGTTGAAATATAGCTCAATTTGCCTCATCCTCTTCATTGCTTAAATGTTCACAATTTATGGCACATTGTTTCAGCATGGGCAGTGCACAATGATTATGCTAGGAAGCTTGACCATCTCTGCTTACTGACCAGGTTCCTACATCAACTCCTAGTCCTGCTACTAATTCTCTAAACTTCAGTCATATCTTCTATCCAGCCCCTAACTTTGGCTATCTACCCCACAGCCTCTTTTGCGGGGACATTTACCGCATGCCACAGCAACCCCCTGACAGGTACACTGCCTCTTAATCCTCGGCTACCTTCTGCATCCTCCACAGGATCCCATGAAGGAGTACTAGATTTCTTTCATACCACTTGACAGGCTTCTCTCTTCCTAAAACCCTAATGCTGCCATTTCTACTGTAGCTGCTTCATTGTGGCATATAGCTTTTCTAGGAGGCTTGAAATTTCCCATGCTACATCCTGTTCTGTGGTTCCCCCAAACCTCTCTGGTACTTTATTCTTTTTTATTTGAGATATAATTCACAAAGCATATAATTCATATATTTAAATTTTACAATTCAGTGGTTTGTAGTATATTCAGAGTAGTGCAACCATCAGCACGATCAACTTCAGAACACTTTCATCACCCCAAAAAGAAACCCAGTACCCATTAGTAGTCACTCTCTATCCCTCATCCCAATTCCCCGCAGCCCCTGGCAATCACTAATCTATTATCTGTCTCTATAGATTTGCCAGTTCTGGAAATTTCATATAAATGGAATCATACAGTATGTAGTCTTTTGGGTCTGACTTATTTCACTTAGCATAATCATTTCAAGATTCATTCATGTTGCAGCATGCATCAGTACTTAATTCCCTTTTATAGTTGATTAATGCTCCATTGTATGAATATACTACAATTTTTTTATCCATTCATCTGTTGATGAAAATTTGAATTGTTTCCACTTTTGGGCTATGATGAATAATGCTTCTGTGAACATTCATATACAAGTTTTTGTGTGGATGTATATTTTCATTTCTCTTGGCTGTATACCTAGGAGTGGAATTGCTGGGTATATGGTAACTCCATATTTAACCTTGTGAGAAACTGCCAGACTGTTTTCCACAGTGGCTACAGAATTTTAGAATCCTACCAGCAGTGTGGAAACCCTGGTGGCAAACTGGTTAAGAGCTATGGTTGCTAACCAAAAGGTCAGCAGTTTGAATCCACCAGGCACTGCTTGGAAACCCTATGGAGCAGTTCTACTCTGTCCGACAGGGTTGTTATGAGTTGGAATCGACTCGATGGCAATGGTTTTTGGGTTTTTTACCAGCAGTGTATGAAGACTCTAATTTCTCCACATCCTTGGCAACACTTGTTTTTATTTATTTTGTATTATTATAACCAGAATCTTCCTTAGAAGCAAGGATGGTGAGACTACATCTCACACACTTTGGACATGTTATCAGGAGGGATCAGTCCCTGGAGAAGGACATCATGCTTGTTAAAGTAGAGGGTCAGCAAAAAAGAGGAAGACCCTCAACAAGATGGATTGACACAGTGGCTGCAACAATGGGCTCAAGCATAACAACATTGTGAGGATGGCACAGGACCGGGCAGTGTTTCATTCTGTTATACACAGGGTTGCGATGTGTTGGAACCAACTTGACGGCACCTAACAACAACAACATAACCATCCTAGTGGGTGTGAAGTGGTATCTCATTGTGGTTTTGACTTGCATCCAGAGGTGTAACTAAGGTATGGTAGGTAGGGCACATGCCCTGGGCGTGGCTTGAGGAGGGGCGCTAATGAACAGTTCCTATTGGCCATCACAGTTTCCATTGCCAGCTGTGAGAGATCACTCAGCAATTTAAAATTAATTACCATAGGTGCCATTTTCCATATATAAGCCCCTGATAACTAATGATGTTGCCCATCATTTCATGTGCTTATTGCCATTTATCTTCTTTGAAGAAATGTCTGTTCAAATCCTTCGCTCATTTTTAACTTCAGCTATTTGTCTTATTATTGAGTTGTTAAGAATTGTTTATATATTATGTATATAAGACCCTTATCAGACATATGATTTGCAAATATTTTCTCCCATTCTGTGGATTGTCTTTTTACTTTCTTGATGGTGCCCTTTGATGTGCAAAAGTTTTTAATTAGACATAATCCAATCTATTAATTGTGTTCTTTAGTTGCTTATGCTTTTGTTGTCATATTTATGAAACCAGTGCCTAATACAAAGTCATGAAGATTTACACCAATGTTTCCTTTTAAGGGTTTTAACTTTTACATTTAGGTCTTCGATTCATTTTGAATTAATTTTTCTACGTTGTGTGAGGTAGGGTCCAGGTTCATTCTTTTGCATGTGGATATCCAGTTGTCCCAGTGCCATTTGTTGAATCTACCTTCCCCCATTGAAATGTCATGGTGTCCTGTCAGGTAGCAATCAAACATAAATGTAAGGGTTTATTTCTGTACTCTCAATTTTTTTCCATTTATCTATATGTCTGCACTCGACAGCAACTAACTAACAACAACAACACATGTCTCTATTATACCAGGACCATGAACTCTTGATTACTGTAGCTTTGAAATAAGTTTTGAAACTGGGTATTTGTTCTTCTTTTTTTCAAGATTGCTTTGGCTGTTCTGGGACACTTGCATTTCCATAAAAAATTTAGGATTATCTTGTTGATTTCTGCAAAGAAGCCAGCTGGGATTTTGATAGGAGTTGCATTGAATCTGTATATCAACTTGGAGATGATTGACATATTAATAATATTAAGTCTTTCAATCCGAGAACATGGGATGTCTTTCCATTTACAGGCAGTCCCTGGGTTAAAAACATCTGACTTATAATAGACAGTTCCTACTTGCCCTTTAACGTTATGTAAATTTGCCCTCACTTTGAAAGGATTGAACCAACTCCTACTAGCAACAAATTCTTCATCACAGTCACCTTCGCTTGCTGCACATGCAGCTTTTAAATCATTGAAAAGGCTTCAAGCCTCTTCTTGTACTAAACCAAAAACCAAACCCACTGCCATCAAGTCAATTCTGACTCGTAGCAATCCTATAGGACAAAGTGTAACTGCCCCCATAGGGTTTCCAAGAATGTAAATCTTTATGGAAGCAGACTGCCACATCTTTTTACCACAGGGTAGGCTCGTGGGTTCAAACCTCTGACCTTTCGGTTAGCAGCTGAGCACTTAACCACTGTGCCACCAGGGCCCCTCTTATTGTGCTAAAGACTTGAGCGAGTTGAAAGACCCACAACCCCTTGAATGAAAGGAAGGCCAGGTCCCCTTGAGGAAGGACTCCAATACACTGCCAAAAATTTATACTGTTAATCTTTCTCCCAGCCTTCCCCAAAGGGATCTATGGCCTTTTAGGAGAGTGAGTGTTCACTGGGGAAAAGGAAATAATCAGACTTTTCAGGGATTACTGGATACTGGCTCTGAACTGACACTAATTCCAGGAGACACAAAACAGCACTGTGGCCCACCAGTCAGAGTAGGGGCACATGGAGGTCAGGTTATTCATGGAGTCTTGGCTCATGTCTGTCTCACAGTAGGTCCAAAGCATCCCCAAATCCATCCCGTAGTGATTTCCCCGGTTCCAGAATGCACAGTTGGAATAGATATACTCAGCAACTGGAAGAACCCCTATATTGGATCCCTGACAAATGGAGTAAGGGCTATTATGGTAGGAAAAGCCAAGTGGAAGCCATTAGAATTGCCTCTACCTAGGAAAATAGTAAACCAAAAGCAATAGTGCATTCCTGGAGGGATTGCAAGGTTACTGCCACTATCAAGGACTTGAAGGACGTAGGGGTGGTGATTCCCACCACATCTCCATTCAACGCGCCTATTTGGCCTATGCAAAAAACAGACGGATCTTGGAGAATGACCATAGATTATCGAAAACTTAACCAGGTGGTGACTTCAATTGCAGCTGCTGTTCCAGATGTAGTTTCATTGCGTGAGCAAATTAATACATCTCCTGGTACCTGGTATGCAGCTATTGATCTGGCTAATACCTTTTTCTCCATACCTGTTTCGAAGGCCATCAGAAGCAGTTTGCCTTCAGTTGGCAAAGCCAGCAGTACAGCTTCACTTGCCTAGTGCAGGACTACATCAACTCTCCAGCCCTATGTCATAATTTAGTACGCAGGGACCTTGATCGCCTTTCCCTTCCACAAGACGTCACACTAGTCCATTACATTGATGACATTATGCTAATTGGACCTAGTAAGAAAGAAGGGTCAATGAGTCTGGACTTATTGGTAAAACATTTGCATGCTAGAGGGTGGGAAATTAATCTCACAAAAATTCAGGCATCTTCCACCTCGGTGAAATTTCTAGGGTCCAGTGGTGTGGGGCATGTCGAGATATTCCTTCTAAAGTGAAGGATAACTTATTTAATCTGGCTGCTCCCACAACTGAAAAGAAGGCACAATGCCTAGTGGGCTTCTTTGGATTTTGGAAGCAACATATTCCTCATTTGGGTGTGCTACTCCAGCCTATTTATCAAGTGACTCGAAAAGCTGCTAGTTTTGAATGGGGCCCAGAACAAGAGAAGGCTCTGCAACAGGTTCAGGCTGCCTTGCAAGCTCCTCTGCCACTTGGGCCATATGATCCAGCTGATCCAATGGTGCTTGAAGTGTCAGTGGCAGATAGAGATGCTGTTTGGAGTCTTTCGCAGGTGCCTATTGGTGAATCACAGCACAGACCCTTAGGATTTTGGAGTAAAGCCCTGCCATCCTCTGCAGATAACTATTCTCCTTTTGAGAAACAGCTTTTGGCTTGTTACTGGGCCTTAGTAGAGACTTAAAGCTTAACCATGGGCCACCAAGTCACCACGTGGCCTGAACTGCTCATCATGAACTGAGTGTTGTCTGACCCACAGAGCCATAAAGTCAGATGTGCACAGCAGCACTCCATCATTAAATGGAAGTGGTATATACGAGACAGAGCCCAAGTAGGACCTGAAGGCACAAGTAAGTTGCATGAGGAAGTGGTCCAAATACCCATGGTCTACACTCCTGTCGACTTACCTTCCATCTCCCGGTCTGCACCTATGGCCTCATGAGGAATTCCTTACGATCAGTTGACTGAAGAAGAGAAAACGTTGCTGTGAGTTGGAATTGACTCGATGGCAGTGGGTTTGGTTTTTTTTTTTTTTTTTTTTTTGGTTTACAGATGGTTTTGCGTGATATGCAGGCACCACTCCAAAGTGGACAGTGGCAGCACTCCAGCCCCTTTCTGGGAACTCTCTGAAGGACAGTGGTGAAGGGTACAACTGCCCCATAGGGTTTCCAAAGAGCAGCTGGTGGATTCGAACTGCCGACCTTTTGGTTAGCAGCTGAGCTCCTAACCACTACACTATGAGGGCTCCCTTCTTGCACTAAAGTAAGGCTAAATAAGAACTCTATGCACCTGTTCTGACTTACCTACAAATTCAACTTAAAAACACAGGAACGGATCTCATTTGTAACCCGGGGACTGCCTGTATTAAGATCTTAATTTCTTTCAACAATGTTTTGTAGTTTTCAGTGTATAAATTTTGCACTTCTTTAGTGAAATTTATTCTTAAGTATTTTATTCTTTTTGATGATATCATAGGTGCAATTGTTTTCTTGATTTCATTTTAAGATTGTTCAATTGATTTTTGTATATTGATCATGTATCCTGAACCCAGATGTACTCATTTATAAGTTCTAATAGTTTTTTAGTGGATTCCTTAGGATTTTCTATCTATAAGAGCATGTCATCTGCAATATAGTTTTACTTCTTCCTTTCCAATTTGTATGCCTTTTATTTTTTTCTTGCTTAATTGCCTGGCCAAAATCTCTAGTACAATGTTGAATAGAAGTGGCAAGAGCACACACCCGTGTCTTCTTTCTCTTAGGAGAAAGCATTCAGTCTTCCACCATTAAATATGATGTTAGCGTTGGGTTTTTCATAGATGACTTTTTTTCAAATTGAGGAAGTCCTCTTCTATTTCTAGTCTGTTGAGTGTTTTTATCATGAAAGGGTGTTAGATATGTCAAATGCTTTTTATGTGTCTATTGAGAGGATCGTGGGTTTTGTTCTTTATGCTGTATTACATTAATTGAGTGTATTACATTAAATGAATTTTCAATATATTAAACCAACCTTCCAATCCTGGGATAAATCCCACTTGTCATGGCGTAAATCCTTCTTTTATATGTTGCTAGATTAGATTTGCTAGTACCTTGTTGAGATTTTTTGCCTCTGTATTCATAAGAGATATTGGTTTGGGTTTTCTTGTGATGTCTGTGTCTTTTTTTGTGATTTCTTTGTTTGCTTTCGGTATCAGCACTGCTGTAATAAAATGCCACTAATTGAGTGACTTATACGAATAGAAATGTATTGTCTCACAGTTCTGGAAGCTAGAAGTCCAAATTAGGGTATTAGTCATGTTGATTCTTTCTGAAAACTCTGAGAGAGAAACTGTTCCATGCCTCTCTCCTAGCTTCTGGTAGCTCAAGGCATTCCTTAGCTTGCAGCTACAGCATCACATGACGTCCTTCCTCTGTCTCCCTCTCTGTGTCCTATTTTATAAGGACATATAGAATTAGGACCTACCCTACTCCAATATGAACTCATGTTAACTTAACTGATATTATCTTCAAAAGCCCTATTTCCAACAGGGTCACATTCATAGGTACAGGGGTTAGGACTTCCAATATATCTTTTTGGGGGACACAATTCAATCCATAACACAAGTTAATACTTGATTTATAGAATGAGTTTGGAAGTTTTTCTCTTCTGTTTTTTGGAAGCGTTTGAGAGGGATTGGTTGTAATTCTTCTTTAAATGTGTAGTAGAATTCATTAGTGAAGCCATCTGTCCTGGACTTTTCTTTGTTGGGAGTGTTTTGTTTTGTTACTGATTCAATCGCTCGTTATGGATCTGTTCAAATGTTCTATTTCTTCTTGAGTCAATTTTGGTATTTGTCTGTTTCCAGGAATTTGTCCATTTCATCTAAGTTACTTAATTTGTTCCATACAAATTATTCATCATATTCTCCTATAACCTTTTTTATTTCTGTGAAGTCTGTAGTAATGTTTTCTCTTTCGTTTTTGATTTTAGTAAATAATATCTTCTCTTTTTTTCTTGGTCAGTCTCACTAATGGTTTGTCAATTCTGTCGATCTTTTCAAAGAACCAATTTTTTGTTTTCTTAATTTTCTTTATTTCATTTGTTTTCACTATAATCTTTATTATTTCTTTCCTTCTGTTTTATTTGGCATTAGTTAGCTCTTCTTTTTCCAGTGTCTTAAGGTGGAAGTTTAGGTTATTGGTTTTAGGGTCTTTCTTTTTTTGTAATATAGATGTTTACACCTGTAAGTTTCTTTTTAAGTACTGTCTTAGATGCATCTCATAAGCTTTTGTATGTTGTGGTTTTGTTTTCATTCACCTCAAATTCTCTTGTGATTTTTTCTTTGCCCCATCGATTATTTAGGAGTGTGGTGTTTAATTTCCATATATTTATGAATTTCCCAAATTTCATTCTGTTACTTATTCTTAATTTCATTGTATTGTGGTTGGAGAACATACTTTTTATGATTGCAGTTTTTTAAATGTATTGAGACTAGTTTTATGGCCTAACATTTGGTCTACCCTGGAAAATGTTCCATATGCACTTGAGAAGAGTATGTATTCTGTTGTTATTGGGTGGGGTGCTCTATAGATATCAGCTACGGCTAGTTGGTTTATAGTGTTGTTCAAATGTTCTATTTCCTTATTGAGGAGAAAGAGTGGATCATGCATGGCCATGATAAAGAGTTTGGCTTTTATTCAAAGAACAATGGTAATGTGCTGAAGGATTCAATAATACCAGTTTTGTTGCTATGTGGAGAATGGATTATAGGGGAACAGATAGGAAGCAAGGAGAACAGAGAGAAGACTTCTGTAATCAAGGATAGGCCTAAACCTGGGTGGTAGCAGTTAAGATGAAGAAGGGGAGATATTCTACGTACATTTTGGAAATAGAGTCAACAAGACTGACTCATGGATATGTTGAGGTGAGGGAAGTGGAAAAATTAAGGATAATGCCTAGATTTCTGGTTTAAGTAACTGAATAAGCAGTGGTAACATATATAGAGATGGGGAAGATAGACACAGGAGCAGGTTGGGGTGGGGTGGATATCAAGAGTTCTTGACATAATAAGTTTAAAGTGTCTGTTAGACATCCAAATGGAAATGTCAAGTAGGTGGTCAGTTATGCATGCCTGGAACTTACATGAAAGGTCTTGACCAAAGAAGTAAGTTTAGGAGTCATCAGCATATAAATGGTATTAGAAGCCATGGTTTGGATGAGATGATTGTGAAAAGGAATATAAAGAACAAAGAGGACCCAGGATTGAGTAGTGAGCTACTACAATATTTGGAGGAGTCTGCAAAGGAAACTAAACAAGAGCAACACTGATGTAGGGGGAAAACCAGTGGAGTGTTGTGTCACAACAGCCAAGAAAGAAAATATTTTAAGAAAAAGGGAATGGTTAACTATGTCAAATGCTGCAGGGAATTCAAGTAAGATGAGAGTAGAGAAGTGTCTGTTAGAACTGGCTATTTGGAGCTGCTTGTTGCAATAACATGAGTAGTTTCAGTGGAGTGGTTGGGCCAGAAGCCAGACTGGAGTAATTTAAAAAGTGAATGGGGAGGTGAGGAACTGTAGATGGTACAGACAACTCTGTTGAAACATTTGACTCTGAAGAGGAACAGAGAAATGAGGTGGTAGCTGCAGAGGAACGTTGGGTCAAAGGAGGACTGTTCATTGCTGATAGTTTCTAGAGCTATTAAAAGTAATTGTTATTATTATTATCGTTATTAACATGATTTATTTGATGGTCATCATTACAAAATCTTCAGTGAAGAATACCTACAAACAACTCTTGGACAGATGATTTAGCCTAGAAACACATCTATCCTGAAAAACACAAATACTAAGATCTCAAAGCATCAATTATTATCCTTTTCTAGTCTCATAAATAGAGAGATCAATAATGTAGGACCAGCCAAGCAAGAGGAGGACTCAGCTGGATAGAAATGATGAGCACATGGAGAAGATAGGCAATTAAGAGGGGCGAGCCTGGCCTTTGATGGAATTTGTAGAGTTATGGGATGAGAGAAGTAGAGAGTTGAAAGCAAAGAGAAAGAGTGTGAAACTTATAACCCACCCTTAGGGTTCCAGTGAAAAATGTAAAGCCATGATGTTTTTACTGTTTCAACAAACTTTTGCTCTCCAGAATCACAACAGGGCCTAGTAATTGCTTTGGGCATAGCTCTGCTGCGGTGGTAGCAAACATCTACTCCCAGGCCTTTAGCACAAGGTACTTAACCCCACTTTCCTTATCTCTCAAATAGCATATCAATACATACTTCATACAATTGCTGAAAGGATTAAATAAAAGAATGTGTGTAAAGCGCTTAGCATAGTTCCTGCGTTAGTGTGGGTAGGCTAAGTGCTCTATTAAGTAGACCCAGACATATAATGGCTCAATTAAATAGAAGTCTATTGCTTGCTCACCTAATAGTTCTAAGTGGGTGCTTTCAGTGGGGTGGCTCCCTCCATGAGGTCATTCAAAGACCCAGGATAATTCCATTTTGTGGCTTTGTCATTCCATGAGTCTTGTTGCCATCTGCATCCAGCTGGCAAAAGGGGAAGCATACTTGTGGAGGCATACTTCCTCTCTTAAAAGCCCTAGCTGAAGAGGTACACATACTTCTGTTCACTTCTGTTGTCTAAAACTTAGTCTAGTGGCTACACCTAACTGCAAGGGAGGCTAGGAAATGTAATCTAGTTTTGTTTTGTTTTGCCTAGGCCAAAAAAAAAAAAAAAAAAAAAGGAGAACAGAAATGGGAGTGGGGAGACACCTAGCAGCTTCCTTATCGATTAAGTGGAAATAATACTATTTTCCTTATAGGGTTGTTGAAAGGACTAAATAAGGTCATATGGTGTAATATCCTTATCATAGTGTCTGTCATGGATTGAATTGTGTCTCCCAAAAATGTGTGTCAATTTAGCTAGGCCATGATTCCCAGTATTGTGTGATTGTCCACCATTTTGAGATCTGATGTGATTTTCCTTTGTGTTGTAAATCCTACCTCTGTGATGTTAATGAGGCAGGATTAGAGGCAGTTATGTTAATGAGGCAGGACTCAATCTACAAGATTAAGTCGTGCCTTAAGTCAATCTCTTTTGAGATATTAAAGAAAGAAGCCAGCAGAGAGACAAGGGGACCTTATACCAACAAGAAAGTAGTGCCAGGAGCAGAGCGTGTCTTTTGGACCCAGGGTCCCTGAGCTGAGAAGCTCCTAGTCCAGGGGAAGCTTGATGACAAGGACAGAGAGAAAAAGCCTACAGAGAGAAAAAGCCTTCCCCTGGAGCTGACACCCTGAATTTGGACTTCTAGCCTACTAGATTGTGAGAGAATAAACTTCTGTTTTTTGAAGCCATCCGCTTGTGGTATTTCTGGTATAGCAGCACTAGATAACTAAGACAATGTCTGAGAAAAAGTAAGCATTCAGTAAATGTTAACTATTATTATTATTGGAATCTTTTGGTTTGGGCAAATTCTCCTAAGCAATGAAATCTGATTTCAAAGCTTTCTTAGGTGGCTTTTTTAAAAAAACGAAAGCTAACATTTATTGAGTTCTTACCAAGGACTGTGCTAAGGACTTTTTGTGTAATTATATCATTTCATCCTCACAATAGCTTTCTGAGGTTGGAATTATTGTTATCATTCCTACATAGATGAGAAAACCAAGGCTTAGGTAGGCTTAGTAACTTGCTTGCCCAAGGTCATATAGCTAGTAAGTGGCAGAGTCAAGGCAAGGCCAGTTCTGCCTCTTCTGCCAAAGCCTATACCTAACTACCATACTATACTGTCTTGATGGAGACTATCTCTCCTGTAACAGGCCTGCTTCTCTCATAACATCCTAAATTGAGGCTGCTTATAACCCCATTATCTCTATACCTTAGTGTGAGAAGGTTATTGTTGTTGGGTACTGTTGAGTCGGTTCCAAATCATAGTGACCCTGTGTACAACAGAATGAAACACTGCCCGGTCCTGTGCCATCCTCACAATTGTTGCTATGTTTGAGTCCATTGTTGCAGGTAGGGGCTATATTCTCCTGTCATTCCTGAATATGTGTCTCACAACTTCCTTTTGGTGACTTTTCTGCTTTAGAGGGCACACCATGTAGTTATGCCGCCCTTTTCCAATTCCTCTCTACTGTCATCTACTGACCTGTTGGTCACTCTTCCCCATTCACTAGGGATTCTTGCACCCAGGTGACCATTGTTAGCTCCTCTTACAAGCTTGAGAAACATGAACATCCATGTGGAAGACTCTTCTACATCCTGACTCCAGAGTTCCTTGACCTACTCTAATATCTTTAGCTCATGCAATTCAGCAAGCACTTCCTGAACATCCACAGTGTGCCAAACATATTGTAGGCTCTGGGGATGGTGAGATTTGTCAGGTGGTGTCCCTACCATGTCAAGTCTTACAAACCAGTATAGAATAAGAGGAAGACCTCTAAACAAATAATTAAGAGGACTCCACCCCACTTAAGCAACCCACTCACATGGCCACACCCCAAATATTTTCTTCATTTAGAACTATTCACTATAAAATCTTTAAAATTCCATTCTGATCAAAAACTGTTATCTAGGCAGGCAAGAGGGGGGAGGGGGACTCATTTCTTAGGGGACACTGAGTTTCTGTTAAGGGTGATGGAAAATTTTGGAAACAGAAGAAGTAAAAGAGCTGAACAGAAGATTTGAAATGGGAGCTAGAGAAGACAAAGTAAAGTATTATAATGAAATGTGCAAAGACCTGGAGTTAGAAAACCAAAAGGGAGAACATGCTCAGCATTTTTCAAGCTGAAAGAACTGAAGAAAAAATTCAAGCCTCAGGTTGCAATATTGAAGGATTCTATGGGGAAACGTTGAATGACGCAGGAGGCACCAAAAGAAGATGGAAGGAATACAGAGTCACTGTACCAAAAAGAATTGGTCGATGTTCAGTCATTTCAGGAGGTACCATATGATCAGGAACCGATGGTATTGAAGGAAGAAGTCCAAGCTGCACCAAGGGTATTGGCAAAAAACAAGCCTCCAGGAATTGATGGAATACCAACTGAGATGTTTCAACAAACGGATGCAGCACTGGAAGTGTTAACTCGTCTATGCTAAGAAATTTGGAAGGCAGCTACCTGGCCAACCAACTGGAAGAGATCCATATACATGCCCATTCCAAAGAGAGGTGATCCAACAGAATGCAGAAATTGTTGAACAATGTCATTAATATCACACCCAAGTAAAATTTTGCTGAAGATAATTCAAAAATAGTTGCAGCAGTACACCAACGGGGAACTGCCAGAAATTTAAGCCAGATTCAGAAGAGGACCTGGAATGAACGATATCATTGCTGATGTCAGATGGATCTTGGCTGAAAGCAGAGAATACCAGAAAGATGTTTACCTATGTTTTACTGACTATGCAAAGGCATTCAACTGTGTGGATTTTAGCAAATTATGGATAACGTTTTGATGAATGGGAATTCCAGAACACTTAATTGTACTCATGCAGAAGCTATGCATAGACCGAGAGGCAGTTGTTTGAATAGAACAAGGGGATACTGTGTGGTTTAAGATCAGGAAAGGTGTGCATCAGGGTTTTATCCTTTCACCATACTTATTCAATCTGTATGCTGAGAAATAATCCGAGAGGCAGGGCTCTATGAAGAAGAACTAGGCATTAGGATTGGAGGAAGACTCATTAACAAACTGGATATGTAGATGACACATCCTTGCTTGATGAAAGCGAAGAGGACTTGAGGCACTTACTGATGAACATTGAAAACCACAGCCTTCAGGATGGATTACACCTCAACAAAAATCCTTACAAACTGGACCAATAAGCAACGTCATGATAAATGGAGAAAATATTGAAGTTGTCAAGGATTCCATTTTACTTGGATCCACAATCAACACCCATGGAAACAGCAGTCAATAAATCAAACAACATATTGCATTGGGCAAATCTGCTGCAAAAGACCTCTTTAAAGTGTTGAAAAGCAAAGATGTCACTTTGAGGACTAAGGTGCGCCTGACCCAAGCCGTGGTATTTTCAATCACCTCATATGCAGGCAAAAGCTGGACAATGAATAAGGAAGACCGAAGAAGAATTGATGCCTTTGAATCCTGGTGTTGGTGAAGAACATTGAATATACCATAGACTGCCAGAAGAAGGAACACATGTGTCTTGGAAGAAGTACAGCCAGAATGCTCCTTAGAAGCAAAGATGGCGAGACTTCATCTCATGTACTTTGGACATGTTTTCAGGAGGGACCAGTCCCTGGAGAAGGACATCATGCTTGGTAAAGTAGAAGGTCAACAAAAAAGAGAAAGACCCTCAATGAGAGGAATTGACACAGTGGCTGTAACAATGGGCTCAAGCATAACAATGATTGTGAGGATGGCACAGGACTGGGCAGTGTTTCCTTCTCTTGTACATGGGGTCGCCATGAGTCGGAACCGACTTCATGGCACCTAACAACAACAATGGTGATAGCTGAATAATATGATAAACATAATGTCACAGAATTGTACATGTGAAGAATGTTAAAATGGCAAATGTTTTGTTACATATATATATTTGCCACAATAAAAAATGTAGGACATAAAACTCCTGTGGTGTATTCACTCACTACCATTAAATTGCTTTGTGACCCAGTCTCTAGACCCATCCCTGTTCTCCAATCTTCATAACATCCCTCTCCTTCCTCCAGCCCCACTTCACTCCCTTGCTCAGCTTGATCCCCATTACCAATCATTTTAACCATACTTACACTAGCTTCCTCCATTCCCTCTAAGTCATTTTCTTCCATCACATCGGCCCTGCTGCCAACCCTTAATCAAGGATCAACTCCATCATATGTTTTCTTTCCTTCTATTTTCTTTGTGTTTATTTTGTTGTTGTTTTTCTAGGTCCTTAAGATGGATGCCTAGCTCTTTCATTTTCCGCCTTTCTTTTTTTTAAAATGTAAGCATTGCAGACTGCTAGGGAGCTTTCCCTCTAAGTACTGCTTTAGCTACATCCCACAAGTTCTGATATGTAGTATTTTCATTTAAGTTCATTTCAAAATATTTTCCAGTTTCCAATATGATTTCTTCTTTGGCCGATGGTTTATTTAGATGTATGTCAGCCATTGAAAACCCTATATGTGATGGAGCACAGTTCTACTCTGACACACATGGGGTCACCAGGAGTTGGAATTGACTTGATGGCAACTGGTGGTGGTTCTTAATTTTCAAACATATGTAGTTTTTCTAGTTATCATTGCATTGTTGATTTCTGGCTTAATTATATTGTGGTTATAGAATGTCATTTGTATTATTTTAATCCTTTGCTTTATGACCCAATATATGGTCATTTTTGATAAATGTTTTATGTGTGTTTGAAAGAATATATATTCTGCAATTGTTGGGTTCAGTGTTCTACACACTTAAATCAATTTTGTTAACTTTGATATTCAAATCTTCTATATACTGATTGATTTTTTGGTCTATTTGTTCTATCAGTTACAGAGAGGTGTGTTAAAATCTCTTATTATGATTATGGACTTGTCAATTTCTCCTTACAGTTTTGTTGATTTTTGCTTTATTTATTTTGAGGCTATTATTAGGTTCATGCAAATTTAACATTTTATATCTTCTCAGTGGACTACATTTTTATAAAAAAGAAATGACCCTATTTATCTTTAGTAGTTTTTTTGCCTCAAAATCTATTTTGTCTGCTATTAATATAACACTACTTGCTTTCTTTTGGTTAGAATTTGCATGATGTCTTTTTCACGCTTTCACCGTCAATCTCTCTGTATCTTTATGTTTTGAGTATAGTAATTGTAAATGGCATATGGTTAGATTTTTTAAATTTAGTCAGACTATCTTTTAACGTAAGCATTTAGTCCATTTTTATTTAAATATAATTACTGATTTATTCGTTATTAAATCTACTATCTTATTTGGAATTTTCTATGTATCTTACTCATGGAGCCTTGTTTCATTGTATGCTTAGTGGGTTTTAATTAAAATCTCTGCATTTCCTTGGAATATTATTTGTGGGAATACTTTGAGGTCTAGGATCATGGTGGGATCCTGCAGAGAAGATTTGCATTCTGCCAGGTGCCTGGTGGCACTGCCAATCTGGGTCTACTTTGAGCTAAATTCAGAGCCAGAGGTATTTTGGAGCACCTGGATAATGTGAATTTAGACTGCAAATCTGTATTAGACAAGATTGTGTTTACAACCTCTCAGGGCAGATGCCCCCACATCTCCACTCAGTACCAAGATGGCGTTCCTTGAAATTTCCTTGTGTGTGTGTGTGTGTGTGTGTGTGTGTGTGTGTCGAGGGGGTGTGCATGTAGAGGGGTATTTTTGGTTCCCCTGGATGCTGATAGTTTAGGTCCTTGTTATTCCAGTTTTGTTTGTGGAGGAACTTTATTAGACTTCACATCTCGAGTAGGTCCTTGGCTTTGTTTTTTCACACAGTTTGTGGCTCTTTCCCCAAAGCTTAAATTAGGTTCAGTGAATGTTCTCAGACAAGAGGTAGCTTCACCTCTCTGTCTTCACTTAGATTTGGGTTTATAATTCCTTACTACCTTGCCAGCTCTTTGATACCTTTAACAAGATGTTTGTTGCATTTTAAGTTATTTTCCATGAGAGAGTCAGTCTGCACACCTAGCCCACCATATTACCAGAACCCCACCATATGTTTTCTCCACTCCCAGTCTGCGGCTATAAAACGCTGCTAGGGAAAATCACAAAATTAAACTGATTGGCTCCATAACAAATTTATGATTTCCAGCCTCAGCTGGTCTTCTCTACTGCTGGACGACTCTTTTATTCATCTTTATTCAGCTCCATTTCTCATTTCCCACGGCAGCTGTTTCAATCCATTATTGCACTCCTCTAATCCTCCCATCCAATCCCTTCATCCTTCACTTATTTCAGAAAATTAAGCTTCCTACTTCAATACAAAAAATATGACTTTCAGGTGGGAATTCCTTAAATTTCCTTCATTCCACTCCAAAGTTCTCTATCTATTCTCCCATTCTTTCCTGCTTTTCTCCTCTCTCTTGGAAGAAGGGGTGTTCTTTCTTTCCTCCTTTCTAGGTCCCTCTACATATGGTCCAGAATAGCGCTACTCAAAGTATGGTCACAGACCCTTTCCAATCCTCCAACTGTTTGATACTGATCCACAGCAATATAAGCACTAAAATTGAGAGGAAAGTAAACATTTAGAAACTTTCATAGCAATTCAAAAGAGTCCCTGAGTGGTGCAAACAGTTAAGCGCTTGACTACTTACCAAAAGGTTGGCAGTTTGAACCCACTCAGAGGTACCTTGGAAGAAAGTCCTGGTGATCTGCTTCTAAAAGGTCACAACCTTGAAAACCATATGGAGCAGTTCTAATCTCACACATGGTATCGCCATGAGTCAGAATTGACTTGACCACAATCACCACCAACAACATGGAAATTTGATAATGCCCACTGAATCTATAATAAAAGTTGGGATTTGTATTTTGTATGTCTTTGTTTTTCACTTCATTTTTCTAGCAATTCATTATTATTGTATTTTACAAAAGTATAAGCCTGCAGCAGATTGGGAATTTTAAAGAACTGATCCTCACCACAGATAGTTTGAGAAGTGCTGGACTGGAACCCATCCTCCCCTGACTTGTCTGAACCTTGACTCCGTGCATTATTCCTCTCCTCTCTCGTATCTCCACTCGCACTCTCCATAGGCATTCTTCCACATTAACCAGTACTTGCTTTAACTTTGCTTACTATGCTGCCATTCATTTCTCACTTTCCCTGGACTGCCAGCCTTGTTGAAAGAATAATCCTTATATACTGTTTCCCCTTCCTCACCTCTTATTCAGCCCCTGAACCACAGCTTATGCCCCAACTACTACTCTAACAAAAGTCACCAATGAGGTCAGCGTTGCCCAATTTATAGTAGCCCTTTCAGCCCTCATCCTATCTGACCTCTACTCTACGTTTGATACTTATGATTACCCCTTTCTTCCAGGACCTCTCTTCTTTTGTGGCTTTCATGACACCTTTCTCTTCTAGACCTCCTCTGACTACTTCTTCTTTCAATCTGTTTTAGGGTTCCCTTACTCCAGCTACCTGTCCCTTAGGCCTCTATCCTCTGCCTTTTTTTTTCTTCTCTACATTTATTGCCATAGGTTTACTCAACACCTATAAGCTGATAACTCCCAAATCTCTGACTTTCCTAACCAAGTTGTAGGCTAATTTTTCAAATGACTTATTAGAGAGTTTCACTGTATATCCCAAATACACCTGAAATTCAACATGTCTAAAACAGAACTCATTATGCACAACCTGACCCTCTTGTGTATTTCCTATTTTGGTTAATGTCATCTCCATCTATGCAATTACCCAGGCCTGGGAGTTATCTATAATTCTCACCAATCCCTCACATTTTATACCCAGTCCATTGATATTATTTCAAATCTACTTCCATTTCCATTGCCTTATTTCAGGCCTTCCTCAACTCTAACCAAGAGCCACTTGACTGCTTTCTCTGTGTCCAGTCTCACCCTTCTCCAGTCCTTGACACCTCTGTCAGAAAACCCATTGCCCTCAAGTCGATTCCAATTCATAGCGACCTTTTGGGATGGACAGTAGAACTGTCCCACAGGGTTTCCAAGAAGCAGCTGGTGGATTTGAACTGCCGACCTTTTGGTTAGCAGCCGAGCTCTTAACCACTGCACCACCAGGAGCATTCAAAAAACACTGTTCTGGTAATGTCACTTCCCCGTTTAAAATCTTTGGTTGGTTTCTCATTGCCTATAAGAATCCCAAACACCTCAGCATTGCATATAGGAGCATTTTCAGTCACACCCCAGACTAACTCACTAGCCTTCTTTTTCACCAGTATCCTCCGCAGACTTTGTCCTCCAGCCAGATTATTGACAGTTCCTTGAGCATGTTATGTCATTGAGCATGTTGTGTGCTTTTACTTCTCTATGCCTTCTTTGCCCATACTATTTCCTCTTTCTGAAACATTCCTCCCCACTTCTTTTCTAGTAAACTCCGACTCATCCTTTAAGTCCTAAACTAAATGTTGCCTCTGCTATCAGGCCGCTCTGATATTTTAGATCTATTATTTTCTTCCATCTAGCTTCCAGTTCTTTAAGGCAAGGACAGTGCCGTCCATCTTTATATCTCTGGCCCAATGACTGGCATATAATGTTTCTTGAATGAATGCAAGAAGGAGAAAAAAAGAAAAGGAGATACTCTCCATAAATGGCATAATCTTTAATCCTAGTCCCTTGAGTAGTGGGCTCTGAAAGGTACTGGCAACAGATTGTCAAAAAGCATACTGTGGGTTCATTTCCTTACATCTCAAAGACAAAGATCATATCTTTTTCTTCTTACATACGCCATAAAATACATAGTGTAGTAGTAGGAGCTTTGTGTGTGTTCAAAAAATACTTGATGAATTGAAATCAACTGCAAAAATCTAGATCCATGGTTACTGCTGACATGCCTAAGATAACAAGCTACCAATAAGAATTGTAACGAAGTGTATTGAGACATTAATTTTATTTATACTTTGTTGTTGCTGTTATAGATATCGTTTCTTCCCCCAAATCAAAACATAGCCAGGCCCTTCTGTTACCTCTCCTTGGGGTCATTTGTTTTTCAAGATCAAAAGCAGATGTTGCCAGGCACCTAGAAGATCACCTGAATCCAGACCTTTTGTTTTCAAAAGCTTAGGCTAATTAAGAGAAATTATGCTGGCTTGTCCCAAAAGGTTAAGAGGTGAGCACTTTTGAGTAGAGGTGGCAGAAGTGGTCTGACCTAGAAGTTGAACTTCTTCATGACTACAGAGGAGATAGGAGTAATGGCAGATTACCTTAAACGTCAAGGACTACATCAGACTCCCTTTTAGTGCCTCAAAGAAGTGGCAAGATCTCAAAGGATAATGATGACATTGTACAGTTAAGAGAGTCTGGATATTAGGCCCTGTGGCTGCCAACCTCAGGAAAGACACTTCCTTCAGCCCCCAAGGGTGGCACAGAAGCAGCTGACCTATCTATCTCCAAGGATTCCTGGTGGATTTGCATGACAAGCATATCACCAATGATGTGTATGGACACAAGGGCAGAGGGCCCACCCTAAAAGTTATGGTCTGTGTGTGATTCATTAAGGCCTTCACACAACCTTGGCAGGGGAAGGGCCTCTAAAATCCATGAGGGAGATTAAATATTTAGTCAGCTGGGAAGGTGGGAGGCTGAGAGCAGATTGAATTTACTGTAGAGATATAAAGATATGTGAGATTTTGCAGCCTGGTGGTATGGACCAAAATTCATCGCTATGATTAACTAATTTGGTGTTCCTGTCCACTCTGTACCTTAAATTTATACTTTTTGTAAAATGAAGATAATACCTTCACTCCTCTACTTTACAAGGTTGTTAATGAGGCCAAAATGAAATAAGGTAAGTAAAAGTGCTTTGAAAAGGTACTAAACAAATGAATATATTTCCATGAAATGCAAAATCAGTGTAAAAACAAACATATGTTATAGTTTCTAGTTCTATATTGAGCCTAAAGGGTAAATTAGGATAAAACTGATAGTACAAATGTATTTATTATCTTAATCTTGTTGTCTGTTTTGAGATATATTTTTAATATTTTCTCTAGAAATGAACTGGCTGTTTGTGTCAGCTTTTCTGTAATTGTTTTGTGTTTAATCATTTTCAAATGAGAGAAGTCCAGATATATACTGTTTCCCTCTTGAACTATATCTACAATAATTTGATCTTTACTGAGAGTCAGTGTTATTTCTTGGGTATCATGAACTGTAGCAACTGCTCCATACCATATAGACACTGGTGCCTCATGTTCTGGACCACACAGAGTCACATTGTGGAACACTTCTACCTCCCACAATGCCAGCAGCTCGGGCAAACCCTACAACCTGAGAGTGTCTGGGTTACCAGAGTCTGAGGAGTTAGATTCCCTATGTTAAGGGAGGGCATATGTAATATAAGAGGTCTCACCACATACTCATGTTTAAGAATAGTGACTCTGGAGGGTCATTGCATTGCACATCTCTAGGGGGCACCCTGCCTAGCCTTGAATCCATTCTACCACTTAACAACTACAGGTAGTCCTTGACTTACGACGTGGTTCCATTCCAATGACTCTGTTGTACATCAGTTCTGATATAAATCGAATACCTCATTTTTTTTAATTTTAGTTTTTATTATTGCCTTTTATGACCACTATCTTTATAAATCCAACTTTTATTTGTCTTTGAGGGTTGGAAACATTACATATAAACTTACAGGTATATTTTAACACATGCAGACATGCATACATAAAAAATACACAAATCATAAAAATTTACTCTGACAATGAAGAAGAGTTGGAGGACATTGGCATTTTGTCAGTTGCGGTAATAACTCCACTTGTGGAAGATTCTATATCATCTGTATTATCCCTGGGAATGGGGATGGCATTTCTAGTCAGAAAGCAAGAAAGAGTTGTCTGTATGGTTCTTTTCTTCCTATATTTTGTGGTAACATCTCACTGCTTCCCGAATCTGCCTATCAACTTTAGCAAAGTGATCAGCATTTGGGTCCATGTTTTCAAGCAACTGAAGCCTCTGATTTAGTTTAGAAAAAACTCCAGCTAATCCTTTCACTAAAAATTTTTTTTGACAACTTCTCTCCTTCCTCTTCCTCATTATTTCTTTCTTCTTTCAGTATTTCTTTCCTCTTCAAAATCCATTAAGTCCTGATCTGTCAATTCCCCTGCTTTGTGATCTATGTATGAGCTGTTCCACATCAGCGATATCAAGTTCTAAATTCAGCATTCTTGCCATGTGGACGATTTTTCCACCAATCTTTTCCATCATATTATCATGAACAAATGTTTGGTGCATGTTCACATAACTCAGCAATTTTTTCCATATCCCCTGCATGCATTTTTATGTTACTTCCTCCCGGGAAGATGTACTAATGATAAGATGTACGAAAACAAACATACCAAAAAAAAGTCATAAATGTGGTTTGTCATAACTCAGATATGTCCTAAGTGGAGAACTACATTGAGCAAGTGATTTAGTCTCAGTGAGCCTCAGTTTCCTCCTTGTAAAATGGGGTAATAATAGCACCTTCTTCAATATTAGGAAGATTCAATCAGATAATGCATGTAAAGCTCTCAGCATAGTGCCTGTCACATAATGCATATGCAATAAATGGCAGCTTTTATTAATATAAGAGGGTCAGGGGCATGCTTCTAGGACCATCTTGAGAAGAAAGATCAAGTTTTTCCTGATCTTGATTTGACCCTCCTACAGGGCACGTATAAAACCTGGTGGTGTAGTGGTTAAGAGCTTGGCTGCTAACCAAAAGGTCGGCAGTTCGAATCCACCAGGCACTCCTTGAAAACCCTATGGGGCAGTTCTACCGTGTCCTATAGGGTCACTCTGAGTCAGAATTGACTAGACAGAAATGGATTTAGAGGGCAGGAAAGGAGCCCTGGAGGCACAGTGGTTAAGTGCTCATCTACTAACTAAAATGTCAGCGATTTGAACCCACCAGCCACTCTGTGGGAGAAAGATGTGGCAGTCTGCTTCTGTAAAGATTACAACCTTGGAAACCCTATGGGGCAGTTCTACTCTGTCCTGTAGGGTTACTATAGGATCGCTATGAGTTGGAATCTACTCGAAGGCAATGAGTTTGATTTTGGGGTATTTAAAGGGCAGGAACTTTGTCCTGCTTACTGCTATATCCAAACCTAGAACAGTGCTTGACATATAGTAGTCACTCAACATGAATTAAATGAATGAAACTGGGGTTACCAATGACATATGCCCCAAAGCTCAATAGTAGCCAGTCCACAAAGGACAACTTAATAGGATGCCCTGAACACATTGCGTGATAACATTTTGCAAGACCAATGACTTATTCATTGCAAATACCTTTTTTCAACAACATAAACAGTGACTATTACATGGGGACATCACCAGATAGAATACACAGGAATCAAATCAACTAGTTTCCCTGTTTTTCAACTATTTTTAGAGGTTAAGTGTTTCATTGAATGTCAAGTTTGGAAGATTTAGAAATCATCCAGATCAGTGCTTTTCCACATGTGCTATATGTACCCCTGGTTGCACATGAGATGATTTTAGGTTATCACAGATGACCATTTTGTATTTATTTATTTTAATGTTCATTAAAAATACATCTAATAACCAACCCATGATTTCATGATTATTAGTGCTTAAGATGAGGTTAAAGTAGGTTGAACCATGGCAGTTCATTTTCCAGGGACCAACTTGGCTGGCCAGGAATGAATCCCAGGCAGGTCCTTGGCCTGGGGATGAGCTTAAAGTGTAGAAGGCTGCCACCACCCACACCAGTGAGTGAGAGAGAGCATGCCTAAACACCCTGTCTGCAGTTTTTGTTGTTTTTGGATATGGCAAAAACTGTGCAGGTCATATACAGATGGAAATACTGATTTAGCGCCTACCTTTGAATTCCTTCTGCAAAGAAATGATGTACAGTGTAAACATCTAAGAGAACTACAGGGCCCTTCAGTGGTTAAGAGAAAGAGGTAGGCAGACCTAGATTTGAATCCCAGCTCTGCCATTTAGTTACTATATGACCATGGGGAAGTAGTCTAAACCTTTCCGTGGCTTAGTGTCCTCATCTGTAGAAATGGGGATTCTAGGGCCTACCTCTTAGGATTGTTGTGAAAATTAAATGAGATAATATACATGGTTAGTACTTTTTCCAGTGTCACATAGTAAATGCTAAAAAAATATAGTAGGTATAATTATCCAAGTTTTCTAGGGCAGCCCTGATTTCAGATATTCTGTTCCATTTTCAGGCTATGTGTTCCCATTTGAAATTTCAAAAGTGATCACTGAGCACTTGTCTTCAGCGTTTGAAGGAGGCTTTGTTTTCTCAGGCATCAAGACATAAAATTGTCTCCACTCCCTATGCTGGACTTGAAACCATCAATCCTAGTCAGTGACATCTAATTTATACCCAACCAAACTGCTTCGAAGCCTTGCACCCATGAAGAGTTGGGGGTGGAGCATGATCTTGAACCCAGAGGTACTCAGGCAGGAAAGTTTTTAGTTTTCCAGAGATGTACACACAGTGAGAAGCCAAAGTAGACAAAGTAGATGCCAGGGTGGGGAGTCCTTTCACCGGGTGTGACCCTTAATTTTTAGTTTTGTGTGAAGGTTTTGTTTTAATTAACACAAAGTTGAAGTTCATATTGTGGATGGCCTGACATTGCTCATGATCAGTCATTTTTGAAATTATCTGAACTTCATTATAATCATGTACATGAAATGTCCTATTATAAAACTGCATTGTAATTACACAGCTGTCAACATCAGTATTCAACCTGCAGTCTACAGCTGCCCTCTAACATTCGTGATAATCAGGACTCACCTGTTTACAAATGGCAGGGTGGAGAAACCCACCCAATGGGTTTTACTCTGGAATCTATATGCCCACTAGAGTCAGCCAAAACTCAGAAAATTGTCTTTTGATATTTGAACCAATATGCATGTACCCAAACCATACCCTCCTTCTTCATCAGCTATTAAATTCTGCATACCATTGTGAAAACCAAAATGGACACATCAGTGCTTCCACAACCTTCCTGAGAGAGCACAGAGCAGTGGGCCAGCCAGGCAACTGCCTGAGGTGCCGATTTAAAAGGAGTGTTAAAAAATTCTCTGAGATAAATCATAAATATGGTGCTGACTACCTTGGGTTTCTGCCAGTGCCTCCCAAAGTAATTGATAGATGGAAATTGGCCACCTCTCTCACTAAGGAGGCTGGGGCCCTTGAGTAAAAGATCGAAAGCAAAAACAAGCCAAACCTCACTGGTGCCAAAACCAAACACCAAACCCACTGCATTCGAGTTAATTCTGACTCATAGTGACCCTACAGGATAGAGTAGAACTACTCCGTAGGGTTTCCAAGGCTGTAAATCTTTATGGAAGCAGACTGCCACATCTTTCTCCCACAGAATGGCTGGTAGGTTTGAACCGCCAACCTTCTGGTTAGCAACTGAGCACTTTAACCACTGCACAACCAGGGCTCCTCACTGGTGCCAAGGACACCAATTTTGTGACAAGCACATGCAAGTTACAGGGTGTGCCACCAACTGTGAGATTAGCAAGCTAGGAGTTACTTTAAGCGGACAATTCTCCACAATCAGCTAAGATTTTGAAACAAACTAACACATGCCACAGTGCTGTTGATTAGGAATGAGGGATTTATTTTCTTATCTAAATTTTAAATCCTCTAACATACCTCTCAAAAGTTGCTTAGTCTGGAAAATTGCAAAAAGAAACTAAAGACAGAAGAAGAACTACAGAAAAATAAGAAATGATTTGTTGTCAAGAAAGCAAAAATAAATAAATAAATAAAACAACCCCTAAAATATTTTTAAATGTGACCTTAAAACCATATACATGTAATTTACCCCCATAATACTCAGTTTTGAGTAGTAAAACAAAACAAATACAAATGAAAGTCGAAAGCTTGTAGGTTATAATGTCATCTTAGGAGTTTTGCTAAAGTTGAAGGCAATAAAACGTAATGATTAAGCTCATAGGATCAGGTGTCAGCCTGCCTGAGCTTAAATCCTGGCTCCAACACTTAACTAACTGTGTGATCTTGGCTAAGTCACTTAACCTCTTTGGGCCTCACATATATAACGAGAATAATAATAACAATTTAGGATTAGATGAGATGATGCTTGTAAAGTGTTTAGCACAGTGCTTGATACATGGTAAAAGTAAAAAAAACAAACCAGTTGCTGTCAAGTAGATTTCAACTCATGGACACCACATGTGTGTCAGAGTACAACTGTGCTCCATAGGGTTTTCAGTGGCTGATTTTTTGGAAGTAGATTGCCAGGCCTTTCTTCTGAGGTGCTTCTGTGTGGGCTTGGACTGCCAACCTTTCAGTTAGCAGCTGAGCACTTAACCATTTGTGCCACCCAGGGACTTGACACTTGGTAAACACTCAATAAATGATAGCTATTATTTTTATAAGTGTATGTGGTGGATTTTCTACTTTGAATATAAGGAAAGAAGTATATGCTTTTATTAATAGAAACTCAGTTTTCTTCCTATTCTCATTAAATTAATGTTGAGCAAATAGTTTAAAAATATTTAATTGAAGAGGCATAAAAATGAAAACCTGCCTGGGGCACCCACATGTTTTGTCTAGTTTTGCTGAGGACAGTTGTGACACAATCAAAAGAAAACTAGAACATGACTGTAGGTGTGCCTCATATATTAATATAGACAATAGAGCACACAAGTGGCACAGTCAGGGAAACCTCTCAGACATAACTAAACACCTCATGGGATGAAGTTCCCAGGCTCAAAGGCAAAGGACCATAGACTCGGAGGGACATCTATGTCAATTGGTACAACATAGTTCTTAAAGATAATGTTTTACATCCTACTTTGGTGAGTAGCGTCTGGGGTTTTAAAAGCTACAACTATCGGTCTCTTCTAGTCTGGAGCAAAAGAGAGGGAAAAAACCTAAAGACTCAAGGGAGCAATTAGTTCAAAGGACTAGTGGACCATATGAACCACAGCCTAACGACCCCGAGACCAGAATAACTAGATGGTGCCCAGCTACCACTACTGACTGCTCTGACTAGGATTACAATGGAGGGTCCTGGAGACAGTGGGAGTAAAATGTAGAATAAATGATCAAATTTACAAAAAAAAAAGACTAGACTTACTCGTCTGACAGAGACTGGAGGAACCCCTGGAGACTATGGCACCTGGACACCCTTCTAACTCAGAACTGAAGCCCTCCCAAAGTTACCTTTTAACCAAAGATTATACAGACCTATAAAACAAACAATAACACACATGAGGAACGTTCTTCTTAGATCAATCAAGTATAAGAGATCAGATGGGCAGCACATGCCCCAAAGCAAAGACAAGAAGGCGGGAAGGGACAGGAAAACTGGAGGAATGGAGCCGGGGAACCCAGGGTGGACAGGGAAAGGGAGAGACTGCTGACACAATGTTGGATTGCAACCAAGGCCATGAAAAAATATGTGTATAAATTTTTAAATGAGAAACTAATTTGCTCTGTAAACTTTCACCTAAATCACACACATACACACACACACACACACACACACACACACACACAAACACACATACACACACACACACACACATACACACACGAAAGAACACTAGATTTGGGTTTGGAAAATCTAGGTTTAAGTCCCAACTCTGTCACTCTCTAGTTATAAGTGTGATTACGAACAAGTCACACAACCTGTCTGAGTTACAGTTACCTCATATGAAAATGGTGATACCTATGCCATAGAGCAGTGGTGAGGATTGGAAGGGGGATTGTATAGAAAAGCACCTGGCACATACTAGGCATCCAGCAAATGTTTCTTGACTCTGAATCACAGGAAGAAAAGAATTCTATGGAGATTTTAATAGTTATCTATCATTGCGCATAATGATTCAAGGAGCTGAGCAGCACTGGTATTGCCTCAGATTAGCTTCTGCCATTTTTTGTGAAAAGGTCGATACTGCTGTCAAATCCACAAAGCTCCAGGACCTAATTGTGTAGGCCTGTTAATAATTTTCAAGCAGGGTGGCTTAGGTGCCAGCACCAAACCCACTGCTGTTGAGTTGATTCCAACTCATATCGACCCTATAGGACAGAGTAGAACTGCTCCATAGGGTTTCCAAGGCCATAAATCTTTACAGAAGCAGACTGCCACATTTTTATTCCGTGGAGCAGCTGGTGGGTTTGAAGCACCAACCTTTTGGTTAGCAGCCGAGTGCTTTAACCACTGTACCACCTGGGCTCCTGATGCCAGCACAGACCTTTCTAAATATATGTAGCACTAAAAAGTGCTGAAATATTCCAAAGATGTTACTATTAATACCAAATTCAAGAAGTATGAGGAAGTTGATAGCGGCAGCTATAGTAACATCTTTCAGGTTTTTTTTGTTATACTTTGTTTTGTTTGAAATCACTGGCAAGGTTATAGTCCAGTTTTTGTCTATTGACTACTGAACAAAAGTGCTTGTTGGTCATTCCCGAAATCTGTTTGGCTTTAGAACATGAACTGATTTTAGTGCACATGAAATTAGATTTAAGGCAGAAACAGAAGTGAACAGCATCAAAATGATTTCAGAACATTCATAGACCTTATAAAAAGTATATGACAACATTAGCAGACTTCAACTCTAATAGTTACAGAGTAAATTTCGTTCTCTCTAGAATTCCTACTCAAAGATAATAATGTCAGATAGCACAGCAGTCCAGGGACAAGGGCCAGAAGGCAGAAGGGGACAGGAAAGCTGGTGATAGGGAACCCAAGGTTGAGTAAGGATAGTGTTGATGTGTTGTGAGGTTGTTAACCATTGTCATAGGACAACATGTGTACTAACTGTTAAATGAGAAACTATTTTGTTCTGTAAGCCTTCATCTAAAGTGAGAATAGCAGCACAATTGGAAGAGCGTAGTCGATGTCACTGAACTGTGCATGTAGAAATTTTTGAAATGGTGTATCTTTGGCTATGTATATTTTCACCAAAAAAAAAAAAAAGTCAAGAAGGGAGAGGGTTGACATGTTGTGGGGTTGTTAACCAATGTCATAAAACAATATGTGTACTACTGTTTCATGAGAAACTATTTGTTCTGTAAGCCTTCACCTGAAGTACAATAAAAAAAAATTTTTTTCTCCAAAAAAAAAAAAAAAACTACAATGAGATATCATTTCACCCCAACAAGTCTAGGGGAAAAAAATAATGTCAGATAGATGACACAGTAATATGTAAAGAGGCTTTACAAATCAATAATACAAAGATCCATAGAAAACTGGAAAAAGGATATGAACAGATTATTCAAAAAAGAACTACACATGACCAATATATGAAAAAGTATCCAATCTTGCTAATAGTCAAAGGAATAGCAAACCACAATAAGACTATTTTCACTAATATAATATGGCTAAAGATATTTTTTTAATGTGCCATTAGAAGAGCTTGGGGGAAAACAGGTATTCCCACATGTTGTTGGCCTTAGTATAAACTAATATAAACTTCCTAGTGGGTAATGTGTGTACCAGTACCAGGCATAGAGTATGCCTTCAGTAAATACGTCGTCAGTGAATGAAATACTGTGTTGCTGGAATTGGAATACATTTTCAAATATTCAGGAACCTCTTAATTAACTACAAACATTATAAAAACTTGGAGACAAAATTCATGCATTGTGAATTGTGAATGCCCACTTTTGAAACATAGAAAACTCACACACTTGATGATAATTGTTTTGACGACATACCTTGGCACAGTGCTCTGAATTCATAATAACTACGCCTGAATCCATATAAGGGACCAATCATTGTCTCCCAACCTTGAGGGAGTTGATAACGCCCTGCTATTGTTAGTTCGATTTTATACCCCCCTTCCCTTTTCCTCAAAATACCGTACGGCATATACTTTTTTAAAATTAAAGTGCCTCATATTTAATTTTGTTTTGAGGAGTTTTCAAGAAGCTCATGATAATCCCCAGGATAATTGTAGGCACCCAAAAACCGGTTGCCGTCTAGTTGATTCTGACTCATAGCGGCCCTAAACGGTGGTAAATTTGGGGCTGGGAGTCACTGCTTTGCAGTCATCTGTATGATATTTTTCAATAGCTTTTCAGTAGTTCTGTAATGTATTCTTCTCACAATGTGAGCAGATCTTTCCTGTCAATAAGGAAAGCATAATTTTGTTAATCATAGGTAAGCACCTTCATTATCTGTATTTGGCAGGCTTAGAAGTATTGCTGTCTTTTAGAGAAAAACAGCTGTTTCTAGATGTCATTAAAGCAGGTATTACCATTGACAAAGCTTTCTTACTATCTTAAAACAGTTCTGTGCGCTGTCAGAGTTCTTGTACCAAAAATTCTGTGGGAGTCAGGGCCCTGTACTTTCTCATTGCTAACTGCTTTGATTGCAACCTCCTGCTCAGATATTACAGTGACTGACATTTTCGTGATTCCATCTATACACCTTTTCTTCTCTTATAACCACATTGCTTTCATGTTATGACACTTTTGAACTTTTAAGTACTTGCCCAGAATTCTGACACCTCCATCAGTAGCACATAGACAGTGTGGGGCTGTTGGAAATTGACACAATGTATTTTGCTTATTCTGGAAGCATTCATTTTAATTTCTCCTTCGTGGATTTATTTATGTAAATGTAATCATTTTTAATATGTAGTTACCCTGGTGGCATAACTGTTAAGTGCTACGGCTGCTAACCGTAAAGGTAGGCAGTTCAAATCCACCAGGCACTCCTTGGAAACTCTATGGGGCAGTTCTACTCTGTCCTATAGGGTCATTATGAGTTGGAATTGACTCGACGGCAACGGGTTTAGTTATCATTTTTGGCATTTCTTAATTATTTGAGCCAGTGCCTCATCCAAAAGAGTAATTATCATAGTAACTTATCAGTACAATAGTTGAATTATGATAGTAACATTAGTGTTTTATCCATCAGATCAAGTTACTCTCGTATTTAGTAAGCTTTCCAGGGTATTTGTTGAACTTACTGATTTTCTACTTCAGTCTTCTTTTCATTTAGACTCTCATTTCACCTCATTTGTTTACTACTAAGGTATGGCAGTGCTTTTATGCCCATTTTTCTGATTGTTGCTAGAAGAAATCCCCTAATCAATCGACCAATTAGTGTTAATTAAGCCTTTACAAGAAAAATCATATTTATTGTTTGATGCCAGCTGAGTGCTAGCCACCACACCTGGTATTTTCCATATATTAAACCATCTGAAAGACCTTTTAAGCTGAGCATGATACCCCCAGTTTACAGATGAGGAAACATAGATTAAACAACTAGTACATTTCCAGAACCAGAATTTAAATCCAGATTGATATGATTCCAAAAACCATGCCCTTAACTTACATGGTACACTGACCATTTATTCAGTAAACTTTGAGTGCCTACTATGTGCCAGGCGTCATTCTAGATATTGAGGATACATCGACAATTTAGACCATGCATGCCCTTGTCCTCATGGAACTTACAGTGCTCAACACCATGCTAAACATTCTGGGAGATACCAAAGAAGTTTCTGATACAGACTGGTTGAAAGGCAATATTAAGAGACATGAAACAAATTTGAATAATGCCAGGAGGTTAGAGAGTGAGCTGGAAAGGCGCTAGATAGAGTTGGGTTGGTGAGCTCTGATCCTAGGACAATGACTTTATCAGGCAGTAGAAAGGCTTTGGAGGACTCCCTTGGTGGTGTAAACCATTAAAGCACTTGGCTGCTAACCAAAAGGTGCCAGTTCAAGTGTGCCCAGAGGTGCCTTGGAAGAAAGGCCTGGTGATCTACTTCTGAAAAATCAGCCATTGAAAATCCTACGAAGCACCGTTCTGCTCTGACACTCATATGGTCGCTGTGAGAACTGACCTGATGGCAACTGGTAGAAAGGCTTTGGGACTGGAAAGATGGCATTTAAGTCCTGTTTCTGTCACGTATCTACCTCAGAATATTATTATGAGGATTAGAGATAACATATGTAATAAATACCTAGCATGTAATAGGTGCTTAATAAACAGTAGCTGGTGTTACTGGTATGTTTTAAACAGAGTGTGGGTGGTTTTAGGTTCACAAGTGTTGCTCCTAGCCAATAAGTGAGAGTATGCAGATAAACTATAAGCTCGACTGAATAAAGGACCACACTTTCATTTACAGTTGCTACTGACTCTTCATTTTCTTGCATCAATATGTTTAATACTAAAACCTGCCAGGGAAAAAAATTTCCACAGTTGGTAATAATTCGGGTGATTTGTTTTTCCTCCTGACCCATTTAAAGAAGTCCCTTTCTGCCTGAAAAAACCATTGCCGTTGAGTCAATTCTGACTCATAGCGACCCTATAGGACACAGTAGAACTGCCCCATAGGGTTTCCAAGGCTGCAATCTTTACGGAAGCAGACTGTCACAACTTTCTCCTGCGGAACGCTGGTGAGTTTGAAATGCCAACCTTTCGGTTAACAGCCAAGCGCTTAACCACTGTGCCACCAGGGTGCCTTCATTCTGTCCCTGTCACCTAGAATTTAACAAAACACTCGTGAGAGAGAAGCAGACTGTCATTGCAGACTTATGATACTATCCTGAGAGCAATGATTTAAGATATTTTAAAGTAAATCACTGATGTGTCCATACTATGGATTACTGAACAACCGTTAAGAAGAATAAGGCAGATCTTTATGCACTCAAATGGAAAGATGTCAGAGACATCAAGTCACATATAATGTGTGTGTGTATGTTCTTATGTATGTATTCATATGAATATAAATACACAGAAAAAGATCTGGATGGATATACAACAAACGGTTGTTTTTATAATTATTATTACCACCCCTGGAGAAGGAAGTAAAAGGGGTGGGGGAGTGGGAGTGAAGACAGATTTTTACTTTTTACTATGTACTTTTGTAAAGTTTGAACTTTTTACAAGTGTATATTACTTTCACAGTTTTAGGGAGGAAAAAAAAAACAACTAAAGCCCCCTATGAAAGTTGCTCTTATCATCCCCAGGCCTGAACTATTAAATTAGCAGAAGTTCTGTGATAGGACCTCAAACCAAAAAAACCAAACCAGTTGCTGCAGAGTTGACTCAGAATCATGGTGATGCCATGTGTGTCCGAGTAGAATGTGCTCCATAGGGTTTTCAATGGCTGATTTCTCAGAAATAGATCTCTAAGTCTTTCTTCCAAGGTGCCTCTGGGTGGACTTGAACTGCCAACCTTTCAGTTAGCAGCCTAACACATTAACTGTTTGCACCACCCAGGGACTCCGATAAGACTTCACTGGCCTCAAAATAAGAAAACATAAGTAAAGCAACAATAGTTGTAGTTGCCATTTGTTTGATAATTATTTTGTGCTAGGTATTTCATAGGAATTACCTAATTTATTCTTCCCAATAAGCCTGTAAGGTAGGTTCTGTTTCCAATTTGGAATGAGAAAACTAAGGCTCAGAGAGATTAAGTAACTTGTTGGAGACCACATAGGTGGTAAAAGCGGTTGAACAAAGATGTTAACTTGGGTTTACCTAGTTCTTAGACCCTCGTCTTTGCTACTGGACACCACGGCCTAATCGCAAGTACATATGTAGAGCTTACTATGGTGCCAAGAAGCCCTGATGGCACAGTGGTTAAGCACTCAGCTGCTAACTGAAAGATTGACAGTTTGAACCCACTCAGTGGCTCCACAGGAGAAAGACCTGGTGATCTGCTCCTGTAAAGAGTACAGCCTAGGAAATCCTATGGGGCAGTTCTGCTGTGTCATGTAGGGTCGCTATGAGACGGAATCGACTCGATGGTGCACAACTATGGTGCCAGAAGTTGTTCCAAGTACTTTTATATGTAATAACTCATTTATTCCACACAACAACACTATTAGGTATCATCATCATTATTGTTTTCATCATCCCCATTCTGCAGATGAGGAAACTGAGATGCATACAGATTATATAACTTGACAAAGGTCATGATGTGTAAGTGGCAGAGCAAGTATTTGAACCCAGGCAGTCTTAATATCTATGCCACTTCTTCTGCTTCTCTAGGTATCATGTATAAAAGAGTCTTCTACTCTCTTCTCTCATTCCCATTCTCACAGCAAGGAGATTAAGGAAAAGATGAGGTGTTGTTGGCAGAACCCAGACTTAGTCAGACTAAATAAAGTTATGGCTCAAAGGAAGCCTGTTACCTTATGTATTACAGGCTAATTCTTAAGCATCTGTACAATTCTCAGTAAGCTGTATTTCAAAAACTTCCCTCTGAAGTGAAATATTCCCAGTTTGAAAACCAGAATACGGTATACAACTGTCCCTTAGTCATTCTCATCCTCTTTTGAGAATATGAAATAGAAGAATTGTACTATACCAAAAGAGAGAAAATACAAATGGGCCAGAGGTATCCATTATTGTTGAAGACCTTCCAGTTTCAAAAAATTTCACCTTGTTACTCAACTTGATAAAGGGCATCTACAAAAACCTACAGCTGGCATCACATTTAATGGTGACAGATTGAAAGCTTTCCCACTAAGATCAGGAACAAGACAAGGATGCCTACATTCACTGCTGCTATTCAGCATTATACTGGAAGCCCTAGCCTGAACAATTAGGCAAGAAAAAGAAAAGACATCCAAATTAGAAAGGAAGAAGTAAAACTATCTGTGTTTGCAGATGGCATGATCTTATATATAGAAAATCCTAAGGAATCCACTAAAAAACTATTAGAACTAATAAATGAGTTCAGGAAGTTTGCAGGATAAAACATTATATGAAAATCAATTGGATTTCTATACAGTAGCAATGAGCAAGCCAAAAATAAAATTAAGAAACCAATTCCATTTACCATAGTGTAAAAAAGAATAAAATACTTGGGAATAAATTTAGCCAAGGAGGTACAAGACTTGTACACTTAAAACTAAAAAACATTGATGAAAGAAATTAAAGACCTAAATAAATGGAAAGACATCTTGTATTCATGGATTGGAAGACTTAGTAGTATTAAGATGGCAATACTCCACAAAACAATTTACAGATTCAATGCAAAATCTCAACGAACTCATCCTAAAATTCATGGAATTGAAAGGGACCATGAATAGCCAAAACAATCTTGAAACAGAAGAACAAATTTGGAGGACTCACTCTCCTCGATTTCAAATCTTGCTACAACGTGACAGTAATTAAGACAGTATAGTACTGGCATAAGGATGGACATATAGATCAATGGAATGGAATTGAGAGTCCAGAAATAAATCATAATTTATTTAATTGTCTATTGATTTTTGACAAGGTGCCGAGACTATTCAATGAAGAAAGAATAGTCTATTCAACAACCGGTGCTAGAACAACTGGATATCCACACAAAAAAGAAAGAAGTTGGATCCTTATCTCACATTATATACCAAAATTAACTTAAAATATTTGAAGGCCTAAATGTAAACTCTAAAAGTATAAAAGTCTTGTAAGAAAACAGGCACAAATCTTCCTGACCTTGGATTAGACAATGGTTTCTTAAATGTGATACCAAAAACATTTAACAACCAAAATAAATAAATAAATTGGAGTTTGTAAAAATTAAAAAATTTCAGGTTTTAAAGGACATTATCAAGAGAGTGAAAAGAAAACCCATGGGATGGGGGAAAATATTTGCAAATCATATGTCTCATAAGGGATTTGTATCTAGAATATATTTTTTAAAGAACTCCTGTAACTAGATAATTAAGAGACATAGAACCCGACTGAAAAGTGGGCAAGGGATCTGAACAGACAGCTTTGCAAAGAAGATATACAAATGGTCAACAAACATGAAAAGATGCTCTACATCATTAGCCATGATGGAAATGTGAATCAAAACCGCAATGAGATAGCACCTCACACCCACTAGAATGGCTAGAACACTCTAACAAGTGTTGGAGATGATATGGAGGAAATGTAAAATGGTTCAGCAACTTTGGAAAGCAGTCTGGCAGTTCCTCAAAAGGTTAACATAGAGTTACCATATGATCCAGCAATTCCACCCCTTTGTATATACCCCGGAGCCCTGGTGGCGCAGTAGCTAAGGGTTCGGCTGCTAACCAAAAGGTCAGCAGTTCGAATCCACCAGCTGCTTTTTAGAAACCCTACGGGGCAGTTCTACTCTGTCCTGTAGGGTTGCTCTGAGTTGGAATTGACTCGATGGCAATGAATTTGATTTGATTTGGTATATACCCCAAAGCAATGAAAGCATATATCCATACAAAAACTTGTACACAAATGTTCATAGCAGCATTATTCATAATAGCTAACCAGTGGAAACAACCCAAATTTCCACCAACTGATGAATGGCTAAAGCATGGTATATCCATACAACGGAATACTATTCAGCCAAAAAAGAAGTACTGATACATGTTACAACATGAATGAAGCTCAAAAACATTATGCTAAGTGAAAGAAACCAGACACAAAATATCACATATTGTATGATTCCTTCTGCTGTATTTTTTCACAAATAATGTGCCCACATAAATAACGCTCCTGCACATATAACGCACGGCCTTGCACACTTACGAAAATGGGGAGTCGTGCAGTTGGCAAAAAAAAGTATAATGTGCGTGTTATTTGCATAAAAATACAGTATATGAAATGTCCAGAAGAAGCAAATTATAGAGACAGAGACAGAAAGTAGATTAGTGGTTGCTTAGGAATAGGGAGAAGGGAAAGGAAGAATTGGGGGTGATGGCTAAAGGGTACAGGCTTTCTTTTGGGAGTGATGAAAATGTTCTAAAATTGTGGTATGGTTGCACAATTCTGTGAATACATTAAACACCATTTAATGATATACTTTAATAGGTGAATTATATGGTATGTGAATTATATCTCAATAAAGCTGTTACAAAAAATTTTCCTTTAAGTAACTCGTGTAGCTAACAAGTGTGATTAGAACCAGTGGCACAATAGTAAGCAGCTACCTTAGATTTCAGATAGCTGTCACATAAATTAATTCACTCAACAAGTATTTATAGAGCACTCATTCTGTTAAACCTGTTGCCATGGAGTCGATTCTGACTCATAGCGACCCTATGGGACAGAGTAGAACTGCTCCACAGGGTTTCCAATGTTGTAATCTTTACCAGAGCAGACTGCCACGTTTTTCTCCCGAAGAGCGACTGGTGGCTTGGAACAGCCGACCTTTAGGTTAGTAGCTGAGTGCCAAACCACTGCAACACCGGGGCTCCTTCTCATTATGTTAGGCCCTGGAAATCTAACAGAGAACACGATGGAAAACACACACACACACACACACAAAAAAAAACCCTGCCACCATGAAGCTTATATCCTAGTAGAAATAATAACACAAGCTTGTAACATTTATGGAACACTTACTATGTGCCAGACACTTAAAAAAAATTGTGTGTGTGTATGCGCACATGTATATTTTCTCATTTAATCTTCACAACAACCCTATGACATAGTATTGTTGTTTGCCAGTTACAGTTGAGTCAATTCTGACTCATGGTGACCCCATGTGTGCAGAGTAGAACTGCTCCATAGGGTTTTCAAGGCTGTGTGTGACCTTTCGGGAGTAGATCACCAGGCCTGTCTTCTGAGGTGCTTCTGGGTGGGTTTAGAACCACCAACCTTTTGGTTAGTAGTCGGCCGCTTAACCATTTGTGCCACCCATGGACTGCTTATCGGTAGTGTTATTATCTTTATTTTGCAGAAGAAAACGGAAGCTCAGAGAAATAAATTAATTTGCCCAAGGTCACAAGCTGGCAAGAGGTAGGGAGGAAAGCTGAATAAGTTCTACTTGATTTTTGAGTCTGTATGCCTAACTACTAAATTATAAATTTTGCATCCTTGCATTGAAATATTGAAATCAAAAGCTCAATTATTTTAATATTTCTTTTTTTAAGTATTAGTTTTCAAAAGTCTTCATTTCTTTGACTATAATACATTTGTAAGAATTATGCTACTAGAAAAATGAGAATTGAGTATTTAGGAATGTACAGATCACATGCATATATGAAATTTGGCATTCTATTTATTTTTGAAAGATATAAACGAAAATTTATTTAAAATGTTTGAGATACTACATGGGAAAAAAATCGAAGTTTTTGATCAACCTTCAAAGTAATTTAGTTGCATCCAATATATTTTAGAGCAACTGTTGGCTAATACATCCAGCAAGGAAGAAAAAGTAACAACTTCATAAATTGTGGTTTTATTTACACTATTATTTTCCCAATTATTTAAGTTTTTATTTAGCTGATTAGAGTCATTTGAAAAACTGATTCCTAATGTGAAATGCAAGCACACTCATTAATGATCATAATCAAAGCCAAACAGTTTTTGCCAGCAAACAATTAGCTTTGGGAACAGAAGTGTAAACCAAAATAATTAATTTGCCAATCATTCTCCTTGCTTTAGACATTAAATAGTATTTGATCACTGTTGTTGTTGTGTGCTGTGGAGTCGATTCTGACTCATAGCAACCCCATGTGACAGAGTAGAACTGCCCCATAGGGTTTTCTAGGCTGTAATCTTTATGGAAGCAGATCTCCAGGTCTTTTCTCCAGGAGATGATAGGGGGTTTGAACCTCCACCCTTTCAGTTAACAGCTGAGGGCTTAATCGTTGTGCCACCAGGGCTTATCATCAAATATTATTTCATTTTCAAAGCATGACCCAAATCTTGTATTTTCACTGGGTATGATTCTCCAATTGGTGTATAAAGAATGATGCCTGCATAACTGTAGAAGGGAAGTCCTCTGTGACTAATGCAAGGAGGAGAGAACATTAAGCTCTCCCCCAGTGGGTGCAGAGCCTGTTTCTCCACACTCACTCTGTGTGGGAGCCAGAGTGATTATACCTGCCCTTCTTGGATTTCTTCTCAAGGGGCAGCCCTGACCTCTTCCTCCAAACTAACCTCCCAGTCCCTTTCTGAGAGCAGGGGTTCTCACCAGACTCACTTGGAAAACTTTTGTAAGACTTACTTGCCAGGCCCTCTCTCTCCCGACTGGAGATTTGTTTCAGTAGGAGAATTGTTTCTAGGGTAAATGCAAGTATGAACATTTGGGAAAAAAGTTTCTTTGTCATTTTACAACAAGAATATATTTAATGACATTAAAAATTAAAAAAATAGGTGATTGTGATGCCCACTCTAGGCTGACAGCACTCTACTGCCTTTGAGGCATTGGCAGACGTATTGAAACCTGTGTCTTTCTTAGACGTGCTGATTCTTTTTTTTTTTTGGTAATTCTTTTGAACTGGGAATAAACCTCAAATGGAGGATAAAATGCGGAGAAAGTGTTCTCAATTTATTGGCTCCAAGAATTTTTTTTTTTTTTTTAGGTTGGAAGGGACAAGTTGAGATGACAGCAATAGTGAATGGGAGCTATAAAGCTATTAAATTACATTCTAGAGTTGGGAAAATGGAGACCCAGAGTCCTAGAAATTATTAATGATAAGAGCTAACACATTTTGAGTGCTTACCACATGCCAGGCCCTGTATTAAATGCTTCATGTCAGTTTTTCATTTGATCCTGACAACCACTTTTGAGGCCTCATTTTACAGACAAGCAAACAGAGGCTCAGAGAGGTTGATTTCTCCAAGGTCATGCACTTAGACATTTGCAGAGCCCAACTCACTTTTGCCTGATTGCAAAGCCATAGCTCTTAAAGACTAGGCTATGTGCCTGTATTTACTTTGAGGAGCTCAGGGAATCCACCCCTTTCTGTCCTCACAATAAAATCTAGTGGGCTTTGAAAAAGGCTGAAGGATCAAGAAGAAACTTTTTAGGCTGGAAACCTAATAATAGTAGCGAGTGTCCTATGAGCAGTGAGATAGGCCAGGCTCAGAGAACTGGGGTTTGGAACCTGGAAAGGAGACATACCTACTGGGATGCAACTCAGAGCTTGTGTGGGCACTGGTTTGGGCCCAAGGAGGAAGTTCCAGCCATTGTCGTTGAAGGACCACTTGGCAAGGAGCAGCAAAGCCATTGTTTTATTTAACAAGCCCTTCTTTAATCTTCCACATGCCAGGCACTGATCTGTACATATCTAAGTACTTTACAATAACTCTCCGAAAAAAGGTACCATTATTATCTGCATATTACAGATGAATAGACTGAAGCTCAGAGATGTTAAGTAACTTGTCCAAGGTTGCACAGATGGGAAATACCAGAACCAGACTTTGAACCTAGGCAATCTGGCTCTAATGTCCATGTTAAACTGCCTCTCAACAGAAAAATGATTTTTCTTTCTCTTGTGCTTGCCATCCTTTTTTCAACCATTCCTGGACAAGTCTACTTTGACAGCAAATTTCCCCTATCTCAAAGGTTTTTTCTCTACCAGTGACTTCCCCAGAGTTTTCCTCGGTGTCCTTGTGCTCCTTCTTCATCCTCCACACTGCTTAGATTGGCATTACTCATGAACAACATGTTCCTCACTTGACAGATACTTTTTATATAAATTGTCCCATCTCAACTTGGGAAGTAAGGGTGGAAAAGTATTGTTCTTCTTTTACCAATGAGGAAACGAAGGCAAGCAATTTGCCTAATGTCTTGCACAACCATCTGTGGCAAGTTGGACTAGAAACCAGGTTCTCTGACTCTTAATCCAATGTTCTTTTCTATTGTACCATCTGATGTAATTTACAAATTCATTCATCTATTTGTTCATTCATTCATATCATAACAATGTATTGTATTGTACATTGTATGCTAAGGCACTGGATGGGAAGGAATGTAGGTATAAAAATCCTTGCTCTTAAGGAGCTGACAACATTACTGAGGTAGGATCTCATCATAAAATTTGAATAACAACACAAAGTTACATACACTAACTACCACTCGAGTGGTCTAGTCAGGTCATACAGGAATTCAGAGGCTGGGTATGCAGGGTCAAAGACAGCTTTATCAAGAAGGTAAGTCTTGAGTTTGGCATAGAAGGACACTTAGAACTTAGAGACTCGGATAGAGCAGTACATCCCAGGCTGGGGGAATGGTGTGCACTAAGGCAGTGCTTCCCAACCTTTATCATGTCATGGTACACAGAAAAAAACCATAGTATTTATAAAGCACACTGGATGGGAGAAGCAGATGGCAGCCCAGAGGCAAGCAAACTAGGAGTTCCACTGTCTCTGGGCTCAGCTGACTGGGAAGTTCATAGCCTCATACACATACCTGGGAAGGTCTGCACTAAGGTACTGGGGCACACTGTGGTCACAGTGGGCTTAAAGACCACTGATAAGACTGCACTGGATGAAATGGAGGGGATTTCCAGAAGAGCCATGGCAGATACCATTGAAGGGAAAGGTTATGGCCAAATGATGAAGCGTCTTTGAATTTTATTCTGTAGACCTACAAAATAGGTAGGTGAAGTGCACACAGCATTGTTTTCGAAGGATCCCACTGACATCAGTAAAGAGGATAGATTGGCGGGAAGGAAAGTAGTTAGCAGGCTATTACATTTTTGAGTGATGGTAATGGAGACAGAGAAAAGTGGGCAGAATTGAGTTGTGTTTCGGAGGTAAAATTGGCAGGGTTTGGTAATGGATTGCATATGGAGAGTAGAAGAAAGGGAGGAGACAAGGATGATTTCCAGGTTTCAAACTTGAGCACATGGTATGAATAGATGCCATTCTCTAAAATGAGAAACCCATGGAAAGGAGCAAGTTTTTTGGAGAGGGGAGGGATGTAAAAGATGATGAATTTTGCATTGAAATTTAGAGTCAAGGAAACCAGGTAAGAGGCTATTGCGGAAGGCCAGGTGAGACAAGATGAGCAGTGAGAATGAATAGAAAATATTGGACTGGGAGACATTATAAAGAAAGAATTGATAGGACTTAGTTATGGGATAAATTGAGGGTTGAAAGGTAGAAGAAGGCTTCAAGCCTTAGATCTCTTCTGTTCTCTGTTTTCTTGGTGATTCTTCCATTCTCATGGCTCAAAGTACTATCTATATGCAAAATGACTTCAAATTCGTATCTCCAGCCTGGACCTTTACATACTTTTATATCCAACTGCCTACTTAACATATCAACTTGGATGCCTAATAAGCATCTCAAACTTAGCATGTCCAAAACTGAACTCTTGATTTCCCCACCCTAAATCCCCACCAAAGCCAGCTCCACTTGCCAAACCTGCTCCTCACAGTATTCCTCATCTCACTAAATAGTAATGTTATTCTTTCTGTTACTCAGGCAAACCTTGGAATCATCTTTGATTCTTTTTCTTTCACATCCTATCAGCAAATCTTGTTGGTTCTACCATCGAAATATATCTAGAATCTGACCACGTTTCCTCACCTCCACTGCTATTACCCTGGTTCAAGTCATAATGATCTATCTCCTGGATTATAGTACTAGCTTCCCAACTGTTCTCCTTGCTTCTTCCTTGCCCCAACCCCTAGTCTATTCCCTCATTGGTTTGAAGGTCAGACTAATCGTTAATACAATAGTCAGATCTTGTGATTCCTCTGCTCAAAATCCCTCCAATGGCTTACTATCTCACACATAGTAAAAACAAAAATCCTTACAATGGCCCACAATGCTGCATACAACCCAGATATTTGCATAACTTACTCCCTCACCTCCTTTAGGTATTGAATCAAATGTCCCCTACTCAGTGAGATCTTCCCCGCCGGCTGTGTTTTAAAAAAGAACCCCCCTCCCATTCCCTGTCTTCCTTCCTTATTTTATTTTAATTGATGGGTTTTAACACCACTTGACATGTTTATCTATTCATTTGTTCACTGTTTGTCTCCTCCTAGAACAGGGGTCAGCAAATTTTTTCTGTAAAGGGCCAGATAGTAAATATTTTAGGCTTTGCAGGCCATATGGCCTCTTTTGCAACTACTCAACTCCGTTGTTGTTTCACAAAAGCAGCCATAAATGATACATAAATGAATGAATATGGCTCTGTTCCAATAAAACTGTATTTGCCACAACAGGTGGCAGGCCAGATTTGGCCCATGGGCCAGAGTTTGCTGACTGCTACTAAAATGTAAGTTTCAGGAGGGCAAGTATTTTTGTTTACTGCTATGGCCTCAACATGTAGAACAGTGCCTGGCAGACACATAGTAGACAATATATTTTTGTTGAATGAATGAACCAGTGGAGGACTGGGGAATAAGGAGAATTATAATACAACCATTGATAGAGCAGAATCTTGAGGAAGAGCTGCTTTGGGCTAGGTTTGCAGCATTTCAGTTCTCCTTCCTCCCTTCCCCCTCATCTCTACACTATCACTTAAACATGTCTTATGAAGTAAAAGTTGCTTTCATTGCCTGTGCAACTCTCCTGATGTGTGAAATTTCATCTGACTTCCTTTAATGTTCAGTCATTTGTCTGTTCACTCCTCCTGACTCAGCCTCTCTAATGACAATAATAACTCAATATTCTGCACTAAAACCAGAACACCAAAATCAGAATTTTTAATTAATTTAAAACAACTGCTAGCAATAGCTTCTATTGACAACTCTCCACTTTTCAACACTTCATCATATTTTGAAGTACTCTCTGAAGTTGAGCAATTGTTACTGTTAAGATATGAAACGTTATTTTTCTTCCATGCATTTTGCTGTGAATGGTTTATTCTGATAAGCTTAAGCTTTGAAGTTCTCCCAACAGCAGGAATCACATGGTAAGAGATATGGTAAATGAAGTATTCATCAGTACTTATGGACTGTTCTCTCATCCTTCCCTGGATCTTTTATGGTCATTAAAGGTTTCCTGGAGTTATATACCTTTCTACTGAAAATTCACATTAATTTATTATTTCATGTAGTTCTTCAAATAATTGCTAACGCTTGCCGAGCATTCACTATGTATGTGGTACTGTGCTAGGGGACTTTAAATATATTAACTCATTTAATTCTTATAAAACACCTGGAATAGCGGTACTATTATTATCATCATTTTACAGATGAAGGAGCTGAGGTACAGAAAGCTGACATAATTTGCTCAAGGACCCACAGCTAGCAGAAAGGGGAGCTAGGGTTTAAGTCCAGGTCTGCCTGACTCCAGAGTCAAGATTTCTTCATTGTTTTCTACCACTTCAACAAATATTTACCATATTCTATGCAGTGTGCTAGGCACTACCTGCAAAACTGAATAAGGTACTATCTTTCTGACCTCCGAGAGGTGACACTGACTGGGGCTGTGTGGGTGGAGTGGAGTCTGTCAGATGTAGAAACCAAGGAATTCTTTGTTTAAGGACAGGTTGACGATTAAGTGGACATAGCACTATGAATTCACAGGGACTGAAGGCCACAGACTGAAAGGGAATAGGGCCTCCAACTCTGGAGTCAAGGTAAACCAATAGGCTAGAAAAATCCCACTCTCAGGAACTTAAACTGACAAGAAAATTGCCCACTGTAGAAATGAGATCAAACAGCATATTGCATTGGACAAATCTGCTGCAAAAGACCTTTTTTTATAGTGTTCAAAAGCAAAGATGTCACTTTGAGGACTAAGGTGTGCCTGACGCAAGCCATGGTGTTTTCAATGACCTCATATGCATGTGAAAGATGGACAATGAACAAGGAAAACTGAAGAAGAATTTATGCATTTGAATTATGGTGTTGGTGAAGAATATTGAATATACCATGGACTGTCAGAAGAACGAACAAGTCTGTCTTAGAAGTACAGCCAGAATGCTCCTTAGAAGTGAGGATGGTGAGACTTCGTCTCACTTACTTTGGACATGTTATCAGGAGGGACTGGTCCCTGGAGAAGGACATCATGCTTGGTAAAGTAGAGGGTGAGCAAAAAAGAGGAAGACCCTCAAGGAGATGGATTGACACAGTGGCTGCAACAATGGGCTCAAGTATAACAATGATTGTGACGATGGTGCAGGATCAGGCAGTGCTTCATTCTGTTGTGCATAGGGTCACTATGAGTCGGAACCAACTCGATGGCACCTAACAACAACAGAAATGAGATTGACTGCCCACACAAAATTGCTTACTGATAAGATTAAGGGACCTCCCTATATGTCATTAAGAAGCAATGTTCTGAAGTGTAATCAGTAAAAAATAATACTGTAGACTTGGAAATGCTATGGTTGGGAAAGTCCATTGCAATTAAGGAGGAGTTCATGACACTGTGACTTGTGCAAAGTTGTTTGACCATTAAGAGAAACAAAAATAAAAATAATTAGAAAGAAAAATTGTTTCTCTTCCTCTGTGCCCTGCCCTACTTCATTGTCTTTCTGATAGGATGGGTAGTTGCATCAGGCTCTATAAATTACATGACTTCATCTCTTCAGATCATTACATACCCTGTACTACCTCTTCATTCACCAATAACAACAGCCACCATATAATGCCAAGCATTTTGCATAAATGTTCTCATTCATACCTCACAACAATGTTATGAGATGTTATGAGATAGGTTGTACTATTAGCCCCATTTTCAGATGAGGGAACTGAGGCTCAGAGAGGCCATGTGACTTACCTAAGCCCATACAACTACATGAGTGTTGTATTCATTTTCTAAGGCTGTCATAATAAATAACAACAAATTTGGTGGCTTCAAACAACAGAAATTTATTCTCTCACAGTTCTGGAGAACAAAAGTCTGAAATCAAGGTATTGGCAAGGCCACACTCTATCTGAAGGCTCTAAGGGAGAGTGTTTCCTTGTCTCTTCCAGCTTCTAGTAGCTCCAGGCCTTGCTTAGTTTGTAGCAGCATAACTCCAGTCTCTGCCTTCTCTTCACATGGCCTTTTTACCCTGCGTCTGTGTCCTTTCTGTCTCTTATAAGGATACTTGTCACTGAATTTAGGAGCCACTCTAATCCAGGATGATCTCATCTTGAGATCCTTACCTTAATTACATCTGCAAAGACCCTTATTTCCAAATAAGATCACATTTTGAGGTTTCAGGCGGACATATCTTTTGGGAGGACACCATTTAACCCACTATAAGTGGGCAAATGTTATGGACTGAATTGTGTCCCCCCAAAATTGTGTGTGTCAGCTTGACTAGGCCATGATTCCTGGTATTACGTGATTGTATGATTGTCCACCATTTTGTCATCTGATATGATTTTCCTATGTGTTGTAAATCCTATCTCTATGATGTTAATGAGATGAGATTAGTGGCAGTTATGTTAATGAGGCAGGACTCAATCTACAAGGTTAGATTGTGTCTTAAACCAATCTCTTTTGAGATATGAAAGAGAGAAGAGAGCAGAGAGACAGGGGACCTCATACCACCAAGAAACAAGAGTCAGGAGAATAGAGTGTCTTTTGGACCCAGGGTTCCTGCGCTGAGAAGCTCCTAGACCAGAGGAAGATTGATGACAAGGACCTTCCCCCAGAGCTGACAGAGAGAGAAAGCCTTCAGCTGGAACTGGCACCCTGAATTCAGACTTCTAGCCTCCTAGACTGTGAGAGAATAAATTTCTCTTTGTTAAAGCCATCAACTTGTGGCATTTCTGTTGTAGCAGCACTAGATAACTAAGACAAACCTAGATCTATCTGACTCCAAAACTCTGGCTCTTTTTGTTTAACAATGCTGCCTCCACCAAACAACCTTTTGTCTTTATTTGGTTTCCTAAGTACATTTCCTACTGACAAGAGGATGTACTGATTAACATGGATTGCTTTGTAGCTAATTATCAGAATGAATTAATAAATTGGCATCGTGGTTTCTAAAGCATTGCCATAAGAGTTTAGATTGTGTGAAATTTGTCCTGCAGAGCCTGATCAGTCTCTCGTTAAAACTGACAAAATTGAGTTTTGGAACCTGCAAAGCTGAGGATTGGATCCTGGATAAGGACCAAGATCCTTTCAGGATATAGCCATCCCACAGCCTACCAGCCCTCCTTGTTTCTTTACTATATAAGTATCCCTAATATAATGGCATACCACAAACTGCTGAGTGTACAGAAGAAATTCTAATCACTTAAGAGCCTACCTGAGGAATTTTGTGTCCACCTCGATGTTATGTCCCAGAAAGATTTCTCATAACATCTATTATGTTTGTGTCTGAGCCTCATCCCCCACCATCAAGTTACAGGGAATGAGATGTCTCTAACGGCTCATTATCACATTAGTGCAAGGATTCTGAAGAACAACAAAAGTCTAGAAACAGTAGGGACTTCCTGTGCCTCTAAATCAGTCTCTTTGCTGGGCAACTGCTCCAGCTGACCAGTTGACACTGGCCTGCTCACACTTTGATTATGAAGGGAATATCCCTAGGGGTGGGTTTCTCAGATTGTAGCAGTCTATGGACCACCTACAGTGGTGGATCACTGAGTGCTACCCAGGGAGCTTGTTAAAAATGTCCATTTCCTTGTCTTTATACCAGGCCCTACTTAACTAGAATCTTTCAAGGTGCGGTCCAGGAATCTGCATTTTAAAACAAGTACCTAGAGTGGTTATAATATACATTCAAATTTGAGAGCTCGCATTCTGGTGAAAGCAGGCTTCCACAATATTGAAACACAGATTAAACTCCAAATGTTCATTTGCAGTTTCAGCCAATAACCAATTACAGTATTGCATTCTTGCAGCGTGATCTGCAGGCTTTAGTTCATGTGACAATATCATTTTATATGGCTTGATATGGCTTGATTTAAATCAAAGCAAAGGCAGTTATGGCAAGAAGATTTCTTAAGCCCTGTCTCCTGAGACAATTTATATGATAACTTGTGAGGAGACTGCAATAACCTCTTCCTAATATCTTAAATTGATCTCTAAGGTCCCTTTCACTCCAACGTCTGATTCTATGAATGTTCCTAGGGCTTCAAATCCGTTTTTAAGAAACACATTGCTTGTTACAGACTAAACCTATTTCCCTTCTTCAGGCAACAAGTTTCAAGAGAACACAAGTTGCTGATGATCTTCCTTGATGTTTTCTAATAATTTATACATTCCACAGTAGTGTTGTGAAGAGTAGAATAATATATGCAAAGTGCCAAGCATAGTGCAGGATGCACAGAAAATGGTTAATAAGTGTTCATGATGTTATCTTCCAGTACATTGTCACAATAATCTCTTGAATTATTGATAATATAACATCAGAGAGCTGAATGAAAATTAGGGAATCAGCTGTATTAACAATATTGGGTTTATTTGGCTTTAGAGGAGCTGGATGGAACCAAAACCTCTGAGGGCTGACTCAGCTGCAGCATACCGAGATTATCCTGGGGAGGGGTGGGTTCCTGCCACTCATACTGCCTTGGAGCAAGGCTGCAGTGGCTCTAACCTGGCAAAAGACTTCGGCTTAAAACTCAGCTTCTACTTCCCAACATGCTTACTAAGCTTGTACTTCTCCAACTATGTTCCATGGAATACTAATCCCTGAGGATGGATGTTGATAGGTATTATATAAAAAAAGAGCTCCATGAACAAGCAAAGTTGTGAACCACTGGATTAATCAACGTGAACCACGTTTCCCAACTGCAGGAATATTCAGTCCTTAATATGCTAACAGGCAAATGTGAATCTCTAAGAGGGGGCTGGGGGCTGGTGTACACAGGGTTTTCTAAATTTACGTGATCTCACTCATAAGGAGGAGTCCTTGGGTGGTACCAATTATTAATGCGCTGGGCTGCTAAACAAAAGGTCGGAGGTTCGAGTCTACCCAGGGGTGCCTTGGAAGAAAGGCCTGGTGATCTGCTTCTGAAAAAACAGCCATTGAAAAGGCTGCAAGGCACAGTTCTACTCTGACACATATAGGGTCACCATGAGTCAGAAATGACTCGATGACAACTGGTTTAGTCAGAACGATGGTGGTGAGGGACTAATGACTGAGGAACACAATTATGAGAACACTGCTTGCTGAAAGGAATGGACATTCTTTATCCCTTACATGACAAAAGTAACAAGAGAACGATTATGTGCTGAAGTGTGGCGTACCATCTCTCAGTCCTCTCGTGTCGTCATTTTCTTCCTTGCCCAGCTTAGATTCCATGTCCATTATTATAATCACCCTTTTGCATACACCCTAGCCTCACTTGCCTCTCTCTGTCTTCATCATTCTTGAATGATACACACCCAACCCTGGTTAAATCCAACTGTTTGTTTCAAATCTGTCTCAGTAGCTGAACAAGATTGAATAAAAATTTATAACCATGCTGACTAGTCTCCCTTTAGATTCATGACCAGTAACCTCAAGTGGGCCCCTAGTGCTGCCCTGAAGTTTCACTGCATTTCCTTCCTTCATTCATTCTCTTGTTCTCCTGGGTGATTTGTCTTACATCCTCCCTCTCCCCAAACTTCCAACACCTGTTCCCCCATCCTTCTCAGCTGCTGACCTTGCTTCTATTTCATTGACAAAAGAGAAGCTTTCAGAAGAGAACGTCTACAGACTCCCACCATCATATCTACCAACCTATTTGCATCTGTGTCCACCTTCCCTCTTGTCACTATGAATGAACTGTCAGTGCTTTGAGCCAATGCCAACCCCTCCACTTGTGAACTAGATCCTGTCCATTCTTGTCTACTCAAGGTCATCTATCAAGCCGTTTTCCCCTCCCTGTCCCACATCAGCAATTTTTCTATCAACAAATCAACATCTCTAGTGTTTAAAAGGAGCCCTGGTCAGCTCCTGTCCGGAGGCAGGATGAGAAAGCAGGAAGGGACAGGAACTGGTCGAGTGGACATGGGGAACCCAGGGTGGAAAGGGGAAGTGTGTTGTCACATTGTGGGAATTAATGTCAGAAGACAATATGTGTATAAATTTTTGGATGAGAAATTAACTTGGCTGTAGACTTTCACCTAAAGCAAAAAAAAAAAAAAAAAAAAGGAGCCCTGGTGGTGCAGTGGTTAAGAGCTAATCAAAATGTCAGCAGTTTGACTCCACTGGTGGCTCCTTGGAAACCCTATGGGGCAGTTCTACTCTGTCCTATAGGGTCACTATGAGTCGGAATCGACTCGATGGCAACGGGTTTGATTTCGGTTTTAATGTTTAAAAAGAAATTCTCTTCAGTTTCAGCTCTATTTCCCTCCTTCTTCTCATAGCAAGAATTCTCAAAATAGTTGTCTATACTCATTAGCTCCAATTTCTCTCTTCCCACTCTCTCTTGAACCCTCGCCAATCAGGCTTTTGCCACAACCACTCCACCAAAATGATTCATATCCAGGTCAACAATGTCTCCTTAGAGTTAAATCCAATGATTATTGTTCTGTTCTCATTTTATTTGACCCAACAGCGGCATTTGACACTGTTGATCACTCTCTCCTTGAAACAGTTTTTTTTCACGTGGCTTCTAGGACATCACACATTCTTGGTTCTCCTCCTACTTCAATGGCTACTCTTTCTTAGTATCCTTTACAGGGTCCTCCTCATCTCTCTGACAGCTAGACTATCTAATTGTCATCTCAACTCACAATTCTCCAAAACCAAAGTGACTTTCTTCCTTAACGCTGCTTCACCTATGGTCTTCTTTACCCATTCTTTTGGTTGCTCAGACCGAAGACTTAGAGTCTTCCTTGACTCCTCTTTTTCTCTCACACCCTACATCCAATCCATCAGTAGTACTCTCACCTGAATCTTTAAAAATATATTTAAAATCTGACTACTTTTCACCGTCTCCACTGCTATCCCTGTAGTCCAAGCCAGTGTCATTTCTTACTTGGATCATTGCAAAATCCATTAAACATGTAAATCAGATCATGTCATGATCTGCTCAAAACCCTCCCATTGCTTTTTTTTCCACAGTAAAATCCAAAGTCCTTAGAATGACCTACAAGAGTCTGCATGATCTTCTCCCCTCTCCATTACCTCTCTGATCTCATCTCCTACACCTACATTTTCCCCCTTGATGACTCAACTCCTGCCATATGGCCTCTTGCTGTTCCTCAGACACACCAAACAAACTGCCAAAGGGCCTTTGCTGTTCCCTCTAACTGCAATGTTTTTTCCACCTAGAGCGACAGGCTTACTCAGTCACTTCCCTCAGGTGTCTACACAAATGACACCTTATCAGTGATATTTTCTTGGTCACCCTATTTAAAAATTGCAGCCTCCTGCATGCTTTCTTATCAACTTTACCCTGCTTTATTTTTCTCCAAGCATGTATCATTTTCTGACATATTAGTATTTACTTGTCTGTTTATTATCTCTCTCCGCCCACTAGAATGTATAAGCTTCAGGAAGATAGGAATTTTATTTTGTTTACTGTTACATCCCCAGTACCAAACACAGTGCCTGGCACATAACAGGTGCTCAGTAAATACCTGTCAAGTTAATGAAGTAATGATAAGTGCAGTAGGAGTTATTAGACTCCTGGCATCTTAAAGTGGGAAGAGATCTCACTCATCATCTAAAGCAAATCTCCTCCCAGTGCAGGAATCCTTGACACCACATTCCTGGCAGGTGGCCATTTAGTCTTTGCATGAGGACTTTCAGGGAGCTCCATATATTATAAAACAAAATGTTCCATAATGGGAGGTATTTAATTCCTAGAAATATGTTTGCCAAGGGTGCTTTTTCATATGTAATATTTTTTAAAAGGTATTAGATGTACATGATACAAAATGTCAAATGTTCAAGGGAGAAGCAGTAAAAAGCATATTTCCCCACCTCCACTGCTACCACCCTATTCTAAGCTACCCTTATTTTTTCCGGGAGTATTGTGCAAATCATTTAGAAACATAGGTCAGGACATGTCACTTACTTCTCTGCTAAAACCTGCCAGAGGCATCTCATCTCATTCAAAGTAAAGCCAAGCTCACCTCTGTCGCCCAGCCACCAAGTTCCACTCCTGGAGGCAACCTCTTTTGGCAGTTTCTTGTGTAATTTTCTAGAGATAGCTTGTATATTATGCATACATATCTGTGTCTCTGTGTGTATAATCCTTTTTAAACTATAAACATTATTTTGAACCTTTCTTTTTTATCACTCAATGTCTACTTCATAATCCTTTTTGTAAACTATGCACATTATTTTGTGCCTTCCTTTCTCATCACTCAATGTCTACCACTTTTTTTTTTTTTTTTACTGGCTGCATAGTTACCCATTGTATGGCTGTTATGTTCTCTAAGGATTCCTAGACTGGAGTCCATGTATGGACTTCACTGGCTCTATCAGCCTCCTGAAATTGCATGTGGATATTTGTATGCATGGGCATAAGTACATCTTTCTGGGGAGGGCCTATACCTTTTAACAGATTCAAAGGGGTCTGAGACCCAAACATGGTTAAGAACCACTATTAAAAAAAAAAAAAACAGTGCTGTCAAGTTGATTTAGACTCATAGTGATGCTATAGGACAGAGTAGAACTGCCACATGGGGTTTCCAAGGCTATAAATCTTTATGGAAGCAGACTGCCACATATTTCACCTAAGGAGCTGCTGATGGGTTCCAACCACCAACCTTTTGGTTAGCAGCCTAGCGCTTTAACTGCCTTCCTGAAATTTATACCCCTTCATCCTAATTCTGACATTTGGAACAGTTCTGTCAGAGCCTGGTACATAAAGGATACTCAATACATATTTGTAAATAAATGAATGGACAACACAAACTAAATCTACTCCTTCAGCTCTGTGTTAGCCTTTGGTTGGTTTGAAGAAAGCCATCGTATCCTTCTAAGTCTTCACTTTTCCAAGGTTTAATGACTTACTTCCTTTAACTCTCCCTAATTTGACATGATTTCCAAACCCATATGCTTTGCCTCCCGTTGGACATGCTCTAATGCCTTCAAAGGCAGAGCCCGTTGCTGTCAAGTCAATTCCAACTCATAGCGACCCTATAGAACGGAGTGGCTGGTGGATTCGAACTGCCAACCTTTTGGTTAGCAGCTGAACTCTTAACCACTGTGCCACCAGGGCCCCAGGGCTCCAATATAATAGGTAATAAAAAAAAAAAGGTGAGGTAGACCAGGTGTGAGACATGGCTAATGGTGAGACCTGTGAGGAGTCCATACAGATGTCTAAAGATGATTGCATTCAACTAATATCTCTATCACTGTGTATGTATGTATGTATTTATCTATCTATCTAAAATAATATATCTTTGTATGCCAATTTTGGCTCATGGGCTGCCAGTTTGCAAATATAATAATTTGGAACTCAAACAGTTTGTCAATACTCTTTTCACATCTTCTGGACTCTATCACCCCATCCTTATCTTCCTCATGCACCCTACAATTTAGTCACACCAAACTCTTCTGCTTCTTATTTCTTGCTCTTATTCCTTTGCCCATATGTCTCTCTGCATAAAATGCTTGTGCTGAGTACTCTCTATTTACCCCTCCAGATCCACTTTTCACCCTTTGCCATCTGTTCTATACCCTCAGAGGCTGACCTTTATGGACTGTATTATCTGGCTCCCTTGCCCTCTGGCTTCTTTTTGGATATGGCCAGTGGGAGGCACTACCAGGAAATTGAAGATCTGAAGCAGACTGAAGTCTGGGTATTCATTCTCCTGGCTCCCTCTCTGTGAGGTTTCTGCAGGTTGGCTGAGTCCTTCTAGAAGGATGTACTGCAAGCCACAGACCCTTTTGGTTGGCCATCTTCTATAGCTACACCTACTGTCTCTGGGTTCCAGTAACTACTTCCTCCCTTTGGCCCTTCAGTTCTAAGGATGGTAAAGACTCCCTGGGGGTGCATCCTTGTGAGTTTTCCTTAATCCTGCTCACACTGTTGTAAACAGTCCCTCAACAAACTCCACTCACTTACCCTGTTTGAGTGTGCCATCTGTTCCCTACTGGGTTTCTGACTTCTACACTGCCCTTCCTTCCCTTGTCTCCTGGGTGAACTCCACCTTGTTCAGGCCCCAGCTCCTTTGTGAAGCTTTCTCAATTGCCCTTCTCCCTGCAAAACTTAGCTCTTCCCCCACCTCTTTAAGAACATTTCTTGCAGTATTCTGTGTTTGTTTATATATCTTTCTCACATAAGGTCTTGAGCTTCCTAAGGCAAGGAATGAGGCTTCTTCATCATTATTGTCTCAGCTTCTGGACAAATAGATGATGATTACATGTTTGTTATCTTTTTCTTTCTTTTTTTTTTTTTTTTTTTGCTGGGGGCTGGTGAAGTCAAGGGGAGGTATTTATTTTTATATTTATTTGAAATTATTTGATTTTGAAAAAAAATGCCTGCACTTTGTAAAACAATTACAACTAAGAGAAAAAGAGCAAAGTAAAAGTGAAAGTCTATCCTTCATATCCATGCTAGAGATAACCATGCTAATAGTTTGGGGTGTGCATCTTTCCAGTACTTTTTCTATGTACATAAAGGCATCAATTTATATAAACACAACATAGACACACATATTTCTCTGCACTATCTTTCTATGTCAGCCTATATAGGCATACAGAACCACTTCATTATTTTTTATGGATGCATTGTATTCCATTGCAGGTATGTACCATAATTTATTTAAGAAATCCCCTATTATTGAACATTTACAAAAAAAAATCCCAAACCTGTTGCTGTCAAGTCGATTCTGACTCATAGCAACACTATAGGACACAGTAGAACTGCCCCATAGGGTTTCCAAGGAGCGGCTGGTGGATTCAAACTGCCGACCTTTTGGTTAGCAGCCATAGCTCTTAACCACTGCACCACCAGGGTTCCACTGGATGTTTAGGTTATCTAATATTTTTCATGCAATGCAACTCAAAACAGAGACACACTGGATAAAATATAACCACAAAAATATGCAGTAGACCTGAAAAGTAAGAAAGAAAAACCCCTTGCTTCCAGAAACAAAAAGTGAACTCAAAATCACAGCAATGAGCATGAATTGAAGTTTCACAACTCACAGGGATAATGAATCCAGGTATATACCTTAGAGGCTGAGGTTTTAAGTCCTTTTTAGTACTTGGAATTGAGTTAGAACTGTGCTTCCTGCACAGAACAAGGAGCAGAAGAGAGCTGCCCCATCCATGAATAGGGACCAGATTTGTCAGATAGTCAGAAACATAATAATAACACATCTTATTTAGTACTTATTATGTGTCAGGCGCTATTCTACATGTTTTACGTTATTAACTTATTTTATTCTCTAAAAACTTCATGAGGTAGGTACTATTGTAATCCTCATTTTACAAATGGTGAATAGAAATTTTAAGTAACTTGCTTAAGGTCACACAGGTAGAAACTGGCAGATCTAGGCTTCAGACTTGGGCAGCCTGATTCCAAGATCCATGCTCTTAACTACTGCTATATTGTACTGCTTCTCCACAAACAGGATGCAGGCCATCTGCCCTAGAATGGAATGGAAATAAACTCATCCATAGAAAGTTTAGAACCCTCAACCTGAGCTATACACTAGTCTGAGACCCAAATTCATACTACCAACATACTGCAGAAACCCTAAGGTTAAGTACCTAACATACAGAGCTAGAAATAATAAAGGACTCTGGCAGAGGCAAGTAAAAAATTGCCCATACAGCCACCTCCACAACTCAGAATCAAATTCTCACAGAAGGATTCTCACAGAAGACAATTCCTGCAGAAGATAAGCTCACATGCAAAAACTATAAAGCACATGAGGAAACCCATCGCAATAAGAGTCAGTGTTGTTATTGTGGCTGTTAGGTGCTGTCAAGTCGGTGCCAGCTCATAGCAACCCTATGTACAACAGAATGAAACAGTGCCTGGTCCTGCACCACCCTCACAGTCGTTGCTATGTTTGAATCAGTAGGTACAAGAAATGAGAATTCAGTGCCAAAGAACTACAGATAATACAGAATTCTGAAAGAGACTTTAAAATAGTGTATGATTAAACTGTTCAAAGAGATAAAAAAGAACAGAATACATAAAGCAAGAGTATATATATATATATCAAAGAGAAATACTAGAAATGAAGACTATAGAAAATATGGAAAAAGTACTAGGATGAGCATTGAAAGATATTAAATCTAGTTCTGCTGAAGTGTTCAAAAGTCAATTGAGACGTTAAAGTACAAATGAGACATAAGTGAAGACAGGACTGGTGAAATAATAACTAGAACTGAGGTAATCAGAATACAGGACAGCGATATAAAAATGCTAAATATGAAAGAGAAATTAGGAGACACAGATGAGAGAATAAGAAGCTCCACTTATATCTAATAGAAGCTCCAGAAGGAAAAAATAGAAAGAGAAATGGCTGAGAATTTTTCCATAACTGAATAAGACATGAGTCCTCAGGTTGAAATCATGGACTTAGTACTAAGCTGAATAAATAAAGACAAATTTACATCCCCTGGATGCATTATAAGGAGCCCTGGTGGCACAGCGGTTAAGCGCTTGGCTGCTAACCAAAAGGTCTGCGGCTTGAACCCACCAGCCACTCGGTGGGAGAAAGATGTGGCAGTCTACTTCCTTAAAGATTTACAGCCTTGGAAACCCTATGGGGCAGTTCTACTCTGTGAATCAGAATTGACTCGAAGGCAATGGGTTTTGTTTGTTTTTTTTAGATGCATCATGGAGCCCTGGTCACACTATGGTTAAGCGCTCAGCTGCTAACTGAAAGGTCTGCGGTTCAACCCACCTAGTGGCTCCATGGGAGAAAAGACCCGGTGATGTGGTCCCATAAAGATTTTAGCCTAGAAAATCCTATGGGGCAGTTCTACTCTGCCCTACAGTGTGCTATGAGTCGGAATCGACTTGACGGCCCAAAACAACAAGAAACATTATGGTAAAAACACAGGTATCAAGAATAAAGGGAAAATCTTAAAACCTAGTAGAGACAAATAATGCTGCAAAGTATTTCTGTAGGACAGATTCTTAGAAGTGGAATTTCTGAATCAAGGGATATACACGTTAAAAAAAGAATGTATTTTAAATGAATGAGTGAGTGAATTAATGATCCAGTAGAGCCATTATTCCTCTCAATCTGGACTTGCTATTTCTTTTAGTACAGCCTCAGATTCCACCCCCAATCTAGCTATTTATTTATATATTTGCAACTGCATCACCACTATTGATTCATATTGAGCTTGAGGCCAATTAAAATCCCCAGGACTTTTGCAAATGAAGGGCTGTCAAATGAGGTCCTCTCTAGCGTGTACTTGGGCAATTAATTTTTAAAACTCAGATGCAGGACTATTCAGATATTAGAGAGATCCTTCAGAGCTGGAGCCATTAAAGAAGGTTTCATAAAGGAAGCAGGACTGAGGCTGATTAGCGTTTATTTTAGGTGGAGGGGACAGAGGAGGGCTTCTCGGTTTGTGGGATGGAGGTATAAAAGGTGATGAGGTGCACGAACAGGTCATAAGATAGGAAGTAAGTTTGGGGTGGACATGTGGAGGACCAGAGAATAAAGAGAGAAGGTTCAATAGACAGGCCAGATGAGACCAGACTACGGAGGGCCTAAAAAGCCAGGCAGAAGTGTTTGGATATGATACCATACATGGGCAATTGGGAGCCATTTCAGCCTTTTAGAAAGGAAGTTATGTGTTATCTGACCAGCCAAAGGAATGTTAACTAACCCAGGAAGGAGCAGGGAGACTGGCTGAAGTAATACACGCCCCTAGTTCTTCTCCTTCTGAGTTACTGGGCAAGTTATCCGGAGAAGCCTTCAAGCTCCGCAAACAGCTCATGGACACTAGGGTGACTTGATGTTGAGCCATCCGACTAATGAGAACTATACGTAATAAAATAGCCGTGGCAAAACTAAAAGTGGTGGTTAGGAAGAATAGATTAATAGCAAATTTAAGATGCTTTGCAGCTAAGTGGAAATTATAGGAAAGTATGACACTGGGTCCAGGGAAATAAGAGACAGAATGGGAGAGTAGAAAACACACTGGAATAGGCACCTGAAAGCCTTAGCTCTAGTCCTAGCTCCACCTGCCACTAACCATGTGACCTTGTACAGATGGCTTAGACACCATTCAGTTTCCTCATCTGCAAACCTACTAGTATATAAACTCTACAAGGCTAGTAACCAGACCTACTTTGTTTACTTCTGTATCGCTAGCCCTTAGCACAGGGCCTGGCACATAGTAGGGGCTCAGTAAGTATTGGCTAATTGGATGAGCCAATGACTGAAGGCACTAATGCCTGTCCTGTCTGTCTCATAGAGTTACTGTGATATTCAAATGAGATTAAAAAACCAAACCAAACCAAACCCGTTGCCATTGAGTCGATTCTGAGTCATAGCAACCCTATAGGAAAGAGTAGAACTGCCTCCATAGGCTTTCCAAGGAGCGGCTGGTGGATTCGAACTGCCGACCTTTTGGTTAGCAGTTAAAACACTAAGCAATTCTATGGTAAAATACTACAGCTGTGAAGGCTAGTTACAGGACTTTAAGGGTGAAATGATAAGTGGGCTAATTTCAAGTTTTCTTAGCATGGGAAGTAAGAAAAATAGTGACAGTACAAGACACTTCAAGTGATTTGCCCAATTTAAGAAACATATCGTGTTCTGTATCACGTTCTGCTGCTTGCACTCAGTGTGTTAATGATAGAGATAATAATGATGTTAATAGTTACCATTCATTGATTGCATACAATGTACAGTGTCCTATCCCTCTCCTTAAAAATACCCTGCAAAAACAGTAATAACATTTCCATTTTACCAATGAGAAAACTGAGGTTCAGAAAGGTTAAATGACTTGCTTTAAAATCATGGTGAGGAAATTGTAGAACTAGAAATTTTATCTTAAGTCTGTTTGACGCTAAGGCCAGTGGGAGGAAACAGATTTCTTTACACCATAAGGATGACCTTGCTAAGAGACAGAGCAGTCCAAACATGGAATGGGCTGCCTCCAGAGCTAATGAGTTGCTCATCACTGGCAGCGGGAACACTACATAATTTGCAGGGCACAGTGCAAAATGAAGTGTTTGCGCTCCCATTAAGCCCGCCCTGATTGGAAGTTTTCAAGCAGAAGTTAGCCAACCTCTAGGTAAGGATGATAGAGTAAGGAATCAATGTTAGCTGAGGCACCAGACCAGATGACCTTAATCTGAGTTTGTACTCTATTAACCCAAAAGGGTTAGGGCCAGGTCTTCGAACGGGTTCATTCTGGTTCAAACCCCTGCTGAGAATTTGCATTTCTAACAAGTTCCCAGGAAGTTATACATAAGAATCACCTGGGGATCTTGTTTAAATGTAAATTTTGATTCAGTATATATGGGGGTGGAAATGTAAATTCTCAGCAGGGAACTTATTAGAAATGCAAATTCCCAGCAGGGATTGGAACCAGAACGAACCCTGTTTGAAGCCCTGGTTAGGGCAGCTTTCCAAGATGGCTGACATGACATTTTAGAGGTCTTCAGATGAGGGAGAATTCTGCAAGATGACTCAGCGAGATCCATGGTCCTACGATCATCTGGGGGTACTGAACACATGCTCTGCCCTGTGAGGCAGCACAAGCACTCAGGAGAAAACAAAAACTCTTCGTGGTGGTGAGGCACAATGGAAAGAACCAGGGCTTTGGGGTCAGACAGATATGGGTTCAAAATCCTAACTCTGCTACTTACTAACTAGGTGTGTACCTTTGAATAGGCCTCTTAAACCTCTCTACAATTGTTCCCTAATCTGAAAAATAATAATAGTACTTGCCTTGCAGGGTTGTGGTGAGGTTTCAAATGAGATGACGCAAGTTAAGTGGCGGCATTGATAAGCCCTCAGTAAATGTTAGCTTTAAAAAAAAATAAAATTTGTGGAGGCAGTATGACGTTTGGTCATTGGCCACCCCTTGAGCACTGAAAGGTCCAGTAGACAATTCTGCCAGACCCACCTAAGGACACAGAAACCCCTTCTCACTCTAGGCCTCCTAACCATAGTGGAGTGGTGGTGATGGGCTGTGGGTGAAGGTGGAGTGGGGCCACTAGTAGACAGAAATAATAATGAACCTTCGAAGGGTATAGGACTCACAAAGTTTTACCCTAGTAGTCCAGACACTCCCTCACAGAAGAGGTCTGTTTAAATCCAATCTTAGAATCCTGCCAGGGAAGTGTTTTACCTAGGTTGACTTTTCACAGGATCAGAGCTAAGAATAAAATTCACTCCTGACCGATCAGCAAAGATACATGCATTAACCACTTGTGGAATAAACAAGAACCTTAACACCTCTCTATTTGTCTGAAAGACTCCTGTCCCACCTCTTCAAAATTCTGTGAAATGGCCTGCATAGCCAAGCTCAGATGCCCACAGTTTTCCAGGAACTTCATTGTCCTTTACGCAGTACAGAAAGAATGGTGTGAGAACTAAGGGAACATTGCAGTAAATCAATGAATGGCTTGGCTTGCTTTCTTTCTTTTTAAATAAAAACAAACACCCAAACCAAACCATTAATTAGCTGGGCAAAAGGCTGGAACTGTTATATACTAATTCCCTGCCATGTCCACGTGCTACCCAGCATTTTCTTACTCAGGATGGGTGGAACATTTCTTTTGCTTTTGTTTGGGATGGGGGTGGGGGTGGAAGAAACGTTTTTATTTAGCCTTGGGCTCAACTCGTAACTTCTCTTTCCACTAGATTGCATAAGCCATACATCTGCACACATTTTTTATTTTTACAGGGAGTCTTGATTTTTAATATCTACTTCCACCCCAATACTGCTCCACTTCGGCCTTTTCTACTGGACCCTAATTTCCTTGTGGACATTCATTTTGAAATCTTGTGTACTTATTTTGCCCAATTTCTTTGGCTACAAGGCACAGCTTTAGGGCCATAAATATGAAATATTGCCATCCTGACCTATGTTGTGGGGTGAGGGTGAGGAGGCCCTTAATGTCAGAGGGAGAAACAGAGTAGGTCATGGAAGTTCATTGAATAATTACTCGTTTTAATAGATGTTCATTTTCTTTCACATCTCTTCCCTTCCTTCCATCCCCTGGGCCACTACCCTAGTTCAGCTCTTTGTCTGCTCTCTCCTGGACTTTGCAATAGCTTCCTAACCAGCTGCACCATATCCAGTCTCTCCCTTTCCAAACTGTCTTAAACATAGCTACCACTCATCACTCTAAACTACAGCTCTTGGTTAAAGATCCTTAGTGGGTCCGCCTTGCCTAATGAGTAAGACACAAACTTCCCATCCTGGCATTCAAGTCTCTCCACAATTTTGTTTTCCTCTACCTTTCTTTCCAGTCTTCTCTCCCATTACTCTTGTGCACATAACTTTGGCTTCAGCCAAACTTGACCACTCTTTGTTTCCTGAACACACCCTATGTTTTGCTGCTTGAGTTTTTCTTCTACCTGGAATCAGCTTCTCTTCATAGAGCTCTGTTCACCATCCTACTCGTTATTGAAAGCCCATGTCAAATGCCACCAAATTCATGAAGCCTTTCCAAGATCCTTCAGCTAGATATGATCTTTCTTTTATCTGAACTTTCACGGCACTTAGCATTTCTTTTATGGCACTCATCATATGGTGCTTATTGTGGTTATATGTGTAATAAATGATAATAACATATTTTTTAATGCTTACTGTGTCTCAGACACTCTGCTAGCTGCTTTTTAGGTATTATGTATGTCACAGGTTCTCACATTTTTGGCCCCCAGAACCATTGTTGTTGTTAGGTGATATTGAGCTTGTTCTGACTCATAGTGACCCCACATGCAACAGAATGAAACACTGCCCAGTCCCGCACCACCCTCAAAATTGTTGTTATGTTTGAGCCCATCATTGCAGCCGCTGTATCAATCTATCTCATTGAGGGTCTTCTTCTTTTTCACTGACCCTCTACTTTACCAAGCATGATGTCCTTCTCCAGGGAATGGTCCCTCCTGATAACATGTCCAAAGTACCTGAGACAAAGTCTTGCCATCCTTGCTTCCAAGGAGCATTCAGGCTGTACTTTTTCCAAGACAGATTTGTTGGTCTTCTGGCAGTCCATGGTATATTCAATATTCTTCACCAACACCATAATTCAAAGGTGTCAATTCTTCTTCGGTCTTCCTTATTCATTGTCCTCAGGACCTTTACATGCTTAAAAAAAGTACTGAAGACTTCACAGAGCTTTTTCTTATGTGGGTTATATTTATCAGTATTTACCATATTAGAAATTAAAACTGAGAAATTTTAAAGTATTTATTTATTATTTCATTAAAGTAGTTGTATTAAAGCCATTACATAGGTTAACAATAAATATTTTTATGAAAAATACTATATTTTCCCAAAAAAATTAGTAAGAAGAATAGCACAGTTTTCCAATTTTGCAAATCTCTTTTTTTTTGTTGTTGTGAAAATATAGATAACACAACACAAGTCTCTTCTTAATATCTAGGTTAATAGAAGATCACTGGATTCTCATATTATTTTTGCATTCAATCTGTTACTATATCACACGTCATGTGGCCTCTGAAAAACACTGTACACTTACAAGAGGATGAGAATGAAAAAAGCAAAACAGGTCTTAAAATTTTTATGAGAAGAGTTTTGACCTCACAGATCCCCCACGGGTCCTTGAACCACACTTTGAGAACTGCTGACCTACATTAAAGAGCTAACATATATAAAGTGCTTAGAACAGTGCCTGGCACATAGTAAGCAGTATATAAGTGTTTGCTATTATATTCCTCAATCCTCACAACACTCCCCCCACCGTGAAGTAGGTGCTATTATTATCCCCACTTTACAGATGGGGAAATTAAGGCACAGGGAAGTTAAGTAAATTGGCCACTGTTATGCAAGTTAGTAACAGGCAGAGGCAGAGCCATGATTTGAAGTCACTTAATATTTCCCCAGCACCTGGGTTCTTAAGCACTATGCTAGACTGTCTCCCCAACTACTCAGTGAAGGAGTTAAAAGCAAGGACCATGTTTTGACATCTCTATATCCCCGGGATCTGACTCACAACCCATTGAACTTTGAGTAATCTTGGCATTCATGAATGGCCATTAGGCAGACAGGTTCTAAAAGTTAAATCCCGAGGGTGATGAAATTGACCTTAAAGGTCCTGGGAAGGTCAGAATGTTAAGGAGGAGAAATCCATGGACTTTGGAATCAAACAGACGTGGATGGGTTCAAATATCAGTTCTGCTACTTCCTAGCTGTGTAACCTTGGTCTGGTTATTAATCTATTTGAGCCTTGGTTTCCTCTTTTGTAAAATGGTAATAATAACCTTTCTCACAGACTGTTGTGAGGATTAAATGTGATAATGTATGTAAAGCACCTGATAGATAAGAGATGCACAGTAGCAGTTTAGTTTGCTTTATTCTTCTTTGACCTCATGGTATGTAAATTCCATGAGGGCAGGGAGTTTTGTCCCTTTTGTTCACTGCTATATCACAGAGCCCACAACAGTGCTTATTATTTATTCAATAAATAAATGAATGAATGAATGACTTCTCCTGTGTGGGCTAGCACAGTACAGGGTACATACAAGGTGTCTTAATATATGATGTTGAATTTATTGAATTGAATAGTAGTGCTGGTTAGAGGGAGCCCTTGTGGCACAGTGGTTAAGAACTTGGCTGCTAACCAAAAGGTCGACAGTTCGAATCCATCAGCTGCTCCTTGGAAACTATATGGGGCAGTTCTACTCTGTCCTATAAGGTCACTATGAATTGGAATCGACTCGAAGGCAATGGTTTTTTTTTTTTTATTTTGGTTTACTGATTAGAGCAATTATAGTTTCCCCAGGCCATTTCATTTCCATCAATAATAACTACTTATGACGACCCCATGGTGGGTATGATTATGTCCACAACTGCCAATCAGCTGTCAGTTGGGCATGCCCTGGGAGCTACCTAATTCCCTTCTGTGAATTTTTCTCTGGGAAGCCACATTTGAGTGGTCCTAAGAGACACTGAAATGGCAGCTGCTGCCCCCATGGTTGGCTCTGCCAGTCTGGTGGAACAGGGACCCCTCCTGAAACAAGCGCAGCTTCTCTGTGCTCCCTGCTCACTCAGGCTCTCTGTTCCCATGCTTTTTCCCATCACACAGATGAAGTTTTGAGGCCCCTGTTTAGTTTTCTCTTAACAACAGGCTTGCTCTTTCACGATATTCTATATCATATCACCTCCCCCCTGTTCACTACACCTTTGAAGTGCTCTCTAGTGTTCCATTCTCGATTGCTTTCCATTTCTATGATAGCTTTTAGGGAGAGCCTTTATGTGGCCTACTTCTTTAGTTAATGATTTGATGAGATTCTGATTTTCATCTGATATTAATTCTTTCTCCACGAGGGACAAAAAAAGGACCTTGCTTTCAGCTGTTCTTGTTAAATGGTAAGTCACAGAAGTCTTCTGTCAGGCTGCTGCCTTCGTGTCAAGAGACTCTTCACTTTCCCTCAGTGACGTCTTGTGACTTCAGAACTAGAGAACATGCAGACCATCACGACTGTCTGCACAGTCTTCTTTTTCTCCTCTGGGTCCATTCTGGGCCTTCCTCAGAGTGACTCAACTTCCCTGACATTTGATTTTTTACCTATTTTGAAAACTAGTCTTGTTTTCTCAACTCCCTCTGAAATATAGTTGCTGAAGTAAACACACACTCCCCTCCAATACACACATGCTCTCTCTCACACACACATATATGTACACATGTGCACACACAAACATACTCTTGAGGGGTAGGGAGGCAAAAATATTATTTTTCATTTACATAGACTCCCAATACTGATGAATTAAAAAATCTGGGTTTCTTAACTTGAAATGCATGAGTCTCCTTCCAATGGTCTGTGGACTCTCTGAAATTTATCCATTCAATAATTTATTGAGCATCTACTACGTGCTGGGAATCCCTGGGTGGTGTAAATGGTTAACGCATTTTTCTGCTAACCAGAAGTTTGAAGGTTCGAGTTCACCCAGAGGCATCTCGGAAAAAAGTCCTGGTTATCTACCTCCAAAAAATCAGCCATTGAAAACCCTATGGAGCACAGTTCTACTCCGATACACATGGGTTCGCCATGAATCAGAGTGGACTTGACGGCAACTGTTTTTTACTATGTGCTGGGCACTGTGGTAGGCTTATCTGTCTATGTCAAAAAATTTGATCCTCACCGTAACTTTTGAGATTATTATGATCCTCATTTACATATAAGAAAGCTGAGTGTCAGTGAGGAGAAATGACTTGCCCAAGAACACCCAATCACTAAGTAGCAAAGCTGAGTTGAAAGCTAAGTCTGATTCCTTATTACCATCAAGCCTCCCAGGCTGAAAGGAGCAGTTGGCATTCCAACAGATGGGAATGGGGCAGGGTGGGAAAGCCAGAATGATCAAATGGTATGAATAAAGGCACAAACATGGGAAAAGATAGCTACACATAGGATAGTGGTAGGAGTTACGTTTGCAAAATTACCTCGAGGACAGAACATACAAGGCCTTGAATAGCAGGCTTAGAAATTTAAACTTCTTTTTATTCGCCTGAGAGAACAATGAGAGATTTTGAAGTATGACAATGACATAATTAGGTATGTGCATTAGGAAGATTAATCTGATTCAGGTCTGAATCCCTGGCTCCTCTATGCTGTTGATAGTATTCAAACAAAATTCTTTGCTTAGAATTCTTTATTCACACAAAGCCTATGCTTTGGTCAGAATTCTCTCTTTGTTTTTAAATAACTTTAGTGCCAATTCAGAAGGCCATGTGTAAAAAACATAGAGAGAAGAAGCAAACCACACACAAACACAAGATAATTATGTACAAGCCTGGGAAGAAAAGAGCACAGTGGGTCATGACGAACTTTATTGAACAGAGTATGAGTAAGCAATGTCCCCATTGTAAAGGAAAAAAAAAAAACAGCAACAAAAACACCACCATCAACATGAAGCAAAGGCAGCCAGGATCTGGGAGACATGAATGAGGGTTATGAAAATGGTACCTTCAGACCCTGGTTAGATAAGTGCTTCCAAATCTAGTGCCTCTTCATTATTTTTTTATTGTGCTTTAGGTAAAAGTTTACAGAGCAAAGTAGTTTCTCATTGAACAATTAATACACATATTGTTTTGTGACATTGATTGCTAACCCTGTGATGTGTCAACACTGTCCCCTTCTCGACCTCGGGTTCCCCGTTTCTATTCGTCCAGCTTTCCTGACACCTCATGCCTTCTTGTCCTTGCCCCTGGGCTGGTGTGCCCATTTAGTCTCATATACATGGTTGAACTACGTGTGTTATTTTTGTTTTATTTTTTTTGTTGTTGTTGAGAATATACACAGCAGAAAATACACCAATTAAACAGTTTCTACATGTACAATTCTGTGACATTGATTACATTCTTTGCATTATGCAACCGTTTTCACCCTTCTTTTCTGAGTTGTTCCTCCCCCATTAACATAAACCCATTGCCCCCTAAGTTTCCTATCTAATCTTTTGAGTTGCTGTTGTCAATTTGATCCCATATAGATCTTAAAAGAGCACAGTGCTCAAGGAAGACATTCTTTACCCGATTCATCCTCTTAAAAGAACAGAAAGGAAACTACAAAAGGGGGTAGGGGAGAGCCATGTTGTTGAACACTAGACTAAATGAGGAAAAATAAAAAGAAAGTAAGAAGGGAGGGTACAACCCATGACTGGTTTTAGTGTATCAACCCAGTTGGACAACAAAGGCAAGCTCACTATCCTTAGAAGGCCACACAGAGAGTAGGTAAGTGTTGTAAACAAAGCTCCTACTTGTACTTAGTTTATCAAATTAGTTGGCTATCGCCTAGAGTCCTCTCTCCTTCTCCCTCCTCTTTTTCATTAAATTGGTCTTCAAACGCCTGTAAGTCTACCTCAGAAGGGTATCCTGAATCAAGGCTCTTCTCCCCATTCCCACTGACTGGGCCATTATGCTAATTAAGTTCCATGTCCTCTCTCACCTGGACTAGGCTACCTGCCTCTAGTTAGTCTCTTCCTCTCTCATTCAGGCTTCAGTCTGCCTCAGGAGTGAGTGTCCTAATACTCCCCTGCTTATAAACCTTCTTTGGTGGCCCATTGACTATAGGATACAATAGAACCCCCTTAGTTTTCCATAATACAGTGGCAAAGGAACCAAAGGACTCCCTCAGGCCCATGGATGAAGAGATGATTAAGGAGCTATGTCTGGAATGAGAAACTCTTGAAACAAGCCAGCTAATGGCTTCTTCCTCCTGGTCTCAGAACCACCCCTCTTCCCGAGTGTGTGTGTGTGTGTGTGTGTGTGTGTGTGTGTGTGTGTGTGTGTGTACGGAGAGTGAATGAGTACTGAGTAACTTATGCTTGCATCTGGAGTCTCTGAGTGGTGCAATGGTTAATGCGCTCAGCAGCTAACCAAAAGGTTGGAGGTTCGAGTCTACCCAGAGGCACCTTGGAAGAAAGGCCTGGTGGTCTACTTCTGGAAAATCAGCCATTGAAAACCCTATGGAGCGCAGCTCTACTCTGACATACATGAGGTCGCCGTGAATTGGAATCCACTCTACGCAACTAGTATGCTTGCATCCAACCTAAGGATAGATTGAAGATGGTTGTCTGTCCCTCTCTCAATTGAATATATGAGAGTTCTGCTCCTGGGAGTCTTCCCCATTATAATCTCCTTTCCCACCAGGACCCATCTCCGTTCCAAAGAGTACATCCTTCAACCCTCATGCTCCAAGAACTCTTACCCTTGCTTAGCAAAACTCATTTCCCAAGCTTAGAGAAAGGAAAGGAACCCTTTTAAAAATCAGAGCTAGATAAAAAGGAGGGAGACTCTCACAATAGATATTATCTGAGAGCGCATCTTTATTCATTTTTCCACTGTTCATAAGGCCCTTGACTCTCTGATTACCCAGCTTCTCCAGTCTCATCTTCCACTCTCACTGCTTCTTCCCACCCTTCACAATCCCAACATACCCTAGACTTCAGTCATACTGAGCTTTACAACATTCCTCAGATAAACCAGACCTTTGCAGTTCATGCACATACTGTTCCCGCTTGCTCCTCTTATCTCACCAGTAAATTCCTACTCTCCTTTGAGACCCTGCACAACTGTTGCTTCCGCTCTGAAACCTTTCCTGTCTGCCCCAGATAGAATTAATGGCCTCCTCCTTTGGGTTCCCATAGCATTTTATTCATACCCTTATTATAGCATCATCCATATCAGGGCAAATCAATGTAAAAACTAAAAGGATGGACTCTGGAGACAAACTACTGGGGTTTGCATGCACTTCTAAGCTATAGGATGTTGGGCCAATTATTTCACCTCTCTTTTGCCTCACTGTCTTCACCTGTAAAGTAGAATAAATGAGATAATACTTGTAAATGTATTTACCATTGTAAATGTTAAATAAATATTGTTGTCATTGTTTTTATTAGGTGCCAACGAGTTGGTTCTAACTCATAGCGACCCTATAGGACAGAGTAGAACTGCCCCATAGGATTTCCAAGGAGTGGCTGGTGGATTTGAAGTGCCAAACTTTTGGTTAGCAGCTGAGTTCTTAACCACTATGCCACCAGGGCTCCTTTAGCCATGTTCATCTCTTCTATTGTATTGTTAAGTTCCACTTGTATTATCTTTATTGTAGTATTATTTAATTTTTCCTGTGTTTATATCTTATTTCCCAAGCCAGTTTTTAAGTGTTTTGAGGACAGGACACTTGTACTACCCTCAGTCCCTGAAATGTCTTGTATAATATGGGCTCATTAAATATGTATTGGAAGCAGTATATTATAATGGAAAAAACACTGCAGTCTGAGAGATTTAAGTTTGAATCCTGACTCCGTTCTTAGTTGTTGTGTGATCTTAATCTCTCTGAAGTTTCCACATCTGTGAAATGGGGATGGTAATACAATGAAACCTGTGAGACCTGGGACTCAACATAACTGCTTTCTGCCTTTTACAGGGTGCAGTCTTACCCCTTTCCTTCATTCTCTATTAGTGGAAAATATCTGAGTTTTCCTTCTCTGACAGGTTTCCCCCTTATGCAGGTTCTGGCTTTCACAGGTTTACTGTATTAGTACCTTCCTCATAGGGATGTTGTAAGGATTAAATAAGTTAGTACATATAAAACCTGGTAAGTGCTCACTATGTTGTTGTTATTATCATCTTTGTACCTCTTTGCATTTAGCTTAATAAATCCTTGTACCTGAATGAGTGAATGAATGAACCGACTTATCTTCTCTTGAAACTTGGGGACCAAAAGGATCTGGGCAGATAGCAAAACTCCATTTACTCCTAGAAATCGAGAGGAAAATGTGAGTCATCTCCATTCTGTTTCATGGGTCACTTTGAACCGGGGCAGCATTCTCCAGAAGGCAACAGACATGGCCAGCTGAGTCACTATAATATCCCTTCTGTAAGAACTGGCCTCCACTCCTCACCATAGCTCATTGGACACAGTCCTTCACATACTGTACTAGGTGCAAGGTGCATACTATTCCTGCCATGGACAGAAGAAAGTGCTGCAAACTTAGTACAGAGCTAGAGTATCTATGAGTTCACTCTTGCTTTTTTTGTAGTCCCTTCCCTTTTATTTGTTAATCAACTTTCTCTACACCCACATCCAGCATAGTCCAAGTCTGCACAGAGAAGACACTTTCAAAGTGTGAGACTCCACCATGGCTACAGCAGAATAATAGAGAAATGACAAGTGTTGACTACTTAGGTCCAATACAGCACTGTGTTAAAGAACATAACACTCTAGAGCCAGACAGCCTGGATTTGAATCCCAACTCCACCACTTACCATCTGTGAGACTTTTGGTAAATCACTTAACATTTGTGTACCTCAATTTCTCCATCTGTCAAATAGGGATAATAACAGTACCTACCTTCTAGGGTTTTTGTGAAGACTAAATGAGTTAATACATCTAGAACATGTAGAAGAGTGTCTGGCACATAGTAGGTGCTGCAAAAATATTAGCTATTATTATTATTATTATTTTAGCATCTTTATTGAGATATAATTTACATACAATAAAATCATGAAATTCACCCCATTTAAATAGTACAGTTCAGTTTTTTTAGTATATTCACAGTTATGCAACCATCACCGCAATCAAATTTTAGAATATTTTTATCACTCCAAAAATGAACCCTGTACCCATTAGCAGCCATTCCCCAATTCTGCACCTCCAACCTCAGTCCCAGGTATCCTCTAATATACTTTCTGTCTCTAGATTTGCCTATTTTAGACATTTCATATAAATAGAATCATATAACATATAGTCTTTTGTGACTGGCTTCTTTTACTTAGCATAACGTTTTCAAGGTTCATCCATGTTGTAACACAGATCAGAATTTTTTTCCTTTTTATGGTTGAATAATAGTTCATTTATGGATATACCACTTGTTGTTTATTCATTGATCAACTGATGGACATTGGTGTTGTTTCCATCCTTTTGCTATTATGAATAGTGCTGCCATAAACATTCATGTGCAAGTGTTTGTGTAGACATATATTATCAATTCTCTTGGGTATATACCTAGGAGTGGATTCCTGGGTCACATGGTAAATTTATGTTTAACTTTTGGAGGAACCACTGAACTGTTTTGCACAGCAGCTGGACCCTTTTTCATTCTCACCATCAGTATATGAGGGTTCCAATTTCTCCACATCCTCACCAACACTTGTTATTGTCTGTCTTTTTGATTATAGCCATCCCAGAATGTGAGAAGTGGTATCTCATTGTGATTTTGATTTGCATTTCCCTGATGGCTAACGACGTTGAGCATCTTTTCAAGTGCTTACTGGCCATTCATATATCTTCTTGGGTGAAATGTCAATTCAAATCCTTTGCCTATTTTTAAATTGGGTTATTTGTCCCTTATTATTGAGTTGTAATAGTTCTTTATGTATTCTGGATACAAGTCCCTTGTCAGATGTATATTTGCAAATATTTTCTCCCATTCTGTGGGTTGTCTTTTCACCTGCTCGTAGCTACTACTATTAAATGTAAATTTATAAGTTCACAAGTGATAAAGAGCACAGACTGTATTAGAGAGGTGGAGATCTAGAAAAATCAGCTGAGAGATAGCCTTAGGTACACTACCCTGCTCTACTGCTCTCCTTTTAAATTAAATCCAAAACAGTTCAAGCTTCTACTCTGTGCCAGGCACTGTGGGGAATAAGATCTGGCCTCTATCCTCCAAGAGCTTACTAACTCAGAGGTAAGAGAAGATGCAAACATGTGGAAACTTAAATAATTATAACATGTTTAAATAGCAGTTCAACACCACAATAGAAAAGATGCCACAAGGCACTGTATAATTAATTGCCAAATGAATTGCATGGAAAATAATTGTTATGGGAGCTCAAAGGAGGGAGAGAGCACTTGGGGCTGGGGTGGTCAGGGAAAGCTTTAAGGAGGAGGATTTCTAAATGGTCTGTAATTGACTGCAGTGATGCCTGTGTAATACCGAACAAAGACTCAAAGAGAAAAAAATATTGACTCAGTTTGAGGTGAAGCATTTTAATGATTAAACTGATTACACCATTTCATTTCGGCCTCTGCAGAAATCCCCATATTCTCATCTTCCCTATAAAGACTTACATGGCTTCTGTCTAGCCTAAAGGTCACAAATCAGCAACTTATATGCCACATCTGGCTCACAAACACATCTTGTTTTGTCCAGTTTTAAAAAAAAAGGAATTAGTTACCAAAAAATTTTTAATGTGCAAATTTCACATAAAATATGTATTTACAGTTTTTCTAGAAAAATCAAAAGACCTGGTAACCTTGGGTTGGAGCATGTACTCTCTAGGGTCATGGCCTATTTCATGCTTGTTTGCACCTGTAGACTTTTCAGTTTGAGACTTCCTGGAATCATAGAGCTTAGATCGAGGTATCTCAAGTGTTTAGATTCCCTGCCTTTGGGGGAAGAATATCAACTAAAACTCATAGAAGTTGTGACCTGCCCAGGTCACAGATCTATTAAGTGGAAGAGGGAGAACTAGAACCCGTGTTTTCTATTTCTCAACTCATTATGGTTTCAACAGTATATCTTTCCAGTCTAGGTGCATATTGTTTAGTAGCATTCTCTTGGCAGTTTCCAATCATTGCTTTGTGTTGTTGGACAGCTTTTGCTAGGACAGTCATATCTCTCAAAGTACATTTTAACATCCCAGATTGCAAGGAGGCCCACATAATGTTCTTCTATGAAAACCCATAACATTTAATAGGTGTTTAGTAAGTATTTGTTAACTTATAGATCAATAGGATTGTGAAGAAATCATTGTGCAACCTTCCTTAAAACCTTGGGTGTATTAAAATGTGCTTATTGTTAAGAGACAAATATGACTGATACTTTTGCAATGACTTGGTGGGGCAAGCTCCTTGGAGCTGATAGCCTGGCTGAAGGATAATCTTTACATATTTCATGCAAAGCTTTTCATCCTAAACTGAATACATTAAAGAAGGAATGAGTGGTTCATTTGCCAAAGGAACGCTTTTCTGCTCTGGGAAGGGACAGAGAGGGAACTATTATGCAAGCACACGTCCCTGGGATGTACGTTACTTTATCTTGGCTGTTTTCTGAGTGATAAGAGGAAAGGTGAAGTAATAGCAGTTGTAGGGAAAGTGATTTAAAGTCTTGCCTTAGAAGACCAATGATTCTCAAACTTGAGAGGGCATCAGTATCACCTGCAGGACTTGTTAAAACACAGATTGTGGGGGACCTGTCCCCAGAGTTTCTGATTTGATTAGGTCTAATGTGAGTGGGATTCCCCAAATTTGCATTTCTAAAAAAGTTCCCAGGTGATGCTGATGTTACTGGTCCAGGGACCACACTTTTAAGAACCCATTGTCTTTAGAGAGTAGTTAGATCTGAGCAATGATCAGCAACTGGAAGAAAAAAAAATGACCAACCAAGGGTGAAAGCATGTGATGTATACAGTGTGGAGAGCGCGAACTGGCCCGGGAACCAGAAGAGCTGGATTCCAGTACCAGAGGTGTCCTCTTAAGCAGTTTTCAGAGCATAGTAAGTATAGTTTAACCCGCATGTCCCTGATTTATATTACAAGGGTTTCCCAAATTGTTCACTATGGAGCACTACAAGATGTTAATAGGCATTCAATGGGGGGAAAAAGGAATTTATAGTCAAATAAGATTGGAAAATTTTGAGTTAAATCAAATAGAACAGGGTTCTTTACTGCAAGATTTCTCAGAAACTTTAAAAATGCTAATATGCACTGCAAATTTCCTAGGGGAGAGAATATGCAGCATTTCTCAGACTTCATTAATCAAGGATCTTTTATTAACACCTGGCTGGTTTTCTGTAGAACGTGGCTTAAGAAAACCAAAAAAATCAAACCTATTGCGGTCAAGTCGATTCTGACTAATAGCAACCTTATAGGACACAGTAGAACTGCCCCGTAGGGCTTCTAAGGATCGGCTGGTGGATTCGAACTGCTGACCTTTTGGTTAGCAGCCAAGTTCTTAGAACATGGCTTAGACCACATTTATTGGTTTACAATCCAGGCTGCCAAAATATTTTATCAGTGGGTGCGGCTGCTTGTAACAATAGAAATAGCACTGGACTGGGAGTCAAAAGGCCTGGGGTTTTGTCCTGTTTCTGACACTTAATTTTGTCTCAAGTTGACTTGTTCTCATGAAGATAGGTGTAACTGAAATTTATCATTCCTTTGCAAATGGTGGCAGCCGGTAGCCTCAGCCAAAAACACGTTTTATCTAGAATTCACTGTGTCCTCAGGGGTATTCAATCTTTGAAGCCAGAAGGGTGAGAAGCTTTATGTTGAGGATACGATAGGAAGGGAGGGAGGGAGGGAGGGAGGAATAAGGAAAGAAGGGAAATATGAAAAGAAGAGAAAGTCAGATCTTTGCAGACCTTGATTCCAACTGGAATGAACCGGCTGAGAAGCATAGACACATCTTGTGCTTATTTGATTCCTGGCTCCCAGATAAAGTTTTGTTTCACCAAGGACACTGAGTCCACTTGTTTGTTTACCACAGAGCATTGGAAGTGTGTCTGTCCCCCAATTAATCAGTAGTTGCTTTTTTTTTCCCCCACTGGAAGAAAATACAAACTCAGAGAAACATTGCAAGTTGTATGTAGCAGGATGCCACAAAATATCTATATTGATATGTAGATAAAATACATGCCCACATTAAACAGTCATTTGAAAAGAAACTGATGGCCTTTAAGGTTCAATTAATACTGGCTGAATTTGTACAAGGTACATAAATATATGTAACACGGAGCCCCTTGAAGTCCTGTGGTGAAAACATCATTTGAACACAAGGGTTAATTCAGGTAAAAAAAAGAAATCTTCACTAGCTTTCTGCCTTTTTTTTAAATTTCAAAGCGAAGATATTTAATTGCATAGAAAATATATATTCTAATAACTGTTTACCTATTTTTTGCATAGAGGAATGGGAAAATGTTAACTAAAATGCCAATGGCTGGCATATTTGAGAAACAGCAACTTAGAAATAGCTTTTGAATGTTTTATCTTCAAATCAGATCTGTGTATATCTCGAAGTTAGGTGAACTGAATGTGCCCAAAGGGCCTCAGGGAACATCCCACTGCTGTAGACCCAAAAAGCACAGGGCTCAATAGGAATTGCATTTGCTATCATACAGCAGAATAGAGATGGCTCTGTCAGGTTCTCAAACCGTGTCTAGCTTCAGGAGGGCTTGAGCTGTATTGACTGAATTGTCTGATCACTCTAGCCAAGCAGCTGATTAATCCAGTTAAACAACCTTATCAGTCAAGTCAAGAAGGTGAAATTGTTTTTTAATCTAGATTTTGACCTTAAGGGTTTTCAAGAAAGAAGCTTCCTGCCTGAGCCTCCCTTGTAAACCCCTTCTGCAGTATGCCTCTCTTTCCCATGACTATTGAGCATGATTTCCTCTTGAACTAGCTCCAATGGTGAACAGCAGCTGGTTGTCACTCTGTATACTCACTTTTTGTCAACTGAATCATGGTTATTCAGTGTAGCCTCAATTTCAAAAGGAACCTGGTTCACTCTGGGATGAGGAGTGGGGAGAATCATTTTGAAGCTCTTTCTCCTTGCCTATTTCCTCCCTTCTATAATTTTTAGTTGCTTCCTATTGACCTGCAGTTTAAAATTGTGTGCTAAAAGCTCTGCTCTTCCATGCTGCCTTTCAGTGTTTCTATTGAGCTTTTCTGAGTTTGCTTTTATAAAATGAAATTCCCTTGTTTGGTTTTCCCCACATTCACAGTGAGGCTCTGAATGTCCACTAATATAATTCAGAGCTACAATCGAACAGTGTATTAAGAGTACATGTGATGGCCACGTGGGTCCTGGCCTGCTGAAATTCATGGGCGAGTCATTGTTTCCCCAACCATTGTGCTCAGGGGCACCAGTCTATGGTGAACACGAATTAATAAGTGCTGTTTTAGACTAAATATTTTTCTGATAAGTGGTGACTTCCCTCCCTCCCCCCGCCTTCTATGTTTTTTATGGTAACCACAGTTTTCTACATCATTATTGCAGTCTCACAGTACTGCTTTAATGTAGAAAATCTACAAATTCCTACCTTGGTTCTTTGCTCAGGCTACAACTCCATGGTAGGGCAGAACCATTTTAAGAATGTCTTCTGCTGTAGTTTCCCCTTCAATTTTTAACTTCTGGCTGGTGACATATATTCCCTCAAACAGAGGCATCCAAGTTGTTTGTCTTTAATGAGAAGCCATCTACATCTACAATGCTATAACATGTGGATGGAAAGGAAACACCGTCAACTCTGTCATGCCAGACACCCAGCTTCTGGCAAGTAGTACATGGTCCAAATAGCCTAGTCATTGAACAATAGCACCTCCCCCATTTTTTATCCATCCAGATGTTTTGGCATCATGCAGTCATGGCCACTTTTTACCCATGATTTTGTCAAAGACTGAAAAAAGTATGAAAAATGTTATGCTTCTCCTCTGATGAACAATTATCAATGAACTCCCTGTTCAGAAGAGAATAAAAGATAATGTTTCACTAAAAAAGACCAATAATACTGAATTAAGATAAAATTCCCATGGGAGCATTTTTTACATTCTCATGAATGACAGATGAGTTCATTATGAGCCATGCTTGTAGGAAAGAATGACAAATGAATTCATATTGATTAGACATTTAAAATAATGTGTCTAAAAATGTACAGCATTGCTTTCAATATCAGATAATTATTCATCTACCAGTTTCAAATGTAAGCGGAAGGACCAATGCACAAAAGACAGTGAAAGATTTAAGTGTTCAACTTTCTACCACAAATTTTTAAGATGCTAAAAGAATACATTAATCCATCCATAAGGACTTATGTAAGTCTGCCTTTTTAGTCTGAATTTTGGAAATTTATATTTAGATCATTGTGCCTGGAATATATCAAAAATACCCATGGGTTAGAGCAAAGTGCCTCAATTGATATACTAAAATATTGATTGCTTCAACCCTCAGAGGGGCTGGGAGGGGCCTGGAGCAGCAAGGGCTCTTGGGCCTTAAAAATATAATTTTCTGTGTTCCAAGACATTAAAAAGGCTAGGATGCACTAAGGAAGCATAAATGAAAAGATAGGATGGTATGTGTGTATGTGAATGTGAGTATGTGAACTGAGGTTGGAGTGGATTAGGAAGCATATGGCTGAAGACATGTCCAACAGATGTAAACTTCTAAAACTCTAAAACTTCTTTATGGGGGCATGTGTTTGCATGAGCCTTGCTTCCTAGATTAAAACCACATTTGCACCACTTGCACATCACCCCTCTATTCCTGGGCCTGTCTCTCACAAGAGACTACATCTCCAATGAAAACATGGAGGCAGTAGAGAATTTAAGAGGTCTGGCTATGAAGTTCAACTGCCTGGATTCACAGGCTGGTACCATCACTAATTAGCTGGGTCATCTTGGGCCAGTTGATATCTGTGAACCTTGCCTTCCACATCTGTAACTAATTGCCATGGAGTCAATTCTGACTCATGGTGATCCCATACGTGTTAGGGTAGAACTGTGCTCCATAGGTTTTGCACGGGCTTATTTTTCAGAAGTAGATCACCAGGCCTTTCTTATGAGATGCCGCTAAGTACACTCGAACCTCCAACCTTCCAGTTAGCAGCCAATCACGTTAACCATTTGTACCACTTAGGGGGTCCTTCCTCACCTATAACCAAACCAAAAACCAAACCCGTTGCCATTGAGTCTGTTGTGACTCATCGTGACCCCATATGTTACAGAGTAGAACTGCTCCATAGGGTTCTCTTGGCTGTAATCTTTATGGAAGCAGATTGCCAGGTCTTTCTTCTTTGCAGCCATTGAGTGGGTTTGAACTGCTGACCTTTTGGTTAGCAGTGATTGCAAACTGCTTGCACCACCTGGAAACATTTCCTCACCTATAAGGGGGCTCATAACAGTACTTACCTCATAGTAATTGTGAGGAATAAAAGAATTAAGGAATGTAAAGTGCTTGTCCCAGTGCCTGGCATAGAGTAGGCATCCATTAAATGTTGGCTATTATGGTTATCGAACAATTATTTATTTATTTATTGCTTTATCTTCATCCTTGATCCTCACCATATGAGGTAGACACTATTATTCCTTCCACCATCCATCTGTCAGTTTGTCATACTGTGGTGGCTTGTGTGTTGCTGTGATATTGGAAACTTTGCCACTGGTATTTCAAATACCAGCCGGGTCAACCTTTTTTCAACAACGTAAACGGCGACTATAGAGTGGACATCGCCAAATGGAATACAGAGGAATCAAATCGACTACATCTGTGGAAAGAGACAATGGAAAAGCTCAATATCATCAGTCAGAACAAGGCCAGGGGCCAACTGCGGGACAGACCACCAATTGCTCATATGCAAATTCAAGTTGAAGCTGAAGAAAATTAGAACAAGTCTACGAGAGCCAAAACACGATCTTGAGTATATCCCATCTGAATTTAGAGACCATCTTAGGAATAGATTTGACACGTTGAACACTAATGACTGAAGACCAGATGGGTTGTGGAATGATATCAACGACATCATACATGAAGAAAGCAAGAGGTCATTAAAAAGACAGGAAAGAAAGAAAAGACCAAAATGAATGTCAGAGGAGACTCTGAAACTTGCTCTTTAACGTAGAGTAGCTAAAGCAAATGGAAGAAATGATGAAGTAATAGAAGATTTCAAAGGGTGGTTCAAGAAGACAAAGTATTATAATGAAATGTCCAAAGACCTGAAGTTAGAAAAGCAAATGGGGAGAACACTCTTAGCATTTCTCAAGCTGAATTAGCCGAAGAAAAAATTCAAGCCTCAAGTCACAATAATGAAGGATTCTATGGGGAATATTGAATGAAGCAAGAACATCAGAAGAAGATGGAAGGAATACACCAACTCACTGTACCAAAAAGAATTAATCGATGGTCAACCATTTCAGGAGGTAGCATATGATCAAGAACCGATGGTACTGGAGGAAGAAGTCCAGGCTGCACTGAAGGCATTGGTGAAAAACAAGGCTCCAGGAATTGATGGAATATCAGTTGAGATGTTTCAACGAATGAGTGCAGCGCTAGAGGTGCTCACTCATCTATATCAAGAAATTTGGAGGGCAGCTGCCTAGCCAACTGACTGGAAGAGATCCATATTTGTGCCCATTCCAAAGAAAGGTGACCCAACAGAATGTGGAAATTATGGAACAATATCATTAATATCACATGCAAGTAAAATTATGCTGAAGATCCTTCAAAAGCTGTTGCAGCCGTACATCGACAGGGAACTGCCAGAAATTCAAGCTGGATTCTGAAGAGGACGTGGAATGAGGAATATCATTGCTGATGTCAGATGGATCCTGGCTGAAAGCAGAGAAAACCAGAAAGATGTTTACCTGTGTTTTATTGACAATGTAAAGGCATTAGACTGTGTGGAACATAACAAATTATGGATAAGATTGCAAAGAATGGGAATTCCAGAACACTTAATTGTGCTCATATGGAACCTTGTACCTAGACCAAGAGGCAGTCATTCAAACAGAACAAGGGGATACTGCATGGTTTAAAATCAAGAAAGGTGTGCATCAGGGTTACACCCTTCCACCACACTTATTCAATCTGTATGCTGAGCAAATAATCTGAGAAGCTGGACTATTTGAAGAAGAACGAGGCATCACGATTGGAAGACTCATAAACAACCTGCATTATGCAGATGACACAACCTTGCTTGCTGAAAGCGAAGAGGACTTGAAGCACTTACAGATGAAGTATGGATTACACCTCAACATAAACAAAACGAAAATCCTCACAACTGGACCAATAAGCAACATCATGATAAATGGAGAAAATATTGAAGTTGTCAAGGATTTCATTTTACTTGGATCCACAATCAGTGCCCATGGAAGCAGCAGTCAAGAAATCAAAAGACATATTGCATCGAGCAAATCTGCCTCAAAAGACCTGTTTAAAGTATTAAAAAACAAAGATGTCACTTAGAGAACTAAGGTACACTTGACCCAAGCCATGGTATTTTCAATCACCTCATATGCATGTGAAAGCCGGACAATAAATAAGGAAGACCGAAGAAGAAAAATTGACACCTTTGAATTATGGTGTTGGTGAAGAATATTGAATAAACCGTGGACTGCCAGAAGAAGGAACAAATCTGTGTTGGAAGAAGTACAGCCAGAATGCTCCTTGGAAGCAAGGATGGTGAGACTTCTCACATACTTTGGACATGTTTATCAGGAGGGACCAGTTCCTGGAGGAGGACATCATGCTTTGTAAAGTAGAGGGTCAGTGAAAAAGAGGAAGACCCTCAATGAGATGGATTGACACAGTGGTTCCAACAATGGGCTCAAGCATAACAAGGATTTTGAGTCTGGCACAGGACTGGGCAGTGTTTCATTCCGATGTATATAGGGTCACTATGAGTCAGAACCAACTCAAGGGCACATAACAGCAACTATTATTCCTTATCTCCATTTTACAGGTAAAGAGGCTAAAGCTCAGAAAGACAAAGTAACCTGCCCAAGGTCACACAAGTAGAAAGAGCAAAATGCAGAATTCAAGCCCCCTCCCTCTTTTACTCCTCAGTCTTATGCTTTTGACACTTTCGTCACCCCACCCCCACCCACTAATGCTTCTAAAGTTTCCTCAGCTTCATTAGAGACAATGGCCAAATCACACTACTCTTTAAAAGGGAGATGTGTCTCCTATGAGTCATCCCTCTTCTCTTCTCATCCTCCCCTTAACCTACCCTGGCCTGAGAACTGCTTGGCACAAAGCTATACTCAGGGACAGCAAAGGGCAAAGGGCAAAGGGCAAGAGCAGTGGTTGGAGGAGGAGAGGGCCTTTCCAGCTCTGGTGCATGCACTAGGTCATTGTGGATGACCCACTTAACCTCTCTGTGCTCCTGTCTCTTCAACTGGAAAATGGAATCTGTAAACTGTAACACAAGGGTTGCTTCTGTGATGCTTTGCTTGGCCCTGATGGAGAGCAGGCCACCCCTTTATATGTCCAGTCAGCATAAGCGTGGCCCTTGGGGGCTGTGTGTGATTCAGCTGGTGCGTGCCAGCTGTGGGCTGTCTCAGCTTTGTCCTCCCAGACTCTGAGCTATTCCAGACTGCCTGCAGTGACTGGGGCTTCTGGATCTAGAACAGTGCAGGGCCAAAGAACCCGCTCAATTCAAGGGCAACTTCCAGATAACCATTGGGGTCTAGGCAAACCATTTGGTATGGGGGTTGCTTTAAGGACTGCTTTGTTAGAATCAGACTGAAACTTTTGGTGTGAGTTCGGAACTGATCTTCCTTCTTGCGTCTCCTCTAAAATCCTAGGGTGCCTCCAGGTCAGAGGGGACTCACCCTCATGTGGGGCCTCTGTGCTAATTGCAGTCTAGGAGGGTAGTGAAACATCTTTTGCCACAGGGCTATGTTAAAGAGGATCACAAGGTTGTGACTCACAGAGACTTCAACTCCGTCTTTTTTCCCTTCACTAGAGCAAAGGATAGGGCTGTTTTTCTCCTCTTCCTCAACAACAGCAGCTTCCACTTTTCAGAAGGCTTACTTTGTGCCTGGGTCTGTGCTAAGCCCTTTGTATGCATTCCCTCATTAATCTTCCCTCACTCCTGTGAGGGAGGTACCATTTTGTCACTATTTTACAGAAGAGGAAGCAGAAGCTCAGAGGATGGAGATGACTTGCTCAGAGTCACGCTGACAGTAAGTGGTGGAGCCAGGATTCAAACGCAGGTCTAATTTATGAGTCTGCCTCTCTCCCCACTTGATTTCAGTCACACAATCCTGTGCATGGTTGAAGGGCAGACACAGGTGAGCAGGGGTGGATTAACCAGTAAGCAAGGTGCGCACAGGCTTAATTGTGTTTACTTAGTAATCTGTGGAGCCCTGGTGGCATAGTGGTTAAGAGCTACAGCTGCTATCCAAAAGGTTAGCGGTTTGAATCCACCAGTCGCTCCTTGGAAACCCTATGGGGCAGTTCTACCCTGTCCTATAGGGTTGCTGTGAATTGGAATTGACTCAATGGCAACGGGTTTGGTTTTATGGGTAGTGCACAATTTCACATGGGTTTCACCACATCTTTGGATGGTGAAAAACAGTTGAAATTGTGCACTACTGATTAGTAAGTAAACACAAGTAAGCCCATGCATTCCTTGCTTATTGGGTAATCAGTCCCCACCTATATGAGTTACATGAATTTGCCCAGGGTATTTGAAATGCAGGTTGTAGTGGTCTGCCCTGTGGAGGGGTTCCTGCTTGCTTAGCCATTGAGTACAGCAGCAAAGGCTGCAAAAAGAGAGCTCAAGTATCCCTCTATATGAGGCAGTGGTAGTTCAATGGTAGAATTCTCGCCTTCCACTGGGAGACCCTGGTTCGATTCCCAGCTGTCAGTGAAGGCTTGTGTGTTGCTGTGATGCTGAGCAGGTTTCCGTGGAACTTCCAGACTAAGATGAACTAAGAAGAAAGGTCTGACGATCTACTTCCAAAATTCAGCCAATAAGAACCCTATGGATCATAATGGTCTGATCTGCCACTGATCATCGGGGTGGCGCAGGACCAGGCAGTGTACAGGGGTTCGTCATGAGTCAGGGGCTGACTCTACGGCAGCTAGCAATAACAGTATTTCCCCAGTATCTGGGCTCTTAAGCACAGTGTCCCTCTAGCCAGGGATTGTTCCTGCCTCTAGGGCCCATGGGAGAATCCATCAGAGAGCAATCTAGCCTTCTAAGCAGAAAGATGCTTTAAAAAGAGCACAGACAGGTGAAGCGGACATTTTTTCTAGCCACCCAATATCAAACCCCCTTCCTATGTTTGCGAATCCTGGCCTGGTCTGTTTTGTGACCCCTCCCCCGCCACCGCTGAGTCAAAGCATAGTGCCTAGCTAACAGATTACTCCATATATATTTGTTGCCTCAATGAATGGGGTCAAACCCAAGCCTGTCTGACTCTAAAATTCATGCTTAAAAAATATTTATTATGAAAATTTTTGAACACACACAGAAGTAGATAGAATAGTATAATGAACCCATATATACCCATCACCCAGCTTTAACAGCTATCAAGATTTTCCATGTTTGCTTTATCTGTCTCCTTTTCTTTCTTTTTTTTTTTCCGTGTATGCTTTGCCTTAATATTTTTCAGGAAATCCAAGACATACCATTTTACCCTATATACTTCAGCATGCATCTTAAAAACTTAGGGATATTTTCATAAAAATGAGAATATTATTATCACTCCTAACCAAACTAACAATAATTTAAAACTACACCGTTGCTCCTCCATTCTACTTTCTTTCCCAGTTCTCAGTAGAAAGCGTTTCTCAGGCATCTGCTCTTGTACCTCCACTGAGCTGGAATTGCAGTTTGATGTGTTTTGGGTATTCACAATGTGCCCTTTTAGGTAAGCAGACTCTCTTCTCCCTGTTTTACAAAATGGAGTAGAGACAGAGCTATTAAGTGCCTTGCACAAGGTCACACAGTCAATTGGTCGCTGATGAATGGGATTCAAGCACTGTGGCTGGGTCTATACAGCCTCAAACACAGTTTGAAAGAAAATTAAGTGAAGGGGCTTCTGTGTTGGGGACAGTACTGGGTGGTTTCTGTTGCTGTTGAAGTCATGGCCACTTAGTCTGGAGCAAATCGTTTCCCTGGGACAGTTTGATAATCCCGGGTTAAGACAGCCTAATTGATGGGGTCAGTTGGATTCCTCTGTTCTTTTCCATCTAACTGGATTGCAGTCGCCACCTAGAGGCAGGCCAGCCACACCCCCATACTTCTCTTCTTTCCATGTTCCTGGAGCAGGCTATGGGGCCCTCATCTCTCCTCTCTCTCTAGGATTGGATTTGTTGGCCAAAGCAGAAGACTCCCAGTGCACCCACAGGTATATCCAGAGCAAACACAAGAAGAAGCAGAACTAGCTCAGCTGCTTTTTTATCCTTGCTCCCTTCCCATTTCAGAGACTTTTCCTTAGGTGCCCAGGCTCTCCTGGATTGGACCTCCATGTCTAATTCCCCAGACCTCTTCCACTCCCCTGATCTCCCACCCAAATTTTCCAGATAAGTCTCTCAGAGTTTGCAAAGTGAAAACTGGCTAATGGAAAGAAGGAATTTTGCTGTTGTCTAATGGAGGATTTGTCAGTCAGAGTCCAACCAGGAAAACAGAAACTACTGAGTATTTAAGGAAGAAGGAATTCAATGCAGGGAATTGGTTACACAGGTGATGTAAGAGCTGCAATGCCATAGCAGGGAACTGCTACCATTCCTAGGCTAAAACTTAGGAGCTGAGTCACTTGGTGGAAACTGGAGCCACAGTGAACCTGGTCAGCAGTGATGGAGCCACAGAAGCAACACAGTTACTACTAGAGACACCACTCGAGGCAGAGGGGATGGGAAAGAAATACCCTGGATTTCTCCCTTCCTCCCACTTTCCAATGTCCTGCCAGTGTCTTCCAGTGGCCAAACCCATGGGAGCCTGGGAAACCTGGTCTACAAGGGTCAACCCCCTGTACAATATAGACCACAGAAGGGAAAAGGAATGAGTCGATTTGGGGGCCTGTAGGCCCAGGACCAGCACAGATCTAATGGCTGAATGTATACTCCTCCCCTTGTGTCCTCCAACTAACTTGTTTGGTTATATCAGGGTCTATCTGGAAACAAGAGGCCCTGGCAGTGCAGTGGTTAAGCACTCAGCTGCTAACTGAAAGATAGACAGTTGGAACCCACCAGCCACTCCTTGGGAGAAAGATGCGGCAGTCTGCTTCCATAAAGATTACAGCCAAGAAAACTCTATGGGGCAGTTCTCTTCTGCCCTATAGGTCGCTATGAATTGGAATTGGACTCCATGGCAATCAGTTTGGTTTGGCTCTGGAAACAAGGAACCCTGAAGGCACAGTGGTTAAATGCTCAGCTGCTAACCAAAAGGTCAGGATTCAAACCCACCAGCTGCTCCACATGAGGAAGATGTGGCAGTCTGCTTCTGTAAAGATTACAGCCTTGGAAATCCTATGGGGCAGTTCTGCCCTGTCCTATAGGGTCACTATTAGTTGGCATCAACTCGATGGCAATTTTTTTTTTTTTTGTACCTGGAAACAGTTCTTTGACCCAAAGGAATGATTCTAAAGCTGATGGGGGTAAAAAAAAGAAAAAGATTTTTAGGTATGAGGGTGGGGATAGAGCACAAACATGCCTCCTTGAGGATCTACCTGAAAGTTGTCATCCAGATTCTACCCCAGTTCTTTTATTTCATCTCTCTCTGCCTCCTCCCTTAGCACATACACAGTCTAAAAGTGATGCTCAGGCCAAGTTACTTTCTGGCAATGTGCGATGCATTCACTGACTCTCAGGACTATCTGGTCCCAACCTTCTTGTCTTTAGGACCTCAACTTGGCAGCAAGGCTTTGAACTGCAATGTTGTCAGGCAGGTGAACCTGCCGACATCACAGTCCAGAGAACATACCTACTGATTCCTCAGCTGTTTGACATGTTTGATTGTGTAGGTAAAGGGATCTCCACCTGGGGTGTGGCTGGGGTGCGGGTGGGGAGGACAGTCTTCATTCCAAAGTGAAAACTGGCTGATGGAAAAAAGGAATCTTTGCTGTTGGCTAGTGGGGTCCAGCCAGAAAAACAGAAACTAGTGAGTATTTAAGGGAGAAGGAATTCAATGTAAGGAACTGTTTACACAGATGAAGGAAGGAGCCAAACTACATGCTTTCCCACACCTTATCTCACTTAACTCCTCATAACTCCTCAAGGAAGTTGCCCTTATGACCATTTTTTAAAAATGATTTTTTTTTTCATTTTGGAAGAATTATAGATTTACAGAAAAGGAGTGGAGATAGTAGAGAGAGTTCTTTTATATCCTTCACTCAGTTTTCCTAATGTTACCACCTTACATAACCATCTTATGTCCATTTTTACAAATGAGAAAACTGGGGCTCAGAGAAGTTAAGTGACTTGTTCAAGGTTACAGAGCTAGGACATAGCAGAAGAAATGGGTGTAAATGCAGGCTGGCCTTATTGCATTACATCACTAAGTTGAATTGTCTGTATCCATCTCACTAGGTGAGAAGTCACTCTCTGAACCAGAAGTCCTTCATTTCACCTCATAGTTCCAGCCTTTGTCAGAGAGCACTCTTCCATAGAGCCATAAAATGTTAACACTGAAAGGGACATCTGAGGTCATTTAATCCAGGGAGGAATTGGCTTCATTTTATTTGCCAACATTAATTGAGTAGTAGAGGCTACTAAGAGCTGGGTCACTTGGTGGAAACTGGAGCCACAGTGAACCAGTGTTGAGAATAATTCAGTCTATTTCTTTGCTTATCGGCAAAGAGTACTGTGATCAATTATTGATGCCTGTCATGGATATTGAAGAGGAGAGTGGCAGAACCCATGTTACACACTAGCCATCCCTCAGCAAATCTCATTTTATAGACAAGGTGTCTGAGGTCCAGAGAGGGGAAGTGATTGCTCTGTCTCGTTAGTAGTGCAGCTAAGAACAGAACTGGGGTTCCTCACTCATGGTTTCATGTTCTTTCTACTGTATAATGAACTCACAACAACAATAATAGTAGCTACCATTTTTTGAGTGCCTGCTTGCTGCCAGGCACCTTGTAAAGGACTTTCTTCTTTCTATATCTTACGTTTAATCCTCTCAACAACTCTTCAAGGTAGGTGTTTTTTGTTTTTTGTTTTCCAAATTTTATTTATTTTGTTGTTATTGAGAATATACACAGCAAAACATACACCAATTCAACAATTTCTACATGTACCATTCAGTGTCAAGGATTACATTCTTCGAGTTGTGCAACCATTCTCACTCTCCTTTCCTAAGTTGTTCCTCCCTCATAACATAAACTCACTGCCCCTTAAAGTTCCTGTCTAATTTTTCCAGTTGTTGTTGTCAGTTTGGTCCCATATAGATAGTTCTTAAAAAAGCATAATGCTCAAGGCAGACTTGTTTTTACTAGTTAAGCTAAATTATTGTTTGGTTTTAAGAAGACTTCAGGGGTTATTTTTGGTTTAAGGTTTAAAGATTATCTCAGGGCAATAGTTTCAGGGGTTCATCTACCCTCCACGGCTCCTGAAAATCTAGAATCCATAAAAATTTCAGATTTTGTTCTGCATCTTCCCCTTTTTGATCAGGATTCTTCTATGGAATCTTTGATCAAAATGTTCAGTAATGGTAGCTAGGCACCATCCAGTTCTTCTGGTCTCATGGAAAAAGGGGCAGCTATTCATGGAGGCAATTAGCCACACATTCCATATCCTCCACCTGTTCCTAACTCTCCTTTTTCCTTCATTACTCCAGGTGAGTAGAAACCAATTGTTGTGCGTTGGATGGTCTCTTGAAAACTTTTAAGACCCCAGGAACTATACAATGAACTAGGAAATAGAACAGAAGCACTAAACATATTTTAGGCCAATTAACTGGGATGTCTCATGAAACCATGACCCTAAACCTCCAAACCAAGGAACCAAATCCCATGAGGTGTTTGGTTGTACATAAGCAACCTCAGCAGCTACTTTTTTTTTTTTTTTTGTCATTGCTGTAAATATATCTTATTTATTGTGTAAATATATCACAACTTTTGCCAATTCAACTTTTTACAGGTGTACAACTTATTGATAACAATTACAGTAATCAGCTGTGCAACTCTACCCTTAATCAATGCAATTTTTCCATCACCATTAACCCCCTTTTTCTCTCTCCCTCCCGCCCTGGTAACCACTAATAAACTTTGTTCTCTATACATTTGCTTTTCCTTGTCTTTTTATATAAGTGCAGTCATACAATATTTATCCTTTTGTGACTGGCTTATTTCACTCAGCATAATGTCTTCCAGCATCATCCATACTGTAGCATGTATCAAGACTTCATTTCTCCTACTGGCTGAGTAGTATTCCATTGTATATATGTACCGTATTTTGTTTATCCATTCATCTGTTGATGGACATATAGGTTGTTTCCATCTTTTGGCTATTGTGAATGGTGCTGCAATGAACATTGGTGTACAAGTCTCTTTTTGAGTCACAGTAGGTGTTTCTATTCCCAATTTACAAATGCAGGAACAACCTAGGCTCACTGAATTTAAAAAAAAAAAAAAAGAACCTGCCTAAGGGCCACAGTGTACAGGTGGTAAAGCGGGAATTTAAACTTAGGCTGGTCTGGCTCCAAAGCATAAATAAACCCTGGGCTCTCACTTCCCACAAACACAATGCTGAATTTGCCTTCACAGCCTACGGCAGGTGGTGATGACCCTAGGCCCATTGATTTGGTTAGAACTAAACTATGGTGAAAAATTATTTTTGTTCTTACTAATTTTCTAAAACAGATTTGCTTGCAGGCCCTTACCTAGATGGAACTGATTTCTTTGGGCTGTTTCATGTTAGATGTGTTAAAAATTGACGTGTTAGGAGAGCTGACGTGAAAGGTGACCTGGTTCACTTACAAATAAATGATTAATATAACCTCATTGTGCAGCCCGTCTGCACTACTGATTCTCTCACTTGGGAGGCTTAGAAAAACAACAGGTCAGACAATAAAGTCCATGCTAGCATAAGACCATAGTGTGTGATGACCATGGATGAGTCAGGCGGAATCAGAAGATAATTAACTAAGCTGGAGCTCTATGGAGTCCAAAGATAATTTAAAAATATTCCTTCTCCAGCCTAAGAATAGCTGACTTTATTAGCAAAGATGATGAATAGGATAAGGGGAAGGGGCGAGTTAATTAGAATTATTAGATAAAACATTTTAAAGAAGTTGACAGGGATCAGATTTCAAAGGGAAGTCATTCAATTCAGCTGAGTTCATTATAGCAATTCAACACTGATTAAGGACATACTATGTGTGCAGTAATGGCCTGCATGTTTAGGGGAGCTATAAAGATACGGTACTCTCCCTTCCTGACAATCTATTGGACAAGTACCCAAGTTTTGGCAGGGTAGTAAAGAATCTCTCATATGCAGATATGGGTGCAATTCCCAAAATTACTTTTGCAAAATAGTATTATGTGCCACTGTATACATATCTTGTACATCAGACATTACTGTTACTGTCAGACTAAATGTCCAAACAGCATGGAAACATCAGTAATAACAAATCCATTAATTATCTACTTAGATTTACTGCAATTGCCAAAACTATTATAAGTAATCCCTTGCTTCCAAACCAAAAAACCAACCTCAGTGCTGTTGAGTTGATTCCAATGCATGGCAACGTTATGTGTTACAGAGTAGAACTGCTCCATAGAGTTTGCTTGGCTTAATCTTAATGGAAGCACATCACCAGGCCTTTCTTCTGTGATACTGCTTGGTTGGGTTCCAATTACCAACCTTTAGGTTAGTAGTTGAGTGCAAACCATTTGTGCCATCTAGGGACCTAACCCCTTCCTTAGAGATCCCAATATGGCCTTTACTTTTTGTTCCTGGCCAGCTGGTCCTTTCTGATTGGTCAATGCCCACATACTATTCTAGTTATTATAAATTTTGAATATTATCTCTCTCTGCTCAGATATGCCACTAGAGACTACCCTACCCCCTTCTGACTCCTCCTCTAGTGTAATCTCTCACCAATCCTCACCACATCCTGAACTGCACATTTTCTAGCACCACCTAAACCTGGCATGTTTTTGTTCCTTAACATATATTATTCCCTTTACCTGGAATACACTTTCCTTTCTTGTCTGCATAACAAATTGCTACTTGTCCTTTAAGTTCTATCCGAAATAACTTCTCTGTCTGTGAAGTCTTCCTCAACACCCTCAGGTGCCCCACGACCCTCTCTAGAAATCCCTCTGTTATAATATATTATATTGCACTGCCATGGTTTGATCCGGCCCCTCTAGAGTGTGAGTTCTTTGAGAACAGGGACTGTTTGATTCATGTCTGACTCTCCAGTGCATAAAGGGGGGATTCAAGGCTTACATGTTGAATGAATCACTGAATGTGCTATCCTTAGTCATTTTCAGAGGCTATTTTCAGGGCTTTAAGAATTGGCCTCTCTTTTCCATCTAGAGGTGGTGAGGGTAGGGTAGACGGACATGATACTTAATGATTGTTTTCTGAATACCAAGCATTGTGCTGAACATCTTACATGGCATGCTGTCACGTATGCAGTAGGTGTTTCTATTTCCATCCATATTTTACAGATGAGGAAGTGGAAATTCAGAGCAGTGACTTTCCCAAAGTTGCATAGCTTGTGGGCTGCAAAGGCAGGATTTGAACCTAGGCTTTTTGTCTCCAATGCCTGTGTTCCCCTCTCCGAGCCCCTCCCCACCACACACTGGGCACTTTTTCCCTCATATGTGTGTGTGGAGGGCAGGGTCAGCTCTAGGCAAAATGGTGAGGTAGGTCAAGTTTTTCTTTGGTGTCTTCAGCCTCCCACTGTATCTCTGGGATTCAGTGTCCTGGCGCCAACCACCCCCCACCTCCTTCAGTCCCTGATTTGGCTCCTACAGGCAGCCCATCCTGCTGGGCACCTCTGCTTTCCAACTCCCTCCCTAAGGTCTGTTTCAGCTTTTCCCCTTGTGTCTGGGCTGTGCTTTCTGAAGGTAAACCACCTTAACTTGACCTTTTCCAGAGCACATATTTACATTTTAATGATGCTCTCCCAGAATGGATTTTTTAAATCCAGGATGAGGTAGCACTTTGGAGGAGGTGTTGTGGGTGTTTCTGTGTTGTGGTGAGGAGAAGGGGTTGTCTGTGGGGCCTCTCTCCAGCTATACCAAGAAAATTACTCCTACAACCAAAGAGTGCTTGTCCCCTTCCTCAAATGGTTGAGGGCTCTGGAGTCAGACCAACAAGCGTTTGAATCCCAGCCCCACCATTTGTTGATTGTGTGATTTGAAAATAATTGCTTAACTTCAGGAGCCCTGGTGGTGCAATGGTTAAGTGTTCAGCTGCTAACCGAAAGGTCAGGGGTTCGAACCCACCAGCTGCTCCTTGCTTCTCAGAAGAAAAGACCTGGCGATCTGCTCCCGTAAAGATTCCAAAAACAAAAAATATCCATTGCCATCCAGTTAATTCTGACTCATAACGACCTTATAGGACAGAGTAGGACTGCCTCATAGGGTTTCCTACGCTGTCAATCTTTATGGAAGCCAACTGCCACATCATCCTCCTGTGGAGCGCGGCTGGTGGGTTCAAGCTGCCGACCTTTCAGTTAGCAGCTGAGCACTTAACCACGGTGCCACCAAGACTCTTTCCATAAAGATTGTTGTTGTTGTTAGGTGACCTCAAGTCAGTTCCGATTCATAGTGACCCTACGTACAACAGAACGAAATAGTGCCCAGTCCTGTGCCATCCTCACAATCATTGTTATGCTTGAGCCCATTGTTGCAGCCACTGTGTCAATACATTTCACTGATGGGCTTCCTCTTTTTCACTGACCCTCTATTTTACCAAGCATGATGTTCTTCTCCAAGGACTGATACCTCCTGATAACATGGCCAAAGTATGTGAGATGAAGTCTCGCCATACTTGCCTCTAAGAAGCATTCTGGCTGTACTTCTTCCAAGACAGACTTGTTCGTTCTTCTGGCAGTCCATGGTATATTCAATAATCTTGGCCAACACCATAATTCAAATGCATTAATTCTTCTTTGGTCTTCCTTATTTATTGTCCAGCTTTCGCATGTATATGAGGCGATTGAAAATACCATGGCTTAGGTCAGGCACACCTTAGCCTGTAAAGATTACAGCCTAGGAAACTCTATGGGGAAGTTCTATTTTGTCCTATACAGTTGCCATGAGTTGGAATTGACTCGACGGCACACAACAGTGGGCCTCAGTTTCCTGCATTGTAAAATGGGTTTAATGACAGTTCTCATCTCCTAGGGTTGTTGTGAGGAGGAAATGAGGCAATACAGCTACAGTGTCCTGCACAAAATAAGCACCCAAAAAGCTTGAGCTGTTTCCTTAAAACCATTTTTACTAGTCCTCTAGCTTACCCCCACCCCAATTGCCGTCCAAGTTCCTCTCCCCACCCTGTCTCTTCCCTTGCTTCTCTTTTCCTCATCTCACTAACATGTATCTTTTTTCAAAGTCTCCCCTTCGTTTCCCACCTCCCTCCCTGCAGCACACTCAACCTTTGGCAATCCTGCCTCCCAGACTTTCCAGGTTGTTCCCAATTCCAGATATTCTTTCCTGATGTTAGACTGCACGACCTGACTCCAATTCAGAAAACAGAGTCTATTCCTCTGAGGAATGTTGCCACAGTCCAACTTCTATAAAGAAGGCGAGAGCTGATTTGGTGGCCCCACATCATAATCTGAGAAGGTTCACCCTGCCCCAAGATATCTCCTTTTTGCCTATGAGTGATACCAGAATCTTCACCATCAGTGCCCAATTCATTTGAGTCAAATTGCAAGGGGTAGTCTGGGAGGGGTACCTCATTAAGGCAGGGTTATTAATTATATCTGAGTGCAAATTCCTTTATCAGATTCTTTTCTGTCAGGGAGAAGAGAAGCCAGGGTTAAACCCAAAACCAAATCCATTGCCATGGAGTTAATTCAGACTCGTAGCAACCCTGTAGGACAGGGTAGAACTGCTCCATAAGGTTTGCAAGGCTGTAATCTTTACAAAAGCAGACTGCCACATCTTTCTCATGCGGAGCAGCTGGTGGGTTGGAACCACTGACCTTTCACCTTTTGGTGAAAGCACTTGACCATTGCACCACCAAGGGGTCAGAGGGAAGCAGGAAGCATTACAGGGAGACAACTCCCTGGGGAAAGAGGAAGGCTGTGTAAGCAGGGGCAGGGCGTGGGGGGTGTGGGACTGAAGGCTGTGGCCCCAGCTCAGTTTTGTCTGGGGTGGGTCATTGTGTGTTGCAACAGATGTGTGCTTGGAATCACCAAGGTTGGAAAGCCAGGCCTCAGAGGGAGTGGTTGTAGGCTGAGCTCATTCTGAAATGATGTGAGTTTGGGTTCCTGGAGAGGGAAGAGGAGAATGAGGGCAGAGAGGAGGCTATGCTTTTCTGGGGTGTCAAGATGAAAAGATGGGCTTAGTTTCTTTGAGTTTTTGGTGCAGGTGATGGTTGAGGGTAGGTGGTAGAAGAAAATAGCCCCTGAAGGGGGTCTCCTTTTTCTGATTGGGAACAGAAGTAAAAAGAGCTCAAGGACTGCCCCTTTTACTTCATGAAGCAATCAACTTCTGAGGGTGTGGCAGGGTTCACTGGGGGTTCCCCCTCAAGAGAGGTTAGTCCCTAACTGAAGCTGCTTGGCTGCGAAGGGTAACTGGGTGTGCCTCAATCCAGATAACCAGGAGCTCAGGTGCCCCTCCCTATAGGCTTTTCAGCTTTCTTGATTACTTGCCAAGCTCCACCATCACTGAAGTAGGTATGAGAAAGGAAGCAGGTGGCCAGTCCCTCCCTGCCCCCTCTGAGCCTGAGCCCTGCTCTTTGCAGGGCATAGCTTAAAATGGAAGACCAGAGATGTGACCCACACAGGGATTCTACCACACCTTTAAACCCCACCTGAGGATGCCTATTCTGAAAATCAGTGGGCAAGCTCACAGGGATTATGGGGCCAAATATTTGAAATCATAACAATAACAAAACCATTTATTGAACATTCTCACCTTCCATGTGGGAGACCAGGGTTTGAATCCCAGCCACTGCACCTCATGCACAGCCATCACCTGTCTTTCAGTGGAGGCTTGAATGTTGCTATGATGCTGAACCAGTTTTAGCAGAGCTTCTTGACTAAGATGAACTAGGAAGAAAGGCCTGGTGATTTGTTTCTGAAAATCAGCCACTGAAAACTCTGTGGATCACAGTGGTCTGATCTGCACCTGATCGTGGGGATGGCACAGGACTGGTCAGCATTTTGTTCTGTTGTACGTGGGGTCGCCATGAGTTGGGGCCAAGTTGATGGCAGCCAACAACAACAATAACAACCATTCCTTTGAGGTATGTTGCCTGGGACAACTTTATGTATAGGTCATGAAAGTGAACTTAACCCGAGGAGCAATGAGGAAGTTGCCTCTGCTTTACACACACACACACACAAACACACACACACACAGAGCTACAGTTTGCTGAGCACATATTATGAGTCAGGCATTGTGGAGTATATGATAGTAGCTAGAGTCAGGCTGCATAGGTTTGAAGTCCACCTCCCCCTTTTGCTAGTTGTTTGATTTTGCTTAAGTAAGTCTTAGTTTCTTCATCTGGAAAATGGGGATAATGATTGTATCTTATTCCATAGGGTTATTGTGAGTATTTAATGAAATTTTGGGGGAAATGGCTGAGGCCCGTTCCTGATATAGATTAGGAGTGCAATGAATGGTAGCATTATAGGTGTACATATGGAAACTGAGGCTCAACACAATTAAGTGACTTGCCTAAGGTCACAAAGTTAGTGATCCATAGGCACCATATAATCCAAGAAGCACCAGTACCTCTCCAACTTCAGTGTGTATAAAAATAACCTGGGAAGCTTGTTAAAGCAGAGTTTCCCAGGCCCCTACCCCAGACAGTCTGATTCAGTAGGTTTGACTCAAGGCCCGGAAACCTGCATTTTAACCAACTCAGGTCCCCAGGTGATTATAATACATGTGGCCGGGAGAAAGTTGAGAAATGCTGTTCTAGACCACAAGCTCTATAAGGGCATAGACCATGTCTGGTTTGTTTGCATTTGTATTTCCAGCAGCACCTAGCTCACTACCTGGCAAAGGGGCTGCTCAATAAGTATTTTGTGAAAATTCCTCTTGATGTGCTCAGGAAATCCATGACATTGAAAATGCTTCGATGCATGAATATATGAAGGCATGACAGACTGCTCCCCTTACCTGTGAATGCCTTTGCCAGTGAGCATTGTTAAGCAAGCTGAGCTGAGCTACAGGGAGAGGAGCTTGAAAGTGTTTAATGGTGCCGTGGGGACCAAGGCAGGCCTAGGAATAGTGTTTCAAGTCCTTGCCATTCTGTTTGGCCCACTATCCTGGAAAGCCAAGTTTGCACTTTGTAGAGACCAGGCCCAGAATGGGGAAGCATGAGGTGAGTGATGTGGAATCCTTTCGCATTTCACAAAGACAAGGGCACTGGGCCAGCAGTCACTCTGGGATTTTGCACCTGATGCCCCATTAGTCATCCTGCTACTGGGGCAGCTCCTGCTTGGGGGGATGAAGCAAGGACTAGGTCATATAGGAGGGTGCTCCAGGAGGGTACAGAACCCAGCTCTCTGAACCAGAGGTCCAGAGGTACATAGCTAGGGTGGACTTTGTTACTTTCCCATTGCACTGGCCTTTGCAATGCTCGAATAAAATGAACATGGGATTTAACCCAAGTCAGAAGGCAACTTTCTATTGCCCTTAGCCACATTTTGGAGGCTTCATCAGCTGGGATGAGTGCAGGGCACAAAGGGCAACACAGCTTTGGAAACTGTTAAGCACCCACTATGTGTCTGTCACCCACTGTGATGGTAGACTTGTATATGCCATCTCATTTAATACTCCAGCAATCTTTCCAGGTATTAGTAAACCCCATTTTACTTGTCACTGGTCGAAGCTTCAGTGTACTTACTATGCGTACACATGAGGTCTCATTTACATTAATGCCCCAAATCTTTATGTCCCATGCATCTACCTGCTTGGCTAGTGAGAAATTGAGCTTTCCCAGAGTTTCCCTTGCCAGATATCTAAAGGAATCCCTGGGTTTCTTACCAATGTATCTACCAATCAGTTGTGGATGATGCTTGCCATTTCCCTGGGGAGTGAGAACTTAGACAAGACTCTTGAGGCCAAACTCAGCAACCACAGCTCTATCCTGCAACAGCCATTCTATGGAGTTCTCCATTGGGTTCTCAGCGTCAACTGGTCTGGGTTACCTCAAGCACCACCACTATCCCATGCTGATAGTCATAGAGACCCTTCTCAGCCCCAGTCCCCAATAGGTCTAAGGTGGTACTGCCCCAGCCACTCCTATTGTATATCTCAGAGAATTAGCGTCCCAAGAGGTGAAACAAACAAACAAACCAAAAACCAAACCCATTGACATCGAGTTGATTCCAACTCATAGGGACACTAAACGACAGAGTAGAACTGCCCCCTAGGGTTTCCAAGGCTGTAAATCTTTATGGAAGCAGATTGCCACATCTTTCTCCTGCAGAGCTGCTGGTGGGTTTGGTTGGCAGCCGAGCACTTGAACCACAGCACCACCAGGACTCCTCCAAAGAGGTAGAGGGAGAATATTCCTTTCCTTCAGTGTTTCACTCAGTCAGGATGGCTGTCCTACAGCAGAGGCCTGGGCTCTGGAGTATTACAGCCCTAGGTGTAAAGTCTTTCAGTTACACACACACACACACACACACACACACACACAAACACCACACACACACACACACACACACACACACACACACACACACAGCCATCCTCATCAGAACATGTCCATGGTACCAGGACAGCGGAGTTGGGGCACAGTAGAGACACGTGCTCTGCTCTCAGCCAGTCCCTCTTATTCCTGAGTTTTAGTGCTGCGCTAGAGTCCCCTTACACAGGTCCACAGGTCCGTATCTACTATTCTGAAACACAAAAAGCTCTGAACACTGAAAGCCTTTCATAAGTTTATAGTAAACTCATTTGGCAGCAAAACTTGGAACTGACGTGAAGCTATTTATAGCCTTTATTTATTTACCACACCTGTGTGAATATTCTTTTTTTTTGCTCCAGAAATATAGTTGTACTTGACTACTGAGTGCTGACTTAGACCTCCCTAGAGGTGATAATACTGTACATTGTATGCACCATGGGAGTCCCTGGGTGATGCAAACGGTTAACATGCCTGGCTGCTAACCGAAAGGTTGGCAGTTCGAGCCCACCCAGAGGTGCCTTGAGAGAAAGCCCCGGCAATATACTTCCAAAAAATCAGCCATTGGAAACCCTATGGAGGGCAGTTCTACTCTGACACACTGGAATCGCCATGAACCATAATTAACTCGATGGCAACTAGTGTACTGGTATACTGGTATATGCACCATATTGCCTTTTAAAAATCTGAAGCATTCCACATGCTTCCCACTGTCTTGTAATGATTTATTTGGCATAGCTCCCTCCTTAGCCTGTGAACTTCTTCTCCCATGCTTAGCATGCAGTCTGACATGTGGTTGGGGCTCATCCAGTGCTTCAGGAATGAAGAATGAATGGCCTTTAGTGTTTAAGGAGACTTGTTAAGACGTTCTTTCTTACGTCTCAATGAAAATGTCTCATGCTGCCATTTAAATTCATTTATTCTGTGTCATCAGCAGTGAGGAAGAACAGCTGGCCACCCTCCTTTTTTTTTTTTTTTTTTTTTTTTCCCTCTTGGGGCTAAATCGTCCTTGTAATCCTAATACCTTTAACCTTTTCCCCTAGATCCTCTTTTCCAATCCCTTAATCGCCTTCTTTGCTGTCTTCTGAAGCCGTAAAAGGTTCTTTCCTTCCAAAATTATGGTCTAGCGCTTAGGATCTGGCTGCAAAGAGCTCGGCTATTACAAGTAATAGGTCTCTCGTTTCTATGGTGAACTTTCCCAATCAGTTTCATTTGGCTGGACTAAGAAGCTTTGCCTTTTAAAAGACACTTACAGGACAAACCTGAGGGGCCATGAATGACTTTCTCCCGAGCATCCTGGTTGGTAATAGGAAGGGAAAACAGCGCTGTCTGATCACAGGAAACTAATTACAGAAAGTTGAAAGCAACAGGTAATGCATGTAATAGAGACCTGCACGCAATAAACACTGTTGATAATTACAGTGACCTCAGCCTGTTATTGCCTCGGGAGAACCAGCCTTGCTTGTGCCCATCATGTGGCTTTTCTCTAACAAGGTTGCTAAAGGCCATTTCTGACCACTTACTTCCCATTAAATGCAGGGAGTAAGCCTGACTGTGGCTGCGTTGTTGCAAAACTACTGGATTAAGTTAAACTCCTGACTAATTAAGCCCGTTAGACTTCCTGTAACTCACGATTTTTCTTGGCATAAGTAAAAAATTTTGACTCAGAGTAAAAAACGTATTAATAACCAGGAAACAACAAAATACACACAGTAGCATTTTCAGAGGCAAATTCTGTCATCCTCATTCTGTTAGAACCGCCATTATGATTTCTCCTAATAGCCCAAAGTGTTTCCTTTTGGGGTGGAAACCTGACACACTGTGATGGAGAGTCAAAGATACATTTTTGCCAGTTAAATTTGAGCAGTCTATTCAGGCGAGCTTATTGCTTCTCCCAGCCATGAGTCAGAACCTTTTGTGGGGTTTTGTGTACATGCATTTTCTTAGAGGCCCCGTTGGGTTTTTACACAGAGGTCATTTTTTTTAAAAGGCCACATTACAATTTTTCTATCCTTTCTGCTGTTGTTGTACTTCAGGGAAGGAGATGTTGGATGCCAAATTGTAAAGGCAGGTTGTCAAGAGAGGAATATTGAAATTGGATGACCAAGAGCTCCTAGAGAGGGGCCTCAGTGGTGAAAGGCCCTTCTGGGCACAGGCAGCAGCATAAAAGCCAGATTAACCTGGGGAGAGGAAGACATGAAGCTGTTGTAGGAACACTTTCTCTCTCTCACCAGCGTACTAGGCCTGACGGACTCTTACCCAAGAACCTAGTGCTCCCAGGAGTGGAGGAGAACCTGCCCTGTTTGCTAATAGGAGAGGCTGGGGTTTTCTTTCAGAGTTTCTAGATGTCTTTGGCCAACAGTAGTGAGGTCAGCGGTTTGAACCCACCAGCAGCTGCAGGAGAAAGATGTGACAGTCTGCTTCCGTAAAGATGACAGCCTTGCAAACCCTATGGGAGTGTTATACTCTGTCCTGTAGGGTTGCTGTGAGTCAGAACTGACTCGATGGCAACAGGTTTTTGTTTTTGTTTTTGTTTAGTGAGGATCATTTTCTCTCTTTCAATGATTATAGTAAGCTACCTTTTAGGGAACATTATGTGGTAGGCTCTATGCTAAGTGCTTTACCTAAGGTATCTCTCACAACAATCCTTCAAAGTAGGTACTGTTATAACTCTCAATTTCCACAGGAGGAAACTGGCTCAGAGAGGTTAGGCAACGTAGGCAAGATCACACAGCTAGTAAGTGGCAGAGCCAGAATCTAAGGCCAGATCTGTCTGACACCAAAGACATGGTTCTTAACCACCCTGCATAAGTCCTTGTAAAGTCAAACAGCCTCCTCAGTGAGATCGACTGTATTTTGTTCTTTTACCAAATAGCAGAACATCTCATCTGCTTGATTTTATAAAACTGTAATTACAGCAACTAAAAGGATGTTAGTCTACTCTGAAAGTCCTAGCTGAAGGACCTTCTATTGCTTCATGAAGGGATTTGTTCTCTCCCCCAAACCTCTCCCAATTAGATAGCAAGGTTTTCAATGGAAAGTTCTGGACTGAACTTTGCTTTCTAATACCCTCATGGTGCCTGACACATAGTAGGTGCTCGACAAATATTGACTGATTGATAAATGTTTGGATGTTCCTTTCAATGGTTTCTGGGTTGTTCAAGACCCTTTCTTAATGTTAAATGAGCAGGTTAGAGCCTTCAAGGTGTCTGTTGCTTTAATCTAGCTGCTTGCACCAAGATGACTTTTTAATATCATCCCTGCACAGGAACTGAATGCTTTCTCTGGCACCTGGATGATTGATGGTGTTTTTCCCTTTTCCTCCAAAAGCTCTGGCATTGTGCAGACAATGCGTTAGGTGATTAACAATGCAGCCATCTTCTCTACATTCAGACAATCCTTGAATTACCTAAGAAAATGGAAGAAAGCCTTATTTAAGTATAGCTCTTAGTTCATTCTGCCTCCCAGTCCTGGTCTGCTCAATAACTACACATCAGGTTTCCTTTATGGAATGAGACAGGATATAAATAAATAAATAAATAAAGATGCATTCCTGATGGCTGAGTGAAGAGAGATGTTAGGATTTTACCAGCTCAGTATTTCTCTTGGATGGAACTTGAACCTAGCATGGCAGATCCCATCCTGGTCAGCCTCACAGAACCTCTGCCTTGGTCAGAAAGATAAAGTAGAAATATGCGGGATGGAATGAGTAAAGTTAGTTAGTGAAGCCAGATTAGCTCATACCATGTGATTCCCAGAACAGTACCATTTACAGTGGGGCTAAGTGGCTGGGTGGTGCAAATGGTTAACACACTCACCTGCTAACGGAAAGATCGGCATTTTGAGTCCACCCAGAGGCATCTCAGAAGAAAAAGTCCTGGTGATGTACTTTGGAAAAATCAGCCATTGAAAACCATATGGAGCACAGTTCTAATCTGACACATACGGGGTTGCCATGAGTTGGGATCAACTCAATGGCAATATTTTAAAACTATACACCAGGTACTGGGCTAAGCATTTTCTAAGCATTCATTTCATTTCATTCTTAGAAGAACACTATATGGTAGGTACTATTATTATCTCCATTTTCCAGATGAGGAAACTGCAGCTCAGAGAGTCTAAGTGAAACTCCTAAAGTCTCCGAGTAGTATGAGGTAGACCTTGGATTTGAACTCAAGTCTGTCTGATTCCAGAGTGCATATAGGGAGCCAGGCCAGTTTCTCAAAAGGTTTAAGGCTGCCTGGTGTGATGCTGACAAGATTGCTGTTTAAAGGCAGGTAGAAAAAAGCCCCAAGGGTAGCCAACTCTGTTTTCCTACTTTCAGAAGAGAGTTCTTTCCTGTTCAAATAGCCTAAGGTGAGGCCCAAGTTCAAACCTGGCTGTTGTTGGACTTCTCCTACTGATTATCAACAGCCCAGAGTGGCCTGGGTGTGAGCTGCAGAGTGGAAGGGCTGACACCTACAAGTAGATGCACCCCTTGGGATGGGGCAGGAGCTGAGTTCAATGTGGCACCAAAAGAGGGTTGCAATCTAGGCTAGTATTTGGCTTTGGTAGAGGCAGAGGCCCTGCCCAGCCTCGCTGAACTGGTCAAGAGAGAGAAAGACTTAGGAACACAGTCAGACACTGGTAGCAAGGATGGGACTCCATTTCTCGGGGGCAGGAGTGAAGAGGGTGGGAGCCTGCTGAGAACCAGGCAAAGCCCCAGTCCTATAGGAACTGAAAGACTAGCTAGACCAGTGGCTCTCAACTGAGACAATACTGCCCCCTAGGGGACTTTTGGAAAATTTGTGAGGGCATTTAGTGGGCCAGCAACATAGATGCTAAATGTCCTGCCATGCTTACTCATGCCGGTCTTGCAAAATGAAAAATAGTCTGGTATCTCTCATGGCTTTTGAGTGTCACTCTGGCTATTCATGGAGGTGAAAACCCATGTATAATTACCTGAATTTATACTATAAATGTTTTACATATAAACACAAAGGGTTTGCTGCCCCCTTCCCCCCCCAACAATTTTAATTCAACTATTGTGTAAAGAGGTGGAAGGTTGAACTGTTTTCCAGAGGTTAACCCAGAGTCATGACACAAAATCATGTTAACATTGGTGATGTTGCTCATGGAATTAGAGTCGTCAGTACAACACCCCTTTATCAGTTTGTGTTTGTAGCTGTCATTTTCGTGGGGATCTATCGGGTTGCTGTGAGTCAGAATTGACTTGACGGCAACGGGTTTGGTTGATTCTGTATAAAGGCACAAAGCTCTACTTACTAATTGACTCTTTTAGTGTGAGCATTTACATATTGAAATACATACTATTTTATTATAGATTAATTTTATTTCCTCTTTATGTGACAGGACAGTTATTGGTCCTTTTGAAATTATGTGTGTAGCTAGGTAATAGTATCTATGGATTTAATTTCAGGCTAGTACAGGGGGTCCAGCAAAAGATTCACTGTTTAAAATGGGGTGCTGAGTTGAGAACTACTGTGCCAGTCTGCTGTCTTCCCGAGTGCCAGTACCATGTCTGTCTTGCTTCCATTTGGCCAAATTAACCCAATGCCAGGTCAGAGTAAACTAAACTAAAACCGTTGCCTTGGAGTTAATTCCAACTCATAATGACCCTGTAGGACAGAGTAGAACTGCCCCGTAGGGTTTCCAGCGAGTGCCTGGTGGATGTAAACTGCTGACCTTTCGGTTAGCAGCCGTAGCTCTTATCCACCGCGCCACCAGGGCCCCCAGGTCAGAGCAGGTGCTTAGTAAATAGTGGGTGGATGACTGATGAATAATGCATGCAGACTCAAGCACAGAACCAGAGTCAGGGCTCTACATCCACATAGTGAGGGTATAAAATTGGCAGAAGATGGGGACTCTTGATTTTCAAAAGAGGATGGGGTCCTAATTACCAGAAAAAGAGCCCTAGTTCAGGGCTACTCAAAGTTAGAGTATCCTGATGTCATGGCCCCGAGCATTGGGTAGGAGCTTCTTACAGTCCTCTTGTTTCAAGTCATGCTTGAGCCAAGGAACTGAGGTCAGATGGTTCAAGTGGTGGAGACAGATGTGTTCACACCTTCACTTGCTAGCAACAACCTCAAGAGCCATAAGATATTGCCAACTAAAAGGAAGGCTGTCTCCAAGCTCGGCTGTACCTCTTGGCATTGTTTGGTCTGGGCAGAGGCAAGGATGACCCAGGGAAAATGAGCCTCAGGTACTGCCCTTGAAATTTGTCAGTGTCCTCTGTGTCCCCAGTGTGGTCTCAGGCTGCCGTGGCCTTCAGGCAGATCCAGCCCCCCGTTTGTCTGTTGTTATTCTGCTGTTTTTCACTCTCCTGTCCTCCTTCCTCATTAATAGTGTGTGTACCCCTTTCTTCTGAGGCCTGTCCTTGAAGGTGACTGTTAAATATGTGGTAAATAAATGACTAAAGCCATTAGGGCTTCTAATGAGAGAATGGGCTCCCCTTTGGCAGGAGCCCTGGTGGTGCAGTGGTTAAGTGCTGGTTGCTAACCGAAAGGTTGACGGTTTAAATCAACTAGCCACTCCTCGGGAGAAAGATGCGGCAGTCTGCTTCTGTAAAGATTACAGCCTTGGAAACCCTATGGGGCAGTTCTACTCTGTCCTGTAGGGTTGCTATGAGTCCAAATCCACTCAATGGCAACGGGTTTCGGGTTTGGCAGGGGGTGGGGAGGGGGTGGGTACCTCTCTTAGAGATACAATGCATAAATGCCAGGGAAAATATCCAACCACCTTATGTCAGAGCCAGGAGGGACCCTGAAGTTATCTGGTTCACTGGATACCAAATGTGGCTGCACAAAAGAATCACTGGGAGGCTTGTTGAAATGCGGATATAGTGGGTCCTAACCCTCAGAGAGTCTGATTCAGGAAGCCTGAATCAGGGCCTGGAATCTGCATATTAATGTGCACCACTGGTGATTTTGATGAGGAGCCTGATTAGGACCCTCTAGCTCTGGTGGTACAATGGTTAAGTGCTTGGCTGCTAACCGAAGCCACCCAGTGGCTCCGAGGGAGAAAGACCTGGTGATCTCCTTCCATAAATATTATAATCTAGAAAACTGTATGGAGCAGTTCTACTCTGTCACACAGGGTAGCTATGAGTTGAAAATCTACTCAGTGGCACACAAGAACAACAACTTCACTTAGACCAACCTTCTTATTTTACTGGTAGCCAGCTGGATCCCAGAGAGGGGTGCTGACTTGCTCCAGGTCACAAGTCATGGCAGAGTTGGAACTAGAACTCAGGTCTCTTTCCACTGTATCAGTGGTGGGAATATCTGACATCATTGTGGCTGGTTGGACAGATCACTGGGGGTGGGAAAGAGGATCTTAAATTTCACCCCAGAGACTACTGCCCATGCTGCCTATAGATAGGGAACACAGAGGATGAGAAAAGGTGGCTTTGTATTATTACAAGCAGTAAATTTTCTGCGGGCTTTGGGAGAGAAGCAACAAAATATCTACCAAGGTTAGTAGGACAATAAGAACTCGCCAGTATCTTTGGCTATGTCTGTCCATGAAATGCCAAGTGAAATAACGGAGGCAATTATCCACCTACTTTGTTTGAACACTTTGACCGAAAATCTCCTCATAACTGAGGGAAAATATGAGCTTAAGAAAATGTTCTCTCAAGTAGCCTGAATGACTTCCACTCCCACTTCGCTTTTCTCTTTCCTTGGAGACACTCACCTAGATGGCTGTCTCCTGGGGGTGTGAAAATGTCCACAGCCCCTGGAGATGTGTAGAGAAAGGGAAAACCTTGCCAAGGGAACAACAAATGAAATGTAATATTAGGCCAAGCTGCATTGGAGGTGGTGCAAGCACCTGTCTTTTCAAGATAACCTTTTGGATCCTGGGTCTGCTCTAGCTGGGGCCTTGGGACAAGTCCGGACAGCCTCCAAGCTGTCAGCTTATTGCTTTGAAATAATTTAAGGCAGCCCCCTTGGAAGGCTCCTGGGATGGCAGCTGCTCTGTCAGCAACTGAATGAAAACAATGCCAAATTTCTTTATTTAGAATAGACACTTCCTATTTTGTTTCCTAAATGGCAGATCTGTCTGTCCTCTGCCCCCGGCCCTCTGTGGCCAAAGCTGCTCCAATCCGAGGTATTTCAGCAGAGTTCAGCAGGTGTCTGCCTATTTATAGTTAGCAGGCTGCCATGGATCATGGCATTCTTATCCCTGAGCAAGAGAGATCAAGGGACTTTATTGGAAAGGGAAAATACAGGCCACTGTGGCCCGCAGAGAGTCAGTCTTAGCGCAGGTCACAGAGGGAGGTTCAAGTGCAACAGGGCATGGAACTGTGGTGAGCTCAGTCGTGTGTCACTGCCATGGGTGTCAGGAAACCCAGGATTTAGGCCCCGCTCTGCTGCCACTAATTTGCTATGTGACCCTGAGCAAGGTGCTTCCCTTCTCTGGGCCTCAGCTTGACCAGTTCTAGGGGGAAATGATGCACCAATTAACACATGGTACCATTTACTGTGACAACCAGCTTATCATCGGGAAAAAATAAAGCTGAATCTCTCACTCCTTATTCCAAAATATATTCCAGATAAGTTGAAGATTTAAATGTTAAACAAAAGATACCATAAAAGGACTAGAACAAAACATAGGAGAGTATTTTTAAAGTATCGAGGTAGGTGGTTAAAACAGCCAATTTTTAAAATTGTGGTGAGTATATATATATATATATATATATATAAACATATATATATAAAACAAAAAATTGATGATAGTGCAACATGATGAACGTAATGAATGTCACTGAACTCTAGGTGTAAAAACTGTTGAAATTGGCCACTATCCATTTCTAAATTAGACCATTAGCTTTAATAGGGAACCAAAGGTCGAGAAGGGGAGAGAGTTGACAGGCTGTGGAGTTGGTAACCAATGTCACAAAACAATATGTGTACTAATTGTTTAATGGGAAGCTAGTTTGTTCTGTAAGCCTTCATCTAAGGTACAGTAATAATAAAAAAAGGGAAAAAAATTAGACCATTACCCTTAACAGAAGCTCAGTGAAAATGGCAAAATTTTTGTTATTTATGTTTTACCACTATGAAATTTAAAAACTATATTGAGTAGGAGAATCTTTGCAAAGCAAGGAAAAAACCCTAGGGGCTATTAAAAAAAAAAAAGAGTGAAGATTTGACTACATACAAATTTACCAACTTTAGTATGGCAAAAGATAGCTATGCAAAGTTGAAAGACAAAGGACAAGCTAAGATAGAAGTTACAACATAGAAGGCAGACAAAGGCTTATTATTCATAATATTTCTAGAGCTCCGTTAAAACAATAGCATTTACCATAATCTGCAACCACACTATTTAGTTGTTTATTTGCTTGTTTATTATCTGCTTCCTTTACTTACATGTCAGCTGCATGAGAGCAGAGGCTTTGGCTTAATCACCACTGTATTCCTAGTGCTAGAACAGTACCAGGTACACAGTAGGAGCTCAATAAATACTTGTGGAAATAATAAATGAGTGAGCTTCTACAGATCAGTGAGAACAGGATGAAAAATCCATTAGAAAAAGGATCAAAGAATAGCAAACAGGCAATTCACAGAGGAAACACAAAGGGTCTATGTCATATAAAAACGTGCACGATCTCAGTAATAAGAAATGCAAATTAAAGCTGCATGGAGATGACTGAGATGACATTTTCCACCTCAGATTGAAAAACATCAAAAAGGTTGGTACAACTCAGTGCTTGTGAGGGTAAGGTGAGACAGGCACCATCATTCATTCTTGGTGCACAACTTCGGGAGAGCAACTTGAAATAGCATTTGACCCAGGAATTCCTCTTTTAGGAGTGTTCAGCATCCTTTTGCAATCCTCACATGTATAAGGATGTTCATGTCAGCATTATCTGTAAACAGCAAAAAATTGTAAATAACCTAAATGTCTTCAGTGGAGGGCTGATTAAATAAATTATCCAAATAATGTCATACTAAGCCACACTATACTAACTCTAATGACTAAGAATTTGGACTCTGTGGTCAGACTGCCTTGGGTTGACTTCCTCCTCTAGCCCTTACAAACTGTGTGACCTTGATCAAGTTTCTAAACCTCTCTGTGCCTCAATTTTCTGATCTGAAAAATGCGAAAAATAATAATACTCTTTCATAGAGTTGTGAAGAGTAAATGAAATAATCTATATGAAATGCTTAGAATACTTGAACATTGACTCTACCTGGCACAAAGGATTCGAACTGCTGAACTTACAGTGAGCAGCCGTAGCTCTTAACCACTGCGCCACCAGGGCTCCTCAATAACTGCTACCCATTACTATTTCTACTACTTCCATGAAGATGACAGTGATGATGTAAGCACAAAAAAGGGCAAGCTAGATCTTTATATACTAACATGCAGTAGCTACAGTATAGTGTTGTGATAAAAGTATCGTATAGGAGGATGTGATTTTTATGAACTATATTGTAATATATTATATATAGGGGAAAAGTCTGGAAGGATAGACAGACTCTCAACAGTGGTTACCTCTGGGTTACAAGATGGAAGAGGTGGATTTTCACTTCAGTAATGATTAGAATTGTTGTAAACAAGCATGTGTTAGTTTTATCATAAACAAAAGATGTAAAGGAAAAAAAAGCTTCATTTGGAACTCTGAGGACAGTTAATCCCAGTAGGCCTCACATCCCCAGTCCTTGGCCACAGTCCAAATACACGTTAAGCCTTCCTGCCCGTCATCTGTCTTCTCCCCATACCATCCCCATACAGTTCTGCGCTTCCATCCCCACCGCCCCTGACTCATTCGTCTCCCCATTACTGCCTTCTCCCACTCTTCTCAGTATCCTCTGGAAACCCCATCTCACGGTAAACAATTCCCTCTACACTCTAAATAAACTTCACAGAACACTGTTCTCTACCCACGCTTGGAAGTGCTGAAACCTGAGTCTCCGCAGAAGAGTTCACGGCTTTGCCAGCAGCGCCCTCTAGTGGAAACCGTTCGCACTCCTGCAGCACAAGCACCCTAGGGCTAGGAGGTGGGGTCTGTGCTCTATCGTCCCCTGTTTGCTTCCAGATCGTTAGTCCTCCGTCTGCCAACAACTCCTCCTTCTCATGTCATCTGGCTACAGCACCCTCTTCTCTCTTCTCTTCGTCGACTCTTCTTTTTAGTCACCCCTCCTGGTCACCCCCCAACATTCAACGAAGAGTTGAACATCTGGCTCACTGTCTTCTCCACCCCAAGTCCTGACATCAATCTGGGTGAGTTCAACATCCATGATCCATGTACAGGACACACCCCCTTCCTAGCCTTACCATGCTTCATCGTCATTCAGAACTGCTTCATCGTCATGCAGAACTGCTCCGTCTCAGAACCCCCCACCATCCGCATTCTTCCTGCTGACCCCAGTGCTCCTCTCCAGGCTCTTGAGCCCCCGCCATTCTCCCACCTGGCAGCTCCTCCCACCTCCCTACCTTCCCTCTCCATCCTTGAAAACGATGAGGATGATAAGGATAACAATGAATATGTATGTGCCAGGCACATACTAAGCATCTTACAACAGCATTTCAATAGTCTCATACAACCCTAACGGTAATTCTATGAGATAGTTACTGTTGTCTTTTTTTTTTTTTTTTAAAGATGAGTGGACTGAGGCTCAGAGAGGTTGAGTGACTTACCCAAAGTCCCACAGCTGGTTTGGGGCAGGGCTGAGATTTGAAGCCAGGACTGTTGGTTTAATTCCTGGAAATTAGACTTCAGAATCTTGCCTATACCCTCAATCAACTCCTTTACCCTCTATCTTTCTGCTACATCCACCAGGCAAATATCCCAAGCCTGGAGAAATGTAACTGACAGCCTCCTCCTCTGTTCTTACACCCAGATGGAGGAACACTGCTGGAGAAAATCCCATAACTTTGTTGATTAGTCCCACTAGAAAGTCATAGTTTCCAACCTCAGCTGGGCCCTCCACTCGGCTAAACAAACCTTCTAAGTAACTGTCCTTACAAGAGCACTTTCAAACTTTCTCCTCTGCCCTCTGGAGTCAGACTGTCTGGGTTAGAATCCTGCCTCGGCCAC